>OY728164.1:19103713-20436292 GCA_963277665.1 Viscum album
TAAGATGAATGATTATGAGAACAGACTCGCCAGTAGGAATTCCAAATGTTTTGGTTTCATCAGATAATCCTATTTATGAGAGTGTTTAATGGTCCTTAGACTTTAAGATTGTTATTAATTCATGTTACAACTCATGTACTTAGATGTATTTTGTAAACCACGATGATAATAGTTCATGGTGAAGTTGGATATATTGGATGCATCATGAGTGACATGTCATTAATGAATAAGTTGAGGAAGGATTTTTCCCTTCCATCTTTATGGAAGCTGATACCTCGACCCTTTGATTGGAATAGAACCATTGCATTAAATTTCATGGCCATAGTGTAATGATGTGTTTATTTCAGATAGTAAAAGAAATATATATCGAGCATATAGGTTGGTGACATGGTTATACAACTTTCTTGATTATATATTGTGATAAAGATATTACATTACACAGTGATCATTTATATGTGGTTCTCAACATTGCGACATTAAGTTAATTATTTTGGGTGCCTTGACTCATTTCTAAATAGTAATCTTGGACTTTAGGAAAGCCCGACTAATGCCAACTATAAAGAATCCTAGAGGGTCACACACTAATTGTTTCCATTGATCTCATTAAATTATATTTGGGTTTAATTAATGTAATAAATATTATTCTCAAGTATGAGGAATAATTCTATTCAGTTTATATTAATCGCATAAATTCAATAAATATTTATTCTTCATCACCTGGAAAAAATATTTATTTTATTTATTAAATATTTTAATAAATATTTATTCATTATATTGTGAATAAAATATTTTTTTATGAATAAAATATTTATTTGGTTGTTCAATAAATGATAGAGGAGTTCAAATGGACCAAGACCGAGTCTGGTGACAAATATTAATTAAAAAGACCGTTACAGAATATTTGTTATTATGCAAGTTGGCGTACACAAAAAAATAATAATATAATTATTATTATGCGGCATGAGATTTGTTAAAGGTAATAAATGTTATTTAATGGATGTCATGCAATTAAATAATATTTTAACTTAAATACTAACTCTATAAATAGACGGGCATGTCTATTATATAGAGTATCCAAAAATTGAGAATAGATAATTGTTGCGCACACCGAATTATCTTTCAACTCCTCCTTCTCTCTCCCTCTCAAGAACGAGAAGTGAAAGAGAGATTTCTTCAGGACCTAAGAATGAGCGATCAAGAACAAACATCATAAAACATTTGACTCACCGCGCTAGCACCCAGAGATCAAGTGGTGTTGCTCAGAGATCATAGTAGTACATGTGGATCACCACTATATGGATTCTATCCTTGGATCTTCACAGCGTAACAAAGGTAATATGAAAAGGTCCTTTTAGATGATCAATATTCACTAATGAAGAAAGTTCCTAAGCCCAGGTATATATTTCTTCAAATATTAGATAAATTAATTATAAATTTGATGTACAAGATCATCTCTCTTGGTTTCAGGAAATGATTATTAAACAAAATTTTAATATATCTTCCTCCTTGGCATGATTTCACTACACCTGGAATCAACAAGAGGTATTAGAGTGGTCACATTTAAAATTATAATTATTTATTTAACTGTTGATCTATGTGAAATTATTGTTAAATTTTCATTTCAAGTTATTCTTTATTTAATCAAATTTTAATTAACATGTTATCAGCATATTAATCATGTTCATTCAGTATTTCATTTTCTTAAAGGTTTAAGAAAAAATTAAGAATGATCGGAGATGCCATCAGGAAGTGCCAAGTCTTTGGCCAGTAAAACTGGGTTACACAGCATGCGACTGAAACACATGTCGTATACCCATTCACATTATATTTAGATGTGTCGAGAAATTAATTACATGTTGTACTTTTATTGCACACTATGTGTTGACTGGGCCAACCATGGAACACAAAAAGTGGATACATGGTGTGTAGTTGGCCTATACATGCTGTGTAGTTTGGCCGAGTTAACACACCAAAGCCCCAAACATGTGACTTGGATATATGACAACCGAGTTAGATGATGTGTATTTTTATGTACATGTCATGTAGTCTCCCATTAATGGAAAAAATTAAAATTACATTAAATTTGAAATTGTAGCATTAAAAACTTATTTAATTTATTGGTTCTCCATTGTGTTCTTTATAATTCAATAATTTTTTTAAAGAATTTTAAATTCTCAATTAATTAATTTTAATTAATATTTGATTATTGGTTCTGCCAATTATTTTACATGAATTCCATTATTAATGGGTATCTCCAAATAAGATCATATGATCATTAAGATGAAAGGAAATTAACTAATTAATTAATGCAAGCATGTTTATCTTAAATAATAAAAGAACAAATAAAGAAATGAAAACTAGCTGTTTAATTTTGTGCATTCGTTGCAAGTATGACCATGAATTATCTTGACCAAGACCTGTGTATGTGTTGTATGTTTTAATTTAATTTATTTCATGAGTTTACAATTATTTAATATTAAATTAAATAATGGTCTGCGATTCATCCCTCCTTCCATTATTATGTAGGACCTACATGTTCAAGGATATTTATGTAACCCCCTTTAACCAATCCTTTGGTTCCCCTCACCTACATGTGAATAATAAATATTTGTAATTAATGGAGTATCCCAAAGAGCATAAAGGCAGTTCAAGATGGAACCATAATGACAAAAACCTAGGTGATACATAGATGGATAGTTGGAATGTTGTAACTCATTCCATGACTGGAAATAGAAGTTATTTCCCATAGGTCAAAGGTTGATTTAATGTCCGCTCATTAAATCAACAGTTAGATAAATCTCATGAATAGGTCATTTAATTAATTATTTATTTTTGCCTATTAATTATTTATTTTATGGATGCAAGGACACTATCACATAAATAAATGAATTAATGTGAAAATATGGGAATTAAATAAATGAATTATGCATAAATGTTTTATCCAACATGACTGATTAATTAATTAACATCCACTTAATATTAACAAGATATGTAAAGGATAAAACAAGATAAAATTTGTTCATAATAAATTAAAATCCCTTAATTAAATATTAATTCAAACTCGTACTTATATTAATTTATTGATAATGAAACCATATAAATAAGTGTAGTACATGACTAAAGTCTGGACACTTACTTTTATCAGGGAGTTATCATGAGCGTTTTGGGTTGACTTGAACAAAATTGTATTGAGTTTAACATCCAAATTATGTTTAATACAAATTTGGAGGCAAGTGTTGTGGAAATCCAAGTTAGGATTTTAGGATAGGGGAATCCACTCAATGGATAAAGGATCTTCAAGTCAATAGTTGGAAATGTCGCTTACCTAATTATTTTATTATGGTTTTCATGGAAAAATTTTGGATCATTAATAAAAGTAATGGAGATCCTTTCCACTAGAATGTTAAATCAACTAGACATTCTGAATTCAATGGTGAGGGATATTGATACTTGATAAAATAGTGTGAGATTTAATAAATATATATATAAAAACATTTAATTTATTATATCTCACTTATTTTTTAGTCAATAAAAGTACTAATAATCCACTTTTTAATTATAGAATAAAACAACAAGTTTGTCATCCACGATATCTCTATGATCAATATTGGAGAAAGATAACCTACTAACTGGTAGTAACTTCTAGGAGTAGTTTATATGCCTTTAGGTTGTGCTATTTCATGAATGAAAATATTATGTGCTAGAATCCTTAATGCCTGATGTTCCTGCTAAAGAGGTGAGTGATAAAGAGTTCCTTGTATATGAAAAACATTTTAGCGATGCGATCAACTATTAATGTTTGATGCTTTCATCGATGTCTAGTGAACTAATGAAGTCTCACAAAACATGGATGTGTATAGAATGATTGATAACCTATGTGGTATTTACCATGAGATAACTAAATAAGAATACTTTGAGATTTCCAAGGCACTCTTTCAAAGAAATCTTGGAGAGGGTTCCCCAGTTGGACCTCACATAGTTAAGCTTATTGGATACATTGAGCACTTAGAGGTTCTGGGGTTTAAAATCCTTGAATAATTGGGAACCAAACTCATTCTACCATCACTCCCTTAGGATTATCTAGTTTTTTTTGTGAATTTTAATATAAAAAACATTGATAAGTCTCTGCAAAAAATTCTTACTCTTCTTCACCAAGTAGATAATGATATGAATCCTAAAAAACCTTCTATCCTTATGTTGAACAAACATAAAAGAAAAATGTATATATTTAAGCCCAAATATTATTTATGCCCTTCCAAGAAGAAGAAGATCAAGGGGAAAGTAATGAAACATAATGCTGCCTTTTTTTCATGTTGTAAGAAGGGCCACTGGAAGAAAAACTGCACCTAGCCAAAGAAGCATGGGAAAGCTTCACATGTGTTTGTTATCGAGTGAAATTTATCTATTTATAAAAATTGGGTATTATATATAGCTTTTAGTTATCAAATATTTTTTAAAATATAGAAAACAATTATATTCATAAATATTTATCGAGGAGAGGTAGATCTTCAAGCTGCCAACGAAGCTAAACTTGTTGTTGTAGCTATTAGGGACTACCACCTCACATTGCCAACCAGAATGATCTTGGTTTTAAAAGGTTGTCATTATGTGCCTTTAGTTACCAAAAACATTATTTTTGAAGAACCTTTGTGGTGTTTTGTTTTAAAAAAGTTTTGTATTTATTTACAAATAAATATCTTTGTAAAAGAATGTTTTTTTCTAGTAATTGAACCCAGTCCATCGTAATGAGTTTATTTTTTGGACATAAGCTTTCAGACCCAGGTTTTCATATTCAGTTACACCAAACATAGAATAAGTCAAGAATATGAAGTTGTTTATTAGATAATTTATCATATTTAGGTCCATCAACATGAAATTAAAAATAATTTACTTCAAAATAATCAGTGAAATATTGAAGTTGTTGAAGAGTTTTGAAAGAACAAAGTGAATTCCGGAGTTAGAAAGTTTTCATAATTTGTAAACTAAATAATATGATTCTTTTTTGATCAAGAAGTTCTCAAAAATCATGACAAAAATCATGATAAAATAATTTAAATAAATTATGGAGAGGTTTGAATAATTTTAGAGTTTCAAAATTTGACTTCCATCATAATGGGAATTACATCATAATGAGATGAGAAATAAAAAGATGTTGCTGAGCCTAAGGAAGAAACAAATCGTACTGGGAAAATCATACTGTTATTTTCATACTTAGATTTTCGTACTGAGATTTTCATATTGGGATTTTTGTATTAGGAAAATCAAACTGATATTTTTATAGTCATATTTTCATACTGGGATTTTTGTACTAGGAAAATCTTACCGAGATTTTTGTACTAGGATTTTCGTACTAGGAAAATCATATTGAGATTTTTGTACTCAATTTTTTTTTGATATTTTCATACTGGGATTTTCATACTAGAAAAATTGTACTAAGAAAGGAAAAAAATCGTAATGAGATGAGAAAGAAACATATATTAATGAGATGAGAAAGAAATAGATCTTAATTAGATGATAAAGAAACAGATCATAATGAGCTGAGAAAGGAAATAGATTGTAATGAGATGAGAAAGAAACAGATCGAAATAAGCTGAGAAAAAAAATATCAAAATGAGCTGAGAAAGATATAAAGAGTTGAAGAAGTAAAACTTGAATTTCAATTTTGTGTAGATATCAAAGAAATATAATGATGTTTGAAGAAGTAAAATATTGAAATTTTAAACATGAGAGATTTTCAGAGATTTTGATATTTGAGGAAGCAGAGAAAGCTTCCAATTTTTTGGACTTTTTTTCTAAGTTTCCTATAAATACTTCCTCAGATCATTTTTTTCATTATCAAATTTTCACATATGTGAAAAAAGAGGAGCACTGGAGAATTCAAAGTGAAAGTTACCATATGATTAAAGAATAATTGTATTGATCATTCAATCAGAAGTTTGAGTTTTTTAGATTGAGAATGAATTCATTATATTGAATCATTGTTTTGGTAAAATCAGATCTAGAATCCAAAATTATCATACTTGGAATATCATATTCAGGATCCAACATTATTGTACTCATAAAATCGAATCCAGGATCCAACATTATCATTTTCTAAAAATTGGATCTAGAATCATTATACTCAGAAAATAGAATCCAAAATCTAGTATCATTGTATTGAGAAAATAAGATCCAACATCATCAGATTGAGAAAATTGGATCTAGCCAAACCAGACTAAGAATTCATACTGATCAATTATGGATAATATTCAACAAATTAATTATTATTTTATTTGACTTAATTTTTTTATAAGAAAACATTGTAAACTGATGGGAGCTAGTATAATCATTCCTATCTGTAGATAGAAGGTATCTAACGGGAGTTGGAACAAGCTTTATTCATTTCTTCTTAATAGTGGATTTCCATAGACCCATATGAGTGGCTATAGAAAGGATTTAGGTTATTATATTCGGGGTGAAGCTTGTAAATATTGTGTGTTTTACTTTCTTCCTACCTTTTCATGCATGAGTATTGACTAAAAGTTGACAAGTAAATAAATCTTAACATATTGTAGGGGTTAAGTTTATAAATGTTTTGAAACTTACAAAAGTGAATAACTGATTCAATCCCCTCTTAGTTGTTGTTAGATCCTTTGAAACTTAAATTAGTATCAGAGGGAGGTTCCCTTGTCGAATCCTTATCATGAATAATATCAATTATGTCAATAGTAGAGGAATTCATACATTTGGTGGAAAAAATTATTGTGGATAGAAAAATAGGATTATTCCTTATCTTCTATCTCTTGTCCTTGAAGTTGTTGATGTTGCTACAATTTTTTTTCCACCTATTGAGAAAGATGCTCCTATGATGTTTGTTGATAATATAAATATAGAAGTTGATGGAAAGGATATAAATGAAATCCTTATGTCCTTATTAGAGAATTTTTATTAGAAGGTGATGGGTCTCAAAACTTCAAAAAGTATCTGGGATAAGCTAGAAAGTGTTTTCAAAGGGAATACAAAATTTAAAGAAGAAAAGCTACAAATCTGGTGTAGTAAGTATGAAGACATCATAATAAGAGATGAAGAAAAAATTGATGAATAATTCACCAGAGTAAATTATTTTTTTGCAACATCAGAGGATTTAGAGATGTCTTGTAAGATTCTACAATTCTGAAGAAACTTATGAGAAACTTTCCAAACATGTTTGATTCTAAAATTTATTCTTTAGAAGATAAAGGTGATTTATCTCTTGATGAATTGCATAACTTTATTATTTATTATGAAATGAGGAAATATCCAATGTATAAAAAGAATATGAAATATGAAATGACTTTTAAAGATATGATAAAGTGGAAAATTCAAGATGTTGAATATGTTGATCCTTGTGACTCTGAAGATAAAGAGGACAATGAGTTTAATGAAAAAATCATGTCTCTTATATCCAAGAACTATCGAAGAGGTAGAGGAAAGTATGGAGGTAAAATTACTCTCAATTTTTTTGAGTATAGTGGAATTAAAAACTTTACTATGAATTTCCCCAAGAATAAAGTTGGAGAATATTGAGATGATTCTAATGGAAAACCCCAATGGAAGAAGTGGAATAAAAATTATAAAGAAGAAAATTCTTCCAACAGATAAAAGAAGAATTTTACTAGAAACAAAAGAAGTATGTTGAGTAAGAAAGTTGAATTGGACTCAACTGAAAAAAATTCTTTTGAAGATGAAAGTTTATAAAAATTTATAACCTTCATTGAAATTTTTTAGAAAACTAAATATTCCCCAGAGAGTGAAGAAGGTGGTGAAGAATCTTATATATATTATCAGATCAGAACCAAAATTGTTTCATGTATTGAGAAAAAAAAACTCCCAAGAAAGAAATTAGATTTATGAAGAAATATTTTTAAGAAGTTTTTGATGGAAGAAAAGATGTTATCAATAAGGAGGAAGAATACATTCAGGATATTTCAAATTATAAACTTAGAGTTTCTAAACATGGAAAGATGATTGGAGATCTTAGTAAGAATCTAAAAACTAAGGAAGAATAAGTTAACAAGTTTCAATAAAAACATATTGAGTCTGAAAGAACCTTGAGGAAGATGAATAAAATCCTCAAAAAAGATTTATAAGTAAAAGCTGAGACTTATAAAGTTGTTGAGGAGGCTTAATATGAGAATCAGGTGAAATTTTCTCTTACCAAAAATAATGCTTCATCTGATTATTATAAAATTTCAAGTTCTAGAAATAGTATTGGGAAATATTGTAGAGAAAAAATATGTGAGAAACCTATAAAATATAAAATAGTAGAAAAATTACTCAAAAGAAAATATGGTCCATGTCCTGAGTATGTTATACATGAAAGAAGTTACCAACCTCAATAAAGTTTTAGTAGAGAAAGATCTTATTTCAATATAAAATCAAGATTTTATGGTTATTGCTGGTGTTGTGGAATTTATGGGAATAAGGCTTATAATTTTTGTCACAACTTATCCTTACCTGGAAGAAGGTTTGAGAAAAGTATAAGAAATAGTGAAAGTAGAATGAGAAACTTTCCTAACTTACAGAAAGTTGAAAAAGTGAATTCTAAATATGTTAAAAATTTTAAAACAAGAAATAAATTTGAATGTATAGAAGAAGTTTTTGGAAAATGTGATCAAGATGTTTATCATGACGAAATATGTATGACACTCCTTCCATAATAAGTTTCTTATGATAGAAAAGAAATTAAAGCTGAAAAGATAAAAGTTGAGGAAAGATATTTTGTTGTTGAAATAGGCTTAAAAGAAAGTAAAAGAAACAAACTATGGATACTTGATAGTGGTTTATCTTCACATATGATAGGTGATAAAAATCTTGAATTTTTTTTTAAATTCATGATGGAGGAACAGTTACCTTTGGTAAAGATAGTTCCTTAAAAATTAGAGGAATCATAATGGATGATATTGAAGCTGAAAAGTTGAAATCTAAGGATTTTTTTTTTGTTTATGGGCTAAAACACAACTTAGTTAGTGTAAGTAAACTTTGTGATTATGGAAAATAAGTTGTTTTTAGAAAATATTTTTGTATCATAAAAAGTGTGAAATATGGAAAAGTCATTACAAAAGTAAAAATAACTAGTTTAAATATCTTTCAAATTGGATAATTAAATAAATCTTATTACTTGAGTGTTGAAGATGAAAAAAATTACAGCAATGAAGAATTAGCCAACTTGGGTAGAAAAACATGAATAAAATTTCTAAAGTTTATTTTGTTAGGAATTTTACAGAATTGAAAAGAAGAGATAAAGATGTTTGTATTACTCACTAGAATGGAAAGATGACTAAAAAAAATCATAAGAAAATTGAGATTCAATCTACCATACCACTTGAGATTATTCCTTCCGATTTATGTGGGATGACGAGACATCAATAAAGAAATGATATTTATAATTTATCACTTTTATTAATGATTTCACTTGGATGAAAAACATCATGTTTATGAAGCACAAGTCAGAGGATATTGTAATGTTCAAATCCTTCAAAAAGGATATTAAGAAATAAATGGGGGTTTCCATAAAAAATTTGAGAACAGATAATGGTACTGAATTTACAAGCAATACTTTTGAAAATTAACTGATAAATTATGGTATCAAACATTAGTATAGTTCTCCTTATACTTAGAAAAATGGAGTAGTATAAAGAAAGAATAGAGGCTTGGTGGAAATGGGAAGAAGTATGTTAGATGAATACTAACTTTCAAAATTTTATTGGAGAGAAGATGTTAGTACTATTGTACATGTTAAAAATAGATTCTTTTTGAGACCAAAAACTAACATGAATCCTTATGAAATGTGGTATAAAAAAACCTTCATTTAAATACTTCAAAGTTTTTATAATCCCATGTTTGATCAAAATCAAAAATCCAGATTTGGGAAAGTTTGATGAGAAAGATGATGAATGAAATTTTATGGTCTATTCACCAAATGAAAGAAGTTACAAATATTGGAAAAAATGTTTACAAAAGTTTGTGGACTCATATTATGTGAAGGTAATTGAAAATAAAAGTTCCTTATCAAAAGTTATTGAAAATGTTGAGGATCATAAACTGGATAATTCCAAAAATGGTGAAAGTAATTCAAAAAATACTTATCAAGACTCATAAGAATTTTGTAATGAGGAAATTTTAGCTGGGAAAGAAACTTTGAAATTTCATACCTTACAAATACATGTTGAATCTGAAAACATTATTGGGAATCTGAAGGCTCTAGTTCAAACAAGAATAAAGTTGATATTATATAATCAGACTTCACTTATCTCAAAAGTTGAACCAGAATTAGTTTCAAAATCTATTCAAAAAAAATAATGGATGGATGCTATAAATGAAGAATTGAATCAGATTGAAAAGAATGAAACATGGGAACTTTCTTCACATATAGAAAATAAAAATGTTATCAGAACTAAGTGTATTTAACGAAAAAAGTTAAAATAATCTAGATAAGTTTCAAGAAACAAATCCAGGATTGTTTGTAAAGGCTATGCACATGTGGAAGGTGTGTATTTTGAAGAAAATTTGTCCTCATTTAAAATATTAGAAACTATTATAATATTTCTTTCAGTGGTCTCACATCATAATTAAAAAGTTTATCATATGGATTTAAAGTCATCTGTCTTAAATGGTGAGATTGAGGAAGAAGTTTACATTGAATAACCTTGTGGGTTTCTACTTGATGGGTATGAAAAAAAAGTTTGTAAATTGAATAAATATTTGAATGGGATGAAACAATAACCCCATGCATGGTATTATAATATTAACAATTTTTTGAGAATATTGAATTTTTATAAAGAAAAATTTGATAGCAACTTGTATGTGAAAGATGTTGACTCCAAAACACTAATTATAATTGTTTATATGAATGATATAATTTTTTTATAGGGATAGAAAAGATGTTTGTAAAACATTTTCTAAGGAAATGAATAATAATATTGAAATTTCAATGTTGTGAGAATTAACTTTATTTCTTTTCTTACAAGTTCAACAAAAAGAAAAATACATTTTCTTATCCCAATAAAATTATGCTAGGGAATTGTTAAATAAGTTTGGGATGGTAGAATCCAAAGAAGTTTCAACTCCTATTTCAGGGAGTAAAATGTTGGGAAAAGATGAATCTTGAACAAGTGTGAATCAGAAAGACTTTTGGAAGCTGATAGGAAGTCTTATTTACCTTACAACCTCAAGGCTTGATATTTTTTATGTTGCAAATTTCTATTCTAGGTATTAAAGTAATCCAAAAGAATCACATATATTAGTAGAAAAAAGAATTCTGAGATATGTCAAAGGAAAAAATTCACACGGGTTGTTATACAAAAGACATATTGAGATGAAGTTTCATGGTTTTACTGATGCCGATTGGATTGAATATTATAATGATATAAAATAAACCTCAGGAGGAACATTTTTATTGGGTGAATATTATGTGAGTTGGAATAGTAAGAAAAAAAGTTCAATAACTTTGATCACAACTGAATTTGAATATGTTTTATCTACTCAAGACTATACTCAAATGTTGTGGATGAAAGTTCAGATGGAATATTTGAAAGTAAAAGTTTCTAAACCATTGAAGATACTTTGTGATAATCAGCGTGCAACTGATCTTTCTAAGAATATTGTCTAGAATTCAAGATCAAAACACATTGATATAAAGTTTCTCTTTATAAAAGATAAATTTTCTATTGGATATTTTTTACTAGAATACATTTGAAAAAATTATCAAATTGCTGATATCTTTATAAAATAAATTTCTAAAGAAAGGTTTGTAGAATTAAGGCTGCAACTTCACATTCATCCTACTCCCATGTATTCATAAACCTGATAAGGATTATACCCCCACTTTGATTTGGATTATATTGAAAAATGGGGAGATAAATTAAAAAATTTTACTTTGTTAGAAGTTTTTAATTATCTTATTAAATAATTTTGAAGCTCTTGTTATCATAGAATGGGGGAGAGAAAAAGAAAAATTAGAAAAAAAATAAAAGTTAGGGGGAGTTTATCCTTACATGTCCTAAAAACTTTCTTGGAACTAAGGGATGTAATTCCTTAAAAAACTAATTTATCTAGTAGTGTGGTATCAGGACACTATCTTTTGAGAAAGGTTATGTTTTGATAAAATTCAAAAAAAGTTTAGTTGTTTAAAAAAGTTGAGTTGTAAAAAATTCTGAGAGTTGGAAAAGCTGGTAATAAGGGTTGTTAACAAATACAAAGGGGGAGATTGAAGAACCTTTGTGGTGTTTTGTTTAAAATTTTTTTGTATTTGTTGACAACTAAATATCTTTGTAAAATAATGTTTTTGTTTTCCATCAATTGGACCCAATCCATCTTAATGAGGTTATTTCCAGGACACAAGTTTTTGGACCTAGGTTTTCATATTCAGGTGCACCAGACATAGAAGAAGTCAGGAAGAAGAAGTTGTTGATTAGATAATTTATCATAATCAGGTCCATCGACATTAAATTAAAAATAATTGAATTCAAAAGAATCATAGAAATATTTATGTTTCTAAAATTTTTTGAAAGAAGAAAGTGAATTCAAGAGTTAGAAAGTTTTCATACTTTCTAAACTAAATTAGATGATGATTTTCTGAACAAGAAGTTCTCAAAAATCATGAAAACACTCAAGATAAAATAATTTAAAGAAATGGTGGATAGGTTTGAATAATTTTAGAGTTTAAAAATGATATTTCCATCATAATGGGAATTAAATCGTAATGAGATGAGAAAGAAAAAGATGTTGCTGAGCCTATAGAAGAAACAAATCATACTGGGAAAATGATAATGATATTTTCATACTTATATTTTCATTATGGGATTTTTGTACTGGGAAAATCATACTAAGAATTTTGTAATTAGGTTTTCATACTGATATTTTCATTCTGAGATTTTCATACTAGGAAAATTGTACTGAGATTTTTGTACTCAAATTTTCGTACTGAGATTTTAGTACTAGGTTTTTTTGTAATGGGAAAATTATACTAAGATTTTCATACTCATATTTTCTTAATGATATTTTTATACTGGTATTTTCATACTAGAAAAATCATATTGAGATTTCTGTACTCAGATTTTCATACTGGGATTTTCATACTGGGATTTTCGTACTAAGAAAATCATACTGAGAAAGGAAGGAGATCATAATGAGATGAGAAATAAACAGATCATAATGAGCTGAGAAAGAAATAGATCATAATGAGATGATAAAGAAATATATCATAATGAGATAAGAAAGGAAAAATATCATAATGAGATAGGAAAGAAACAAATATAAATGAGATGAGAAAGAAACATATCAAAATGAGTTAAGAAGGATATAAAGAGTTGAAGAAGTCAAACTTGAATTTCAATTTTTTTTAGATCTTGGAGAAACATAATGAGGTTTGAAGAAGTCAAAATTGAAGTTTTAAATGTGAGATATTTTCATAGATTTTGATATTTGAGGAAGCAGGGGAAGTTTCCAAGTTTCCCACCTTTGTTTTCTGAGTCACCTATAAATACTTCCTTATATCATTTTTTCATTTGCAGCTTTTCACATACACGCAAAATATAAAGTGATGGAGAATTAAAAGTGAAAGTTATCATATGATTAAATAAGAATAATATTGATAATTCTAGTAGAAGTTTGAGTTTTAAATATTGATAATGAATTCATTATATTGAATCATTGTTTTGGGAAAATAAAATCCAAAATCTAGAATTATCATACTCAGAATATCAGATCCAGGATCCATCATTACTGTACTCAGAAAATTAGATCCAGGATCCATGATTATAATATTCAGAGAATCAGATCTAGAATCATCGTACTTAGAAAATCAGATCCAGAATCCCACATCATTGTATTGAGAAAATCAGATCCAACATCATTGGATTGAGAAAATCAGATCCATCCAAATCAAACTAAGGATTCTGACTGAGAAATTTTGGAGAAGATTAAAAAAATTAATTATTCTTTTGTTTGGATCAATTATTTTATAATAAAACATTGTAAACCGATGGGAGTCGGTATAATTTTTCCTATCAGGATATATAAGTTGTATAAAAAGAGTGGGAACAAGTTGTATTCACTTCTTTTGAATAGTGTATTTCTATAGACCCACATGAGTGGCTATGGTAAGGATGTAGGTTCTCACACTAAGACTAAACCTTCTAAATCTTATGTGTTTTACTTGCATTCCTAAATTTTCATGCATGGGTATACACTAAAAATTGATAATAAAATAAATCTTAACATGTTGTAGGGGTTAAGTTTCTAAATGTTTTGAAACTTATAAAAAGTGAACAATTTATTCAACCCCCCTTCTGGATTGTTATTCGATCCCTTGGAACTTCAATTTCTATATCCAGGCTCGATACTGATGGATTTGTTTTCAAATTTGGGAATAAATTTTTCTTACTTTTATAAAGATAACATTTTTTATGGTAAGCCAGATTTAAATAACGATATTTATCTATTGGATTACAAGAACCAAATAATGTCAACCGATAACAAAGTTACTTCACATGATTCATACCACACCCAACTTTGACATCACTATTTAGGTCATATAAATGAAAAGCACTCAATTAAATTATATTAAGATGTATATTTATATTCTTTTGAACTAAAATCACTTGGTGTATGTCACACAAGTTTACATGAAAAAATAACTAAATCCCCATTTAGTGGGAAAGGTGAAAGGGCTAAAGAGCTTCTTGAATTAGTTCATACCAATGTGTGTGAACCATTTCCTATTGAAGTAAGGGGTGGGTACTCGTACTTCATAACTTTTACCGATTATTTTATCTAGATATGAACATGTCTAATTAATGAGGTATAAGTTGGATTCTTTTGAAAAATTCAAGGAATACAAGAATGAAGTTGATAACTAGCCTGGTAAGAAGATTAAGAAACTTCACTCAGATTGTGGTAGAGAATATGTTAATCAAGAATTCATTTATTATCTATGGGAGTTCGGGATTTTATCTCAACTCACTCCTCCTTATATGCCTCAATGGAATGATATAAGTGAAAGGAGTAACCACACCTTTTTGGACATAGTGAGATTAATGAAGAGTCATGAAAGTCTTCCATTATCCTTTTGGGGATACACATTAAAAACAGTAGAATATGTACTAAACCGAGTGTCAACTAAAGAAATAGACGGTAAACCATACCAATTATGGAATGGAAAGAAACTCGTGTTGTCTTACTTACATGTATGGGGTTTCAAATCATTTGTTAAGGCCTCTTCAGGTAACAAATTTTCACCCTGAGGCACAATGTGTATCTTTATAGGATATCCCAAAGAAACAAATGGATACTACCTATACCATCCTTCAGAAAAAAATGTTGTGGTTGAAAAAAATCCCAAATTTCTTGAGGATTATCTTATCTCTAAAAGAGATAGTGCGATAAATATAGACTTCGATGAAGTCCAAGATCAAGATACACAATAGTTGGAAAAGTAAAAAATTCCAAAAAGCCCTATGGAATAAGAAATTGTTCAAGAGACACAATTACTACGTAGGAGTACTAGAAAGGTAAGAGAACTAGAACAATATGATTTTCTAGTCACCAAGGATAGTGACTCATTATTAGTTGATAATAATGATCCTCTAACCTATAAGGAAGTAGTAAGTGTAACAGATGTTGGGAAGTTTCAAGAAGCCATGAATTCTAAAATGGATTCTATGTACCAAAACCAATTATGGATTTTTATAAACCCTATAGTAGATGCAAATCCATTTTGTTTAAAATGGGTGTATAAGAAGAAACTGGACATGGAAGGACAGTTCAATGCCTATAAGGCATGACTGGTTGTAAAAAGGGTTTAAATAGCATCAAGGCATTGGATATGGAAAAACATTTTCACCAGTTTCAATGCTAAAAATCCATCATAATTATAATTTCCATTGTAGCTTTCCATGATTATGATATTTAGAAAATGGGTGTCAAAACAACCTTCCTTAACAAGAACCTCCAGGAAGATGTCTTTATGACACAAGCCAAAGGGTTTGTAACTCCAAAGGATGCCAAAAGTTATTTAAGTTGCAAAGATCTGTTTATAGATCAAAGAAAGCATCCAGGTCATGGAACAATCACTATAATGGGGCCATAACAGAATTTTGTTTCATAAAGAATGAATGTAATTTGTGTTTATATAAATAGTTTAGTGGAAGTGCAGTCATTTTCTTAATAGTATATGTTGATGACATATTAATCATTAGAAATGAAATACCAGTTTTACTGTCTGTTAAGGAGTGGTTGTATAAATTATTATTTATGAAGGAATTTGGTGAGGAAACATATATTCTTGGGATCAATATCCATCATGATAGATCCAAGAGGTTTTTAGGCCTAATTCAAAGTACATACATTGAAAATATACTGAATAGATTCAGTATGAAACAATCTTAGAGGGTATTGTTGCTAGTGTCACATGACATTCATCTTTCTAGGAAAATGTGTCCTCAGACACATGAGGAAAGAAACAAAATGAAAATGATTCCATATGCATCATTGATGGGGACAGTCATATATGTTATGCGATTTACTATGATAGATTTCGCCTACGCATTAAGTGTGGTAGGAAGATATCAATTTGATCTAGGTTACCACCATTGGATGGTAGTCAAGACTATCTTTAAGTATCTGAGGCATGCTAAGGATATGTTCCTAGTTTATAAAGGATATGAGGAACTTGTCATTAGAGGATACGAAGATGCTAGTTTCCAAACTATTATAGATAAAATGAATTCACAAATAGGATATATCTTCACTTTGAATGGAGGTATTGTGAGATGGAAGAGATCAAAGAAGGATGTGGTTACCTATTCTATAGTAGAGTCTGAGTATATTGTAGTTTCTGAGGTAGATAAACAAGTAGTATGGATGAGAAAATATATCCAAGAGCTTGATTTAGTACCTACCAGTAAAGATCCCATCACACTCTATTGTGATAATACTACAGTGGTGGATCTTACATTAGTGGATGAATCACATAATTTGGAAGTATCATCTATTGAGGGATTTTTCTCAAAGAGGTAAAGTTGCAGTGAATAGTATTTTCATAGAAGACAACATAGTGGACCCCTTGACTAAAGACTTTACTAAAAAAAAATGACTATCATGTGAGTTCTAGTGGATTGAAGGTTATAGGCAGTTAGATCTAGTCCAAGTTGGAGTTTTTTGGAGTTCGTGTCCTGGGACCAACTGTTTGTACTTTGATTACATAAATTTTTTATGTATTGAATATTAATAAAACTTCTTATCACACATTGTTTGTTGTTATAGATGACTCTAATGTAATAATTTCCTAGATTAAATCTCTCATTGATAAGGTCATAGTCATTCCATGCTATGATGAGAACCTTGATGTGATATGATGATATTCTCAAATAATGTTATGCAGTTGGATAACGCGCTAGGATGAGACACATAGTACATAGACTGTCAGGTGTGAGTACTCGTAAGTAGATGAGACTTCTTCTCATGAATTTTTCACTTGGTAATCTACAAGATGTTATATTATGATAATAGAACCACCATTAGGAATTATGCATGTTTTGATGTCATCATATATTCCTATTTATGAGCATGTGTGATGGTCCTTATACCTTATTATTATTATTGGTGCATGTTACAACTCGCACAATTAAATGTATTTCATAAACCATGATGATAATAATTCATGGAAAAGTTGGATACGCTGGGTGGGTCACAAGTAACATGTCATTAAAGAATAATTCAAGGAAGGATTTTTCTCTTCCATATTTATAGAAGATGATATCTCGGCCCTTTTATTGGAATAAAACTGTCACATTAAATTCCATGGCCATGGTGTAATGATGTGTTTATTTCAGATATTCAAAGAAAGACATATCGAGCATATAGGTTGGTGACACGATTATACAACCTGCTTAATGAGATATTATGACAAATGGATTATATTACATAGTTGGAGTTTGTATGTGGTTATCAACACTATGACATTAAGTTTTTTATCTTGGGTACCTTGAACCATTACTAGACAGTAATATTGGACTTTAGGCAATCCTACCTAATGACAATGAGAAAGAAACCTAGAGGGTCACACACTAAATGTTTCTATTGATCTCAATTAAATTCTATTTGAGTTTAATTAATGTAATAAATATTATTCTCAAGTATGAGGAATAATTTTATTCAAGTCATATTGATCGCATAAATTAAATAAATATTTATTCTTCGGTATGTGAATAAAATATTTATTTTATTTATTGAATATTTTAATAAATATTTATTCACTAGGTTGTGAATAAAATATTTATTTATGAGTAAAATATTTATTTGATTGTTCAATAAATTATAGAGGAGTTTGAATAGACCAAGACCGAGTTTGGTGAAAAATATTAATTAACAAGACTATTACATAATATTTGTTATTGCGCAAGTTGGTTCACTCCACAAAATAATAATAATATAATTATTATTATGTGGGAAGATTTTTATTAAAGGCATTAAATGTTATTTAATGGTCGGTATGAAATTAAATAGTATTTTAACTTAAATATCAACTCTATAAATAAACAATTATGTTTATTTTATAGAGTATCCAAAAATTTATAATCGAGAATTTTTGAACACAATGAACTCTCTCTCAACTCCTCCTTCTATATCCCTCTCAAGAACGAGAAGTGCAAGAGAGATTTTTTCAAGACCGAAGAATGGTCAATCAAGAACGAATAATGTAAGACATTTAACTTACCATGATAGCACCCAAAGATCAAGCGATGTTTCTTGGAGATTATAGGAGCAAGTGTGGATCACCTCTAGAGGGATTCTATTCTTGGATCCTCATAGTGAAATAAAGGTAATTCAAAAGGTTCCTTTAGGACGACCAACATTCACTAACGAAGAAAGTTCCTAAGACTAAGTATTTATTTATTTAAATATTAAATAAATTAATTATAAATTTTATGTGAAAGATCATCACACTTGGTTTTGGGAAATGATTATTAAAATAAATTTTAATATATCACCCACCTCCGTACACTTTTGATGCACCAAGAACCAACAAGTTAAGACTTACCTCGAGGAATTAAACCAGTTATTCTATGGTGAATATGATTTTTACACTCTTCGAGGGACTCTCTTGATGAGTGTCCACCCCACAGGATTCCTCATCATCAAAATCCTATGCTCCTTCATCGGTTGGTGCCTCCTTGCTTGAATCATTTATGTGTGGTGTATCTACAAGCCCTAGATCACCACCAAACATCACTCGCACTGGGGTGGAAGGAAGGATGTCTTACCCTCACTGGAAAAAGAAGTCATCAATGGATTCAAGATAAATATTTATCTCATGAAATACCACCTTGGACATGAATTGGATGAGCCCAACCTATAGAAGCTCAACTCCACCTTGGGTCAGCTTCCGCCACAGTTCCTACAGTGTCAACGACATCTCCAATGTCCTCTAGGAAGACCAAAGAGAGGGATGGACAATGTCAGTGGATGGTTGCATAAAGTACATCAACTTATTCAAAGGATCCTCACTTATTGGTACCCTAAACCACTTTTGGGACCATTCTCATCCAGGAGGTGGGGTGTAACCATGACTTGCAATGTCCCTACCACTGCGGTTCCATCTTGTGCCTGAATTGTCTCTCGGGGAGTAGCATGCCTGCTTTATCACTGCTTTGGATCCCCACTAAATAGATTGATCACCCGAATACACTTCCACTGAATTTCCTCTAGACGTGTATCCACCTAATTGCTATCATATTTTGTCAGCAGACCAAAATTTTCATGACCCGACCCAAGCTGGGTCTCGATCCGTAACTACCCCAAGACCACCTCTATAGGCTAGGGGTGGTGAAAAGCACTGAAGGCATAAATAAACTTGGGGAGTCCTTTTCATAAGTACATGTATGGAAACACACAACCAACTCAATGAAAAAGTTCATAGGTAAAGAAATAAAATATTCAACACTGCTATAAATAAACCAAACATGCATGGACCTCTAGACAGTATGAAGTATGATAGTATAAGCTAAAAAGAAAAGGGAAAAAATACACACCCAACCAGAAAAGTGTCCCAAAAAGATATAAAAGTAGAAAAGTAAAATAGTTGAGATATCATAGCTCCTAAATCCCAAGCTACAACCACTATATGCGGTCCAAGCATCCCATATCTTTGAGCTCCTCTGATGTCACGATCAACCTATTCTCTATTTGCAAAAGACACAACACATGTTGGGAGAAGCCCATGTAGGGGTGAGTATATACATACCCGGTAGAAATCCCTAAAAAGGGTGAAGGGGGAGTATTAAGAGATACAAATGAATAGGAAAATAGTAGATAGAATAAGGTACAATAAAAGAGTATAACTCAACCCAATAAGAGAGTGAAAGTAAACTCGTCCAAACATAAAGAGCTCGAAATGGTGAGAATATAAACTTCTTGTCGAGTATTTGCTAACTATAGTAGGAGAGTAGACTCATCAAACCATGAGAATATAGACATGGAAAGCACATGTCATACCCCACACATCTTCACCTATCCTAGAAGGAGAGTAACCAAAACCCAAAGAGTGGGTACCAGAGAAGGATATATATAAGCTCAGTCAAAGAATCTAAAATAATAGAGTAAAAATATATCCATCTCACAGATAAACCCAATAATAAGAGTCTCCAATAGTTCCAAAAGAATTATATCAATGATTCCCAACACCTCATGCATATGCCTTGAACACACAAGTCTAAGGAACTCAATCACCACACCTAGATACTGTCCGATTTGGGAGACACTAACTCACCCACATAGTTTTTTTCGAATCACAAAAATGTTTCTTAGTGGGGAAAGAGTTCCTATTTCTCATGATTATAAGGATATATAAAATAACATCTCATCATTGTGCTACAAAGTCGATATCCATAAACTCTGATAGTCACCGAAGAAATCCATTTCCCAGATCTACTAGAGGGAAACACTTAGGAAAGTCATTAGGAAATGCCACTACCCAGAAATACTAGAGGTTAAGCCTATTGAGTCATCAAGGAACTCCACCACCCATCCCGACTAGAGGGTTACACCTAGAATATTTCATTGGGGAATTTCACTACTTAGACCTAATAGAGGGTAAGCTCGGAACATTGAGGAATTCTACTGCACAACCCTAGTAGAGGGTAACTCAAAAATATCACTGGGGAATGCCACTACCCAGCCCTACTAGAGGGTAATCCAAAAATATCGAGGAAATAAAATGCCCAGTCCTACTAGAGGGTAACTCGAAAAGTTCACCGGGGAATGCCACTGCCCATCCCTATTGGAGGGTAAGCCTGATTTTGTCAACAGGTAACTCCACTGCCCATCCCTACTGGAAAGTTACACCCAGAACATTCCACATCATATCTCTAAATCCAAAACTGAGGGAACTATCACATTATACATGAAAAAGCACTCATAATAGGATACTCACATGCCAAAATCTGAGTTCAAACGAAGGAGATACTAAATATTTAAGATTAATAAAGGAGTACACAACATGTTAGGGACCCACATGGTGTGTGGTCTTGCTCTGCACTACAAAACTGGCCTTTAACAGTTCTATAAATGTACTTTACCAGTTCTAGAAAAGCACTGAATACATGAGTGATGTTAAAAGCCCTGGTCTTTTATTATCACTTTTTGAGCGCTGATAAAATGGAATTTTATCAGCGCTTCTATGAGCACTGATAAAGTATAATTTTATTAGTTATTTTAAAAGCGCTGATAAATGTGGACTCTATCAGCTCTTTTAAAAGTTCTAATAAAGGGACACACTATAGTGTGATGCGACAACACACTATAGTGCCACTGCGGTGTGCTACAACAGCACACAGTAGCACCACTACGGTGTGCTCCAACAGCACACAACAACACCACTACGGTGTGCTGCAACAACACACCGTAGCACCACTGTAGTGTGCTGTTACAACACACCACAACACCATAAACACACCAGATATAAAAAAACAAGTACCAATATAGGATTTAAATTAGATGTAATTTACAACACAAACACAAGAACAAAACACTATATTATAGACATTTCAAAAATTGGTTCATACAATTACATAAATAAAAATTATTACATACATTAAAAAACATCAATGTTCCTTTATATTTTAATCCTGACCCAACTCATTCTATTTCTAAAAAAACTACCCTTTATCTAGAAAAACAATTCACCTGTATAAGAAAACAATTCTTATGTTAGTATTAATATAAAGAAATAAATTAATAGAAAGTGTTAATTTTACTAAAATTAATGTCAATTTTAAATAAAAAGACGCACTTGGAGTCATACCGGTCACACCATGCATCAGATTGAGGTGTTAATGACTCTAACACGTCTCAAATGATTTGTGGATAATTTTACAAAATTATCAAAACAATTTGAATGTGTTTTCTTGGTTTTGAGTACATTGGTTGTCGTTTTTACTAAAATGTCAGTTTAAACTAGAAACACACACTATTGATTCATTCCATTGTGTACCATTTTGACATGAAACATATTCCTAGATGTGAAAAATGACTTATGAATAGTTCTCTTAAATTATCAAGAAAATATGAGCGCATTTGATCGGTTTTCAGTGAGTGACACTTTTTGAACTAAAATGTCGATTTTAAACTAATAACGGACACTTTGAGTCATACTAGGCACATCGTGTATCAGATTGAGGTGATATTGATTCATACACATCAAAAATTACTTATGGATCATTTTCATAAAGTATTAAAATAATAAAAATGTGTTTTCTTGATTTTGAGTAGGAAAATTGTCCATTTTACTAAAATTGATGACAATTTTAAATAAAAAGACGCAATTTAAGTCATACCGGTCAGACCGTGCATCAGATTGAGGTTTTGATGATTCATACACGTCCCAAATGACTTATGGATCATTTTACTAAAGTATAAAAATAATATTAATGTGTTTTATTAGTTTTGAGTACACCACTTGTCTTCTTTACTAAAATTTCATTTTAAAATTGAAACACGCACTTTGAATCATACTGATCACATTGTGTATCGGATTGAGGTGCTACTTATTCATACACATAAAAAATGACTTATGGATTGTTTTAATAAAGTATTTAAACTATTTTAATTGTTTTTCTCTATTTTGAGTAGGTTAGTTGACCTTTTTACTAAAATCGATGTCAATTTTAAATAAAAACACGCACTTGGAGTCATATTGGTCACATTATGTGTCAGATTGAGGTGCGACTGATTCATGCATGCATCAAATCACTTATGGATCATTTTACTAAAGTGTCAAAACAATATGAATGTGTTTGATCAGTTTTGAGTAGGTCATTTTGTTTTTTTACTAAAATTAATGTCAATTTTAAATAAAGACACACTTAGAGTCATACCGGTCACATCGTGCATCAGATTGAGGTGAAACTAATTCTTACACATTAAAAATCACTTATGGATTATTTTAATAAATTATCAAAACAATATGAATTTCTTTTCTCAGTTTTGAGTACATCACTTGTCTTTTTTTTACTAAAATGTCATTTTAAACTTAAAACACGCACTTTGACTCATACAGATCACATCGTGCATCAGTTTGATGTGAGACTGATTCATACACATCATAAATGATTTATAAATATATTCCATGAATTATCAAGAAAATAAAAGTGTTTTTGCTCATTTTTTAGTGAGTGAAACTTTTTAAATTCAAATGTTGATTTTAAACTGATAATATAAACATTGAGTTAGTTTTCATTTTTACTAAAATTAATGTCAATTTCAAATAGAAATAAGTACTTGGAGTCATAATAGTCACATCATATGTCAGATTAAGGTGTGGTTGATTCCTACATGCCTCAAAGTCTCAAAATAATCTTAACTATCAATGTTACCACACTTTCTATTTAATTTCTTTATCGAACTGCCAACACTGCATGAGAAGCTTCGAACAAAACACATCAACTCAAAAAAAATCCACCAACATATTTTTTTTATTATTAGTAATACTAAAAGGAAATAAATTTAACATAAATATAAAATAATACATTAATTCTATAGACAATGATTTTACTATGAAAATATCAAGATTACCTCTTTGATTTAGTAGTGGAGGGAAATTGAAGGTAAGTGATAAATGTTAACACTTCAAAGGTGAATGATTTTGAGGGAGAATAATTCTAGGGAAGTTTTGATGCAAAAAGGGATGAAAGATGTAAAAAGTACCCCAACTCGAACAAAATAATCCACCTATATAAGAAAACAATTATTATATGAGTAATATTGAAAAGAAATAAATTAAACATAAATATTAAACAATACATTGATTCTATGGAAAATGATTTTACTATGAAAACATCAATATTACCTGTGTATTTGAGAAGAGGTAGTGTCATTTCTCTTCCTGCAAAGGTAGTGGAGGTAATTTAAAATAAAGTGATAAATAAACCACTCTAAGGGTAAAAATGTTTTAAGGGATAAGGAGCATGAAAGTTGGAAAGAGCACCCCAACTAGAATAGAAGAATCCACATGTATAAAAAACCATTATTATGTGAGTAATACTAAAAATAAATAAATTAAACATAGATACGAAAAAATACATTAATTTTATGGAAAATGATTTTACTATGAAAACATTAATATTACCTCTATGATTGAGCATAATTAGTGACATTTCTCTTCCTACAAAGGTAGTGGAGGTAATTTGAAAGAAAGTGATAAATACACCACTGTAGGGGTGAAAAGGTTTTAGGGGAGAAGAAACATAAAAGTTGGACAAAGTACCCCAACTTGAACAAAAGAATCCACCTGTATAATAAAAAAATTATTATGTGAGTAATACTAAAAATAAATAAATTAAACATAAATATTAAACAATAAATTAATTCTACAGACAGTGATTTTACTGTGAAAACATCAAGATTACCTCTATGATTGAGCAGAGACAACATTGTTGATCTTCCTGCAAAGGCATGAAACATGGAAAAAGTATTATAAAATAAAATAACTTTGCAAGGAATAATTAAAATTAAATAAACATTTCATTATATAAATTTTTATTAAAATAGATAACGTATATCGTAACATTACCTTTACATCTTTATAAAGGGTTTCTTTGGTCAAAATATAAGCTAATAACAAAAATAAGGATTTTTGTGCACTTCATTATGGTTTAGAAGACTATATGGATGTCAGAAAACTGTGAGAAAATTAATTATATTGATATCTATTTGGCTCTATTGATCAATGGAACCAAAACAAGGATTGATTGTGCATCACTCACAAAGTTAATAACAAAACTAAGGCCTCTCTGTGTACTTCACTAATGTTGGTTAACTACTTCTTAGCATAACATCTGACCTGAACTTCTTATCCAGCATCCCCATGATGCTCTCATCCCACACACACTCAACAACATCTCTATCATATCACCATTCACCATTCACTTTTCCTTCTCTTCCTTGCAATTTTATTCATTATTTAAAGAAGTGGGAATATTTTTCCTTCATATCATTTTCTAATTCTCACGTTGCTTCTTAAATCATATGCATTTTCCACAAAACATTTACTCAATGGATTAGATAATTCTATAGAATTTTCTCTCTATGTTCAAGAATATAATTAGTTTGTTTTTATATATGTGTGGGATGAGAGCATCACGGGGTTGCCGGGTAGGATGTTCAGGTTGGATGCTACACTAAGTGGTAGTTAACCAACATTAGATAAGTGCATAGATAATCCTTGGTTCTATTATTAACTTTGTGAGTGATGCACAACCAATCCTTATTTTGTATCTATTAATAAATGGATCCAAATATACATCAATATTCTTCCTACTTTTCAAGACTAATTTTTCTTGCGTAACAACATTGTAAACACAGACATAGGATTTTAGAAGGGTCGTCTGTATGCTTTCTTGAAAACTTGATGAACTCTTTATATCTATATTCATATTTGTTTGTCAAACGATTATCATACATCTATTTTAGGTTCATATCCATCCTATTGGGTTTATAAAAGATTAATTTTATACAACATATAAATAAATACACATAAGATATTCATTTTCAAAAGTTAAATTTATAAACAATTCTAATAAGGGAAACTCAACATTAGATTGTTTCAAATAATTTTAGTATGTTGAAGAAAATGGGTAATTGAATTTAAGAAAAGAATTACTCCACATAAAATCTTTCTTAAATCCACTAAACAAATGAAAGTATAATATATGAAATAGAGGAGTAATAAGAAACTCAAATATTATAAAAAAGAATAATAAACTCTCATTTAGTCAACTAGAAGATATAAAAATGTATTGGAACAAGTGATGTAGCAACCTAAGGGATTATTAAATTTAAAATTAATGGTATATAAATATTTTAAAACATCTCAATACTCTTGGGATGTCATATCACAACACCGACCCATCCCAAGGAAATTCAAGGTACATTAACTAGATATAAAAATAGCATTTACTAATGGATTACATGAATAGGAATTAAATCAAACAAACAGATAGTTTTATCATTATTTAATATGAGAATAATGTTTTTAAATTGAAAAAGGTGGTGTATGAATTGAAACAAGAACTAAGATCTTGGTATTTAAGGTTATATGAATTATTAAAGAAACTTTAATTTAAAAAATGAGGAATTGATCATAATCATTACATAAAAAATAATTTTATGTATAGATTGAAAGTGTTTATCAATGTGGATAAAATAATATTTTGAGGTTCAAGAGATGAACGATGATAATAATTTTCTACATTAACAATGAACAATGTTTAAATGTTGATGATTAGTGAGTTTACATTTTACTTTGTTTATAGGTGACTCATGGAATTCGTGGGATATTTATTTCCTAATCCATTCATGTGAGGGAAGTGTTTTAAAAATTTCAAAAGGAAGATTGAAAACCCACGTTGACACCCAATAAAAATTGAATAAAATTTTTAAATGTTGTGGGTGGAATTTCAATCTATATCATGATAGTGTCCAAGGGACATTCTCGATCCCCCTTAGGCTGGGAAGAATCACCAGGTTATGAAAAACAACACAATGTGAATAATTTGGCCCAAAAAATAAATAAAACTAGTAGAAAGAAAATTTAAATAAAAACTGCATGATGCGTCCATCCATTGGATTATCACACCAACTCAGATAAGTATAAAAAATAATATATGAGGAAATATAATATAAAAGAAATCCCTTAACCTATCTTCAACTCCCTCACACACAAAATCCCCATTTTCAATTCTAAAATTTCACATGTATAGAATACATTGATAAAATAAAGAATGAAAAATATGTATGATAACTTTGGGAGATCAATTTGGGAAATGTAAAAAAAATAAAACAATCAAGAAAAATCCATGTGACTTCATGTGTCTCCATCGAGTCCATAAACAATAAATCCTCCATGAGCAATCAAGAGTTGAATCAAAATGGGAAATTGAGAAAATTGGAAGGGCTACCCTGCTAGTATACAATCACCAGACCACAAATAATGACATCATCTAAGAAGAAATCAAAAACGAAACCAAAAATACTGAAATAAAATCGAAATGAATACCTCGCTAGGTTGAAGAAAATCTGATACCCTCTTCAGAAACCCTAATTGTAATCGAACACCGGATTTTGGAAGGGATGTTCGAGCAATTGGAGGCTGTCGGGTGGTGTGATTAGAGCTTCGATTCACTGAGGAGGAGCATCGACAATGGGTGGCTTCCATATAGATATTCTAATATCGTGACAGGTTCACAAATGGTTAGGGTTTTTTAATTATATTGGGACACTTTTATCAGTGCTTATAAAAAAACGCTGATAAAGAGACCTTTTATCAGCGCTTATTATTTAAGCACTGATAAAAGAACTCTTTATCCGTACTAAAATTATAGTGCTGATAAATATTTATTTTATCAATGCTTTTGTTTAGCGCTGATAAATCCTCATTTTTATCATTGCGAAAAAAGTACTGATAAAGATATTTTTATCAGCGCTTATTACTTAAGTGCTGTTAAATGATTTAGAATTATAATTATAAATAAAAAATTTAAATATTTATATATACTTAATAAATATATATAAATATAAATATATTAAATATATTCCTTTTTAAATATATTTATTATAATTTTATAATTATTTATTTATAATTATTTATTTATAATTATAGAAATATTTTTAAAGAATAATAAGTATATCATTATATATATTTATATAATTAGATACACACACACACATATATATATAACTAATATATATAAATATAAATATATTAAATATATTCATTATTTAAGTAAATTTATTATAAATTTAATAACTATTTAAATATATATAATTATTTATTTATAATTATATAAATACTTTTAAAAAAAATATTTATTTATAATTATAAATATAGTAAATGTACATTTATAAATATTTTTTTACAAATATTTTTTTATCATTATTAAGGAATATCTAATTTTAAGTGCATGAATATATGTTAAAAATGAGTGAAATTGAATAAATTAAGAATAAATACACTTTAACAATATTGAGAAATTGGATTAATTTTATGTGTGTGCATTTTATATAAAAATTCATTAATTACGTTTATGTGAAATCAATGTAACACATAATTGATCTATGTTAAATTGAAAAATTAAATGATATTCAGTTATATGTCGTGTACTATGCAATTAGTCAATATTTTTAATTCATATTAATTTTTAATTATAAACTATTGTTCAATAAATATATGACTATTTAATGTAATGCGCATAAATCTTTTTTAATGTATAAATCATATTTATATACATTAATATATATCTATATATTTAATATATACAATTTAATAACATCAATTATCATAATTATCTAATTAATAAATTTTTTAATATTTAATACTATATAATCAATTGATTTATTTTTATCAATAATTATTTAATTAATAAAATTTATAATATTTTTTTAATAAAATCATTTTTTATTTTTTATTTATTTCATTATTTCATTTTATTTATTTGGACTTTTATCAGCGCTAAAAAAGCGCTGATGAAAAAAATATTTATCAAAGTTAAAAAGAAAGTGTTGATAAATGGTACCATTTATCAGTGCTAATAATAAAGCACTCATAAATGTTACCTTTTATCAGCACTAAAAATAAAACTCTGATAAAGGATACCCTTTATCAATGCTAAAGATAAAACATTGATAAATGATACCCTTTATTAGTGTTAAAGATAAATCATTGATAAAGGTACCATTTATGTGCGAAAAAAACGCTGATAAAAGGTTAAATTTATCTGCATTTTTTGTAGCACTGATAAATAAAAGCGTTGTTAAAGGCTAGTTTTGTATTAATTCTGCTACCTTTTCTTGTCCTCTCTAGAAAAAAACTTGTTGGGCAAGTATCACTGCATGACGAGTAATCGTACTACATGATGTGTCTTGGCCACAAGCCTCAAGAACAAATGAGGCTCATTGTCGGTTTGAGGGGAAAACATAATTTCACTGATATGCTTCTTTAAACGACCCCAAATGACCGAACAGAACATACCATTTCAATCCTCTTGAAAAAAACTCGAGATAGGCTATTCACTTGCCTCAATCAGACACCAGGTGAAAAAGTCACATTTCACCGCATCACAGTCGAACAATTCTTCATGGGCCTGAACCACGAGTCCAAATTAAATACCCAAAATTGGGTTTTAAACTTATTCCTTCATTTATCATTTAAACAAAAATGATTATTCATAATTATTAATATCATTAAGTGTATATAATAAATTATATACATTCATGGGAGCCCCATTTATTCTTTTTTTAAATTAAAATCAATTAATTTAAAACAATTTTACTTTTTAAGTTAAAACCATTTAATTAAATTAACCAAATGTTTTATTCCACCATTATTATTATTATTTAATATAATAATAATAATAATAAATCCTCCTTTAACTTTATTAACTCATCGCTATTATTATTATTATTATTAATTATTAACGCTCACCATATTGACTACGTAAAAACACATCATTAGAGATCTAAGTATGGTCATCATCACATCCACTCCAAATAGCCCCCACCATGAGATCTCACACATAGCCCTTACTCAAAACTGACCCCATCATACCACACATCGTCACTGCACACCAATCGGGAAAACAATGGTTATCAACCCGATCCCAAACCACCTCTGATCACAAACACGCACCAGCAGTGCCGATCCAATTTGTTCACCATACACCATACTGCTGGTTTATCAATCCGTCCACAAACCATTGATCTTCATGTTCTTCATACTACTGCCACAAATTCTGGGGTTCGATCACACTCAAATCCACCCCGAAAATATAAAATCATGACCCCATGGTCTAACGTGAAGAATAGTGGGGGGGGGGGAGCAAAAAAAACCAAGGTTCAACCATTGTTGGCCAAGCATTCTTGGCCAACGATCAAGAACAGGGACCCGGTGTTAGAAAACAACTAAATTAACTTAAATTGTCAATACTCGGGCACATCCAAAGGTTGAAAAAGAACGAAAATCGAATAAAGAAGATCAATTTTTTCAATTATTTAATCAAAATGGCATATAACACCAATTGGCATGTCCTACCTCTGTTTTGGATCGATCATTGACGAAGAACGCAATCACATAATGATTGGAAGGAGCTATTGTGTTCATTGCATCCTAATCTGATCCGATTTAACATTCTATCATCGTTTGTTTTGATTTTCCAAAGGGAAGAGGAAGGAGCTCTCACTGACAATTCTAGAAATTATGAGCTAACCCTAGAATGTTTTTCCATAGAGATACTTTTATAATGTATCATTTAGGTTAAATGAATGAATGAATGAATTTAATAAATTAACTGATCTACTTAAACATACCTCCAATGAGCGAGGGGTCCAAACGTCCCGCACTAACCAACTTTAGGTCACACTCAGGGGAAACACTACATTACGAACTCAAATGTGGTATTAGATTTCTGATATGAGTATCTTTCTGTGATTTATTTGGGTTTATTTTTATTAAATAAATTAATTAATTTATCCAATGCACCCACCAATGACTAGTATATCCAAACATCCCATGCCAATGACCTTTAGGTCATGGATAGGGTAAAATCCACATTCCATATTCAATCGTTGTATCATATTTCTGACCTGAGGCTCTGTTTATGAGATATTCCACTTTTTCAGGAAAACTATGTGCTCATAATAGAAATATATTTAATATTTTTATAAAATTAATTATGGGAACACCGAGCCTTGGAATCCTGCACCGTCTCAGTTCCTTGCTCTAAAAATGTCTTAAGAATATTCCAAAGTATTGCACAACAAAACCAGAGTCTCTACAATATTCCCTTATTCAAAGATTTTCATCCATGAAAAGAAAAACTAATAAGAAAGGTGGGGATACTGATCCTGCATCTGGTTTTTCCATACATCTTCCCAACACTAGGATGCACAACCAAATAAGATATGTGAAAATACCTCATCACCTCTTCTCGTGACGACACCGGAATCACTATTCGTCCCTAAAAAGGATGGCGTGATTCCCTTCTTCAGAAAATCTAACAGGTGAAACTTCTAAGTATATATAGTCACACAAGATCTCACAGTCAATGTCTCTAATAAGTTAGTTCCTCCACATCCTCAAGGAAAGAACTACCACTGCTAGTTCTAGGTAGCGAGTGCTAGTTCTATTCATTCGGTCTCAACTACCTCGACCTGTATATGATAATTGTCTACTGCTACATCAAGGTTGATGATGGGCACACAAGAGTACCAATGAGTAAGGTAGGTGAGTAGACTCATCCAACCATGAGAATATAAACAGATAAAGAACATGACATACACCACATGTCTTCTCCACTCTTGTAAAGAGAGAATCCATTACCTAGAAACTCTATCACACCCACTAGTGGTATCCCAAGCAAAAAGTGTCAACCAGGAAAACTTTATTGACAATTCCAGGACCTGCTCTGACACTCCATCATACAACCTCACCTTGAACACACAAGTCACAGGGACTCATCCACCACACCATGATACTATCTAATTTGGGTGGCACTAAATCACCCTCATGGTTTTTTGCTCATGTCTAAAAAATGCATCTTAGTGGGGGAATAACCCCTCTTCCTCATGCATTCGATGCTACATTGAACAACACCAACATAGGGTTACACGATGCCCCTGTGTCACCTCAATTTAAACCTAGAGAAAGGAGTAGAAAGAAAATAGTAACTTTCATGGTGTCTAAAAATTTCTACTACCTAAGGTAGAAGAGACACAAAGCATGTATTTTATCATCCTTTTCACTACAAGATCATAAACATCCAAAACCTACAACTATCCTCAACTCCACCCACTAGCTCCTTGATCCTGATGTGGACCGCCTTATAGTGGTGGAAGGATCTCATAGTGATGTCCACAACCCATAGATCCTCCTGATCCTCTTAATCCTATTCCAAATCCGCCTTCCTATGGACCACCCTATCCACATATGGGTGGTCCTTGATCATAGCGTTGTCTCTGCCATTGTGGTCCATCAGCTATCTTCCTGTGCTACTCAGCATGTCTGGTCGGGCAGTCTCATGTTATGTGACCTTGTTCATCACAAACATAACATCACCCCTCTTCGGGCTACCTTGGTGCTCTACGCTGCCCCTAAATTGTACGACCACATGCCTAAGACTGTTCATGAAAGTTTTTCTTGCATCTAGATCCCACAAACTAGAACCCGCTAGATTCTATAGATGACTTGGATATGTAATACCCACTTCCATCACTAGCAGTCTGGTATCCCTTTAACAAAAATCTCTCTATCACCAATGGTCACTCCAACACCCCGACATAAGTGGGGATATACAAATTTACTATATTGAAACTGATCTCTATGTAGAGTCCCTACTAAAACTTTCATGCTCGGAAGTAGCCTTCTCAGATCATGTAAATGGAGTAACATTCAAGGTTTGTGAACCTCAGTGTGTATTTAGCCTCCATCATCCCTCCCTACTTCAGCTCTAGATTCTACTAGATCTAGATTGAGAGTAAGTAGGAGGGGTAATACTCCTCACGAAATAGCTGCTAAAAGTTATCCCATGAGAGTGTCGACTCATCATGCATCTACATAAATAGGCTCCACTAACACTTAGCTGCTCTTTAGAAATGGCTGGATGCTAGCACAACCATCTAATCCGTCGGGGTCCGGAAAAACTTGAATATACTGACCACTAACTCTATCCAATCCCCTGTTGCTTGAGTATCAGGCTCTCCATAGAACCTCAGTGGTCTCTGATGTTTGAACTCAAGGAGTGCTCTAATCCTTCATGCATCCCCAACCAACTATTATAGAATGATCTACTTCTCGGTAGGTGAGGGTGCTGCTACTTTCCCACTTGGAGGAAGGGGGTCATGGGATGAACCCTAAACTAAGGACTCATTGATCATAATATCATCATCTCGAACCAGAGCTAGTATCCTGGATGGGTGTCATTGCAAAGGCATATTTAAAGTTATAAAGGAGTACCGCGGTCAGATGAGAATATATATATATATATATATATATATATAACAAAAATGGGGAGCTGACTCAAGAAGGAAAATAAAATACTCAATCCTAGATGATGCATGTACCATTAATCTCTGCAAAAAAATTCTCTGCATGATGAGTCGACAAGCAGGTATTCAGGGTCCGGGTGAATGGATACGTCGACCAACAAACCATCACTCGACTCCCTGGCCCGAGAGCCGTACTTGAGACACTTTGACACTATCTCCCTAAACTCAATCAAATCCTCTTAAGGGGATACTTATGAACAACATTACAATGAATGAAATTTCTCTAATACCACTCTTTTATTACTTGACCCAATTTGGGGATTGAGCCGTAACTACCACAAGGACACCTCCATAGGCCATGGGGTGGTGACAAGCATTGAAGGCACAACTAAACTTAGGGAGGCCTTTTCCTAAGTACCTGTAGGGACACACACAACCAAATCAATGAAAAAGTACAGAGTAAAATAAATAAAAGATACAACACTACAATAAATAAACCAAACATGCATGGAACTATAGACAGTACGAAGTACGGTAGTGTAAACTGAAAAGAAAAGGGAAAAAATACACACCCAACCAGAAAAGTGTCCCAAACTGACAGAAAAATAGAAAATTAAAACAACTGAGAGAGTCCATCTTCTGAATCCAAATCTATGATCACCATACGTGGTCCAAGAACCCCATATCCCTAATCACCTCTGAAGTCATGATCGACCTATCCACCATCTGCAAGAGACACAACACGTGTTGGGTGAAGCCCATGCATGGGTGAGTATATACATACCCAGTAGAATGCCCTAAAAAGGTGAAGTGGGAGTGGTAAGAGATACAACTGAAGAGGAAAACAGTAGATAGAACAAGGTACAATAAAATAGAACAACTCAACCCAACAAGAGAGTGAAAGTAAACTCCTCCAAACATAAAGAGCTTGAAATGGTGAGAAGATAAACTTTGCTTTGAGTCTTCGCTACCTATAACAGTAGAGTAGAATCATCCAACCACAAGAAGATAGACATAGAAAACATGTGGCATACCCCGTTCATATTTGGATCTCTTGGAAGGAGAGTAACCAAAACCCAAGGAGTGGGTACCAAAGAAGGATATATATATATGCTTAGTCAAAGAAGCCTGAATGAGAGAGCATGAGGATATCCATACCACAACTCATACCAAGAAGAAGAGTCACTAAAAATTCCAAAAGAAGTCCATAAATGATTCCTAGAACCTCATGTGTCTTTCCTAAACACACAAGTATAAGGAACTCGATCACCACACCTTGATACTATGTTCTTTGGCTGACACTGACTCACATACAAGGTTTTGGTCACATCACAAAAATGAGTCTTAATGGGGAAAGTATTCCTCTTTCTCATGAGTCCAATGCTATATAAAACCATGTCTCATCACTGTGTCACATAGTTAAGAGACTCAAACTTTGATAGTCATTAAGGAACTCCACTGACTAGGCATAATGGAGGGTAGTGCTCAGGAAAGTCATTGGGGAATGCCACTGCCCAGTCCTACTGAAGGGTAAGCCTGGTGATTCATCAGGGAACTCTGCTGCTCAACCCAACTGGAGGGTTATTCCTAGAAGATGTCATTAGGGAACACCACTACCTAGAACTACTGGATGGTAAGCCCAGAACTTTGAGAAACTCCACTGCCCAGCCATACTAGAGGGTAACTCAAAAAGATCATCAACGAACGCCACTCACCATCCCTACTAGAGGGTAATCCCAGAAAATCAAGGAACTCCACTGTCCATTATTACTGGTGGGTAACTCAGAAAGATCATTGGGGAATGACACTGCCCAACCCTGATGGAGGGTATTCCTGGTACTGTCATTGGGGAACTCCACTGTTCATCCCTGCTAGAGGGTAATCCCAGAACTGTTATCAAGGAACTCTACTACCCAAACCTACTGGAGGGTAATTCCTGGAACATTCCACATCATATCTATAAATCCACAACAAAGAGAACCATCACATTCTACATGAAAAAATCTCTATATATGTTACTTGTGAGACAAAATTTGATTTCAAACAAAGGAGATTCAGAAGCATAAAGATTCACAAAGGAGTACACAACATGTTGGGTACCCATATAGCATGTGGTCCCACTCTCCTACCTATTCATGTCCTCTATAGAACATGGATTGTTGTCCATGTATCACTAAACTGTGTGTAATGACACTACATGATGTGTCTCAGCCATAAGTCTGACGATCACATGAGGCTTGTCATCGGTCTGAGGGAAAAAATATAATTTCGATGATATGCCTCTTCAAATGACATTAGATGACCAAAAAAATCACATCATTGTGATCCTCTCAAAAAAACACTCGAGATAAGATATTCCCTTACCTCAATCAGACACCTAGTGAAAAGTCGCATTTCACCACATCACGTTCAAACAGTGCTTCGTGGGCCCAAACCACAAGTTCGAATTAAATAACTGAAATTGATTTTAAATATCCACCTTAATTTTAGGGTTGCAACGTCACAAACAATTCATCATTCCAACACTGTATAAAGGAGATATGTCAGATACAGGAATCGATAATAATAATAATTTATTATTATTTGGTGTTTTGTTGATGTGAGGCATGAATTAGAAAAATGTATCCATCACTGGTCTTGAAATGAACACTTAAATTCTAGGATCACATTGTCACTGATGGTTTGTCAATCTGAGGCCGCATGAAGATGTTACTATCGAATCAAGAATTTGATAACAAAATAATAATAATAATTTATATTATTATTTTTATTATTTTTATTTTATTTATTTAAACATTTAACCAAATGAGAGGCATGCCGAGGTAGGTTGAAGGGCGGGCCTCCATCAATTTTTATCTTTATTATTATTATTTATTATAAAATATTAAATCAAGAAAATGGACCTCCACTCACGCATCACCCCATGCACCCCATTTTATGCACTTCATATATCATTTAAACAAAAATTATTATCCGTAATTATTAATATCATTAAGTTTATATAATAAATTATATACATTCATGGGCACCCCATTTATTATTATTTAAAATTAAAATCAATTAATTCAAAACTATTTTCCTTTATTAAATTAAAACCATTTAATTTAATTAACCAAATGTTTTATTCCACCATTATTATTATTATTTAATATAATAATAATAATAAATACTTATTTAACTTTATCAAACCATTATTATTATTATTATTATTATTAATTATTAACCCCCACCTCATTGACTATTTCTGAATAGCTCATTGGAGATATGAGTTTGGTCATTGCCATGTCCATTCCAAACAACCTTTTCCATGATATCCCATGCACAACCTCCACTTGAAATTGATCTTGTCACACCACACGTCACCACCATGCAACAATCGAGAAAACAAGGGTTATCAACCCTATCCCAAAACACCTCTGATCACAAACACGCACCTACGGTGCCGATACGATCCATTCACCAAACACTATACTGATCATTTATCAATCCATCCCCAAACTGTAGATCTATATGTCATTCATGCTACCATCATGAATCTGAGGGTTCGATCGCACTCGAACCTGCCCCACTAATGTCGAACCATGACCCCGTGGTCTAACAATGAAGAACATGAAGAACAATGGGGGGAAAATCACCAAAAAACCCAGGTTTAAACATTGTTGACACATCATTATTGGACAAAAATCAAGAACATGGACTCGAGGTTAGAAAAAAATGAATTAAATTTAATTTCCAATACTCGGGCATATATAAAGGCTGAAAAATGTTTCATATTGAAAAATGAAGATCGATCTACTCAATCATTTAATCAAAAGGGAATAAAACACCAATTCATGAGTCATACCTCAGTTTTGGATCGATCTTTTATGAATAATGCACTCACGAAATGATTGGAAGGAGCTGCTGCATTATTTGCATCCTAATCTGATCCGATCTATTGTTCCATTGTTGTTCGTCTCGATTCGCCAAAGGGTGGAGGAATGAGATCTCATCGGTGATTCCAAAAATTATGAACTAACCCTATAATGGTTTTCCATGGTGATAATTTTATAATTTATCATTTAGGTTAAATAGATTAATTAATTAATTTAATAAATTAATTAATCCACTTAAATGTACCACTAATGAGCAAGGGGTCCGAACGTCTTGTTCCAACCAACTTTAGGTCACACCTAGGGAAACATTGCATTACGAACTTAACGGTGGTATCAAATTTCTGATCTAACACTACTTCTGTGAGTTATTTGGGTTTAGGTTTATTAAATAAATAAATAAATTAATTAATTTATCTAATGCACCCACCAACAGATGCTCTATCCGAATGTCTTGTGCTGATGAACATTAGGCCATGCCTAGGGTAAAATCCACATTCTAGATTAAACTGTTGTCTCATATTTCTTATCCAAGACTCCATTTATGAGATATTACAATTTTTTTCAGGGAAACCATGCACACATAATAAAAATATATTTAATATTGTAATAAAATTAATTCTAGGAACATAGGGCCTCAAAATCGTGCACCGTCTCAACCTATAGCTCTAAAAATATTCCTAAGAATATTCTAAATTCTTTATGGAAAAACCAAAGTCTCTAAAAGCATCAATTTTTGTTGGTGGAAGCATGATGGTTTCACTAGATCCCATAGTCACCATCATGCACCATAAATGGAGAAGGATATTGGGGTGTCTCTTTTCATGAACTCCTATGTAAATCCTATTTATCACTCACTGAAGGCACATAAATTTTCTGATGAAATGGGACAACATGTATGGATTAGTGAAATCCTTACCATTGATCTGGGGCACCAGCACTCCACCCTTGAATCTTTACAGGTACTCCCTCTTCTCCCATGAGCCTTGCAGGTTATCCACCATTAGACCAACCAGAGTCGCAAAGGGGTGGAAGTTGAAGTTTTTATGGCTACCGATCCAAACCATGATACCAACTTCATCAAGTGTCATTGGCCATATTCCAACAATTTTCAGCAGAGATGAACTCAGACTGAAATTCAAAGGACTAATGGTGTTCATGAATTCATAACCCCCGAGGTGCACTGTGATCTAGCCGTGCAGAAACCGGAACGATTTGTTGATCCTTATAGGTGTGTTTCCCCTTAAAACATGACCCAATTTACTATAAATATTGGCTAGCATATGTAACCCCAGGTTGAACCTGTTACCATATTCTAGGATTTCCACCACCACCAACATCCTTGGATGTATTCCCATCCTTGTGTATCTCACTGGTAGCAACCACCAACTCAGAAAAGTGGCAAGAAAAGCAGTATATCAAACCAGAAGGTCCTAGCCTCTGACCATGCTATACCCGCATATTGGTTAGTTTTATTCTTCTAGGATGAACAAGTATGATCTTACCTTCCCCCTATTTAATGAAACTGGACACTGTTTTCCTCAACCCAACATCCTCACTCTCGGGTCCTTCTTGAGAAACAAGTCAAAACATTCCTTGAAAAATATATCCTTCTAGAAAACAATAATAAGTTTCAACTTATCCTTCAATGCCCCCAAGAGATGTTGTGCTAGGAGATGAGTCTTATCACTGTTCCTTTAGGAATTCTATGGAAGGAGGAACTCATCATACCAAAACCCCTCCAGTGGAATGCCACCAATTTAGTGGATGTCCCATAAGCTGATGTTGACTTCCCCATGGTGGAGATGAAATGTGTTCATATCTAGGGACCATCGATTGAGGAGCTCTGACATTAGCTCAAATTGGTGGTAAAAATTGAATTGTGATGTTCATACCTTTTCATATAGCCTAATTTTTTGAAAATATGTCTCGTACTCCTGGCACTTATAGCACACCCAATATGCTTATTCCCATTCACTAGTGAAGTTGCCTCTGGACCTCCGATCCCAATTATTTTTCTATCCCAAGCTTTTGTTCCTCATGCTACTCTGGAAAGTAGTGGTGTTGTATTAAGGGAACTCTTCTACCTCTGGATGATCCCTTATAACTATCCTATTCCTCCAATTCAGCGCGTAGACACTAATGTCCATGTGATCTCTGGCAGCATGACCATGAACATTGATGTTCCAATGTAGGAGATCGTATTCTTGTGTGAACCACAATCATGGTGAATCAACCCAAAGGCTGGGATGGACACTTCGTATGGAAGCCCAAAATAACACAAGTAGAGATAGTCACCCAGAGGATAATTCTTATGCAATATTGTTAGTATGCACAAAAGCATTTGGTTATCTAGTACAACCTTCATGGCCTAAAGGGTCTGGGGGTTTCCAGCCATTTCATCTCTTTGCACAGTAGCAACAAATTCAATCTGGGTATCATACTATTGATCGTACATTTCGAATGATCTTGAAAAAACCCAAAGTTTGGAGCATATAAGATCAAAGGATCGGCGTGAAAGAGGCAATGTTGTGCACAAAATTGGCTAGCAGACGTGCAAAATTATGGGATTATTACAAATTCCAAATCTTGTAAGAAACAGTAGCTGCGTGAAAGAAGCAGTCGAAGCTCAATTTTTCATGTAGAAGGATTGAACATACACACATGAGATTGAAAGACTTATCACATGGATAGTAAAGGTACCATACATAAGGCCCCCTATTCTTATTTATAGCCACGAATTTGGTCTTCCATGAACTTGTAAGTGCCTTACACGCCCAATGTTGAGTGTTATGCGCACCCATGGAAATCAACCCCTCTTAAGCGTTTCCCTCAAAAATTAACCTTATGGTGCCCTTTCATCTCAGATACTAAGGGGGTCATTTTTTGGAACTAAATTCTACTTGAATCCCCAAATGAATATCATTGAAAAAACCGAAGCGATTATTCGACTCAACAGAGCATCCTGAGAAATCCAAGGATGGTGTGCACAAGTTTTTGAGTTGTGAAAAAAGATGAAAATCCATGTACAAGACTCTTACATTCCAAATAAAACATCAATCCATCCTCTTATATAGAGGCTGATCAAATGGTTAAGGTGGGTGGGAAAAAGATGGTTGCGGTGCGCGCACGAACCCTGATCCATGCACAAGACACTTTCACGCTAGATACGATGTCAACCAACCCCTTGTGTGCACACACACCACATAAAAGGAAGTAGATTCATGGAATAAGTCTTTTTTGACCGAAATCTTCCATGCCATCACCAAGGATTTTGGATATAAGAAGAAGTCCACCCCCTTCTTCAGGGTGATCCTCTGGAAGTCAAACCGCCGCTCTACTGCACATAAGATTGATCTTTTGCGACATCACGAAGTAATGAAACCCTCAAGGTAGAGATATTTCACAATAGGTTCTCTATAGATCCTCCATCAAGTGGGACCACAATTGTGTAATCCTATCCTAACCTATTTTATCCCAATTTGGGTTCGCACAAATACTCCTCTTGCACGCACCCTTGACATTGTGCGTAAAGTCCAATATTGTGCACATCCTTGACCCTTACGCACAAGACTCTAATCTTGTGAGACCCCATTCTTTGAATATCCATGGATTTAATTTATTTCAAAGAACCATTTTGATCACCTCTTTCATGAAACCCCCATTCCTTGCATGTACCTCTTTCACGCAACCCTCCAAGATTGCACGTAATAATTTCATGGTCCCTCACAAGACATACCCTATGCCTCTAGTGCATGAGTTTTCATACCTTTTTATTCTCAGCATAGGTACGGTAATTACTCTTACTTTTAATCATAGGAACACTAACATGGATCTCATGATCGACCACTCCTCCGCACCATTAAAACATGGCATTACTAAAGCCATGAACCTCCCAAGGGTGCATGAGCTGAGGTTATCTAAGACCAAGGGCTGAGGAGTGAGTCCCCCATGTCCATGATGCATGACGTAAAACTTACTAGAACCAAAATCCTCAACACACGATTTTAAACTATATTATAACCCCGTTCAATGTACATGGTATTCCCCATGTATGCTCATCATGGGATTCTACCTCCTCCCACTACGGGCCACAAAACTTCCACACCGGGAAGGTTACATACATAATACCCACAAAAACTTCATAGGATGCTCCATGTATGACTCACAGGGAATGATATCCTCCTAATATGGAATGAAATCCTCTTAGGGAAGCTTCTATGTGTAATCCCCATATCAACTCTTGTTGGCGCATCTTTCGCGACGCGATTGTTAGGTCTACTGTTTCCTCTTATTTTTCACACCAAGCATGAATCATGTGGTCTTAGAGGTTAATAGTTACCATGAAACCCATTGATAGAGCACTGTCGTGGGCTCCCTCAAATGATTAATGTGATTTTGGGGTTCTTAGGTGCAGTAGAGTGGCTGACCAAGGTCGTCTCTCAAAAGAGGAAGTGAATTTAACAATTTATTAAAGGTATTCTAAAACAAATAAAATAGAATATAATAAAAACACTACTTAAAAGGATGGGGGTTGGTTATAGTTTATGAATCTAGAAGAAGTTTTCTGGAAGAAGATTTTATTTTTTTTGTTTTTAGTTTTGAAATGAAGTTCGATTAAAATGACACAACAAAAAGATGTTTTTTTAAACAATATTTAAAAGACATAATCGATATAACTATACCTATTCAATAACTTATTAATAATTATCATTTAAATAAATATCCACTTAATTATGATCCCCTAATTTGTTAACCCTCAAACCCTACAAGAGTTAACTTAACCACAAAGATGGAATTACTTAAACCCTAGGCTTGCTTCGGAACACGCAATCGCAACACCCTGCTTTGATTGTTGTTCTAAGGTTAGCTTATGGTCAGTGGTTAATTATAGCACATATACATTCTGGAAATGAGTATTAATTATGTTTAGGGATTATATTTTAACTCTACAAATTTATCTCGTGTGGTCTTGTATTACCGATTAAGATTGCGCTCTCACAATTTACACAAAATCCCGACCTCGCGTGTTTTTGTATTAATTGTTCAATTGCTTGCTTAGTTTCCTACAATTTAAAAACACAATTCATGAATCATATTAAGTGAATTAAATTATATTAATGATTCAAAATAATTAAATGAAGAGGGTATAAGATAGATCGATTACTAAAAGACTACTCTTCCATGGGTGGCGTAATCATCGTAGAAGCGTTTTGCATGTGCAAAGGTTTATAATGGGTATAACCCAATAACGCTTCTACTCAAGAATTCCATCCCAAATAGGAATATTAAGAGAAGAAGAAATTTAAACAAAACAGAATAAAAGATAAGAAATAAAATAAGAACAAAGAAGTTTATTACACAAACAAAATCATTACAACATGAAGGAGAAGAAGAAGGCTTCGTCGAAGGGATCCTTTCTTCAAGAGCTACCATTATTGAAATGGTTGGATAATTAGAGTGGATACACTTATCCTCTGCCCTCAACTTCCCAATGCACGTCCCAACACCTCTAAATGAGAAAAACTCCAATTTATAGAGGTTACGGGAGGAGAGGTTACACGTGGTTTCAAGTGTGAATGTGGAAATTCGTCCAAATAGTTTATTCCAACTTGCACCGCCCATTTGGCCACCAAAACGCATGAATTGGCCGGCCTTCCAGAAAGATAATATGTGCGGATATCGGTCTTATATCTCCTCTAAACATTTGGTCTTAATCCAGGCCTAGATGAATGAGTTATGTCCGCAATACAGAAGCTTTTCCATTCTAGCGAGTCCAGCACAACTTTGACTTCATGGCCCATTTTCAACAACCAAACGCACTCTTTAGCTCTAGTTTCCTGAATAAAGGTTGTATATAATTAAGTTAGGAAAACTGTTACACAATTTAAAATTCAAATAATAAATATAAAAATATTTATCTTTGAAATACTACAGTGAACTATAAAGGGTAAAACTGGAATTTTCATCAAATATTCAAATGAATGATCTAATCCCAAATACTTTCTAATTAAACATATTTAACACAATGTGAGGAAATTATATCATTTATTATCAATAAAATATTCAATAAAATATTGTTTTATCAACTCCCCCACACTTACCCTTTTTCACTCCTGAACAAAACCTCATATCAAGTAAACATCAATATCAAATCAAAACCAATTTTAAAACACATATCATTTGGATCCATCAATTCCGCACCAAGAATCAAAAAGATATCATGACTCATAAAAAAAACTTATTTCAAGTTCTCTATTAATATCATTCAATATATTTCCACTTCATTTATCCTCCCATGCACAAAACACTTACCTCTCTTGAATTTTCTCTCATCACTCAAATATCAATTTTTTTTTGCAATGTATTTCTCATCCAAACTCATACAAGGGTCACCGCAGGCTTGATAGATTCCTAAATCACCACCCAATGTGAGTCAAGGACATATGTTTATCATGAGGACTTTTTAGGGTTGTTCTGTGGCTTTCAGTTGGTAGGATTTAGATGTGAAATTTTTTGAGGCTGAATAAGGAGGGCTTGACTCTTTTTGAAGAAAAATTGCATTAATCTAATTTTCACTTAAATATGGTCTTCTCCTCAATCCCCATAGTATCAATTCAGCTCCATCATCATGAAAAGTCATGAAAATTCATGAAAAGTTTACACCATTCTTCATTTCAGCATAAAAAATTGTCAATCTTCTCAAACATGATTTTCTTGAAAGCTCCAGATAGGGACAACTTTCCACCTCAATTAGAAGCTCCAGAAAAGGAACAACTTCACTTGTTATGAAAGCTCCAGAAAAGGAACATATTTCAATATAATGAATTTCTTCAGTAGAAAACACATCTCTTAAGAATTTAATTTTCCACCCAATGTATCATAGAATGTGGTAGCACAACACAACATAGCTTCCCCCACACTTAAGCTCAACTAGATTATGCAATTTCACTTCAAGAGTTGGTTGGATGGGGAAAATTGGCTTATAATGTGGCTAACTTAACAGGCTGTGCATGGCTTCTAAGGGCTAAAAATATTAAATGTTAAAGGTAGGCCATTATAAAAAGGGATTATTTGATGTAGGGGCTTTAATACCAAACAAATGCCTCAATCATTTAAACATAAGTACCTCAAACCCTCAAGTTTTGATAGGAATAAATCAAATTCTGGTTAAATCAAGCATGGTTTGGTTCTCTCAAGAAGTGAGGTGAATGTAAATAATATGAAAATAATGGTTCAGAAGCCTCACAAGAAAGTGATTTCAAATATAAAGACAGTGAGATGTGGCATGGGATTCAAAATTCGGTGTACTTTACATGAAATTACTAAATATTTGAACTTGAAACAAAGTCATTTTCAGCATTCATTTAAGATTAGTTTCAAGGGATAAATTGTTTCACCCATTGATATGCATTTCAAAATTGTGATGAGAATCATTTCAGCTCAAAAATTTCAAAAACACAATGAAAATTGAAAAAATAAACACACAAAATTTGAAAAACACACAAATTTTTTTGGTTTGTTTTTTTAAAGGAAAATAATTGGAATTACCAAACTAAAAGGTTCCCTCCCCCACACTTAAAATATTGCATTGTCCTCAATGTGAACCCATGAGATGATATATGCACATGAAATGAAGATTTTTTAAATAGGAAAAATAATATAAAAGTGAAAGGGTTAGGAACATCCTGATGTGATCAAGTGATAATGGGGTCATGCAGTGTGATAAAATCCACTGCATCAGTAGGAAGTCCCTCAATGTATCTCTTCAAACGTTGCCCATTGACTGTAAAGCTCCTTCCAGTGTCCTCTTGTGTGATCTCAACTGCACCATAAGTAAAAACATTAGATACAATATAAGGACCTAACCATATGGAACACAACTTACCAGACATCAGCTTCAGTCGTGAACTGTAGAGTAGGACTTTCTCTCCAACATAAAACTCCCTTTTCTGGATCATTTTATCATGAACTACTTTTGATCTATCCTTGTAGAGCCTTGAGTTCTCATATGATGATAGTCAAATCTCCTCAAGCTCTTGAATTTGCAACTTCCTTTGAATTCCAGCTTGGGCCAATTCCATGTTGCATTTCTTTATAGCCCAATATGCCCGATGCTCGACTTCCACTAGGAGATGACATGCTTTCCCAAAAACAATCTGAAATGGGGACATACCAATGGGTGTCTTTTATGCTGTCCTATAAGCCCACAATGCATCATCCAAGCGCTTGCTCCAATCCTTCCTATTTGGCTGCACAGTTTTCTCCAATATTTGTTTCAACTCACGATTTGAAACCTCATTCTGGCCATTTGTTTGGGGGTGGTATGGTGTTGATGTTTTGTGTGTCACCCCATACTTTCGAAGGAGGGAAGCAAAATTCCTATTGCAAAAGTGTGTCCCTTGGTCACTGATGATGGCCTTTGGTACTCCAAACCTGCAAAAAATCTGTGCTTTGACAAAGTCCACAATAACATGAGAATCATCAGTCCTAGTGGCCTTAGCCTCCACCCATTTACTCAAATAATCAACAGCAACCAAAATGTAAAAAAAACCCAAAGGAACTAGGAAAAGGACCCATAAAATCAATGCCCCATACATAAAAAATCTCACAGAATAATATGGGTTGTTGGGGCATCTCATGTCTCTTAGAAATGTTCCCAGTGTGTTGGCAACGAGAGCATGACTTAAAAAACACATGGGCATCATGGAATAATCTAGGCCAATATAATCTAGAGTCCAAAACCTTCCTAGATGTCTGTTGGGGTCTAAAGTGTCCACCACAAGAAAGCGTATGACAGAAATGAAAAACAGACTCAAACTCATGATCGGGAACACACCTCCTAATGACTTGGTCACTACACATGCACCAGAGGTAAGGATCATCCCACACATAAAACCTAGACTCACTTTTTAATTTTTGGACTTGATGTTTCTTTAAATTTGTAGGGATTTCAGAGGCAACAAGGTAGTTCACTAAATCAGCATACCAAGGATGCGTACCTGAGATGGAATAAAGATGCTCATCGGTAAAAGTGTCCCGAAGTGGTACTTGGTCCAAGGTGTCATCCTTTAGTGTGTGAGTAAGCCTACTCATGTGGTCTGCCACCAAATTCTCTGACCCCTTCTTGTCCTTTATCTCGATGTCAAACTCTTGAAGAAGGAGCATCCAACGGATAAGTCATGGCTTTGCATCTGGATTCTTTAGAAGGTAACTCAAAGCTGCATGGTCAGAAAAAACAACTACTTTAGAGCCCAATAAATATGAATGGAATTTATCTAAAGAAAATATGACAGCAAGAAACTCATTTTCTGTGGTAGTGTAGTTTGATTGGGCTGAATCCAATGTCCTTGATGCATAAGAAATCACATGTGAACATCCTTCCACCCCCTGAGATAAGACAGCTCCAATCGCGAAGTTGGAGGCATCACACATAATCTCAAAAGGAATCTCCCACCGTGGGGGATGTATGATCGGTGGAGTGGTCAGACACTTCTTTAGCTCATCAATGGAAGTCCTGAAAGAATCATCAAACACAAAATCAGAATCCTTTTGGATTAATTGTGACATAGGAAGAGCAATCTTACTAAAATATTTGATGAAGCGCCGATAAAATCCTGCATTCCCTAGGAAATATCTAACATCACGCACACATGAAGGATATGGTAAGGATGAAATAATGTCTATCTTAGATCTATCAACCTCTATCCCATGTTTTGACACTACATGTCCTAAGACAATGCCATGCTCTACCATGAAATGACACTTTTCAAAGTTCAGGACCAGATTCTTCTCAATACAATGATTCAATACATTTCCCAAACTCTTTAGACATTCATCAAATGATGATCCATACACTGTAAAATCATCCATAAATACCTCCATGCAGGTCTCAATAAAATCAGAAAAAATACTCACCATGCATCTCTGGAAGGTAACTGGGGCATTGAAAAGTCCAAATGGAATCCTCCGGTAGGAAAATGTGCCAAAGGGACAGGTGAATGTAGTCTTCTCCTGATCCTCTGGAGCTATAGGAACCTGAAAATATCCAGAAAATCCATCCAAGAAACAATAGTGTGTCTTCCCAGCTAGTCTCTCAAGCATCTGATCAATAAATGGGAGGGGGAAATGGTCCTTGCGAGTGGACTGATTTAGTTTCCTATAATCAATATACACACGCCAACTATTTTGCACCCTCATTGGAACTAACTCATCTTTCTCATTTTTAACAACAGTAACACCACTCTTCTTAGGCACAACCTGAATAGGACTTACCCACTGAGAATCTGAAATCGGAAAGATTATACCTGCCTCGAGCAATTTCTCAACTTCTTTTTTAACAACTTCCAGGATGGTGGGATTGAGTCTCCTTTGTGGCTGTCTCACTGGTTTAGCCCCATCCTCCAAGAGAATCATATGCATGCAAATGGAGGGGCTAATACCTGATATGTCAGCCAAGTTCCACCCAATCGCCCTGATGTTCTCCCTCAAAATATTCAAAATATTTTCTTCGTGTTAAAAAGGGAGATTGTTAGCAATGATAACAGTTAATCTCTCATCACTCAACATGTATGAGTATTTCAGATTTGGTGGCAATGGCTTGAGTTCTAATGAAGGAGGGTGTAGTATGGATGGAGACATTTAAGGAACTGAAATATGTGCACAAAGAGCATTAGTATCAGAATAGACATCATCAAAATCAGAGAATAAAGCATCAAATCCATCAGCATACTCAACAGCCATGTCATAATCAGAGTGAACATGATCAAAATGAGAATATGAATCTACATCAAAATCAAATCCAAGAGAGGATTGTGTATCATCAACATGTGTGGAAGTTCTCTTAGACATCAAACTCGAACCAATACTCATAATCTCCCTAAGCATAGGACAATAAAATTCTATAGAGTTTTTATTTGGTGGTTCAAAATGGGAGATAACAAAAGCAGAATTGTCCTATGAGGGGTACTTCATGGAATCCATAACATTAAATATCACAACTTCATCTCCAAAATCCATGGAAAGTTTACCCTCATTGACATTTATGATAGTTTTTGCAGTCTTGAGGAAGGGTCTACATAAGATAATGGGGGAATGAGAACTTACTTGATCATCCTCCATGTTAAGAACATATAAGTATGCTAGAAAGATCATGTCTCTTACCCGGACAAGTACATCCTCAAGGACTCCCGATGGATATGCCGTAGCTCTATTCGCCAACTGCACCACTAATCTCATCGATTTTAGCTCACCAATCTACAAGGAAGAGAATACAGAGTGAGGCATCACATTTATTGAAGCTCCTAAATCAAAAAGAGCATCAGATAAGTGAAACTCCCCTATGGTACATGGGATGGTGAATGTCCCTGGATCCTTGCACTTTGTTGGCATTGATAGAGTTGGTGTAATGAGTGCTGAGACATTCCTTCCAAGGTTGAACCTCTCATTTCCCTTGATCCCTCTTTGATTGGTACAAAGTTATTTTAAGAATTTCGCATACCTTGGAATTTGATTAATGGCTTCAAGTAGAGGAATTTTGATCTCCACACACTTGAATGTATCCAAAACCTCCTTTTGCATTGCTTCTTCAACCATCTTCTTGGTTTGAACAACCCTGTTTGGAAAAGGAAGGGGTTTAGGAGGAACATCATCAATCTTTTTCTTACCTTTATCTTTCTCCTTGGATTGCTCATCAGTTGGTATGGAATGCGGCTTCTCTAGAGTAGAGGTGAATCCCGGTGGAATGGTAGGTCCATATGTATCGTTCATTTGCTTCCCACTTCTCAATGTGATGGCACTAACATTCCCCTTTGGATTTGGAGTGGGCTGGGAAGGTAGATTTCCTAAATTCTTACTCACAAGTTCATGGAGGGCGGTGGAAATCTGGATCATTTGAGTCTTCAACTCCCTCAGCTCTGAACTTTGACTCTTTAGCTCATTCTATTGATTAAGAACAATTTGCTTCAAAAGGTCATCAATGTTAGAATCTACCTTGGGTGGGGGATTCCCTTATTGTTGGCTTGTTGATGTTTGAGCTTCAAATCTCCTTTGGGGTTGTTGGAAACCCTGCTGGTAAGGCGGAGGCTGCTGGAAGTTTTGTTGAAAGGGTGATCTTTGTTATTGCCCAGAGCTATACCTTATTTTCGGTTGTTCTTTCCACCCTTGGTTGTATGTTGGAGCAAATGAATCTAACTTCTTTTGGGGATATGGTTGTTGCTGCTGCTGAAATGGTCTCCCTGGGAATACTGATGCACAATACTCTATCTCTTGTAGTTGTGGGCAACAATCATTTGGGTGGCTTGTCTCAGTACAAATGCCACAAGGCCTTGAAGGAGGGGGTTGGGATGTCTTTTGAGCCAATGAAATCTGCCTCACCATAGTGGTCAATTCTTCCAACTTTGTATCAATCAAATGACTTTCAAGAGAATAAGGACTTACCTGATGTACTCCCCTAACATGTAGTGTACCTCGATCGCCAAATTTTTGGGAGTTTTGTGCCATCTTGTCGATCAATGCACGTGCGACTACGGGTGTCTTGTCCACCAATGCCCCTCCTGCTGCAGCATCTACCATGCTTCTCTCCATAGGTGTGAGTCCTTCATAGAAGTACTGGATTAGTAGTTTCTCACTGATTTGGTGGTGTGGGCAGCTTGCACACAACTTCTTGAATCACTCCCAGTACTCATACATTGAATCCCCTTGTGCTTTATTGATCCCCGAGATCTCCTTACTAATAGAAGTGGCCCTTGATGCTGGAAAAAATCTCTGTAAGAAAAGACGTTTCAAATCGTTCCAACAAGTTACATCTTCGGGTTGTAAATAATACATCCAATCTTTCGTAGCTCCATCAAGTGAGAATGAGAATGATCTTAGTTTGATTTGATCTTCAGATACATTTCTTGGTTTAAGTTTTGAGCAAACCACATTAAATTCCTTAAGGTGTTTGTTGGGATCCTCACCAGATAAGCCATGAAATTTTGGAATAAGGTGAATTAACCCAGATTTTAGTTCAAAGTCCGATTCGAGATTTGGGTATGCAATACAATTTGTTTGATAGTTAATATCAGGTGCAACCAATTATCAAATGGTTCTATTAAGTTCATTTCCATTATTTCCAGCCATTGGTTCCTCTTTTATGTTTGAATTTGAATAGCTTCCAATTTAAATGTTTCCAGAAGAGAGGAATTCACCAACTGGTTGAATATTGAAACTTCCCGTAGACTGAGAATTTATGATTTGAGCCCTAAGGCTACGTTCAATATTAGGGTCAAGATCTAAGAGATCTTCGGGATTAGTTTGTGTCATAAATCAAATAAAAATGAAAATAATGAAAGTGGACCATAGTAAAATAAAAATGAGAAGTTTAAGTTGATGGTCCAAAAAGAAAATATGAGGATGAAAAAAAATGGAAACTTGAGAAAGGGGAAAGATGAAAGAGAGAGGTGAAGAAAATAATAAAATAAATACCTCTAAATGGTTGAATAAATTACTTACCTCCCCAAAAATGGCACCAATTTGATAGAGCTCTGTCGTGGGCACCCTCAAATGATTAATGTGATTTTGGGGTTCTTAGGTGCAGTAGAGTGGCTGACCAAGGTCGTCTCTCAAAAGAGGAAGTAAATTTAACAACTTATTAAAGGTATTCTAAAACAAATAAAATAGAATATAATAAAAACACTACTTGAAAGGATGGGGGTTGGTTATAGTTTATGAATCTATAAGAAGTTTGCTGGAAGAAGATTGTATTTTTTTTGTTTTTAGTTTTGAAATGAAGTTCGATTAAAATGACACAACAAAAAGATGTTTTTTAGACAATATTTAAAAGATGTAATCGATCTAACTCTACCTATTCAATAACTTATTAATCATCATAATTTAAATAAATACCCACTTAATTATGATCCCCTAATTTGTTAACCCTCGAACCCTACAAGAGTTAACTTAACCACAAAGATGGAATTACTTAAACCCTAGGCTAGCTTCGGAACACGCAATCGTAGCACCCTGCTTTGATTATTGTTCTAAGGTTAGATTATGGTCAGTGGTTAATTATAACATAGATCCATTCTGTAAATGAGTATGAATTATGTTTAGGGATTATATTTTAACTCTACAAATTTATCCCATGTGGTCTTGTATTACCGATTAAGATTGCGCTCTCACAATTTACACAAAATCCCGACCTCACGTGTTTTTGTATTAATTGTTCAATTGCTTTCTTAGTTTCTTAAAATTTAAAAATACAATTCATGAATCATATTAAGTGAATTACAGTAGCTCAATGATTTAAAATAATTAAATGAATAGGGTAGAATATAGATCGATTACTAAAAGACTACTCTTCCATGGGTGGCGTAATCATCGTAGAAACGTTTTTCATGTGCAAAGGTTTATAATGGGTATAACCCAATAACAATTCTACTCAATAATTCCATCCCAAATAGGAAGATTAAGATAATAAGAAATTTGAACAAAACAGAATAAAATAGAAGAAATAAAATAAGAACAAAGAAGTTTATTACACAAACAAAATCATTACAACATGAAGGAGAAGAAGAAGGCTTCGTCGAAGGGATCCTTGCTTCAAGAGCTACCCTTATTGAAATGGTTGGATAATTGGAGTGGATCCACTTCTCCTATACCCTAAACTTCCCAATTCACGTCCCAAACCCTCAAAATGAGAAAAACTCTAATTTATAGAGGGGAAGGGAGGAGACGTTATAGGTGGTTTCAAGTGTGAATGTGAAAATTCGGCCAAATATTTTATTCCAACTTTCACCACCCATTTGACCACCAAAACGCATGAATTGTCCAAAATTAAAGAAGGATAATATGTGAGGATATGGGTCCTCTATCGGCTCTAAAAATTTGGGCTTAATACAGGGCTAGATGAAGGAGTTATGGCCGCAATACAGAAGCTTCTCCATTCTGGAGAGTCCAGCCCAACTTTGACTTCATGGCCCATTTTCAACAACCAAATGCACTCTTTAGCTCTAGTGTCATGAATAAAGGTTGTATATAATTAAGTTAGTAACACTTCTACACAAATTTAAATTCAAATAATAAATATAAAAATATTTATCTTCGAAATACTACAGTGAACTATAAAGGGTAAAACTGGAATTTTCATCAAATATTCAAATGAATAATCTAATCCCAAATACTTTATAATTAAACATATTTAACACAATGTGAGGAAATTATATCATTTATTATCAATAAAATATTCAATAAAATAGTGTTTTATCACCCATCCACCTCCTCCTATGAGAATCCTCCTTAGTGTATTCCCTGAAAACCATCCATACTCCAACCAAATGGGCCTCTTCAGGTTCAAGCCCCAACCATGTCCCCCCAAATGGGAAGCTTTTATGCATAATCCCAAACCACATGATTTTAAAACATATGGGCCTCTTTAAATGTAAGTTACAATTACCCTTTCTAAACTATGTTAGCTTTTATTCCCAACTAACCGGGATATGTATGAAGCCTCTGTGAGGTCCAAACCCAACATTCCACCCTAAAACCAACACTCCATCCACATCCACCATGATTTTCCTCGGGATGCCACATCCTAGTAATATCATTCCACCCACTCAGGCATATCAATGTGTAATCCCCACACAATTCAACCAAGATAAATCCTCTTGCGAAGGGAATATTCCATGCTTAAGCCCCACAGCATCCCTCATTGACACTCCTTTAATGGAACGAGTGTCCTTACTGCATGATATTAAAATGCATGGACAGATCATGTCACATGATCTTAAACCGTAACATCAAACTATGCGGGTTTTGATATCTGATTCCTAATAAGGGTACTAGGACACCTCTCTAAGGTTCAATCCCAACCAATAGTAAACATTGGTACCCCCACCTAGGATTTCACCTCCTTGATATTCCTTTAAGGGTGTTCCGATCAACATCCATAATGTGACATATTCCCTTTATGGGACACCCGCTAGGTTTGAATCCAAAGGTTGTTTTGATCCATCCACTGGTAAACCTCTCAGGTGGTCCCTCCTAGGGACACACCTCCCATATTTGCCTCCATAAGGCATTATGATCAGCCGCATTTCATCTCCACAAGAGGTTAAACTCATAACCTACTACCTCATACCAAACATGGGATGCTTGAGGTGAAAGACTTAGAGGATATGCGCCTATTACATCAGCTACCTCATGCTAAACATGGGATACCTAAGTTAAAATCCTTGGAAGATATTCCTTTGGAATTAGATACCTCATGATCAACATAGGATTCCTTCAGTTACACCCCTAATACACCTCTATGATATTCCCTCCAATAAGGAAGAATACAGGTGAGCAATGTTCCTAGCATCCAGACATGCCAATAGTTCCCAACATGAATACTCTTTCGAACAAAGGTTACTAACCTATCAAGAATTATTGGAATGTCTAGATAGATGTAATGTAATTAACCAGTGTCCACAAAGAGATGGCACCAAGAATGAGTTTCATGAACATGAATGAAACTATGAGTGAGACCTAGACTAGGTGACGAGTTCCATGGAAAAATCAATGGAAGGAGAAACTGACATACCATCATCCCATTTTGATCAAGGTGCATACATCGCTAATGAAGGTGTTGAAAGCTTCCTGCCTTTGGAAAGTGGTAATGTGGGGTAATAATGCACGTCAGTGCACATTAACACATAGGTGACATGCCCCGATGAAAGCATTGGAAACATGGATCCCAAAAATTAAGTGGTGATAGGTACTCCAGTTATTCATTCAATAATAAAGAACAAACTTTTGGATTCTAGTTCTATGAATTCTTTTATATCACACAAGTTTAGTAAAACTATTCAAACACCAGCACAAAGCATGGAAGTAGAGCTATCGATGAAAACAAAAAATGGTGAAATTATTTCATACCAAGTATATAACTCCTACCATATCAAAATTTGTGGGATATATTTTCTAGAGAACCTTTTGCAACCCCCTTTAGTTTAATTTGATGAAATTATGGGCATGGATTGGCTTTTCCTGTATAGAGCCAACATAAGTTTCCACGAGAAGGAAATCACTCTCTATATTGTGAATCATCCCTTGATTCTGTACAAGTGCAAGGAGGAGGATAAATCTTATTTTCACCAACATCTCAATCATGGATATTATTTCCCTATGATAAATATTATCTAGCTTAAATGATTGATTCTAAGTAAAAGATCACCCTCAATGACTTGACCATTGTGAGGGAATATGATGATACATTTCACAAAGAATCGTATGGTATTCCTCCTAGCCGAGAGGTTGAATTTTCAATCAAGCTTATACTTGGGGCATTTCCATTATCCAATACTCCATATAGAATGGATAATGTGGAACTTGAAGAGATGAGGAAACAACTATAGGATAATCTAGATAAAGGGTTCCTATACCTAGGTGCTTCACCTTGGGGTGTACCTATCCTCATTTTCAAGAATAAGGTTGGTTCAATGAGACTTATCATTGATTATTGTGATCGTAACAAGATCATAATAAAGAAAAAGTATCCTCTACCTTAGATTGATGAATTGTTCGATAAGCTATATGGATAAAAATACTTCTAAATGGTGGATCTTCGGTCGGTATATTATCAAGTAAGGGTGAAGAAGGATGATATCCCCAAGAATTCTTTCTGAACAAGGTATGAGCACTATGAGTTCATAGTAATTCAATTCAGACTCACTAATGTTCCAAAATGATAAGCTTTATAAAAAGTAGAAAAATGTGAGTTCTAGTTGAAGTAAGTCTCATTTTTGAGAAATATTATCACAAGTAATGGTATATCCATGGATCATTCAAAGAAAAAAGAAATTAAAGGATGGATGAGTCCAACATCTATGACAGAAATCCGTAGTTTCCTTGGGTTATTGGGTATTATCACGAATTTTTGAAAAATTTCTCATGATTTTCAAACCCTCTAACCAAGATAACATTGAAAGGAATCAAGTTTGTTGGGAATGATGAATGTGAATAAAAATTAAAGGATTTGAAAAATAATTTTATCATTTCACTTGTACTTATACTACTTAAAGTTAGGGAACTTTTTATGGTGTATAATGATGATTTGAAGAAGGGACTGGGTTGTGTGTTAATGAAAAATGACAAGTGATATCCTATAATTCAAGAAAATTTAAAATTTTCAAATATAACTACCCAATTAATGATCGAGAGTTGGATGTAGACATTATCTCTTTAGGGAGAAGTGTGAAATATATACGGATCACAAGAGCCTCAAATATATATTCACATAGAAAGAGATAAATATGCACAAACAAAGATGGTTAGAGATGATCAAGGACTATTGATGACAAATCCATTACCATCCTAGAAAATTTATTAAAGTGGAAGACCCTCTAAGTAGAAAGGATCCAACAATTTTATCATTGATGAGAATTGAGAAGGATCTAATCTTCTTAGATTTGAAAATGATGGACATGAGAATCATAAAGGAATGAACATCATAAATCCTTTCATAAATGATTTCTCAATAGTCTCTTTTAGAGAGAATAAATAATTATCAAAGATATAATGTGGGAATTCAAATGAAAGTGGAATCTATAAGAAAAGAAAAATTCCCAGAGTTCAATGTTAATGAATTTGGAGTTGTGATATTTGGGTCACAACTATGTGTATTATCAAATCTCTAGTTAAATAAGGATCTATTAGATGATTCACATATTTTTACTTTATCCATCCCTCCAAGAATCAAAAAGATTTATCTTGAGAACACTATTGGTGGGAAAATATGAAGAAGGAGATCACAAAATATATATCAAGATTCTTGTATGTCAGCAAGTGAATGTATAAAGGAAAAATCTAATGGGATGATGCAACCATTACCCATACCTATATGGAAATGGGAAAACATAACCATGGAATTTTTCACTGGTATTCTAAAGACATCAAAAAGAAATAATGCTATATGGATTATGGTGGGCCATATTACAAAGACTACTCACTTCATTTCAATTCAAGAGGACTTATCACTTGATCAACTTACAAGGATATAGATTAGATAAGTGGTGAGGTTGCATGGAACCCCACTAACAATTTTATCTGATCAAGATCCAATAATTACCTCTAAGTTTTGGAAGAGTCTCTAACATTATCTAAATATTGAGTTGAACTTCTGCATGGATTATCACCCCCAAACGGATAGCCAATATGAGTGGACTATAGAAACACTAGAGGACATATTAAGATCATTATTAATTGAATTAAAAAGAGGATGGGATCGACATATTACTGTGGTCGAGTTCCCATATAATAACAGTTTCTAATCAAGCATCCAAATGGATCCCTATGAAGCCCTTTATGGGAATAGGTGTGAAACACCTACATACTGGGATGAAGTTGGGGAACAAAAACTACTAGGTCCTGAAATGGTTTTGGAAATGGTGGAAAAGGTCAAAACCATTTATAATCACAACAAGGCTACTTGGAGTCGACAAATTAGTGTTATGCTGATAATCATCAATGAGACTTAGATTTTGAGGTTGGAGATAAGGTATTCCTCTGCATATCTCCATGGAATAAATTCATGGTATTTAGGGAGAAAGGAAATCTTAGTCCAATATACATAGTCCCTTTGAGATCCTTGATCTCATCAGAATGGTTGCCTATCGACTAGAAATCCCACCCAACCTATCTCAAGTACATGACGTGTTCCATGTATCACTCTTGAGAAAGTACATACCATAAACCTCACATGTACTCAATCTAGAGGTGGTATTTTTGGAGAATGATCTTTCCTATGAGGATCATCCGGTGAATATATTAGATCTTAGAGACAAAGTTCTATGGAATAAGACAATGCACCTGGTCAAAGTGATATGGAGAAACCACAAGTTTGAAGAAGTGACATGGGAAGCATAGGAAGTGATGAAAAAGAATTACCCTCATTTGTTTTAGTGGGTGAAATTAAAATTTCAAGTGAAAAGTTTCTAAAGGGGGAAGATTGTAAGGACCTGAACTATTATAAATAAAATTCACAATTGGTTGAATTAAATGTATTATTATGTATTATGGTCATAGAAAACACACACACTTACTTGGTTTTATTATATACTATTATTTTTAAAATCTCATTAAGCATCATCACCATTGATAATATAGTCATTGAATAGTGATCATATGACTAATATAAATATAGGTTTTTAACGAATTCAATTAACATAAACAAATGAAGTGCTGGCCTCAACTAGTAGAATCGTACCCTATGAATCCCATTTATTGGAGCTTCTGAGGGAGATAACATCAATAGGATTTTCCTTTAACCAATACTAAGCTGATATCCAACAACTTAAGCATGAGTGAAACTGTTTATAGGAGAATTTTAAGATTATCAAGATCACGACCCAAACCATGTATGCCGAACTACCTCATGAAAGTCTCGCCATCACACACCTTACTCTTTAGGTTTTTGTTGGGTATTAAAGGGATATGTATCAATACCCTACTAATATGAATATTTATATTTTATAGAGTAATGAATATATTTTTTATTTTTATTATTTTCACTTTATTATTTTTTTTTGATTTTGATAAAATAAAACACAAATTATATTTTTGGGTAATATTCAAATTCAATTAGGAAAATTATTTTGAAGAATTAATGAATTTTTAAAATAAATGATATTTTTTAAATGTTATTATTAAATAATTTTTATAAAATATAAATGATAATATAATTTTTATGAAGTCAAATGTAATTTTTGTAAGGGTTCAAAAATTGTTATTGTCAAAAAACCCAACATTTCTCAATTAATGTCAATTATTATTTTAAAAGTGAAAATTTACATACATATATATTTTTTTAGATTAAATGAATATTATTTTTAGAAATATAATGTCTAAATTATCCAATAGTTAATTTTTCATAATTTTCTGAGATAATTGAATTTTCAGGTAAAATTTAAATATGGTGTGTATTATGACATCATAATGACCCAAAAATTATATAATAAATACTATAATTAGTATCCAAGACCAAATATTTTTCCCCTATAAAATAATGTAATATTAATTTTATTTTATTAATTTTATAAATCCTTTATGAATCCTTCAAAACCTATAATATATTTATGGTTTTAAAATCATTTCATTATAAACATGACTCACTTCCACATAAGAAAGGGTATTATTTTAATAATTTAGGCCCATGGAATAATAAAATAATTAAAACCACCCATAATTTTTATAAAACAAGGTAAATTACCATGGGAAAGTTTTTGGTTTTGGTTAATTTATTATATAGAGTCCAAAACCTAAGTTTGATAAATAATAAAGAATTCCCTACTCATTTCCTATATAAACCTATCTAATATCCCATTTATCTTTACTAAAAACCTTGGATTACATATTTAATCTTCCCAAAACTCTCTAAATTCCTCCCTAGGTTCCCCCAAGCTCTCAAGAATCTCTTACTAAGCTTTTGGAATCACCCCCTCAAGGTATGCGATTTCTCTCTTCTCATTTCCATTCAAGCACCTCTTTTATGTTATGTCTTTTAATTTAATTTTTTATGTTGTGATATGTTATTAAATATAAAATTAATTTAAATTTGATTTATAAATGATTATATATCCCTTAAAATCTTATTAATCTCTCTCATGAACCTTTATGTACAACTGTCACCATACCAAAATTTTGTAATTGAATCTATCCTTCTCCTCTTTATTCAAGTATCTTCTTTATCTTATGTCTTTTATCTCCATTTTATAATATTGGTATGTGTTATTATATATCCCAATTACTGTAAATTTTATTTCTAAATTATTAGATATCCCTTTAAATATTATCAATCCCTCCCATGAACAATCATACGCCCCTGTTATGCTCCGGAAATTTCATCTCGATATTCCATGATAAGCAATTGTGTAGTGAATACCCATATCCATTTCATATCAATTTTTTAAACATTATGAAATTATAATTATTTTTTTCTTATAATTAAATGTATTTATTCCACACTCCTTTATTATGGAATTAAATGTGATGATAAATGATTCCATATTTTATGATCTATGTGGAACACTTAAGCATGATAACGAAATAAAAGTGATAGGTAAAATCAAAATTATATAGTGCTCCAATGAATTGGGTAATGTTTTAGTCTCATGAGATGTCATGTAATAGATTATGAAGTGAACCTAATCAATCATGGTAATTTTTACATCATGATTTTTTGGCAGTTATCCTTGACCTATGTTTACGATGCAATGTTTTAAGTTGTTGTCATATTTCCATATTGGCTTATGTTATCATGTTATACCATGCCTCATTGATCATGTTTATGATTATAACCACTTTTATGTTCCATTTATATTCCTATTTTATAAAATTTATTACTTTCTTAATGTTATTCCATGTTTATCCCATTACTGGGCTTCCCCTTTCTTATGTATGTCCCCAAGTTATCCCATGCAGTTTTAAGTAAGAAGGAATAATATGATCATTTTAATAAATTTTTAAATAATGGTGATGTATTATATGTTTTATGTTGTTATTTAATGTACCTAATTACAAAATACACTATACTTGTTTATATTTTGGGTTTTATTATGTGTACTCTTAAGTCATAAATCATTAATTAATGTGTAATAATGAGTAGGGTTGTCATAATAAGGAATCAACATGAACAATGCAAGATAATTGATTCTTCAGGCTATTACTAAGAAACCAATTGGAGTCATTTTTAGATAAAAGGATCATATGTGGATCATAAATATAGGGATTCTACACTTGGATCCTTACAACACAACAATGGTAATATGGAAAAGTGTTTTAATATGATCAACAACATTTTCATTAGAGAAAGTTCCTTGACGTGGTAACCATTTATTCCGATCATAAATAAATAAATTATAAATTTAATGTGAAAATATCTTCTCTAGGTTTTTAGTTTTCCTCTATGTTAATATTTTATGTAAAAAATTTATTGGTCATGGCATTCACATCATGTACAATATTGAAAATGATCCACTAAATCGACAAAACCTACTTGGTTTATAACCCACCCTGATGCTTTCGCTGTGCCAAGAACCTTCATCAAGATCACTCTAACACTTGAATTTATTTTATTTTATTAGTGTATTTTTAACTTCCTTATACCATATTTTAATAAATGAAGTTTTGGTGTCATTTTAATTTGACAATGACATTTATATTACTGTAAGTAAAGAATAAATACAAAACGTATTTCTCATTATTTTAATATCTCTAATATGTTTTCTTTGAGGTATAAAGAAGTTATGAATGGTTATAAATAGTTATATTTAATATGGATAACTTATTTTATGATAGTAATTTATTTTTAATTTGTATTGATGGTATAATTAACTAGAATTCCTATATAACACTGATGCAGTGCTTGTTCAAAGCAGTAGAAAAATCAAGTAAATGATTTTAAAAACATTAAAAGTAATATGTTTTGGATGAATTATTATGTTACACATATTTAATGAATAATTATAAAGAATTATTAGTGGTTAAATTATTTATATTATAATTTTATTATCATATTTATTCCTTTAAATATTTTTTTGAATAGTATGAAAAATGAATATAAATGGTATTTAATGTATAAAAATTATTTTTAAATCATTATAAAATAAAAAACATCCAATAATAACTCAAATGGATGGTAAAATATAGAAAATATAATGAATTTTCCACTTTTAATTTTTAAAATTATTATCATGGCCCTTAAAGATTGAAATGTTTGTTGCCATGGTTAAGGTTAAATGGGGTTAATAAAGGGGTTAAATCAAAATATAAGGTTTAAAATTCCAATTGAACTTGAATAAATTTTATTGGTTGATCGTATTTCAACCTTATAACTCTAATATTCTAAATTGTGATAATTTTGAGCCACTTTACATGAGTAAGACATATAACATATAATAAAATTTCAAGTATTTATATGATTTTGACCAACCTCACTTATAAAAGGGAACCCCTCTCCAATCTAATTAAAAAACTTCAAGACACTTAGCATAACCAATACCTAAAAAAATATCTTTTTATCCTCCTTGTCCACATCCTAGAGCTTTTAGTCTTCCCCTAAGACCATCTAGAGAAGACTTAAAGTTTAATCCAAATGAGGATTTAAGTTCCTTAATTTTATTTTTTCTTATACCTCCTTTAATTATATCCTAACCACATATATATAATAACACCAGTATATCTATATATTGAAATGTTATTATATAAATGACACAACCCTTATTCATCCCATTTTCCATCACTTCCTTTCATTGATAGTTATTATGATGGATTTATTTTTTTATATGATATTAATGGAATTATTATTATTTTTAAATATAATATATTATCTACCTTCTTACCTTACCATCCATTGGAAAATGACAACATCGCTCATGTGTATGTGTGATTGACCACCTCCATGAAGTGATGTGATTCATTTTTCATTTCTATGTTACGTGCATGGTGATAAGGATAAATTTTATAAATATATATGATATAATAATGATTATATAAACTTAAATTATTATTTAACTTTATTTTATTCAATATATTAAAAAGTGAAAACATCACCCACGCATACTTATAGATTATCATCTCCACGAAGTGATGAAATTCATTCTTCATCAATATCTTTTATAGATTGTTATAAAAGTTTATATAATGAATAAATATGATAATTATGACTTGATTAAGATTATATAGAATATGAAATCATGAACAAGATTAAAGGATCATAATTTTAGAACCGAAACATACATGAAAAGCAAAATAGTTAACACCCGATATGATGAGGTCAATAAAGAATTGTTAATAAACAGGTGATAAAATGGTATAAGTGAATCATATATGGTATGATAATAATGAATATGTTTATATTATATATTTAAAATAAATATTTATTATAAATGAGGTTAAGAGTGTATATAAAGCAAGTTAGACTTTAGGTAAGGGCAATTTCATCTCATTTCCACTTCAATGAGACATGTTTTACATTATGCACCTAATTTATTTTACATGGTGAATAGAATGAACCTTGGAATGTTTATATCATGAATAAAATTTATTTATGGTATTAAAAGTTTTTTATTCAAGTTTTATTTTTTAATGGGGTTCTGATTCAAAATTTATCAAATTAGTAAGGATTTATTTCATAATCTCATTTTTAATTGAGATTATTTATGTTTTAATTTTTATATAAATAATTTTATGATATATTAAACTTAAATAAAATATATTTTTATCTATTATGGTTATTTATGGGTTTTAAATGTTTCCATATAATTTTTCCTCTCTTTGGTACTTAAAACAATCAATAATAATATTTGTATGAAAATATAAACTCATTTTCTATTTGGTCTATTTTTTTCTTCCATGTGCATGTTCTTTAAAATGTTTTCAAGAATGTTATTTTATATAATAAAATAATTATCTAAAGTAATTTTCAACCATATTTAACTTTATTTTCAAAGTTTTAATAGGAATATTCTGGTATTTTTTCAAATGAGGTACTTTTATATTTTTTTTACCAAAAGTGTGAAATGAATATTTGTTTTTAACCTTTTTCGAATGAATGAATTTTACCACCATCATGATAACAATTTTATTTTAAGATTACTTTAAAATTATCCATGGTTATTTTAAAATAAAATATTCTTCTCAATATTTTGTAAAATTTTAGTTTTTAAAGACACTGAAAGAAAAATATATTTTCCCAGTTTTCAAATAAATGTTTAAATGTTCTTTTAAAGGAATTTTCCATATATATCACCATTATTTGATGTTTATTATGCTTCAATAGGGATAATATATAATGATTTCATTCATGTTATTTCTCTATATGGATTATTATTATGTTATGTTTAAATATTCATGAAAACAATTTCTTTTCTATGGGTTGTGCTATAATGAATTGATGGTCTCATTTCATCATTTATTGATTCATGATGCCATGGTCTTAAATTTATCATGATCATATTACCCATAACTCTCCAAAATTTCATTTGAAATTATTTTTCTCCTTAATATCCATATTTTTAGTATCATGGATATATTCAATATTGTCTTAATTGCATACCATTTCAATACACATTTTTCATTAAAGAAAGCTTATTTATTTCATTTACTGGGGAAATATTGATGTTCTATATTCTTGATTAAATATAGATATTCATTAATTGATAAGGAGTATTTATTATGTATTATATTATCAATTAAATATTTTAGGAATACATTATACATATCTAAGTGATGTGTGGGGATAGGTTTTAGATATCCCATTGATGCATCGATGGGTCTCATGAGACAAAACATGTTAACATGATGTATAATACATTCCTATAAAATCATTCCATAATAGTTAGGTATTTTATATATGCCTTACCTATTTATGTAATATGTATTAGTTGAGAGGCCTTAAAAATATCCATGATGTCTTGGTTGAGAGGCCTTATCAATAGGATCATGAATGTATGATATTATCCATTCCCTTTATTGAGAATTTAGTTATTATTATCCATGAGATTATTTAGTTACTATTATTCATGGATTTATTTCATAATCAAGTTTTTTATTATATGTCATGTGTTTTATTTATCCAACCTGCCATATTTTTTATGCCTTATTACTCTTAATAGATTCTGATATATGTAACCCTTACTGAGCATTTGATCTCACCCTTTATTTTTTTTCCTTTCCCTAGGATATGAAGAATGGATATTTGAATGAAATTTAAGGATGCAAGAAATATTTTTCTGCTATGTTTTTATATTTACAATGTAATATGGGAATCATGTATGCATTTAGTTTCCAATATTAATAAACTGATTGATCCTTAGAAATTTGATCCTTTGTATCTTCTAACAATATAATAAGTAAACACCAGCTCTGGGGTACTAGAGTTAGGGATGCTTCAGTCGATATCATAGAAAGTTTAGTAGGAACATTAAGAACTAGATTTTAGATTAACATAAATAACATTGGAATTATGATAACCCCTTATATTATTTGAGAAATTTTAGTGATTTATATTCCATGGATCGATATTCATGATAAATTTGGGCTAAGTGAGTTCCATTATTTAGAGATGGTTCCTAAAGCAAGTAATGGAATCAACACATGTGGTCAATGTAGGTATTACCCTACCGTGCATGTCAATAAAATGGGTGTTGGGGTTGAGTAGATCATTGACATATTAGGGAAACTAACTTATATTATGATTAATATCCATACCTATATAGAGTAACCAAACATGAGAGAATCTAGGGTAAAGGATCTTATAATTATGTCTAACAAGCTATCTCAAGTTATTAAAAACAACCTAAAACTAAATGTGTTTCCTAATGCACAAAATATGAGAAAAAATGGAGTTTATGGAAGTTTAAGTTATAAATACCATGGATGTAAAAATATTAAACATCCTATATTTCAATAATGTGGTTAGAATCACTTAAGTAAATGACTAAAAGGAATGGAAGTTTTTTAAAATTGTAGAAAAAGTCCTTCATTCTCATAATTTAAATGGTAATAAAGAATCTACTAACGTTTAGTACTTTAATTATAAAAAGACGAGGAATTATGAAAAATAATACCCTAAGCATCAAGTATGACCCTTATAATTTTATTGTGGTATTTATTGATGATATCTTGAAATAATATAAGTATTATGAAGGGAATGAGAACAATTCTTGAATATTTTAAAGTAAAATGTGTTATATGAGAAATTTAATAAGTGTGATTGTTTATTTTAGGATGTTTATTTTCATTTTAATATTGTATCCATGGATGAAATACTAGTTAAAAGTTCCCTTGGATCAATGAAGGATTACTGGGGGGGGGGGTGAATTAGTGATCAATTTTTACTTTTTTATTTTACAAGAAAGTTTATTAACTTCAAAAAAACATTCTTATTACCTCTAAATTTTTTTTAGTTAAAATCCACTCAAATATAAATCTCAACTTCACCTTTATTATGCAAAAAATATAAATAGATATCAACACATGATATTTACAATGTTCAGTAAAAATACCTACTCCTTTCCATATTAGTTATTCCCCCCAACATAGGTTCTTTTACTATGTTAATAGGATTAAAAATTCATAGGAAGAAACTGGTTTTACACCCTAGCATTCATTCCTCCAGCTAACCCTAGTTCTACCCCCAACACTCTGCTCATATTATATAGTTGGTTTACCCCCCAACTTTCCTAATTGTATCCTATTTATTCACAACTGGTTATACACCCCATCTAGAAATCCTTTTTAGTGATTGGTTATGCACCCCAACTATAAGTTATTTCCTTTTTTTGATTCACTATAGAAATATATTGTCCTTATACAAAAGGAAGTTTGATCATATTCACTGATGTACAAAACTTCAATATCTTAAACAAGTCTCTTAAGAGTTTTTCAACCTTAAAACTTCCTCCTGATATTTGTAAGATGTTTATGTACTCATTTTTAACTCTTTATGTTTTTTTTCAGAAACTTACTTAAGAAATGTTCATCAAGTGACTTCATCTAGTTTTACTCTATCCAATGGCTCTGTCTATTTTGTCTCCATCTGATGCTCCTCACTGTGTTTTGGTTTGGTGGGCTATGTTCAACAACTTTATTTGATGAATCAATTGGTATAAATTTTTTACAATGGTTCTCTACCCATTGGATCTCTATCCACTAGATCTCTAGTTGAATATATTACATTTGATACACTCTTCTTTAACTGAGTAGAATCTTTTTTGTAAACTCATAAAAATAGATCTACAAAAATTCCACTTTTTCTATATGTGAATAATGTTAGTTCATACTGCAGGAACTTCTCATGAAAGTTTGGTGGGAACTGAAATGTGTTTTCCCACTCATCTAAATTCCAACAACAAATATCCCACTCAATTTAATTTCTATGGAATTCTTATCAACTTTTCTAGAACATTATCAAACATACTTAAAGTTTCTTGAAAGATACCCTTTCTTTGAACTTCCTTAAACTTGGTGCTAAGAAACTTATACAAACTTACTTAACCTCATCAAGATTAAAAACATTGATCGAAAAAATTCATCATCTATATTATTAAATAATTTACATTATTTATGTAAATATCCTTATATCTTATTTATACAGTGTATTCTTGTTCGTTTGCTTAATAAGAAATTATTTTTTCATTGGTACAACTTCAAAATTTCCCATCCAATGGACCCACATCTGGTTTTCCCATGTTAGTAAACCTCCATCTGTGAATAAAAATATATGTTTTTCTGATGAAATAATATATCTCTATCCGATGTGTTCATCCGGTGTGACTTTGTAACGTCCCGGTTCCGGGTGCCACTCAACGGGTGCCCCAAACCCAGTTCGCCACGTGACCTCAAGCACATCTCCCCAAATGCCAGAGGCTACCGACTAGCAGCGAGGGCCTAGGTCTGATAGTGGGGAAACTATGCCCTCATTTGTCAAAGTGTAGCACAGCGGAATACAAAATAAAACATACACTGACAGCGGAAGCAGTAAATGATACACAACTGAAATAAACAACAACAGTGGATATAAATAACAATATATAGGAAATGATGCAACATGTCTCAAGTTCTAAGAAAATAGCTATAACATGATATACATCAGTACAGTACAAAAAAAAGCAGAGTACAACAAAACAAAGCCAACAGCTGGCAGTGGAATCGCGAGCCTAGGCTTGGTCCCATGCCCTCCTACTCCTCAGCAACAGTCAAGTACCTGTATAGGGACTCTTTCCCCTATCCACACCTGCAGAAACGTAATCTGTTTGGGCCGAAAAGCATGACCCAAACAGGGTGTGAGAAATATATCGTAGTAGGCACCCACCAACGGCCCGTGCTCAACTATTTTTAAAACATGCAACAGGTGTGTAGTAGTAAAAAAAAACAATAAACTAAGCAGTACTAAAAGTAACTAACTTACCAGTTATATTTCCATTTAATTATCCATTTAACCATTAAATTTAGTAACATTCTGTGCTCAACAGCATCAAGCCCTTAGGCCAACCAGAACCTTGACCTCAGGCTGTACAGAATCTCGCCCTCAGGCATTGCCCTCAGACATATCAGAATCTCACCCTCAGGCATACGAAGTGTCTCCCTCAGGCACAGAAGTCAATCCCTCAGGCACGAAAGGTTTCCCTCAGGCGAAATAGAAAGTTTCCCTCAGGCTAATATAGTCACGCCCTCAGGCTAATCACAACAATGCCCTTAGGCTAAATAGGTAACCGGGCCATGCCCAACATGTAAACAAGAAGTAAATAAGAAATTCCTCTCAAGGCAATTCTACAATTACTACTTTAAAGGCATACCCTCGGGTATCCTGGCCAAACGGATAAACAGTGGAACACACCCCCGGGGTGGTTCTGGATCCAAGCAACGATCCCAACCAGCATTTTAATATCATATTTATTTCACCTATTCAATTCTAGGTGTTTAATATAGCAACAGCCTCAGCCACATGACACCCCAACATGGGTTTGTGGCACAAAAACGCACAAAACACACAGCAGTTGGAAAAATAAACACCAAGCCCCCTACCTTATACACCAACGAGCATTATACACGAACGTCGGTTCCCAAAACGCCAAAGAATGACATAGATTGGACGAAGAACACAAACTGTTCAAACCCAAATAACTCCTGTTAGGAGAAGAATTGGTAAGAAGCAACCAAGAAGATGGAAGCCCTTACCCGTGTGATTCCAACGTGATCGTCTGAGGGGGAAACCGATTCCAGAAAAACACCCGACGGATCTTCAAAGGTTTGGCCTCCTCTTTTGGCTTCAAAACGTCTCAAATGCCTCCTCTTTCAAATGAGGAGGCTACTGCCTGTTTTAAGCTGAAAAAACAAAGTACACGGTGTGTACTTCCAAGTACACAGCATGTACTCCTTTCATTTAACTGTTTCTCTGGCGGCACCGCCACACTGTTTATCCATCGACATGACTACAGGGCATGTACTCCTGAGTACACGGTGTGTACTACCGCCCAGCTGGCGGCTGTTCCACCACCTCACTGTTTAGGTCTGCCGAATGACTACACAACGTGTAAAGGACCACTACATGACGTGTAGTCGGTTCCTACACCCCTCGTCGTCGACATGGTTACACACCCCGTGTACTCATACCTACATGTCCAGAAGTACATGGCGTGTGGAAAAGGTACATGACGTGTAGTTCCAAAATTTAGTATTTTTCCCTATTTTCCATATTTTATTAAAAACACTTAAGGAAAAGAGAAAAGAAGAATACCGTACCTCAAAGAGAAGAACCGGGTTCTTACAAACTTCCCCACTTATAGAAATTCGTCCCCGAATTGCCCTTCCAAGGGTGGAGAATATATAGCCATGAACAACTCCGGCCACTGAGCACGTACATCGACCTCCCGCTCCCAGGTCTCGTCCTGCACTCAGCCATGCTACCATAAAACCCATACGAGAGGAACTAACCAGCCTTGGAGAACCTTCGTGCTACAGTAAACGATACGAATCAGATGCTCCTCAAGGTACGCATCTGCCTCCAGCTCAACCTCCTCGGGCTGAAAGATGTGAGACAGGTCTGAATGATAGCGATGCAACTGAGATACATGGAAGACGTCGCGCATGGCTCGATACCACTGCGGTAACCGCAACCGATAAGCAACCAGTCGGACTCTCTCAAGAATCTCAAATGGTCCCACATACTGCGGTGAAAGTTTACCCTGTCTCCTGATCCGCTTGTGTCCCAGCCTTGGCGAAACACGTAGAAAAACCTGATCCCCGACCATGAACTCCAAAGGTCGTCTGCGGCGATCAACATATGACTTCTGACGAGACTGTGCGGTAGCCATCTACTTTTGAATCAACTGGACCTACTCAGATGTCTCCTGCATGAGTTGTGGCCCCAGTAAAGCTGCCTCACCTACCTCTATCCAGCAAAAGGGTGAATGGCATGGCCTACCGTATAAAGCCTCGTATGGTGCCATCTTTATAGTTTCCTAAAAACTATTGTTATAGGAAAACTTGACTAAGGGTACATGCTTCTCCCAAGATCCCCCAAAGTCTAGGACGCATGCACATAGCATGTCCTATTAGCACCTGTATCGTACACTCTGACTGGCCATCGGTCTGAGGGTGGTATGCCGTGCTCAGAAGCACCTGTGTACCCAGTGCCCTCTGAAAAATCTGCCAAAATCGAGATGTAAAGCAGACATACCTATCTGAAATGATAGAACGAGGGACCCCATGAAGTCATATGATCTCTTGGATATACAGCCGTCCGAGATCGTCAAAACCGAAGGTCTCCTTAATCGGCAAAAAGTGAGCTACTTTCATGAGTCTGTCTACAACAACCCACATGAAGTCATTGCCATGAGGTGACCTTGGAAATATAGTCAAGAAATCCATCCCGACATCATCCCACTTCCACTCCGGAATGGGTAACTGCTGTAACAGCCCGTCTGGTCTCTGATGCTCCGCCTTCACCTGCTGACAGGTGGAACACCTCGTAACAAAAAAAAACTACATCTCTCTTCATACCCGGCCACCGGTACTGACGTCTCAAGTCGTGATACATCTTGGTAACCCCGGGATGAACTTCCCAAGCTGAAGCATGAAACTCTCGCATTAGCTCCTCGCGCATATCCCATGGAACCCACAATCATCCATGGAAATGCAAAACCTCATCATCTTCTATCATCCACCTAGGAGACAGGTCCCCTCCTGCCACCGACTCCCATAGAACTAGGCCTTCTGAATCAGATAGCTATCTCATCCTCACTCTGTCCAGGAGGGTAGAAGTCACAACTAAAGAGAAAAGATAAGTCTGCCCCTGACTATCGTGTACCTCTAGATGCATCTTAGAGAACAAAGCCATGAGCTGCCACTCGCCATTGGCCTCCTACACTGCCTGTATCTGAGTCTTCCTGATCAGTGCATCAACTACTGCATTACCTTTACTAGGTGTATAGGCAAGCTCAAAATAGAAGGACTGTAGGTATTCGACCCACCTCCTCTGCCTCAGATTCAAGTCACGCTGAGTAAAGATATACTCGAGGATTTTGTGGTCGGTAAAAACCACAAAATCCTCTCCCAATAGATAATGCCTCCAACAGCGCAACACATGCACAACTGCAACCAACTCGAGATCATGCGTTGGGTAACTCCACTCATGTGGCCTCAACTGCTGAGACCCGTACGCAACAACTTGGTCGCCTTGCATAAACACTTCTCCCAACACAATACATGATGCATCATAGTAAACTGTATATCTCTTCCCCTACTCTGGGAGTATCAGGATCGGCGTTGATGTCAACCTTCCATTCAGGTCCTGAAAAGATGCCTCGCAAGATTATGAACAAACGAACTTCACACCCTTCTTAGTCAGACCTGTCAATGGTGCTGCTAAGCGGGAGAAGTCCTGTATGAAACGTCTATAGTAACCAGCCAGCCCTAAGAAGCTTTGTATCTCAAACACGTTCTTAGGCTACTCCCAGGAAACTACTTCTCTCACCTTCTCTGGGTCTACCGCAACTCCTGCCTCTGAGATAATGTGACCCAGGAAGTGAATATGGTCCATCCAAAAGTGGAACTTTGAGAGCTTAGCATATAGCCGCTGCTCCCTCAGTGTACTCAATACGATCTCAAGATGGGTGGCATGGTCGTGTCAAGTGTAAGAGTACACCAAGATGACATCCATGAATACTACCAAAAAATAATCTAGATACAGATGGAACACACAATTCATCAGATCCATGAAAACTACTGGCGTGTTCATGAGTCCGAACGGCATAACTATATACTCATATAGACCATACCTACTCCTGAAAGCCGTGAGAGGTATATCAGATGGTATCACGCGCAGCTGATGATATCCTGATCCCAGGTCAATCTTTGAGAACACTCGTTCTCCACAAAGCTCATCAAAAAGTTCATCAATCCTCGGTAAGGGATATTGATTCTTAACCGTCAACTAGTTCAGCTTCCGATAATCCACGCAAAGTCTGAGGGTACCGTCCGCCTTCTTCACAAAAAAGACCGGTGAACCCCAAGGAGAAGTACTAGGTCGGATAAATCCCTTTGCCTGCAACTCCTCCAACTGCCTCTTGAGCTTCTGCAACTCAGGTGTAGCCATCCTATATGGAGGAATAGACACTGGTGCTGCTCTTGGCACAAACTAAATGGAGAAATTCACCTCTTTCTCTGAAGGTAGACCCGAAAAGTCGTCCGGGAAGACATCCCTGAAATGATCAACAAAAGGAGGGAAATTCGCCTGACAAGTCCCTTGGTCATCCAGATATAAGCTCACAATCTGGGTTGTGACTCCACCTCACCCACGATGCTCTAGTCCAGCTCAACTCGCCTAAACATCCCATTCTCCCTTGTATAAAAACTCTCCACCCTCCGGTGACCTGAAAATCACGCTACGATGATAGCAGTATACAAAGGCTCGAAAGGGAACCAACCAGTCCATCCTGATAATGATGTCATAGGTTGTCATCTCTAGGACATAGAGGTCCCAAAGGAAGTGACACCCACTGACCTCAAGGGGGCACTCCTTGCACTGATGCACACCAGCCGTTCTAGTCCCCAACAGAGTGTCTAGCGTCATGATATCATAAGAAGTAGAAACACGGAGCCTAAGTCTCTCCACAACGGGCACAAATATGAAACTATGCATAGCACCCATATCCAAAAGTACTGAAGATAAGACAAAAGCTACTAAAATAGTACCTCTGACTGTAGAAGGTCTGAGATCCTGCTCCTGCTTGGTCTGCTGCACTGCATATTCCTGCCCAGTGCCGCGGCCCCGTGACACAGCCTGGCTACCCTGAGCTGTCCCGCCCTGCTGCCTCTGAGATCCTGGTGTCTGGATACCATGGTCACAACCACCATCTCTGCCTGTACGCCCAGACGCATTCCAGTTTCCTGACTGGTAAGAAGCCATTGGTCTTTCTCCCGCACGCGGAGTCTGCACAGAACCCCTCTCACTTGCCACCGGTAGAAACGCCCTGCAGAAGCGCTGCAGATGACCCATCTTACCACAAGATCGACACTCCACTGGATCACGTGGACATTGTGGCCTCTTGTGCCCCTATCTTCCACATTGGTAGCACCTGATCGGGCCACCTGAAGAAGCTGCCTGGTTGGTACTGCCGCCCTGAGAGAAGTCCGCCTGTCTCTTCCTCTTACCAGCAGAAATAGTACCAGTAACTGGTGCTGAACCGCCCTGGACCACACCACTAGATTCTCGAAGGTTCCTCTCTGCGATCAACGCTTGGTTCACAATAGCATGTATAATAGGAAACCTGAAGACATTCACCAGCGCTCGGATGTCATACAGAAGACCATCCTCAAAACGTCTAGCTCTCAACGTCTCATCACCCACTAGCACGGGTGCAAAGCGCTGAAGCTCCATAAAATGAGAAGCATAGTCCATCACTGACATAGCACCCTACTGCAGATTCATGAACTCTCGAGGTATATCTCCCCTCAGTGTCTCGGGAAAGAAGAAGTCATAGAAGACTGCCTGAAAATCCTCCCATGCCATATCCCTGTGATGCTATGACTGGGTGGTAACATCCCACCACCTCTTGGCAGAATCACGTAGCATGTTTGTCGTGAGCTTGAACCTCCACCCTGGTGGCGTCTCAAGATGCTCGAAAATAGTCTGCATCGACCCCAGCCAAGACTCCGCAGCCTGTGGTCCGCCATCCTATGAGAACGTAGGCGGATGCTGCTGCTGGAAGATACATGTTAGCTCGGCCATAGATGTGGCAGCCTGCGGTGCTCACTGAAAGGTCTGCATGAACCGCAATAAGCCTTCAGGGAATTGTGCCTCCACGCCTGTGTCTGGTATAGTAGCTGGTGTCGCATCTGGCTCTACTAGAGGATCCACTGGTATCCCATGGCCCACCATCTCTGGAGTATTCTCGTTGCCGCTCTCCTGGAGAACAACGCGCAGTCGTCTAGGAGGCATGACACTACAAGGTCAAAAACACGCCTTAGAACAAGATTATCAAAGACCGAAGACGAAGAAACCCAAAAGGGAACATGAGGAATAAGGCATTCAAAATTTGAAAAACAAGACTACATGATGTGTATACTGAATACACGACGTGTAATTGACTTCCCTTCCCCTGCTCGGGTCCTTCTGCATGGCTAAGCCACACGGCTCCTATTTGAACAAAAACTACACAATGTGTATTTCATATACACGGCGTGTATGGTGTTATTTCCAACTGCCCGTGTTGTCTGTGACACGGCCGACTACTCAGCTTAACATTACACGACGTGTTACACCTGCACACGGCGTGTACACCACCCCGTTTCCTAGCCACATGGCTAACACCACACGGTCTGTCCTCGGACAAGACTACACGACGTGTCCCACAGGTACACGACGTGTTCATGGAACAGTGACATTGACCCGTGTTGTTAGTTACACAACCGAGTCCCTAGGTCACACTACACGACATGTTCATCATGGACACAACGTGTTCTATACAGAAGTTCACCGACCCATGTTGTTAGTTACACGGTCGGACTCCGGGTCAACACAACACGGCGTGTAAAAAAGATACACAGTGTGTTTTACCCAAGCCTTTCCCTACCCCGTGTCGCTGCCCACACGGTTTATGACACGGGAAGAGACTACATGACGTGTACTCAGGGTACACGGCATGTACCCAAAAAGTTCATTTTTCTTCTCGAACAGAAGGTCATACACAGCGTGTGTAAAAATACTACATGGCGTGTATATTGGGTTTCTGGACAGTATGTCTCAGAAACTTCTCCGGAACCCCAAAAAAACTGAAAAAAACACCTAAGTGTCAAATTACGACCCATGAGGGACCATACTCCCCAAGAATCAAAGTTTGACATCTTATCTGTGTTATAACTAATATACAGTCAATGATCCACCAAATTTTGGTCAATGGGGGCCCATACACCCCAAAAACCAAAGTTTGGCGTCCATTCTATAAATAAGCATACACAACATCCCCTACCAAACAATAGGTATGTATCAAGCAGCTATCACAATAGCATGATTTTCTAGCACAGCTACTATCACAACATCATGCAATTTCTAATTCACCTACATGGCATAGAACTATGCATGGCATGTGATTTATAGCATGTTCCTAAATGATGCTTGAGATGGAATACCCTCATATCCTCAGGTTGCAATTAAATAGAACCCACATAGAAATTATAACAGCGCAATCTCAAGTGTTTCACCCAACAGTGAAAACATATCAACTGTAAAATTTGAAAAATTAGTAAAACTGCAATACGAGGTAGACTGGATTTTCCCTATACACGGGTTAGCTACGCCTGGGCACAGCTTATTACCAACTACTGTTCGTCCTATCCCTGACTACGTCTCCAAATAGTACGTCAAAGAAAGAGACCCTTTGATGCCACTTTGTAACGTCCCGGTTCCGGGTGCCACTCAACGGGTGCCCCGAACCTAGTTCGCCACATGACCTCAAGCACATCTCCCCAAACGCCAGAGGCTGCCGACTAGCTGCGAGGGCCCAGGTCTGATAGTGGGGAAACTAGGCCCTCATTTTTCAAAGTGTAGCGTAGAGGAATACAAAATAAAACATACAACGACAGCGGAAGCAGTAAACCATACACAACTGAAATAAACAATAGTAGTGGATATAACTAACAGTATACAAGAAATGATGCAACATGTCTCAAGTTCTAAGAAAATAGCCAGAACATGTTATAGATCAGTACAATACAGCAAAAGCAGAGTACAACAAAACAAAGCCAACAGCTGGCAGTGACATCGTGAGACTAGGCTCGGTCCCATTCCCTCCTACTCCTCAACAACATCCAAGTACCTATATAGGGACTCTTTCCCCTATCCACACCTACAGAAACTTAATCTGTTTGGGCCGAAAAGCATGACCCAAATAGGGTGTGAGAAATATATCTCAGTAGGCACCCACCAAAGGCTCGTGCTCAACTGTGTGTAAAACATGCAACAAGTGTGTAGTAGTAAAAAAACAATAAACTAAGCAGTACTAAAAGTAACTAACTTACCAGTTATATTGCCATTTAATTATCCATTTAACCATTCAGTTTAGTAACATTCTATGATCAACAACATCAAGCCCTCAGGACAAACAGAACCTTGCCCTCAGGCTGTACAGAATCTCTCCCTCAGGCATTTCCCTCAGGCGTATCAGAATCTCACCCTCAGGCACAGAAGTCAAGACCTTAGGCATGAAAGGTTGCCCTCAGGCGAAATAGTAAGTTTCCCTCAGGATAATATAGTCACGCCCTCAAGCTAATCACAACAACAACCTCAGGCTAAACAGGTAACCGAGCCATGCCCAACATGTAAACAAGCAGTAAACAAGAAATTCCTCTTAAGTCAATTCTACAATTACTACTTTAAAGGCATACCCTCGGGTATCCTGGCCAAACAGCTAAACAGTGGAACACACCCCCGGGGTGGTTCCGGATCCAAGCAACGATCCCAACCATCATTTTAATATCATATTTATTTCACCTATTCAATTCTAGGTGTTTAATATAGCAATGGACTTAGCCACACGACACCCCAACATGGGTTCGTGGCATAAAAATGCACAAAACGCACAACAGTTAGAAAAATAAACACCAAGACACCTACATTATACGCCAACGAGCATTATAAACAAACGTCAGTTCCAGAAACGCCCAAGAATGGAATAGATCTGACAAAGAACACAAACTGTTCAAACCCAAATAACTCCTGTTAGGAGAAGAATTGGTAAGAAGCAGCTAAGAAGATGGAAGCCCTTACCTGTCCAGTTCAAACGAGATCGTATAAGGAGGAAACCGATTCCAGACGAACACCGGACGAATCTTCAAAGGTTAGGCCTCCTCCTTTGGCTCCAAAATGGCTCAAATGCATCCTCTACCAAATGATGAGGCTACTGCCTGTTTTAAGCTGAAAAAACAAAGTACACGGCATGTACTTCCAAGTACATGGCGTGTACTCCTTTTATTTAACTGTTCCTCTAGCGGCACCACCACACTGTCATCTGTCAACATGACTACAAGACATGTACTCCTAAGTACATGGTGTGTACTGCCGCCCAGCTGGCGGCTGTTCCACCGCCTCACTGTTTAGGCCTGCCGACTGACTACATGGCGTGTAAAGGACCACTACATGGCGTGTAGTCGGTTCCTACACCCCTCTTCACCGACATAGCTACACGCCCTGTGTACTCATCCCTATACGACCAGAATTACATGGTGTGTGGAAAAAGTACACGGCGTGTAGTTCCAAAATTTAGGATTTTCCCCATTTTCCATATTTTATTAAAAAAACTTAAGGAAAAGAGAAAAGAAGAATCACGTACCTCAAAGAGAAGAACCGGGTTCTTACAGACTTGGTCTGATGTTCATGCATTCGATATTTGTATGTATTATTATATTCAACTTTATCTCAAACTTATTATACCCTTTTATTCTTAGAGGGACTTCACATTGCTCCATTTTATTTTAGTGGAAAATCTCTATCAGTTGGATATTTTTAGTGTCTGTTTGATGGAACTAAAACCATTGAATCTTCATTGAAATCTCTATCTAGTACTTTGCTTTGATTTCCTTTGTCTGATAGCATAGAAAATCTATCTTCTATCCAGTGAATGTTTTACTCACCATTTCTATTTCTGATGTTTCTTTATAAAATTTATTCGACCGATTAAACTTTCTCTGGTTTCTTTATTCAATCATTCTACATAAAAACTTTTTAACTCAATCTTTGTAAGTCCGTATATTCATATATCAAAAATTTATACATCCACTTCTTCAAACTTCATAATTCAGATCTCTATCCAATAATAACTTATCCCCCTCTGTATTTCTCCCCCAATTTTCTTCTTTTAACATATGGTTTATCCATCCAGAGAACTACATCTGGAACTCTTTTTCTGAAAATCTTCCTTTGATGATCTCCATCTGAAACTAGATCCCACTTTAACTTTTTACAAATATTTATCTAAAACATTATTCTTTCCATATAATTAAAATTATGAAAATATGTATAAATAGTCCATCTGATAACATGTAGTTATAAATTTATTCATAAAATCACTTATCACACTTTGTATAAAATCAAAAAAACTTGTCTTGGATCATGGATTTCTTTATGATGGTAGAACTTGAAGAATGACTTTTCATCATCTGACTTTCTTAAGAAAATTTTGTATACTCTATAAGGAAAGTTCCTACAACTTTCTTAAGTTAATTTCTTAAGTAAATTAATTAAGTAAATTTCATAAGGAATTTTCAATCCAACAAATTATTGACATATTAAAAATAAATACATCCAAACACACTTTGGCACAATAATCTCCCCCATTATTCTTGTTTCCAATACCCATATAAAACTCTAAACATCTTTGAAGTAAATATGTGTGATCAATATTTTTCTCCCCATATGATGTTTTCATATTCTTCTTCCCTACTTAAATTCTCCCACTGATTGATAATAAAATTTAAATGGTCTATCTTAACTTATCTTTATTTATCTCATAATATTGAAAATTATTCTCAAGATAAAATTAACATCACATGAGTTTATTAATAAAGTACCTTTGACTAAACAACTTTAAGTATACATGGAAGAACCTAGTGTAAAAAAAGTGTGTATAATCAAGGTGATCAATTTTATACATAAAATTTATTTCATGAAATAATATCCTCAATTTTCTTCTTACATATTTATATCATGGGTTATATTAGTAAGATTTCTAGGATAGATCCTACACCCATCTCGATAAACATATAATTTTTTTAAGTGTATATAAACATAATTTACATGACATATCAACTTTCTTATCATCACAAATATATTTTTAATAAAAGTTTGGTACTCATACCTTGACTTCAATTTTTCACCTCTTAAAGTGTAGCAATCCATACCTCATCATAGTTGAAACAATATTCTATGATGTATTTATCAAACTTATTGTATAAATTCTACAAAACTTAGACAACTTACTTAATTTTTCTCCTTCAATTACTTTTTCTCCTTAAATTATCAGCAATTTAGTAAAAATAAATAAGTATTTTAGTAATAAGAAGGAACACCAATTTTACTTATAAGTAATGTCTAGATTGATAATCTTATCTGAGTCTTGATTTATTTATCTTCTACTTAGATTTTTCATTGGATTTGATTTATTTATTATAATAATCATTTTTATATTTTGTAACATATTTATTCTCATTTATAAAATATCCAGATGAAGCCATCATCTTCTCTTCTGCTTTTGTAACATTTTTTTCTCTTTGATTTTGTAAAATCTTCTCCATGTTTTATTCTCAATATAGTAAGATAGTCCAAAAAATTTTAGTGACATTCCCATATTGCGTATATCTCTTTTATTTTCTTTGAATTTTAATGCCATTATCTATTGAACCTTTTTAATCATTTTTTTCTCATTTTCCGAAACCTCTTTATTCTCATTTTCTTCAATAGGGTTTTGTGTTTCCACCATCTTTTTAGCAATGTCCATTTGATCTGGACAAACAAATAATAAATCTTTTTTTCCCAACATAATTTTCATAAAATAATCAACTTTATTAAACTTTTATTATTTTTTAAATTTCTTACCTTTCCCACATGGTTTTATTAAGGTATTAACATTCTTTACTTCCTAAAATTTATTTTCTATCCCAACAATTTTTTAGGAAAATTTGTTATTCTATGATTATCATAGCTCCTTGGAAAGTTTGTTCTTCATTGTTTATTATATATCCCACTTTATTTATACCTTATACTTGGTAGAGAATTTTTGTACCAGTATGAGTGTACTCTATGACCAAAAACTCAACAGCACCATAAGTGACCCCTGAATCTTGATCTTTCAGACTGATAGTAATACTGCTATAAAGTTTGTTATTGTTTTCTTTTTAGAAAATGTGATAAAATTTGTTTTGGGAGATAATTTCTTGATGAATTACACTCTTTCTCAGTGAAAGATTATTTCTCACAAATATTAACTTTTGAACCCACATTATTAATATAATCAAATGTAGATTGTGATTATTTAGGAATAAAAACAACACGCCTCTATGAAACCTTCTTTTCACCATCTTTAGAAGTTTGACCTTTAACCTTAATTACTTTGTAAAAGTCTTATTTAATGATTCTTAACTAACATTGTGCTATAATAAACAATGATTATGTTTCTAAAAACTCTTATTCTTTCTTAGACAAAATTTATTTAATAAAATTCACCATATTATTGAGTTCAGCTAACTTCAATATATTCTACTTTCCTCAAAAAGTTTAGTTTCTTCTATGTTGAGATTCTCCTATCCAACTGATGTTTATTCATAACTTTTTAGATTTATATCAAGATCAACAATTTTTAGTTTTCAATATCTAATCACATTTAATTTTATCCCATTCATTATTATTTTCTAACTATTGTTAAAATTTATTTCCTTAACATATTTATTCAACTTCTTCCTTTATTTTTTGAGTTTTTTATTTTTCTCAAGTGATGCTTCTAAATTTTATTTTAGAATCAACTCAACTTATGTTATATATTCACCATAATCTTTAATTCCAGATGAAGCGCTTAATTTTTTAACTTGATCAAAGAAGTTTAAATGACAATTTGATTCATTATTGGATGAAGAATCATCTTTCTCTCTTATACTCAACAAACTTTTCTTCTTATTGTATGGAAAATTTTTCTTATATTTCTTACACTTATATTTCAGATACTTTTTATCTTATTCTCATAACTCAGAATCTTTATATTTATTTTTGGAAAATTTTGTACAAAATGGCCTTTGTCATCACAATTACAACATTTAAGAGAAACATTACCTTTCCACTTTCCCTTATTGTATTTTTTAGAAATAAGAGTAGTGAATTTGTTGAAGACCAATTATTCTTCCTCTGTATCTAAATAATTTGATTTTATACAAATTATTTATCTATAAGTTTCCCTTTTAATAGATATTTAAAAGATAATTATTCCTTACCCTTCTTTTTAAATACATTTTTTTCTCATCTCATATGCTACAAGAATATTTTTAAGTTTATCTAGAGATAAATCTTCATGATCTTCTAAAGTTGACACTTTGACATCAAATATATCTAGAATATTTCTCATAAGTTTCTTAACAATAGTATAATATTACAGATTCTCACAAAAAAATATGATATTGCTAAAAATATCATTAACTCTTATAAAGTAACCATAAATACCTTATTCATTATTTATTTTAACGTCTTCAAACCTTCCCCTCCATATTTGTAGCTTATCTTCCTTAACTTTATCATTTTATTTATAACTACTTATCAAATTATCCCAAATTTTTTTATCTATTGGAAACCCTATAATTTTTGTATAAACATTATCTATGAGGGCTATCAACATGTCATTATGAGATTTTACATTAGCTTGAAAAACTCTCTTATCACCAGTTTTCATAACAACTTCATTAATGGGAGGAAATACTACTGTTAAAGCATCTATAACTTCAAGTACAAGAGATAGAAGATATGGTAACATTATATTCTTATAACTATGATAGTTTATACCATTTAAAATAGGAACACTCTTATTATTCCCTGAATTAAAATTATCCATTCTCAAAGTTGGATCTTTCAGAGGGAACCTAACATCTAATACCAATTGAAGTTCCCTTGGATCAATGTAGGATCACGGGGGTGTAAATAAATGAAATTTTTTTATGTTTTATTTTACAATAAAGTTTCTTTAATTTATAAGGAAACTTTATTAACCTATAAAAACTTGTTAGAGTTATAATCCACTCAAATATAAATATCAACCACACCTTTTATATGAAACAAATATAAAGAGAGATCAACACATGATATTAACAAGGTTCAGTATAAAGACCTACTCGTTTACATGTTGGTTATTCCCACCAACATGTATTCTTTTAATATCTTAGTAGGATTATAAAGGAATGGGAAGAAAATATTTTTACAACCCATTATTCATTCCTCTAGCTATCCCCAATTCTACCCACAACAACCAGCTCTTCTACCATAGCTGGTTATACCCACAACTATCCTAACTGCATCCTCTTTATTCATATCTAGTTATAAACATTAGCCAATAATCTTTTTAAACAACTAGTTATACCCCCCAACTATAGGGTCCTTCTTTATTCTTTTTTGATTCACTATATAAATATATTATCTTTCTCCACAAGTAAGTTGGATCACCTTAACCTATGTAAAAATTTCAAGATCTTTAACAAATTTATTAAGAGTTGGTTGGACTTTAAAATTACTCCTAGTCTTTATACACCTAGATTTACTCAATATAAACTTTTCATGAACTTTTTTTAGAAACTTTCATAGAAAATGGTTGTTTGATGACTCTGTATGGTATGCCTTTTTTTGATGAATTCATCTATTATATCTCTATTCGAGGCTCCCCACTGCACTTTGTTTCAGTGGGATTTGTTAAAAAAAATTATATTATGACTCCATCTAATATACCTACATCTGATGGTTCTCCATCCATTGGTTCTCTATATATTGGATCTTTTATTGAATATCCTATGTTTGATGCACTCTTCTTCAACCAAGTAGAAAATCTATTGAAAACTCACAATAATATATCTTCAAATGGTAATCCGTATTCAAAACTTGATATCCCCCTTTGACTTCTTACAAATCTTTATCTGGAACATCACGTTGTCTATTCAATTCACACTATACATCTTTGTTCAAATAGTCTATCATATAACATGTATCTTGAACTTTCTTCATAAACCCACTTCTCACACTTTGTACAAACTCATACAAACTTGTCTTAGATCATGAATTTCTTCACGATGGTAGAACTTGAAGAAAGACTTAGCAATGAATCAATTTCTTAAGAAACATTCTTATACTCCATAAGGAATGTTCTTGCAACATACTTAAGTAATTTTCTTAAGAAGCATCCTTAAGTAACTTTATTAAGGAACTTTCACTCCAAACACATATTGAAATGTTGATAAAAAATACAACCCAACACACTTTGGCACAACACATTTGATCTTTCTAAGAAAAATGGAAATGAAAGTATAGCCAACAAGGATGAATGTTACCTTTAAGGATTTTAATTTAGGGTAATTATGGTTAATTTGGATAATATATGATTATGATATAGTAGTATGGTACTTTGGTACGAGGATTAAGATAAAACATAAAATTATTGTTCTTATAATATTTAGTTGTATGGAAAATTTAGAAAATATGAATTTTAGAAACATTTGTTGAATGAAATTAATCACCTAGAAAAGTGATTTTTATGATAATTTAATATTTTTGGAAGAATTTATAGATGAAATTTAAGGTTACTTTATAATATAACAAGGTAATACTTGGTGAAGCTTTCAATACTTTTTTATAGTTCATATCAGGGTAATCTGGGTTATTTTAGAAAAATTATATTCTGGAATATGTGATTAGGGTATATCCATGTTTAATTATGAGACTGTATAAGTGAAAAAGGTTATTTGGTGATAAAATGAATAATAATATTTCAAAACTTCCTAATTTGTGAGTTCAAATTTAATCAAGCACATTCAAAGTTTTAAGTCGATATTTGGTTATTATTTTAGCTTGTACTAACCATTTTGTTTTTAGACAAAAAACACTATGGCAAAATCACGATTTAGCGGCGGTTTTTTGTCCGTTTCGCAGCGGTTTAAACCATTGCTAAATAGATTGGCGGCAGTTTTGAAAAACCGCCGCGAAATCGTGTGTTGGGAAACTATTCACGGAAGTTTTTAAAATCGTCGCAGAACGTTTCGCGGTGGTTTTTTAGCAGCGGTTTTTTTAATTTTTTTAATTTCTTTTTAATTTTTTTAATTTTTTTTAATTTTTTTAATTAATTAATTAATTTAATTTAATTTATTAATTTAATTTAATTTAATTTTATTTATTTATTTATTTTATTTATTTTATTTATTTATTTATTTCGTATTTATTTTATTTATTTCGTATTACTTTATTTACTTTATTTATCCATGCATGCACATCCCATGCACATGCCCATGCCCATGCACATGCCCATGCCCATGCACATGCCCATACAATATAATGAAATACTACATTTGGTGAGATTTGAACCCCTAACCTCTTACATATTTTCCAAAGACTTTACCACTCCAGCAAGCTCGTCATGTGGTTAATAAACAAAATTTAATATACTTATATATATTAATTGAAAAAACAAATAATACATAAATAATAGATATAAACTCAATAATAATAAATAATAAATAATAAATAATAAATAATAACTAAATATAAATAATAAATAATAAATAATAAATAAATATAAATAATAAATAATAAATAATAAATAAATATAAATAATAAATAATAAATAATAAATAAATATAAATAATAAATATAAATAAATATAAATAATAAATAATAAATAAATATAAAAAATTAATAAATATAAATAATAAATAATAAATAATAAATAATAAATAATAAATAATAAATAATAAATAATAAATAAATATAAATAATAAATAATAAATAATAAATAAATAATAAATAATTAATAATTAATAATAAATAAATATAAATAATAAATAACAAATAATAAATAAATATAAATAATTAATAGTTAATAATAAATAAAAAATAAAAAATAAAAAATAAAAAATAAAAAATAAATAATAAATAATAACTAATAACTAAATATAAATAATAAATAATAAATAATAAATAAATATAAATAATAAATAATAAATAAATATAAATAATAAATAATAAATAAATATAAATAATAAATAATAAATAAATATAAATAATAAATAATAAATAATAAATAGTAAATAATAAATAAATATAAATAATAAATAAATATAAATAATAAATAATAAATAATAAATAATAAATAATAAATAGTAAATATAAATAATAAATAATAAATAAATATAAATAATAAATAATAAATAATAAATAAATATAAATAATAAATATAAATAATAAATATAAATAATAAATAATAAATAATAAATTAAAAATTAAAAATAAATATAAAAAATAAAAAATAAATAATAAATAAATATGAATAATAAATAAATAGAAATATATATAATAAATAATAAATAATAAATAAATATAAATAATAAATAATAAATAATAAATAATAAATAAATAATAAATAATAAATAATAAATAATAAATAAATATAAATAACAAACAATAAGTAAATATAAATAATAAATAATAAATAATAAATAAATATAAATAATAAATAATAAATAATAAATAATAAATAAATATAAATAATAAATAATAAATAAATATAAATAATAAATAATAAATAATAATAAATAATAAATAATAAATAATAAATAATAAATAATAAATAAATAATAAATAATAAATAAATAATAAATAATAAATAAATATAAATAATAAATAAATATAAATAATAAATAATAAATAATAAATAAATAATAAATAAATGATAAATAATAAATATAAATAATAAATATAAATAATAAATATAAATAATAAATAATAAATAATAAATAATAAATAACCAGTAACAAATATTATTGTTAATAATAATATTTTATTATTAGTAATAATAAATAATTAATAATAAATAATAAGTAATAAAGATTAAGTAAATAAATAATAAATAATAAATAATAAATAATAAATAATAAATAATAAATAATAAATAATAAATAATAAATAATAAATAATAAATAAATATAAATAATAAAAACATATAAATAATAAATAATAAATAATAATAAATAATAAATAATAAATAAATATAAATAATAAATAATAAATAAATATAAATAATAAATAAATATAAATAATAAATAAATATAAATAATAAATAATAAATAATAAATAAATAATAAATATAAATAATAAATAAATAATAATAAATAATAAATAATAAATTGTAAATAATAAATAATAAATAACCAGTAACTAATATTATTATTAATAATAATATTTTATTATTAGTAATAATAAATAAATAATTATAAATAATAAATAATAAGTAATAAGTAAATATAAATAATAAATAAATATAAATAATAAATAAATATAAATAATAAATAATAAATAAATATAAATAATAAATAATAAATAAATATAAATAATAAATAATAAATAAATATAAATAATAAACAATAAATAATAAATAACAAATAACCAGTTACAAATAATAGATAATAAATAAATTAAAGTATATTATAAATAATAAATAATAAAGGAAACACATGAAAAAGTATGAAAAGACGTGATAAGGGATGAAAAATCATGAAAACGCATGAAAACGGATGGAGAAGCATATGAAGAATGAGGCATTAGAAAGAATGAGAAAGCATGAAAATTAATGACAACTCTGGAAAACCCCTTAATAATTCAACATAATCATCATAATAACCCACAAAAAACCATTGATAAAGATAAAAAGTCATGGAAACCCAAATAAACAGTAATAAATGGAGCAACCGTTAAAACCCGTCAAAACGGTCATAAAGAGACAAAAACATTGGACTCACATTAATGGAGATAACTTATGATCCGAGAGTCCGTTTTAGATCTGTGACCTGTCAAATCATAGATCCTGAAACGATCTTCGACTTGAAAGGTGAAAGAGTCTGAATGAACAGGCGGATCAGAAGTTACGACCATTTAAAAAAAAGCTGACAGGGAACAGGTGCTAGAAACGAGGCATCGAAAAACATAACAAACCTGATACCCACTAAAAAGGCCATAACATATGATCCAGGAGTGCATGTGGGCATCGCGACCAGTCAAACTGAAGCTCATGGAATGATATATGATCTGGCAGGTGGAGGAGTCCGAACTGACACGCGGATTGAAAGTTAGGTCCGTTTGAAGACAAGTTCGACGGGACACCGGTGACAGAAATGGGGTTTCAGAGGCCTTCATAGTGGTTTTTGGGGTTGAAAAACATGAGATAAGCTTGATTCTGTAAAAATAATGTGCAGCTCTCTTCGCTGGCTTTAATTTGATATGTGGTAGAGCCCAAACGGACACCCGGAGCGAAAGTTATGGCCGTTTGAAGTTGGAGAACTTTTTTTAACTTTATTATAACTCTAATATATTCAACACCTTAGACCGTCTCACAGTTTTGATTATATGTGCCTCTAGATCTCTTCATGATCTTCGACTTGACTGGTCATGGCGCTCTAACAGACGCCCAGATCAAAATTTATGGTCATTTTAGTGATTTTGGGGTTTCTCGTGTTTTTTTATTTTTTCCTTTCATTTCACGGCGATTTTTCTGAAACCGCTGCTATTTCGCGGCAGTTTTTAAAAAAACCGCCACTATTTCACGGTGGATTTTTAAAAAACTGCCGTTAATCCTCAAAAAAAATTAAAAAATAAATAAATAAAATTAAAAAAAAATTATGGCATTTCACGGCGGTTTAAAAACCGCCGCGAAATGGTGGCCCGAAACACGTTTAGCGGCGATTTTTAAAACCGCCGCTAAATGGCAGTTTTCTTGTAGTGAAAGAATAACTTTTCATCATATTTTTAATATTATGGTCGATTAAAAGTTGATTTTAGTGCTTCATGCATGAAAATTTTATCATGATTATGATGAACCACAATGAATGATGAAATCATGATTATAGAATGGGAAGAAATCAAGTAAGTGAATGTTATTATATTTTCTATCCTAATGGAAAAAGAATTTCTCAAACTCAATAAAAATGAAGATAAATCTTTTGAGTCTTATGTGGGAAGTAAAATTCAAATACCAAGGTACATTTTTATAAACATATTCAAAATTTTGAGACTTATAGAGTTACATTCATAATAAGTTTCCTAGTCATAAACTAGAAATTAAAGTTCATGATAAAATTTTTATATAATTTTGTTACTATGATATGATATATTCATTTTTTTGAAAGAAGAATTAAAATTACAAGGATGAAATTTATATGAGGGGAGAATTTGACACCCCAAGATTTTAGTTTCCTTTTAAATTAATACTATGTTCAATTTCATTCATTATAACCACCTTGTTCTTAAACAAACCATGGAATAATATTATTTAAATATTACTCTTCTAACCTAGATGTTGGGTTGATGGGTATGAATAAGAATAACTACATTATGAAGTATATGTAAGATAAGTTTTCAGTAAAATAAAAATTAATTAAATCAATAATTTTAACATTCATCTAATTGTTTTTACCAGGTAAAGAATAAGAATTAATTCATTTTACACTTTAAAAATATTTTTCTTTTAAAAATGGTTTTAGGCATTTTATATATGGGTATTTAGAATTAATTTATGATACTTTTATAAATTTTATTTTAGAAAACTAAAATAATTATTGAAATAATCATTTCAAAATTATATCATGATTGATTTTTTTAATTTTTTTGAAAAGATTGATTTTTAGGTGAATAGTGAAAAATACCAATTTTGGAAAAAAACTGTCATTTATCCTCTTTTAATTTCAAATTTATATTCTATTTTAAATTTAGTTTTAAGTAAAATAAGTATCCTTTGATTAAAAATAATCCAATTATGTCCATAAGGGTATTTTATGTCATGTATGACCCCATTAATATCTTAGGGTTTGTGTTTTTATTTTCTTAATAAAGTGGTTGACCCCAGCTTTTTCCATCTTTTTTAAGTATAGAAAGGGTATTTTTCTAAAAACTATTTTTGATACATTTTTCATACTTATATTAAGATTAATTTCTATATACTCTAGGAATTAAAATATGAAAAATGGATTTAATATTTGTAATTAGGAGGTTCAAATTTGGTATATAGTTCAATGTCATCTTTGGTTATAATGAATAATAAACATAGTAAAAACTAGTCACCACGATAGTGGGTAAAATTGGGTTAAAATGGTTTAAAATATGGGTTAATACTTCAATATAAATCTAAAACTTGAATTTATTTTATTATATGAGTGTATTTTGGCCAGAATCATCTTATATTCAAATAGATGGAAATTTGGTGCAATTTTCCTTCGATAATGACATTTATTTTACATTGAGTAAACAATGAATACAAAATGTTAATGTCATTATTTTAATTTCTCTAATATATTTTATTTGATGGGGAAAGAACTTATGAATGGTTATAAATATTTATATCAAATATTAATAAATTATTTTGATGATACTATTTTAATTTTAATTTTTAGTGATGGTATAATCACCTAGAATTCTTATGTAACACCAATGCAATGCTTGTGAAAAGCAGTAGAAAAATAAAGTAAATGATTTTAATTTTTTTAAAGTAATATGTTTGGGATGAATTATATTATTCCACATATTTTATGAATAATTATAAAGTATTAGTAGTGATTAAAGTATTTATACTCAAATTTCATTATTATCTTGATGCCTTTAAAGACAATTTTTGTGAATAATCCCAAAAAATGACCTTAAATTGTATTTAATGTTTAAAATTTATTTTTAAATCATTAAAAAATAATAAAAATACTATAATAAAAAAAATTTGTGGTAAAATGTATCACCTATCATGAATTTTCTACTTTTCATATTTAAAATTACTTTCATGACCCTTATGGATTGAAAAACTTGTTACCACAATTAAAGTTAAACAGGGTTAACAAAGGATTTTAACCAAAAGATAAGGTTTAAAATTCCACTTAAACTTGTATAAATTTTATTGGTTGATTATATTTCAACCTTATTCCTTTAATATTCAAAATCATTACAATTTGGTTCTATTTGAATCAAATAAGACATATAATATATGATAACATTTCAAGTATTTACAAGATTTCCACTCACCTCACTTATAAAAGGGAACCCATCTCTGTTATTATCCACAAACCTTGATCCAATTTTCTCATCCTATCCTAACAAAAATACCTTTATATCCTCCTTCTCTACTTCCTAGAGCTTATAGTCTTCTCTTAATACCATCATAAGAATGCTTAAGGTGTAATCCAAAGTAGGATTTTCAAATAAGAGGTATAACTCTTAACTAGGTTATTTAATTTTATTTCTTCTTCAACCTCATTCAATTATGTACTAACCGTGATGATATAATGACATAAATACCTTCCATATGCTAAAATTTTATTATTTAAATGGACTAACCCTTATTCATATCCTTTTCAATCCCCTCCTTTATTAGTTGGATATTTTAATAGTTTCATTGTTATAAGATATTAACGACATAATTATGTTTTTATAAAGATAATATATTTTCTAAATTCTTACATTTCCATCCATTGGAAAATGATAACGTTGCTCATGCATATATTTGGATTACCATCTCCACGAAGTGATGTGATTCATTTTTAATTCCTATGTTACATAGATGGTAATAAGGATATATTTAATGAATATATATGATACAACAATGATTCTATAAATTTGTATAATTATTTAAATTTATTTCATTTCAAACCTAAAAAAATAGAAACATCACTCATGCATACGTATTGACCCCTATCTCTATGAAGTGATAAAATTGATTTTTCATCACCACCTTATATGGATGGTTATAAAAGTTTATATAATTAATAAGTATGATAATTATGATATTATTAATATTTTAGAGATGTTGAAATTAGAATGAAGGTTCAAGGACTTATACCATTGAACTGAAACATACATGAAAAACTGAATAGTTAACACTCGATATAATTATGTTAATAAAGAATAGTTAATAAACAGGTGATAGAATGGTATAAGTTAAATGTATATGGTATGATAAATATGAATATGTTTTTATTATAGAATTATAATAAATCCTAATTTATTATACAAAAGTTTAAGCTCACATATGAAGAAAATTGGACTTGAGGTAAGGGTAATTTCATCTCATTTCCTCTTCAATGAGATATGTTTTACATTACGAACCTAATTTATTTTAAATAGTGTATATGATACCCATTTTACATTTTATATCATTAATTACTATTTATTAATGATATTATTATTTTTTATTCAATTTTTCACTTTTAAGGGGCTTTAATTCTAAAGTTACCAAAACCTTAGGGACTTATTTAACAATCATTTTTTTAATCGAGATAACTTATGTTATAAATTTTTTTGAAATAATTTTATGAACTATTATACTTAATCCTCATTTATTTTTCATATATTATTCTTATTTATGGGGTTTCTATGTTTTCATATAATTTTTCATATATTTTTTACTTAAAATGATGAATAAAAATGTTTTTAATAAAATTTGACCTTAGTTCCTATTTGGTTGATGAACTTTTTTTTCATGTCCATGTTATTTAAAATTATTTCAATAATGTTATTTTCTATGATCAAATGATTCTTTAAATTCATTTTCAATTATAATTTACTTTATTTTCAAAGTTTTAAATAGAATATTTTTTTTTTATTTTCCGAATGTGGCACTTTTGTACTTTTTTCTAAAAGTGTGAAAAAATATATGTTTTTAACATTTACCAAATGAATGAATTTTACTATTTTCATGATTATTATTTACTTTTAATATTATTTTAAAAATTTCCATGGTTATTTTAAAATAAAATATTTTCCTCAATATTCTAGAAATTTTTAATTTTTAAAGACACCAAAAGATAAGGATATTTCATAGTTTTCAAAAAAATGTTTGAATGTTATTTTAAATATATTTTTCATCTATGTCAATATACTTGGATTTTTCTATTTCTTCACTAGTAATAAGATCTATTGATACCATCCATGTTATTTATCTAGATGGATTATTATTATGTTATGTTTAAATATTTATGAAACCCATTTCTTTTATTTGGGTTATGTTATGCTGAATTGATGGTATTCTTTCATCATTTACCGATTCATGGTTTTTTGGTCATTAAATTTCTTATCATCACATTCCCTATCACTATCCATCATTTCATTGGACATTATTTTTCTCCTTCATTTCCATATTTTCAGTATCATGGATATATTCAATATTATCTTAACTGTATACCATTTCAATATACAATGTTGATTGAAGGAAGCTTATTTATTTCATTTATTGGGGAAATATTGGTGTCTAAAATTATTGATTCAATATAGAAATTTATTGATTGATAAGATATATTTATTAGGAATTATATTATTGATTCAATATATGAGGAATGCATTAGAAATATGTAATTGATAGGTAAGGCCTAATTATAGACAACCCCTCGACGCATCAACAAGTCTCATGAGACAAAACAGGTTGGCATGATGTATAGGCCAAGTATATAAGACCATGTCATAATAGTTGGGTATTTTTTATGTGACTTACCTATTTATATACGATGTCCTGGTTGAGAGTCCCTAATAATATACAGGATTTATTAGTTGTGAGTCCTTGGTGAGATGATCGTGAATGTATGAAATTATGCATTTACTTTATTTAGAATTCAGTTATTATTATCCATGTGATTGTTTAGTTGATATTATCCATTAATTTATTTCATTCTCAAGTTATAGATTGTATGAAACATATTTTATTTATCCACCGCACTGTATTGTTTATGAATTATTACTCATGATAGTTTGTACTATATGTAACCCTTACTAAGTATGGAATCCCACCTTTTTATAACTTAACCTTTCATTACATTACACAAAACTGAGGATCTTTAAGGTTTAGTGTCTTGGAAACCAAGAACATAATACATGAAAACAACATATAACATTCTTCTTAAACACTTGAAAGGCTTATCATTAAGTTTATCCTAGGTTCATTACTGCATCTCATAACCTGGGGACATACATCAAAAGAAAGGGTGAGCAGAAGGCCCAGTAAGGGAAACAAGAGAAACATTTTGCATGTGAACTTGAGATACTTCAATAAGGTCATGAAAAGAACTTTAAGTCATGTGAAAGAAATAATGAGGCATATAAAAATAAAGTTTTTCATAACTTGAAGATGTGGCTACAATATTTTACAAATATAATCATTTCCATTTCACCAAGTTCCATCCCCAAGGTGGCAATAAAAATTACCAAGGTTATTCACCAAGGTATCAGTCTAAATGGTCATCTCTAGAGATTAAGTCTTTACCCAATGCATTGGAGCGCTATCAGGGCACACCATTAAATTTGTATTTATAATCATGTGAGACACATATATCATCATAAAACATTTCATAAACAACCCATAAAGTATAAAATAAATGGGTTTCATTTCATAATCATAACGTTTTAAAAACTGCTTTAAAGACATGATCTTAATGTCACTTTAAACCCACGGAAAGGGAAAGCGGGTCTTATGTATGTAAATCCCATAATTTATAATATAATAACTTGGTAAACATGTGAATACCACTACAGAAGAGAGAGGTTTGAGTATTCCCTTAATAAAATAAAATAACTTTAGAAAAAGAGAGAGACATTTTGAGATGGAAATTCTGCAGCATAACGGCTATGTTTTGGGGTTTTTAGAAAACATTGAAAAGAGAGGGGACATGGGTCAAACATTCATAAATGACCCATAAAAAAGTATAGGGACATAACATGAAGTATATATGAACATGGTAATTAAATTTTAAGGACATAACATTTGAAATGAAAAACATGGGAGGAAGACAAAAATTAGATTTCTCTTATGAAAATTCAGCAGCCTAATGGCGTCACTTAAACTTCAACAAAAATGAATTGACGAGATAAAATAGGGTCTCTCATCATATAAACATAAAATTTAATTATTATAGATATAGAGATCATACCACAACATAATAAAAAGGAACTTGAAATACTTGACATGAAAGTAGAACTTTGAAAAATGAGAAAGGTGAAAGAATCCCTTAAAAATTCGACAGCCTAACGGCGCCACTTAAACATTCTTAAAATGAATTGATGAGTGCAAGAGGGGGTCTCTCATCATATGAACATGAAAAGGGAAGTAATAAGAATATATAATAACATAATCCAACATAAGAACATGGAGCATAAAAGAAATGACATAAAAGAGATTACTTGAAAAGAAAGAGAGAGGTCGGATCCCTTACCTTAAACGTAACTCTTAAAACTCAAAGGTTGGGACCTTGAGAGGCTTGATGGAACCTTGGGAGGATTCCTTGTGAGGTAACGAGACTAGAACTTCTTTGAGGATGATTTTTGGAGTCGAATGGATGAGAGGATGGCTTGGTATTTATAGGGAAAGTGAGGGGACAAGGCATTAATGGTCAATGGACACCTCATTGGTGGTATTGGCAAAACCATGGGTTTTCCCATGGTATTTGACCATGGTATTGGACACTTGGGACACCTCATACAATAATTAATCCCCTTTAGTCGAACATCCCTTAAAATATCTCATGAAATCATCATGACATAGTTATGATGTCATTTTAAAATACTGAAACCCTAAAACTGCATTTTTACTATTCACTGAAAATTCATCTTTGTCAGAAAAATTCCAAAATTTCACCTTAACCAACTATCGATGCTCTGATTACAAATATGAACTCCATTTTATAAAAATAATTTTCTAAATAATTTTAATTTAATTTTTAAATAAAAACACTATTCACTGAGAATTCATTTTTTTAGAAAAATACCCAAAAATTACCATAACATAATATCGATGCTCTGAGTTCAAAAATAAAGTCCATTTTATAAAAATAATTTTCTAAAAATTTTTAATTTAATTTTTAATTAAAAAATACTATTAACCCAAAAAACTAATACTTGACTAATAATTTATGAAACCATTATTTACACATTTTATTGAATCAGATTACTTAATCAAGGTGTCTAAATTATATTAAAACTTTCTTTAAGTGAGATTACTAATCCATTTGGTCACATTATTAATCCTAAGTGTAAAATCACTATTCATAATTTACTATTCACCAAAAATTATGTTGATCTTATTAGACTCCAAATTCCTTACTGAACACTTTTGCAGAAGACCATTTTTTGAAAATCATTACACATCATTAATTATTTAAGGTTTACATAAATATTTTAAAATATCCATTTTTTTTCAAAATTCATCAATAAAATACATCCTAAAATTATCCAGACATTTGAAATTTCACAAACATCACTAAAGGAAGAAATCTCAATTTATTCATCCCAAAGGATTACACAAAGAAGCTACGGTCTCATCACATAGCCCCTTATAACACCAGAATATGACCTAAGTGTAAGGTGTGCTATGGTGAGAGAATCTGAGGGAGGCTCAGATAACATTGCCCTAGTAGTAATCTCTACTAACTTGAACTTCTCCCACAGGCGTTTCCGTTCAAGCTTGACACGCTGGAGTTTAGCTTGTGCTTGGTCCAAAGCGAAGCCCAAAGATGCCACCTCCTTTCCAAGCTCTGATAAGTGGGCTTCATAAGGTTCGAGTCTACCGGATGAAGCAATCGACTCCTCTTTCCGCATTAACCATTAACATCTCTATTAAATCGCTAAGAGTAAGTTAATATACTATTCAAAAAGTTTGGGTCATTACATTTTTCCCCCCTTAAGAAATTTCGTCCCCGAAATTTTATACTTGAGGCCTAGTCGAAAAGGTGAGGGTACTTTTGCTTCATTATTTCCTCAGGCTCCCAAGTCACTTCTTCATACTTATGATTCCTCCACAACACTTTCACAAAGTGGGTAGTCTTGTTTCGTATAATCTTTTCTCTACGGTCTAAGATCTCCACTGGATGCTCCTCATAAGATAGGTTATGTTTTAGTTGTACCACCTCTGGGTTTAGTACATACGAAGGGTCGGGTATGTACTTCCTCAAGAGAGATACATGGAATACATCGTGAACTTGATCTAGGTTCGGTGGAAGTTCTAGTCGATAGGCCACTGCTCCTATGTGATCAAGGATTTAATAGGGGCCAATGTACCTAGTTCTGAGCTTCCATTTCTTCTCAAACCGCATGACTCTCTTCCATAGAGAAATTCAAAGGAAGACTTTGTCGCCAACCCCAAACTCCATGTCCCTTCGACGGTTGTCAGCATAACTCTTCTGCCGACTCTGAGCAGCTTTTATGAGTTGTAGGATGGCATGAACCTGTTCTGTCATCTCTTGCACAAGATCAGGCCCAAGAAGATTTCTCTCACTAGTTTCATCCCAACAAGTAGGAGTTATACATCGCTTTCCATACAGAGCTTCATAGGGTGCCATCTGAATACTTGAATGGAAGCTGTTGTTATCGGAGAACTCAACTAATGGGAGGTGTTGATCCCATCCACCTTTAAATTCCATTGAGCATAATCTCAGCATGTCTTCAAGTGTCTGAATAGTCCTTTCAGATTGGCCATCATTTTGAGGATGATAGGCCGTACTAAAATTCAATTCAGTATTCAGAGCATGTTGAAGACTTCTCCAAAATTTTGATGTGAATCTTGGATCGCGATCAGACATGATGGATAGTGGTACCCCATGTAGCCTTACCACTTCCTTTACGTATATCTTGGAAAGTTTATTTAGAGAGAAATCTTCCTGAATAGAGATAAAATGGGCAGTCTTGGTGAGACGGTCCACAAAAACCTATATCGCATTGTTTCCTTTGGATGTTTTCAAGAGACCAGTTACAAAGTCCACAGTGATATTATCCTACTTCCATATTGGTATGGGTAGCGGTTGTAATACCCCCTTAGGAAGTTGTCATTCTACCTTTACTTGTTGACACACGAGGCACCTTGTAGTGTAATCAGCAATATACCTCTTCATGTTATCCCACCAATAATGATCACGAAGGTCTCTATACATTTTAGTGCTTCCCGGATGTATAGAGAGACTAGAGCTATGAGCTTCATCCATTAGTTATTTCTTTATCTCTGGAATAGATGGAACACATAGTCTTGTAAGAAATTTCAATACACCTTCTTGATCAATATTGAAATCAGGGAACTTCCCATCCTTTACAGCCTCCAACTTCTCCTACAGCAAAGGATCTTCTTTTTTAGCCTTCTTGATCTTCTCTAGTAATGAAGGTTGAGAAATCATTTGGGATAAGGTTGATGATGTCCCTTCCCTTATAATTCCCATATCCAGTTTTACTAGATCTTTAATCAAGGGATCTCCTAGGATCCTCATTTTTGCCAGAACAACAGGGTCTTTCCTGCTTAACGCATCCGCGACTTTGTTTTCTCTTCTAGGGTGATAATGAATTGAACAATCATAGTCTTTAATAAGCTCCAACCATCTCCTTTGTCTCATGTTCAATTCTTTCTACGTGAAAATATACTTTAAACTTTGGTGGTCAGTGTATATATCACATTTCTCCCCATAAAGATAGTGCCTCCATATCTTTAGATCAAGAACAACTGCCGCTAGCTCTAGGTCATGCGTAGGATAATTCTGCTCATGAATCTTCAACTTTCGAGATTCATAAGCAATTACCTTTCCATTTTTCATGAGGACGCACCCAAGCCCTTTCAGAGATGCATCACTAAAAATAACGAATCCTTCTCTGATAGAGGGTAGTGTTAACACAGGTGCAGTAACCAATCTCTTCTTCAGCTCTTGAAAACTTTCCTCACATTCCTTTGTCTAGATGAACTTAACCCCTTTTCGAGTCAACTTGGTTAGCGGATTAGAAAGCCGTGAAAAGTTTTTCACAAACCTCCTATAATATCCTGCTAAACCAAGGAAACTATGAATCTCAGTTACTGTTGTGGGTTGAGGCCACTCCTCCACAACCATTTTCTTTGCAGGATCAACTGAGATTTCTTCATTGGTTACGACTTGTACTAAGAAAGCCACTTGTTGTAACCAAAACTCACACTTGATGAACTTTCCAAAGAGCCTCTCCTTCCGCAGAGTTTTCAAAATAACCCTCAGATGATCTTTATGCTCCTCACGACTTTTTGAATATATCAAAATATCATCAATAAAAACTACCACAAAGTTATCAAGCTAGTCCTTAAAGAATCTATTCATAAAATCCATGAAAATAGTAGGAGAATTAGTCAAGCCGAAGGGCATAACAGTAAACTCATAATGCCCATATCTTGATCGGAAGGCAGTCTTTGGAATGTCTTCCTTCTTCACCCTCAGTTGATGATAACCAGATAGAAGGTCAATCTTGGAGAAGAATTGAGCTCCATGAAGTTGGTCAAATAAATCATCAATTCTTGGAAGAGGGTATATGTTCTTCACTGTGATCCCATTCAGTTCTCTATAATCAATGCATAGCCGCATTGATCCATCCTTCTTCTTTACAAAGAGAACCCCAAGGAGACACACTCGATCAGATAAACCCCTTCTCCAACAAGTCTTGGAGTTGTTTCTTTAACTCTTCTAGCTCCACATTTTCCATTCTATATGGGGTCATTGATATCGGTTGAGATCTAGGTACGAGTTCAATGGAGAACCTATCTCTCTTTCTGGGGGAGGTCCAGGTAACTCCTCAGGAAATACATCCATGTATTCTTGAACAATTGGAAAATATTCTATTTGTATACTCCATTTCCTTCTACATCATCACTGATTAACTCTATAAAGAAAGCTATAAGAGGTGCTTATAGATAGGGATCAGTTTGGGATATCTCTCCTTGGAAGATAATTGTAGGTCATTCATTCAGGACTACTGAGATTTCTTTACTTCTACATTTGATTTAGCATTATACTTTGAGAGCCAGTCCATCCCTAGTATAATGTCGAATTCCAACATGGAAATGACTACTAGATTTGTGATAAGATTGTGCTCACTGAAGTAAACACTAGAGTCTCTAAACACTATTGATGCATGGATAATCCCACTTGGATTCTTGACTGACAATTCTACCTCAAGAAGTTCGGGTATTGATTCTATATTCTTTGCAAACTTGGAGGAAATAAAGGAATGCATAGAACCAGAATCAAACAAAGTACTTTCTAGTTTTTAGAGGACAAAAATAGTACCTGCTACCACGTCGTTCGGAACTTCAAATTCAGTTGTTGTGATAATAAAAGCATGACCTTTCTCCCTTGTCCTTTGCTGAGTTTGATGTTGATTCCCCTCCACTACCCTCGGATTTGGACAGTGATTAGAAAAGTGCCCAAGCTGTCCACACTTGAAGCATTTGACTTCGGGTAGGTCCAGAACCATCTTTCCTCTGTCGTTAGTGTTGGGAAGTTGAGGCTTCACCTCACTATGACAATTTCGAGAAATATGAACTTCTCTTCCACACTTGTAGAACTTGCCACTTCTGATCAACCAGTGCCCCGGATGATTCTTACCACATTTATTGCATGTGGTAAGTTGAATTTTCTTTCCAACTCTTCCCTGATCAAAAGTCTTCCCTAGACTAGGATCCAATGATCTCTTCTTGTCATTTGATTTATGAGACCACTGTGTCTCACCAAACTCTAGCTCGACTTTCATTGCACTCTGCACGATCTCCTCATAGCTATCGTAGTCCCGGTTGGCTAGATTCTTCTACAGATGAGGTCTTAGTCCACTGAAAAATCTGTCAACCTTCCCGCTTGGATCCATGAAAAATCTAGAGGTATATCGTGAAAGTTGGGTGAAGTTCATCTCATAGCTTACGACAGATTCTTTCTCCTTCTTCTTCATCTCGAGAAACTCTTTCTCTATTCTCGTTCTCATGGAACGAGGGAAATACTTATTAAAGAATATTCCCTGGAACTCTTCCCACTCCATAGCTTCCATCTCTCCTCGTGGATTCTTGTTTTTGATCAGTGAACACCACTGATCAGCTTCTCCCTCTAGGCGGTAAACAACAAGGGTGACTTTTTCTTGTTCCGAACAATGAAGTACAGAAAAGATCTTTTCAATGGAGCTTATCCATTGTTCCGAAACCAATGGGTCAGTAGATCCACTGAATGTTGGTGGTCATTGACGCATGAAGGACTCAACATAATGTTGTTCCCTTCATGGTGAGATCGGCCTCTCAGCTTGATTCAAGTTATTACTCATAACTTGAGTCATTTGGTTCATCATTCACATGAATGTTTCCATTCCGGCTTCCATCGGAGGGCCGTCAGCACATGGTGCATTGCGGTCACCATCTGCACGGTTCCTCCTATTTGCCGCCATTTTCTAAAAGAATAAAACCTTAGTGAGAAAATTATTTCATTTATGAATCTTTTAACTAAGACTTCATGCTTAGACAATTACATTTCTCTATAATTCCTTCATAATGATTCATAAAAATCTTGTGATTAACCAAACATATCCCTTGGGAGTGTCGTAAACAAGAGTGCAGTAAGGCCCGTTATCGTGCACCAATTCCCATTCGAGTCTAGCTTAAAGCGGTGTTTTCGGGTTTTACACCTATGTACATCTGTGCCAGAGCTGCCTCTATATGCTCGTATCCAGATAGGGATGTATTTGTTTGATAAACCACATACTCAATACTTACCAAAATACCAGGAAGTTTTCCTATATTTAAACTTTTCTATAGGGTTCTTCCTAAAGTTTTTATATCCTAATTTCCAAAAATAACTAAACCATCCTTTGATACCAACTATGGAATCCCACCTTTTTATAACATAAACTTTCATTACATTACACAAAACTGAGGATCTTTAAGGTTTAGTGTCTTGGAAACCAGGAATATAATACATGAAAACAACATAAAACATTCTTCTTAAACACTTGAAAGGCTTCTCCTTAAGTTCATCCTAGGTTTATTACTGCATCTCATTACCTGGGGACATACATCAAAAGAAAGGGTGAGCAGAAGGCCTAATAAGGTAAACAAGAGAAGCATTTTACATGTGAACATGAGATACTTCAATAAGGTCATGAAAAGAACTTTAAGGCATGAGAAAGAAATCATGAGGCATATAAAAATAACATTTTTCATAACTTGAATATATGGATACAATATTTTAAAAATACAATCATTTCCATTTCACCAATGTCCATCCCCAAGGTGTCAATAAAAATTACCAAGGTTATTCACCAAGGTATCAGTCTAAATGGTCATCTCTAGAGATTAAGTCTTTACCCAATGCATTGGAGCGCTATCAGGGCACACCCTTAAATTTGTATTTATAATCATGTGAGCCACATATATCATCATCAATCATTTCATAAACAACCCATATAGCATAAAATAAATGGGTTTCATTTCATAATCATAACGTTTTAAAAACTGCTTTAAAGACATGATCTTAATGTCACTTTAAACCCACGGAAAGGGAAAGAGGGTCTCATGTATGTCAATCCCAGAATTTAAAATAGAACAACTTGGTACACATGTGAATACCCCTATAGAATATAGAGATTTGAGTATTCACTTAATAAAATAAAATAACTTTAGAAAAAGAGAGAGACATTTTGAGACGGAAATTCTGCAGCATAACGGCTATGTTTCGGGGTTTTTAGAAAACATTGAAAAGAGAGGGGACATGGGTCAAACATTCATAAATGACCCATAAAACAGTAGAGGGATAGAACATGAAGTATATATGAACATGGCAATTAAATTTGAAGGAAATATCATTTGAAATGGAAAACATGGGAGGAAGACAAAAATTAGATTTATCTTATGAAAATTCGGCAGCCTAACAGCGTCACATAAACTTCAAAAAAAATGAATTGAAAAGATAAAATAGGGTCTCTCATCATATGAACATAAAAGTTCAGTATGATAGATATAGAGATCATACCCCAACATAATAAAAAGGAACTTGAAATACTTGACATGAAAGTAGAACTTTGAAAAATGAGAAAGGTGAAAGAATCCCTTAAAAATTCGACAGCCTAACGACGCCACATAAACATTATTAAAACGAATTGATGAGTGTAAGAGGGGGTCTCTCATCATATGAACAAGAAATGGGAAGTAATAATAATATAAAATAACATCCTCCAACATAAGAACATGGAGCATAAAAGAAATGACATAAAAGAGATTACTTGAAAAGAAAGAGAGAGGTCGGATCCCTTACCTTAAACGTAACTCTTAAAACTCAAAGGTTGGGACCTTGAGAGGCTTGAGGGAACATTGAGAGGACTCATTGGGAGGTAAGGAGACCAGAACTTCGTTGAGTATGAGTTTGGAGTCGAATGGATGAGAGGATGGCTTAGTATTTATAGGGAAAGTGAGGGGACAAGGCATTAATGGCCAAGGGACACCTCATTGGTGGTATTGGAAAAACCATGGTCTTGCCCATGGTATTTGCCCATGGTGTTGGCCACTTGGGACAACTCATACAATAATTCATCCCCTTTAGTCGACCATCCCTTAAAATATCTCATGAAATCATCATGACACAGTTATGATGTCATTTTAACATACCGAAACCCTAAAACTGCATTTTTACTATTCACTGAAAATTCATCTTTCTCAGAAAAATCCCAAAATTTCACCTTAACCAACTATCGATGCCCTGATTACAAATATGAACTCCATTTTATAAAAATAATTTTTTAAATATTTTTAACTTAATTTTTAAATAAAAACACTATTCACCGATAATTCATTTTTTTCAGAAAAATCCCCCAAAATTACCATAACATAATATCGATGCTCTGAGTTCAAAAATAAAGGTCATTTTATAAAAAAAATTCTAATAATTTTTAATTTAATTTTTAATTAAAAAAGACTATTCACCCAAAAAAACTAATACTTGACTAAAAATTTATGAAACCGTTATTTACCCATTTTATTGAATCACATTACTTAATCAAGGTGTCTAAATTATATTAAAACTTTCTTTAAGTGAGATTACTAATCCATTTGGTCATATTACTAATCCTAAGCATAAAATCACTATTCATAATTTACTATTCATCAAAAATTAAGTTGTTCTTATTAGACTCCAAATTCCTTACTGAACACTTTTGCAGAAGACTATTTTTTGAAAATCATTACACATCATTAATTATTTAAGATTTACATAAATATTTTAAAATATATTTTTTTTTCAAAATTCATCAATAAAATACATCCTAAAATTATCTGGACTTTTGAAATTTCACAAACATCACTAAAGGAAGAAATCTCAATTTATTCATCCCAAAGGATTACACAAAGAAGCTACGGTCTCATCAGATAGCCCCTTATAACACCAGCATATGACCTAAGTGTAAGGTGTGCTATGGTGAGAGAATCCGAGGGAGGCTCAGATAACATTGCCCTAGTAGTAATCTCTACTAACTTGAACTTCTCCCGCAGGCATTTCCGTTCAAGCTTGACATGCTGGAGTTCGGCTTGGGCTTGGTCCCAAGCGAAGCCCAAAGATGTCACCTCCTTCCTAAACTCTGATAAGTGGGCTTCATAAGGTTCGAGTCTACCGAATGAAGCCATCAGCTCCTCTTTCTGCATTAACCATTAACATCTCTATTAAATCGCTAAGAGTAAGTTAATATACTATTCAAAAAGTTTGGGTCGTTACACTAATCATTTGAGCTCACCCATTATTTTGTTTTACTTTCCTCAAGATATAAATAAGGGATATTTGAATGAAATTCAAGGAAGTAAGAAATTTTTTCATGCTATGTTTTTATATTTACATTTTAATATGGGAATTATGTATGATTTTAGTTTCCAAGACTATTAAACTAATAGATCCTTTGTGATGCAGTCCCTTGTATCTTATACTAATGTAGTAAGTAAGAACTAACTTTAGTGTACCTAATTTAGGTGTGAATCAGTTCGTATTAGAGAAGGTCTAGTAGGAACATTAGGGAACATATTTTAGATTAATATAGCTAACACTAGCATCATCACAATACCTTAGAGTATTTGAGAAAATTTTTAGGGTTTTTTATTTCATGGATCAATATTCATGATGAATTTGGGCTAAGTAAGTGAGTTACATTATTTAGATATGGCACCTAGAGGAAGGTAATCAAAAACTGTGGTCAATTTAAGGATTATCCTACTGAGCATGCTAATACAACGAGTGTTAGAGTTGAGAATATCATGGATATATTAGGGAAACTGAATTAGGTTATGATTAATATCATTTCTCATATGGAGAAATCAAACAGAAGAGAATTTGGAGTGAAGAATGTTATAATTATGCTCAATCATATATCCTAAGTTATGAAAAACAATCTAAACCTAAATTAACATCCTAATTCATGAAATAAGAGAAAATAGAGTTTCATGGAAGTTTAGGTGATAAAGACTGATTAGACAATAAAAAAACATTTTATAATTACATTTTATTGGGATTATAATTTCATTTTTGATCATATGGGCCTGAGTTAGTACATTTTAATTTTAAACATCCACTCTCATCAATTGTGCACTTCATGCTTAATGTACACCAATTTAGGCCCAATGACTCATCTGATTTTATTGAATGTAATTATTCATGTTTTAATATTATATTTTTGGAAATGTATCTTCACTTCAAATTTAAATGTTTCTCATTCAGGGAGCAAGGAAAGATTCATAAAGGATGATGAAGATATTTGGTGATGAAAGGAGACAATTCTGGTGAAGGCAGATTGGACATCAACCCACTGTTGAGGATGTGGGTCCCACAATAATGGACCAATGAAGCCCAAATTTCTTGTGATGATAGAAGAAATATAGGGGAACAAATAATTCTTCAGGACAAAGTGCTAATTCGTTCTCCATGATGGTGATCAAGGCAGCCCAAATGGAAGATCAGAATCTGGGCCAGAATCTGCGGCCCAAAATGTCAGCCCAATGAATCTTCCATATCTCTCGAACCAAAAATTAAATTGGTCTCATAATTTACAGAAGGTTAGAAGACACCAGGGGCTTCATTTTTGTCTTCTATGGACCACTCCAAATCGGCCATCTAGAAGGACTTTGAAGCGGATCTGTCAAGTGGATGCAAGCTGGATGCCATCTCGGGTCAAGGGTGGAGAAGTCTCCTCTCCACCTACTTTCCACCACCTATGACTACCCTCATTGATTGGGATGACTTGGACTGTTGGAGCTCGGCCTAAGAATCCAAATTTTCCTATTTAAGGCAGTGGTGGTGAGGAGGAACTCATACCTTCTTTCATGTAATGTTATTATGCTCAATTTTCGTTGTAATGCTTTCATTTCCCATGTAAGTTTCTTTTTTGTATTTCTAAGTTCTTAATCCAATTCCTTCTCTTCTATTCTTACAATTTCTATACTTAAATATCTAAAATCACAAAATCACAGTGATAACTCTGTGTGTTGGTGATATAGTTCACACATATGTGTGAATTTTATTCACACACACGGAGGAGTGCTCGTTATTTCCGCGGTTTTAATCTCTTCAATTCAATTCCTGTAAGCCATCTTCCGCCCACCATTGATAGTATATCATCAATGGAGGGCTAACCCTTTAATGGGTTGATATTAGGAAGATGAAAAGGATGGATTTAATGTTATTTAATGCATGAATTGTTTTTAATTGGTTAAATAATTCAAGACTTCCATTCTTCAATTATTTTCGCTCCTCATCTTCACTGTGTTTGAAAAAGCTAATTCCTATTACTAAATTGACCATATACCTTGGAGAGATCATGAATATGGTTCTCTAAGTGTTTTGGTGACTATTAATTGAGTTTAGTTAGTATCTAACCAGAAAATGATGAAGGTAGTGTTATTTTGAAGAATGGTTTCATCAAGAATTAATAAAACCAAAAATTTGTCTAAAGAAATAAAATGCATTCAATCCACCCAAGCGTAACCCTAAGATCAACCCATTTCATTATAATTGAACTCAACTAATCTTATTAGTCTTCTCCCAAAACACTTAAAAACAAATCCAAGTTGGCCACTTCATAGCCAAAAATCCATCCCTTAGGTTGTGTATCTTAGGTATCTTCTTAGGTCTCTGTGGAATCGACAACCCAAGCTACACTACAAGGACCGTTCTACCCTTCTTCTCTTGGGTAAATTTGGGCGTGAACCAAATTTTGGTGCCGTTTCCGGGGACCAAGTAAGTACCTTAGATCCAAAAAAACCTTCTTTCCTCACCTCCATTCTTCTACTCTCACCCAAGATCTCTTATCTTGTCTCTTTCTCGTTTTTTTGGGCGCATGTCCGCCTACACCCGCAATTTCTCAAAAAGACTAGTTAGGGTGGAAAGTCCTAGGATAGGGGAGTCAAGTGAACCTAGGGGATTGTTTAAATCAGATCCAAATATTCTTGAAACCCCAAAGTCAGAACTTGAAACAAGTCCAATGGAGGGTCATCCACAAAATCAAATTGTAAACCCCGGGGGGAATCAAATGGGAAACCAAAACCAAGAAGCTCCAAACTTAGGGAATGTAGTTGATCAAACCATGAATGACTACCTCACTCCAGCTTGGAAGAAATCCCCCTCATGCATTAGACACAATTCCATAGGAGAAACCAACTACATATTCAAACCCCATGTCCTAAAACACCTTCCAACCTTTCATGGGATGGAGTCAGAAATGCCATACCTTCATGTCAAAGAGTTCAACGACATTGTTGAAACCATGTGTCCCCCACATCAACTAGAATCCGCTAAGATGAGGCTCTTTCCTTTTTCATTAAATGATCGAGCTAAAAATTGGATAAACAACTTGATACCTGCATCAATCCACTCTTGGGACCAACTGCAAAGAGAATTCTACAAAAAATACTTCCCTCATCACAAAAAAATTTCACTTAAAAAGAGCATCCAAAACTTTTTTGAAAAAGAGGGAGAGTCATTTTATGAAACATGGGAGAGGTTCAAAGACACCCTAAACATGGTTCCACACCATGGTTTTTCCATACCTGAACAAGTGATAATTTTCTATGAAGGGTTGGGTCCGGGTAATAAACAATTCATTGACATGATGTGTAATGGAACTTTTAAAAACAAGGCCCCAAATGATGCTTACGAGTATCTGGAAAGTCTGGCTGAACAAAACCAAACTTGGGGAACTTCACCTTATTCTGAAAAGCCACAAAGAACCACTGGAATTCATACACTTAGAGAAGAGGAAAGCCTTAGGGCTAAACTCGCAGCACTCTCTAGGAAGGTTGAAGAGATAGACCTTAGGAAAGTCCATGAAATCCAAAATGTAGACCTTGTTTGCACAATTTGTGACAAACATGACCATAAAACAGACAACTGCCCAACCATTTCATCCATCAAGGATGTTCTTCTAGGAGGACCCCCAGCGGAAGTCAATGCCCTAAACTTTCAAAAGCCCCAATACCAAAACACCTTCAATCCAAGGTACAATGACCACCTAGGATTCCGATGGAAGGATAACCAACAACATAGCCAACCACAAGGGAAAAATCCTTACCCTCAACAGAACTACCAAACCCATAATCAGTTTCAAACCCAACCTATCCAATACCAACAGCCACCAGTCCATTTTCAACAAACCATTCCACCTTCAAAATATCCCCCAGGGATAAACCAATCTTCTCAAGCACAAACCCAAACTGGTCCCCAAAGCCTACTAGAACAACTTTGCAAACAAATGGAAAGGATGAACTCGGAAGTCTCTTCCCTTAAACAAGAACTTCAAACAATCAAAACTTGGAAGTCACCCATGCCTACCCAAGCCATTCCACAACAAACAACAAGGGAAGAGTCAAGTTGCACTCAATCAAATCATGAACAATTGAAAGAAGTGACAGTCTTAAGAAGTGGGAAATCAATTGAAAAACCTGAACAAACCATTTCAGAACTATTAAAAGATTCAACATAACTTCAAAATGATGAAGAACAACCCACATATTCTAAGAAAACCAATGAGAATGAGAAGGAACCACAACCACACCAAACACTCAAACAACCTGCTCCCTTCCCTCAACGCATGAGGGGGAAATCCAAGCCTGAACTGAGTGAAACCTTGAGAGAAATCTTCTCTCAAGTCAAGATGAACATTCCAATCCTAGATGAAATACAAACCATACCAGCCTACTCAAATTACCTTAAGGACTTGTGCACTTTTAAAAGGAAATTTTTACATAAAAACCAAGTCCTTTTGGCTGCTAATGTGAGTACCACCATTCAAGGGACCATTACTCCAAAGATGAAAGACCCGGGTTGCCCTTACATCAATGTTGAACTAGGAGAGAAAAAAGTTTTCAAGGCCTTGTGTGACCTAGGTGCCAGTGTAAACCTCATTCCTTATGCCATGTATTGTCAGTTAGGGCTCGAAGAACTCCAACCAACATCTGTCACTCTTCAACTCACTGATCGCAGTGTTCGGGTTCCTAAGGGGATCTTAAAGGATGTTTTAGTGAAAGTTGAGAATTTCATTTACCCTTCTGACTTCATTGTCCTTGACAATCATCCAAGATTAGGTCCTAGGGAGCAAACTCCAATCATTCTTGGCCGTCCTTTCCTTGCAACAATCAACTCTGTTATCCGAGTCCGAAATGGGAACATGACCATCACCTTTGGAAACATGAGTCTAGACTTGAACATCTATAATGCAAGCTCACAAATAGGAGATGACGAGGACATTCATGAAGTAAACATGTTAGGAAGAATTGAAAATGAATCCATATAACATCAAGAAATATTTGATGGATATTTAAGTCAGGATGAGATTGATTTACTTTGTTCATATGAAGGAAGTTTATCTCCTTGGCTCGAATCATTTTCAAATTGCTCCTATGATGATGTCTTAGGACCAACAATCAGTTAAACCTTTCAGGAAACCACATTCATGGAGACAACTCAAACTCCCTTCACTAACCCAGGTCAATACAATCTTGTGGCTGAAACTTCTACACATGGGGAATCAATTAAATCTGAAAATCTAGGAAACAAATTTGATCTTGATCCAATGCCCCAATCTTCTGCTAAAATTCTGAACCAACCTGATCTTGAATTGAAGGAACTTACTGCTGCACTAAAGTATGCTTTCCTAGGGGACAATCAAACACATCCTATTTTCATTTCTTCTTCTCTTGAAGCCAATAATGAGAGGATGCTTCTATATGTGCTTAGGAAGCATAAGAAAGCCATTGGTTGGACCCTTTCTGATATTCCTGGGATTAGACCACTTATTGGAACTCATAGGATTACTCTTGAATCTGAATCCAAACCATGTCATCAACCTCAGAGGAGACTCAATCCAAATCTTATGGATGTGGTAAGGAAATAACTTCTTAAGTTGTTGAAAGCTGGTATCATCTACCCCATAGCTGAGAGTGAGTGGGTAAGCCCAATTCAAGTTGTCCCAAAGAAAGCTGGAATCACTGTGATCACTAATAAGGATGGGGAAATTCTTCCAACTAGGGTGAGTAGTGGATGGAGAGTCTGTATTGACTATAGGAAGCTCAACTCTTGTACCAAGAAGGACCATTTTCCCTTTCCCTTTATTGATCAAGTCCTCAAGCGAGTGGCGGGTCATCAATTCTATTGCTTCTTAGATGGGTACTCAGGGTACAATCAAATCAAGGTCTCCTTGGAGGATCAAGGGAAGACAACCTTCACCTGTCCATTCGGCACCTTTTCCTTCAAATGCATGTCGTTCGGGTTATGCAATGCCCCTGGAACCTTCCAGCGGTGCATTATGGGAATCTTCCCAGATATGGTAGGGGATTTTCTAGAGGTCTTAATGGATGACTTCTCTATCTTTGGGGACACATTTGAGGGATGTCTTAGGAATGTGGAGAGAGTTTTGTTAAGATGTGAAGAAAAGAATCTGGTCCTAAACTGGGAAAAATTCCATTTCATGGTAAAAGAGGGGTTAGTCCTTGGCCATATAGTCTCGGGTAGGGGAATTGAAGTTTATAAAGCAAAGGTTGACATCATTCGTCACCTTCCATCACCCAAAACTGTTAAGGAAGTGAGGTCTTTCTTAGGACATTCTGGTTTCTATAGAAGATTCATTAAGGACTTTAGTTCAATCTCTCGTCCTCTTTGTGCTCTCCTAGTAAAGGATGCTCCATTTGTTTGGACATAAAGTTGTGAGGGTTCATTTTTAACCCTTAAATCTGCTCTCACCTCTCCTCCCATTATGAAATCTCAAAACTGGGACCTTCCTTTCGAACTCATGTGTGATTCCAGTGACTTTTCTGTAGGAGCTGTGTTAGGACAACGGTGTGATAAAACTCCATATGTCATTTCTTATGCAAGAAAATCCTTAAATGATGCCCAAATCAATTACACCACCACTGAAAAGGAGTTACTTGATGTTGTGTTTGCCTTAGAGAAATTCAGGTCCTACCTCTTAGGATCACCCATCATTGTCTTCACCGACCATTCATCTCTAAAATATCTCTTCCAAAAACAAGATGCCAAGGCTAGATTGATTAGGTGGGTCCTTCTTCTTCAAGAGTTCGATTTAACCATTAAGGATAAAAAAGGTGTCGAGAATGTTGTAGCTGATCACCTCTCTAGGTTGGAATTAAAAGACAACTCACATCACCTTTCTGTGTCTGATTCATTTCTCGATGAGAACCTCTATTCTGTGAGTGATTGACCTTGGTATGCTGACATAGCCAACTTCTTAGTTTCAGGGGTCATTCCAAAATTCTTAGGGACCCAAGCTAGAAGAAAATTTCTTTCTGATGTCAATCATTATGTGTTTGATGATCCATACCTCTATAAGTTCTGTCCTGACCAAGTCATTAGGAGGTGTGTTCCAGAATCTGAACAAGAGTCCATCCTAATGTTCTGTCATAGTGAGGCTTGTGGAGGTCACTTTTCCTCTAAGAAAACTTCTGCCAAGGTTCTTCAATGTGGTCTCTTTTGGCCCACTCTCTCAAGGGACTCCTACACATTTTGTCAAAGTTGTCCTAGGTGTCAACAAGTAGGGTCCATCACAAAAATAAATCAAATGCCTCTCACTCCAATATTTGTGGTTGAAATCTTTGACTATTGGGGAATTGATTTCATGGGTCCCTTACCAAACTCTAGGGGATATCTTTACATTCTCTTGGCTGTCGATTATGTCTCAAAATGGGTTGAGGCCATTCCTACAAAATCCAATGACCATCAAACTGTGATTAGATTCCTTAAAGAAAACATCTTCTCTAGATTTGGGATTCCTGGGGCTATCATTAGTGATCGTGGAACTCATTTCTGCAATCGCCCATTCTCATCGCTCATGGAGAAGTATGGAATTTCTCACAAAGTGTCCACCGCTTACCACCCACAAACCAATGGTCAAGCTGAGTTAGCCAATCGAGAAATCAAACAAATTCTTGAGAAAACTGTTAATCCATCGGGGAAAGATTGGTCGAGCAAACTCTTAGATGCTCTTTGGGCATATCGAACAACATTTAAAACCATCCTAGGAATGTCCCCATATAGGTTGGTTTATGGTAAAGCATGCCATTTTCCAGTGGAGATTGAGCATAAGGCCTTTTGGGCAATCAAAAAAATGAACTTTGACATTTCTTTGGCTGGAATAAAGAGGAAATTGGATCTAAACGAGCTTGAGGAACTTAGGATGGAGGCTTATGAAAATTCAAGGATCAATAAAGCTAGAGTTCAAGCCTACCAGTCTAGGAATCTTAAAACTAAACACATTGAACCAGGGAAACCTGTGCTTTTGTATATTTCTAAACTTCATTTGCACCCGGGAAAGTTGAGGTCTAGATGGTTCGGTCCATACATAGTGCATAAGGTGTACCCCCATGGGGCTGTTGAAATTCAAGATCCCACCAATGGTCAAATATTTAAAGTTAATGGTCATAGAGTCAAACCATTCATAGAACCATTCCAAAAACATGAAGTTGATGAAAAACTGAGTGAACCTACCTTTGATGAAAAAAAAATTAATCAATTAGGGGTTTAAGTCGAGCTAACAACGTTAAACAAAGCGTTGAATGGGAGGCAACCCATGATTTTTAAATTTACAATCACTTTATTGTTTTAATCAATTTTTTTTAGCAAAAAAAATTGATATAATTTTACCTCATATTGTTGACATGTTCTTCTCTTATGAGTATGGATGGGTATGAAAGGGGAGTGTCGTATTCATCAGTGTCATGCGGTGTGATCCCTGAGTATTATCTTACCCAGAAATTAAAAAGAAGACAATGTATCAACAATATAGGTGTTTGAAAGTTTTTATTTTTTATTTATTTTTATTATTAAAAAAAACAAAAAAAAACAAAACAACAAAACAAAAAAAAATGTAAAAAAAAGTGACACGCCGTAGGACGTGGGTCAAACCCCGTCACGGCCGGCGAAGCCGCGAGACTCGAACCCGGGACCGAAGGGAGACAGGGGCGCACGCCTACCACTGAACTACGGTGGTTGGTGCTTCCTTATTCTATCTTCTATATATATATACTTATATTTTAAATTTTTGTATATATACATATTTAAAAAAAAAAATTATTACTTGTTATGAGTGTCGATCGTTGGAGTTTCAAAATTAACAAGTATGTTTTGTCTTTATTTTTATTTTATTTTTTATTTTTTTTATTTTATTGTTGTTTATTTTTAGAAAAGGGAACCTCAAGGGGTTTCCATTGTGTCTAACTATGTTGGTTTTTGAGATTCAGGGGATGCCAAGTTTGATGGATTTTCAGGGAAATCATAAGAGTACAAGCGCACACTACCGTGAGGATTATTCAAGTGACATGGAGACCAAGGGATTAAATGAGAGCATCATAAACTTCAACATAATATCAGGTGAAATTGTTCTATGATCCTATTCTCTGCCTCTACCCCTTCTAAATTATATTATCTTTAAACACTGGGGACAGTGTTATATTATGTTGGGGGGAGGTGAAAATAAAAATCAATCACATAGAGCAATAAAATGTGCGTGTTAATTGAATGAAAATTTTCCTTAACCTTGAACATGTTATTACACATTGAAAACCTTGAAAACTGAATATTAAATAATTTTGTATTCCTTGATTCTGATTTTAATACATGTTTAAGTTCATGAGCATAAAATTTTGGAAAGTGTGGCTGTCTAATGTGATTTTTCACTGTTACATTTTCATCCAATTTTTATAAAAAAATTCACAATGCACGTCCGTTGGATTGTGGGGTATTAATTTGAATTCTTGGGGTCCCATAATAAATAGAATAGTTTTGGTGATCATTTTAAATTTAATATGAGTATTTTAAAATATATATATATAAAAAAGAGGTGTAAAAAAAACACAAAAAAAAAACAAAAAAAAACAACAATAAATTTGCGCATAGAGCAATGAAATGACTTAATGTGTGGCTTTCGGCACTTGGGGATCGTGACTCCATAGTTTTCTGGCCCAGAGTTGGGAATTTTATCTCTATTTGTGGAAATTCTAATTTGTTTTTGAATGAGTTAACTCGAGATGATGCCCGAGTATGTGGGCTTCACTTGGTGCCCTAAGGCCTTTGAGCCTGGGAGTCATCGGCAAAGTCTCGCTACAAGGGTTGACTCATTTGAATGAAATTTCAATAACCATGGAAAAATTGCAAAAAAAAAGAATACTCATATTAATATTAAAATGTGATTCCACCTAGCGCTTCCATCTTTTCCCCCTTGAATAAAAATGAACCCCCATGTCTATTGTGACACACAACACATCATCATGATTAATTGTAATTGGATGAAATGTGGCATTGAATTTGATCAGAAGAATGGGCTTGGGCTTGGGTTATGCTTTAGAACCTACATTGTATTAAATGATTTTTATGGGATGCATAATTATTTTGGTATGAGGTGTTCTGGTGAGCATTGTTTATTAAAATGTTTTTGGAAAAGGGAATTTGATTTTCATAATCTTTGAGTTATTTGCTCGGGACTAGCAAATCTAAAGTTGGGGGGTGTGATTAGACAATAAAAACACATTTTATAATTACATTTTATGGGGATTAAAAGTTCATTTTTGATCATATGGGCCTGAGTTAGTACATTTTAATTTTAAACATCCACTCTCATCAATTGTGCACTTCATGCTTAATGTACACCAATTTAGGCCCAATGACTCATCTGATTTTATTGAATGTAATTATTCATTTTTTAATATTATATTTTTTTAAATATATATTCACTTCAAATTTAAATGTTTCTCATTCAGGGAGCAATGAAAGATTTATAAAGGATGATGAAGATATTTGGTGATGAAAGGAGACAATTCTGGTGAAGGAAGATTGGACATCAACCCACTGTTGAGGATGTGGGTCCCACAATAATGGACCAATGAAGCCCAAATTTATTGTGATGATAGAAGAAATACAGGGGAACAAATAATTATTCAGGCCAAAGTGCTAATTCGGTATCCATGATGGTGACCAAGGCAGCCCAAATGGAAGATCAGAATCTGGGCCAGAATCTGCGGCCCAGAATGTCATCCCAATGAATCTTCCATATATCCCTAACCACAAATTAAATTGGGCTGATATTTTACAGGAGGTTAGAAGACATCCGGGGATTAATTTTTGTCTTCTATGGACCACTCCAAATCGGCCATCTAGAAGGACTTTGAAGCGGATCTGTCAAGTGGATGCAGGCTGGATGCCATCTCGGGTCAAGGGTGGAGAAGTCTCCTCTCCACCTACTTTCCACCACCTATGCCTACCCTCATTGATTGGGATGACTTGGACTGTTGGAGCTCGGCCTAATGATACAAATTTTCCTATTTAAGGCAGTGGTGGTGAGGAGGAACTCATACCTTCTTTCATGTAATGTTATTATGCTCAATTTTCGTTGTAATGTTTTCATTTCCCATGTAAGTTTCTTTTTGTATTTATAAGTTCTTAATCCAATTCCTTCTCTTATCTTCTTCCAATTTCTATACATAAATCTCTAAAATCACAAAAGAACAGTGATAACTCTGTGTGTTGGTGATATAGTTCACACATAGGTTTGAATTTTATTCACACACACGGAGGAGTGCTCATTATTTCCGCGGTTTTAATCTCTTCAATTCAATTCCTGTAAGCCATCTTCCGCCCACCATTGATAGTATATCATAAATGGAGGGCTAACCCTTTAATGGGTTGATATTAGTAAGATGAAAAGGCTGGATTGAATGTTATTTAATGCACTAATTGTTGTTAATTGGTTAAATAATTCAAGACTTCCATTCTTCAATTATTTTCGCTCCTCATCTTCACTGTGTTTGAAAAAGCTAATTCCAATTACTAAATTGAGAATATACCTTGGAGAGATCATGAATATGGTTCTATAAGTGTGTTGGTGACTATTAATTGAGTTTAGTTAGTATCTAACCAGAAAATGATGAAGGTAGTTTTATTTTGAAGAATGGTTTCATCAAGAATTAATAAAACCAAAAATTTGTCTAAAGAAATAAAATGCATTCAATCCACCCAAGCGTAACCCTAAGATCAACCCATTTCATTATAATTGAACTCAACTAAGATTATTAGTATTCTCCCAAAACACTTAAAAACAAATCCAAGTTGGCCACTTCATAGCCAAAAATCCATCCCTTAGGTTGTGTATCTTAGGTATCTTCTTAGGTCTCTGTGGAATCGACAACCCAAGCTACACTACAAGGACCGTTCTACCCTTCTTCTCTTGGGTAAATTTGGGCGTGAACCAAAGTCCATGAGAGGAAAATGATTTAATATTCTATGTGTAAAAAATGTGGGAAGAATCACTTGGGTAAATTCTTTAAGGGAATGAGAGTTTTTTACAAGTGTGATGAAAAAGGTCATCATGCTTATAATTACAGAGTCAAGAAATAATTTACTAATTTCCAAATCTTTAACTATAATAAGACGAAGAATTATTCAATACAATTCCCTAAGCATGAAGGATGAACCTAATAATTTTTTTGTGGAATTTATTGATGATATATTGAAATGATCTAAGGATTAAAAAGACTATAAGAATTATTTGAGAATCATTATTGAATATTCTAGAGGAAAAAGTGTTATATGATAAATGTTTTATGTGTAAATATTGATTTCAGTATGTTTATTTTCTTGTAAATATTGTCTCCAAGGATGGAATATTAGTTGATATTTATAATACAAAAGGCAATAAAAGAATAGACCCCATGTATAAATATAACATTTAAGGATTTAAATTCTAGGTAATTGTAGTGAATTTGGAGAATATATGACTATGATGTACTAGTATAATATTTTTTTATAATGATTATTAAAAACATCCAAGGATTTTTCTAATAATATTTATCAGTATAGAAAATTTAGAAAATAGGAATTTGGAAACATATGTTGAATGGTATCAATCAGTCTGAAAAGTGACATTTATGATAATATGATATTTTCGAAAGAATGTATATATGATTTTTAAAATTATTGTGTCATATGACAAGCTAATACTTGGTGAAGTTTTTTATTTTTTTCTATAGTCTATATCATGGTAATTTATGTTATTTAAGGAAAATTATATTTTGGAATTTGTGATTAGGGAATATACATATTTGAGTATGTGATTATATAAATGATAAAGGTTTTTTGGGGATAAAATAAAGAATAAGTTATCAGAATTTTCTAATTTTTGGGTTCAAATTAAGAAAGAATATTTTAGGAGTTTTAATTTTATCGTTGGTTTTTATTTTAGCTTATGCTAACCATTTCAGTTTTATAACGAAGGAATAAATTTTCATCATTTTATTGATATTATGGTTGATTAAACGTTTATTTTAGTGGTTTGGGCATGAAAAATTTATCCTAATTATGATGATTCACATAAAAGGATGAAATCATTCTTATATTGTGAAGAAATCAAGTTAGTAAGTTTTATCATATTTTCTATACCAATAGAAAATGAATTTATCAAACTCAAGAAAATTGAGGATAAATCTATTGAGACTTATGTGGGAAGTAACACTCAAATACTAAGGCATGTTTTCAGAAACTCATTTACTAGTTTGAGCCTTATAGAGGAATATGCATAGTAATTTTCCTGATGATAACCTAGAAATTAATGTTCATGATAAAATTTATAAATGATTTTATTTTTATGCCATGATTTATTTAATTTTTTAAAGAAGAATTAAAATTGTAATGGAACAATGTCTATAAGTATGGGTGAATTAAACCACATAAGATTTTAGTTTTATTTAAATTAATACCATATTCTATAGTGTTCACCACACACAACCCTGAGCTTAAACAAATCACAAAATAATATTATTTAAATATTATTGTTATAACTTAGTCACTGTGCTAACGAGTACGAATAGAAAGAACTATATTGTAAAGTATATATAAGAGAATTTTTTATTACTGAAAATAATGAATTCAATCAAGAAAGTTAACATTCATATAATTTTTTTTACTAGGTAAAGAATAAAAATAAATTCATTTTATTCTTTAAAAATAATTATCTTTAAAAAATGGGTTTTAGGTATTTTCTATGCAAGTAATTAGAATTAATTTCTAATTTTTTTTTATATAATTTAGTTTTCAAAATTAATATCATTATTTAAATCATCTTTTATAATTATTTTATTGTGATTTTTTGGATTTTTTCTAAAAAGATTGTTTTTAGGTGAATAGTGAAAAATATCGATGCTGACAAAAACCGTCATTTGTTATATTTTAATTTCAAAGTTACATTATATTTTAAATTTTATTGGAAGTCAAATAAATATAACTTTATTAAACATAATATAATTATATCCATGAGAATCCATACTATACTTGATTTTGGTGTAAAATCAATTTTATATCTAAAAGGGTATTTTATAAAAACTCTTTTGGAAGCATTTTTCATAATTATATTAAAATTAATTTATGCCAGTTATAGTATTTTAATATTAAAAAATGTATTTCATATTTGGAATCAGAAGGTTAAATTTTGGTAATTTTTTTTAATTTTATCTTTGTTCATAATTAATTGCCTACATAGGAAAAATCTATCACCACGATAAAGGGTAAAATGGGTTAAAACTTTGGGTTAATCCCTGAATACCACTCTAACACTTGAATTTATTTTATTGTATATTGTATTTCAACCAGTCTCATCCTATATTCAAACCTATGGAATTTTGATTCTATTTTACTTTGATAATGACATTTATATTACTTTAAGTGTAGAATAAATAAACAATGTCAATATAATTATCTTAATATATCTAATATATTTTATTTTTGAAGGAAATAAGTAATTAATGGTTATAAATATTTAAACTAAATATTATTAAATTATTTTTATGATCGTATTTTTTTTTTAATTTTTAGTGATGGTATAATTACCTAGAGTGCTTACGTAACACCAATATTGTGCTTGTGCAAAGAAAAAAATGGAAATTAAATTATTTTGAAAACATTAAAAGTAATATGTTTTGGATGAATTATGGTGTTCCAAATATTTCATGAATAATTATAAAGTATCAATAGTGGTGAAAATATTTATATTCAAATTTCATTATTATCTTGATGCTTTTAAAAACCAATGTTGTGAATAGTTTTGAAAATGACCTTAAATGGTAATTAATGTTAAAAAATTACTTAAAAATAATAAAAATACCATAATAACTCAAATTTATGGAAAAATTTCTAACATATCATGAATATTCCACTTGGATTTTTTAAAATTACTATTATGACCCTTAAAGATTTAAAAATTTGTTACCATAGTTAAGGTTAAATGAGGTTAATGATGGGATTAAACCAAAATATAAGGTTTAAAATGCTACTTGAATGTGTTTAAATTTTATTGTTTGATCATATTTTAACATTAACCCTCTAATATTTGAAATTGTGGAAATTTAGAGCTACTTTAAAGGAGTAATAAATATAATATATAATAATATTTCAAGTATTTACAAGATTTCCACTAACCTCACTTATAAAAGGAAACCCCCACTACACTCTTATTCACCAAAATGTGAGCCACTTAGGTCAGCCAAGCCCCATACAAATACCTTTTTAGACTCCCTTTTCACTTCCTAGAGGTCCGGGCCTTCCCTTAAGACCATTCTAAGAAGGCTTAAAGTGTATGAAAATAGTGGGTTTTCAATGAAGAGGTATAACTCTTAACTGATTTCTTTCATTTTATTTATTTTTTATAACTCTTTAAATTATTTCCTAACCATGATGATATAATAATATCAATATCTTTCATATATTGAAATGTTATTATATAGGTGTCACAAACCTTATTCATCTCCTTTTCCATCACTACCTTTCAAAACTAGTTATTATGATGGATTTAATATTTATATATGATATTAATGAAATAATTATGCTTCTAAAAATATAATATATTATATAATTTATCACCTTACCATCCATTAAAATATGAGAATGTCACTTATGCATATCTGTGTACCACCACCACCACAAAGAGATGTGATTTGTTTATAATTTTCATGATATATGGATGAAAATGAGGATAGATTTAATGAATATATATGATATAATAATGAATCTATAAAGGTAAAGTATTATTTAACATTCTTTAATTCCACCCACTGAAAAGTGAAAATACCACTCATGCGTACATATGAACTACCATCTCTATAAAGTGATGAAATTCATTTTTTATCACCACCTTATATGGATGGTTTTAAAATTTTATATAATAAATAAATATGATAATTATTACATGATTTATATTCAATACATGATAAAACAATGACCAAGGTACAAGTACCAGAAGCATCAAATTGAAACATACATGAAAAACGAAACAGTTAACACCAAATATGATTATGTTAACAAAGAATCATTAATAAATGGGAAATTGAATTCTATAAGTGAATCATATATGGTATGATAATTATTAATATGGTTCCATTATAGATTTATAATAAATATAAATTTATTATAAAACATGTTAAGATAACATACAAAGAAATTTGTACTCGGGGCAAGGGCAATTTCATCTTATTTACACTTCAACGAGACATGTTTTACATTATGCACCCAATTTCTTTTACATGGTGTATACATTTCCCATTTAACATGTTATATAAATAATAATTATTTATTCATGGTTATCAAAGTTTTTTATTAAAGTTTTCTCTTTTATGAGGTTTTGATTCACAATTTACTAAAATAGTAAGAGTTTATTTCATAATCTCATTTTTAATCAAGATTATTTATGTTGTAATTTTTATAGAAATAAATTTATGATATATTCTCCTTGAACCCCATATATTTTTACCTATTTATATTATTTATGTGGTTTCCATGTTTTAATCAAATCTTTTACTCTTTGGTACTTAAAATGATCAAGAAAATGTTTTTAATAAAAATCGACCTTATTTCTTCTTTGGTCGACGAAATTTTTATTCCATATCCATTTTCTATAAAATGTTTTCAAGAATTTTATTTTATATGATAAAATTTAATGTCATTTTCAACAATTTTTTATTTTATTTTCATATTTTTATAGGAATTTTCTTGTTTTTTATAGAATTAGGTACTTTTGTACTTTTTACCAAAATGTGAAAGGAGTTTTTTCTTTTAATGTTTATCAAATGAATGGATTTTCCTTCAATCATGATAATTCTTTTATTTGAATCTTAATTTACAGGTTTCCATGGTTATTTTCAAAGAAGATATATTTTTCAATATTCTAGAAATTTTTATCTTTTAAATATACAAAAAGTAATGGACATTTTCCCGGTTTTCAGAGAAATATTCGAATATTATTTTAAAGGTATTTTTCATCAATTTCAACATACTTTGATATTTATTATGCTTAACTAGGGATAATATCTAATGATACCATCCATGTCATTTCAATGGATGTCTTATGATTATGTTTTGTTGAAATATTTATAAAACCATTTCTTTTCCATGGGTCATGCTATGATGAATTGATGGTATTCTTTTATCCTTTACAGATTCATGGTTTTGTGGTCATTAACTTTATCATGATCAAATACCCTATCAATCTATATCATTTCATTGTATATTATTTTTCTTCTTCACATCTATATTTTTAGTATCATGGATATATTCATTATTGTCTTAACCGTACACCATTTCAATATACAATGTTAATTAAAGGAAGCTTATTTATTTTATTTACTAGGGAAATATTGATGTTATCTATTATTGATTATATATATATATATTTATTGATTATTAAGGAATATTTATTATGTAATATATTATTGGTTTAATTTATAATGAATGCATTGGACATATGTAAATGATGAGTGGGGCCTGATTATCGATAGCCCCTTGATGCATCGACTGGTCTCTTGAGACAAAAAAAGTTGGCATGATGTATATGCCAAGGATATAAGATCATGTCATAATAGTTGGGTATTTTGTGTATGACTTAACTATTTATGTAAGATGTTTTGGTTGAGAGGACCTGAAAACATGAAACCAATCTTGGATGATAGGCCTTTAAAGTAATAGAATGAATGTTCATCATTATGCATTTCCTTAATTGAGAATTTAGTTATTATTATCCTTGTGATTGTTTAGTTGATATTATCTATTGATTTTTTTCATACTCAAGTTTTTGATTATATGAAATGTGTTTTATTTATCCACTCTACCATATTTTTTATGCCTTATTACTCATGATTTCTTCTGCTGTACACAACCCTTACAGAGCATTTAATTTCACAATTTTTTTTTTCTTTTTCTCAAGATATGAAGAAGGAATATTTGAATGAATTTTAAGGATGTAAGAAAGTTTTTCATGATCTATTTTTATATTTCCAATGTAATATGGTAATCATGTATGTATTTAGTTTCCAATATTTCTAAACTGATCTATCCCTGGTGATGTGATCGCTTGTATCATGTACTAATATAGTAAGTAATCACCAACTTTGGGGTACTTGAGTTAGGGTTTATTCATATCTTTTTTCTTAGATAGGTTATAAAATCTGATGAATCATAAACCATGTGTATTATATAAACCATATCATATTTATCATAATAACCATATTAGTAAAAAAATCTCTTTTCGTATAAGATAAATTAGATTAAGATACACATCCTTTACTTAGATCCATCTTATCTTGATATATTACTTTACATTCAAACATTTGATGTATCAACTCTTTACTTCATCACTTTAATGAAAACTAAAAGTTCTATTAATTCTTCCCTTGATTTTGAACTCCTGTATATTTATAATATTTATAAAGTAAACATTAGGTATCTCATACCCTTATAAATACTTAATTTCTATAACACTGATACCTAAAATGGACAATCCATGGAGTTTCATAAACCACTTTAAGTATCTTAGACTATCCAATCATACAAAAACAATGTTTTACTTACTATAAAAACTAGTTTTCAATGACCTTGATTGGGTACTTGAAAAAAAATTATTGGATTTTACAACTAATTTTTAACCTTCTGGTTTGAACTTTTACCCACTTATATTATCAATACAACACTTGAACTTAGAAATCACATGGAGAGTTCAACTATCCTCACAATTTACATCAATGAAAATATAAAGAACTAATTAATTAGAACAATAATTATAGGGAACCTCAGTCTCTCTAAGTCGTTAACATACTCAATCATATCAAGTATATGAGTAGATAAAAAAATTCATAAAGTCATCATGCTTTAAATACCTTTTAAACCTCAAGTAAATAATTATATACTTCTCACAAGCATCTAGATTCATCTATTGACCAACTTCAATAGTTTTTCACTTAGGAAGGGGTTTCTTTAACAAATAATATTTTTCGTTAATTTTTTTTAAGTTACTATAGCATCCCGCCTTTTTATCACATAAACTTTCATTACATTTTACAAAACCGAGGATCTTTAAGGTTTAGTGTCTTGGAAACCAGGAACTTTAAACATGAAAACATAAAATATTCTTCTTAAACACTTGAAAGTATTCTCCTCATGTTCATCCTAGGTTCATTACTGCGTCTCATAACCTGGGGACATACATCAAAAGAAAGGGTGCCCAGAAGGCCCAGTAAGGGAAACAAGAGAAACATTTTACATGTGAACTTGAGATACTTCAATAAGGTCATGAAAAGAAAATTAAGGCATGAGAAAGAAATCATGAGGCATATCATAATAAAAATAACATTTTTTATAACTTGAAGATGTGGATGCAACATTTAATATAGAAAATCATGAACATATCACCAAGTTCCATCCCCAAGGTGTCATTTGAAAATTACCAAGGTTATTCACCAAGATATCGTGAAAATTGTAATCTCTAGTGGTTACATCATTACCCAATGCATTGGAGTGCTATTAGGGCGCACCCTTAAATTTGCCTTTATTATCATGTGATCCACATATATCATCATCAAACATTTCATAAATAACCCATATATCATAAAATAAATGGGTTTCATTTCATAATCATAACGTTTTAAAAACTGCTTTAAAGACATGATCTTTACGTCACTTTAAACCCACAGAAGGAGAGAGCGGGTATCATGTATGTAAATACCAGAATTTAAAATAGAACATTTTGATTTATATGTGAATACCCTTGTAGAAATAAGAGCTTTGAGTATTCACTTTATAACATAAAATAATTTTGAGAAAAGAGAGAGGCATTTTGAGACGAAAATTCTACAGCATAACGGCTATGTTACAAGGTTTTAGAAAACATTGAAAAGAGAGGGGACATGGGTCAACCACTCATAAATGATCCATAAAACAGTAGGGGGACATAATATAAGGTATTTAAGAACATGGTAATGAAATTTGAAAGATATACCATATGAAATGAAAAACATGGAAGTGAGACATAAATAAGATTTCTCTTATGAAAATTCGGCAGCCTAACGGCGTCACTTAAACTTCAATAAAAAAAATGATTTGACAAGATAAAATAGGGTCTCTCATCATATGATCATAAGAGATCAGTATTATAGATATAAAGATAATACCCCAACATAATAAAAAGGAACTTGAAAGACTTAAATGAAAGTAGAACTTCAAATCGAGAAGGGTGAAGAACCTCTTAAAAATTCGGCAGCCTAACGTCGCCACTTAAAACTTCAAAATACTGAATTGAAGAGATCAAATGGGGTCTCTAATCATATGATAATAAAAGATCATTATGATAAATTTATATATCATACCCCAAAATAATAAAAAGGATCTTGAAATACTTTACATGAAAATAGATTTTGAAAAATGAGAAGGGAGAAATAATCCGTTACAAAAATTTCGGCAGCCTAACGGCGCCACTAAAAACATCATAAAACGGAATAATGAGAGTAAAAGGGGATCTCTAATTATATGAACATGAAAATGGAAGTAAGAGGAGTATAAAATAACATCCTCTAACATAAGAACATGGAGCATAAAAGAAATGACATAAAAGAGATTACTTGAAAAGAAAGAGAGGGGTCGGATCCCTTACCTTAAAATATAACTCTTAAAACTCAAAGGTTGGGACCTTGAGGGCTTGGGGGCACCTTGTGAGGACTCCTTGAGAGGTAATGAGACTATAACTTCGTTGGGGGAGAGTGGGGAGTCTAATGGATGAGAGGATGGCTTGGTATTTATAGGGAAAGTGAGGGGACAAGGCATTAATGGCCAAGGGACACCTCATTAGTGGTTTTGGCAAAACCATGGGCTTTCCCATGGTAGTTTCCCATGCTATTGGCCACTTGGGACACCTCATACCTTATCTTACTATTCATAAGTCTAACATATTGATTACATACTTAATACATCATTAATGATGTCATTAAACACCCGTAACTTAAAAACTGTATTTTCACTATTCATCAAAAATTCAACTCTCAGAATAATCCCAAAATTTCACCTTAACCAAATATCAATGCTCTGATTTCAAAAATGAACTCCATTTTATAAAAATAATTTTCTAAATATTTTTAATTTATTTTTTTTAAATAAATACACTATTCACTGAAAATTCTTTTTTTCAGAAAAAACCCCAAAAATTACCATAACATAATATCGGTGCTCTGAGTTCAAAAATGAAATCCATTTTATAAAAATAATTTTTTTAAATTTTTTTAATTTAATTTTTAATTAAAAAACACTATTCACTCGAAAAAACTAATACTTGAATAATAATTTATGAAATCGTTATTTAACCATTTTATTGAATCACATTACTTAATCAAGGTGCCTAGATTATATTAATACTTTCTTTAAGTGAGATTACTAATCCATTTGGACACATTACTAATCCTAATCATAAAATCACTATCCATAATTTACTATTCATCAAAAATTAATTTGATCTTATTAGACTCTAAATTTCGTACTGAGCATAATTGTAGAAGACCATTTTTTGAATATCATTACACATTTTTAATTATTTAAGGTTTACATAAACATTTTTAAAATATCATTTTTCTAAAATTCATCAAAAATATGCATACTATATTTATCCGGTCATTTGAAAATTCATAAAATTCATCATAAGAAGAAATCGCAATTTTTATTTAAAACAAAGGATTACACAAGGCAGTTACAGTCTCCTTACATAGCCCCTTATCACACCAGCATATGACCTAAGTGTAAGGTGTGCTAAGGTGAGAGAATCTGAGGGAGTCTCGTCTAATATCGCACGAGTAGTAATTTATATCAGTTTGAACTTCTCGCAAAGGAGATTCCGTTCTAGCTTCACACGATGAAGTTCGGCTTGGGTTTGGTCCAGAGCAAAGCCCAGTGGTGCTACCTCCTTCCCAAGTTCTGTTAGATGGGCTTCAATCAGTCCAAGACTACTGGGTGAGGCCATCGAAACTTATTTCTATAATAATTAACCAAGATTACTTGTATTTAGAGACAATAATCAAAACGTTTAGTTTCCAGGGGTCATATTGACCAATGGTCATATAACAGTCAAAACCCAATGGTCTCATTTTAATTATACTCATGTTATTAAATGAAACATTTTTTGTTGAGTATAAAAAAACAAAGTAAAATAACACATAAAATTAGGAAACAAGATTTATTCAAAATTTCGGGTCATTACAATCTTCCCCCCTTAAGAAATTGCGTCCTCGCAATTTTTAAAATTGGGTTATGAAAATTCATTGAAAGTCCCACATCGAAAAAGGAGTCAGTAAAACTATTACTTTAAAAGAAAAAAAAGGTAAGTACAAAGGTCACCCGAGTTAGCCCACACTAGGATTCCATGTACAAAAACATGGACATGGAGGAGAAAACAAAGGGTCAAGTTCTGAGGGATAGTGATAGAAAACATGATTAGGAGAAAGTTAACCATAAGAAAATCCCAAACTTATGATGTGTGTAAACGGTCTTTGATTACCTAGTAGGAAACGTAAACCAACAACGTTTTTGTTTTACGTGCCTTTTCATAATTTTGAGGAATTCATTTACAACATAAAACAAAAACATAATAAAATATACCTATCTTCATGTAGAGTTTCATCCTTTAATAAGTTTCTACCCAAAACTAATCTTTTCTCCAAACTATGAGCATTCAAAACTACTTGGTCTCATTAAAACACAAGAATCATCTTCTAGAAAATCACATAATCCACAAAATATTAACTATATATTTCTTATATCTTTAAGCATTATCCCAAAAACAGAAAGGGTAAGGTAAAACAACTCTTCAAAAAGAAATAATCCCATAGGAATGGAAACTACTTTTAAATCTTCAAAGTTCCATGGTACTACCCAAAGTTCATCATAGTCCATTCCATAAATAACGGTCCTTAAAATTCCTCAAAATAGACCAAACTAAGATTGAAACCCAAATACAAGAAGGATTTGATAACATAGTCTTCCAAAATAAACTTCATTGTTCATCTCCAAACAACATCAACCACTCCTAACATCTTATAACAAAAGTATCTAACCTAAACATATTTTACCCAAGATAGGTTAATCATTATCATAAGTAACTGATTATCCAATAAAAAAATATATTTTAATTACATTTTAATGGTATTAAATGTTCATTTTTGATCTTATGGGCCTGAGTTAGTGCATTTTCATTATGAACATCCATTCTCATCATTTGTGCACTTCATGCCTAATATACACCAATTTAGGCCCAATGAGTAATCTGATTCTAAGGAATGTAATTATCAATTTTTTTTAATTTTATATTTTGGGAACTTTATCTACAATTAAATGTGAACATTTTTCATTCAGGGATCAATGGAGAATTCATGGAAGAAGATGGGAATATTTTGTGATGAATGGAAGCAATTCTAGAGAAGGCAGATTGGACACTAGCCCACTGATGAGACCGTGGGGCCCAACATACAGATCCAATGAATCCCATATTTTTTGGGATGCTAGAATACATTCATAGGAACAAATAACTCTTCATGAGACGATGATAATTCGGCATCTATGGTGGTAATTAAAGCGGACCAAGTTAGAGATAAAATTATGGGCCAGATTCTGCGGCCCAGAAAAACATTCCACTAATTTTATCATATCTCGGAATCCGTGACTCCAAATGGGACCAAATTTTACAGTCGGTTAGAAGACATCCTGAGATCCATTTTGTTCCTCTATGGCCCATTATGATTCCGCCGTCTAGAAGGTCTTCCAGACGCATCTGTTCGGTGAAGGAAAGATGACTGCCACCTCGGGTCAAATGTGGAAAAGTTCAAATTCCACAAGCTTTCCACCACCTATGGCCTACCAAAATTAATTGAGATGCTTTGTACTGTTTGAGGCTCGACCCAAGGCTCCCAAAATTCCTATTTAAGGCAGTGTTGGTGGAGGCGTTGAGGATCTTGGATGCTTTGTTCAATTGTAATGTTATGCTGCATTTTTGTTGCCTCAATTTTGTCTTTCACATGTAAGTTGTTCAATTCAATTTAGTTTATTAATAAAAGTTCTTCTTCTACTCTTATTCTGTTGTTATTAATATCACTTTGATACTGTTGGATCAAGGTGTGAATTTATTCACACCAACCCTTGTGAAATTATTCACACAACGGTGGAGTGATCATTTTATTTTTGTTGTTTTCTTTACTTCTCCATTTCCTCCCTCATGAGTCTACTTTCCGCTTCCATTGAAACAATGGGATCAATGGAGGGCTAACCCACTTATGATTTGATCCAAGGGAGTAGCAAGGGGCTGGATTGGATGTTATTTATCACCTAATTAATGTATAATCACTTCTTTAATTGGGATTTTTATTTGATGATTTTTAAACTCCATCGTCCTTGTTGAATTTAAGGCCTCACACTTCAAGTACTAATATGATCCTTTACCTTGAAGTGCTCAAAACTTTGATCCTTCAAGTGTATAGGTGATTAGTATTAGAGGGTGTAGGCATTAAACCAGTAAGTGATGATGTTGTTTTATCTTCTTAAATGAACCCATCTCAAATTTAAGAAATTGAAATCATTAAAAAGAAAATACGTCCAATCCACCCCGAGCGATAACCTAGGATCAACTCATTCTTTTAAATTGAATCCACTTAAATCTATTAGATATATTTAAAACCCATCCAAAATCAATCCAAGTTGGCCACTTCATAGCCAAAAATCCATCCCTTAGGTTGTGTATCTTAGGTATCTTCTTAGGTCTCTGTGGAATCGACAACCCAAGCTACACTACAAGGACCGTTCTACCCTTCTTCTCTTGGGTAAATTTGGGCGTGAACCAGTAACCTAAATTACTATAAGTCCACCTTAAATTCATCTATTCTTCAAAATATAAGTCAACCTTACTCCTCAATGAAAATACCGTACTAATCTATTTACCGCGATCATATAGGGTCCCCAAAATAGTGAACGTCTTCCAAAATAATAATCATATTTTAATCCCCTAATCATCCCTGTCATATTAATACGACAATCATCGCATTTACTATCACATTGGTTGTTGGGACATGTTCTTCCATTTCCCACCATTAACTAAGAAGAGAAATCATAATTAGGGGCTTAAGTACTTAGCCAATAATCATGAAAAGGAACTGAAAGCATATAAGGATAACTTATAGAAAAAAAGTATACCCTAACTTGTGATCCCCTAGGTTCCCATCTAGGTTATCCATGATCATATATTCTTATGTGAATCTTTATTTTATTTTATCTTTGTTCCTTTAACAATGGTTCATACTAATCTTATGAATTTACCAAAGCATATCCCCTGGGAGTGTCGTAACCAAGAGTGCAGCAAGGCCCATTGTCGTGTACCAGTTCCCGTTCGAGTCTAGCTCAAAGCGGTGTTTTCGGGTTTTACCCCTATGTACATCTGTGCCAAATCCACCTCTACCTACTCATATCAAGACAGGGATGTATTTTCTTGGAAACCCCTTACTCAATACTCACCAAAATACCAGGAAGATTTCCTATATTTAAACTTTTCTATAGGGTTATTCCTAGAGTTTTCATATCCTAATTTCCACAAATAACTAAAACATCCTTTGATACCAAATATAGCATCCCACCTTTTTATCATATAAACTTTCATTACATTTTACAAAACCGAGGATCTTTAAGGTGTAGTGTCTTGGAAACCAGGAACTTTAAACATGAAAACATAAAAGATTCTTCTCAAACACTTGAAAGGCTTATCCCCATGTTCATCCTAGGTTCATTACTGTGTCTCATAACCTGGGGACATACATCAAAAGAAAGGGTGAGCAGAAGGCCCAGTAAGGGAAACAAGAGAAACATTTTACATGTGAACTTGAGATACTTCAATAAGGCCATGAAAAGAACATTAAGGCATGAGAAAGAAATCATGAGGCATATCATAATAAAAATAACATTTTTCATAACTTGAAGATGTGGCTGAAAAATTTAATATAGACAATCATGAACATATCACCAAGTTCCATCCCCAAGGTGTCATTTGAAAATTACCAAGGTTATTCACCAAGATATCGTGAAAATTGTAATCTCTAGTGGTTACATCATTACCCAATGCATTGGAGCACTATCAGGGCGCACCCTTAAATTTGACTTTATTATCATGTGATACACATATATAATCATCAAAAATTTCATAAATAACCCATATATCATAAAATAAATGGGTTTCATTTCATAATCATAACGTTTTAAAAACTGCTTTAAAGACATGATCTTTACGTCACTTTAAACCCACGGAAGGGGAGAGCGGGTCTCATGTATGTAAATCCCAGAATTTAAAATAGAACATTTTTATATATATGCGAATACCCTTGTATAAATAAGAGCTTTGAGTATTCACTTTATAACATAAAATAATTTTGAGAAAAAAGAGAGGCATTTTGAGAGGAAAATTCTGCAACATAACGGCTATGTTACAAGGTTTTAGAAAACATTGAAAAGAGAGGGGACATGGGTCACCCACTCATAAATTATCCATAAAACAGTAGGGGGACAGAATATAATGGATTTAAGAACATGGTAATGAAATTTGACAGATATACCATATGAAATGAAAAACATGGAAGTGAGACAAAAATAAGATTTCTCTTATGAAAATTCGGCAGCCTAACGGCGTCACTTAAACTTCAATAAAAAAAATGATTTGACAAGATCAAATAGGGTCTCTCATAATATGATCATAAGAGATCAGTATGATAGATATATAGATCATAACCCCCACATAATAAAAAGTAACTTGAAAGACTTGAATGAAAGTAGAACTTCAAATCGAGAAGGGTGAAGAACCTCTTAAAAATTCGGCAGCCTAACGGCGCCACTTAAAACTTCAAAATAATGAATTGAAGAGATAAAATGGGGTCTCTCATCATATGATAATAAAATATCAGTATGATAAATTTATAGATCATACCCCAACATAATAAAAAGGAACTTGAAATACTTTACATGAAAATAGATCTTGAAAAACGAGAAGGGAGAAAGAATCCGTTACAAAAATTTCGGCAGCCTAACGACGCCACTTAAAACATCATAAAAATAAATAATGAGAGTAAAAGGGGATCTCTAATTATATGAACATGAAAATGGAAGTAAGAGGAGTATAAAAGAACATCCTCTAACATAAGAACATGGAGCATAAAAGAAATTACATAAAAGAGATTACTTGAAAAGAAAGAGAGGGGTCGGATCCCTTACCTTAAAACGTAACTCTTAAAACTCAAAGGTTGGGACCTTGAGGGCTTGGGGGCACCTTGGGAGGACTACTTGGGAGGTAATGAGTCCATAACTTCGTTGGGGGAGAGTGGGGAGTCGAATGGATGAGAGGATGGCTTGGTATTTATAGGGAAAGTGAGGGGACAAGGCATTAATGGCCAAGGGACACCTCATTAATGGTTTTGGAAAAACCATGGGCTAGCCCATGGTATTTGCCCATGGTATTGGCCACTTGGGACACCTCATACCTTATATTACTATTCATAAGTCTACCATATTGATTACATACTTAATACATCATTAATGATGTCATTAAACACCCGTAACTTAAAAACTGTATTTTCACTATTCATCAAAAATTCAACTCTCAGAATATTCCCAAAATTTCACCTTAACAAAATATCAATGCTCTGATTTCAAAAATGAACTCCATTTTATAAAAATAATTTTCTAAATATTTTTAATTTATTTTTTTAAATAAATACACTATTAACCAAAAATTCATTTTTTCAGAAAAAACCCCAAAAATTACCATAACATAATATCGGTGCTCTGAGTTCAAAAATGAAATCCATTTTATAAAAATAATTTTTTTAAATAATTTTAATTTAATTTTTAATTAAAAAACACTATTCACTTGAAAAAACTAATACTTGAATAATAATTTATGAAATCGTTATTTAACCATTTTATTGAATCACATTACTTAATCAAGGTGCCTAGATTATATTAATACTTTATTTAAGTGAGATTACTAATCCATTTGGACACATTACTAATCCTAATCATAAAATCACTTTTCATAATTTACTATTCATCAAAAATTAAGTTGATCTTATTAGACTCTAAATTTAGTACTGAGCATAATTGTAGAAGACCATTTTTTGAATATCATTACACATTTTTAATTATTTAAGGTTTACATAAACATTTTTAAAATATCCTTTTTCTAAAATTCATCAAAAATATGCATACTATATTTATCCGGTTATTTGAAAATTCATAAACTTCATCATAAGAAGAAATCCCAATTATTATTTAAAACAAAGGATTACACAAGGCAGTTACGGTCTCCTTACATAGCCCCTTATCACACCAGCATATGACCTAAGTGTAAGGTGTGCTAAGGTGAGAGAATCTGAGGGAGGCTCAGCTAACATCGCACGAGTAGTAATTTCTATCAGTTTGAACTTCTCGCAAAGGAGATTCCGTTCTAGCTTCACACGATGATGTTCGGCTTGGGTTTGGTCCAGAGCAAAGCCCAGTGGTGCTACCTCCTTCCCAAGTTCTGTTATATGGGCTTCAATCAGTCCAAGACTACTGGGTGAGGCCATTGAATCTTCTTTCTATAATAATTAACCAAGATTACTTGTATTTAGAGACAATAATCAAAACGTTTAGTTTCCAGGGGTCATATTGACCAGTGGTCATATAACAGTCAAAACACAATAGTCTCATTTTAATTATACTCATGTTATCAAATGAAACATTTTTTGTTGAGTATAAAAAAACAAAATAAAATAACACATAAAATTAGGAAACAAGATTTATTCAAAATTTCGGGTCGTTACAGTTACCACTCTCAAGAATTTATTATGTTAAGATTATCCTTCGAAGGATTGATCTCAAAGTCATGTTGGATGATGATGATGATATTCATCTATAACAGATGCATTTATCAGATGACTATCATATTTTACATACATTTCATAAAGAATTTTATTAAATGTGCTACCACTAAAATGATTCCCCCTCTTATATTCATCATATCCATTAGTGGTCCAAGATCAATATTTAACTAAGTAGTGATTCAAAATTTTCATTTCTCTCACAACTTAAGTTATTTAGGTGGGGCTTCATCCCAACCATATCATATATTAATCTTGGATAATTGGGTAGTAAACTCTTTATATAATCCATTATATGAATAAAATAAACTCTATTAATTTGGTAATATAATTCGATTAGGGTCTCCTGGATAAGTTTAACCTAAATAAAAAACTAATAAAAAGAACATAATATTATTAGGGTAACCCATTACTAACTTTCCATAAAAACGATTACCCAGGGGCACCCAACTTTTGCATGACCAACCAATTTAGATGATTAATGTCTTGATAAGTGCCACTTTGAAAGGAATCTAACACTTAATATTTTGAAATTGATTTAATCTCACCATATTATCTAATGTCATTCCCATTATGTATACATGCTTATAGTGATTTAGTTTGGAATCCTATTCCTTCCACCAAATCAATATTTTTAAACTATATTGATGTGCAACACTTTACACAACTCATTTCTTGTGTTACTAGCCCAAATTAAAAGACAACTATATTCATACATATCCAAATTCATCCCATGTATAAGGTATATAAAACCCATTAATACAAAGGATTATAATTATATTAAATCAATAATCCTCACATGAATAATCATAGAGTCATGAATATTCTACTTTCACTTTTCTAGACAAGGCATAAGCCTCCATGACAGTGAGAACTCTGACCAAAATTCCCTCTCCGTATGGATATTTTACTCAAGATAGATCTCAATTCCATCATAATTCTAACATATAATATGTATAAATTATAATTAATCACTTAACTCAAGATCATAACTTAATACATGCCGGAGTCAAGGTAGAAGAAAACTAAATCCATTATCATACCTATCATGTAACTCCTTAGATACATGTATGAAAATTCAGAAGTAATTTAACATTATAAACTAAAGAATAAATCTATTCATAATATAACAACTATATTTGTTATCCCAATCAGGTTAAATACCCTGGGGGGGGGGGGGTCAATCAGGGTATGACATATTAAAATAACTGCTCCTTATGATATTATTTCATCATTAAACAAAACAATCTTCTCTCCCTTTCTCGTATAAATGTATGAGTAGAATTGAAAGCATTAATGAGACACATCAATTTTACTTGGTTGATACACACTAGGACATGTTGAAGGAGAATACAAAGAAAATGTGCCTATGTACCAAATACACTAAAGAAAAATGCTATAACAAAGTTTATAACGAACTCACTACCCCTGGTTTACAATCAATCACAATTTGAAATCTCACTACTCTCTCAACTGAAGTGTGATCAATGCTCATAAAAAAGAATATTATGTTGTTCTAAATCATGTAATAATTGTTTGAAACATATATGAGTATTCTATGAAGTCATGTTTTCACCCAATAGATGAAATCCACTTTTATGTGTAATACTAGTCTTTAGAAATTGCCTTCACAAACTATTTTTAGTTACTTTGTGAACTTCCTTGCACCCTACATAAACCGTCTTGAATCCTCTGTGAACTGCCTTGCACCACATGGTGTGAGCACTTTTCAGACTACCATGATTCACGAACTGAATTTACTCCATGAATAGATGATTCTTTTCGACCAATTCTTCTTCACAATAAACTATGTCTCTCAAACCCCTTTTGCGAACTCCCTTTTTGTGGAATTACTCCTTTTCTAACTCAAATAATTTACAAACCACTTACTTTGCAAAATACTTCACAAAATACATCTTCACAAATTTATTTTGGAATTCACTAAATTCTTCAAGCGATGCTGCTCTCTAATCAAACTTTCTCTATATAATGATGTGATTAGGGCCCTTTATATAGGAAAATAAATTGCACAAAACTTGCTAATCCTAATTAAAAAATACCCCTTTTCAGATTATCCATCACTATAAACTAAACTTTACATGTGGTCTGCATAGCACAAACCCTTTGTAGTGAACTCAATTTACTTCCTTCATCCACAAATGAGAATTCCTTTGTAGTGCACATTAAATCACCCCTTCTACAAGCGATGCTCCTCCTATGAACTGATCCTACTACATGGTTCGTATAGCACATAACCCTATACAGTTTCTTCAAACCAATTCCATAATCTGCAAAACTTAAATCCCCTTTACGGTTCTCATAGCGTGCTATACATTTTTTATAGTGTTTCTATGTGAAAAAAATCCTTTTATGATTGTCCTTCACTATTCTTCATACTTCCTTTACGGTCCACGTAGAGAAGATACACTAAAATGTGGTAGTTGAACTCCATGCTTAAAAGTCCATAAACTATGGTCCACAAACTTTTTTATATTCTCTATGGTTCGCCAAAAATGATATACATAAATACTTCCTTTTTCATAAAACAAATCACAATTTTGAGGCCCAAAAATTTGGAAAACACTAGGAAAATACACCACATTAATCCCATCTACATTGAAAAACCCAAACATACTGAAACATGGTTATCTAGATTTTTCAACAAACAAAATCACCCCCAAAAACATCAAGATGAAACCTTGATGGATTTATTCCCAACAATACCCCCCTTTGGGTTTGTTGAAAACACTTAAAAAACTTTGATTAGAGATTAAAGATTTAATCAACACACACTCTAAGCCCACATGATCTATGATCGACGTGAGAAACAAGAGTATTGTGAAATGTTCATCAATAAATCACTTCATTCCAAAAAAAATAAACTTATTTTATTAAAAACCCCATCCGTTTTGATATATAACCTTTTATTAAACATTTAGCATCATCAGATTTAAAACTCCCCCTAACTCACTGCTCCACCTATCAGCTTCTCCCCTGTCTTCATTAAGAAAAATTCCCCACCTTTTATACCCACAACTTCTCCCCCTTTTTCAATAATCCTAAGGGTCACTCTTTTGTGGTCTGGAATAGGGTAAAGAATATAAATAAGAACTTTATGGAAAAAAACATCATACCTCAAGGATAGGGGGTCCCGCATCCACATTCTTTGAAGTGTGGGAAGTAAAATAAACTCCAAGAACCAATTGATGTTTCTCAAATTCCTCTTTGGGTAAAGCCTTTGTTAGAATGTCTACAACCTATAGTTCTGTAGGCACACACTCCAACTTCACAAGCCCATGCTCCAACTTCTCCTGGACAAAGTTATATTTTATTTCAATGTGATTTGTCCTTGAGTGATGGAATATATTTTTTCTAAGATTTATAGAACTTTAATTATTGCAGTAGATTCTGATTAGAGACTTAAATTTAACTCCTTTATCATCAAGATGATGATTCATCCATAATAATTGCGTGAAAGCTTGAGTATCGATAATATATTTAGATTCTTCAGTGATAAATGAAATATAATACTTTTTCTTTCTTATCCAAGAAATAAATAGTACTTAAATATAGAATGCACCAATTGATGTTGATTTTATATCATCTACCGAACTAGCCCAATCTGCATCTGTATAGCCTGACAACTCTTGCTGAGATTTTTGACTATATAGAAAACCAAAATCTACTATGCCCTTGATATACCAAAGTATTATTTTCACTATAAAAATGTGGGTTTCCTTGTAATTACTTTTATACCATGCTGATTGAAATGTGGAAAAAACAATATCAATTCTTATCACTGTCAAGTAAAATAGACTACCAATGATCTACCTGTATTTTGAGACATTAATCGCTTTGCCTTCATCATCTCATGATAATTTAATCTGGGTAGCCACTGGAGTCTTCATCTAATCATAATTATCCATTTAAAATATCCTCAAAACCTCCTTATCATAATTAGATTGAGAAATTAATGTTCCATTCCTTCCTTGTGTCACCTATAAACCAAGGAAAAATGTTAGTTTTCCAATCATTGACATTTTGAACTCAATTTTTATGAATTATAATTTTTTTTGTATTTTGATTCATATGATCCAATAAATATTATTTATTTACCATAAAACAAAACCATAATCCTTTGATTATTGTCATTGTTGACATAGAGATTGTAATTAACTACACCATGCTGAAAACCGATCTTTTTCAGAAACTGATCAAGTCTTGAATACCATGATCTTAGTGCTTGCTTCAACCCATATAAAACCTTTCTTAGAAAACAAAATATTTTCTCATAATTATGAATGAGAAAACCATCTATATTCTCAATATAAATGTCTTCTTTTATAGAACCATTCAAAAATGCTGACTTGACATCCATCTAGAAAACATTGATTTTTTTGCAATGATATGTCCAAGAATAATATGATTTTCTCTAGCCTTACAACAGGTGATCACAATTCGATAACCTCTATCCGGGAGTACCCTTTGAACACTAGTTATGATTTGTTTAGAATAATTGTACCATATTCATTCATCTTGTTACTAAATACTCATTTGGTCTCGATGAAATTCTTATCTATTGGTCTTGAAACAATATCCCATGTCTGATTCTTCTCAATTTAGTTGAGATCTTCATTCATAGTCTAAACCAAGTCTTCATCTCTAAATTCTTCCTAAAAAAAATTAGGATCTACCTGAGATAGGAAAGATGTTTTTATAAAGACTTCATTCTCTATGTTTTAACTAGCACTACCTGATCACTAATGATATTTTTTTTCAATCAATTTTAGCTCGACTCTTCGATTTACATAAAGATAAAGATTTTACCTCCTTATGCTCATCATCAGTATCTTATTCTAAATTATCATTTTTCACTTCTTCTCCCCTTGAGTTTCTTTTCTATTCAACACTTTAATAAAGTAAATGATCACTATATTATTGAATATTCTGTTCATTCTCTATAATAGTGACATCATTGATTTGAACTAAATTTCCTAGATTCTCATTGAAACATTCGTATGTTTTTCTTTTTCCTAAATATCCAATAAATATCCCATCATATCCACATGATTCAAATTTTATTTTTTTCTTCTTATTGAGAATAAAACACTTAATTCCAAATATTTGAAAATATTTCAATGTTGGATTCTTTCCATACCAAATCTCATATGGAGACTTTTCTTCCATCAGACACAAAAGCCCTGTCAAATATGTAGACCGATGTCAAGAATAATTAATTCCATAATATATGTAGTATGTTCTTTTCAATAATAATTTTTATGGACATGTTGTTTATGATATAATTTATCCTCTTAACCACCCCCTTTTGTGGAGGATTTATCACTGCTGAAACTTGATTCCTTACATCATGTTTCTTGAGACAATATTTCACTTGTCTATTTGTGAATCCCATACCATTATTAGTATGAAACTTCATAATCTTCTATCCAAGAATAATTTTAGATTCCCTCTAATTTTTGTATGAAACTAAACACATAAGACTTGTGGGAAATGAAAAATACCCGTGCCATCATACTAAAATCATCAATGAAAGGAACATAATACCTCTTCCTATCAATGGATCTTAGTGAGATGGTGCCACACACATCTACATAAACCAATTAAAGAACTATGTTTGACTTATTTTTTTTCCTTATATGTATTTCTAATAATCTTCTCTTGTTGAAAAGTGTTACACGTGTACAGTGTAATCACATGATATATTGGGGAGATCTCAAGATGCATCACATTTGACTAGATCTTATAGGGATGGCTGACATAGATGGATAAGCCATTTATTCCATTACTTTTTTCTTTATTTTTGGATAAAAAGCACATATTTTCTTCTCCACTCACAAGGTAGAGATTTTCCTTCATTAATTTTCCCTGAAAAACATCCGCACCATCTCTTCCCTTGATGATTCACATATTCTTAGTAAATCTTATAGCATGACCTAAGTCACATAGTTGAATTACACTAAGTGAGTTGTGAATAATACATTTCACAACAAATATTTAAGAACACCTCATTAATTTTCCCTAAATTTGGGTTTTCCTAAGTCAATAATATTTAAGCCTTCATCATTTCTAAATTTGACAACACATTCCTTATCATATTTGATGTCTTTAATAAGATCATTATTTCTCATCATATGGGATGTGCATCCAATATCAAGGAGGTATACAATAAAATGATATTCTGCTTTAAGGGAAATATCTATAACCATTTACTACTCAGATCTCTTCTTTTCAATCCATGTCTTTGACTTTATACACATCACAGATTGATGATCCCGATCTTTCTTGGAGTATGATGGAACAACTTTATCTTGTAGATCCATAAATAAAATTTTCATTTTCAAATCATTCAATGATACATTGAGCTACTTCTTATGAAAACTTTTAGACTTCTTTGGTACATACCTTTGAATTGTTGATGAATAATATCTGGCCATGTGTCCAAATCCTCCACACCAAAATAGTGACTATCAAAATAATTCTTGGAATATTGAACTTTGTTTGGTGACTTTGTTAGACTTGTTCCCATTGATATGTTTCAACTATGAAAAATATCTTTTGAGAATGTATCATCTTTTTGTAGTAATAAAACCTTATTCAAGGTGCATTCCTACATGTTACTTCTACACCACTATTATCCCCTGGGTTCTATGAATTTCATAGTTCTAATTTGTACCCAAATTAATTTTTAAACTCAGAGTGGGTGCCTAAATTCTCAAATCAATCACCACATATTTTTGTTTGTGATCAAGCTTCATATAAGCCTTGTTATTTGTATATGAACATTTTTTATGTTTTTCTATACTTTTATTATCCACTTCCATATTTAATTTCCCCGAGTGATTTTATTTCCTAATGTTATACCAGGATTCATGTCTCTGTTCTAATATTCTATATTTCTTTTCTAGTCGAAAACTTCCTCTCCAATTTCTTTTATATGTTTGATTTAATATTTTCCAATGTTAGTCAAAATATCAATTTCACTTTTCTTTTCATTGATTTTGAGCATGTACTTAACATTATTTTCTGAGATCTCTAGTATTGGAGACTTAAGTTTTTCAATTTCTTTATTTAGTTTTGAATTTAATTTTTTCTTATGCTACATATAATGTTTTGAATCATGAAACACTGTATTGGATTTATTTATTTTGGATCTACAAACATATATCACTTCAATATTGGCTTCTAATTTAGATTGCATATCAACTCTTCCTTACAATTATTATTTATAATTGTTTCTTTCTTCCCTTTTATAGGACCTACCTAAAACTACCACCATAGAATTTTCTCTATGATATTTTTAGTTCTCCATCACTTCAACCTCAAGTTATTTTGAACTGTCATTTTATTATGAAATAAGATTCTTATTTTTGAAGAAATTTATCTTGAAATTTATCTTAATTTTCACATAGGATGAATACTTCTTCACAGGAATTTCAAATTTATCCTCATAATATTATTTAAACTTCTTAGGGCACCTTGTTTCATGATTTTCAACCTTTACGCATCAAAATCATGCAAGTGAGAGTTTCCCTTTGAACTTTACTTTTCGTATTTGTAGATTTTAGTAAAGGAAGGAAATCACCTCATCTATATCTTCTTCATCCTACCCATATTAAATGGTGAGATTGTTCATGGCCTTGAATGGAACCTCTTTAGACTTATGTTTCTCCACATACTCATTATCACATTTTATCATCTTTTATGAGATAATATTATTGTGTAAACTATCCATTGTTAGTTCCTTTGGATCTTTATCTTCCAGGACATAGACTTCATATTGAACTGAGGTAGAAGTCATCACAAGATGAATTTAAAAGTATTTATGTCTTCAATAATTTCTCCCAGACCATGAATTTATTCCATAGTAATATTCACCCAATTAATGAATGAATCTATATAATCATTAGGGTGAATTCTTAGATCCTCATACTTATTCAATAGAAATTGTAGGTTTGCTTCTCTGACTTTTGAGTCACCCTCATAAATATTTATCAACTTTTCACCTCATAACATGTGATGTTTTATATGAAATAAACTTCTTATAGATCACATTGGATAGGTATCCCCCTATTGTATTGATTCCTTTGGCATCAATATCTAATTCCCTTCATTCATATTCTGATAAATCACCACTGTTAACATTTTCCAAAATACCATGCATCACTACTGTAAAGAAATCAATTTCCAATGATTGGAAGTTGTGTTTCATATGATTCTTCCCCAATTGAAAATTATTTCCATAGAAGATCTTAATCCCTTTATGATTTAAAACCTCTATTATATCCCCTTATAGAGAAAAACTGAAATTAACCTTTGGATTTGAGACCAATTATTATCCCAACTAGGTTAAATACCTTGAGAGGGGTGGTGAATTAGGGTATGAAAAATTAAAATAACTTTAACTTATGATCTTTTTTTATCATTAAACAAAAGACCCTTCTCTCCATTTTCTATAGAAATGTTTTTAATTGAAATAATGCACAAGACACATCAATTTTACTTGGTTCAACCACACTGGGCAATGCCCAAGGAGCATACAAAGGAAATGTGCCTGTGTAAAAAATCCACTAAAGCACAATAGTGTTACAAATCATGGAGTGAACTCACTTTCCCCCTAGTTTACAACCAATCAGAATTTGAAATCTCATTTCTCTCTTAGCTGAAGTGTGCTCACTACTCATCTAGAAGAATATTTTGTTGTTCCAAATCAATTGATAATTGTTTCACACATATATGACTGTTCCATGATTTCCTGTTTACACCCAATAGATGAATTACACTTTTCCACATACTTCTAGTTTTTGGAAAAAAATTTCAAAAACTGTTTTTATTCCCTTTGTGAACTTCCTTTTTCCCTCCACGAAATGTCTTACATTCTCAATGAACTGAATTACACCGCATAGTGTGAGTGATTTATAGACTTCCTTACTTCATGAAATGATGATGATTTTTGATCAATTCTCATTCTCGAGCAACCATGTCTCGCAAAACCCTATCATGAACTACTGTAGAATTACTCCTTTTTGAACTCAACTCCTCAACGAACCACCTACTTTGTTGAATACTTTGTAGAATACCTCTTCAAAAACCTCTTTTATACTTCAATGAATTATTCTAATGAAGATACTCTCTAATAAAATTATATATATATATATAATGATATTATTAGGGTCCTTTATATAGACAAATAAATCCCAGAAAACCCTCTAATAATAATTACTAAAGAATCCTTTGTAGATTAGCTATCACCATGAACTAAACTTTCCATGTGGTATACATAGTGATTTTTTTTACGGTGGAATCAATTTACCACCTTCATCCACAAATGATAATTCCTTTATGGTTCACCTTAAATCACTGCCTTTCGCAAACTATGCTCCGCCCATAAACTGATCCCACTACACGGTTCGCATAGCACATAACCCTATGTAGTGTCTTCAAAACACCGCCCTCTTATTCAAAATATCAATCCCATTTTTGGTTTTTATAGCATGATATGCAGTCCATATAGTGATGATATGTGGAAAAATTTCCTTTTCCAATTTTCCTTCGTCATTCCATATGCCTCCTTTTTGATCCGCATAACAAAGCTGCATTACTATACGGTCCACAAACTTCACACTTTGCGGTCCGCGAACTATGGTTTGAGAACTCCTTTAGATGATCTACGATTCACCAAAAATTATATGCATATTTTTTTTACTTTTTCATAAAACAAATAATTATTTGAGCTTTAAAAATTTGGCAAACATTGGGAAATTTTGCCACCTTAAACGCATCTTCTTCAGCAACCCCAACCATTATGAAACGCGATCATCTGAATTTTTTAACAAACACAATCACCACCAAAAACACCGAGATGAATACTTGAGGGATTTTTTCCCAATAATATTCATGAATAATAATCATGTGAATAAAAAAATAAAAGAAAAATTAATTATTTAATCATGAGATAAACATTTATAAACAATTCATAAATAAATCTAATCATAAACATTATAATTTTTACTAATCTTATTGAAATTCCATAATATTGAATATAAACACTTTATATTCATTCACTAATATCAATTCTTTCATATTATTCAATTTGTTAAATTTAAATTTAAATATATGATATTACTTGAAATATAAACATTTTATATTTAGATTCTATTATGTAACATTTTACATAATCCACATATCACATATTAACACTAACCTTGATCAAATCAATCATAAAAACATATGTTGACATGGTTTAAATAATTTTAAAAATAAGGATTTAATTTGAATAATTCAAATTAAGTAATTATGAACAATTCATAATTTATGTATAAAATATTTTAAATTTTTCCTTATTTTTTAATTTATAATTTTTTATAAAATATGATTATGACTTATAAATAAACACTTTATTTCTAAATCATGAGGCATTCCATATAATTAGTAAAAAGTATTTAAATATTAACATTTAATATTTTATGGATGTTTATTTATTGAATGTTCCATAAACATTTATTAATTAATTAAAAAAAATTTAAAATTAATTAATTTACAAACCATTTTATAAATTAATAAATATCCCAAAATACCTTTTACATGATTTATAATAAATTAATAAGTCATTTATTCAATTCAAAACTGAAAATAAGAATTTTTTCTTAGATATATTATTTTATATGATACATACATATCATATGAAATGATTAGAGTGTTCTTGGGGACCTATGTAGGGTGAGTGAGCATGTTAGGGGCTGCACCTAGCTTATGTTATTGAATAACGCATGCTATAATCCTAATGTAGATTAAATTACTATATAATGAAATGTTGGGGAGAAGTGTCTAGATTATGTTGTTGCATAAAAAATGTTTTGATCCTAAGAAAGATTATTTTATTTCATAATGTAATATTGGGGAGAAATTCCAAGCTTATATTATCTCATAATGTAACATTAAACACCCTAAAAAGGTTATGTTGTCATATAACATCACATTGTGATCCCAATCATAGATTACGTTATTATATAACATAATGTCGGATTCCTAAACATAGGATTACATTATTACATAACATAATGTTAGCCACATATGTGTAATATGTTATCACATAGTCTAATGTTGTAATCTATCCACTGATTGTGTTGTCATATAACTTAATTTTGGTCTATTAGTCAAGATTATGTTTTTTTCATATATTAATTATGGTTATAGTTCAATTCAAAATCATTTTTAACTACATACACTTAATTTTCAATGATGAGGATTTTCCATGTTACCTTAGTAAAAAATTCCCCCTTTAAAATGTATCATATTGCTGACCACAAGGTTGTCTCATGAAGAGGTTGCTAACTAAGTTCAAACTGTCACTTTGTTTAATTTATTTTTGATAAAGTTAATAAATTTCAGGATTTAGAATAGAGGTTAAATAAATTTAAATGAAACAAAATATTATTAAGACTCTAAATTAAAATTATAGATTAAAAATTGGAAGTAATATGGATGGAAAAAGACAAGAAAAATATTGCAACAATATACAAGCTTTGATCCTCAAACACTATCATTATCAATGTCTACAAATGTTTTCCAATTGAATTACCCAATTTATACTTTAAGATATAAAATTACACACCTAAATTACCTAGATACCATATTCTGACCTCAAATATGGATATCGATCCCCTTTTAAAAGTGATTTGATTATCCAAACACCTCTAAGGAACAAAAATAGATTAAACTCATTGTGTTCAAAGGCGAGACATTTCCAAAGAAATTTAAACAATGAGAGTAAACAATTTACTTTCATAAGTTGAAAAAAATCCATAATTATTTAAAATAAAATGAAATAAAGAAAGAAATAGACCTCCTTCAATCACACAAACATTTTCCAAAATAATTCAAAATAAAAGAGTTTACAATGAAAAATAATAATCAAAATGAGAAAGTCTTCAGATCTTCATTACTAACACCATGTGGAGTTTATCCCAACATGTATAGATTACCATAATTATAAATAATATTATCCAATAAATCCTCTATAGTATATCCATCTCCCTATTTCTAACCACCCTTTCAAATGAACTGGAGTTGAACATATATAGTGAATAAGGGTAGAAAATATGCATTCTAGTTTCTATCCTCTGTATTTTTCTCTATTACTAAATAGTTAGAGGCCGAATATTGAAAAAATGACTTATTTAAAGTTTTTCGAATGCATATTATCTATTTATTTGAAAAAATTTAGATCCATTTGATATATGGTGAAAAGATATATCCTAATTAATGAAGTGAAATTTTTCTATCCATATTGTCTTTAATCTTCCTTCACTTGGTCACATTCATCAAATAAGTTAATAAGATAATTTAGATATGATATTTAATTTTAATGAAAACCTAGGAGTTATCTTTATTTTTTAGCTAGAATCACCTCATTTGGAGGTCTATATATCATGTTATGCCTTATTTACTGAAGGTAGGTCAATTCTATTTGACCATTAAACTTCTAAATTTTAATGATTTGTTTGGGCCCAAAAATGATTGATTCAGTAATTGGAATAGTTGGGAGAAATGAATCCCACGAGCCGATATATCCTAAAAAAATAATTTTAAAATTTTTATTAGTATTAAAAAAGTTATACTTAAAATACCAAAGTTATAAAAAACTATTAGAATTCCAAAATTAGATCATTTTCAAAATTTAGGTAAAAACTCATCAAAATTCCAAAAAATGATGAAATTTAACTTAAAAGGGAAAATTGGTGAGTATTAAATCTTTGAAATACATATTAAAAGTATTGAAAATATCATTTCTATCAATTCTCCCATAGTTAACACTTGGACTCCTGGACAAGTGAGCATTCAAAATAAATTTTTAGTAAAAAATTAAAAACACTTGTAAATGAGATTCACAAATATTAAACTCAAGGAAACCAACTTATCATTCCTCTTAAATAACTTCAATTATATATTATTCATTATTTTAATTCATTCCATTCCCATTTATTTCATTCTTCCGTTCACAATGATTCCCACCTCAACTATTTTCCTCTCATCACATGATTTTGATTTTAAATAATTTTTTCCTCATCCTAAAAATGAAAGGTTCACCATAATATTGAAAAATTTCTCAATATACACCCAATTTAGTTAAATACTTATATAAATAATGAATAATTATATAGTTATTTTACAAGGATTGAAGTTTGGTGGGTTTCACATGTTAAAAATTCTGAGGCAGAATGAGATGGCCAGGCTCTTTGTTGAGGAAAGATTACATGATTCTAGTTTCCACTCAAGCATGGTATTATCCCCTTTTTTCATGGAAACAAATCAGACCCAAAATAACTTCAAAATTTTATTTCATGTGATAATTACACATCCCTCAATTTAGTAGCAATGACACAATAATTTCTTCCAAAAATTTTAGTTTGTTTAAAGATCTAGAAAGGTAAAACTTTTAAAATCAATAATTGTCTCTCTAATATTTGATTTTTCTCCCCCCCAAGTAGCCCAAAATGACGAATAAAATCACAAATAATATTACCCACACTTAATATTTACTAAAATCATACACTGTACTTCAAGAGAAGGCTGTATAGGGAAGCCGACTTGTAATAAGGCTAACTAATAGGAATTTCATGGATACTAAGGTCTCATAAAGATCAAATATAAAAGGTAGACTGAATAAATATAGTTTATTTTTCTTTAAAAAAAGGATTTCAATGACAAATTAATTTCCTCAATCATTTTTAACAAAATTTCTTTAAACATCACATGTTTTGATAGAAAAAATTTAAAGTTTTAGTTAAAAAAATCATTATTTGGTTCACTCAAAAGTGGGGTTATTGTGGAGAAGATGTAAAAATGGGTTAGAGACATCATGGGAAAGTGAATTCTAACTTTTGATAGCTTTAATGGCATGGAATTCAGAATTAAATGGTCTTTTCATGAATTTCCATAAGTTGAATCAAGAACACAATATATTTCATCATTCATTCAAGTTAAATTCACCGAATCAAGTTGGTTCCTTTCATTGAAAACTAATTTTAATTCACTAAAATAATAAATTTAAATCTTATAAGTTTCAAAAAACATACAAAATTTTAAATAAAACACACAAAATTTGAAATAAAACACACAAAATTCAAAATAAAACACACAAAAATTGAAATAAAAAATAAAAAATGTTGGGAAAAATCCCTTAAGGTGATATTGAAATGTTTCTGGGTTTATTGGGTTTATTGAAAAAGAAAGTTTCAAAGGACAATTGTGGATGTTTAAAGATATTTATGACAAGGTATATTGAGAAATATCCAAGACAAATAAATGGATACTCTAGAGGTATTAAAAAAAGTGAATATACAAGGTGGCATAATTTCCCAGTGTTTTCCAAATTGTTGGGTCCAAAATTTGAAATATGAATGTAATTGAGAAATTTGGATTTCCTTAAAGGACTTATAAAAATATGGTGAAGCAATGAGTTTTGAAAATACTGGGTTTCATAAAGGGTGTTTCATGAAGGTGTGGATCATCGCGAATGAGCATTGTGCATGCATCAGGGATTGATGACATTCTATATTACTGTGAGAATCTTTGGGAATGGGAAATTTCCCTAGTGTTTCATGAAAATAGGGAGCATTGAAAATGATATGGGCGAGATTCATGAAAAGTTGATGATGTGTATTGAAGCTTATGTAATGGGAGGAAACACCTATAAATAGGCCAATACCTAGCTTATAAATGTAGATAAATACTTAACAAATATTTTAAGGATTCAAATTCATGAATGTTGTTCTTGCAAAAAAGTTCATGAAGAAAGGAAGTTCGAAAATTCCATAAAAAGATGTCTGAAAGTTGTGAGCTTCGTGAAGGATAAGTATGCATCATGAAAGTGTTTGAGATTCAAAAAATAATGTTTCTTCACAAAGTCTAGTTAAGGTTCATGAAATATGCGATCTTTGAAAAATTTATTGGGTTTGTGAAGGCATTATTTACTTTTCAACAATTGGGCAGCTTCGCAAAGTCTGTGTCAGCTTTGCGAAGGCAGTGAGCATCACGAAAGCTTTGAAAATGAATTTCCCAGTTAAACTATGGTAAAGTGATATTCATCAATTGGATGAAAGTGGAAATTAAATATAGATTATACCTATAGTTGAGTATGCATTCAATATTGATAATTAAAAGACCTATATGTCTATAAACTATGTTTGAATCCCTTATAAGACCAATGAGAAAAGGAAGAGAAATAAGGTGATCCTTTCCATCGGCAGTGAACCATAAAAATAGAGATCAAGTAAGTGAACCTTGGGAAGTAGTGATTTGTCCCAAAACTTTTTAAAGGAAGTGATACTAGGTATAGAAGTGATCTATTCCTAAATTTGTATTTTATATGTGAGGCTTAGTGGATTTGGTACATTGGTACATTATCATTGTATTCTCCTTAGATGTAATATAGCGAGGATGAACCAAGTAAAATTATTGTGTCTCATGAATGATTTCATTTCTGTTCAAACATTACTACAGGAAAGGGAGAGAATAGTGTTTTGTTTAATATAAAAACAATATCTAAAGGGGAATTTGTTTTAATCTTTCATACCCTAATTCGCACCCCTCTCCGGGTATTTAACCTAGTTGGACTAAAAAAACATAAATTTGAAAATAAAACACAAAAAATACTAATCTATACATCATGTTCTTTCCCCAAAACTTATTTTGTAAAATTTCCTCTTTGTGCATAGTTTATAAGATAAGTTAAAATTGAGAAGATAAGACATGAAAAAATAAGTGATAAGGAAATACACAACCTGGTTTTTATTATACAACAATGACCTTGAACTATCCTCCTAAAAGATATAACTTGGAAACCTATATGAAAAACAAAAAACAAAGCATTATAATTTTATTAAAAGTATAAAAATAAAAATAAATATAAATATAAGGGAATAGATACTTGGTTTGAACCCCCAAGTGGGTGCTAGGATTCACTACCCCTAGTCAAGCAGTTCCATCTAACCATCCCCAATCTAAATGCGGGTGTAATTTCTTCATCATGAACCACCAAAATGAAATTTATCCAATATTATTAAGATACCAATGAGCATAAAATCTCCAAAAATCAGATTTATTTAGGTTCCCTTCCATGACCTTGTTGTTTCAATGATATAGTAAAATAGGGAATAAAATGTAAAAGAAACTTCCCAACACTTTATACTCATAAACAACCTTCACTAGTTTTTTAAATTTAATTCAAAGATGTGGTTAATTTTAAATTTCATCTTGAAAAATGATTTATTCTTTGAAAAATAGCTTAGTACCACTATCCTAATGTAAATCAATGTACTCATTAATCGGGCACACCATTGTTTCTTTAATTTATATCTTCACTTTCTCTTCATAAAAAAAATCATCACACTAAAATGTAGTGAGATTAAAATACACATATGGTGTAACAATTAACAATTTATTATCAATATAATTTAATAAAAATAGATCACAATTTTATACTTCTCTAGGTGGATTTTCAGGTTCCAACATTATTTGGGAGTGAAAAATAGTTGTATTGAATATAGGAAGTAACTCAGGTTCCTCCAAATGTTCTTACAAAAATAAATGGGTCAATTTTCTCTTAATTATTGGCTAAAGTTTCATAAAAAGGTTCTGAATTTTAAATTTTAAAAATTGGGGCTTCACAAGGAATTTCATTTTCAAAAAAAATCAGCACAAACGTTTTTCAAAAACCTTTGATTTCCTAAAGACACATCAATTTGTAATTTAGTGATAATTTCTTCCTTTTAATTTTAATAATAATATAAAAATTCATTTTTCAAATCACTCACAAATTTTTCTTCAATATAAAATGTGGGTGAGAGAATATTTTCATTTTCTTGAGTTTTTATTTTGTTGGATAATTCTTTTAAATATTTCATAGAATTACAAAGAATTGATAATTTTTTACTAAGAAATTCTTGAATTATAGAATTTTTTTCTACATGTTTTCTCAAAATATATTCCTTATTATACTCCTTAAATTTTTGGTAATCAGGCATAACATAGGAGTAGACACAATGAAAATCCATTTTTTTTGTTTTTGTTAAAGACTCTGAATTAGTGGTTAAAATCCTAGAATTTTTTAAAAAAAAAAAAAACTTTGGAAGCCTAAAAAAAATCAATACAATTGAAAATAAGGATTAAATTATGTTACATCAATAAAAAATTTCCCCTTTAAAATGGAGCACAACGGTGATCATGGGGTTGTCTCATGAGGAGGATGCAGACTAAGTTCAAACCATCACTTTGGTTAATTTTTTTTCTATTGAAGTTTGTAAATTGGATGATTTAGAATATAAGTTAAATTAATTTAAAAGAAAAAAATAGATTAATACTATAAATTAAATTTAGATATTAAAAATTAGAAGCCAGATGGATAAAAAAAGACAAGCTAAAGATAGCAGCAGTGGAGAAACTTCAATCCTTGGACACTCCCTTTATCATTGTATAATTTTGTACCAATTTAATTACCCAATTTATAATTCAAGAACCCAAATTATACACTTAAATTACATATATACCATATTTATACCTCAAATATGGGTGTCTATCCCCTTATAAAAGTGATCTAATTACCTAAAGACCTCCGAGCAACCAATACAAATTAAACCCATTAAGATTAAAGGTGAGACTTTGCTAAATAAATTTTAGTAATGAGAGTAACCAGTTTAATTTAATAAGTTGAATAGAAATAAAGAATAAATTAGAAGAAAATTAAAATAATAAAATACCTCTTTCAATCAAGAAAATAGTTTCCAGAATAATTCAAAAGAAACAATTTTAAAATGAAAATCACAAACTCAAAAGGGAAATGCCTTGGGATATTTGTTGTCACCAGAACTTAGAGTTCATCCCAACATGGATAGATTATATTAATTATATATCCTCTTTTCTATAATATCATCTCCATCATATCTGACTCCCTCCTTCTAACCATCCTTTGAAATGAAGTGGAGTAGAAAATATATAGTGAAGAGGAATAAAAAATATGGAGCGGAGTTTCTTTCCTCTAAATGTTTACTAAATTTATTCCTAGTTAGAGGTAGGATCTTGATAATTCACCTTTTTAAAATTTGTTTGAAAACATATTTTATCTTCACCCAAAAAATTTGATATCCATTGCACAAGTTGTGAAAATTTTATACCCAAATTAATGAAGTGAAATAATTCTATTTTAAGTTTCTCCTAATCTTCCTCTAATTCATTACATTCATTACTGCCTTAAGAAGAAAATTTATATATGATATTTAGTTATAATTCACTCCTTGGAGTCCAATTTCTTATGCAGCTAGAATCACTTAATTTGGAGGTATGTAACTCGTGTTATGTATTATTTACTGAAGGTAGGTCAATTCTATTTGACCATTAAACTTACCAATTTGAATTATTTATATGGGGACCAAAATGATTAATTTAACATTTTTCACAGTTAAAAGAAACTAATCCCACAATCCAAGAGATCCTAAAAAACATTTTGACAATTAGATTAGTATTAAAAAAGTTATGCCCAAAATAACAAAGTGTTAACAAACTTTTAAAATTCTAGAATTAGGGAAATTTCACAATTTAGCTCAAAACTCATCAAAATTAAAAAAATGATGTAATTTAACTTAAAGGAAAAATTAGCAGGGATTAAATATTTGAAATACATATAAAAATTATTGAAAATATCATCTCTATTAGATATTATGATCTTTTGTCTATAATAATAAAAACTCTCTATTATCTATAAAATTTTAAGTTTCTAATCACATGGTAAGGATTTGATACCTTTTATGGGTTTAAAAAGATCTAATTTTTTTAAACACTTAAGAAGAAATATAGAAACCCATAAACCAAGATTTAATATGTGAGAAACTGAAAACATGCATAAATTGTAAACATAGAAACTATGTACCTTACATCATAAGATGTTTTTATTACCATGATTAATCGATATAGTCTTGATGAAGATAGATAAAGAGGTAACTAAATGATATCCATCCTCTAGAGGTATCCACGAGCTGTGTTGAATCACCCAACTCTCGAGTGGGATCCTCTCACCACCCATGATATGCTAGTGTCTCATGAAAGAAAAGGGTGAAGAAGAAGAGAGTTATGAGAGGATGAAATGTTTTCCCCAGATTTACACTGAATTTACACACAAATCCTACAGTCACTACCCTTATATAATTTCTTTAAGGTCCTTCCTTGAGTGAGAATGAATTAACTCATATGTTATGAGTTAATTCATGCAGTTACGCTAACCGTAATCCATGACTTAGCCAAATTTCATGCATGTAATTATATGAAACGACCTTAATAATGATAATTGTGTAGAAGAATAAAACATGGAAGTGGATTGATGTCATATAAAAACCTTCATGATATTCAAAACACCATGAAATTTGAAATATAAAGGTTTTATGAAATTCATATCATATGACTTGCACCTATTGTATAATACGATAGGGCCCAATGCATATCAAATATTCCTATGCTTTAGGGAACATCTCATTCAAACAACACTGTAGAATATATGTATCACCAAGTTATTTCTAATTAGTGATCATCATATTAGGTTGTGATTATATGGTAAGATTAATATGAGTATTATCACTTGCATAGAGATATAATTGATTACTCATATAGTATAAGTTTGTGAACTTGTAATCAGATTGACCCACTTAAAATACACCACATGGATATTCATATATGCATCATTGATGTTTCTTAAGTGAACATTGGTTATGTATCCTTTAACATTAGGTTTTCAAAAGATTTCCTACTTGTGAAGTCTCATACTTTGATTCCTATTTGAATTCATTTGATAATTTGACTTCATAAAAGGTAATTGGGTATGAAACTAATTAAATAAAGGGGTTTTATTAACTAAGATAGGATGTGTTCATTCATATAACGAGTTATCACATCAAGTCCCTCAATTGATTTTTAACTAATAACATATTCATGCTAAGATAATTACACATGATATAATTATATAAGATACAATCACCTTAGGAATTGAGAAAAAATCAATAAGTTATATGGGATTGGCATTATCCATGTCTCTTGCTTAATCTCAATGTCAAGGAAAAATGAGCATTGCTAATGGACATGCGGTGGATTAGATTACACAAAAACCCTTTATAATTTGGGTAGCTATGACATGTTTCTAAATACCAATATTAGTTTATGATCATGAATGAGATTCATAATTATTTACAACTTTACAAATGGCCCTTGGTGTTTCACATAAGATGGTGCTAATTTGTATTTTTGTACTAATGTCATTAGTTTATGCACAAAAATATTTATGATTATTATAAATACAAATAGATTTTTGTTTCATATTTTAAGAATTTGATTAAAAAATTTATTTAATTAGATAATTACCATGGTTTTATAATATAAATATTCAGTTATTTGTATTATTAATACATAAATGTGATGAAATGAAAATACCAAATAGGATTTGATCTTTGGATTATATTAATGTGCTTCTAAGGCCCATTACACGTCAAAAATTAATAATCCCACCTAAATAGAGTGTCACAACCCATCCCAGTGGGGCCCATTCCATGACTCCCCTATCCTGCCTCTAATAGGCCAGGGGATGGTGACTAGAACAAAATATGCATATCACTAACATGAGAGACATTTCCTAAGTAACTGTACACACACACACACACACTCATCCCCAATCCCAAAATGATGAAAAGTAAAAAACCACTAAGAAAGTAAAAGCATGGATACCACTATCCCAACCAACAAAGTACAATAGAGAAAGTAAACTTAGACAGAATACAAGCCCACTAAAAGAAAGATTCTATAAACTAAAAAGTACAACCTATAAAAAAAGGTACTGAGACTACTATCTGTAGCTTTAGGAACACATCGGCTTGTCTAAAATCATGAAGCACCTCCTAGTCCTAGTCTTGGTTCTGGTCTCCTAGGAATCTGTCAAAAAGAGTCGTCTATCTACACAAGAAATGACACATGGAAACAAAGCCCATGCAATATTGAGTATAACAGTACTTAGTAGAACACCTTGAAGCCACAAAGAAATACAAAAAGTAAAGGTATAATCAGCTCTACACGAGTATGTGTCTACAACACACATAACAAGATATCTAGATATACTTCAAAATAGTCCCGTAGTCTAGAGGTAAGACACAGTTATCATATAACAACACTAGAGATTCATTCTGAAAATTTCATAAGCACTTATCTGGGAGAACACACGCTTGAGTTAGATAGCACTGATGATGTTTGTCCAATAGGTACTGTTCATATGGGACCATCATGAGAGAGATACACTGACCGATCTGAAGAGAGAAACAATACAATATCTCTGGGATTACTCACTCCATGAGTGTGGAAGATCATGATACACAGATGAGGATCACTGCCAGGGCCATGGGGTGATACCATGACTCATTTGGATTCACCTTCTAAGTAGAGGATCGATGTCCATTATGATTGGTCACACTGATATAAAGACTCTACTTAGGGAAAAATAATGGATATATGATCCTACTCTAAGGCTCTCATAGGGGATTCCTAACTATATCTAGTAAAATCTTGATGAAGGGACCATACTCCTATTAATACGAAAGGATACCAACTAACATTCAGATTAATGAGAAAGGGAACTAAACCTAATGAGAATTATATGAGATACAGTATAAAAGAGATTAAATCCATGTAAAATAGAGTACACGAAGTGTAGTAGACTCACACGTCGTGTCCCTTGACACCAGGTACTGCCCGTGTACAACGACCTGTGTCTTTAGAACATGTCATGTAAAAAAGAGAGTACACAATGTGAAGAAGGTTCACACACTATGTCCTTCCATCCAGGGTCCACCCATGTACTCTTCCCATGTGCCAGTATAAGGTGTCAACCTATGTTTGCCTGCCTGTGTACCAATACATGGGGTAACCCGTGTATCCGGTCTGGGTCTGGCTGTGTGGTGGGGTACACACTGTATAGTCAAGTTGTATACTCCACCCTATGTCTATGTACATCTCGAGATACAATTAGATCCTTGAGTAATGTTTCACATGCTATATGATATGGGTCACACACAGTGTGATATTTTCCTACCTCCTGAAACCCTAACTACCACTGAGTGGGCCTCACACGTTGTGTAATCCCGGATTACACGACGTATAGAATGAGATTTTCCAAAATCTATGGTTTACTCTCTAGTCATATCCTATGATGTTCTGTACACCATTATAACCATGGATTTACAGGAAACTCAAGATCCATCCTCACTCGGTCATGCCATCACCCAAACAATGCATTCTGTCTTCTGATCCTGTCGCACAACGGATTAAAAGGGTCGTTCTTTGTTCCACTGAAGAACGTTGAAGAACGTGGATTTGGGGATCCACTATTGTCTGAATTAATCCATGTCTATCTTTTGAACTCCTTCATCTCATGCCAATCATAGATCTATGAAATCAAATCATTTCATTGAGAATCGGGTGCGTAACGATCGATTGATCAAGATTTGTCGAGTCGTGGGCCAAGCGAAGAACACCCACAATGAATGATGAAAAAGGGGGAGAAAAACATAAATCAAACAAGAGGAATGGACCTTGATTAATGTTTATTTCAATATTTATTCTTTTTAATTATAAAAATAATTTAATTAGTCAAAAAATAATCACAAGATCAACTCCCAATAAAACCTTGCATAAATAAAACCCATCCCGCAATGTTATGATCGAACCACGAATCAACCTATTCGTTGGTTGCTCTGTGTTCATTATGGAATTCTAGAACAGGGAAGGAAATAGAAAATAACACATCCTAACTTTGATTTTGATTTCTCATTGATGATGGTTGGTCACTTCATCTCCGTCATTGGTGAGATTCTTCAGGAACGACATTTGTCGATCGTCAATATGTGACTCCGTCATCATTTTCTTGAGAGGTTCTACAAATATATCCCTATTAATTATTTGTTGTTACTAGGGTTATGAGAATAAACCTAGGATTTTTGAACAAGTATTATTTTAAAGGAAATTTTCATTTCATCAATAAAATAATTTATCTTCAAATTATTTAATGATGATTACATCCTTTTCGGGTTTTTCCACAAAAGACCTGTGATGACTAAAGTTAAGTCGCATCTAGGGAAAACAACACATTACAAAATAAATGGTGGTTTTTAATTTATAATATGAGTCCCAATTCATGAGTTAATAGGATTTGAAAATAAAATAATATTTATTTAATTATTTTATTTATGGTTATTTTTAAAAACTGTCTTTCACAGCCGAACCGTGCTGGCTGATGTTAGGCCCCACCTAAGGTAAATTCGCTGCTCTAAAATCAATGGTTCCCTTATATTTATAATATGGGAACCATTTTAAGAGTTATTCAATCATTTTAGGAAAACCACTCACGCATTTTATTAAATACTGAACATTTTTCAACAAATCATTTTGGGCACAACGAGCCTTGGAATCACACTCAGTCTTAGAACCTGGTCTTGGAATTTTCCAAAATAATTTCTAAAAATAAAATCATGTAAATTCAATTCATTAAATTCTCCGCACATTAGAGATTTACATCCCTAAAAAACCAAACATAAGACTACTCAAAAATATGTGGGTACTATACACAGATATGAGCCTTTCGCTCCCATGTGCTCTTCTGGAGATTCATATACTGCCACCAGACACCCACCAATGGGATCAATCACCCACAAAAAATCCTCTCATACTAATCCTCAATCTCTGCTAGGTGCTCAAGAAAAGTCACTCCATCTTTGATGTCCAGCTCACCCCAGTTGATAACATGCGGTGGGTCATACACGTACCTCCTCAGCTACGACACGTGGAAGACATCATGTACCCGGTCCAACTGTGGGGGTAGATATAACCGATAAACCACCTCACCAACTCTATGAAATATCTAAAAAGGGTCGACGAACCACAGAAATAACTTGTCACCCCAACTAAATCTCCACAACCCACATCGAGGTGAGACATAAAGGAATACATGGTATCCTTACTCGAACTCCAAAGGTTTTTTCTATCTGTCAACATAAGATTTATGATGGATCTGTTCAGTCTTCATCTACTATTGGATGATCTATAACTTCTCAGTAGTATCTCAAACCAACTCCAAACCTATGAGTGTTGACTCTCCTGGCTCAGTGTTGGAATTTTCCCCACTCCAACGCCCCTGTGGGGTGGATCTTTTAAGGAGGTCCTTTGCGGTTTGTCTCGCGATGCACAATGATCTTATTTTCCAGACGTCCGTGTCCTGGATCTGAAGGTTTCACATGGTGATGGTGGCCTCTCCCTAGAGTTTCTAGTGTCTGCTCTTGAAGAGGTGGAGGCATGCTTAAAATGGATGCTTGTGGACCGTTTCAACTCAGCAAAGCCCTCCCTAGCAGTCTTTAGAAGATTTGTTCTCTCTTGGGGCCTCCTCTCGGGGGTTTAGATATCGAATATCCACAGGAAGTCCTTCTGTCTTGGGATTTCATGGGAAGATGATTTCTTACAAGTGCGGTGTAGGGCCCCTTGTGTTTTCAGGAATTGGAGTTTTAATCTATTGTGCTGGTCTTGGGACGTTCATAGGGGCAAAGAAAATCCGTTGGCTGCGGTTTGGATCCATATCATGGGGCTTCCTCTCCCTTTTCAGAATGGGGGGTTCCTTAGGTCCATTGGAGATTCCCTATATGTATTTTTGTGCTCTGATGCTAGGACTTCCAGTAGTGAAGACATTTCGGTGGCTCGCATTTGTGTGGAATTGGATACCTCTCTTCCCCCGCGTAGCTAGATCTCGCTAGGGTTTCAATATGACCTCACCTGGAATCAAGAGATCCTTTATCCTGTGTTTCCACAATTTTTCTATCATTTCCTGTTGTAGGGTCATTACCTCTAGGTGTGTCGTAGACGTCAGTAGGAAGAAGAGAGGCAGTTTTCTAAGTCCTCATCCTTCAGGGTCGATCCGCGGGGATAGTCTATTCACCCCTCCGAGGGTTTGAACAGTGGATTCATGGACCCTGTGGTTTCTCCAGTTCAAGTTTCATCCTCCCCTGCTCAGAGGCTCAAGTTGTCTTCAGGCCCTATCCTTGAGAATGATGCGGTTATGTTCATGGACTTAGTTCCTAGTGTTCTGAATGGTGGGATCTTCTCACAGTTGGGAAATATCTCTATCTCCCCCAGCCTCATTTAGTTTTTTTGAAGAGTATGCTCTTATAAGAGTGCCTTTATGGGCCATGGATTCCTACTATAGTTCTTCTGGACTTGCCACCCCTGTTTTCTGGTTCTTCTGTGACTCTCCTGGCTGTTCCAGTGGAGTCCTCTGAGGTGGATCATCCTATTTTTGGTGATCACCCAGAATCCCCTCCTCAAGTTTGTTGTCAAGACTAGCAATTAGAAGCTATTCCAAGTATCCACTTAGTTTTATAAGAGCATCCTATTCTTGGTCCCAAGCCTAGGTGTGTGTCTAAATCCTATCCTCATGGATATACATCCCCAGTTGGTGGGAGGAAGTGTTACAGTGAGGGGGTTTGTACCCATTTGCAAACAAGATTTCTCAAGGAGAGGTCCTTCTCCTACTTTCAGCTGGCTACTAGTTCTGGAGCCAAATCCAGAGCTATCCCATTTCAATGATTCCAATCCTTATATGGAATGATCATGGCCTCGGTGCCTAGGTGAAGATTGATTTACTTGATTCAATCATTAGGGAACATAAGGTTGCAGTTGTGGCCATTATTGAACCCAAGAAAAATCTTGCCAGGCTCCGAGATGTTATGTGGAAGATCAAGATGCATGGCTCCCTACATGATACTGCAAATAACAACCACATTTGGATATTTTGGAACAAGAATACTTCTGTGGAGATGATGTAGGCTGGAGATCAATTTATTACAAGCAAGGTGACTTATGGAGTCAACACCTTCTTCTTGACTTGTGTTTATGGGAGTTGTGACCCTCTTCAAAGGGCTAGTCTTTGGAGTGATTTAAACAATTTTCTCCCAAGAAACTTACCATGGTTTGTTGAAGGGGATTTCAATATTGTGGCCTCCCTAGAGGAAATGAAAGGTAGGGGTCCTTTTTATAGAAATAATAGTAGATAATTAAATCAGTTCATGGCTGGGAAAGGTTTGTCTGATCTGGGTTACTCTGGTGATGATTTTACCTAGTGCAATAACCTAAAGGGATATCATCGCTCGTGGAGTCGTCTGGATAGATTCTTGGCCAATATGGAAGCCATCTTTTAGTTTTCAACCTCTAATGTGCGTCACCTGGTCCGAGGTATCTCTGATCATTCCCCCCTTTTGGTCTTGATTTTTTCTGGATAGGACCATCAGGAAAGGTTCTTCTTCTAGCAACAATGGGTGACCAAACTAGGATATCAGGAGTTGGTTCGTGTTATTTGGAATTCTCCGGGTCAGGTTAAATCTTGGCTTTCCCTTCATGATAAACTGAAGCGTCTTAAGGGACGTCTTCCCTCATGGGAAAAGGATATCCCTTGGGTTGATATCAAGATAGATAGATCCCTTAGAATAGTTGAAAGTCTAGAGGTGTGTTTGAAAGAATGTTGGGAGGATCATTATTTGGAGGAACTTTCTAACAGAAAGGAATATCTTGTTGATTTGCTTCTAGCTCAGGAACATCAGGGCAGTGAAGCCTCAAGAATCAAATGGCTCAGAAAAGGGGATAGAAATACTCCATTTTTTCATGCATGCATTAAAGAAAGGAAGAGACCTATCAAGCTTAATATTCTTCTGGAAGATGGATCTCACACAGAGGACCGAGATGTTGTGGGAGGCATGGCGTACTCTTATTTTAAGAATCTTTTGGTTGTACCTAGTGTTCATATGCCCAGTGGGTACCCAATAAGGGATAATGGTTTCTTTGATGTTATTCCCAAATGTGTCTCTGCTCAGGAAAATGAGAGGTTGATTTATTTACCGGATGAAAAGTAAATAATCACTGCCATGATGAACCTTCATTTAGATAGTGCTCCAGGCCTTGATGACTTCCTGGGCTCCTTCTATAGGGGCTCTTGGGAGGTGGGGAAAGCGGATATCATTACTGGGATCCAAGATTTTTTCAAGGGAGGTAGCCTGCCGAGTGTTGCTTATGCCACCACCATGGTCCTTATTCCAAAAACATAGAACCCCACTTTTATCATGAAGTATCATCCAGTGAGCTTGTGAAACTTCTCGTACAAAGTCCTTGCTAGTGTGATTAATGTGAGATTGTCCATGTATCTTCCTCGACGGATCTCTTTGGAGTAGCACGACTTTGTGAGAGGTCATTTCATCCAAGGTGCCATTGCCCTTGCACATTAACTTATAAGGGACATCAACTTCAAAACCCGCAGATCAAATGTAGCTATAAATTTGGATATGAACAAATCTTATGATCATGTGGAGTGGGGATTCATCAATAAGGAGCTAGAGAGTATGGGCTTTTCTTCTGGGAATATTGATATTCTTTTTAGATGTTTCAGCTCTCCGTGGATGGCAGTTTGTTTTCTGGGGAAGTCCTATGGTTTCTTTAAGTCCACCTGTGGCCTCTTTCAATGTGATCCTTTGTCTCCTAGTATCTTCATTCTCACTTAGGAGGTCTTGAGCATGCTCATTTTTGGAAGCATCAATAATGGTGATATTTTTTCTTACCGAAGGAGTGTGAGGGCTACGCCCATTTCCCATATTATGTTTACTAATGATACTCTTGTGTTTATTAATACTGAGAAAAAGTCTATTTGTGGTTTGAACAGGATTTTGGAGGAGTAATTCCATTGGAGTGGTCAAATTATCAATAAAGATAAAAACATATTTTTCATTTCAAACAAATTCTCTCCAAGTCGGATATCTGATATTCAAAATAACCTTACCATGAAAAGAGGATGTTTTCCTATGCACTACCTTGGGGATCCAATTTCCCCTATTAGACTTCGGATTTAGGAATTTTACTTCCTCATCATTAGGATATCGGATCACATCCTTAACTGAAAAAACAAGTACTTATCCTTTGGTGGACATATCGCTCTCATTAACAGTGTGATTTTGGCCACTCCAGTTCATGCCTTGTATGCGGTTATGGCCCCAAAGGGTGTGATCTTCAGCATTGAAAAACTTCTGGCTGGATTTATCTAGGATCCTATTGCAGAAAGGAAAGAATGTTGGGACTCTTGGAATAAGGTGGCTAGGACTTCTAGGGAAGGTGGGATTAATGTGCGTAGTTTGGATTACACTATCAGCAGCATGCATGATAAACTAGGCTGGGAAATTGTGAACCAAAGTACTATGTGGGGGAAAACTATGCATCCTCTAGATTGCAGTCGTTCCTCTATGGAAGGAAGGGGTTACTTGGTTTGGCCAAATTTTTCACAACTGGTTTCGGAGCTTACCTGCCACTCGTAATGGATTATTGTAAGGGTTGATATTTCCTTCTGGCACCAAAACTAGGCAGGGAGAGTGCTGGGTTTTTCGGGATGCCCGACTCCTTACATCTCCTTCAGGGAAGCTAGTTTGTACCTGGGTTTTATTAGCACGGTGCTGGATGAGGAGAAAAAGTACCTTTTCAAACTCATTGATGTTTCCCAGGAACCTGACCGATGTGTATTCACTCCTTCCACTTTGGGGTTCTTTTCTACTCAGGATTTTCATCATGAAAGGAGAAACTATGCCATTTAGAATGAATGGAATCAACTGCTGTGGATCAAAGCAGTGCCCGCTAAATATAATTTTCTCCTTTGGAGAATTAGGCATCTTGAAATTCCCACTGATGATAACATTAAGCATTGCGGTATCCCGCTTTCCTCACGATGTTCTTGCTCCATAACTTCAAAGGAGGAGATGACTCACCATCTGTTCTTCTCGGGTGAGTGGGCAAAGGTGGTCTGGGGTTTCTTCGGGGAATTCACAGGGTTTTGCGATGGTTCTCTGGGGGCCCTCCCATTTTTGGACAAATGGTTTCATGGATCGGGAGAGAGGGGTCTGGAGAAGTCGGCCTGCGCGCTGCTTCTTCAGGATGGGTGCTGGTCGATCTGGAAATCCAGGAACAAATGCTGATTTGAGGGGAATCATAGTTTGGGGAAGTCCATCATCAGTAGGAAAAAATGATCACTCTCGGATCTTCTATGTCTTCTCAGTAGCTGGCGAGGGGCTCCCTCCCTCAACTAGTTATTTTCTGGTCTTCGTAATGCACAATCACATGCTGGTATCAACAGAGGGGCCTGGGTTCGTTGGTCTCCCCCCTCCGCGGGCCTCAAAATTAACACTGATGGGGCCTGTTGATTGGGCTTTCTGCAAGGGGGTGGGGTGGTTTGAGACTCATGGGGTTTAGTCCTCCTGATATTCTCCTCCCGGTTAGGCTACGGTTCCTCTCTTCAGGCGGAAGCTAAGGCGATGCTCATGGGTATCACCCTTTGTTTTCAGCGGGGTCTTCATTTTATTGATGTAGAAATGGATTATAAAATTCTTCATGAAACCCTGAATGATTTATGACTTCCTCCATGGTCCATTTTTTTCATTATCAGAAAGGGTAAAGGTATGCTATCCGATAGAACTGAAATCAGCCATTCCTGGCGTGAGGGTAACCAAATGGCGGACCACCTTGCTTATTTGGATGTTCTTGGTTCTAATCCAATACGATTGCATGATTTTCCTACTGTGAAGCCGGAAGGAGTCAATTTGATCAGAGGGGATGCCCTTGTATTGCATTATTTCAGACCTCCTTAGGTTTTTTCAGCTCTTTGTATGTTTGTATGTTTGTTTTTCTTCTCAATAAAAAAAGTAACTTTGATGATGATATTTGGATGTCTGTTTTTTGGTGAAACACTTTGATCAAGATTAACTAAGTACCAAATGCCTCTTGTAATCCATTCCACAATTGGGACTTGAAATGAGCATCACAATCTGAAATTATCATTGATGGGACTCCATGGAGTTGAACTATCTCTTTCATGTAGAGGCATCCCAAGCTCTCTACTAAACTCTTCTCTCAGATAGCTAGGAAGTGGGACGAATTGGTGAGTCAGTAAAATATCACCCAGATGGAATCGTGTCCCTTGGACACATGTGGTAAACCCATCATGAATTCCATCAATATTTTATACCACTTTCATTTTGGAAACTCAAGGGGTTGAGCTAAACCCATTGTAACCTAGTGCTCAACCTTCACCTACTGGCATGTAAGGCATCAAGAAATGAACTCTACCACTTCCTTCTTCATCCCTATCCACCCAAACCAACATCGGAGGACCTGGTACATTTTTTCCACTTCAGGGTGTACCGCCAAAGGGGATGCACGAAACTGCCGTAGAACCCCCCCAACAATGTCACTAGTACTACAGTACATCCTCTGTAAAGAATTATGTGCTCCCTACCTTGGAAATATCCATCAGATGAATTCTCTATGGACATCTAAGAATGTAAGGTCTCGATGTTTTATCCCCAATTTGTGCCTCCCTGACTCACAGTAAGAGTGGAGGTGTGACAACCATCGAATGGAGGTAAGCTGCATCATCTCCATCCACAAAGGATAATTGTAATGAGGCCAACTGCTCCGACGTCTCATTTAGCAAATGTGATCTAGATCTCCCACTGAGAGTATCTTTCACCACATTCAGCTTCCCAAGAGTATAGACAATGTCAAAGTCATAGTACTAGAGAAAATCTAGTAATTTACTATATCTCAAGTTCATATCATTCTAAGAGAATATATATATGAGACTCTTGTGATTGGAGTAGATGATAAACTGTTCTCCCATTAGGTATTGTCGCAAAATATTAAATGCAAAGACTACCGCTGCTAACTCAAGATCGTGTGTCACATAGTTCTGATAATGTGGCCTCAACTATTATAAACCATAGGAAATCACCACTTGCCTCTACATCAGGACACAACCAAGTCTGATCCATGGTGTATCACAGAACACTACATACTCGACACCCTTATCTGATAATCTCAAGATCCAGACACTCATAAAACTCTGCCTGAACTTATGAAATCATTAACCCGGGGTCAACCTTAGAGAACGATCATGACCCTATCAAATACTCAAGGAGGTCATATATCATTGGTAGTGGATACTCATTCTCCAAAGTCACTTGGTTTAAGTGTTGGAAATCCACACTCAACCTTAATTCCTCATATGCCTTTTTTTTCCAAAAAAACTGGGGCCACCCAGGGTGAATCATTGGGTCTTACTAATCACTTCCTCTAAATTTCCTCCAATTGCACCCTTAACCCATGAAGCTCTATGGGAGTCATCTGATACGCTGGTGCTAATATTGATGTAATCTCGAGGTGTAAAACAATACACAAGTCTATATTCTAATGGAGAGGTAATCCCAGAACATCTTCTAGAAAGACATCCTCGTAATCCACCACTACTGCTAGGGACTTAAAACTCATAACATCTATTGCTCCTAGGGTAAGTCTAGAAAACTCATGAGTGATTGGCTGCACCCTCCTACACATGAGTCCATCCTGTGCTTCCTGGGTTTCCCTTTCACCAATAAAGTAAAACATCACCCCATCGCTATGGACACACCACACATTTCGACTAAAACAGTTAGTCTAGGAATGGACCAAAGATAACCAATCCATACCAAGAATGAAGTCGTAAGGCCTCGATGCTGCCACCAAGAGGTTCCAACCATAACTCTCACCTCCAAGTTTAAGGTCATACTTTCATCATAAGTGTGATCATAGAGTCTTCTCCAGTAGGTGTCTCTAAGCACAAGGGTCGAGTCAATGGTCTAACCATAATCTCAAGGTCTATTATAGTATTTTTGATAAGAAAATAATGACTAGTATCTTTGTCTATCAATATAGTAGCTAAAGTATAAAAGACATAGATCATACTTTAAATAATTCTTGGAGCCTCTGGGTCATACGCCTCGACCACACGCATTTTTCCCCACCCTTGTCCTCCAGCTCCCTAAGCCTAGTAAAAACTACTTGGGGGTGGTGGTGGTAACATATTGAAATGTATTCCACCTCCTGCTGGTCTCCTAGCACCTCTACTATGTCCACCACCCTGTGGATCTGCCTACTCTTATTTTTTCCTCTACCTTGGTGGCCCATCCACTGTATCCTTGTCAGTAGCACGATGGGTTGTAAAATCTAGAGCGTGATGTCCCCTACCATCACATTAGTAGCATCACCTCTCCCTTGGCTGATTGGATCCACCTTGTGAACCCTGAACTACATATCCTCTATCCCAGGAACTCCTCCTGAAATGTCTCCCACGTCTGGATCCTTGAGAATTACGTTGGATCCCTACTTATCCACTGATTACTACCACTGGCTGTATCTTCCCAACCAAGGAAATCTCAACTACCAAGGGTTTATCTAACACCATAGAATTGGTAGGAATGCTCATAGGGGATACAATGGATCAAATGACTCTATACAGACCTCACTCAAAGGTCTAAACCCTGTAGTTCAAATCATATATCACATCTATTGAGTACCTGAAGAGGTAGGTATGGATCTATGAATACTCAGACACAGATGTTCCATCCTACTGCAGTTTTAGAATCTCATGAATATGTATAACCCTCAACTTATATGGCGAGAAATCCTCTCTAAAAATGTCATCAAACTTTTCCCAGGGAATGTTCTCCTCATCGTATGATCAGGTAACTAAAACCCATCATCTCCCTATTGACCTAAAGATAAGGATCACCGCCAGAACCACCATCTTATCTATTGGTGTCTTGACTAGAAAAAAAACTTGGTTCAAGACCTCAAGCCCATCCTCAGCCTCTTATGTGTCGGCCCCACCTTAGAACCCGATGGGTATCTGCTTTTTAAACCCGTGAAGTGTTCTCATCCTATGCTCTTCATCCACTGGTACTAAAAGTACCATGTGCTTCTCTATAGGTGGTGGTTTGGCTGGTGCACCACTTAGAGGTAATATCTAGGGAACTGATCCCTGTATCGATGCCCTGTCACTAAGGGGGTCATTATCATGATCAAGCTATTGAATCCTAGCTTGTATACATTTCGAAGACATCCTGTAAGAGAGAAAGATGTACCACAGTAAATGAGTATATCTGGAGAGATGAATCAAGAAGGACATGGAAAACACAACCCATTATTATATGATGCATGTACAATTATTTTTTTCCCTACAACCAGTGTTCTCATGTATCGAGTCGAAAAGAAGGTTATCAGAGTCCTGATGTATGGATATGTCGGCCTCTGCACCAACATTGGAGTCCCTGGCCTAAAATGAAAACTCAAACCACTTAATAATGTTTCCCCAAACAAATCTCATAGACTCTCGGTCCTAAGGTATAACTAACCACCTCTGATACCACTCTGTCACGATCTATCTCGGTGAGGCCCATGCAGTGACTACCCAAGGCCGCCTCTAATAAAACAGGGGCTGGTGACTAGCACTGTGTAGGTATATTAATAACATGGGAGGCATTGTCTAAGTACCTATACACATGCACAAATATCTAATCCCAAAATTCTAAAAAGTAAAAACCACTAAGAAAGTAAATGCATGCATAACACTATCCCAACTAGCAGAGTACAACATGGAAAGTAAACTGGGCCAGAATACAAGACCACCAAAAGAAAGAGTTTGTAAACTAAAAAGTCTAACCTGTAAACAAAAGGTACTGGGACTATTGCCTATAGCCATAGGAACACCCTAACTTGTATGAACTCATAAAGCACCACTTGGTCTTGGTCTCCTAGGACTCTTTCAAAAAGGTTCATATATCTACACAAGTCATGACACATGCGGGAAAATCCCATTTAAGGGTGAGTAAAATAATACTCAAAAGGAAACCCTAAAACCATAAATCAATACACAAAGTAAAGGTACAATCATATCTTCAAGAGTATGTGTCTATAACACATATAAAAAGATATCCAGATATACTCAAACCCAGAACTGTAGTCTAGAGGTAAGTCGCAACTACCGTATACCAATACTAGATATTTATTCCAAATATTCCATAAGAAATCATCTAGGAGAACACACTCTTGAGTCTGATAGCACTGATGATGCCCACTTGAGAAGTACTATTCATTGAGAACCATTATGAGAGATATACATTGATCGATTTTTAGAGAGAAACGATAAACTATCTCTAGGAGTACTCACTCCATGAGTTTGGAAGATCACGATACACAGACGAGGATCACTGTGAGGGCTATGGGGTGATACCATGACTCATCCAGATTCACATTCTAAGTAGAGGATCGACATCTAGTAGGATTGGTCATGCTGATACCAAGACTCTACTTACGACACAATAATGGATATAAGATCCTACTTCGGGCCTCTCAAAGGGGATTCCTGACTATATCCAGTAAAATCCCACTGAAGGGACCATACTCCTATGAATAGGAAATGATACCAACTAACCTTCAGAAGAATGAGAAAGGGAACCAAACCTAACATAAATTTTCTCCGATACGGTGGACAAGATATTCAATCCATGTATAATAGAGTACACAATGTGTAGTAGAGTCAGACATCATCTCCCTTGACCTTGGGTACTGACCGTGTACAACAATCTGTGTCTTTAGAACATGTCATGTAAAAATAATGTAGACGGTGTGTAGAAGGGTCACACGTTGTGTCCTTCCATCTGGGGTCCACCTGTGTACTCTATCTATGTGCCAGTACATGGTGTCAACCCATGTTCGGCTGCTCATGTACTAGTATATGGGGTAACCCGTGTATCCGGTCTGGGTTTGCCCGTGTGGTGGGGTACACGATATGTAGGCAAGCTATGTACTCCACCCCATGTCCGTGTACCTACCAAGATACACAACGATCCTCGGGGAAGGTCCCCACACACCATGTGATAGGGGTCACACACTGTGTGATACTTTACTTCCTCCCAAAATCATAGACACCATTTATTGGGCCCCATACACTGTGTAACCCCAGATTACATGCCGTGAAGTGCAAGATTTTCAAGAATCCCTCGGTCGTGATCCAGTCATCTCCTTTGATACTCTGGCCACCATTCTAGCTTCTCCTTGCTGGGAAACTCAAGATCCAGCCTCACTCGGTCATTCCATCACCCAAATAATGTGTTCCATCTTTTGATATGGTCTTACAATGGATTAAAAGGTGTCGTTCTTCATTCCACCGAAGAACATCAAATAACTTGGATTCAGGGACCCATTATCATCCGAATTGCTCCGTGTCTATCCTCACACCTCTATCGTGTCACAATGATCCCATGTATATGATATCAGATCATTGTACTGAGAATTGGGTGTGCAACGATCAATTGATCAGGATATGTCGAGTTATGGGCTAAGAGAAGAATGCTCGTGACGAATGATGAACGAGGGGTGGGGGGAGAAAATATAAATCAATCAAGAGTAACATACCTCAATTTATGTTTGTGTCGATATTGGTTCATTACCATTACAATGATAATATAATTATCCAACACATAATCACAAGATCAACTCCCAATAAAATCCAACCGAAATGAAACCCATCCCGCAAGGTTAAAATTGAACCGTGGATCAACCTGTTTATTGGTTTGTCTATGTTCATTGTGGAATTAAATAATGAGAAAGTAAATACAAGATAACACATCCTCGATTTTATTTGGATCACTCACTGAAGAAGTTCGGTTGCTTCATCACCGTCTTTGGTGAGATCCGTCAAGAACGTCGTTTGTCGATCGCCGATCTGTGACTCCGTCGTCATTTTCTTAAGAGGTTCTCTAAAGTTCTCCCTATAAATTCTTTGGCATTCCCAAGGTTATGTGGCTAACCTTGAGATTTATGAATAAGGATTATTTTAAAGTAAATCTTCATTGAATCAACAAAATAATTTATCTTCAAATTATTTAATGACAATTATGTCCTTTTTGGGGTTTTCCACAGAAGACCCATGCCGAATAAAGTTAAGTCATGCCTAGGAAAAACACCACATTGCAAACTAAATAGTAGTATGTGATTTCCAATCCAAGTCCCCTTTCATTTTTTATTAGAAATTTAAAATAAAATAATATTTTTTTAATTATTTTATTTATGGTTTTGTCCAAAAGCTATCTTTTATAGCCAACCCACGCCGACCGATGTTAGGCCTCACCTAAGGTAAAGCCGCTGCTCTGGAAAAAATAGTTCCCTAAAATTTATGATCCAGGCACCCATTTAAGAGTTATTCACTTTTTTAGGAAAACCTCTCATGCGATTTTATTAGAAAATAAACAATTTTTAGAAAATCGCTCCAGGAACACCGGGCCTCAGATTCACACACTGTCTCAAGTGCCTGGTCTTATAACTTTCCCAAATAATTTCTAAAAATAAAATCAGGAAAAATTAGACTCATTACAAAGACCATTTAAGAACCTCCTTTACTAACTTTAACTAATTTGAAGGCTCATTAATGCACCTGACAATGTGGTTTGGGACTTAACCCATTTTTAGAGGCTATTTAATGCTCCAAATGATCATTTGAGTCTATCCATTACACCTCATTTTTTTCCTGAGAATTTAGATTCCTTGGAGACTATTTAAAACCCTATTAATATAAATATCAAAGATAAGGGGTGTAATATTCATCACATTGAGAGAAATGAAATGTGGTACTTAGTGTTTTCTAGTGCTCCTCATCCGAGAGAGTTCTTTGTTTTTCTTATCGAGAGGTTCTATGGTGTCCTTTTATTTCCTTATTCCATCCTTTAAATTAGAGGTGTGACTGGTATCACTTGGATAAGAAGATAATCCCACCAAGGAATTGGTGATTAGCATTATCAGTGGATACTGAAAGAGGCTTAAATTCATTAATACAAGTTTGTTTTAAATATTCTGAACATGTTTAGAAGGTATTTTAATTTTATTATTTTATTATTATTATTTTTATTTGATGTTTATGATCTTATATGGGTTTTATAATTTCTTTTTTTATATACTGAATGTGGATACAATTATTAATACCTTTCCATAACATCAGAGAAAAGGCCAAAGACTTAACCCAATTCCTCATAACTCTCATAGATGAGTGTGTAATGAAGGGAGGATCTTCACTCAGGAGATACATTATTGATATAATGAGTTATATTGATCAAGGTGTTAGGGAAATGGAGTGATTTGATAGGTTCATATGGATATCATGTCGAACATATTTCTATAGAGGATATTATACTAACACTCCTTCCATGGTGTCAGAGTAATGGTTAATGGTTAATTGATTCCTAGGAACCATCACACATGAACATGTGATGAGGTGTGACTATCCACCTAAGATATTTTTTATTGATACAAAGTGTTGCATGGACTATGTTTTTGGGGTAATGGGGTGCTTTGATAGGTTCATATGGATGTCATGTTCAATGTGTTCATATGAGGGATCTAATCCCACAAGTCTTGTAGTGGATTTAGAGCCATAATTAATAGAGGAAAAATACATAAACCAACCATTATAATATTGTATAGTCTTATGATATATTCACACTATATAAAAATTTATTTAAAAATCACATGAAACATTGTTGGAAAGTTTGATGTTATGATTTCTCTACTTAAGGGCAATTTCAAGTAACGTGTTTCCACTCAGCCTTTGTGTGAAATATCACATACCCTGTGTTCTAGTCCATCAAACTACTTAAAAATCATAGATCTTTATATCTTATTGAAATTGATATGGAGACATAGAATTATTCTATTTAATGATATTAAAGTCTTAACCATCATATGATATAAGAATTTAAATAAATTAAGTAATTAGTATTTAGTATGTGTAAGATGCATTGAGTATGTATAAGATACATACAATTGAATTAATGTGAATATAATCATGAAATGTATGTATATGATACATATAATGTCAATGATGAGACTTAATATAAAATCCCTCATTAAATATTCAAGTGTTAAATGCCTTCCAATATGATTCACTTTCTTTAAGGACTTAATCAATCAAATAAATGAGTCATGCTTATCCAAGCATCAAAAATATATATTGTGTTATGAGAAAAGGGTTTTCATTATCCTATTTTCAATACTGGGTGACACTTGGATAGGTAAAAAAATTATATTTTTACCTAGAGGCATAGTGTTTGGAATATTCATGAGATAAATTAGGAAGGATTTTTTCCCTTAACAATCCAAGAGTTTTATTTGATATAATTAACAAGAGTTTTTAACCAAATATATATGACTTAAAAGTCTAGATTAGCTGAGTTAATATAGGCCGTAATATGGATATTAAAAAACTAAATTTATATTAGTGAAGGTTATTATTTTATTGGTAACATGTCCAATTAGATATTATATTGAATAATAATATATATGATACTAATAATAACACATATTTTGTTATAGATATTCATGAAATTATTCACAAACTCAAATTTATCATTGAGATGAGTCATTGAGAAAGATAAATTTAATGATAATAATTTCATAGACTAATATCATAATTTGAGGAATATTGTCAAACAATAGGAATAATTATACATTATAGAGAAACACAAACCATATGATAAATTTTCTTCTACCTCAAAAGTACAGTGAAAAGTATCAGAAGGATGCATATAAAATAAGATGTCATGTGCTATCAACCATTTTTTCAAAGATTTAGAAGCCATATAAATACATGAAATCATTCAATGATATTTAATAGATTAATAATAAATCAAGGATTCATTGGTTTAAATAATCATATATAAGAGATATCAATTTCTCTAATTTTGATTCATGGGTATTATATACCTAATGCATGATGTGATCATTATGAGACATACAATTTTTCCCCTAACCCTAGTATAGTAGTAAAGTATCAAGGTTGATCTATAGTAAAGAAGTAGTGAATACACAATTCAACTGGTTATCCAATAAATGAAATGAAAGTGAAAACAAAAACACACAAACTAAAAAAATGGAAAAAGGAATAATAAAAAAAAAAGTTTCAGGGTTACAATTTCAATTATGGTAAACTATAAAAATTATCCTTTAACACATCATATTATTGATGAGATTTATTTATCTTGAGGATTCAAATTTGTTTCCACTTCTTATCTAGATATGAATATTTTATTTCATTAAGGGTTTGATCCATGGTTTGGAAATTAACTATTTTAAAATGTATTTTGATTAAAAACTTCAAATAACATGACAAAAAACTCACCCAATGGTCATGGGTTTTCTCACAATAATTTTTTGGATTTCCCTTGATTATATTTTTCTTGGTCTAAAAAACACAACTAGTGGATTTGATAAAATGATGACATTTTTAATGACTCGTATTTTCACTAGCTTTATTTTTATAAATTAATTGGGACAATTCTGAGACCAGGCGCTGAGACGACCTATGATTCTGAGGCCTGATGTTCCTAGAACAATTCATTGAAAAATGTTAAGATTTTAATAGTGCACATGACAGGGTTTCCTAAAAAAATGGAATAAATCCTAAATGGGTGCCCATATAAAACATCTAAGGGCACCATTGTGTTCAAAGTAGTGATTTTACCATAGGCGGGGCCTAACATCGACTGACGTGGTCCAACTGTGAAAAGTAGTTTTTAGACATTAAATGAAATAAAATAAATCAAGTTTATTTTATTTAACATTATGCGATAATGAATTAGAGATTTCCTTTTTTAATAATCCCTATTAGATAAATTTAGGGTTATTATCATAAACTTGGAATTCCTTTGATGCATGGACACAAAAACCTCTCCAATGAACTATGACGAACGCTGAAAGATCAAGGATCGATGACAACACGAACCTCTGTTCTTCATCAACAACTAATCCACCATGCGGTAGGATGTCAAAATCTCTGTTATTCCCTCTTCCCCTATTATATTCAATGATGAACCTGGACCAACCAAAGAATAGGTTGATTCATGGTTCAACCATTCTTATAGGATGGATAATTGTTACGGGGTTTAAAAAGGGGAGATAAATCTTTGCAATTATCTATTGTTGTTCTTCATTAAAACATTCTAACATGAATGGATCAATCCCAGAATGAAGAAGGCCAAGATCCATTATTTGGGAGTTCAAGTTCTTTATCTATCCCCCCTAAATCTATCATGTTCTTCATGCTTTCTTTGCCCTTGAAACCCCTATGCGGATGATCGACCATTGAAACCCTGATCCATGGCGCAATGATTCAAGATTAAAGGATTTGACCCTATGATGACATATCAGACATGTGATGAGAGCGTGGTATGGTTCAGTAGAGGTGATGGCTTATGGAGGAACAATGCCATGATGAAAGGTAGGCCACCGGTAGGGCGGTCGTCGGGAAGGGTAAGACACAATCAGTGGGGCCAGTCCTAGGGGAGCGTGAGGTGGTGATGGGCCATCGGTAGTGAAGTTGATGGAAAAAAATGCCACAGTCTAGGTAGGACCTCAAGGGAGCCTTCAACGGAAGATCTCATCGTAGTAGAGGCTGTAGGCAGTGACTGGGAACCATGACAGGAGGTCGTAGCAGTGAGCTGGGATGTAGCTCAAAGCCGTGTCAGAGGAACCCATAGTGGAAAAGCCACAGGGAGTTTAGAGGAGGTGGGCCAGCTGTGTGAAGTGTAGCATAGCATCGCATTGACCGAGTGACACAGGGTGAGCCATGCAGTTAGGGAAGATCATGTAGACCTGGGGGGGGGGGGGTGGAGGCGGCCGAGGTGGGATGCATCTAGTGGAGAAAACCAGACCGTATGTAGCGGGCCAGACCGTACTAGACCAGACCGTGTCTGGTCGTCTAGATTGAACCAGACCGGGTTAGGTCAACCAGACCGGAATAGACTAGGATGGGTTGTATGGACCCAGTCGGGTCGAGTCCGACGGGTCGGGTTATACCCGGACCGGACCCGAGTTGGACTGTTTTACAAAAACAACAATATCTTTTAAATAGTGTGTCTGTTTGATAATCCATTTATGGATTAGGGAACCTTGTGATGAGACAATACTTTTTTAATTCTCTAAGTAGCTGCGAAATTCTACAGTTAGTTGTGACTTGGTGACTGTGTGACTTGGGGGTTGCATGACTCATTAACACTCTATGTTTTATCTAAGATATATATTTTATCAACACTCTGTGTGTTATGGACACTCTATGTGTTATCAAAACTCTATGTGTTATCAACACTATGTGTGTTATCGACACTCTGTGTGTTATCGTAGTTGGGGTTTGGATTATTGGTAAGCACCCTGTAATACTACATGAAAAATGGGGGTTCAAAACCCATTGGGCGTAGGACACTGTAGCAGTACTATAGCGGTATTGTAGCAGCATCGGTATTGTTGATCTATGGGTACTGTAGCGGCGGAAAGGCACTGTAACGGTGGTGGTACTGTGTGGGTACTGTAGTATCAATGTTACTATTCACAAAATGGGAATTGGGCAAAAAATTTGGGCTTACAAGCTATGTAATGGGATACAAGCCCACTAGGCCTTCGAGCTATGTAATGGGTCTCCCTCTACCTAGTTAAAAGAGGTCTTTTCTTTTCTTTATTAATAAAAATGAGGCTTCAGCCCCAACCTTTAAAAAAAATACACCCTGTGTTATTGACACTGGGTGTTCTGTGGACTACGACTAATAATATTGCTTTTGTACTCTAGAATTATACCTGTGTGAGATGATTGTACTTTATGTGTTTACCTTATGGTATACTTTGTGTGTTTACTTTTTGGTATACTTCATGTGTTTCTTTTGTGGTATACTTTTTGTGTTTCTTAGTGGCATTCCTTTGTGATTTCGGGGTGTCCTACTGAGTATTATTTTACTCACCACTATATGGGCTTTGCTTGCATATTTTGTGTCTTGTGAAGATGATCAATGCTTTGGTGGAGTTCTATGTAGACCAGGACTATGTGGTGCTTATATTTTTCAGATAGAGGAGGTGTGATCCTATGGCTTCAAACAACTGTCCACACCTACCCTTCAGGTAGGGTTTTCTATGGATGAGTTTCAGGAACTTGTGAATCCACTTTGATAGACTATTTCTTTTGGTGGGATTGTATTCTATCCCTATTTACTTATAGATTCTTACTGTCATACTCTATGTTTTGTATCTTAGTGTATGAATGCATTGTTTACTTAGTGTTTTTACATTTTAGTATTTTGGGCTTGGATATGTGTGCGTGTGTACAAGTACTTAGGAAAATGCCTCCCATTTAGGGGATATGACTACTCAGTGCTAGTCACCAACCCATGGACTATTATATGAAGTCTTGGGGAAGTCACGGTATAGTCCTCTCTAGGATGGGTTGTGACAGAGTGGTATCAGAGCAGGTTGGTTTTACTTAAGGATCAATATTCTCTGAGTTTGGTTTGGGGGCAATAGTGTTTTGTGTTTGGAGTTCAGCTTTCAGTACAGAGAATCCAGTGTTAGTGCAACGGTCGATGTATCCATACATGAGGACTTTGAATTATACTTTCTGACTTAGTACATGAAAAAACTGGTTGTAGGGAAATTAATGGTACATGAATCCTATAGGATTTGGGTGTGTTCTCATGTCATTCTTGAGTTATCTCACCAGGTATAATCTATTGACTGTGGTTCCTCTTGATCTGTTTTAGGATACCTCCACACAACCAGCCATCTAGGATTCCAATGTGTGACCATGAGGATATTCTACCTAACGATGAGGCGTCGGCACAAGGACCAATACTAGAGACAACACATATGGGTAGTGTACCAGCAATACCACCACCCATCGAGCAGTAGTTACTTCCAGCGTTACTGATAGAGGATCCATGCAGGTTGAGTGCATTTCATGAGTACCAGAGGCAAAGAACTCCCATGTTTCAGGGTGAGAAAAAACCATAGGTATCTAAGGATTGGATGGATGCATTTACACGTGTCTTCCACCTTGTGAGGATTCCTTCTGACCAGATGATAGTTCTAGCCATGAGCCTTCTTCAGGACTCATTGGGGAGATGGTGGAGGTTAGTGATCTAGACGCATGACGAGACATCTCTATCTTGGGAATAATTTGAGTGCCTCTTGATGGAGGAGTTATTTCTGTAAATGTTATGCTCATTGAACATATAGTAGCTCCAACATCTACAACAGGGTAGTCAGACAACAGTGGAGTACTCGACGAGATTTAATGATCTTTCTCACCACTCCACAGATATGGTGCAAGACCCATTATTCAGGGATTGAAACTTAGAGATTGGGATACGCTAGTAGATCAAGTAATCGATGATATGCATTATAATTCTGACTTATGCTGGGGTATTGGAGCGATATTTGTTTTTGGAGAGCTTTCTAGCAGAGCAGACTCCAATAGTGAGAGCTACCAACAAGCACCAGGTAGCCGAGTCTTCAAAGGAAGGTATCCAAAAATAGACGTAGGGATCCAAGGGGATCAATCACATCAGGGGATAACCCCAAGACACACTATTAGCAGTGCGAGTCTCCTAGGGCAGAGCGAGTTATCTGTAAGACATATTGTGTTACTTGTGCGGTGGTCGAGGGCATTTGACTAGAGATTTCCCGACCTATTGTATGATCGATCAAGATATGGTTGAGGGTCTTCCAAGATAGAGGCAAAGATAGGATAAGGGTGGTCCATAGTGAGTCAATCATGGTAGTAGGAGGTGGGAAAATGTTCGAGGAACTACAGAACCACCCTCAGGTGGTCCATTACGAGCTTATGGAGCTAGTGGATAGGGACGAGGCCAGCTTCAGGCGATGGAGGCTTATGACCCAGAGGTTCCTAGGATTATTAGAGGTATGATCTATGTCTTTTCCACCTTAGATACAGTTTTTATAGACACAGGTTCTAGACACTCTTTTCTCACCACAACCCTTGTTTCAGACTCGAAGATACTAGTGTAACCGTTGACTCAATCCCTATGCTTAGAGACTCTTATAGGGGATATTCGACAATAAAATAGTGTTGATGACAATGTTATCTTAATCTAGGGGGTGAGAGTTTTGGTTGCGATATCTTGGTGGTAGCATCGAGGCCTCACGGAAACATTCTTGGTATGAATTAGTTATCTGAAGTTCATGCCCAGATTGACTATTTTAGACGCAGAGTGCGGTGTGTCCGTAGTGATGGGACCAAGTTTTCTTTTGTCGGTGAAATGGAAACACATGCAGCATAGGATAGACTCATTCATAGGAGGGTGAAACCAATTACTCATTAGTTGGCTAGTTTCACCTTCGATGGAGTGGATGATAGGAGTCCTCAGTTTCCTACAGTGGTGGCAGAGTATGAGGAAATCTTCTCTGAGGATGTCCCCAGATTAAATACCTACAAGGAGGTTGAATTATATATTGATATGTACTCAAAGACAGTGATGATATCTACACCTACGTATTGGATGGATCCATCAGAGCTTTGATAGCTAATATTAGAGCTAGAGGACTTGTAGAGGAAGGGATTCGTGTGACCTAGTTTTTTAACCTGGGTGGCCCTAGTTTTGTTTGCCAAGAAGGCATATGAGAGTTTGAGATTATGTGTGGATTTATGACACTTAAACCAGGTGACCATGAAGAATAATTATCCACTACCAATGATTGATTACCTCTTTTACCAGATGAAGGGAGCGAGGTGGCTCTTGGAGATAGACCTCAAATATGGCTATTGCTAGCTTCAAGTACGGGATGAGGACATCCCAGAGACATTTTTCAGATATCAATACGGGTACTAAGAGTACTTGGAGATGTTTTTTGGCATGATGAATGCCTCAAAAGTGTTCATGGGACTCATGAAAATGATCTTATAGCCTTACTTGGATTGGTTCGTCATGGTCTTCATTGATGAAATCCTAGTGTACTCGACGTCTGAGGAGGAGCACACAATACACTTGAGGATGTTCTTGGACATACTCTGAGAGAACCAGATTTACAAGAATATCTCAATGTGTCAATTCTGGATATGAGAGGTTGAATTTCTAGGACACTTTATTCCATAGGTTGGATTTTTAGTGAATCCAGCGAAGATAGAGGCTATGCTTTCTTGGGAGCCACCTAATAGTGTTACCAAGGTGTGGAGTTTCCTAGTTTTGGTTGGGTAATATAGAAGGTTTGTACTCAAATTTTCCAGAGTAGTAGAACCCTTGATGGCTTTGACATGTAAGAAAAATCCCTTCATGTGGATAAAGAAGTACCAATAGTGCTTTAATGTGCTGAGGTAAAGGTTGACGAGCACTTTCATATTGATATTACCAGAGGAGGGAATCGAGTATGTAGTGTTCGAAGATGTGTTAGGGATCGATCATGGTTGTTTCTTGATATAGGGGAAAGTAGTGATTTCCTATGGTTCATGTCAATTGAGAAAACATGAACAGAACTACATGACCATTGATCTTGATCTAGCAATGGTATTATTCACATTGAATATGTGGTGACACTACCTTCTGGGAGAGCAATTTATCATCTACTCTGACAAAAAAAGTCTCAAATATATCTTTTCTCAGAAGGATTTGAACTTGAGGTAGAGGTAATGGATAGAGTTACTCCAGGATTATGACTTTGTGATTGTCTATACTCCTGGGATGTGGGATGTGGTGGCAGATGCTCTCAGTATGAAATCCATCTTGTAGTTACTGGGCGAGGTGTCAGAATAGTTTATTTTTTTGCATATATCCTTCATGGATGGGGATGGAATATCTTACCTTGATTTTATGGTATTCACCCCTCCACTCATACATAAGGTCAGGGAGGCACAACTTAGAGACACTGAATATGAGACCTTATATTCTTAGATGTCCACAAGGCATGCCCCTGATGGATATTTGAAAGGTGGGGAGAAGGTCATTCTCTTTAGAGGATGCACAATAGTACCAGTGATGTTGTAAGAGGAGGTCTTGAGGGAGTTCCATAAATCACCTTTGGCAGTACATCCAAGAATGGAAAATATGTATCAAGACCTCTGACATCTATTTTGGTGGCTAGGGATGAAGATAGTAGTGGCATGGTTCATTTATGGATGCCTCACTTTCCAGAAAGTGAAGGCTGAGCAACAGGTTCCAGTGAGTTTGAATCAACCCCTAGAGGTCCCATAGTAGAAGTGGGATGGGATATCGATGAAATTAATGACAGGTTCACCATGTACGTATAGGGGGTACAATACCATATGTGTGATTATTTACTAACTCCCCAAGACATTCCACTTCCTAATAATTTGGGAGAAGAGTTCAGTAGAGAGATTTGGATGAATCTACTTGAATGAGATAGTTTGACTCCATGGAGTCCCATCAAAGATAGTCTCGGATCATGATGCTCAATTTATATCCCAGTTGTGGAAGGAATTGAAGGAGGTGTTTGGGACTCAACTGTGCTTGAGGATAAAATTTCACCCACAGATGGACGACTAGACGAAGTAGATCATATAAGTTCTAGAGGACATGCTATGTGCTTGCATCCTAGATTTTGGATGTATTTGGGAGGATCACCTAACCCTGGCGGAGTTTTCATAAAACAACAGCTACTAATACACCATCGATATGGAACCATTTGAGAACTTTTACGGGAAACCCTAAAGGTTTCCACTTTACTGGATGGACCCAGGAGAGTCAGCAACACTCATGGGGCCGGATTTGGTCCAGGTGACTACAGAGAAGGTGCAGGTCATCCAGAAGTAGATGAATACTTCATAGAGTCATCATAAGTCTTATGATGACTAGCTATGGAGTCTTGTGGAGTTCTAGGAGGGGGAACATGTGCTCTTTTGGGTCTCTCCTTAACACGTGATATGGAGATTTGGCCAGAGTGGAAAGCTATCTCCAAGGTTCATCAAGATTTTCCAGATATTTCATAGAGTTGGAGAGGTGGTGTACTACTTGGATCTACCTCTAAAGTTAGATAGGGTACACAACATCTTCCACGTATCACAATAGAGGAGGTGCGTTCATGATCCACTGTACGTCATTGACTGGGGTGAGATGGACATTGATGATGGGGAAACTTTCATAGAGTACCCGATGGAGATCGAGGATCGATAAAAGAGGATCCTTTGTGGGAAGTCGATTCCTATGGAACACATTTAGTGGTAGCACAGGAATCTCCAAGAGAGAACATGGGATCATGAGGCTCAGATTCTTGCTCAATAACCCCATTTGTTTGTATAGCCTTGTTTTTAGATTTCAGGGAGGTAATTTTCTAAGGCGAGGAGAATTTAATGACTTATATTTTCTCTAATTTTATTTTTAGAAATTAATTGGGAAGATTCCAAGACTAGGAACAAAGATGGAATATGATTCCAAGGCCTGGTGTTCCCGTAACAATTCAATGAAAAATGTTAAGTTTTTAATAGCACGCATGAGCAGGTTTCTTGAAAAAGTGGAATAACATCTAAAAAGGTGCCCAGATCAGAAATATGAGGGCACCATTACATTCATAGTAGTGAATTTACATTAGGTGGAGCCTAAAATTGACCAGTGTGAGATGACTATGAAAAGTAGTTTTAAAACATTAAAAGAAATAAAATAAATCAAGTTTATTTTATTTAACGTTATGTGAAAATATAGCAGTGATTTACTTTTTTAATAAGTCTTGTTAGAGAAATTCAGGGTTATCATCATGACCCTAGAATTCCTCTGAGGCAAGGAGATGGAAACCTCTCTGATGAATGATGATGAATGTTGGCAGATCGAGGATTGATGATGACACAGACCTCCATTCTTCATCAAAAAATGATCCAACCACTAGGTAGGATGTTGATCTCTCTATGATTTCCTCTTGCCCTCTTAGATTCTATGACGAACAAATACCAACCAATGAATAGGTTGATCCATGGTTTGATTGTTCATATGGGATGGATAATTATTGTAGGGTTTAAAAAGGGGATATAGATCTTTGTAATTATCTGTTTTTGTTCTTCGTTAAAACCTTCTAACATGAATAGATCAAGGCCAAAAAAAATCAAGGCCAAGATCCGTTTTTTGGGGATTCATGTGCTTTATCTCTCCCCCCTCAATCTATCACGTTCTTCTCCCTTGAAACCCCTATGTGAACGATCAAATGTTGCACCCCTGATCAATGGAACAACGATCTAAGATCAAGGATTTGACCCTAAAAGGAAATAAAAGATGTGTGATGGGAGAATGGTATGGTTTAGGAGATGAGGCGGCTTACGAAATCACAAGTCCATGGCACAAGGAAGGATTCCAGTGGGGCGGCCGGTCATGAGGGCAGGACACAGCCAGTGGGGACAGTATAGGGAAAGCATAAGGTGGCAATGGGCCATGGGAAGAAACAGAAGTCCGTGGTCTAGGTGGGATTGCGTGGGAGACCTCAGTGGAAGAGGCCATGGGCGGTGACCGGGGGATGTGGTAAAAGGATGTGACAGCGGGTTGGGATGCAGCTTCAAGCCACGTCGGAGGAACCCGTGGCGGAAAGGCCATGAGGCTTGCAGTGGTGATGGGACAACCATGTAAAATTCGAAACAACACTGCATTTATCGGGTGACATGGGGGGGATCCATGCGACCAAGGAGGACTGTGTAGACTAGGGGGCGCAGCTAGGGTGGGCTGCTTCTGGCGAAGCAAAATTGTTCGCATGTAGCGGGCTGGACTAGGGTGGCCGAGCCGCTCCAATGATCTAGTGGGATGGGTCTATTAGGCCTAGAGGGATGATCCCATAGGGCCGGGCTAGATCGAATTGGACCCGACCGGGTCGGGTCAGTTGAATCGGGTCTGGTTCGACGGGTCGGTTTGGTCCCAGACTAAACTCGGGTGAGATCATTTTACAAAAACATATATATCTTTCAAAATATGTGTCAGTTTGACGATTCGTTTGCGGAGTTGGGACCATTGAGAGGAGAAGGTACTTTTAGGATACTCTATTTGAGTTTTTTTTGTGAAAGTTTGAATACGAAATAATGTCTTGAGAATTAGATTCTCTCAGAATGAGTGTGATAAATATGGAATCCTGCGGCTGGATATGACTTGATGACTAAGTGACATGGGGGATGCATGACTCATCTAAACTCCATGTTTTATTAAAACTTCAAGTGATATATACACTCTCTGTGTTATATACATTTTGTGTGTTATGTACAATCCATGTATTATCTACACTCGTTCTGTTATCGACATTTCGTGTGTTATTAAAACTTTGTGTGTTATCAACACTGGGTCTTCTATGGACTATGACTAATAATTCTACTTTTGTGCTCTAAAATTATACCTGTGTGAGCTAACTTTACTTTCTGTGTTTCCCTTGTGGTATAATTTGTGTGTTTCTATCGTGGTATACTTCATGTGTTTCCTTTGTGGTATACTTTGTGTATTTCTTAGTGGTACTGCTTTGTGGTTTCGGGGTGTCCTACTAGGTATTATTTTACTCACCCCTACATGGTATTTTACCGCATGTGTCGTGTATTGTGAAGATGACCAACTCTTTGATGGAGTTTTAAGAGGACTAGGACCATGTGGTGATTGGAGTGTTCAGATATGCAAGGTGTGATCCTACGGCTTCAAACAACTGTCATACACCTACCTTTCAGGTAGGGTTTTCTACAAACGAGTTTTAGGAACTTGTGTATTCACTTTGACAAACTTTTACTTTTGGAAGTCTTGTATTCTGGCCATGTTTACTTCCAACTTCTTACTATCATACTCTATGATTGTTATCTTAGTGTATTCATGTATTTTTTTACTTAGTGTTTTTATATTTCAGTATTTTGGGTTTGGATATGTGTGAGTGTGTACAAGTACTAAAAAAATTCCTTCCATTTGTGGGATATGCCTACTCAGTGCTAGTTTCTAGACCCTAGACTATTGGAAGTGGGCATGAGGTAGTCACAACATGGGCCCCTCTGGCACAGGTCGTGACAACATTAAAGAGATTATAAATAAAAACCATAATATAAAAGAGATAATAAAATTCTATTTGATTACAAAATACCCTTTATCTTATTAAAAAATGAAAAACACCTAGATGATGAATATAGGGGATCAAATCTATAAAGTGGTAACACCCCTATATTAATAGTCTCAAACTATAATTCCAAGACAAAATTTTATAGGTAAAATAAATTACACGACATGTATATAAGAACATGACATGTGGTATGGTCAACTAGAATTTTTTCCTTCTCTCTCTAAGTGGTTGAACCACTCTATTACCCATTGAATTTGGTGAGTTGTGTCACAACATGAACCGATGGGGCTCAAGATTCAACTAACCCAATCCCACCTCCAATATTCCAGGGGATGATAACCAATGTCAAGAAGGAACACCACAAACATAGGAGGCCTTTTCCTTAGGTACCTATACGCATGCACACATCTATAAGCCCCTAAAATGATGAAATATAAAATAACTAAAAAAATGCATGCATACATTTATAATCCCACAAGTAGAGTACAATAAAAATGAATGGAATGTGTAAAAAGGGTCTAAATACAATCCCAACCGAAACTAGAAAGTAAAGTTCCACCAACTCATATGGAGGGTACTACTGTCGAATGTAACACCAGTATACACCTCAGTCTTTCTAGAACAAACTAGCTCCACCAACTCCTTTTCCACCAAGGATTCTAAAAAAGGTCCATCATCTATATAAGACATGACACATGTGGACAAATCCCATGTAGGAGTGATTATAACAATACCTAGTAGGAAACCCCTAAATAACCAAGAAAAAAACACCAAGAGTAATAGTCATCTCAAATCAAGTATATGTCTACAACACATATAAAATGAAAAAAAAGATATACTCAACAAATACACACAATCTCAAGGTAATATCATAACTGAAAAGCCAGCCTAGGATTTCTACTCGAAGGTTCCACACAACGCTCATCTGGTAGAACACACTCCATGATCTATACTACCACTGATGAAACTCATCCTGTTGGTTGATCTCATCAGGTCTTAACATAAAGGAAACTAAGCGGGTTCGTCCGAGTTACACACTCGACCAGACTACACCTTATCGAAAATATCATATCTCGATACATAGATAAGGGGTCAATGCCTAAGGCTCATTGTGAGGACACTAAACCCTACTGGAAACATCCACTTAGATAGGGTATCTATACCCATGTAGTATTGGCCATGTCAATTCCAAAAAAACCCTATCTAAGGTACCATGAAGGGAAATGAGGATCGCTCTGGGACTCTCGAAGGGATACATGCTCTAAGCCACTGAGTTAGTAGTCAAAGAAGTTTGAGTCAACTCACTCCAAAAAATGGGAACTTTCCCTCACTTTAGAGATCATCAGGAACTATAGAGGGGTTATCCTCTATTATGAGAACATGATACTACATTGAAACCTCATAGGAATAGGCCAAGAGAACACACTTAAACGATACTCGAAAAGTGTCCCTGAAATAAGCGCATCACTTACATCACCTCACATCATATCTTCAATTCCAAAATTAATTTCATAACCACATTCTATGTAGAAAACTACTCATGATGGACTACTCAAGTGTTTTCATCTAAGTTTGATAAAATCCAGATGAGCGCACGAGGCTCATCATTAGTCTGATAGTATTAATGGTAAATCCATTGATATTTCACTAAAAACAAACATAAATGGTCAAATATATCACATAATAGTGATACCCATGAAAAAAACTCAGGATATGATATTTACTTTCCCCAAATGGAGACCCAGTGAAAAAGTCACATTTCACCAGATAAAACATGAACGGTGATTTGTGGGACCCACAAACAAGTCTGAATTAAACACCTAATATTGGTCTCAAAATATTCTCCTCAATATCAAGTTCATGATTCTATAAATGGTTCATCAAATTTTCACTACATGAACAAGATACGTCAGACACTAGACTCCATAATAATAATATTTATATTATTATCATTAGTATTATTGTGCGCTCCATGGACCCAATCCAAAATGTGGAAAAAGATATCCATAAATGGTTGTGAAATGACTATCTCAATTCAAGGGTCATGCTGCTGTGAACGATTTGTCATTTTGAGACTGTATGAATAAGTTATGACTGAAACTTGTTTTGATAAAAAAGTAATAATAATAATAATAATATTTTATATTATTATTTTTATAAAAAATTATTATGAGTAGGGAATTCCATGCCCAACTTTCACCCCCCCTCTTCACGATGTACAAGGTATTCTTACCCCATGGCTTCCCCTTTTATTATTTTTTTACTTTATTTAAAAATTATTATCATAATAATAATAAATGACATCGTAATAGTAAAAGGAAATGAGGATATTTCCATGACCAACTCCTTCACATTGCAAGGGAGTATGAACCCCACCATATTATGTCTTCATCATTATTATTTTCAAATAAATAATAATTATCATAACGTAATTCATACAATTTAATAATAAAAATAATAATAATGAATGCACCCCTTCACCTCTGGCCAACATTAATAATAATAATAATTTTCATGGGTTATTATTATAAAAATAATAATAACACACCTACACATATCGATTCATGGTAAATCTTCTGTTTTCACCAACACCAAACTAAATCATCATCGGTGGCTAGATCCTGACCACTCATTGCACGAAAACATCAATCATCACACCTTTGGAAAGATCTTCTCAATTTAGCCCACAAACTATCAATACCTGATCCAAATTAAGGTTCCCATCATAATCTCCACACCTCTATCACATATCCAAAATCCAAGTCTAAACTCATTACTATGATCTGTTGTTCAAAAGAACAAATGTACAATGATCAGTACTCTTGGAGATTGTCGAATCACCAGTTAAAACAAATACCAACAATGAATGAATATAGAATAGAGAGATAAAAAAACAAAACAAAAACATGAGTAATGACTTTTATCCAATGTTTGTGTTGGCCTAGATCCATTTCCATAGGATGAAGAAAAAATAGAAATAGTTAAACTAAAGTAATATCAATCCCAATACCACAGGAAGATAAAGTAGTTACCTGAATCAAATGATTGATCTGTGAATTAATTTGTTATGTGATTAATTTGTGTTCATAATGGATAAACAAAATGGAGATAAAACCAAAAAAACTCTCTACCTTGATTCAGATCAATCGCTAATGAAGAAAGATCACATGACATTATCGTTGATGAGATCCACAAATAGCGCTGTCAATAGCATTTCTCACAGTACTCCGATTGTTGATCCATGATCAGATGTCTTCCAATGTTCCTCCATGATCTTTACTCAATTCTCAGGATTATGAAGCTAACCCTAAAATTTGTTATAAATAAATATTTATAGAGGTAAATAGGTTTCTCCACTAACATAACAAAATAAATAAATAATTTTATTTTTTATTAATTTCACCCGCGATAACTTTTTCACAAACTCTTCATGCCGAAAAAGTTTATGTCTTGACTATGGTAAAACTCATGATCTGAACTTAATGGTTCCATTAGGTTTGTGATCTGGAAACCTGTTTAGGAGTTATTCCACTTTTTTCAAGAAAAATGAATGCACGTGATATTTAATATTTAATATATTTCAAAAATTAATCCTGGGTACACTGGGCCTTAGAATCTAACACTGTCTTAGTGCCTAACTCTAAAAATATTTGTAGAAATATTCCAAAATATTACATGGAAAAAACCAAGACATTAAAAGTTATCTCTTAGTTGGTGGACTATACAACATGTGGTAGTGGTGTACATGGAGTGTACCTTGAATTACTCCTAACATCTTCTTATAGAAGGATGTACACCGTGTGTTCTTATTGAGTGGGTATCCAGGCGTTTACTTTTGTTATCTAATATGTGTGAATTAAATTATTCATGGTGTGTGTATATAAATTACATGATATGTAGTTTGACAATGATTCAAAAAACCTTAGAAATATTTTCATTCAATCATAAAAACCTACAAAATTTCCCAAACACTAAATGAACCATTTTAATGGAATAAAACATATATTCATAATTATCTAACTATTTACTCATTAAAAACACATTAAAACAACATGAAAAAATTAAGTGTATCAAACTCTCCTACACTTAGTCATTTTATTATCCTCAATCAAAACCTAAATAAAAATCACCAAGAAATTACAATAGTGAAAACCTAATCATCATAACATCATCTATTAAGAACATAATGAAATTATTTAAATTAACTTAAAAAGAAACACACAAACTCATCTGAATGTGAAGTACCAAGGACCATTTAAGTAATTTAATTCTAAATTCTGTAATTAATTTTTTAACTCAATAAGAGATTGCCTTTGTTCATTTAAAAACAACTCACTTCCTTAATCTCCCATATAGAAAAATAGACAATGTTCACTTTGAAGCTAAATGGTGGGTTAATGGTTTTATAGCTCACACAAACAAGTTGAGTGTCAAATGAGGTTTTAAGGGGATTTCTTTTCCATTTTTGGGCTAAAAAGTTTCTATCTCAAATTTTTATTTGTATGACATACATTTATTTTTGAATTTATTTTTAAACACCTAATTTTTTTAAAAATTACATGATTTTTTTATTTAAAACAAATCACAAGGTCATAAAATTAAGACTATGTATTAACCACATGTGTGACTCTAAATTTTGAAAAATTAATGTTTCCCAAATAATATGAAAAGAATTGTAAAATCTGATTTATGTTAATTATCAAAAATATTAAAGTAAAATGTATTTTATAAGTCACATAATATTAAAATAATTTTTTTGAAATATTTTCCACAAATTTACCAAGTAATTGACTAAAAAAATTCACATGTCAAAAGTATGAAGTTCTCAAGTTAATTAACCTAATATAATTTTATTCAATAAAAATTGTTACAATTTTTCAAAACTAACACTCAAGGGACTATCAAAAGAAAACTATATACCTAGATTTTAATGAGGAAAATAACTAAGTGTGGTTACAAAGTAATATCCCCCACATTTAATATTATAAATGGCCCATAATATGTGACATAGATCAAGATAAAGGAGATTCCACATGACACATGACAAAGAGAGTAATGAAATAATTTAATTAAAAAGTAGTTGAAACAAAATATGAAAATAGACTCCCCTAGTGGGTGGTGATATAAAAGTATAGGAAAAACTCACTTGGGAAATTCCATAAATTTGTAATTAAAGGACATTTTTAATGAAAATGTAGATAATAAAATGATTTACTATTGATGAAAATGAGAATAAATCTTCTTGTAATTCAATAATTACATCAAGTCACACACACAGAGATATAAAATAAAAAAATGTGTTCCATAAATAGTCACAAGGTAACCTTGGTAGAGGAAATGTCTATATCCACTTTCTATTGTATAGGAGGAGGTGCATATATGGAACCTATGGTGCTAGATCCTTAGGATACTTCTGGGTCCATATATATCTGTTATGAAGATTAGGATCCATGTGTATTCCCAACTACTCAAAACTAAAAATCAATCCATAATCTATTGGTGCATCAAATGTGACCTGTGTGGATAGTAGTGGTGGGACATTTATAATGGTCAGTGGTGGAAGAATGAGTTGTATAAGCTATTAGAAATTGAGGTTCATGGTCATATGTAACCAATTTAACTGCCTCCTTATACTATTAAAACATCTATATCCATTGTATCCATCCAAGATATAATTAAAGTCCCGAATGAGGGTGTGGGTGGTGGAGGGGATATTGATGGTTCAAAGGTGTGTGGTGGATGGGTAAAATATAAAGTGGTGGATATAGAGGGAGTATATAAAATGGGTGGTGGGGTTTCCTAATGAGATGATGGGGGTTCTAGATCAACATTCTTCCTAGGTAAATTAAGTTCATCATCCTCATTAGTAGGTAAATGGTGCTACTATATATGAATATAGGTATTCCCTCAATTCAGTACTATCCCCATGAAAATAAGAATAATATAGTCCATTAACTAAGGATAACTTAGGTGATTGCGAGGAGAGGAGTTCTCAAAACCCCCTAAGTGTTGGGAAAACCAAGTGGAATAAAAGCTATTTTTCAGGTTTCCATAATAGTCTATAAACATGGTGTGAATGTATGAAGTATAAAAATATGGGATGTTGGGGTAGTCATGTTAGAAAATGAAATTAATAAGATCTAAATCTATTATGGTGAAGACTCCCTGTCCTCATGGCAATGGAAAGAGGATACTTCTAAAATAATGATTATTGAGGAAGAAGAAAGGGGAAAAGATCAAAATTATCTTATGTGATATGGGATCATACCAGAAATTATGTCTATAAATTTCATACCGCACGACAATGATCTCATATTGATCTAGGTGGGTAAGGGTGGAAACAGGTTATGGGGTGGTTTAATGGGGATAAATGATGCACCCTATATTAAACTTACCCATTGTGAGTGAGAAAGAATGACCAGATAGTTGAAAATGGATAGTCAGATCCATGTCGATTGTCTCATATTAGTAGGATAACCCATCAAACTTGAATGTGGAAACAAACTCAAAAAATAATTATCAAAATATGGGAGTGTTAAATTAGAGTATATATTTCTAGAATATGTGTGTGGGCTTGTAAAATTGTTTTCCTATCCATAAGTCTAGTCCACTCTAGATGGTCATGTTGAGGACCCTACCGATCAATTGTATAGATAATCATGTAAATCTCCATAGGTGGTTACTAGATAGGATTCAGGCATCAAATATGAGGTAGGGGAATGATTGAGGGGCTTGAGCTGTGAGAGGTGCCCTAGCACCCGAACCATATACTGATGAAGATGGATGTGATGCCACACTAGCTGGTGGCGGGGGATGGTATAGTGCTACTATACCATATGGTGCTTCTGTGGAGACTATAGGTGGAAGATCTGATGAAGTCACATCAGTAGGAACTATCACTAGTGCTAGTGGTTATGATACCAGTAGACCAACTATTGTATCCTCCTTCTATTACTCCATACAAACTCTTTACAATGTAGGATACTCCTCATCTACTCAAGAGGTGGGGAACTTCTTTCCTGAATTGTATCGGTCCCCATATTCTAAATATCTAATAAAAGGAAAATAAAAAAAATAAAAAACAATGAAAATAAAAAAAATAAAATAAAAATTAAAAAAATCATATTTTTAGAAGCATATAATGTATTGATCCATAGTACACAACATGTATGTAAGGAGGTGATCTCATTCTATGTACTTTGGATACACATCTCAGCCACGGTGAGTATAAAGTGAAATACTACATGACGTATGAAATGATATACATGTTGTGTATTGAAAGTTGAGATTGGGTTGTGTATTAGTGGTATGTGACAAGTAGATATATAGGAAGATACAAAATGTACATGACATATACTGAACACACACACCATGTGTTATGATGTGAGATGAAATTTCTACTCATGTAGAGAATTACATGTCCTGTGTTCCTATGTATTTTTTTTATCCAAAAATCCAATCCAATACCCAAAATCCATAAAGAAAAATGAAAATAATGAAATGAAGGTCCAAGGTGTACTTGGATCAGGGATCAAAAATACAAGAGATTGAAATATTAGAAAATCCATGAGATTACAGATTTAGTGGTGGATTCCTAGGTAAGGTACATGGGTGAGAAGGGTGTAAAAAACATGAAACCTAACTGAGATGAGATGACTGAGGTTTTTATAGAGAACTGCCTGACATATACTCTCCTGAACATATACCATGTAATAATTTAGTTTTTAGATTATTTTTTAAATAACATTAATTATAATATATTTATTTATTTATCTATGTATTATATATATATATAAATAATAATTTTTAATTTAAAATAAATTATATATATACATGACATAAACAAATAAAAATAGTGCATGATTTTAATTTTTTGGACTTAGGTAGAGACCGTAATAGTCGATACAACTCCATCATAAATTTATATAAATATTTTTATAATATTTAACATTTATGAAAATTTCATACACTTTTTCAATAAGAATATGAAGAAAAAGAATGAACCTTGCACTGATGACTATCTTGGAGTGTTTCGAACAGACAATGACTCAGATACCCTCAAGAGACCGTGTCATCGACAAGGGCTTCATTCCACCTTATTTACTTAGTTTATATTTATTTATATTATAAATTATATTTTATTTATTATAATATAATAGATAATATATATATATATAATAAATACTATATATATAATATATTATTAGACACACATGATAATTTACAGATAATTACCTAACTACACGCCATGTGCATGTTTACATGATGTGTACCTATATAAATACACATATATCAATTTATTCAAATAAAATAAGAGATAAAAGGAGGTAGAATATAACAAATGTGTTATATATAAATAAACACCATGTAGTTATTTAAAATCAAAAAGAAAAGAGTAAAGAGAAGAATCTATGTTTCCTTCCAAAAAGAACATTTGTTTAGGGTATTTGTCTCAACCCAATGACCAGAACCTGCCATTGATTAGAAGAAGGATTTGGATTCTTATAACACCCTGCCACCATGGAACACTTAATAGTGCCAAGACTAGTTTCCAACACATGACCTCAAGTATATCTCCCTATATGCCAGAGGCTTTCGACTACTAGTAATGGCCTAGGGTGTGTCTGTGGGGAGATTATTCCTTCATTTCAAAGTGAGAAATAACAACATAAAAAACCAAACATCTAGCACAAAAATAATTAGAGTATAAAAAATAGTTAAAATTAGAAACATTCTATAAAAAAATGAAATGCAATACATAGACTCATGATCACGCCAACATGAAATAACTAACCACCCACTGGGAAGATCACTATATTAATAAAATAAATAAATAAAATGCATAAGGATATACTAATACTGAGATATACCACAACCTCATTCTCTAAATCAATTCAACGTATCCCACTTGATTGAGAAAAATTGTGCATCTTCTCATCTTGAACCTACTAATAGTAAAGTCTACTCAGGTACCCAAGTGCCATGGACACCTGACCAGGGTGTGAGTACAACTCAGTAGCGAACCACCAATATGGCCTCGTACATAATTGGTAATGCAATGTATGTGCAATGTGACATACACAACATAAATAAATATATAAATAAACTATGAAAGTGTAAATAAATAAACACTGTTAATCCTAGGGTTTTCACATGACATTCAAGATTGACTATACTTTCTACAGCTAGTTCTAGATGTCTCTGAGCATTAAACATACCCATGGGGGGGGGGGGTTACATCTCCTTCCTTAGGATCTCATGAACATTCTTCCACTAGATATAACATCATATCCTAGAGAGTATACTAGGCATCCCAAATAATAAAAGATTCAAACTGAACCCTATAGAGTATCCTAGGTATCTATTAATATAAAGTATAAGAACATAATCCTAGGTATATTTGGTATCCTATAATACTTACAGGCTTAAAATCCAGATGCAAAGGGTTTTAGGAATATCATAACACTAGAAATCACATCTGGATCCTAGGAATCACTAGGAATACCATGAATCATCAACAAGAATCTTTTTAGATCCTAGGTATCACTAGTAATCTCATAAATTATCACCAATAATCCCACCAAACCCTAGGTACCATTGGGAATGCCATAAAATATCACTATACATCTCCCTAAATCCTAGTTATCAATATACATCTCATAAATTATAACTAGGAATCCTTCCAAATCCTAGGTATCACTAAAAATCTCATAAATTATCACCATATATCCCTCTAGATCCTAAGTATAACTAGGAATCTCTCACAATATCATAAGTTACAATTCTAGATCCTAGGAATCACTAGCCATCACTCATCATCACTAAATATATATGAATCATAGGGAGGTAATACCTTACACCCCCCAATCACCAAATATTATTGGATCCTAGGGAGGTAATCCTAGCCACCCCACATCAATTATTCCTATATTATAGAGAGGTAATATCTAACATCCATCATCATTAAGCACCACTGGATCCTAGATAGGTATCCCCTAACACCCATCATCCTATATCTAGTGGTCTGAATCCTCTAGGAAACATCTTATGTTAATAATAATAATAATAATGTTGTTGTACACTTAGAAAAATCATCTCACATAATCAAGATTATCCTCTTAAGTGGTTGTTGAAGTAAGATAATGTGTGTGTGGGGGGGTGAATTTACCTTTTTTAAAAATTAAAGAAAATACGAAAAAGTAAATTAAAAAATAAACGATACTGATATGATGAAGTAATTATTTTGATAAGTATTAAAAAGTTAATTTCAATATTAATTGAGAGATTATTCACAATATAAATGGATGTTTTGAATTTATATAACTATCTATATCAATTTTGATGCATAGTGGAAAATAAATAATCGATGAAGAAGATAAAAGATTAAGAAAACACTGTTTGGTAAAAGAGTTTGATAATAAATCCATGTGAGCCCCTATGTATCCTCCCCTCAGGTTGTGAGATTTTTTTTATTTCTCCCTCGATCCTAGCAGTGATAAAGAAACCCATATCTTACAATTATGGTTGTGAGAACCCAATTGAAATGTCTGTACCCAAGGAACTCATCCCTCACTTTTATGGTAGTGAGAACCCATTGTAGAAGGAGGTGAGAATAATAGAGGTTTTCCTGGAGGAAACCCATTAAAAATCTTCTCTTTAATATCTCATAAATATTTTCATAATTGATATGAGATATAGAGAGATGATATAAGAACAGATCCTAAGATATTAATGAAAAATTATAGTTGGCTCTTGATAGAACTTGATATTAGAGAGAAAAATCCACTGCTTCATTGTTGGAGTGCCAATGATTTGATCAATGATTGGTATTTGAACAAACCTCCAAGGGGTCCTATTTATAGGATCCAAATTTTTTGAGAGTATTTTAGAATCAATAGGATTCATTAGGTGGAATCAAATGATAATTAAGAGTGCTAGGGTCTACTAAAAAATTCTTCTTTGACTTTCTATTTTAATGCCACTGGGAAGCTGGTATACACCACTGAGTAGTTGGTAGAACCCTTGGGCTTGACTTGTTCTGTAAAAACTCCACCAACTAGTCTCTATTGGCTAGTGGTTGTATGGTGGGATTTTGATAGAAGAAATGAATCTATTAGCTTCTACTAGATTTCCTGTGGACTTCCTGGAGGTTTGTCCTTCCACCTATATGGAACCAGCTGGATATTTCTCTTTACCATCTAACAAATTCCCTATACCAACAAACTAGAGTAGCATGTAGTATTTCCCTTTCAATTGAGGCCTCTCAATCTTCCTTTCATGGCTATCAGCTGATCCTCCAACTTCATTCCATGATCTCAAAACATGATAAATGAAATTTATAAGCCTTTAAAAATTTCATCATGACACCTTTCAATAGTATTGGATATCTTCATTAATTCCATTCAATACATGACTAAAAGTCCAAAAGATGAGACTAACTCAAATGAAAATTTTAGAAACATCAAAGAGTGTTTGTTCTCATGAGAACACTATGAGAGATAGAGAGGTACAACACTAAGTGCATGACCTATATATCACTGTCAATGCATCCCTACTTGTTATACATCATTAATTCAGGTTCTAAAGAAACACCCATAATCACCACTACCCATTCCCATTCTAACCCTCTTAGGGGTAAACACAACACATGGTCACCCACCAGGGTCCCCTAGTCCACTTACTAACATGACCACCCGATCAAGGGTCCTTGTAATAAACTTCAAATCCAGGATCAAAACCCATCACTAAGAGGGAATAATATCCCTAGACATCACCATAATCCTCTCAAGGCCCCAATAGTCTCCTAGGGAAATCCATACCAACATCACTCTAGATAAATAAAATAAAGATCATCTCACTTATAAAGTCATCACAGGTTGGTCCATTCACCCAAACTATAATAAAACTACCTAGGGAATATCTACATGAATCTTATTCACTAATGGGGGGGGGGGGGAAATATCTTCCCATAATCATATCAACTAGTCTGTAGGATTTTAAAGGATCTCAAGGTTCTAAAATGGCTTACTCAGGCCTCTCATTTTTAATTTAACACACAACCCTACCTAAGGGATCTAAGGGAACCTATACTAAGGGATAACACATTCATATAATTCTTTTAATTTAAACTCACCAGGGTCTGGGAATCATAAGAAAAATAATCATTGTCAAGTACATGGCCATCGGTATCCAAGACATCATGACAGTGCATAGGTTCCCTTGAGGACCTCAGAACTTTGTTTATTCATCCATAAGAATTTATGAATTAATAAAATAGTGCATTTCAATTAAACAATTTAATTAATCTAATAAGGTCAATTTCCATAGTGATGATACCATATATCACATGATATATAAATAAATCATGATACCATAGGGGTATGTATAAGTGATCACCTACCTCATTTTAAGCCATTTCATTTTAATTAATAGTTTGACAACCCTCACCCGAGATCATCAAAGTTTGTACAGCCACCGTCCATCAATATGAGGCCCCAAGTCCCTTATAATATTTATTTAATTATAAAATAATTTCAAAAATAATTTGTAATTAATTCCAAATTAAATAATCAATAAATTATTCTCTCCAAACCCCCTTTTTATACATCAAAAGAATCCCTTAAGAAAACCATAAAACCTCTTTTTTTATTTTTTTTTAAATTTTCTTACCTTTATGTTGGGGGTACCTGAATAAGGTTAACAAGGCTATTAACCTTAAAAAAACCCACCAAATAATGGTAACCCAACCATTACCCTTACAAAAATCCCCCTACTTAAGGGTAAGAAGACCCTTACACTTATGCATGTCCTGATGTGTAAGGGTAACTTATAGCCCAATATAAAAACCTTACTTAAACAAATATATATATATATATATATATTACTTATTATAATTATTCTTGATACTTTACATAAAACAAATACAACACACAAAAAACCAATTATATAATTATTTAAAAATATAACAATAATTGAAGTTTATGAAATTTAACCCCCAATTACCATACAATACCCTTCAGAAAACCAAAACAATCTAAAATCAATATAAAAACATAAAATAAAAAAATAAATAGCCATGTGGGGAAAAACATCTATCCAAACTTATAGTGAAATAACCTAAGCTTCAAGTTTGGAATCACCCTCAAATGTTGTCACCTCCTGATTTGGATTCTATCGAGCTCACGGGTGAGGAAACCCCACCCCTCTTCCCCTTTCTCTCTCGACTCTACAAGATTCTAGTTGAATATTTCTTATTTTTTTCTATTTTATGAGAGTGAGAGAGATACGAGGGGATGGGTAATATATTTTAATTAAATTAAATTAATTTCATTAATTTAATTAAATTTAAATACCCATTTGAATAGTCTGACCCCGGTCCTAGAACTCGGGACAAGTTCATACTTGGACTAGGTAAAACCCCTCATTTTAGACTCAATTGAAAATTTAGAATTATAATATATGAATACTTTAAAAATATATCACCACTTTCCTAATAAATATTTATTAATTAAATATTAAATATCTTGTAAAAATACAACTAGCTCAAAATTACACTTAACTCTAGACCTAAGGTAAATACCCTATTTTTAGATCAATGAAATCATCATAAAAATATTCCAGGATTGTTTACTAGGTTAAATTACTATTTCACCCCTCAAAAGAATCTAAGACCAAAAAAATTCAAATTTAACCTCATTTTCACATCCCAAAAAGATAGAGACATTTATAATTCTGGTCCATGAATCACTATATTCAACCGATGTATTTCCATTCTAAGAAAAATGTGTGATATTTAGGAGGATGAATTGGTGGTTTTTAGTAGCTCTTTTTCATGTACAAGGTGCAATATAGGTTAATATATGTGTTGGAAAAACACTTAATGTCCTCAACCTACTTGGCAAATTCTTTCTCTTTAATATAAAATACTTGAAATTGATCACCTATTTCTTTAAAAGTAGGCATGGTATTAACTATGGTTTTAGAATGAAATGAATATTAATTTTTTTACATTATCATAATATCATGTTTCCCTATTTTTAATTTCTTTACATGAAAAATCATTTTTAAGAGAATTTAGTTTAAAACATTTAGGGTTTACATTATGAAATTATTCCTCAGTTGAAATAAGGATGGATAACTCGACTCTATAGTTAATAATATCATTCTTGTTAGTTATTATTTTGTAAATATTTTCTAGTAAAGTTACAATTCTTTCAAACCATTTGGTTTGGTACAACTAGAATTCAATGAAATATTCCATAATTGATAATAAATTTTCATTAAAAATTTAAGAGGAATTAGATCTTGAAGAGGGTAGGTTATAGAGTGTACATGGATAATCCTCACTTTGAAAATCATAATCCATATATGGGTGGTACTCCACTAGATATGAGTATGGTGTCATTGTATCATACTAATAAAATTCCTCTCCAGGAAATGCATACCAACTTATGGTGGAATATTCATCCATTTGAATGAGAAAATGAGGAATCCATGAAGAAAACAAAAGAAAAAGAAAAAAAAGAAAACCAAACTAACTAGTTTCACTCAAATCTAACATAGTAAAAATTTAATTTCCTAAAAAACAATTCTAAAATTTAACATTCCCATAACGTGATGTACAATTTTTTCCCTAACCCTACTATATTAGAGAATTATTGAGTTTGATCCATAGAGAATTAGAAATGAAGTTCTAAGCCAGTGAAATGTTAGTTAATTATCCAGGTGATGAACTAAAAGTGAAAAAAATCCATGAATTAAAAAATAAACAAAAAGGGGAAAATGAAGAACTATACAAAAACAAACACCAAAAATAAAGTGTCAGGGTTTCAATTTATATTTGTATAAACTATGAAAATTATTTTTTAGTAGATAATATTATTTAAATGTTTTATTTATCATGTGGATTCAAATGTGTCATCACTTCTTGACCCAAAAATAAATTACTGAGTTATTTAAGGGCTTATTCTGTGGTCTAGAAATTAATTCTTTAAAAAAAATAGTTTAATTAAAAAACCAAAAAGGTGTGACAATAGACTCACCCAATATCCATGTGTTCTTCCAAAATAATTTATTTGGTTTCCCCCCATTATATTATTCTTTTTCCGACAAAACACAACCAAAGAATTTGAAAAAATGAGGTCAACAAAGTGATTATAAATAAAAATAATAAAATAAAAGAGTTGTTCAAAATATATTTTATTAAAAAATAACTATCCTCATATAAAAACCCCAACAATAATCCTTTTAGGATCTCATGAATATGGGAAGGATGAAAGGATTGATAAATATCTTAACCCCACTAATGGATATAAGAATATGGGAGGATAATAAGGAAGATAAGAGGGAAATATAAGAAAGGAAATGAAAAACACCTATGATGGCTTCAAGGGGTCAAATTAAAAAAGTGGAAACATCTACCCCCATGTAAAAAACCCAAAAATTGGATAAAATTCATCTATTTTATAGGAAAAATAAATCACACAATGTGTATATAAGTACACATCATGTAGTATGATATATTGGACCCATTTACCTTTCTCCACCCGGTTGGTAGAACCACTCCACCACCTATAGATTTTGGTGAGTTGACTATAATTTGGTAGAACACATGGTGTATGGTAGTGGTTTAAATTGGATTCAATTAATCCCAACAACTAATTGTATAATGATTTATATGGTGTGAAATATTTATTACATGGAATGTACTTATTGAGTAGGTATCAAGTGTAGAGTCCAAGGATCGGTTAAGTTCCATTGAGAGGGTTGGGGGGGGGGGGTTGAATTAGTGATACACTCATTTTAAAAATTATCTTTCAATTTAACCACTTGAAATTATTAAGGTTATTGATCCACTCAATATTATCTCTCAATATCACCATGTGTGTAGTTATAATATAATATAGAGTAACACACAATATTTACAAGGTTCAATATAAAATCCTACTCCTTGCTGCAACTGGTTATCCCCCTGAGTTATAGATTATTCACTATATATAGGTGGTTACATATAAGAAAATTCCTTTCCCATTAATACCAAGTCCACAAATATACAACTCTATAGTCTAGTAGAGACCACAAAGATCCCGCCTATATAATTTACCAATACAGAATCCATTTTACCCTTATCCTACTCTAGATTCCACTAGAGTCTTCAAATTCTAGAGTACAAATAAAGATATATTCACTTATTCAGATGATCTCAAAATTGAAATATCTCCAAAATTATGAATTATAATCTTCCTCTATGATCCTACGTGATTATGTTTTCTTATGTAAAATTATTTGAGGTCTTAAATAGTTACATTTAGAAGGTTTTTTGGCTTGGAAACTCTTCCTAGATCTTGAATGATCTGATTCTCTCAATCTATGAATACTCAAGAACACAATTTGATTCTTCTTTGAAGGATCCTGACTTTAAAATATTTATTTCTTTGATATAAAGAGGTATCAGGTTATCAAAAATACACATGAACAATGGATGCAATATCTCTATTTATTTTCTTAACCACATTTCTTCTATGCCTACCCCACATATTTATATTTACAGAAACATCCTGAATATTATTCTCAAAATATCATAGATAATTTTTAAATATTTGAATTATGAAAATCTCACAAAGTTCATCAGTAGGATCATATCATTTGAATCAATCAATTGATTCCCGATTTATCTTACATTTAAACTCATTTTAATTCCCATTCAAACCTTCATTTGAATCTTCTAAAGACTTAGATTTGATTCTATCTTTCATGTGACATTTAAATATCCTTGATATCTATATAAATCATGATCTTGTATAATTATTATCTTTATTAAAGGCTCAAATTTGTTGTGTCATCATGATTATCTCATTATCTCCTCATTATAATGGGCATTATTTCACGATCGAAATCCAATAATAATTACTCATGAAATATCCAAGGAATTTGGGTCTTATTATTTTTTTCACATGGTTAATGAATAACCACAAAATATTTATCTTCATAAACTTGAAAAGATTATTAATTTAACTCTACATTAAACAATACACTACATGAATGTTTATTTTGATCTCTCCCCATACAAAAACCAGATCGATTATCATATAAGTTTACTGCTTGATTGTACCTCCTGTGAAGCTTTTTATGAAGTGAAAATGTCACAATAGATTATCCTACCATTGGAGATTATGGTAGAACCTCCTACCATTGTGGCTCATGATAGAAAATTATGCCACTAAGGACCAATAGTAGCATCCGAAACAAGGATAGAAGTACCCCAATATTGGCAGTGGCACCCCAACATTGATGATAAAACCCCAATACTGGCAGTAACACCTTCTACTAGTAGTATGATTTCTTCAACTTCTAAAAATATCAACTTTATATTTAGTGTATAATAGTGTAATTACTTCTTTACTGCACTGTGATGCATTCTTCTATGGCATAGCTGGTGTTGGGTTCAAAACCCTCGTCAATCACCCTCACACAACTTACCCTTACTTGTACCCTTATGAATGCTTTGGAAATCTGGATATACCTTTATGTAGGTGTTGGTTTACCTTTATGAAAGGAATTGATTTCGTTTATATGGGAGTGTAAATCTTAATTTACCTTTAAAAAACCTTCATATATTCATCACCAACCTTACATAGACTCATCACTACCTTTATGTAGCCTTATGGTCTTCATTACTACCCTTATAAAAGCTTTCCTATACCGTTACAAAAACTTCCATTTACCCTTATACAGCCTCAAAATACGCTTATGCAAGCTTTGGAAACATGGTTTTACCATTATGTAGAGAAATTGATCCTTTATGCTGTGGCTTGTTACCCTTAGTTAGGTAGTATAATTTGCACATTATCCTTACATAGCACCTCAATTACCTTTATGCGATCCCATTACCCATAAAAAAATCACATGTTTACCTTTATGCAATATCAATATCCTTATGCAGTGTAATACTACAATGGGTTTCTATTACACAGGTAATACCACCTTTATGAATCCTATAAAAACTAGTATTTACCTTTACACAGGTAATGTAATTTCCAAAGTACCTTTACATAAGTATCCAAAATAACTCAAAATCAATTAGGGACTTCTTAAACACCTCAGGATCAATCCCAAGGCCTTCCAACTTCCATAAAATATTATAGAAATTATCTCTACATCCACCAACACTAATCTTGCATTCCTTTGAAGATCATCACATTAATTAGTAGATATGAAAGGGGAATTTCTCAAGCATGACATCTAATTCCATTAAATGAATCCATAACAACTATCTAAGCATCACCACTTTATCTAAACCCACCAAATACATATTGACACATCATGGAAAACAAATTCCACACTTGGGCTCAATAATTTCCCATTTTTATTTTATTATCAATATCTATTAACATTATAAATATCATGACCCCTCCCTCCAAAGGTACTTATCTTGGTCTGTAAATGAAGGAAGAGAGATAAAAACTCTCCATTCCAACCTCCAATAGGCCTTGGGTTGGCAACAAGATATGATGGTATAAAAGATCTCACATGAATGGAAGACATTTCCATCTATAAAATAGGATCGAGATATAGGATAAATCAACCACAAGAAAATCCATGAAATAATATAAAAGTAAACCAAAACCATACCACAATTCATGTACAAAGTAAATAGATACAAAGAGACTCTAAATAAAGTACCAAAAAAACTCTAAGGTAGTGACACCTCAATAGCTCCCAAGTATGAGCTATAAATTTTCATAATGGTACACAAAGTACTTCTGTAAACATGAAAAAAAGTTTTTATATACATAGGGTGAGAATACAAGTACACTCAGTAGGATCACAACCAAAGTCTCCTATGAACAAGAGAAAAAGGTCATACTAATGAATCCATGAGAAAAGAGTAAGACCAACAACACCTAAACATGACAACTAACCAATACCACCCTTACCATGACATGCTCACCAAATAATTCATCAAAGTATAATAACATAATAACAATTATATCAATAAAAGAGTACCCTAGATCACTTTCCCAATGGATTTCCACTCTCACACCCAAAAAAAAGTATATCATGGGACTCCCATATCTTCCAAACATCACATATCACTTGAAGAAACATGATACATCACATCACATCACATCTCACCTGAAGATAGCTGGACCATCACATCTCATCACATCTCACCTGAATACACCTCATTCCTCACATCACATCACATCTTGCCTAAAGACACCTGGTACATCACATCATATCCATAGCTATAAATAGAGTAGTTGGGTATTGTAAACATAAAGGATATCAACATTTTTCCTCCTCCTACCATGAAGGACCCCACTAAAACCACCTCACAAACTCATCAACAATTGCCACCAGTGAACTTTTGACTTCTGGACATCACTTACCATGAATATCAAACTCATTTAAAAGAGAGAGTGGGTAAGAGGGGGGTAGCCGACCATCCAAACTCACCAATGGGATGTTGGGAAAGAACCCCCAAAACATTTGGTTGTCAAAACACGGTGCTTGACATGGGAGAGGTGAATATAGAAATCCCAAGTAATATACAAGGTACATATATACAGCAAAAAAAACCAAACTATGGGTTAACAATAAGAGTATTATCCTAACTAACAAAATCACTACCAAGCCTCACAAACTCCAGCACTTTCACCACCACCACTACATTTATAAAACCCCACAAGCAATACACAAGCCAAAAACCACATTATGCCTTTCATTTCAAGTTAATATAATTTCTTGATTTCCTATTACCAACCAATTTCATTAATTAATACCATTCATTTTATATTTAGTAACAAAACATTTATCCACAATTCCCATTTTCATTCAAATGTTTATTAGCCATTTCAACCCATGTTATTTCAGTTAATTGTTTAAATTTAATTTCATTATTACTTAGACAACTAGAAAACCACACTACATCACTACAACCATTATCCTTATACCAACACACCACCACATTTCCACTATTTCACAACCATAACCACCTCCTCATCACAACTACCACATACCATTCCCACATATCATCACATACACCCCACACATCACAACCACACATCACCACCACACATCACAACCACACATCACCACCATAAAACAAAATAATACACCACATATTCACATAACATATTTCAAATTTAACATGGGTATTCTCATCACACTCCACTTTACTTTTCAATTTATTTCTCACACAAACCATAATTTACAGGGGTAATCAATTCTTTAGACAAATATAAGTGATTATCCATTTAATCATGGTGGTATAAAATAGTCACACAAATAATGTTTCTACAAAAAAATCAAATTCTATCACAAAAAAGGCTCCCAACATATGTGATTTTCAGTGTTACATCAAGCATGGATATTCTCAATAACAATACCATAAAAATCTATAAAGCATGAAACTCATTACCCTTCCCTCCAAATTAAATTAAACCATTTCACTATCTTTATTATTTTGATGGATATCATCTTCCCAAAGATAACAAGAGCATGATCTATATTGTAGGTAAAACTAGAAGAGAGATGATGGATCTGCTACCTCAAAAAAATATTTTCAATTTTATGTGGAAGTTTAAAACATGGGTAGACAACCATTGATAACTACAATGAAGGAAGACACCTTGATTATCCTATATCACATCATCACACATCACTCTATTATAAAAACAATATCTAAACCAATGATTCTCTTGAAAACACCTCCCTTGAAAGAATAACATGGATAAACTGGGGAAAAAAGAAGGAAACTTACCTAAAACTACCACAGATCAGTCTCACAAGGTCAGGGTCAAAATCCAAAGACCAGGGACTGAAAGGACTCTTAAGAATGCACTTGGGTTTCCCAATAAATGAGAGAAAAGTTGTAAATTTAGAGGGTTTGAGGGTCTCTAGGTTTTTATACCCAGTCTATTAAATATAACACCATAACATAGCCTACCCATCCATGGTGAAAAATTGATGAAAAATAACCAGACCATGACGCTGTGAAAGGGGACACAATAAAGTGATGTTGGTCAAAGTAACATCTTAAATTCATGGAGAACTCCATGCCATAGATCCAAAAAACCAGAGAAAGGACCATAGTGAAACTAAGGCCACTACACCATAGAACCTAAGAACTAGAAAGGGGGTTGTGATACAGTTACCTAAAAATATAAAGAACCACAAAAAACTTACCCCTAGGACTCCATGAAAAATATAGGATCTCATCGATACAACTATGCTGAAAATGGATGTAACACCAAAAATCCACTTGAGCCTCCATGCCAAAGATGACACCAACATGTTGTAGAAATACCAAAATTTCAAGTAGCACCAAACTCCTCCTTTGAGCCTCTAATCCATATAATTACATCTCAAATACTCTTCTATATAGCGTATTCCAAGACTCCATGTCATAGAATCCACCTCAACAATATTTTATAGTTTCAATATTTTTTTACATCCAACTACCTTAAAAATACCTCTAGGAACCTCCATTATCATAATTTTCACAAAGTAATGGGCTGGAAGGTTTGGAAAATTACATTAGATACCTATCAAACTATTATTTACCTTAAGAATAAAAACCAAACTTGAAAAAGAAAAATTAATGGGGGGGGGGGGTCCAAAAAACCACCCCACAGGATACGTCATAAGGATCTCATTACAACTAAACACCGTCACCAACTAAACACACCAAACCCAATTGATAACATTCACTAAACATCCATCATAGCCATGTTACCACACTATTCTACCATCCACAAGAAACCCCATTTCACATTACCATCTGCACCACCATATCAACCTCCACATATCCCAAGAGAATTATCACCAAAACCATTACACAACATGACCCCAAACAACCAAATCAAGAAATTCCACCTTCTATATCAAGATATTATACAATTTGGGGAACACTAACTCAACCCTATGGTTTTAATATGGGTTAAATTTTATCACATCTTAATTAGGAATTAGATTTTACTCTCTTCATAAGATGGAAGCTTTAACATGCCTCATATTAAGGAAAAAAACATCTCATAAACCAATAATATCCAAACATCACATCAACAAGGCAAGGAAAAACAATAAAAAAACAAAAAAACTCTGGGTATTGGGCACACATATGCATATCATGCTCCCAAGTACCCTTCTTCAGGACAGTATGCCTTTATAGCACATGAACCAAATGAATGGTCCATCCAAGAATCTCCTTCTATCGACTATCCTAGATCTCTATTAGATACTCCACGAACATCGCATCATACTCAATATCCACACTCTCCACAGTAAATGGAATGGGAGATTTCATGAAGATACTGATTAATTTAAGAGATGTGGAAGACATCATGAATCCTATCTAGCTATAAAGGGACTTCTAATCGATAAGACACCATAAAAACACACCTCGACACCTTGAAGGGTTGAAAAAATTGTGGTAAGATCTTACTTACCCACACCAAACCTCTACTGCCCACGTTGAGGAGAAACCTATAAGAACACATGGTCCCTAATCTCGAACTCTAAGGGCCTACTCCTATGATCAACATAATACTTATTCTAGTACTACATATCCTTTATCCTCTCACGAAAAACCTGAACCATCTCTATTGTTCTTTTAACTACATATGGACCAAAAATTAATGACTCCCCAACCTCAGACTAAGACAATAGAGAATGATCTAGATGCCTATAAAAAGCCTCAAATGGGGACATGCTGATGTATTATTGGTAGATATTTTTATAATTAAACAAAACCAAAGGCAAGTGCTTTTTCTAAGACCCGCTGAAGTCAGAGACACATATCTTTAACATATCCTCCAGTGTATGGATGGTCTGCTTCATTTTCCAGTCCATATGAGGGTGGAAAGTAGTGATGAGTTGAAACCGAGTAAAAAAATATTATTGCAATCCTCTCTAGACTAACAAGGTAAAAAAGGAGTCCCTATATAAGGAAATGTATCTTGGAACTTCATGTATCCACCTATACTTATCCATGTACCTCTTTGACATGACATCCACAATGCCCAACCCCTTGATCTATGGTAAGTGAGATGATTTCATCAACTGATACCTGATTACCCAGATAAAATCACAACCTTTATGAGATTGGGGTAAAATTTTGATTAATTCCATCAATACTTTATTCCATTTCCACTTGGGAATTTCTAAGGGTTTCAATAAAATACTAGGAACATGGTACTCATCCTTTTCCTATTGGAAAACTAGACATCAGGCCACAAAATCTATGACCACCTATTTTATCCGAAGACATAAAAAATGAATCCTCATGCTAGGGTATATCAAAGATATTCCTAGGTTTACCACTAAGGTTAATCTATGTAACTCACAAAGGACTCCCTCACACATCGCTTCAAGAAAAAAAGACTCTCCTAGAATAAAATCCACTTCGAACCATCCTATGACCATCCCTCCGAAGTATCACCATGTCCAACACGATAATGCATCACCTATACCTATTATTCTTTCCACTGAGACTACTATGCCTACTGCATTAGTGAAGACAATATTATCATATGGAATAAGAAATCTCTATCATCAACCAAATTGTTTTCTAGGTGCAGGGATACTAACTCTTCCATCGCTTTCCAAACATCTTCAGATATCCAAACAACATCCCTTCATGACTTCCTGTTCAATGCACCATCCATGAAATTCTAATTTTCTGAGGTGTAAGAGATATAAAATTCATAATAACAGAGAAAATACATCCACCACCATTGGTTTAGATTCAGTTCACACTAAGAAAATATATACCTCAAGATATTATGATCTGTGATGACTACAAATCATTATCCAATGAAAGAATATCACCATAACTTCAGTACAAATGCAACCATTGATAGCACCATATCATGGGTGGAATAGTTATTCTTGTGGGGGATAACTAAAAAGACCCATAAGAGATAACTACATTCTACTAACATTAAGACACGCTCCAATACCAAACAAGGATCATCAAAAAACACCTTAAACATCGCCCCTCCTTTGGAAACTGGAGCACCAGAGCATTGATCAATTTTCCCTTTAGGTTGTTAAATGATACCTAGAACTAATTAGTTTAGATAAAATATTGGTATTTTATATTCAAAACTATTAATGGGGATAAAATCCATGGTAAATCGAATACATACATCTAGTAATTGACCATAAGACCAAGGAAGCTATGAACCTCTACCACAATATTGGGCGCTTCCAATGAAACAACTGCCGTGATCTTTGATGCATTTGTAGAAACACATTACTGGGACACCACATCCCCAAATAAATGCACCTCATGTGTCCATAAATTTTATTGGGATAACTTCTCATAGATCTTGTGTCATCAAAGAACTTGAAAGATAACTCTGAGATGATCAAAATGATTATCCTATGACTTTGAGTAGATCAATATGCTATCGATGAACATGACTACAAACTAGTCCATGAATTCACATAACATCGAATTCATGTTCCTTATGAACACACCTAGTGAGTTCATGACATAGAATGACATGAACATGAACTCAAAGTTCCCATAGTTTCATCTGAAGGTTGTATTTAGGACATCATCCTCATTCACCGTCAACTGGTGATATCCTGATTGAAGATTGATCTTGTAAAACCATATACCCCCTATCAACTAGTTGAAAATATGATCAATCATCAGAAGAGGGAAGAGATTATTTATCATCACATGATTTAACTTCTGTTAGTCTATAAAAAACCTTAGAATAACATCCACCTTCTTAGAGAATAAAATGAGATCACCCCATGATGGCACACTAGGTCAAATTAAACCTTTCTACTTTATATAAACTATATGAATCCTCAAAAACTGTAACATAGAGGGTGACATAAAATAAGGATCCATCAAAATTAAAGAAGCATCAGGATATAGATCTATATTTAACTCAATATCACATTGAGGGAGTGACATCACAACATCCTTAGAAAAAACATCCATAAAATCCATAATGACCTTGAGAACCTCCACTGTCCCAAAATCTACTGATTCTATGGGAAACTCACCCATCAGAGAAATAAAGGGATCCACACATTTAATACCCAACTTAAAACCTCCAATACTAAGAAAAACTACATATTGGAAATCTATATCAAAGAACACGACTCTCATATAGAAGCAATCAATAACAACAAGCATGAAATACAACTAGTTGGCACTAAGGATAAAATTATACAGTTTCATCTATAATTAAAAAATATCCCCATGCGACTGATGTTTTCCCATCATCAATATACACCCTCAGCACACATCGAATAATCTTTTTTGGCCTCTTAATGGTGTAATTAACACCTGGTTCATGAGAAATGTCTCTAAATCTAGTCCCAAAGCACAGATTAGAGTGGGCGTAACAAAGGAGTGTGAAGATTCTAAATCAAACAAGGCACAAACAAGGGTAGAAAATAATATGATAATACATCCAATGATCTCTATCCCATATAGTGTTAGTACCTATACAACATTCAACTATCCACACCTGACTCCCCTGCCTTACTATTGACAACCACCCCTATAGCTATGCTCAATTTGAGGTCCCTGAATATGAAGAACATATAGGGGTTGACCTCTGTATGCCCTATATCCTCTCATGTTGGAGCATAAACATGATTCTATTACTGCTAAAACAGCCTCACTGGATGATTCTATTAAGTATTATTCTGAACTGATTACATCTTCCCTAATTATCTTGAAGAACTACAAAGAACTAATTTTGACAATGGCCATGACCCTCATAGAAAAAGAACACTATCCTAGAACCCTTAGGAAAATCATGAAAAACACTAGTCCTAGAAGGCTGGGAGGGAAGTTATTGAGGTTGGATATTCATTGGTTGAAACCTAGAAGGCCCTAGAATTGGGGACTTTATACTGAAAACTCTTCTCTTTAATGAACCATACTGGTTCCCCTCTCATGTTAAACCTCATCATGAGTGCATATTATTGATCATCTCCACCTTCTTCTAATCCTCTAGATATGTTGGAAACATAAAAAGAGTAAATGAGTGCTGGATAAAAAGATAGATAAAATCCTCAATACTCCATGATCGGGACCACTCATTAGGAAAAAGATCCAGGATGAAAGACAAAAGATCATTGAACTTGATCCCAAGCTTCCACACATACATACTCCCCTCTTAAAGAGAGAATGGCTCCTGTATCTTCACTACATTTATGGTCAATGAGAGGAACTATTATTATAACTCCTTATAAAATTCAACCCATGAAACATCTACCTATTTCCACTCATTGAGATATAGTTTCCACCACTGACACACAACTCCTCACATTTGAATAACCCCTAATAGAATCTAGTAATCTACCGAAGATGGGATCAAATTATAAGAGATATCGAGCTCCTTCAACCAGTGATCTATCTCCACACCAAAGATGATAACCTAATACTTTCATATAATCTTCCACTAGATAGAAAAAAAGGCCCTTTTTCCATGCCTCATCCTCCTCTATTAGGTCGATCCTCTAATGATAAACTGGATTAGTTTGCTGAACCTCAACTACCTGGACCACATACCGATGATTATAAGGATCCATAACTGAAAGGGAAAAAATATTTCCTAATTTTGGTAGTATGAAATTTTATTAATATTCATTTAATTCATTTTTAACTTCCCAAAACAATCCAATATATATAATAACACAAGTCAATAATGATGCATGTACCTCTCCTAGGCCTCTACCCTAAAAGTGGTTCCACCTCACATGGTTTTTCGGTAGGGTTAGATTCATTTCATCAGATCATGGGGGGCCCTACAATCCCATGTCCTAGATGGTCTTTCCTGTACTGTGTCATGCACAAAGATCAAATGAAACTATTTTCCTTCCAACTAATGAAATATTTAATATGACTAACTCTGAACTTCATCCTATCCCTCAAACAAAACTTATGATACTACTCTATCATGACCCATCCCTCCGAAGGTACCCAAATTGGTCTAAAAATAAAGGAAGAAAGATAATGAACCCCTGAGTCCCACATCCAGTAGGCCTTGGGTAGGAAAAAATCACTGAGGGTATAAAAAATACCACACCAATGGAAGGAATTTCTCTATATAAAATAGGATCATGAGATATGATAAATCAACCAAAAGCAACACCATGAAATTATATAAAGGTAAAATAAAAACATCATATAATGAATGTGTAAATTAAATCAATATAAAGAGTCTCTAAATAAAGTAACAAAAGAAAACCCTAAGGTAGTGACTCCTCAACATCTCCCGAGTTTAAGCTAGAAATGTATAACATGATCCACAAAGTCCTCATGGAAACCTGAAAAACATTTTATATATGCATAACATGAGCATATAAGTATACTAAGTAGGATCACACCCAAAGTCTTCCATGAACATGTGAAAAAAGACATACTAATGCACCTATGAGCAAATAAAAGGAAAAAAAACACCTAAACAGGTCAACTAACTAATACCATCTTTACCAAGGAACACTCACCAAATAACACATCCAAATATAATAACATAATAAGAAGAATATCAATAAAAAGCGAACCACATGGTACTTTCCCACTGGTTAGTTCCCCCATACCCCAAAAATTTACATCCTGACATTCCTATCTCTTCTGAACATCACATCTCACCCAAAGAAACCTGAGCCGTCACATCACATTACATAACATCTTACCCTAAGAAACTTGGTCCATCACACTAAATCACATCATGCCCAAATACATGTAGGCCATCACATTACATCCACATTCAGAACTAGAGTAGTTGGGTATTGTGAACATGAAGGAAATCAAACTAATTCCCTCCTCCCACCATGCATGACCCCCAAAATCATCACCTCATCATCTCATCAATAATCACTACTAGTGAACTTTTGATTTATAATCATCATAGCCCGTGCATATCAAACTAACATGGAAGAGAGTGGGGGAAGAGGTGGTATCCATCTATCCATCATCACCACCAGTATGTTGAGAAAGACACCCTCCAAAAAATTTGGTTTTCAACAGATGGTTCTCGATGTAGGTGGGGTGCATATAAAAGTGACCGGGAATATACATGGTACATATATATAGCTAAACATAAGCCCAAACTATGGGTTAAAAAAGAGAGTAAAATCCCACTCACAAAATCACTACCAAGCCTCACAACCTCTACCAATTTCATTACCACCACTAAATGCATAACACTACATAAGAAATCCATAAGCTACAAAACACATTCTACCATTCATTCAAGTGAGACCAATTTACCAATTTCCCATTACCAACCAATTTCATTAATTAAGAACATTTATTTCATATTAAGAAACAACCTATTTTTCCACACTTCCCATTTTAATTAAAACTTTTATTATCCATTTCAACCCATACCATTTAAATTCATCATTTATATTTAATTACATTACTCCCTGAGAAACTATCACAACACACAGATCAAAAAAACCATTCTCTTTATTTCAACAAGCCCCCACATTGCCAATATTTCATAACCAAAACCATCACATCATCACAAACACCACATACCATGATAACAACTCATCAAATCTAGCCCACACATCACAACCACACATCATCACCATGCATCACAACCACACATCAACACCACACATTACAACTACACATCACATATTCACATAATTTATTTCAGATTTAATAACGGACTTCTCATCACATTCAATTTACTTTTCAAGGGAATTACCACATAGACCAGAATTTATAGGTAAAACCAATTATTTATCAAGATATAAGTGATTATCCATTTAGTCAATGTGGTATAAAAAAATCATACAAATAAGGGTTCTAAAAACATATAAATTTCCAGTATAAACAAATTCTCTTAATATCTATGATTTTTAGTGGTACATCAAGCATGAATATTCTCAATAACAATATCATCAAAAGAAATAAAACATGAGATTAATTCCCTTTCCCTACAATTTCAATTAAAAATTTTAATTATATTTATTATGATTGTGAACAATATATTCAAAAATAAAATAAGTGTTTGATCCTTCTTAAAAGTATAACTATAAGATAGATGAAGGATACCCTACCTCAATTAAATATTTTTGATCTGCTATGCAGGGTTGAAACAAGGAGAGATAACCACTGAGAACCATATCAAAGGAAGACACCTCTATTATCTTAGAAAAAAATAACCCATGCCACTCTATTATCAAAAAAACATCCAAACCAATTATTTTTTTAATAATAACCTCCCTTTAAAAATAAAAGAGAGAAAATATAAGGATACAAGAAGTAAACTTACCTAAAACCACCATATATAGATCTCCCAAGGGTGGGGTTGGAATAAAATGATCAGAGTCTAAAATTCATCCTAGCGATGCACTTGGGGTACCTATGAAATGGGAGAAAAGTTGGAAAAGTGATAGGGTTTGAGGGGATATGGGTTTTTACACCCAGTTTGAAAAACAAAACACCATGACATAGCCTAACCCTATAAGGAACAAAATTACTAAAAAAGAACCAAACCATGGTGTCGTGAAAAGAACCATGATGTAGTGATGCTGGTAAAAGTCACATTTGACATTCATGATGAGTTCTACATAGTTGATCTAGAATTCTTGGGAAAAGACTACAATGTAACAAGGAAAACTAAACCATAAAACTTGAGAACTGGGATGGGGGATATGGAATAACCAATTTCCACGGTGCCACTACCCAAAAATCGACAAAACCAAAAAAACTCAACCTCGAGACTCCATGTCGTAGTCAGGGTATCTGCACTATAGATATGTCGAAAATGAAAGTGGAACTAAAACTCTACTCAAGCCTCCACTCCATACCAGACACCTCCACACCATAGCTATATCAAAATAGGAAGTAGCACCAAACTTATCCTCTGAGACTCTATGAAATTTCCATTCTCCCTATGCCGCAACTACTCTCCTCCATGGTGCAACCCAAACCTCCATGCTGAAGAATCCTCCTCAGTTGGAGTTTCTATCTATAACCACATTTTCCCCTCCAAATACCTCGAAACCTCCTCGAAACACCTCCATTACCAGAATTATCAAAAAATAATGGGTTGGAAGTCCCAAACTGTTATAATAAAAGTCAATATGTGTGCTCAAATATTTTCTTCCCCTTCTTGAAAATCAAATGCAAAGGTTAATGTAAGGGTTTTCTCATATATTTTTTCACCTTTCAAGGAATTTAGGATTCTCTTCCCCTTTTTTAGAGATAAGGATGATAACACATGGTTCTATTTTCAAAGTGACTTTAGTTAATCAACTCTAAGTATCCATGGGTTATCTTGGTATAGAAAACAATAGATACATAACCATGTTTGTCTATATTGTTCAACAACTACCATGCATGTGATATAATGCTCATAAATTACTTATTTCTCAAATAGGGGATATATAAAATAGATTTATCTAAAAATATATGATCCTACACAAAATTTAATAAAAATATCATAATGTTCAGGTGCACAAGAATAATTCACCCTTTGTATCATCTTTTCATCAACTAAGTACTCACCCTTAATGAATATGATTAATCAATTATGAATGAGGATGATAGTGTGATTGAAATACCTAAAACTCTAGGTTTGAGACCAATATGAATTTTACAGATTCACTATAATTCAGTATAATGATAGAATCTTCTTAATATTTTCTCACTTAAGGGATGCACACTTTTATTCCATTTCGTGGAAGTCAGTAGACTCTATGAAGGAAAATCTTTTTTTAGTAGTGAAACACTAAATCATCTCATTCAATTCCATTCATGTTAGATCAAAACACATAAAATAATAGGGAATAATAAGAAACCTCTAGTTTATTAATAAGAAACATTTAGGGTGAGATTTTCCTCTCATCCTAAATTTATTCTTATTTTAAATATCAATATAAGATGTTCTTTCATTCTTGTTGACATGATTCCTGGATTTTGAACATATTTTTCTCCAATGAATTGATTCTTTTTATGAAATAACTTTTTTCCACCGCCTTCATAGCTAGAACAATGTATTATTTTTGACTTTTAGTTTTTTTCTTTTCGTCATAGAGAGTTATTGTGAGTGATAATATTTTGGTACTTGATAAAACATTTGTTGAAGATCATTTTTATCATCCAAAACATTGAACATATTTTCAAGATTAATATGAATTTTACCAGGATAAGTAATCTACCCACATGTAATAGGAGTGGAGTGTCTCTATATGGATTCATTACCCTTATATGAATTTTAAAAATTACAATACCTCAACATATGACCAAGGTTAGAAATAATGATACATTTACCATAAGATTCATTTCACATTTGGTCTCTCCTTGATTGAGATGTTGGTACTACTGGAGTTATTTTGACATCTTTGGGATTGATGGCTTTAGAAAATATACTCATGATGTGACTAAATCTTGCATAATAAAATCACTTTGGTTCATTATTATTTTGTGAAACCACAATTCTAGATTTTTCATGCGACAATAATTTACTTCCAGATTTTAGATCTATATGCCTCTTTGCTTCTGTATAAGATGACGAAGTTTTATAGGGATATTCATCTTCTCTTTAGAGGTTTTTATCTTATCGTTAAGTTATTTTATTTTTATATGTTTCTATTTCAATTTAGTAGTCATTAATTTCATATTTATAGCAGCACCAATACCTGATTATCTCCTTTACTAAATTTAGGTTTTGAGAGATATGATGCTAACCTTAAAATATTTATCCATATACATTTTCTTTAAAATATATTGGGAAATATCTTCAATAATATTACTTTTATCCTTTATCTTGGTTCCCATTTTCTTTATGTTGATATTTGACGATACTTATTCTCTTCTCAATCATTTTCTCTCTAAGGAAAAATCTTTTATTATCAAATAGTAAACTTCATGCATGATTCTACAATAGTATTATTTTTCATTTCATGATAATTACTTATAATAGTAAAATGATACTGTTTCCTCTTAATAAATAGAATAACATCTCCCTTTTATCTCTAATAGAGAGTCTAATTTTACATCCTTTCCCTATACGAGGGTTAGAATCAGAGATAACATTAGGTTTAGATTTTACCTCAGTCAGAGAACATAACATTTGGATGGAATTATTCTTGTTCTTTTTCCCATAAAATGCAATTATATTTATTTAATCTCTAATTAATTTATTCTTCACTTTAACCTTTTTAAACATTCTTAAAATAAGGTCTATGATCTCAAAAAAACCCTTTTCATATTCCATCTTCAAAAAATTAATGGATATTTAGAGTCATCCTATACTCTAATACCAATTGTAGAGTCCAAGTATTGATTAGGTTCTATGAGGGGGGGGGGGTGAATCAGTGGTTCACTTTTAAAAAAAAATCTATTTCAATTTATCCTCTTTAAATTGTTAAGGATCTCAATAAATTAAATATTATCACTCAATATCACCTCATGTGTAGTTTTAATATAAGAGAGAGTGGAACAAAATATTTTCAAGGTTCTATATAAAATCCTACTCCTTATCGCAATTAGTTATCCCCACTAGTTATTGATTTTTAACTATATTAAGGTGGTTACATATAGGGAAAATCTATTCCCATCAATACTAAGTCCATAGTGATCCCACTCTAGAGGCCACTAGAGATAAAAAGTCTCCCACCTACAGAAGTGATCAATACAGAATCACTATTCCATTCTCATGCTCTAAATTCAACTAGAGTATTCCACTTCTAGAGTCCACTAGAAAATATATTCTCTTCTTTAGATGATCCAAAACTAGAAAGATCATAAAAATTTTAGATGAAAATATTCCTACATGAGCCTGCAATACTATGTTTTTTCATGTACAATTATTCAAGGTCTTCAATATCTACATGTAGCAGATATGTTTTCCTTGAAACTCTTCTCATATCTTGAATGATATGATTATATCAATCATTTAATAATAGAAAACACAAGTTTATTCTTCTTCTAAGGTGATAAAATTCAAAATCTTTATTTCTTTGATACAAAGATGTACCAGGTTCTAAAAAATTCACTTAAATAATGGATGCAAGATCTCTCACCATTTTATCAACCTCATTTCTTTGATACATTCACCACATATTTATATTTATGAAAACATCATGAATATTATTCACAAAATATTGAAGATAATTTATTCATATTTGAATTATGGAAATCTCACAATCATCAAAAGTAGTATCATATCATTTTAATCGATCAAATGATTCATGATTTATATTTTATTTAAAATCATTTGAATTACCATTCATATCTTCATTTGTATCTTTTGAAGGCTTATGTTTCATTACATATTTGACGTGATATTTAAATATCCACAATCTCTATATAAATCATGATATTTTATTATGACTATATTTATTGAAGGATTAACTTAGTTGTATTTTCAAGATTATCTCATTAACTTCTCATTATCATGGGTACTATTTCATGATTGAAAGCCCATAATAATTACTCATGAAATATCCAAGGAATTTAGGTATTCTTATTTCTTCTTTATCTGGTCAATGAATAACCATAGAATTTATATCTTCATTGTAGAGACCCGAAGCTTAACGTACATTGACATTACATTACATTTGCGAAATACTTAGTACATAAAAAAACACACACACAAGGATCGTAATAGTTTAGTGTCTTTGGAAACTCAGAATATAATCTTCTAATCCTGGTGAAATATCTTCAACATCTCCCATAAAGATCTTCCTTTTTTTATACCTAAAACCTTTCCTTATATCCTAGGGAAAAGAAAACATGAAAGGGTGATCTCAAATTCTCAGTAAGGGTAAACAAAAGAAATATCAATCACATCATATACATAAGCACATAACTTTTGGAAATATTAACCTGTAAAAGAGATCATAATTTAATAACCTAGGATAACTCATGGCAGTGAAATGTAATCACAATAATAATAACTTAAAACACTAATCTTTGTGTCATTCACACATAATCATAGAGAATCATTTCTTATTAGTCAAGACTCATTGCCAAGACTATCTTAGTGGACAAAGTCCCTTTCTGAACCGAGTCACCCTCGTTTCAGTCCTGTTTCACTAAACCAGTATAACCTACCATTCCAGCCATGTCTATCTCATTAGATATAAAATATTTACCCAATGCATTAGAGGGAGATATAGGTCCCACCCATCTCATAATGATACCATTCTTATGTGTGCCACAAAATCATAAATCATACATCATTTCATAACCCATGTAATAAAAATGGGAATCTTAAACATCATAAAACAATTCATATAAGATAAATGAATTCATAAAAATATATTTCCATCACAAAATAATCAAATCAATGTAATAATAGGGATAAAAACATAACCCTTTATTATCTTATATGGAAAATAATTTTGATAAAACACTTGAACTCCATTCTTGAGGAAAATATCCTTTCTGCTTCAAAAACATTTTTCCTTTCTTAACATGTCATACAACTTTAAAATAAAAGAAGTTGATTAAAAATAAACTTGAAAATTTTTAATGGAAGCTTCTTGGAAAAAATGTTTTAAAAATCCATTCATGCCTTATAAGTTTAAAAAAACATTCTTCTCGTACTTTTGTCAGAAAAGTTAAAAAGTACCTCGTACGAAAAAAAACAAAAGATTCCTTTCATATCCTTTACTAAAAACTCACTGAAGGGTAAAAATGGATTTAAACAATTGTACAAGGATTGAAATAATATTAAATATTTATGAAACATGGATGTGGATGATAAAATACACCCCAGTAAATACCAAAGTATAAACAATCTCGGATAAAAATGAGATTGTGATATTTCCCTTACCTTAGGTCTGATTTGCTTCGTAAGTGTCCGAACCTCCTGTATAATGATTTAAATAATGTCATTGACTTATTAAAGAATCATATTCATTGTTATGATATCATATATGGTTCACTTATGACTTTATATTACCCGTTCTTTTGTAAATTCCATGTTAAAGAGCATTTTGGGTAAAATTGTTTCATTTGTCGTCCGTGTTTTGACTTGTAATTATTCATATGATTACTTAGATCATGATTACTTAATTCCAAAATATAAAACATGATTTATATATATATATATATATTCAGAATATACATATATATAATAAATCAGTAAATGGAAATAAATACACCGTTCATGGAGACGGTAGGCCGTACGTACGCATGAACGCTGTTTTCGTTTCCTTATTGAGTTGAACGGAACTAATTAGATGACATAAATATATATAAACATAAATCCAGTATCATTATTATGTCATATATTTCATGATTACTTATTATATATACTTTATAATCATTCATGAATGGTTAAAGTGGAGAATGAATCTCATCGCGTCGTGGAGACGGTAGTCCGTACGTACGCACGAGCGATGATATCGTTCTCATGATCGTGGGACTGTATTGGAGTGTATGTATACTATTTCAGAATCAATATCACTTTAAAATAATAATATATAGTTATTATTTACACCATTATACCCATCCAAGTAAGGTGGTGGTGGAAAATAGATTTCACCACGGCATGGAGACGATATTCCATACGTACGCACGGGCGGTGATTTCGTTTTCCGTAGGATGGATAGATGGTGGAATAGGATTATTTCATACTTATAATAAAATATAAGTATATGAGTGATACTGATGTTATTACTTCATAATGAAAAAACCTAAGAAGAAGAAGTGGAAGAAGAAATAAAGGTGAAAGAATCGGTAACGGAAATTACCTCTTCTTTGAAGCGCCTCTTTGAGACCTCCTCTTAGGGTACTAAAGTTGGTCTTTGAGGAAGACCAGAACCTCTAGGATGTTTCTAGGGAAGTGGAGAAGAGAATTTGGCAGGGGTTTTCCGAGCTTGAAGTCTCAAAGTTGTGTGAGTAAGAGAGGTAGGAGGTGTCCTTTTATAAGGGATGAGAGGGGCACCTTTGAAATAACTAAAAATATTATTTTATTATAAAGTCAAGTTCGGTTTTAAATAGCTCAAAATTGATTTATTTCGAGGCTAAGGTGGTGATGGGTCGAAATCCTCTCATCCAATAGAATTTAGACAACTTTAGGTTCCTATTTTAACCTTATCATTTAGATTTAACATTATGTTAAATAATTTTACTTTTACCGTGTCTTCTTGTGTTCCTACACTATAAGGTTAATAAACTTACTATATCAAGCCAAACGAACCCCAAGTTGTTTATTATTAATATATATAACCTTATCTAAGTCATTTGGCCGAACCTTATATTTTTGGGAATAAAATAACATTTAATAATATAATATGTTTTTTTAAAACTATTTTATTTCAATCTTGACACTATTTAGTAATTGATTTTTGTGAAACTCCTAACAGAATGATAAGTTAGAACAAAGTTAATTAAACCAATACTAACATGTCATATTAACCTATAAAATTAGTGTAATTCATAAAAAGTCTCAAATTATTTTTATTTGAGTATTTATAACATCAATTATGTCAATATTTCATTAATAACATAATTACTGCATCATCGTTGTGTCATAAATAAATTAAATTATTTAATGTCTAAAAATTACAAATAAAATACCATTATGTAGGAAATTTTTTTATATTTCTAATGAATATTTATAGTATAATTTAGCTTATTTATAACCCTATATTAAAAATGTTTTATTAAATAAACTTTGATTTTAACTCTTTTAACTCTTCTTTGAATTAAATAATAATAAATGTCCTAATCTAATTCAAGTGGGCCTAAATGGCAATATTTTATTCCTAAGGTTTTTTTTGGTCGAATTACACTTATTCTATATAATTAGGACATGTGTTAGGGTAATAATAATATCATTTTTACCCTTAATTACCCTATTTACTTTTAACCGTGGTAAATAAAAGTAAAAAGTTACTATTCACCAAAAATTATTTTCATCTCATTGAACCACATTTTACTTACTGACATCAACCGTGTCTCTCGTATTTTTGAAATTCCACTCACAGAAGCAGTAAAATTAAGTTTTATGAAAAATTTAGTTTTTTTAACTACCACTTAGTGGTTTCACTATTCATCAAAAATTGAAAGTTTTCATAAAAATACCAAAAATTAGGCCTAATCTATATTTGATATTATGAACTCAAAAATGATTTCTATTTTACCAAATTCAAAACATATTAGTTGCATTAATTAATTTAAAATTTAATTCCCGTCGTCAAAACAAAAGGCGTGTTTTTAAGAGATAATAACTATCAAAAGATTGACACTTGTTTATAACTGGTTTAAATGTGAAATTACATCCAATGACCAACATTGTATTAAATTGTAAAAATATATTCTAAATATACTTTAAAACCAATAAAATTAATAATTTATCACTATTAATTATTTTGGTTAAAAAAGATGTTTTTAATTAAAATTTAGTAATTTTCACTATTCATCAGAATATGAAAGTTATCCGAAAAGTACCAAAATTTCACCTTAGGCTAAATTCAATATTCCGAATCCAAAAATGAAGTCCATTTTGAAAAATAAAAATTACAAAATTTCAAAAAGTGGTTATTACTATTCATAACGGCTAATTTTAATAATATTTTAATAGCATATCGTTGTTTAGTGAAACTCGGTGTTGCGTACTACACACGCTATCAAGGAAGGTCGCGATTGCGTGTAATGCAAGGCAAGTCAAGGATGCGTGTTGTGCAAGATCCTTTTGGTGTAGCGTACAACACAAGACATTAATGAAATTAAAAAGAATATTTTTTTATAAAATCTCGGGTTGTTACATTCTACCCCCCTTAAAATGAATTTCGCCCTCGAAATTCGTCGGGGTTATAAATGGTTTACTACTTGAAAGTTTCTTTAATAGATACCCACATAGTAAAAAGGAATACCAAAACCAATATTTAAAAACAAAAGTATGAAACATAATGGTTTCCCAAATAAACTAATCACTGGGTTTCCACATAGGTGAAAATATGGATATGGAAGAAAAATCTAACCATCATGTTCTGATGGAGAGTGGTAGAGAACAAGGCTATGGAAAAGCCAACAATCACAAATCCATAAATTTGTGACGATCTAAGGTACCATCTGATTAATCAGATATAAGAGGACTAGGACAACATTTTTGGTTTTCAAGATCGTTTCCCTAAAGTTGAACAATTTGAATTAGAATAAATACTTACTTTATTTTGGTACAATCTCACTGTTGTTTGTGCCTTGAACAATTTCCACTTCATCTCTTAAATAAATGAAGTTGAATTTGTTATTCGTGAAGTGTTAGCAGATCATGTGATAGAATGAAGGGTCATTCCATCTGTCTCAAACAAAAGGTTAGCAAAAGTTATTAAATATACATAAGTCATTCTATAGTGAGATTAATCATATATGGTTCCTAAAATGGACTTATACTTCATATATCATACTGCTTAATAAAACTAGTTTCTACTAAATAGGGACTTCCTGTAGGCCAGTGGTAGGCGATAAAGTCCAGTCGCACTTCGGTTGTGGGTTCGATTCCCACAGCCTTGTCCGACGCGATGGGCTGTCGCCCGTCCTGCAGGTTGTCCTTTTTCTAAAACTATATTACTATAACATCCCATCAATAATATTGAAAAAAAACTTTTATCCTTAAACAATACTAACTTATGTCCAACATAATCCATTACAATCTTTAGGCTTATCCATAATACTTCAGTCCACTCTCATAATATAGTGAAAACGATTACCAGAGATTTAATACCATCTTCGATCCCCATATATCATAAGATATGTCTTGTTGGTCAAATTCCAAACATTCAAAGGCCTTAATAATGTATTCTCTTGAATACCCATTGAACCATAGTGAAAACTTTAATGCAGTTAAAAGTTAACACTTTTCACATACCAAAATCCTCAAAATTCTATATACTCAAACCATGATATCACTTAGTCCTTATATCAATCATGAGCTCATGAATACTGTTAAACATTTCATTTTATCGTTTTCCCTTCATTATGCGCATATCATCTTATTTCCAAAAATATCTCTATCACTTTGAATACCACATTAGACCAATACATGAATATTCCAATACTCCACGATACAACATTATTTTGGAATCCCATTACATAAACACTTAATCATTCCACCACATCATTGTCATATTCAACATCGCCAATAGTGATAGCATGTGACTTCCTTTTGTCCTTTGCCTTAAGCGGTTGCTCATGTCGATCATCACTAACCCTTGGATTAGGGCATTTATTATCATAATGCCCCGTTTCCTTGCACTTGAAGCATTGAAGTGTTGGTGGTGCGTTCTCTGCAGTGTTTTCTTTATTCACATCATTAGAAACCCTTTTTCCATTACTTCGACACTCAGCTACTCAATGAACTTCTTTTCCACACTTAAAACATTTTCTAGTCCCTTTAAGACAGTCTCCACCATGCTTCTTTACACGCTTTGTGCATAAGGAAACATTCATCTTCTTTTCACCATTATTCTGAGATTTCTCCTTGAACTCCATCTTTCATTTCTTGTCAAAACCATGAGATGGATATGTAACACCAACTTCCATTTCTACCTTGATAGCACAACGCACAATTTCTTCATAGCTATTGAAGTCTCTTATAGCTAATGCCCTTAGAAGACTTGGTTTTAAGCCACTGAAAAATCAATCAACTTTACTTTCAGGTTGGATGATAATGCCAGATTCATACCTTGCAAGTCTTGTAAAATTCGCTTCGTATATACCAACAGATTCATCATCCTTCTGCTTCAGCTCAAGAAACTCCTTTTCCATCTTTGTTCGAAGAATACGAGGGAAGTACTTACTGAAAAACACGTTATTTAACTCGTCCCATTCCATGGACTCAATTTCATCTCTTGGCCTCGTATTCTTGATAAGATTACACCATTGATTAGCTTCACCTTCCAAACGATATACTGCTATGATGACTTTATCATGTTTAGAACATTGAAGAACTGAAAATATCTTTTTAGTGGTACTGATCCATTGTTCAGCAACAAGTGGATCGGAAGTCCCACTGAAAGAAGGTGGACGTTGCCTCATGAAGGACTCAATAGAATATTGTTCCCGTCTCAGCTCATTTGGAAGTCCAGAATGATTCATAGCTTGTGTAAGTATAGCAATAGGATTTTTCACTCCATCTCCCATAACATTTGTTTGTTCAGGAGGGCAATCATTGCATTGTCCATTGCATTGATCAACACGGTTCCTTCGGGTTCTAGCCATCGTCTAAAACCCAAAAAGAATAGTGTGAGAGGCAAAAATCATAATAAAGGGAGAGTAACTTCAATATCTAACTTCTTAGGATAAATTCTATGATCGTTACCATAGTTATAGGACTGTATCCTATACATATACTTATCCTTAGGGAAATCTCTAGACATACCTTAGAAATATCTATAGGGATCTCACTAACGTTTTCGCATCCTAGTTTCCAAAAGTTGACTAAACCTTTCCTCTGATACCAACTGTAGAGACCCGAATCTTAACATACATTGACATTACATTACATTTTCGGAATACTTAGTACATAACAAAAACACACACACCAGGATCGTAATAGTTTAGTGTCTTTGGAAACTCGGAATATAATCTTCTAATCCTGGTGAAATATCTTCAACATCTCCCATAAAGATCTTATTTTTTTTATACCTAAAACCTTTACTTATATCCTGGGGAAAAGAAAACATGAAAGGGTGAGCTCAAATGCTCAGTAAGGGTAAACAAAAGAAATATCAATCACATCATATACATAAGCACATAACTTTGGGAAATCTTAACCTATAAAAGAAATCATAATTTCATAACCTGGGATAACTCATGGCAGTGAAATGTAATCACAATAATCATAACTTAAAACATTAATCTTTGTGGCATTCACACATAATCATAAAGAATAATTTCTTATTAGTCAAGACTCATTGCCAAGACTATCTTGGTGGACAAAGTCCCTTTCTGAACTGAGTCACCCTCATTTCAGTCCTGTTTCACTGAACCAGTATAACCTACCATTCCAGCCATGTCTATCTCATGAGATATATAATCTTTACCCAATGAATTGGATGGAGATATAGGTCCCACCCATCTCATAATGATACCATTCTTATGTGTGCCACAAAATCATAAATCATACATCATTTCATAACCCATGTAATAAAAATGGGAATCTTAAACATCATAAAACAATTCATATAAGATAAAGGAATTCATAAAAATATTATTCCATCACAACATAATCAAATCAATGTAATAATAGGGATAAAAACATAACCCTTTATTATCTTAGATGGAAAATAATTTTGATAAAACACTTGAACTCCATTCTTGAGGAAAATATCCTTTCTGCTTCAAAAACATTTTTCCTTTCTTAACATGTCATACAACTTTAAACTAAAAGAAGTTGATTAAAAATAAACTTGAAAATTTTTAAAGGAAGCTTCTTGGAAAAAATGTTTTAAAAATCCATTCATGCCTTATAAGTTAAAAAAACATTCTTCTCGTACTTTTTTCAGAAAAGTTAAAAAGTACCTCGTACGAAAAACAACAAAAGATTCCTTTCATATCCTTTACTAAAAACCCACCGAAGGGTAAAAATGGATTTAAACAATTGTATGAGGATGGAAATAATATTACATATTTATGAAACATGGATGTTGATGATAAAATACACCCCAGTAAATACCAAAGTATAAACAATCTCGGATAAGAATGAGATTGTGATATTTCCCTTACCTTAGGTCCGATTTGCTTCGTAAGTGTCTGAACCTCCTGTATAATGATTTAAATAATGTCATTGACTTATTAAAGAATCATATTCATTGTTATGATATCATATATGGTTCACTTATGACTTTATATTACTCGTTCTTTTGTAAATTCCATGTTAAAGAGCGTTTTGGGTAAAATTGTTTCATTTGTCATCCGTGTTTTGACTTGTAATTATTCATATGATTAATTAGATCATGATTACTTAATTCAAAATTATAAAACATGATTTATATATATATATATTCAGAATATACATATATATAATAAATCAGTAAATGGAAATAAATACACCGTTCATGGAGACGGTAGGCCGTACGTACGCATGAACGCTGTTTTCGTTTCCTTATTGAGTTGAACAGAACTAAGTAGATGACATACATATATATACACATAAATCCAGTATCATTATTATGTCATATATTTCATGATTACTTATTATATATACTTTATAATCATTCATGAATGGTTAAAGTGGAGAATGAATCTCATCGCGTCGTGGAGACGATAGTCCATACGTACGCACGAGTGATGATATCGTTCTCATGATCATGGGACTGTATTGGAGTGTATGTATACTATTTAAGAATAAACATCACCTTAAAATAATAATATATAGTTATTATTTACACCATTATACCCATCTAAGTAAGGTGGTGGTGGAAAATAGATTTCACCACGACGTGGAGACGGTATTCCGTATGTACGCACGCGCGGTGATTTCGTTTTCCGTAGGATGGATAGATGGTGAAATAGGATTGTTTCATACTTATAATAACATATCAGTATATGAGTGATACTTATGTTATTACTTCATAATGAAACAACCTAAGAAGAAGAAGTGGAAGAAGAAATAAAGGTGAAAGAATCGGTAACGGAAATTACCTCTTCTTTGAAGCCCTCTTTGAGACCTCCTCTTAGGGTACTAAAGTTGGTCTTTGAGGAAGACCAGAACCTCTAGGATGTTTCTAGGGAAGTGTAGAAGAGAATTTTTCAGGGGTTGTCCAAGCTTGAAGGCTCAATGTTGTGTGAGGAAGAGAGGGAGTAGGTGTCCTTTTATAAGGGAGGAGAGGGGCACCTTTGGAATAACTAAAAATATTATTTTATTATAAAGTCAAGTTCGGTTTTAAATAGCTCCAAATTGATTTATTTCGAGGCTAAGGTGGGGATGGGTCTAAATCCTCTCATCAAATATAATTTATACAAGTTTATGTTCCTATTTTAACCTTATCATTTAGATTTAACATTAAGTTAAATAATTTTACTTTTACCGTGTCTTCTTGTGTTCCTACACTATAAGGTTAATAAACTTACTATATCAAGACAAACGAACCCCAAGTTGTTTATTATTAATATATATAACTTTATCTAAGTCATTTGGCCGAACCTTAGATTTTTAGGAATAAAATAACAATTAATAATATAATATTTGTTTTTAAAAACTATTTTATGTCAATCTTGACACTATTTCGTAATTAATTTTTTTGAAACTCCTAAAAGAATGATAAGTTCGAAAAAAGTTAATTAAATAAATACTAACATGTCATATTAACCTAGAAAATTAGTGGAAATCATAAAAAGTCTCAAATTATATTTATTTGAGTATTTATAACATCAATTATGTCAATATTTCATTAATAAGATAATTAATGTATCATCGTTGTGTCATAAATAAATTAAATTATTTAATGTCTAAAAATTACAAATAAAATACCATTATGTATGAAATCTTTTTAGCTTTTTAATGAATATTTATAGTCGAATTTATCTTATGTATAACACTATATTAAAAATGTTTTATTAAATAAACTTTGATTTTAACTCTTTTAACTCTTCTTTGAATTAAATAATAATAAATGTCCTAATCTAATTCAAGTGGGCCTAAATGGTCATATTTTATTACTAAGGTTGTTTTTGGTCGAATTACACTTATCCAATAGAATTAGGACATGTGTTAGGGTAATAATAATATCATTTTTACCCTTAATTACCCTATTTACTTTTAACCGTGGTAAATAAAAGTAAAAAGTTACTATTCATCAAAAATTATTTTCATCTCATTGAACCACATTTTACTTACTGACATCAATCGTGTCTCTCGGATTTTTTAAATTCAACTCACAGAAGCGGTAAAATTAAGTTTTATGAAAAATTCAGTTTTTTTAACTACCACTTAGTGGTTTCACTATTCATCAAAAATTGAAATTTTTCAGAAAAATACCAAAAATTAGGCCTAATCTATATTTGATATTATGAACTCAAAAATGATTTCTATTTTACCAAATTCAAAACATATTAGTTGCATTAATTAATTTAAAATTTAATTCCCGTCGTCAAAACAAAAGGCTTGTTTTTAAGAGATAATAACTATCAAAAGATTGACACTTGTTTATAACTGGTTTAAATGTGAAATTACATCCAATGACCAACATTGTATTAAATTGTAAAAATATATTCTAAATATAATTTAAAACCAATAAAATTAATAATTTATCACTATTAATTATTTTGATTAAAAAAGTTGTTTTTAATTAAAATTTAGTAATTTTCACTATTCATCAGAATATGAAAGTTATTCGAAAAGTACCAAAATTTCACCTTAGGCTAAATTCGATATTCCGAATCCAAAAATGAAGTCCATTTTGAAAAATAAATATTACAAAATTTCAAAAAGTGGTTATTACTATTCATAACGGCTAGTTTTAATAATATTTTAATAGCATATCGTTGTTTAGTGAAACTCGGTATTGCGTACTACACACGCTATCGAGGAAGGTCGCGATTGCGTGTAATGCAAGGCAAGTCAAGGATGTGTGTTGTGCAAGATCCTTTTGGTGTAGCGTACAACACAAGACATTAATGAAATTAAAAAGAATATTTTTTTATAAAATCTCGGGTTGTTACATTCATGAACTCACATAACTTATTTATTTATCTCACCACCATTTATGTATGAATGTAACACTATATGTATGATTATTTCGATTGTTCCCCATATATAAAACTGCCTCATTTATCATCCATGTTTTCTTATTGATTGTACCTCATGTGAATCTTCTTCTACCATGAAAAGATCATAGTAGCTTCTCCAACCATTAGAGCTCATGATATCACCTCCTACCATTATTGCTCATGGTAACACCTTCTACTATTGTGGGATAATGGTGTTATCCCCAAAACTTATGGTAGAACCCACAATAATGGTGGAAACACCCCAACACTGACAATATCTCCCAATACTAGAAGTAACAACTTATATTGGTAGCATTCCCTCTTCACCTTCTAATGGTAGAAAATCCTTCTTCACTATCTAATGGTGGTATACCTTCTTCACTGTGTTGTGATGTGTTCTTCTATGGAATAACTTGTGTTGGGTTCAAAACCCTCATTAATTACCCTTACATGTATTACCCTTATGCATTCCCGTATACAAGCTTTAGAAATCTAGATTTAACTTTACATAGGTGTTGGATTACCTTTACACAAGGCATTGATTACACTTATGTGGGAGTATAAATCCTAATGCACCTTTACGAAGCCTTCAAATATTCATCACAACCATTATATAGATTCATCATTACCTTTATGTATATTTTTGATCTTCATCACTACCCTTATACAAGATTTATTGTACCCTTACACAAGTTTCCTTATACCCATATGTAGCCTCGCGGTACCCTTACACAAGATTTGGAAACTTAGTTTTACATTTATGATGGGAAATAGTTACCTTTATGCCGTTCACTATCACCCTTATGCAGGTAGTGTAATTTACACATTACCCTTATGTAATGCCTTAATTACCTTTACTCAATCCTAGTACCCTTACAAAGATTGTCTTTTTACCTTTATACAATACTGAGACCCTTACACATCATTTTACTAGCATGGGTTACCCTTACGTATGTAATAATACCTTTATAAAGCATGTATAAAGAAATTTTTTTACCTTTAGGTAGGTAATTTAATTTCTAAATTAACTTTATGTTAGTTTCCGAATTAACTCAAAATCAATTAGGGCCTTCTCAAACACCTCAAGATCAATCCCAAGGCCATGCAACTTATATTATATATTGTTGACAATGTCTCTACATTCACCAACACTAGTCTTGTATTCATTTGAAGATAAAAACATAAATTAGTAGATATGCAAGGATAATTCTCCAATCATGACATCTAAATACATTAAATTAATCCATAAAAATTCTCCAAGAATCACCACTTCATCTCAACTCACCAAACACATATTAACACATCATGAACAATAAATGAAACACTTAGGCTCAATATCAAGGTGTGTAATTTTTATGAATGAGTCACATGTATTTAATTATATAAAAAAAGTGCACATAAATTAAATATAGTGTATTTTTCTAATGATGCCTAAAACCCTGGTAATTTTTGCAATAAACCATGAAAATCTATAAAATTTCCAAAAGAACTGAAATAAGGCATTTTAATTGCATAAAAACATTCATATGACATTATCTGACTATATATAAAAAACACATTTAAACATCACGAAAAAATGGGTGCATAAATTCACATCATATATTTTTGGTAATATAAAACTTCTTAAAAAACTGAGGAAATATTTTAAAGGATAAATGGACCTATAAGTTAGGAATGGAGAAAGGTTGTTACATTATCCATAAGGATAGTGAATTTGGATCTTACCAATGGAATATCATTATTTATTTAATACTGTTATCATGAATCATTCATAAACTAAAATTCAATTTTTGTATCTTTCTTATATAGGGTGGGATTTTCATTTATAATAAAGAATAACTATTGTTCTATTTATATGAATGAATTGTTTTATGGGTTTTTAACATGTTTAATGGATTATATATATTAGATATTGACAATACTATATATAATTTAAATAATAAGAAGGTTCAAATTAATTATTTTAATTCCATTTAACTTTATAATTATCTCATAGTTCATATAAATAAGAAATACATCTAATGACTCCATAATGATAGATTATTGGATTCAAATAATTATGAATCATTTTATTTATGTTGTAATATCCTGAGATTTTAGAATATATTTCTATTTAATAAATTAAATTTTTTTGATAAATTTTGAAGCATTAAACACTAAAATCACGTGAATAATTCTTATACATTATATGGTATTTAAATAAAATAAAATTGTAAAAAATATTATCAATTTCAATTAGGAAATAGTATTGATCTTGGAAAACTTTTGTGAAATTATTTGTTTATGAGAATTTTTTTTGTCATATATATTTAAAGTTAATTCAGAATATAAAAAATATCTAAAATTATTATTTACACATGTATCAAAATAAATAAATTGGGTATTAATTGGTTAGAAATTAAAATAAAAGCATTTGAAGGAAAATGAGATATTTTCATGTGCGCAATATATTTTTATCTTAATAGATTAAATTAATCCCTATTAATGAATGATTTTAATGAAATATATAGTTTGTATATAATAAAATTAATAAAGATTCATTTAATAATGGTTACTAGGAAAGGAATGAGAATAAATCATTTTATGCTTCAAAAATACATTTTCCTCAAAAATATATTTTCTTCAAAAATGGTTTTTATTGCTTTTTATTCATGAATTTTATAATTAATTTTTAAAACTTCTAGAAATTTTATTTGATAAAATTATTATTTTTAAATAATCATTTCAAAATAATCTAAAGATAAGTTTTTTATATTTTTATGAAATGATGATTTTTTGGTGAATAGTGAAAATACCGATTTTGCAAAAACAGTCATTCCTTTTATTTTAATCAAAGTAATTTAAATGTTAAATTTGGATTTTTATTTGTTTTAAAGTTACATAAGTTTAATTTTATTAAAAATAATCTAATTTATTCCATATGAACCAACATTGTACTAAATTCTAATGTAAAGTCCTTTTATGCTTAGCGAAAAATTATTTTTTGTTGTGTTTTGGCCACTTATATTAAAATTAATTTATACCACCTATGGAAATTGAATATTTTAAAATTAATTTCATGTTTGTTGTTATAATGGTCAAATTAGTTAAATAGGCCCCTTTTATTTTTTTATACAATTAATAGTAACCATGGCAATTTGTTTTCCACACTGTAAAGGGTTAAATGAGTTAATTATGGTTAAACTATGTGATAAGTTCAAAAAATATTTTCTCCAAATGGGTGTATGATTATTTATTGACCACTAAATTATCCTTGTTAATTTTTTTCTATTTTTGTTCCACTTGAAATGATCATGACTTCCCTTTTTATATTAATAAAATTATATTAAAAAATATAACTTTCTCTCATTTAATATCTTAAATATGTTTTCATGGTAAGGATAAAAGTAAATATACATTATTAATGAAAATATAGGACTATAATTATATATAATTAATTATATTATTGTTTGTAATTTATTTTTAATTTTTATAAATATTATAATTTCCTAAAACACTTGCGTTGTGTTAAAAAACTTTGTTAAAAATTAGAGAAAAATAAATTTATTGATTTTAAAGACCTTAAAAGTAAAAATATATTGATTATTTAGGGTATTACACAAATTTTATAGATAATTGTAAAGGATAAATTATTATTTATTCATTTTAATTCGAATTTCATTATTTTCTCGATATGTTTAAAGTCAATTTTTGCGAATAGTATCGTAAATGGCCTTTAATGGTATTTAATGTTTAAAATTATTTTTAAATAATTATAAAATCATAATATTCCAATATTTACTCAATTTTATGTTAAATGTTTTATCTAATCATTGATATCTCATTTATTTTTCACTTTTCATTTTTAAAATTACTTTCACGACCCTTAATAATTGAAAAATTGCAAAAATTGCATTGATTTTTCCTATAAAAGGGACACAATATATGTTTTCAAATTCACATATGAGTTCAGTTTTATCTCAAAAATATTTCTATATTACTCTAAAAATTTCCCATACCATTCACTCAATCCCTTGGAGTGACCATCATCATCTCTTTCAAAGGACTTAATCTCAATCGAAAGGAGGATATCAACAGAACAGGTATAAGTCATAACCGATTTATTTTAAGTTTACTTATTCTTCATCATCCTTAAAATATAATGTATCCAAAATAAAATAATTAATTTAGTTTTATAAATATACTGAAATTTTATTATTTAATTGGGGTAACTATTATCTACCTCATTTCTATCCAATAGTAAAGGAAAGCATCACTCGTGTGTATATACAGACAATCATCTCCACAAAGTGATGTAATTCATTTTTTACCACTATCTCCAATATATGATTATGTATAAGGGTTTAATGAATATATATTATTTTTATATCATAATTATGATTCTATAAATATTAAATATTATCAAACTTCTAACCCTCCAATCCGTTTGAAATGATAACATCGCTCGTGTGTATGTGTGTACTACCACCTTCATGAAGTGATATGATTCATTTTTCATTTCCACTTAACATAGATGTTAATAAGGATATATTTAATTAATATATATATGATATATGATATTTTTATTTTTATTTTTTAATGATATATTTTTATTCACCTTTCTTTCATTCCATCTATTGAAAAATGAAAACATCACTTGTGCATACGCACGAACTACCATCTCCATGAAGTGATGTAAGTATTATTTTATAACCACTTTATATAGATGGTTATAAAAATGTATACAATTAATAAAAATTATACATATGATATGACTAATATTATTTATATGATGATACCATGACTAAGGTCCAAGGATATGAACCATCGAACCAAAACATTCAAGGGAAACAAAACAGTTAACACCCAAATATTGATTTTAATAAAGAATTATTAAAAAAGGGGTAATTGAAAATTATAAGTGTTTTAAGATGACTATGAATATTAGTCTACTATATATTTATAATAAATATAAATTTATTCTATAGTAGGTTAAGAGTGCATAAGAAGAAAGTCAGAAATTGAGGTAAGGTTTCTTTGTCTTGATATGAATTCTTTGAGACACATTTTATGTTATGCACTTATTTTTGTTTATATAGAGGATATAATAACCATTTGATATATTATATAATGAATCTATTCATATTAATGGTATTTAAATTTATATTCAATGTTATTTCTTTCAAGTGGTTTATGATTTAAAAGTTACCAAAGCTGCGAGGATTTATGTGAAAATATCATATCTTTTTAGGGTTGTCTATATTAAATTTACAATAAGGAAAATTATATAATAATTATATTTTAAACCCTATCAATTTTATTCTCCTATTTTTTTCCCAGACTTTTCTAATTTTCTTTATATTTTCTTCTCTTTGGTACTTAAAATGATCGAAAAATGTTTTAGGAAAATCTGACCTTAATTATTCATTTTGGGTTGGGATCCTTTCTACACCATATATATATTCTTTAAAATGTTTTAAATAAGTTTTTATCAATACTTTAATATTTCAGAAAAGTTATTTTTACTACATTTTTCTTTATTTATAGATTTTTAAAAGGAATATTTCAAATATTTTTCATATGACTCACTCTTAACTTTTAACAAAAGTGTGAAAAGAATGTTCTCTTTTAATGTATAAAACATGAAATTTTTTCCCACTTTCATGTCCTTTATTAATCATTAATATTCCTCTAAAAGTTTCAAAGTTTTTTCAAAGGAAATACTATTCCAATTTTTCTAGTTATTTTAATTTTAAAAATTTACCAAAAGAAGAGGGATATTTTCTCTAGATTTTATAAAATATATTTTTTTCTATGTTAACATTCTTTGAGTATTGTTATAATTCACTAGTGATATAATCTTATGATACAATCCAATTTATTTCTCTTAATATCTTATGATGATTATATTTTAAGGATGATTCTATGAAGCCTGTTATTTTCTCATAGGATAATTAAGTTATGATAAAATCTTTATAAAACCCATTTCATTTCCATGATTTAGGCTATGATGAATATTTTTATGATTTTTTGGATCAATTATGTATGGTTTTCTTTATGTGATGGTTGAACCAAGAGTTATGATTACTCTAATGAATTGGGTAAATATTGATATCTCATGTGATGAAATGAACTATAATGGGGAGTGAATCTAGTCTAGTAAGAGACTCCATACTCTATAAAGTCCTAGTAGTGAACCTTGACTAAGTAAATTATGGGAATGAGGAGTAAACCTAATCCACTATGGGAATCCATCCACTATATTAGTCTTAGAAGTGATACTTGACTAAGGAAATGATTTTCTATGCTTATGTGTATTCCAAAAACTTATGTCTTACGATTTTGATAGGATCTCATAGATAATGATTGATTATTTATGATTCCATACTAATATAATTATTGTCTATTATTATGAAAAAATTTCATGCCATGAATCATGATTTATGATCTATGACTAATTGAGTATTAATTTTGTAAGTTATGCTCATGCTCTGAATCTCACTTATGACATTCGATTGATGTCTCTCATGTTTAACCTTACCAAGAATCTGAGATCACCCTTTATCATGTTTCTATTTCTCTAGGTTATGAATAATGATATTATATAAGATATTTCTAGAAATAAATAATGTGTATATAATCTCATTGGAGTTTTTAAAGTATTCTTTTGGAATGATAAAATATGGGTATAATGAAAAAATGCCCATTTTATGAGAAAGACATGAGTTTTGTTATGTAAAGGGGTTTTCTAATTCCATATAACTATAAACCTAAAAGGTATTTAGAATGTAAGTGAACCAATGTGGTTATTTATATTATAATTATATATTTTTAAAATTGATTCGATTCATTTGATATCAAAGCTAATATGTAAAGAATATGTTTTTAGCATCGAATCCAGGTGTATAGATCTCATGATATCTTAGTTGGTATTTGAGTAGAGTTTAGATAAATATAGATTTTGGGATTTATCATATGAGGATAATTTAATAGTTAAGGATACCATTATAGATTTATATTTTTAAGGATTATCATAAGTTTAAAGGAATATATACCCTTTTAAGGTTTTATGTTATGAGACTTTAAAGTGATTGATAACATTTTTGGAATTTATTATTGAATTTTAATAGAACATTATTGTATATATAACCCTTTGTTTTAATATATAATTTAGTGTGAAGTTATCTAAGAAGAATATTATTTGGGATATAATTTTAAAAGGACACATTACCTTTAGGTTTAATACATCATTTCATGTTAAGGTAATCATGTTTAATTGGAAAAGGGTATCTTATATTATAGTATTAAGGTGAATGAATAATTATGGGCTAATATGATATTCCATGATATTATTTGAGGAATAAATATCGAGTTAACCATTGGAGTATATGCTAAATGGTAACCCAGAAAAGTGATTTTATAACAAGGTGATATTTCTTTTTGGATACAATTATTTAAGAATGCATGATTGGGGTATAACTGAACCTTAAGGTTTGAATGTAATATAATGACAAAGAGATTCATGATATTTTTAGTGAATTTTACTATATTTCATTATGGTATTATGTCATGGTTACTCATTTTATTTTTTTGAAAATATTAGTATAATTTGGAGAATATATGAAAGGGTACATACATTTTTGGTATGTGAGTTTATGAGTGATAAATGTTATTCAAAGATAAATATTAATTTGATATTTTAAGGATATGTGATCAAATTTTTTAAATTTTTTGGTTTCAAATTTAGTGATAAATATTTTGAATAATTTTAAGGTTAGTTATTTTTGGAATGTTTTAAGTTGAACTTTGGGTGTTATTGTTTAGAATTTAGAGATTAATTTTTTATTTCCTCAAATAAAGGTTTATTCATATTAGGTATTATATTATCTTTTACTAACCATTTTTAGTTTTGGTAAAAGTCTAAATGCAATAGGAATAACTTTTCATCCTTTTATTGATCTTATAATCCATTAATGGTTGATTTTAGTGTTTCAAGCATGAAAAATTCATCATGGTTACTATTTTTCATTTAGAATATGAGATGAAACAATGATGGAAAATTTCTCATAGAATAACCAAAGAAAAAAATCATTCTTTTGTAATGTATATAAATAACATAAGAATATTTTATTATATGGGAAAATAAATTCCTCTTACTCAAATAAGAGGATCATAAATCCATTAAGTCATATATGGAAAACATGACATAACTATAATGGTACGTCTTTGGAAACACATTCTCTATATAAAGTGAGGTTTAAGAAATGTTTATTTCAGAACTAATAAGTTTCTAGTCTTGACCTAGGAAATAAATAAATTTATTAATTTATCACATAATATTATGACAAGATACTTTAATTTTTTCAAGAGAAAATTAAAATTGCGAGGAAATAATTTATTTAAGGTGGTATAATGTAACACCCTGATAATTTATAAAATATTTATCTTTAATAAATTCAATGTGTCTGATACATTATGAAGCAAAAAAAACTAAACTTATGTGAAAAATTCTTATACAGTATAAAATGAATCACATTATATGGTATTTAAAGAAAATATAATTGTAAGAAATAATTATTAATTTCAATTAGAAAACACTATTGATCCTAGAAAACTATTTTGAAATGTTTTTATGAGAATTTATTTTTATATATCTATTTATAATTTTATTTAGATTATTAAAATTATAAAAAATTATTATTTACACATGTAGTAAAATGGATTCATTGGTCATTAATTGGTTAGAAATGAAAATAAAAACATTTGAAAGAAAAAGAGATATTGTTCATGTGTATATTATATTTTTATCTGAATAGATTAAATTAATAATAATTATGAATGATTTTAATGAAATTTGTATACTATATATCAAATATTATTAATTAATATTTATTTAATTATGCTTAGTAGTAAAGAAATGATAATAAATCATTTTATTCTTCAAAAATGCATTTTCTTCAAAAACAGATTTTATTGTTTTTTGTGCATGGATATTTTAATTAATTTATTCCACTTTTAGAAATTTAATTTGATAAAATTTTTATAATTTTAAAAATAATAATTTAAAAATAATTTAAATATGATTTTTTATATTTTATGAAAAGTTTTATTTTTTGGTGAATAGTGAAAAATACCAATTTTGTAAAAAACAACATTTATTTTATTTTAATAAAAACAATTTAAATGTCTAATTGGGGTTTGGATTTTTTTAAGGTAACATAAGTTTCATTTTATGAAATATAATCCAATTAATTCCACTGGAATCAATGTTATACTTGATTTTGTTGTAAAATCCATTTATGCTTAAAAGGGTATTTTTTTTTCTAAAAACAGCTTTTTGTTTCATTCTGCACACTTATATTACAGTTAATTTTGACCAGTTATTTAAATTTATTATTTTTAAATAATTTTAATATTTTTAATTATAAGTTTAAAATTTGGTAAATAGGCCCCTTTTATTTTTTGTACATAATGAATAGTAACCATGATAAATTTTTGTCACTACAGTAAAGGGTTAAATGAGTTAATTATGGTCAAAACTTTATGATAAGAAAAAAATATTATATAATAACGGGTGGATGAGTCTTGATAGACCAATAATTTATCCATGGTCAGTTTTTACTCAATTTGTATCCTCTTTAAATGATTATAAATTCCCATTTTATATTAATAAAATTATATTTTAAAAAATATCACTTTCTCTCATTTAATATCTTAAATGTGTTGTCATAGTAAGGATAAGAGTAAATATACATTATGAATGAAACTATATTAATATATTTATATATAATAAATTATATTCATGCTTATAATTTATTTTTTAAATTTTAAAAATAATCTAATTGTCTAAAACACTTATGCCACATTAATGCAATGTTTTTAAAAACAGGCAAAATATAAATTTAATGTTTTAAAATAAATTAAAAATGAGTATATTTAGATGATTTAGGGTATTAAATTAATTTTATAGATAATTTTCATGGATAAGTGATAATATATGTGTTTTAATTCAAATTATATTGGTGTCTTTATATATTTAAAGTCAAATTTTTTGAATAGTGTTGAAAATTACCTTAAATGGCATTTAAGGTTTTAATATTTTTAGTAATTATAAAATAATTAAAATAGAATTTTTCATAAAATTTATGGAAAATTTTCTATAATATCATTCATGGTTCATTTATGTACCAATTATAATTTTTAAAATTACTTTCGTGACCCTTAAATATTAAAAAATTTCAAAAATGACATTATTTTTGCCTATGAAAAGGGACACAATCTTTGACTTTAAAAGGAACATATGAGTTTTGTTTTCTCTAAACATATACCAAAATTAATCTCAAAATTTTCATTAAAACTTCCTAAATCCCATATAGTGACCATAAACATCTCCTTCAAAGGACTTGAGCTCAATTGAAAGGAGGATATCAAAAGAGGAGGTATAAGTCTTAATCGATTTCTTTTAAGTTTATTTCTTCTTATAACAAATTAAAATCTATAGTATACATACTAAAATAATGAATTAAGTATTATTAATATAATTAAATTTTATTATTTTTTTTGGATAACTATTATATACCTAATATTCATCCAATAAGAAATGAAAGCATCGCTCGCGCATACATACAGACTACCATCTCCACGAAGCGATGTATTTCATTTTTCATCACCATATATCATGAATGGTTATATATATTTATTTAATGAATATATATAGTTTTTATTTTATAATTATAATTCTACAAATATAAAAAATTATCTACCTTCATACCCTCCCATTCATTAGAAACGATAAAGTTGATTGTACGCACGTGTGGACTGCCACCTCCACGAAGCGATGTGATTCATTTTTCATTTCCACTTCACATGACTAGTAATAAGGATATATTTATTGAATATTTATTTTATATATGATATTATTATTATTATTTTGTAAATATATATTACTATTTACCTTTCACTCTTTAAATTTGTTGAAAAACGAAAACATCACTCGTGCGTAGGTACAGACTACTGTCTCTATGAAGTGATACAGCTCATTTTTCCTCACTAATTAATATGAATGGTTATATAAGTTTATATAATGAATAAATATGATAATTATGTCATTAATAAGGTTATTAATATTATTATACCATGAAAAAGGTGCAATTACTAGAAATGTCGAACCAAAACATGCATGGGAAACAGAACAATTAACACCCAAATGTTGATTTTAATGAGAATTGTTAAAAAATGGGTAATTGGAAATTATAAGGGAATGATAAATTTTATGGTAAGTATTAATATTATAATGTTATATATATATATAATAAATCTAAATTTATTATATATGAGGTTAATAATTCATACAGAGAAAGTCAGGACTTGAGGTAAGGGTTCTTTATCTCAATAATGTTTCATTGAGAGATGTTTCATGTTAAACAACTACTTGTGTTTATATAGTGTATATAATGATAATTTTATTTAATATATCATGAATATATTCATATTAATTATATTTATTGTTCTATTTGAAGTTATTTCTTTAAAGGGTTTTATTATTGAAAAGTTACCAAAGCGGTAAGAGTTTATATTTCAATCTCATTTCTTTTTGGGATTGTCTATGTTAAATTTTAAATGAGGGAAATTAAATAAATATTTTCTTTTAAACCCCATATATTTTATTATACATTTTTTATTATTAATTAATTTAAATTTTTCCTTATGTTTTCCTCCCTTTGGTACTTATAATGATTGAAAAAATGTTTTTAAGAAAAACCAAACTTAATTCTTCTATTTGGGTTGTGAATATTTATCCTCCATGTCCATGTTATTAAAAATGCTTAAGAGAATTTTTTTATCTATAATTAAATTTTTGTGGACGGTTATTTTTACCACCTTTTTATTTAATTAAAAATTATTAAAATGAATATAATCAAATGTTTTCTGTATGACTCATTTTTGAATTTTAGAAAAAGTGTGAAAATACTGTTCTCTTTTATCATATACAACATGAATAATTTTAACACCATCATATAATTCCTTCATCATGAATATTACCTTAAAATTTTTAAAGTTTTTATAAATAAAATCCTTATACCATTTTTCTAGTAATTGTTTTTAAAAGTTACCAAAAGAAAAGAGATGTTTTCTCTTGATTTTCAAAGCATATTTTAAATAATTTTATAAAAGAGATTTTTAATCTATGTCAATATACTTTTAGGATTGTTATGATTAATTGGGGATATGATCTTATGATACTATCCAGTTTATTTATATGGAAGTCTTATTATGACGATGTTTTAAGGATGATTTTATGAAACCTATTACTTTTCCATGGGTTAATTATGTTATGATTAAATATTTATGAAACCCATTTATTTTAAATGGGTTAGGATATGATGAATGATTTTATGATATTATGGAACACTTTTGTATGGTTTTCATTATGTTATGGGTGAGCCTAAAATTATATATACCATTAATTAATTGGGGAAATATTGATATCTCATGAGATGATATAAAATGGAATGGGGAGTGAACCTAGTTTAGTAAGAGAATATGTCACCTATGATAGTCATAAAAATGAGCCTTGAATAAGGATATAATAGGAATAAATAGTGAATCCAATCCACTATGGGTCACTATCAACTTTGATAGTCTTGGAAGTGATCCTTGATTAAGGAACCATTTTTTCTTTTCTTATGTATATTCCAAAAACATATGTCTTATTCTTATTTTATGATCTCATGACTCATGATTGATTATTGATGATTACACAAAATTATGAGTAACATATCCTATCATGACAAAGTTTTATTTCACAACCCATAATCAATGATATATTATTGATTGGATATGAATTTTGTAAGTTATGTTTAGGCAATTAATCTCACTTATGATATTCTATTGATGTCTCACATATTTACCCTTATCGAGTATATGAGTTCACCCTTTCTTATGTTTCAATTTATTTAGGTTATGTATAATTATATTATGTTAGATATTTATATAAGGATATAATTATTGGAAAATTTTTGGGAGTTTTTGAAGCCTTCTTATGGAATAAGAATGTCTGGGTATAATGTGAAAAATTCATATTTAATGAGAAAGACATGGGTTTTGTTATGTAAATGGTTTTTAATAATTATATAAAACTATAAACATAAAATATATTGGGTATGTAAGTGGATCAATTTTGTATATTGATATTTTAATTATATATAGTTAAAATTAGGTCACTTCACTTGATATCAAATATAATATGTAAAGAATAAGTTTTTAGCACTAGATTCAGTTGTATGAATCTTCAATTATCTCACTTGGTATCAGAGTAGGATATAAATAAATTTAGAGGTTAGAAATTCATCATTTTAGGATAATTTAAGAGTTAAATATGCCATAATGAATTGATATGTTTAAGGATGATCATAATTTTAAAGGTATAAATAGAATTTTTAGGTTTTATGTTATGGGATTTTAAGGTGATGAAATTTTTGAATTTTTTTAGGTTTTATTATATTTTTTAGGTATATGTAACCCTTTGGTTTAACATGTGATTTACTATGATATTATTTGGGAAGTATGTTATTAGGGACATAATTTGGAAGGAACACATAACCTTTAGGGTTATTACATTTTCGATGTTAAGTTAATTATGATTTATTAGAATAAAAAGGGATATCATATTATAGGATTAAAGAGAATAGAAAATTATAAGATAATATAGGATTTTATGATATTATTTTAAGAATTAAGATTGAGTTAAATATTGGATAATATGTTAAATATTAACCTTGAAAAGGTAATTTTTAAAAAGGTGATATTTATTTTTAGAGATACTTCTTGAAGAATGCATGATTGAGGTATAAATTAAACTTAATGTTAGTATATATTATAATTAATAGGAAATGCATGCTATTTTTGGTGAAGTTTACTATATTTTATTTTTGTGTTATGTCATGGGGATTCATTTTAATATAAAATATTAGTATAATTAGAGAATATATGATTAGTGTACACTAATTTTTGGTATTTTACTTTATGATTGATAAATTCTATATGGGGTTAAATGTTAAGTCAATCTTGGAAGGATATGTGATAAAAAATTTCTGATTTTTGGGTTTTGAATTTGGCCAGACATATTTTGAATAATTTTAAGGTTAGTTATTTATGGAATGTTTCAAGTTAAACTTTGGGTATTATTATTATAGATTTGGTGATTAATGTATTATTTCCTCATAAGAAGGTATATTCATATCATGTATTGTATTACCTTAATCTAATTATTTTTTTATTTTAGTAGATGTTTAGAGACAATATGAATAACTTGTAATCATTTTATGGATCTTATGATCCATTAATGATTGATTTTAGTGCTTCAGGTTTGGAAAATTCATTATAGTTATTTATTATTTAGAATATGAGATGAAATAGAGATGAAAAACTACTTGAGAAAAAACTAAAGGAAAAATTATTTTTATGGAATTGAAATAAATCAAGTAATAATATTTTCTCATATATAAAAATAAATTTCTCAAACTCAAGTAAGAGGATGATAAAACTATCAAGTCTCATATAGAAAACATAACACAACTATCAAGGCATGCCTTTGGAAACACATTCACTCTATGAACTATGGTTTAAGATGTTTATTTTATAATTGATAAGTTTCTAGTCTAAAACTAGGAATTAAAATTATTTATGAATTTTATATATGATATTATGAGGATATACATTTATTTTGGAAAGAATAAATTAAATCTATGAGGACCCAATTTCTTTAATGGGGTAGAATATAGCACCCCAATATTTTAGAATATATTTCAATTTAAATAATTTTGATGTGTTTGATAACTTTTGAATAAAAAGACATTGAATTTATGTGAGTAATCCTTATACATTATAAAATAAATCACATTATATGGTATTTAAATAAAATATAATTGTAAAAAAATAATTATCATTTACAATTTGGAAATACCATTTATCCTAGAAAACTACTTTGAAATGTTTTTTTATTAATATTGTTTTTTATATATATTTAAAAGTTAATTCTGAGTATTAAAAATATGTAAAATTATTATTTATACATGTGGTAAAATGAATTCATTGGTTAGAAATGAAAAAATCATTTGAAGAAAAAAAGTAATATTTTTTATGTGTGCAATTTATTTTTATCTTAATAGATTAAATTAATCACTATTAATGAATTATGTTAAAAAAATGTGAAGACTATATATAAATTCAAATTAATTAACATTCATTTAATTGTGGTCACTATGTAAGGAATGATAATAAATAATCTTATGCTTCAAAAATACATTTTCGTCCAAAATGGGTTTTATTGATTTTTGTGTGAGAATATTATAATTAATTTCTACCACTTTTATAAATTTAATTTTGTAAATTTTAAATCTTTTTTAAAATAATCATTTCAAGATAGTATAAATATGAAATTTTGATATTTTTATGAAAATATTGATTTTTTGGGGAATAGTGAAAAATAGCAATTTTTTTAAAACATTCATTTTTTCATTTAATCAATGTAATTTCAATGTTAAATTTGGTTTTGGGTTTGCTTTAAAGTCACATATGTTTCATTTTTATTAAAAAAATTAAATTAATTCCATATAAATCAAAATTATACTTGATTTTGGTGTAAAATCTATTAATGCTAAAAAAATATATTTTTTTAAAAAATATTTTTGTTGTGTTATAAACACTTATATTAAGAATAATTTTAACACTTATGAAAATTTAATATTATAAAAAATATTTAATATTTATATCAAAAGTTTCAAACAAGGTAAATATTTCCCTTTTATTTTTGGACATGATGAATAGTAACGAAAGTAATTTATTATCACCATGGTAAAGGGTTAAACAAGTTAATTAATATTAAAACTATGTGATAAGAACATAAAATATTATCTAAAAATGGGTGGATGAGTCTTGATCATACAATAAATTATCCTTGTAAAATTTTTATCCATTTTTTATCCACTTGACATGATTATGACTTCCTTTTTTATATTAATAAAATTATATTGACAAAATGTAACTTTCTCTCATTTAATATCTTAAATATATTTTAATGGTGAGGATAAATGTAAATATACATTTTAAATGAAACCTTATGACTATAATTATGGATAATAAATTATATTCATGTTTATAATATATTTTTATTTTTTATAAATAATATAATTTTCTAAAACTCTTACGCCGTGCTAATGAAACATTGTTAAAAAAAAGAGAAAAACCAATTTAATAATTTTAAGGATATTAAAAGTTATAATATTTAGTGAATTTATGGAATTATACTAATTTTTTAGATAATATTTAATGATAATTTATGATTTATATGTTTTAATTAGTATTCTATTTTTTTATATGTTTAAACTTAACTTTTCTGAATAGTCTCAAAAAAGAACTTAAATGGTATTTAATGTTTAAAATTATTTTTAAACCATTATACAATCATAAAAATAAAATATTGAATATATTTTATGGGAAATTATTTATACTATGATTCAAGGTTCATTTATATTCCATTTTTTATTTTTAAAATTACTTTCATGACTTTTAAATATTGAAAAATTGTGAAAATGCCCTTGATTTTTACCTATAAAAGGGAATAAATCAATGATTTGAAAAGACACATATGATTTCGGTTTTCTATAAAAATTATGACCAAATTCGTCTCAAAATTTCCTTTAAACTTATATAATCCCTTTTAGTTACCATAAACCTCTCCTTAAAAGGGCTTATGACTAATCAGAAGGAGGATATCAAAAGAGGAGGTATAAGTCTTACCTGATTTCTTATAAGTTTATTTCTTATTCAACATACTTCAAATATTTTGTATTCATCATAAAATATTCAATTTAGTATCATAAATATAAATAAATGTTATTATTATTATGGTAAAAATTTCATCTACCTCATTTCTATCTAATAGGAAATGAAAACATCGCTTATGCATACGTATAAACTACAGTCTCCATGAAGCGATGCAATTCATTTTTCCTCACAGTCTCTCATAAATTGTTATATTGATGGATTAAAGGGATATATTTTATTTTTATTACATAATTATTAATATTTAATGATAATATATTATCCAACTTCTTACCATCCCATATATTGGAAATGATAACGCTGCTCGTGCCTATGTGTGGACTAACACCTCCATGAAGCGATGTGATTCATTTTTCATTTCCACTTAAAATGGTTGTTAAGAAGGTTATATTTAATGAATATATATTATATTTAATATATTATTAATATAATTTAAAGATACATTATTATTTATCTTACTTTCTTTCTATCCATTAAAAAATAAAAACATCACTCGTATGTACATACGAACTACCGTCTCTATGAAGTGATGTAGTTAATTTTGTAGAATTGATTTATATTAATGGTTATACAAGTTTATATAAGGAATAAATTTTATACTTATGAAATTATTAAGATTTTGGAGATTATTACACCATGACCAAGGTGTTAATACTGAAACTGTTAAACCAAAACATTCATGGGAAATAGAATAGTTAACACCCAAATATTGATTTTAATAAATAATTATTAATAAATGATTAATTATAAATTTTAAGGGAATGATATATTTAAACATAATAATGAATATAATTATGGTATATATTTATAATAAATATAAATTTATTATAAATTAGGTTAAGAGAACGTATGGAGAAAGTGAGGACTTTAAGTAAGGGTTATTCGTCTCAATATTGTTTTACTGAGACATGTTTTATGTAATACAACTATTTGTGTTTATATGGTATATATATTTAGACTTTGATATATTATATCATTAATATCTTAATATTAGTGGTATTTAAAGTTCAATTTTTATCCATTTCTTTTAAATGGATTATGAATGAAAAGTTACCTAAGCGTTAAGGGTTTATATTACAATATCATTTCTTTTCAGTATTGTAAATATTAAATTTACAATAAGGGAGGTTATATAATAATTATATTTTAAAGCCCTTATATTTTCTTCTCCTATGTTTATTTATATTATTTTTAATTTTTTCATTACATTTTTCTCTCTTTGATACTTAAAATGATCAAGAAAATGTTTTTAAGAAAAGTAAACCTTAATTATTCATTTTTGGTCAGAAATATTCCCTTCCATGTACATGTTCTTTAAAATATTTAAGGAAAGTTTTTATCTATACTTAAATATTCAAGAAAGGTTATTTTTACTACCTTTGACTTTATTTTTAAATTATTAAAAGGAATGTTTTCAAATTTTTTCCATATAACCAACTTTCTACTTTTAAAAAAAGTTTGAAAAGAATGTTCTCATTTGATATATTCAACATGAAAGGATTTTATCACCATAATGTCCTTACTTCATCAGGAAGCCTATTTTTTATGTTTCAAAGGATTTAAAAAGAAAATAATCTCCCATTTTTTTTGGAATTTTATTTTTCAAAATTTATCAAAAAATGGATGTTTTATATTGATTTTCAAAGCGAATTTTAAATGATTTTATTAAAGATAATTTTCTTCTATGTCATCATTATTTGAGGATTTTTATAATTCATTTGGGATATAATATTATAATACCATATAATTTATTTCTCTATATGGATTATGATGAAATTTTTTTAAGGAAGATTCTATGAAACTCGTTACATTTCCACTGGTTAATTAAATTATTCTAAAATACTTATGAAACCCATTTCTTTTCTATTAGTTAGTATATAATGAATGATTTTATGATATTTTGTAAAACTTATATATAGTTTTTATCATACAATGGTTTTTATTAAAGTTATATATCCCTCCAATTCATTGGGTAAATATTAATATCTCATGAGATGATATAAACTAGAATCGGGATTGAACCTAGTCTAATAAGGGACTCTATCTACTATTATAGTACTAAAATTGAGATTTGACTAAGGAAATGATGGGAATAATAAGTGAAACCAATCCTATATGGGAATATATCCCCTATGATAGTCTTATAAGAAATCATTGACTAAGGGAATTATTTTCTATTCTTATTTTAATGCTACAAACTTATATATTATGCTTATGATATGATCTCATGGATCATGATTTATTATTGATGATTCCACACTCTAATGAATCACATATATTATTATGATAAATTATTTTACTATAAATCATGTTTTTGATCTATTACTAACTTAATATGAATTTTTTAAGTTATTTTCATTCTCTAAATGTCACTTATGATATTTAATTGATGTCTTTGATGTTTACCTTTACTAAGAATATGCGATTACTATTTCTTATGTTTCAATTTCCCCAAGTTACAAAGAATTATATTATATATGATATTACTATAAGGGTATACTATGTTAAGAATTTTGTGGTAATTTTTAACATCTTCTTATAAAACAAGAAAAAATGGGTATAAATTGAAAAAAATACCATTTTATGAGAAATACATGGGTTTTGTTACATAAAGGGTTTTTTTTTTCTAATTCTTTAAAATTATAAACCTAAAAGGTCTTGTTTTTGTAAGTGACTATTTATTTAATATTTATATTGTAATTAGGGATGGTTAAAATTGGATATATTCAATTGGTATCAAGGACACCATGTAAATAATTTGTTTTTATCACCAGATCTGGTGTATGGATCTCTAATTGTCTCATATGTGATTTTTTTAATAGAAAAATGAACAAATTAAATTTCATGGGTAAAGGGGAAAAGGTAATTATTTATTATAAATAATACATATTAATTCATGCAGTCCTATAAGTAAAGTATATCATTGTATATTTCATTACATAATTACCTTTACAAATTAATTTTATAGGTATGGGTATGTCTAAATTATGAAACACAAGTAAAAATACTTTTAATTGTAAATTTTTTAAAAAAATTATGTACAAAATGAATTTGGAAAATATATCAAAACAAAATCCATCTAGTATAATATCCCAAGTCACTCCATCTAGTACACCATAGTTAAATAGTGTATTTCGAAGGAGGAATAAAACTTTATTAAACATTGTTTGATCAATTATGAGTCATGAAAAACTTTCCATTTCCTTTTTTGATCATGCTTTTGAAATATATTTATTTACACTAAATGGTGTTCTATCAAAAGACACCACATGAGATGTGGATTGGGATGCATCCTAATTTTTCTTTCTTAAATATTTGGGGTTTTAAGGCATATGTGAGGCATATTACCTTAAGTAAACATGAAACCAAATTAAATAAATGCCTATTTATTGGTTATTCTAAATATATAATAGGTTATTTTTTTATAATTAGTTTGATCATAAAATTTTTATAGCTCAACATACTGTCTATTTAAAAATTTATTTTATTTTTAAAATAATCAAAGAGAGTAAATTTGAACTTGATAATGTTCAATACCAATAAAATAATAATATTCATGAGATGGATGAGTGAAAACATAAAGTGATATGGAAAATCAAATGACTTAATATACACAAGAACTACAAAGCTATGGTAAATTTCAACAAGAACAGAAGAGATATATATTTATTGTTTCCAATGAAGGTGTTGTAACAACCAAAAAAGATGATCCAACATCTTACCAATAGTCTATCATGAGTTCAAATTCTGATAAATGGTTAAAATAAATAGAATCTGAAATGGAATCCATGTACACTAATTAGGTTTGGAACCTGGTAGATCTACTCAAAGGGGTAAAATCCATTTGTTTCAAGTGGTCCTTTCATAAGTATACTAGCATGGATAATAGAGTCTCTATATAAAAAGATCACTTGATAGCTAAAAGTTTTAATGAAATTCATATTATTTACTATAAATAAACCTTTTCTCCAATGGCCATGATCAAATCCATTCAAATTATTTTAATCATAGTAGCATATTATAATTATGAGATATATAAAATAGATATAAAAACCGAATTCTTTTATAGTATTTTTATGAGAATGTATATATGATATAACTCAAAGCCTTTTAAGATCCAAGAAACGATGGTAAGATTTATAAGATATAATAATCCATTTATAGGTTGAAACACGCTTCTTAGTGTTGGAATATTTGTTTTTATGATGCTATCAAAGAGTTTGAATTTATCAAAAATGAATATAAACCGTGTGTATATAAATGCATTAATGGGTTAATTGTTGTATTTTTTTGTGTTGTATGATGATTTCATACATCTTATTAGAAATGAAATCTCAATGTTACAATTAGTAAAAAATTATTTAAGACATTTATTCTCAATTAAATATCATGGTGTAGTAGTATACATGCTTGGTATGAATATCTATGGAGTTATATCTAAAAAAATTCTTTCCTTGGCTATAACACATACATTGGAAAATTGTTAAAATGTTTTAACATGGAAAAATCTAAAAAAATTTCTTTGAAAATGTTATAGGAAAATATTATTTCAATGACATTTTATCCCGCAACTGTTGAAGAAAAATAATGCATGAGTAAGTTTCCACATGATTTGGTAGTTGGATCAATCATATATGTTATATTGTGTGTTATTCCTGATGTATCTTATGAATTAAGAATGATGGGTTGATTCTAATCAAATCTTGGTGAAATTCATTGAGTAGTCATAAAGAATATACTTAATTAATTGATATGAACTATGAATATATTTTTTGGAAATGAATTAAAATTGGTATATCATATTGTATGATATACCCTGAGTTATAGCATGTGACTTGCATGTGATGTATCTCACAGTTTCTTATATAATAGTTTACGATGAGTTATTTTAGTTCATAGTTACTATAATATCCTCGACATGGTTTCCTTTGTTTATGAATCAATGGGTTAAGTAATTTATGTAATGAAATATCATTTGAAACATTCAAATGATATTAAGGCCAACATGAATATATTATCATAGTGTATGTCACATGCCAAGAGTTGGAAGCCAACACTATAATCCCTTTATTGAATTAAGGGATCCAACATAAAGAGGATGATATCCTCTGATTGGGTAGTGTGAGTATATGCAATACTATCTACCTATATCTGATTCTCTTTCTTCCACCCAACTCTCAATTAATCTTTTTAAAAAAGGTGATAGAACACCCTTGAAGCTCAGGGGTCCTCATGCAGTGTATAAGGATTCTATTGGCCAACATACTACCTTTGGAGGTGATAATCATTCAGTTATCTCTTGATGATCATGATCAAAATTACTCCACTGTGATCAATAGAGATAAAGCTCACTATAATAAAGGCACACCTATTTATATTATTGTGTTATTCACCACATATTGATTTGAAAATGATATATCAAGAAACATTATAGGTTTCTTCCATTTTATTAATCATATGATGATCCTAAAAAACTCATAAATGGTATAAATGCCACAATTATCTTTTAACAAATATATTTTTATACTGTTTCCACAAAGAACATGGTTATCATAAGGTTCTTTAAGTCATATCGAAATGTAAAGTATGGAATGATTAAATGTAAGCATTAAAATCACTGAATTACTCTTCCTAATATTATGTTATAGGACAACATAATATGTGATGCTAAGTCATAGGTACGATTAATGTATATTGTAAGGTATGATACACTGAAATCATATAGTTTTGATCCATTCCTTAAGTTATGATACAGGTGATATCGTATGATATGATAAAATCTTGGGTTGTGTGTAAAAACTGAGCATCAAATTATAATGGAAATATCAAATATATTTCCAATTATGACTAGCCCCCACGTAAAATTCATCGAAGCTATCTACATAAGGTGTAATAGGCTCTAATAGTTATAATTTACTCTATCACCAATTATGATATAACTCTTGTGTAAGGATGGTAAGGTAAACCACGTCAAATTAAACAACCATCCCATAATATATCATGGATTATAATAAAGACCTATATAAAATATGTAGTCACCCACATAAGATACCATACCATAACTTATGATTGGTACTTACATAAAGAGCATTGGTACCTATATAAGAAACACTGAAACTCACATCATATCACCTATATATAGAGCCTTGACACCCACATAATATACCCATATAAGATACCCTATCACTAGTACCCACTTAAAAAACCTATATAATATTGTGCTAATTGTTAGTGCTAGCCAATCACGACTTATGATGGGGAGCTATGTATAAAAAATCAGGAAATTTCAACACATGCCTTAGGAATGCCTATTACCTTTATAGAATTTCAACACTAATTCCTATATATGAATTAGAACTAGCCAGATATAATTAAATAGGGATGGTTACAATTGATATATCCACTATCAATCTTAATATATGACTTAAGTATACAAATGATAAAATTTATTTTTATTAAAAATGATTATAAATTATAAATTATTTATAAATGATGATTTTTAAGAATGTAAATAGGATATTTTCATTTCTATATTATATGAAATTTTCATATTAATATCTAATGTTTTGAAAATAAATGAATTTTTTGTTTATTTGTTTATTCTTTTAAATATTCATATATATAAAATTTTTAAATATCAAGAACCCATGAGATATTGGTGATGAAGTATTATATTTGGTTTCAATTTTAATGCCACGACCCCAGTTACCTAGAGTCAGTGCATTATTACATAATATTGGCATGATCACAAGAAAGATCAAATCTCGAAAGACCGATTGGTTTAGTAGCCTTGAAAACACTAGATATATTCATAAAGTTTTACATTACATCATGAAGTGAAAAACTACTACAACAACATATTGTCTCCATAATCCACACTATTATCCCCTCGTAATATCCCTGAAGGTCATTCATAATTTACTTCTTCACTTCCTGGGAAAAATAAAACATAGAAAAGGGGTGATCTCAAATGCCCAATAAGGATAACAATATAGCGGAAACTTTCATAAATAATAATACACATTTAAGGCAATGTATAACTAAAACAAAAGCCTTTTAAACTTGAACTTCAACATAGTATGGCAAAAATAAAATGAAATAATTCCATTTACTTATTAACATGGATATTCTACTAATCGAATAATCACATGCAATATCAATAACCACTTTCATAATGATGGAATGCATAATACCAGACTATCATAACCACATAGCCAAGGCCTCGTGCCAAGACTACAAATAAGATTTTTCCAAGGCCTTGTTCCAAGACACTAGTTTGTCTCATGAGACCTACCGATGCATCGAGGAGCTATAGTGGGCTCCACCCGTCACATATTAAGTCCAATGCATTCCCATATGAAAAGGTTTAAACATAACATAAACATTCGTATTAAAACTAGAATACGAAATGTCAATACTTTCACCATAAACTATGAATGATATAAAAATAGCACATCCACAGTCAAATATAACAAAAAACCTTCAATACAATATAGAAGTTTTGTATCATAATAAATCAACTTCAAATAAGCGTAAAATCCATCAAAGGACGTTGACATAGATGAAATCAAAACTCTTTTTTTTGAGAAATATCTCTTTCTATTTTTGAAATCATTTAAGAGCCATATATTTATAAAATAAAACATTTTATTTGAAAATATTCTTATAAGCTTGTGAGGGAAGCTTCGAAAATTTATAACGGCGGAAAATAACCACACTCGCCATATAAGTTAGAAAAACATTCTTACCTTAATTCTGTCGAAAAGGTTAAAAGCACCTTGTTTGGAAAACGACGGAAAGATTTCTTTATAAAACTCTTATAAAAAGTCAAAAAAGGGTATAAATGACTTTAACCCATATTCTTTTAAATAGTAAATTTTTTTTGAAATACATTTTTAAGAAACATGGATGTGGATAATAAAGAGATCCTAGTAGATTATTACGTATAAACAACCTCAGATAATGAAGAGATTGTGAAATAACCCATACCAATTTCGTAACTTACGAAGCATACAACCCATGAAAGAGGTATCATACAATTAATATGTAAATAAACATAAATTAAAGTGTATTACACAAAGAATACAATTATGGGTAGTACATACACCACACAAAAGGTAATAGTGGCAATATGGCATTAATCTCACGGGAATAAGGACTGAGATGAAAACCCCTTACCTTGTACTTTTCCTTTGTTGGTGTGGGTTAACCTCCTGTATAATGGTGAAATAATTGTTATTAAATTATACAAGAATCATATACATTCATATGATATCATATATTATCTTTTAACATTGCTTTGTTAATAATATCTTAGTATTATCATTGTTTCAGGTGTTAACTTACTCGTTTTCTTTTATATGTTTTGTTACATAAGACATGTTTTTCATGGATAGGTTGTACATTATTCATATACAGAATGATATCAAGTCCTTAAAAATCATTTTTAAATCATCAAATGATAATTATACTTGAATGGATACGATGGAGAATGAATCTCATCGCGTTCGTGGAGACGGTAGTCCGTACGTACGCACGGGCGACAATATCATTATTTTGATATTAAAATAACATATAAATGGATGGTATATCATATATAAAGAATCATTAACATGTTATATTTATTACTTACATTAATTACACATCATTATTATACCCATCCAAATAATAATTTATTGAATAACAATTACACCACGACGTGGAGACGGTAAGCCGTACGTACGCACGTATGGTGACATGTTATTCAAAGGATGGATAGAATACTGAATATGGTTGTACCATATTTATAACAACATCACAGTATATATATGATACTGGAGTTATTATTTTATAATGGTAACAACAAAGGAAGAAGAAGTGGAAGAAGAAAGGAACTTGGAAAAGGGTGGTGAAATCAATACCTCTTCTTCGGGTTCTTCCTTTTGATTTGATCAAAAGGGCTCCTTAAGTTGGCTTTATGATCAAAATAATGCCTCTAGGTTGTAGTGAGGGAAGTTGGGAGAGTATTTGGGTAGAGTTTGGCCGAACAAAAAGGCTTTGATGGTGTGAAGAAATGAGAAGGAGGAGTGACCTTTTATAAGAGGGGTGAGGGGCACCTTTGGAAAAGAAAGAAATATTAATTTATAATAAATTCATATTCAGTTTCTAATGGCTCAAAAGTGGATTATTTAAATGTTAAGGTGGGGATGGGTCGAGAAACACTCAACCAATAGAATTTAGACAGGTTTGGGTACTTATATTAACCTTATCTTTAAGTATTAACTCTAAGTTAATTAGTTTCACTTTTACAATGTCTCTTTGTATTTTTATATTATATGGTTAATAAAGTTACTATATACATCAAAGAGACCCCCAAGTGGTCCATTAATGATACAAATATTATGAGATAAGTCTCTTGGCAGAACCTTAGATTTTTAGGGATTTAATATCAATTAATAATATAATATTTTTTTAAAAAACTATTTTATGTCAATTTTGACACTATTCAATAGTTGATTTTTGTGAAACTCATAACAGAATTATTACTTCGAAAAAAGTTCATTAAATCAATCCTAATATTTCATATTATCCTATAAAATTATTGTAATTCATTAAAAGTCTCAAATTATATTTATTTGGTTATTTATAATATCAATTATTTTAAATTTTCACTATTATGGTAATTACTGCATCATCATTGTGTCATAAATAAATTAACTTATGTAATCTCTAAAAATTATAAATAAAATATAATTATGTAGTAAATCCTTTTATATTTATAATGAATATTTATAGTTGAAAATACAACATATATGACCCTATGTAAAAATTGTTTTTCTAAAAGATATATGCTTATGTCATTTTTGTATTCATTTTAACTTAATTAAAATAAAGTGTCCCTATCACTTACAAGTGGCACCATGGGGTCCCAAAATCGACCCAAAGATACCCATGGTCGAACATGTATCAACCAATAAGGTTAGGACATGTTTTAGGGTAATTGTTTATTATTATAATATTATTGTTTAACCCTTATTTACCGGATTTACCCTTAACCATGGTAAATAAAATATTTACCGCAGTAATTATTCAAAATGTCTAAAAATAAAAGTTACCTATTTAAACAATTTGAACATCCTGATTCCAAATATGGAATCCATTTTTCCAAATTCAACACACAAAAGTGGCAGAAATTAATTTAAAATTAATTCCCATTGTTAAAACAAAAAACGTGTTTTTAAGAGATAATAACTATCAAAAGATTGACACTTGTTTATGTCCGGTTTAATTGTAAAATTATTTCCAATGACCAAAATTTAATTAAATGGTAAACATATATTCTGAATATACTTTAAAACCACTCAAATTAATAATTTATCACTATTAATTATTTTGATTAAAAAAGTTGTTTTTAATTAAAATTTAGTAATTTTCACTATTCATCAAAATATTAAAGTTATCCGAAAAGTACCAAAATTTCACCTTAGGCTAAATTAGATATTCCAAATCGAAAAATTAAGTCCATTTTGAAATATAAAATACATATAATTTCAAAAAGTAGGTATTACTATTCATAACGGCTAGTTTGATTGGTTATGGTGTGTTAGAACTCGGTGTTGCGTACAACACACACTATCACATTATTCAAAGAGAAGCATACCGTAGAAGCTTGGGGTGTTACATTCTCCCCTTTCAAATAATTTTGTCCTCGAAATTTCTAGAATATTATCGCATGAAAAGACTCGGGTGGTTCTTCATCATAAGTTCCTCGGGTTCCCACGTTGCCTCTTCCATCTTATGGTTTCTCCACAAAACTTTTACCAGACGCGTCGTCCGGTTTCTCAGTACATGTTCTCTCGTATCAAGAATCCTGACGGGCTCTTCGCAATAAGACAGATCGGGTTCCAGTTCTGACTCCTCATAGGTGAGTACATGCGTTGGGTCAGGCATGTATTTCCTCAACAGAGATACGTGGAACACATCGTGATCTTTGGAGAGACTTGGCGGCATTGCCAATCGCTAAGCTACAACCCCAATTCGTTCTAGAATTTCGAAAGGTCTGATGTACCTGGGACTCAATTTACCTTTCTTACCAAAACTTATGACTCCCTTCCATTCCATATTTGATACTTCGTCATCTTCCTTCGTATTTTGAATCAATGACCACCATTGATCATCATCTCTAGTGAGGTGGTAAACTGCCATTATAACTTTTTCCCTTTCACTACTCCCCAAAGCCAGAAATATTTTCTCTAGGGAAAATATCCATTGCTCAGCTACTAAGGGATTTGTACTCCCATTGAATGTTGGTGGTTGTTGCCTCATGAATCGATCTAACATTGATCCTCCACGCTGTGGATCAAGGTGCTCCATACGGGTAAGGTTATTATTCATAACCAGAGTGAGTTGTCCCAGTATGGTGATTAGCTTATCGGCACCAGTTGCATCACCATCTCCATTATAATTATCTTGAACAGGAGGGAAATCCCTACATGGAGTGCGTGCATTGATACGGTTTCCATTTCTTCCACTAGGCGCCATTTTTAAACAATGGCATAAACTAGATCAGTTTATGAATAACAATACCTAATCCCAAACTTTTAAAACACATAACATAAATTAAATAGTTTATGGATATAATCCATAACCATAAAAGTGTCTCCTATGAGGAAGTATATACTCATAAACCCTTAATAATGATTTGTAAAGAGAATGAGAGTAATCCTAAGCATATCCCCCAAGAGTGTCGTAACCAAGAGTGCAGCAAGGCCCGTTGTCGTGCACCAGTTCCCGTTCGAGTCTAGATCAAAGCGGTATTTTTGGGTTTTACCCCTAGGTACATCTGTGCCAGAGCCGCCTCTACCTGCTCGTATCCAGACAGGGATGTATTGCTCGGAAAACTCACAAAATCTCTACAATACCAAAATTCTAGGAATTTCTTCTATACTAATCCTCAAAGTCCATCATAAATCTATGTGCTCTAATCAGAGTTTATCTAAATCTAGCTTCCAAGGTTTGTACTAAACTTCCTCTGATACCAACTGTAACGCCTCGCCCCCAGTTACCTAGAGTCGGTGAATTATTACATAATATTGGCATGATCACAAGAAAGATCAAATCTCGAAAGACCGATTGGTTTAGTAGCCTTGGAAACACTAGATATATTCATAAAGTTTTACATTACATCATGAAGTGAAAAACTACTAAAACAACATATTTTCTCCATAATCCACACTATTATCCCCTCATAATATCCCTGCAGGTCATTCATAATTTACTTCTTCACTTCCTGGGAAAAATAAAACATAGAAAAGGGGTGAGCTCAAATTCCCAGTAAGGATAAGAATATAGCAGAAACTTTCATAAATAAGAATAAACATTTGAGGCAATGTATAATTAAAACAAAAGCCTTTTAAACTTGAACTTCAACATAGTATGGAAAAAATAAAATGAAATAATTTCATTTACTTATTCACATTGATATTCTACTAATCGAATAATCACATGAAATATCAATAACCACTTTCATAATGATGGAATGCATAATGTCAGACTATCATAACCACATAGCCATGGCCTTGTGCCAAGACTACAAATAAGATTTTGCCAAGGCCTTGTGCGAAAACACTAGTTTGTCTCATGAGACCTACCAATGCATCGGGGAGCTATAGCGGACTCCACCAGTCACATATTAAGTCCAATTCATTCCCATATGAAAAGGTTTAAACATAACATAAACATTCGTATTAAAACTAGCATACGAAATGTCAATACTTTCACCATCAACTATAAACGGTATAAAAATATCACATCCACAGTCAAACATATCACAAAACCATCAATACAATATAGAAGTTTTGTATCATAATACATCAACTTCAAATAAGCATAAAATCCATCAAAGGATGTTGACATAGATGAAACCAAAACTCTTTTTTTTTAGAAATATCTCTTTCTATTTTTGAAATCATTTAAAAGTCATATATTTATAAAATAAAACATTTTCTTTGAAAATATTCTTATATTCTTGTGAGGTAAGCTTCAATGATTTTATAACGGCGGAAAATAACCGCACCCGCCGTATAAGTTAAAAAAACATTCTTACCTTAATTCTATCGAAAAGGTTAAAAGCACCTTGTTTGGAAAACGATGGAAAGATTCCTTTATAAAAATATTATAAAAAGTCAAACAAGGGTATAAATTACTTTAACCCATATTCTTTTAAATATTAAAAATGTTTTGAAATACATTTTTAAGAAACATGGATGTTGATGATAAAGAGATCCTCGTAGATTATTACATATAAACAACCTCGGATAATGAAGAGATTGTTAAATAACCCTTACCAATTTCGTAACCTACGAAGAATACAACCCATAAAAGAGGTATCATACAATTAATATGTAAATACACATAAATTGAAGTGTATTACACAAAGAATACAATTATGGGCAGTACATACACCACACAAAAGGTAATAGTGGAAATATGGCATTAATCTCACGGGAATAAGGAGTGAGATGAAAACCACTTAACTTGTACTTTTCCTTGGTTGGGGTAGGTTAAAATCCTGTATAATGGTGAAATAATTGTTATTAAATTATAAAAGAATCATATACATTCATATGATATCATATATGATCTTTTAACATTGCTTTGTTAATAATATCTTAGTATTATCGTCGTTTCGGGTGTTAACTTACTCATTTTCTTTTATATGTTTTGTTACATAATCCATGTTTTTCATGGATAGGTTGTATATTATTCATATAAATAATGATATCAAGTCCTTAAACATCATTTTTAAATCATAAAATTATAATTATACTTGAATGGATACGATGGAGAATGAATCTCATCGCGTTCGTAGAGACGGTAGTCCGTACGTACGCACGAGCGACAATATCATTCTTTTGATATTAAAATAATATATAAATTTATGATATATCATATATACAGAATCATTAACATGTTATATTTATTATTTACATTAATTACACATCATTATTATGCCCATCCAAATAATAATTTACTGAATAACAATTACACAACGACGTGGAGACGGTAAGCCGTACGTACGCACGTATGGTGACATGTTACTCAAAGGATGGATAGAATACTGAATATTGTTGTACCATATTTATAATAACATCACAGTATATATATGATACTGGAGTTATTATTTTAGAATGGTAACAACAAAGGAAGAAGAAGTGGAAGAAGAAAGGAACTTGGAAAAGGGTGGTGAAATCATTACCTCTTCTTCGGGTTCTTCCTTTTTATTTGATCAAATGGGCTCCTTAGGTTGGATTTCTGATCAAACTAAGGCCTCTAGGTTGTAGTGAGGGAAGTTGGGAGAGTATTTGGGCAGATTTTGTCCGAATCAAAAGGCTTTTAAGGTGTGAATAAATGAGAAGGAGGAGTGCCCTTTTATAAGAGTGGTGAGAGGCACCTTTGGAAAAGCTAGAAATATTAATTTACAATAAATTCATATTCGGTTTCAAATGGCTCCAAAGTGGATTATTTAAATTTTAAGGTGGGTATGGGTGAAAAACCACTCAACCAATAGAATTTAGACAGGTTTGGGTACTTATATTAACCTTATCTATAAGTATTAACTCTAAGTTAATTAGTTTCACTTTTACAATGTCTCTTTGTATTTTTATATTATATGGTTAATAAACTTACTATATACATCCAAGAGACCCACCAAGTGGTCCATTAATGATACAAATATTATTATATAAGTCTCTTGTCCGAACCTTAGATTTTTAGGGATTTAATATCAATTAATAATATAATATTTATTTTAAAAACTCTTTTATGTCAATTTTGACACTATTCAATAGTTGATTTTTGTGAAACTCATAAAAGAATTATTACTTCGCAAAAAGCTAATTAAATCAATCCTAATATTTCATATTATCCTAGAAAATTATTTTAATTCATTAAAAGTCTCAAATTATATTAATTTGGTTATTTATAATATCAATTATTTTAAATTTTTACTATTAGGGTAATTACTACATCATCATTGTGTCATAAATAAATTAACTTATGTAATCTCTAAAAATTATAAATAAACTATAATTATGTAGGAAATCCTTTTATCTTTTTAATTAATATTTATAGTCTAAAATCCAACATATATAACCCTATGTAAAAATTGTTTTTCTAAAAGATATATGCTTATGTCATTTTTGTATTCATTTTAACTTAATTAAAATAAAGTGTCCCTATCACTTACAAGTGGAACCATGGGGTCCCAAAATCTACCCAAAGATGCCCATGGTCGAAAATGTATCAACCAATACGGTTAGGACACGTTTTAGGGTAATTTTTTTGTTATTATAATATTATTTTTTAACCCTTATTTACCGGATTTACCCTTAACCATGGTCAATAAAATATTTACCGCAATAATTATTCAAAATATCTAAAAATAAAAGTTACCTATTTACAAAATTTGAACATCCTAATTCCAAATATGGAATCCATTTTTCCAAATTCAACACACATAAGTGGTATAAATTAATTTATAATTAATTCCCGTTGTTAAAACAAAAAGCGTGTTTTTAAGAGATAATAACTATCAAAAGATTGACACTTGATTATGTCCGGTTTAATTGTAAAATTATGTACAATGACAAACATTTAATTAAATGGTAAAAATATATTCTTAATATACTTTAAAACCACTCAAATTAATAATTTATCACTGTTAATTATTTTGATTAAAAAAGTTGTTTTTAATTAAAATTTAGTAATTTTCACTATTCATCAAAATATTAAAGTTATCTGAAAAGTACCAAAATTTCACCTTAGGCTAAATTCGATATTCCGAATCCAAAAATGAAGTCCATTTTTAAATATAAAATATATATAATTTCAAAAAGTATGTATTACTATTCATAACGGCTAGTTTGATTGGTTATGGTGTGTTAGAACTCGATGTTGCGTACAACACACGCTATCACATTATTCAAAGAGAAGCATACCGTAGAAGATTGGGGTGTTACATAAATCAATATTTTAAATTAAAAACAATTATATTTAGAGAAGGAGAAAGTGAAGTTTCCTATGGGTGTTCTAGAGGTAATACTTTTGGAAGTTCACACTTTGGAAGGTGGAACCATCCGAAGGAGGAGCACTGAAGATGAAATTTATACTACTGATAAAATATAATGAAAAAGACTAGATAATATAACAAGACTATAAGAAGAAATTTAATCACTAGAAGTAATTAAGAGAAGTTATTTAAGTACTAATTACATATAAATGATTCATCAACAGATACTATTTTATCGGAAATCATCTTATACATTCGACAATTGTTGAATTTTTCCTAAATTAAAAGACAATTATTAAAGATGTTGGTAAGTAATTTTTACAAAAAGTATTTTATTTGAGTGATAAAATGGGACATAGAAGCACCCATTGGATAGTTAAGGTTATATATAGGGAGATTGAAGATCCAATTATAAATATTAAGTATTTGAGTTAATGTTAGCTAAAATAAGTTGACAAGATTTTACAAAATGCACCTCTAGAGAAAGAAGAGTTTCCTGAATGTTTGGTCTAGAATATGAAAAGATGATATGATCAGAAGTCACTAATATAAGAAATAATAATACTTAATTTCATAATGAATATCCACACTAAATAATTGAATAAGTCATCGAGATTGATCGTTGAAAAATGTTAGGTGAAATTCATCTTATAGAAAGAGTTTTTACTAAAGAACTTGGAAAATGTATGAAGTGTAGCCTAGGCCAAGATTGACCTATGGAATTAGAATTACTAGAAGATAAAATAGAATAAAATAAGTTATAATATATATGGAAGATAAATTTTCTAGGATATTTGAGATTGTTGAGACAACTTCAATTCATGAATATAGAATCAGTCGATGCATGCCTGATGCATTCAATGGAACTACATCATGATGATTCAACTATGAATCAAGATGAGTTGATTGAATGTCAACTTAATAAAAATATGCAATAAAGATGGATGATTATAAATAATTTAATGAGAAAATGAAGAGTAAAAGTAAAAATCCATGGAATCTAAAAGTATCATAAGCTGGAGGCTGAAGTTTAACAAGTAGTAAGGTGATTATGAGAGAGATGATTAGAAAAAGCAGCTGTAAGATAAAGTTAAAAAAATAAAGGTTAAATTAATAGAGACCATTAAAACACATAAATCATGTCATAGTACGTTTTAATGAGTAAAGGTAATAGAAGTTTGAAGTGGTGTAGTGTAAAAGGTAGAATAAGAAGGAGCTTATTGAATTCTATAGAATTTCATTGAACTAATGATGCTTAGGAAATTTACATTCATGAGAAGTCACAAACATTATGATTATGATAATATATATATATATATATATATATATATATATTAAAAGTTAAAATATTCATAATGTAAAGTTCATGATTGAAGATAATATTATTAGAAGAGTTTAATAATGTTGATTCCAAGTCTTACAGAGTTTTTTTGAAGTAGAAATCTGATATTTTTAGAATTAATTGAAGGATGTTTATTGAAGACTTCGAGTAAGTGGGATTTTAAAATTGAATCCCACATGTTCCCCACATTTATTAGTGGAATTTTGGATATATAATGGGAGAATTCATTTGAGTGAAATGTGGCAATAATTGAGCAGAGAATCTGAAGAAAGTCAGAAGATTTTAAGAGAGGGACTTTCTAAACTATATTCATTGGAAGTTCATATGGGTAGAAGTTTTGAGAATAATGAAACTCACAATTACAAGGAAGAATTGAGAAGTCTATAATATCATGTTCTGAATAATTGATTGAGGCCACTAGATTTAGGTGATTGGAATTTTATTGTAAGTGCATCATCAAGTTACAAATTACGAAAGCTTCAGACATTTAAGAGTATAATAATAAGTACTCTAGAGTCAGTTTACCAGAATCATAGGACTTACCAAATTGTATGTGATTTTAGTGAAATATATATAGGTAGTTAAATTTCCATATATTATGGATTTTTTAAATAAACCTTTAATAATTTTGGCTATAATATAAAAAATCCCACCATTATTATCAGGTTAACTAGTGAAAAATAAATTTTTGATGATGTGTTTCTCACATCAGTTATATAAAATAGACATGAAAGAACCTTTTAATGTTGGTAATTTTATAACCAATGTTGAAAATGATTTTTTTTTTCAATGTTAGTTACAAAATAACTAACATTGAAAACTATATTTTAACATCAATTCTCAAATAGGCGAAGTTAAAAAAATTTAAAATGTTTATTAAAATATATGGATATAAAATTTTTGTTTCATTGTTTCAGGTGTGAGGCTTTTGGGTTTTACTCCCAAATAAACCTAAAACATAATTCTTCCATCTTACAGCCATCATCCCATGGGATTTTGGTGAATTAGATGTTCCTTGGCGGGATAAGTAAATATAATGGTTTTTTTTTATTTGATGGATCATTTGAAAATTATTCATGGCGTAAATGATGTGACCAACAATATTTTTCCACTGAATATTGATATAAGAAAACCTGGAACCTAGAGATGATATTTTAACATTAAATTTATAATTAATTTAAATATAATTAGGAGAAATGATACCTTATACAAGAATATTTCTTCATAGATAATGTTTATTATCCAAAAAACCCTTTATAAATTACCTTCATTGTATAATAAAGATCCAAGTGTAGAATCCCTTTAGAAGTTATCTAATTATGCTCCTTTGATCCCTGAGAAACACTAAAAGAATACTGGGTTCCAACATGGAAGATATATCATCTTGTTTTGATCACTTCTAGTTCCTTAGAGCTTGAAATAATCTCTTTAGCACTTCTCATTCTTGAGTGGGAGGGAGGATAAGGAATGTAGAGATAATTATTTTGTGTGCAATTATTCTAAAGCCTTGATTAACCCTACACAATAGACATAAACATATATTTATAGATCTATGGTTTAGGTTAAAATATTATTAAATTTTGTATGAGCTCTTAAATAATATAATAATCCTCAAAAAACCCCATTCCATATAATAATATTATTTTATGGTTACTCTAACCTAAACATTGATAAATATTATTTTATCATCATGAAAATTTATATTCATCATGAGAATGGTGAAGTGCCTTGGTTGATTTTCTATGTCATCAGGAAATATAAAAGCATAATCAACAACAACGCTCATATTCTTCACATTTGGAGAGAGGGGAACAAGGTTGCAGACTACTTGACATTGGTTGACTTTAATGGAATGGAGAAGGCGATTCTGAACTCTGTGGAAAGTATTAAACCTAATGGGACTAACTTTATTAAAGGGGATGCTTTAGGGATTCACCATTTCAAGCCCCTGTAGGTTCTTCTTTGGAGTGGGGGTGGGCGAGGGGTTCCTCTCTGTGCCTTATTTTGTATTTTTCTATTCCTATTTATAAAATTACATGATGATGATGATGAATATTCATCACCAGACATAATCTTGATCCACTAAAAATCCTTGAAATTTATTAAAAACATAAATAAATATTTAATCAAACATTTCATTCATCAATAAATATTTTCTATTGAAAAAACATGAATAAAAGTATTCCTTAGTCTTGAGAATAATATTTATTTTGTTAATTAAATTATCAATAAAGATCAATGGAAACACTTAGTGTGTAACCCTATGATATTATTTCTTGTGAAATTAATCAGGATTTCCTAAAGTCTAAGATTAATATCCATCAATTGGTTAAGGAACCCAAGTGAAAGAAATTAATGTCATAATCTCAAAACCACATACAAACTATCGATATTTAATATAATATCTTTTTTACAATATCTCACCAAGTGAGTTGCACATCTATGACATCAACCTATATGATAGATACATCTTTATTTGACCATCTAAAATAAACATGTCATTACCCCATGGCCATTAAATTTAATGTGACATTTATATTTTAATAAAAGGGTTGGAATATTAATTTCCATAAGGATGTAAGGGATAAATAATTCCTCAAATTATCCATCAATAACATGTCATTCGTGATGCACCCAACATATCCCACTTACTAACAATATATGAAATCACAGTTTTGGTTAGTAAATCTAAGTACATGTGTCCTAAAATTCATTAATGGTAATATTAATGTTTAAGTACAATTACAAACGATCTTAGATATGAATAAATGATGACACAAAAACATGTGGAATTATTATTGGTGGGTCTATTCTCATAATCTCTTGTATTGAAGATTACCAATCCCAAACTTCATGAGATGAGGTATCATCCAATTATGAGTAATCACACATGACAATATATATAATATGTTCCTTATAATAGTACATTATCCAACTATAGAACTATATTTAAGAATATCATCATAGTAATTCAAGGTTCTCATCATTGCGGGGAACTACTATGACCATATCTATGTGAAAGATACCCTAAGACATTATTATATAAAATTTATGGATAGTAACAAATAATATATAATAATTTATTTTATTAATATTAAAATATTTGAATATACATGTTATAAAGGTACAAATAGTTGGTTATATAACACCAAATTCAAAAAACTATCACCTAGACTAGATCTAATTACATATGAATTTTAGTCCACTAGACCTCACATGATGATCAGGTTTTTTAGGAGTTTAGGCTTTAGTCATGGGTCCTGACATGTTGTCCTATGTGGGTATTTTTCTCATTCAAACATCACCTCTATTAAGACCATATTGTATTTGTTGTTAATAAGTCAATATGTGCTGGTGGATAAAGTGGCGATTCTTGGAAAATTGTTATGGATTCACTTGATGGAATTGGATTTCATGCTCAAGAAATTTCCCATGTTAATTGGGATGATTTTTTTATGTTTTTATTAATTTTCAAAGACATGTGAAAAGGATAAATTCATAATTAATACAATAATGTAAGACCATGAAAATATTTATTTACATGAAGAGAAAAAAATTGAAGTTGTCTATAAAAAATATATTCTCATTTTTCATGAATAAATTTGATAAAGTCTTGGTATTTTATTTATACTTAGATATTTATAAGTATTATTGATAAGTGATGGGCTTATTAAAAAATAAGTTCCAACAAACTAGCCATCCTAGGCCAGGTTTTACCTTTTCATTGTGGGACCAAGAGGTCAACCATTATCAAGGGATCCATAGCCTGAGCTAGGCCATGGGTGGTAGAGGAGCATGGGTAGGCATATTTCCCACATGGTGTAGGAAATTTCATGTATAAGAACCTCATAGAGCACACCCAAAAGGTGTGTAGGTTGGGAAAGAATCCCAATTGGCCATATACCATGGTGTGTGAAAGTGTTATGGGTGATGAACCCCATTACTCACTCAATATCTTTGCATCATTAAATTTCTAGTAAAAAGAGGCCCTAATATTTGGAGATTTTGATGTGGGATAGGAGAAGTGAGCGGTACTATTCCCATGTCCTAAAGGATAAAGAAATTTCCATTTCTATTCGACCTGATGTTATCCAATAATCCCACAGCCTCTACATATTCATCATTAACCTTCATTCATCTGGTGCATCAATGCCCCAAAAATTGCTAGTTTGACACTGCATGCTACACCTGACATCAAGACCATCTATGGAGAATGATATCAATATATAAATGAAGCTTTCTAGAGAATCCAAAACTCATGCATACAATCTATGTCTTGTATACAGTAGATATTCAAATACACAACATAGACGAATTGAAAATTTAGTTATAGAGGTCCATTCAGATAAGTGGAGGAGTTTGATTTTAAAACATGAAGAGCATGTTATTATCTTTATAAGAATGTGAGGTTTTAATGTGAACTCATGTAACATAAGATTCCATGATTCTCAGTGTATGTTTGAGTAAACCCAGACAACTTAGGAGAGATAAGATATTCCGTAACATGATATGAAAATCAAAGATCCGGCCCAACATTATTCTTGGAGGTAGAGGTGGTGAAATCCATCTATAAATAGAGAATAACTAATCTAATATCCATAGCTACCATTCATCATTTGTGAGAGCTTGTGAAATAGATCCTCTCAACACACTTCCATTGAGGGAAGTGAAACGGATCCATGAAGCATTTAGATTGAACAAAGGAGGATACAACATGAATTCAACTTGTGAAAATAACACTTGAATAGATTTGTGAATAATTGAGTTCCGTAAAGCCATTCAGAATCATGATACCCTCATTTTTATTCCTTTATGGTTTGCATGAAGCACCAAGAACCTGAACTTTCCTAACTTGCATGAAGAAGTTTGAGATCCCATGAAGTACCACTTTTCTTATGTGAAGTCACTTGAAGAGACACCATAGAAAACACCTTTTATCATGTGATTGTCTTGTGCGAAGGCAATTTGAATCAAGTAGAATAGTTCCCATGAGCCTTAACTAGTCATGTGAAGGAGGAACTAAGATAACATGATCCCTTCACATGAATGAAGGAGGAAGTTTCATGCAACCCATGCAACCCATTCATGCATATATAAGAAATAAAGTATTGAGAAACAAAAGAGGACAGTGTGCATGCATACCTGAAATTCATGCATGAATAATAAATTTATAAGATAATACAAATAGAATCAAGCACATGCATGTGATCATTAATACACATGAACATTAAATGATACTCGAAACATAATTGAGCAGCACATAATAATGAAGATTATATATGAATGTGCAAATGTTACAGATTCCATGACATCCATGCATGAAGTGTACTTAAATTGAGAATTCAAAAAGATAGGGAATTGAGTTATGTAATTATTAATATTTCATAATATACTAAATAAATTGTGTGAAGAACTTTCACACATTCAAGTGATTCTAGGACTTCATCATCATAAGGAATCATAGACTGAGTATTTCTGCACTGAGGCAACTGAACAAATATAGGGGATTAAAGATTTGTGATCAAGACCAGAAATCTTCAAAGGTTCTTGAAGTGCACATGGTCAAGTGTGATCCAAGAATATTTTGGAGGAAGATCAATTAATCCACCTATAGTGGATCAATCATTTAATAAAGGAGGAATCCTATTAGTTGGAGCTGGGATAAGGTAAAGTCACTTATGTGATTGAGGACCATAAGTCTCTAGTGTGGATTCTGAATTATGCTAGTGTGAATTCTGGTAACACATTGGGATAAAGTATAAATAACCTCCTGTGTAGATTCAAGATATATACAATGTGAATTTTTATCAACCATTGTAATTAATTATAATATTATAGTGGACAATATATGTTGGGGAGAATAACCAACATGATAGGGAGTAAGTATTTATACCAAACCTTGTAAATCCTTGTGATATTTGTATTTATTGCATATATTTTAAGGAATTTAATATATTAATTTATGTATTTAAATGATTATTCCTACTAAATGTTTGAATGTTTGATTTTTTTTTTTGTGTTTTATGGAAGGATACAATAGATATTTGGAAATGGAGAAAAATGGGATGAATTTAGAAGCTAAAAGACACTTCACACCATGAGAAAAGTGAAGTGGAACAACACCAGATTTTTGATGATACAATGGAGCTATAGAACAAGAGTATGGTAGTTTCACATCGAGTATTTCAATATAATACGTGATTTCATTATGGTAAAGGACTACAACAATACAATTTATAAAACATAAATTCTTTGAAAATCCATCAAAAATGTCATGTGAAAAATACATATCATGAAAGTTTAGGATAGAGAAAGATACAGAAATAAAACTACTAATATAGATTAAATATCTTGTAAAATTATGAATCACAATAGTTTTAGGAAACAAAAAAATAAATGATACTCAATCGAGGGTTTTTATATGAGAGATTATAAAATAGACCCTCAAATGAACCTTCATAGGTGTTTATAATCGAGTGAAGCTGATAGATGACTTTTAGATGCATGAAGTGATGATCCAAGATTCATACTTATCCTCTTTTATTCACCACCAATCCTTCTCAGGTATCTATGCTACTCATTGTCATCATACCTAGAATGAGCGAGTAGTCTCTTCTGTTTCAGGTGAGGTGATTGTATGGGAAAGATCCGTTAGGGATTACTTCTATATTTTAATATTGTTTTGGATTGCTACAACACCATTTATTAATTAAAATATTCTTATTTTTGAAATTTCATGGACATTTCTTGTAAAGACCCGGAAATTTCAAGGAAATATTTTTTCTTAATTTTCTTTGGAATTTTACAAGAACGCAGTTTCTGACGACGCCTGATTCTGAGGCCCGGTGTGCCTGGAATTAATTTCCGAAGTTTGGCTCGGGTACGTTCAGTGAACGAGCGAGCGAGTTTTTCTAACTTTTGAACCGGTGCCCGGAATCGAATTACGAGGGCACCGATGAACTCGCAGCGCCGTTTTTCACTTAAGGAGACCTTTTCTGAGGTTGCGTTTTATGCGGGTTGAGAGTTAGTTTTGGGGAAAGTTGGATGTAGTTAAATAAATTGTGGAACACAATTTATTTTAAACCTTGTTGGTTATATCCTCCCAAAGGGAGTTAGAGGTGGGACCCACACCCACTTAACCTCCCTTGAGAGGATTAAGTGTGGTGGGGCCCACACGAACCCTAACTTTTCAACTCCCCTTTAAACTCCCAATAACTCCTCTTCTTTTTAATTTTGACGACTTGAGTTATTAATTGAGACGAGTTACTTAATTTCAAACTTTTGAAATTCAAAGAGGTTAAGTTGTGTAAATAAAATAAGGCTTAGACTTATTTTATCTTGGTTGGTTTTCTTTTACCACCTTGAGAGGTTTGGGGAAAGCTTCTTCATCATCTTCTTCTTCTTCAACCTCGACGAAGAACGCGAAGAACACCATTCTTCAACGAAGAACTTCTCCGCCGAAGAACACGATTCTTCCGTGACACCATATCCACGACGCGACGTTATCCTTTCGCGTCGTCTCTTCTGCGACGGTTTTCCGCGACGAAATCGCCGTCAACGACTTCGAATCCTCGCTTCGTGACGTCGACGTTCTCCCGCGACGCCCGACCTCCACGACGCTCGTCTTCCGCGGCTCGTTGATGTGCTCCGATCTTGAAATCGAGGTAGGGGATTGTAATTATTTCTTTTGTTCGTGTTAGATTCCTGAATTTCTTCGTGAAATTTTAAAACCTATTGTTATCGAATAACGCGAGGGGGTCGGATCGCACAAACACGGCCGAACCCCCCTCATATGTTCATGTTTGATTCTTGTGGATGGAGCGGAATGACGTGGTGTCGTCGCACCACGCGAGAATTACACGGAAAGTATTACGCGATGCAGTCACGCCACGCCATGAAAAGAAAGAACAAGGACGCGATGCCGTCGCGCCACGTTGGAGAAACCGAAGACATCCGCGGACGGAGTTGGGCCATGGCGAAGGGAAGCGGTGCCAGCACGCCACGCCGGAGAACCACGAAGACGATGCGTTTCATTTTTGACGTGCAGATTGACGGGAGACGACGAAGCAGTCCGTTTGGGCGTTTGAATCCCTTCGCAGTGAAGGTGGGGTCCCAGGGGGACCATAGGCGAAGACGTCAGAAGGAACGGACCACCGGAGCGCGTCCGGTGGTCCGCGGAAGGCGGCGGCGGCGGCGGCGACCGGTGGCAGCGGCGCGCCGCCGGAAGTGAGGCGGCCGGCGAAACGCCGACCTCAATTAGCAGCGAAGGGTGGGGGATCCACGCACCCCGCCCGCGATTCGGCTCGGCCACGCTGGCCGAGCCGCGGCCGGCCGGGCGGACCGGACCGAGCCGGACCGGGCCGGGCCGGGCCCCGCCGGGTCGGACCCGGGTCGGCCCGGTTCGGCCGACCCAGGGGGGGTCAGGCCGGGTCGCCCCGGGCCCAGACCCCCGTTTTCGGGCCACTTTCGGTGAAATGCCCGTAACTTGAGCTACGGGCCTCCAAACGACTCGCCGTCAGAGGAAACACGATCCTTGGATCGAGACGGTCGTTTTGGTATATCGCACTCAAGGTTTCGGAGAACTTTGGGTTCGGACGGGTTGGTTCGTACACGAAACCAACCGGGCCCTCGGAGCAGAAACGCTCGTAACATGAGTTCCGGATGTCCGAATGACATGCCGTCGACTTTTTTGATTTCCTCTAAGTGAGAATGATCTTTTGGATTACTCCGCTCGAGGTTTGGATGCCGTCGGAGTGCGGTCGGGTTGGTTCGCTCACGAAACCAACCGGGCCCTTGGAACGAAAAAGCCAATAACTCACAGACCGGGCGTCCGATTGACGCGCCGTCTGTCTCGTTGTTTTCCTCTTGATGAGACGGAACTTTTGGAATATTTCTCCCAAGTTTTGGTTGCAGTTGAGATACGGCCGGGTTGGATTGTACCCGAAATCCAACCGGGCCCCTGGAACGGAAAAGATGATATCTTTCTGACCGGACGTCCGTTTGACGAACCGTCAGTGGCGTTGTTGATCACGTTGAGAAACGGTCCCTATGAGTATACCCTATGAGTGTTCGGGGTATAATTGAGTTACGGCCGGACTGGTTCGCACACGAAACCAACTGGGCCTCGGGGATGAAAAGTCTAATAACTCGCAGACCGGGCGTCCGATTGACGCGCCGACTGTTGCGTTGAGACCCCTATGACGAGGCGGTCCTTTGAGAAACTTCTTCATGGGACTTTGAGATACTTGGAGTATCGACTTGTAGATCGTGGAGCGGATCCTCCCAGAGACGAGCATACAGAGTACGAAGACTGTGTAACCGACAGAGACCTGAAGACTGCTTGTCCGATTCGATTCGGAGTGACTTACGTAGCCCAGTGGGGAGCACTACTTTGTGAGGTGGGAGACTCACAGTGGAGGAGCACTACTACGTGAGGTGGCAGACCCGCGGTACTCGACAGGAGGAGTACCTCTGTAGGCTATGAGAGGGGAGCACTACTATGTTTGGGTGGCAGACCCCGGCGGGAAGCACTACTGTGTGAGGTGGCAGGCCCGCGTTACTCGACAGGAAGAGTATCTCAGCAGTCTTAGGTTAGTGAGCAGTACCTCGGAGTCGTGACAGGACCACTGTACACTCCAGAGAAGGAGGTCTTCAGCAGTTACGGTTTCGATAATGAAAATCATGGTTGAGCTGATACTTTTGACCTTTGTGTTTCCTCATGATTGAGATGGGTCAATTGATAACTTAGGTATATGTATGGGCATATACCTGGGTAGTGGTTATCCATTGATTTCACAATCCTTGTGTTTCCTCATGATTGAGATGGGTTACTTGATAACTTAGGTATATGTATGGGCATATATCTAAATAGAGGTTATCTGTTGAGATCTTCTTGTAGTTATCCTTGTTGGTTTAGTGAGACCTTGAGGGTCTCAGGGTCCCTACTGAGTATCGTTATACTCACCCCTGCACAGGCTATGCCTGCACCTCATTGTGTTGGTTGCAGATGACGAGTAGTGCTGACGGAGGCCGAGTGTTTGAGGACTGGTCGGTACCTGGAGGTGGACTACACGACATGACGACTCACAGAGGAGGTTGACAGATGAGAGCGTGGAGGAGGCTATCTGTACCTACCCTTCAGGTAGGATCCGTGGTGGAAAACCAGGAGCTGCGCTATCTGTACCTACCCTTCAGGTAGGATCCGTGGAGGACGAACCAGGAGCAGCTTACTTCTTCCAGCTATTTATCTTTTTGCTGTTGTACCTTGTTCAGTTGTAGTCGTGCTTTCTTTGGGGTTTGTATTCTGGCCCATTTACTTTTCAGCATTTCTTTTGTACTTAGTGTTTTGCTTCCGCTTGTACTCTGTGGTGCTTGTTTTCTTTTATAAAGACAATGCCTTCCCTGTTATCGGGATTTTACGCCTTTGGTGCTAGTCGCCAGCCCCTGGCCTATGGAAGGCGGGCTTGGGGTAGTCACGACACGGGCCCCGAGGACGGGTCGTGACAAATTGTTATAAGAGGAGTTAGGTTCTACCGCAGAACTTATAGCTCTGATGTTTCTTTCTGTGAAGCTATAGTGTTAAGAGTACCGAGTGTGGTTTTCAGTTCAGGGAGTCCAGTGTTGGTGCGGGCGGCCGACGTATCCATACACTAGAACCCTGACAACTGATTTCCGACTTTGTGCACGAAAACACTGATTGCGTGTGTGTTTTCCAGAAGTTTTATTTAAATGTCAGCTCAAACCAGGTCAGCTCACAATGTATAAACGTTTGACCGTGTCACATTGTTTCTTTCAGGATGCCTCCCCATGGACGACCAGCTAGAGCCCCGAGAGTGGTACGTACTGATAGCCCGCCGAGTGACGAGGCCTCAGTACAGGGCCCTATCCCAGTTGAGGCACCAACAGAGGCACCAGCGGTACTACTACCCGTTGGGCCACTGATGCCACCAGCCCCAACAGCAGAGGATGCACGTCGCTTGAGCGCACTGCATGAGTTCCAGCACCAGAGGCCACCCAGGTTTCAGTGTAACATCCCAAGTAAGTAATGAATAATAGATATTTTTATCTATGTCTATTAATGATTAAGACAGTGTTTTAGAGGCTTAAAATCAAAATAAATACAATCTTATGCATGGAATACACTAATATCCTTGAAAGATTGTTTTACTGCCTTTTGATGGAAAACCCTTTTTAAATCAATCTTTTGAAAATTTTATAATCTATATTTGTCAAAATAAACTTATTCATTATGATTGGGACATTGAATTTTACATTGGATAAATTTTTGGTATTTTTCTGATAATGTTCATTTTTTAATGAATAGTGAAAAATATTGCATTTTACATCAAAACTGCTTCTTAATCTAATTTATTTATATGATTAGATTATCTTTTGAATTGTTATTAATGTGTAATCTGAATATATTTTTATCATTTAATCGAATGGTGGTCATTTGAATCAATTTCACTTTGAAATTAGACTTAAACTGGTGTCAATCTTTTGATACTTATTGTTTTATAAAAACACGCTATTTGCTCTGACAGCGGGAATTAATTATTAAATTAATTAATGCGACTTATATGTTTTGAATTTGGTAAAATAGACTTCATTTTTGAATTCGTAATATCAAATATAGCTTAGGGTGAATTTTTGGTAATGTTCTGAAAAACTTCAATTTTTGATGAATAGTGAAACCACTAAGTGGTACTTATAAAAACTGATTTTCCGTTTATATGAAATTTTGTCATCATTGTGTTTTGAATTTCAAAAATCCGACATACATGGTTGTCATTAAGAAGTAAAATGTGGTTCAATGAGATTAAAATAATTTTTTGGTGAATAGTAACTTATTAAGTTTTTAATCGCGATTAGTGGTAATTAGTGTAGTTTATGGTAAAAATAATGCTTTAATAAAATAAGATGAGCTTGACACATGTACTACCCTCATTGGTTGTGTCATGGCCGACCAATAAAAGCCATGAGTCAACTTGGGGACCCCATGGAGCCACTTTGGTTGGGAAATGACATAAATAACTTTTTATTTAATGTAAAAGTAAAAATGACACAAACATCATATGTTTTACGAAAACAATTTTTACATGGGGTTATAAAGATCGGATTTTTGATTATAAATATTAATTGGAAAGCTAAAAATATTTCCTACATAATAGTATTTTTTTTATAATTTTTAGACTTTAAATAAATCAAATTATTTATGACATCATGATGATGCAGCGATGACCTCATTATTTAACGATTTAAATAAAATGGAAAGATAATGTAATATCTAAAACCTAAACATGTCCAAAACCTATTGGATGGGTATATTTCGACCCGTTATCACCTTATCCTCGAATTATATCAATGTGGGACCATTTAAATCTGAAACTCATTTTCAGATAAAGTAATATTTCTTTACTTTCCAAGAGTGCCCCTCCTCTCCTCTTATAAAAGGACTCCACCTCTACCTCATTACCCACACTCCCAAAGACTTTGGCTCGGCCAAACCCTGCCCATTTTGTCTCTCCACTTCCCTCTCTTACTCCTTGAAGCCTCACTTTGGGCAGAAGACTTCCCAAGGAAGCCTTTGAGCTCAAACCAAAGGGAGTTACCCGATTTTAAGGTAAAGTCTTCACTTGAGTCCGTTTGTTTTATTTTGCTTCTCCAACCCCCTAAACTCTTTTTATTATTTTCTTTTGTAACAACTCCAGTATCCTCAATATACTAGGATGTTGTTATAAGATGTATTCGAGCTACACTTACACACACCTACATCTAATGATTAAAGGACATACTATTTCCGTGGATGGTGATTTTATGCCTCCCGAAACGATGATTGTTCAACATTATTTTAACACCTTCAAAGGTGACCATTAAGATGTCACTATATTTATATATGATATACAATATGTTTATGTTTTACTTAAGCTTCTGTATTTTTCATTTTGGGTATACCTTTATGGTTTCCATTATGGGTAAACGCGATATCTTCATTTAAGGAAGTGCGGACTACCGCCCCCTCAAAGTGATTTGATTCGTTAAATACCATATGTGGGACGTATAAGGGATGGAACTATGATATTATATATGATATTATACTGGAATTATAATATACCTTTATATCATTATGATTCCATTCTATAAAATACTAAATAGAAATGAAAGTAGCGTTCATGCGTACGTACGACTTACCGTCTCCATGAACGGTGCATTTCATTTATTACCTCTAAATGATTATGTAATATTATAAATGCATGCATGTACTGGATATATATGAAATATATGATATCTACATCATTAATACCATTCTGGATATAATGGATACATGAACAACATGTAATTATAAAGGGATTATTTTTGACTCAAGTACCAATGATCGTTAAAATGACCGTTATTAACTTAAATAATTACATAGTGTTCATGACATAGTAATAAGTGATATAAAAGGAATAATGAACTTGAAAAAGGTTATTAAGAAAGTAGAAATTAACTCAAGTTTATTATTCAGGACATTAAAGAACGATCGAGTCAAGTCAGACCCGAGGTATGGGACTTCGTCTCAATCTCCTTTCATTGAGGCATATTTTATTTTATACACAACTTTCTTTTATACGGTGTATAAACCCCTTTGAGTTTTACGTTTATTCAAAAGGAATCTTTTTTATATCAAGCGTTTACTAAACGACAAAAGGGAATGTTTTTTTCGTACGTATGCGGCGACAATGACTTCTTCGCCGTCGTGGCCATTATTTGAGTTTCGACTTCCTCTACAAGCCATACCTTTTTTTTAAAAAGAAAAATGAATACCATGTTTTACTTTTCTTTTATTTTGGTATCGAAAATGGTTTTCATAATGTTTTTATATCAATGTGTTGTATTGATATCTTGTGATTGAAAGGTGGGAATGTTATGTTTCCTTTATGCATGTTTTATGTGATATGATTATGTTGAGGTTCTTGGGAATTATTATGAAAACGGGTGGTTCCGTGATAAACTAAGGGCGGGTGAGCCCGATATAGCTCTCCAATGCATTAGGTAACTCGAAGGAGTGAAACGTTAAGGTTTCTCTGAAGCGATTTAGGGAATATACTGTGATGGGTATTCCAAACATAACTAAGAGGGTTACTCCCTACGTAAGAATGTTATGAATGCCTCAAGTTACCTTTATGTCTTATGATTTATATGATTATTCATGATTTGATGAGGTATGTTAAAGTGCTTATGTTTTATGGGTAAAGTATGATCTCATCCTTATGTATATATGTACCCATGTTTCCTTTCCATATTTTTATATCCCTTACTGAGCTTTTTATGCTCATCCCAAGTTTTTTGAAATGTTTTTCACAGGTCAAGGGAAAGGTACATGATATGATGATAGTGTCAAGGAAGTGTCAAGAAAGAATCCATGTTTATTTTAAATATGTTTCTATTGATGGGAATGAAGAATACTATCTTTATGTAACCACTTTGTTTATATGTGGAATGTAATGCAAGTTTTATGATCTAATTCTCTAAAACTCTAAACCCGAAAAGATCCTCAATGTGTAATCTTGTAATAACTCAAGATTAAGTAAGTTTTAAGGTTGGGGCCTTATAGTTGGTATCAGAGGTCGGTTTAGATAACTTTAGGAGTTATAATTCTATTAAATGATTATCCAAAAATATTTTTTTTGAAATGATATAGCATTTGAAGATTACCATGTTTCTTCATCTAAGACATGTTTGTTCAGAATGTTTTTCCGCAGAGGAAACAGGGAAGCAGTGCTAGGAAGGCATACAAAAAGAAATAACCTTCTGAATCAGCATCCCGAGATGGTCGGAATTGGAACTGAACAGTTTGTTGAAATAATGGCATAGTTGACTCAAGCGATAAATGGTGGTGGTATCCATGCACGAGATCAGCCAGATCAACCGCAGAGGAACATGTCAGTGGTGGAACATTTCATGAGGCAACATCCCCCATCATTTAGAGGATCATCTGACCCTCTGCTAGCTGAAGGGTGGATTAAAGAACTGGAGAAGATTTTCGATGTCATTGGGTGTTCAGACAATCAAAAGGTTAGTCTTGCTATTTACCATTTGGAGGGTGAGGCAGATCAGTGGTGGTCTATGGTAAAAAATATCAGGGACGCCGATGAGATTGATGATCTTGACTGGGATGAATTCAAAGGTATGTTTCTTGAGAAGTATTTTCCTAAGGCTGTTCGACTTAGGATGGAAAATCAATTCTTGTAATTGAGGCAAGAGGAAGACTCAGTGGCTGCCTATGAAGAAAGGTTCACTCGATTGGCAAGGTATGCTCCAAATTTTATCCGAGACCTTGATAGTAAAATCAATCGTTTTTACTCATGATTAAAGCCAAAATATCAAAGGGCATTAGCTTCTCATGAGTTTAAAAGTTATGAAAATATTTTTCGATGTGCTGAGAAGGTGGAAATGGAGTTTGCCGATGACCAAGTGTTCTATAACAACCAGCAGAAGAAGAGACTGAGGTGGCAGGAGAAAGGTAAGAATTATTCAAAAAAGTCTGATGGTAAGAAAACTAAGTTTCCAGTTTGTGATAAATGTGGCAAAAGGCATACTGGGGAATGTATTCTGAATTCTGGAAAGTGCTACCGATGTGGTAAGTTGAGACATAAGGCTCGTGATTGCACTGAAAAGGATCAAGGTGAAGGTAAGACCAAATTTGATTTACAGTTAGTGAAATGTTATAAGTGCAATGAGATGGTTCACTATGCAAATGAGTGTCCGACAAAGAGCTTGAGTGATGGGAAGTAGTTATATTACAAGCAGAAAGGGGTAGTGAAATCCTTTAAAACTACTTCAGTAGATGTCGAGCCGTCAAATGAAGTTGTATCAGGTACTTTGTTTGTTTTTTCAGATTATGCCAGTGTGTTGTTTGATTCAGGGTCTACACATTCTTTCATCTCTGAAACCTTTTCTAGTAAAATGGGAATACCATCTCAAGAAATGACTCCTGAACTTTTGGTAAAAACACCTGGGGGGAATGTTGAGGCAAAAATAATTTATAAGAATCTTCCTATCCTTATATATGGAAAGAACCTACTTGCAAAACGTATTGTTCTACCTCTAGTAGAGTTTGATGTTATCCTAGGTATGGATTGGCTCTCTATTTACCATGCTAAGATTGACTGTAGAGCTAAAGAAGTTTCTTTTCAGAAAGAATTTTAGTTTGTGTACAAGAATGAACCCTTACTGTTGATAACTTATCAAGAGGCCAAGAAACTTATAAAAGATGGAAATGAATGTTACCTTGCACACGTCGTTGAAAATAAAGGAACTATTCAGATTAATGATGTGCCAGTAGTAAATGAGTATCCTGATGTTTTTCCTGATGAGTTGCCTGGAATAATACCAGATCGGGAAGTTGAGTTTACTGTGGACTTAGTTCCTGATGCTAAGCCAATTTCAAAACCCCCTTATCGAATGGATCAAATTGAACTGTTAGAGTTGAAGGAGCAATTGTAAGATTTATTAGAGAAAGGTTTCATTCAACCTAGCACATCACCATGGGGTGCTCCTGTTTTATTTTTTAAAAATAAAGATGGTTCTATGAGACTTTTCATTGATTATAGGGCCTTGAATAATATCACTGTTAAGAACAAACGTCCTTTGCCTCATATCGATGATTTGTTTGATCAGCTCCAGGGAGCTCATTTTTTTTCAAAGATTGACTTGAGATCGGGGTACCATCAGCTGAAGGTAAAGGAGGCAGATATTCCGAAGACCGCGTTCCGTACGAGATATGGCCATTATGAATTTTTAGTAATGCCTTTTGGGCTAACCAATGCACCTGAGATTCGTAGCTTCCTTGGTTTGGCAGGCTATTACCGAAGGTTTGTTAGAAATTTTTCACGGTTATCTACTCTAATAACTAAGCTAACTCGGAAGGGTGTTAAGTTTATCTGGACAAAAGAATGTGATGATTGTTTTCAGGAATTGAAAAGAAGATTGGTGAATGCTCCAGTTTTGGCACTACCTTCTAGGAATAGTGAGTTTGTTATCTACAGTGATGCTTCATTGAAAGGACTTGGTTGCGTCCTAATGCAGAATGATCAGGTAATTGCTTATGATTCACGACAGTTGAAAACTCATGAGGTAAATTAACCTACACATGATTTGGAATTAGCTGCTGTTGTTTTTTCTTTAAAAATTTGGAGGCATCATTTGTATGGAGTAAAGTGTGAAATATATACTGATCACAAAAGTTTAAAGTATATATTCACTCAGAAAGAATTGAACCTGAGACAAAGGATATGGCTAGAATTAATCAAGGATTATGATTGTACAATTCATTACCATCCGGGAAAAGCAAATAAAGTGGCTGATGCTTTAAGTCGAAAAAGTAATGCTTCATTAGCAATGTTGCGTTTGAAACATGATCCTTTGGTTAAGGATTTGATGAACTTTGGCATAAAAGTTGTTGGTGAAGGATGTTCTTCTGTTTTGTTTCAGGTATCAGTGAGATCATCTCTATCAGATAGAATCAAGCAAGTATAGAAGCGAGACAGTGAGTTGCAGAAAAAGGTAGAGCTGTTTCAGAAAGGTAAGTTGCCTGAATTCAACATTGATAGTGATTGTGTTTTGAGATTTGGGAAGAGATTGTGTGTTCCTTGTGATTCAAAGTTGAAGAGAGAGTTGTTATGTGAAGCTCATAGTTCTCCGTTTTCAGTTCATCCAGGCAGTACTAAGATGTATAGAGATCTGCGGGAGTATTACTGGTGGGATGGAATGAAAAGAGATATTGCTGATTTTACTGTGAAGTGTTTGACATGTCAACAGGTTAAAGTAGAGCGGCAGTTACCGAAAGGGATGCTTCATCCTTTACCAGTGCCAGAGTGGAAATGGGAGAATATATCCATGGACTTTGTTGTGGGATTACCGAAGACATCTCGAGGTAATAATTCAATCTGGGTTATTGTTGATCGCTTGACCAAAACTGCTCATTTCCTTGGTATACGAGATAATTTTTCCCTAGATCAACTTTCCCATTTGTATCTTAAAGAGATAGTCAGGTTACATGGAGTTCCCCTCTCCATTGTATCTGATCATGATCCCAGGTTCACTTCTAACTTTTGGAAAGGCCTTCAGAAGTCGTTGGGTACTAAATTAAATTTTAGTACAGCTTTTCATCCTCAATCAGATGGGCAGTCGGAACGAACAATTCAGACCTTGGAGGATATGCTACGAGCTTGTTCTATGGATTATCAGGGAATTTGGGACCAACATCTTTCTTTGGTTGAATTTTCATATAATAACAGTTTTCATTCCAGTATACAGATGGCACCATTTGAGGCATTATATGGGAAGCGGTGTCGAACCCCATCTTTCTGGGACGAAGTGGGTGAAAGGAAGTTGATGGGACCAGAATTGGTAGAAGAGATGGCAGAAAAAGTTTAGCTGATTTAGAAACACATGAGAACAGCTCAGAGCAGGCAGAAGAGTTATGCAGACAACATGAGGAAGGATCTCTCTTTTGAGGTAGTTGATCATGTTTTTCTCAAGGTTTATCCCTGGAAAAGTGTGATGTGATTTGGTAAGAAAGGAAAGCTGAGTCCAAGGTTTATTGGACCATATGAAATTCTGGAGAGAGTTGGATTAGTTGCTTACCGAGTGGCTTTACCTCCGAGTTTATCTCAGGTACACAATGTTTTTCACGTTTCGATGTTGAGAAAGTATATGCCAGATCCATCTCATGTTTTGAGTCCAGAGGTAGTTAAGCTGGAAGAGAACCTATCTTATGAGGAACAACTGGTCCAGATTCTTGACCACAGGGAGAAAGTGTTACGGAATAAGGTGATTAATTAGGTAAATGTTTTGTGGAAAAACCACATGATGGAAGAGGCAACATGGGAATCTGAAAATGCAATGAGGGATAAGTACCCCCATTTATTCGATAAGTAAATAAATTGCGGGGACACAATTTTCTAAAGGGGGGAAGGATGTAACATCCCAAGTAAGTAATGAATAATAGATTTTTTATCTATGTCTATTAATGATTAAGATAGTGTTTTAGAGGCTTAAAATCAAAATAAACACAATCTTATGCATGGAATACACTAATATTCTTAAAAGATTGTTTTACTGCCTTTTGATGGAAAACCCTTTTTAAATCAATATTTTGACAATTTTATAATATATATTTGTCAAAATAAACATATTCATTATGATTGGGACATTGAATTTTACATTGGATAAATTTTTGGTATTTTTCTGACAATGTTCATTTTTTAATGAATAGTGAAAAATACTGCATTTTACATCAAAACTGCTTCTTAATCTAATTTATTTATATGATTAGATTATATTTTGAATTGGTCTTAATGTGTAATCTGAATATATTTTTACCATTTAATCCAATGGTGGTCATTGTAATCAATTTCACTTTGAAATTAGACTTAAACTGGTGTCAATCTTTTGATACTTATTGTTTTATAAAAACACGCTATTTGCTCTGACAACGGGAATTAATTATTAAATTAATTAATGTGACTTATATGTTTTGAATTTGGTAAAATAGACTTCATTTTTTAATTCGTAATATCAAATATATCTTAGGGTGAATTTTTGGTAATTTTCTGAAAAACTTCAATTTTTGATGAATAGTGAAACCACTAAGTGGTACTTATAAAAACTGATTTTCCGTTTAAATGAAATTTTGCCATCATTGTGTTTTGAATTTCAAAAATCCGACATACATGGTTGTCATTAAGAAGTAAAATGTGGTTCAATGAGATTAAAATAATTTTTTGGTGAATAGTAACTTATTAAGTTTTTAATCGCGATTAGTGGTAATTAGTGTAGTTTATGGTAAAAATAATGCTTTAATAAAATAAGATGAGCTTGAAACATGTCCTACCCTCATTGGTTGTGTCATTTCCGACCAAGAAAAGCCATGGTTCAACTTGAGGGCCCCATGGAGCCACTTTGGTTGGGAAATGACATAAATAACTTTTTATTTAATGTAAAAGTAAAAATGACACAAACATCATATGTTTTACAAAAACAATTTTTACATGGGGTTATAAAGATCAGATTTTTGATTATAAATAGTAATTGGAAAGCTAAAAAGATTTCCTCAATCATAGTATTTTTTTTATAATTTTTAGACTTTAAATAAATCAAATTATTTATGACATCATGATGATGCAGCGATGACCTCATTATTTAACGATTTAAATAAAATGGAAAGATAATGTAATATCTAAAACCTACACATGTCCAAAACCTATTGGATGGGTAGATTTCGAACCGTTATCACCTTATCCTAGAATTATATCAATTTGGGACCATTTAAAACCGAAACCCATTTTCAAATAAAGTAATATTTCTTTACTTTCCAAGAGTGCCCCTCCTCTCCTCTTATAAAAGGCCCCCACCTCTACCTCATTAACAACACTCCCAAAGCCTTTTTCTCGGCCAACCCCTACCCATTTTGTCTCTAAACTTCCCTCTATTACTCCTTGAAGCCTCACTTTGTGCATAATAATTCCCAAGGAAGCCTTTGAGCTCAAACCAAAGGGAGTTACCCGATTTTAAGGTAAAGTCTTCACTTGAGTCCGTTTGTTTTATTTTGCTTCTCCAACCCCCAAAACTCTTTTTATTATTTTCTTTTGTAACAACTACATTATCCTCAATATACTAGGATTTTGTTATAATAATGATTCGAGCTACACTTACACACACCTACATCTAATGGTTAAAGGACATACTGTTTCCGTGGATGGTGATTTTATGCCTCCCGAAACGATGATTGTTCAACATTATTTTAACACCTTCAAATGTGGACATTAATATGTCACTATATTTATATATGATATATAATATTTTTATGTTTTACTTAAGCTTCTGTATTTTTCATTTTGGGTATACCTTTATGGTTTCCATTATGGGTAAACGCGATATCTTCATTTAAGGAAGTGTGGACTACCGCCCCCTCAAAGTGATTTGATTCGTTAAATACCATATGTGGGACGTATAAGGGATGGAACTATGATATTATATATGATATTATACTGGAATTATAATATACCTTTATATCATTATGATTCCATTCTATAAAATACGAAATAGAAATGAAAGTAGCGTTCATGCATACGTACGACTTACCGTCTCCATGAACGGTGCATTTCATTTCTTACCTCTAAATGATTATGTAATATTATAAATGCATGCATGTACTGGATATATATGAAATATATGATATCTACATCATGAATACCATTCTGGATATAATGGATACATGAACAACATGTAATTATAAAGGGATTATTTTTGACTCAAGTACCAATGATCGTTAAAATGACCGTTATTAACTTAAATAATTACATAGTGTTCATGACATGGTAATAAGTGATATAAAAGGAATAATGAACTTGAAAAAGGTTCTTAAGCAAGTAGAAATTAACTCAAGTTTATTATTCAGGACATTAAAGAACGATCGAGTCAAGTCAGACCCGAGGTATGGGACTTCATCTCAATCTCCTTTAATTGAGGCATATTTTATTTTATACACAACTTTCTTTTATAAGGTGTATAAACCCCTTTGAATTTTACATTTATTCAAAAGGAATCTTTTTTATACGAAGCGTTTACTAAACGACAAAAGGGATTGTTTTTGTCGTACGTATGCGGCAACAACGACTTCTCCGCCGTCGTGACCGTTATTTGAGTTTCGGCTTCCTCTACAAGCCACACCTTTTTTTAAAAAAGAAAAATGAATACCATGTTTTACTTTTCTTTTATTTTGGTATCGAAAATGGTTTTCATAATGTTTTTATATCAATGTGTTGTATTGATATCTTGTGATTGAAAGGTGGGAATGTTATGTTTCCTTTATGCATGTTTTATGTGATATGATTATGTTGAGGTTCTTGGGCATTATTATGAAAACGGGTGGTTTCGTGATAAACTAAGGGCGGGTGAGCCCGATATAGATCTCCAATGCATTGGGTAATGCGAAGGAGTGAAACTTTAAGGTTTCTCCGAAGAGATTTAGGGAATATACTGTGATGGGAATTCCAAACGTAACCAAGAGGGTTACTCCCTACATAAGAATGTTATGAATGCCTCAAGTTACCTTTATGTCTTATGATTTCTATGATTATTCATGATTTTATGAGGTATGTTAAAGTTATTATGTTTTATGGGTAAAGTATGATCTCATCCTTATGTATATATGTACCCATGTTTCCTTTCCATATTTTTATATCCCTTACTGAGCTTTTTATGCTCATCCCAAGTTTTTTGAAATGTTTTTCACAGGTCAAGGGAAAGGTACATGATATGATGATAGTGTCAAGGAAGTGTCAAGAAAGAATCCATGTTTATTTTAAATATGTTTCCATTGATGGGAATGAAGAATACTATCTTTATGTAACCACTTTGTTTATATGTGGAATGTAATGCAAGTTTTATGATCTAATTCTCTAAAACTCTAAACCCGAAAAGATCCTCAATGTGTAATCTTGTAATAACTCAAGATTAAGTAAGTTTTAAGGCTGAGGCCTTATATTCAGGGAGGGACGGACCCGCAGGCGGCTGAGGATTGGCTGGAGGCTATGGTGAGAGTCTTCAGGCTAGTGGGGACGCCGACAGATTTCATGGTGATCCTTGCTGCCAGCCTTCTTCAGGAAGCAGCAGGCAGATGGTGGAGCCTGATGCTTCAGATGCATGACGAGGTGACACTTCTATGGGCAGACTTCAAGAGCCTGTTCCGGGCAGAGTTTGTACCAGCCACCCTTCGAGCGGTGCGTATACAGGTGCTACTTCAGCTGCGGCAGGGCAGCATGTCAGTGGCGCAATATTCAGTGAGTTTCACAGACCTCTTGCGCTACTCCATAGATATGGTACGAGACCCGTTCTTCAGGGCCCGAACCTACGAGCAGGGGCTCAGGCGGGAGATCAGAGCTTCGGTTGTATCGCACAACATTCCGACGCAGACAGGAGTGTTGGAGCGAGCCCTCTTAGTGGAGAGTTTCCTTGCTGAGCAGTCTCCAGCAGCAGGACCCACCACTAGCCGGCATGCGGCAGATTCTTCTATAGCGGGCAGTAGACAGATGACGCAGGGGTCCAAGAGGACCAGACCTACAGGTGGTCGACCGCGTGACTCAGGGTCGGTAGTGCGAGACACCAAGGGAAGTTATAGAGCCAGACCTGCCATGAAGTGTTACTCCTCCGGCGGAATTGGTCACATAGCACATGACTATCCGACCCGCCATGCAGATGACCAGCAGTTAAATGAAGAACCTCTGAGGCAGAGACAGAGGTTCAATCAGGGCAGACCGCAGGGGACAGGAGGACATGGGAGAGCTCAACTTCAGGTAGCTGAGGCCTATGGTCATGGAGCTCCGGAAGCAGATGGACAGGAGCGGAACTAGCTTCCGACCTGGAGGCTATTGATCCTGTTGCTTCTGGTTTTGTTGATGTTTGTCTGTAGTTGCTTTGTGTCTTGTACTATGAGCTGCAATAATAAAAAGACACTTATCTTTGTTTGCTTTCCTGTCCTTTTGTTTGGTTGATACTGAGTGTTCCCAGTTAAGACTGTTGACTTGACCCTCACTTTCAAGATTTCTACTGAAGGAGACCTAGTGACCACACACTGATGCCGACAGTGTGACTCGACCCTTGGAGGCGAGAGTGACAGTTGGATCTCTTGGTAGTTACGTCGAGGCCTTACGACGTCATCCATGGCATGAATGCATCATTCATGTCAGGATTGACTGTATTAGGCAACGAATGTGGTTCATCCAGGGGATGAGACCAGATTTCTCTTATCGACAAGGAAGAAATCATAGCAGCTCTTGTGAGACTAGAGAAGGTCCAGGTCATTCAAGAGCGGATGAGGATGGCACAGGGCTGACAGAAGCCTTATGCTGACAGGACTTGGAGGCCTCTAGAGTTCGAGGATGACCATCACATCCTTATACGAGTCTCACCTAGATGAGGTTTACGGAGATGTGGCCAGGGAGGCAAGTTATCTCCGAGGTTCAACGGACCTTTCTAGGTCCTCAGCTGGGTAGGCGAGGTGGTTTACCGCTTGACCCATCCACTTCAGTTGCACTAGGTGCACGACATTTTCCACGTATCTCAATTGAGGAGATACGTGCTCGACCCTCTGCATATCATCGACCATGAGGAGCTAGATGATGGAGATGAGGTCTCTTTCACAGAGGTTCCTATGGGGATCGAGGATCGACAGGAGCGGATCCTAGGAGGATGGTCGATTCCTCTTGTGCACGTTCTTTCGCAGCACGGGAACCTCCAAGTGAGCACTTGGGAGCGGGAGGCTCAGATGCGTGCTCAGTACCACCTTTGTTTCCCTAAGTTTGTGGTGAAGCTTTACGGGGACGTAAAGCCCTGTGGTGGGAGTAATGTAAAGACCCGTAAATTTCAAGGAAATTTTTTTTCATAATTTTCTTTGGAATTTTACAAGAACACAGTTTCTGACGGTGCCTGATTCCGAGGCCCGGTGTGCCCGGAATTAATTTCCGAAGTTTGGCTCGGGTACTTTCAGTGAACGAGCGAGCGGGTTTTTCGAACTTTTGAACCGGTGCCCGGAATCGAATTCCGAGGGCACTGATGAACTTGCAGCGCCGTTTTTCACTTAAGGAGACCTTTTACGAGGTTGCGTTTTATGCAGATTGAGAGTTAGTTTTGGGGAAAGTTGGATGTAGTTAAATAAATTGCGGAACACAATTTATTTTAAACCTTGTTGGTTATATCCTCCCAAAGGGAGTTATAGGTGGGACCCACACCCACTTAACCTCCCTTGAGAGGATTAATTGTGGTGGGGCCCACACGAACCCTAACTTTTCAACTCCCCTTTAAACTCCCAATAACTCCTCTTCTTTTTAATTTTGACAACTTGAGTTATTAATTGAGATGAGTTACTTAATTTCAAACTTTTGAAATTCAAAGAGGTTAAGTTGTGTAAATAAAATAAGGCTTAGACTTATTTTATCTTGGTTGGTTTTCTTTTAACACCTTGAGAGGTTTGGGGAAAGCTTCTTCATCATATTCTTCTTCTTCAACCTCGGCGAAGAACGCGAAGAACACCATTCTTCAACGAAGAACTTCTCCGCCGAAGAACACGGTTCTTCCGCGACGCCATATCCGCGACGCGACGTTCTCCTTCCGCGTCGTTTCTTCCGTGGTGGTTTTCCGCAACGAAATCGCCGTCAACGACTTCGAATCCTCGCTTCGCGACGTCGACGTTCTCCCGCGACACCTGACCTCCGCGACGCTCGTCTTCCGTGGCTCGTTGACGTGCTTCGATCTTGAAATCGAGGTAGGGGATTGTAATTATTTATTTTGTTCGTGTTACATTCCTGAATTTCTTCGTGAAATTTTAAAACCTATTGTTATCGAATAACGCGAGGGGGTCGGACCGCACAAAGACGGCCGAACCCCCATCCTATGTTCATGTTTGATTCTTGTGGATGGAGCGGAATGATGTGGTGCCGTCGCACCATGCGAGAATTACACGACAAGTATTACGCGACGCCGTCACGCCGCGCCGTGAAAAGAAAGAACAAGGACGCGACGCCGTCGCGCCGCGTCGGAGAAACCGAAGACATCCGCAGACGGAGTTGGGCCAAGGTGAAGGGGCACGACGCCAGCACGCCACGCCGGAGAACCATGAAGACGACGCGTTTCATTTTTGACGTGCGGATTGACGGGTGGCGACGAAGCAGGTCGTTTGGGCATTTGAATCCCTTCGCAGTGAAGGTGGGGTCCCGGGGGGACCATAGGCGAAGACGGCAGAAGGAACGGACCACCGGAGCGCGTCCGGTGGTCCGCGAAAGGCGGCAGCGGTGCGCCGCCAGAAGAGAGGCGGCCGGCAAAACGCCGGCCTCAATTAGCGGCGAAGGGCGGGGGATCCGCGCACCCCGCCCGCGATTTGGCTCGGCCACGCTGGCCGAACCGCGGCCGGCCGGTCGGGCCGGGCCCAGTCGGGTCGGACCCGGGTCGGGTCGACCCGGTTCGGGTCGTCCCGGTTCGGCCGACCCAGGGGGGGGGGGGGTCGGGCCGGGTCGCCCCGTGCCCATACCCCCATTTTCGGGCCACTTTTGGTAAAATGTCCGTAACTTGAGCTATGAGACTCCAAACGACTCGCCGTCAGTGGAAACGTGATCCTTGGATCGATACGGTCGTTTCAGTATATCTCACTAATGGTTTCGGAGAACTTTGGGTTCGACCGGGTTGGTTCGTCCACGAAACCAACCGGGTCCTCGGAGCGGAAATGCTCGTAACTTGAGTTCCGGACGTCCGAATGACGTGCCGTAGACTTTTTTGATTTCCTCTAAGTGAGACGGATCTTTTGGCTTACTTTGCTCGAGGTTTGGATGCCGTCGGAGTGCGGTCGGGTTGGTTTTCTCACGAAACCAACCGAGCCCCTGGAACGAAAAAGCCAATAACTCACAGACCGGGCTTCCGATTGACGCGCCGTCTATCTCGTTGTTTTCCTCTTGATGAGACGGATCTTTTTGGAATACTTCTACCGAGTTTTGGTTGCAGTTGAGATACGGCCGGGTTGGATTGTACCCGAAATCCAACCGGGCCCCTAGAACAGAAAAGATGATATCTTTCTGACCGGACGTCCGTTTGACGAACCGTCAGCGGCGTTGTTGATCACATTGAGAAAAGGTCCCTATGAGTATACCCTATGAGTGTTCGGGGTATAATTGAGTCACGGCCGGACTGGTTCGCACATGAAACCAACCGGGCCCCGGGGATGAAAAGGCTAATAACTCGCAGACCGGGCGTCCGATTGACGCGCCGACTGTTCCGTTGAGACCCCTATGACAAGGCGGTCCTTTGAGATACTTCTTCGTGGGACTTTGAGATACTTGGAGTATCTACTTGTAGCTCGTGGAGCGGACCCTCCCAGAGACGAGCGTACGGAGTACGGAGACCGTGTAGCTGGCAGAGACCTAAAGACTGCTTGTCTGATTCGATTCGGAGTGACTTACGTAGCCCAGTGGGGAGCACTACTTTGTGAGGTGGCAGACCCACAACCGGGGAGCACTACTATGTGAGGTGGCAGACCCACGATACTCGACAGGAGGAGTACCTCTTTAGGCTATGAGAGGGGAGCACTACTATGTTTGGGTGGCAGACCCCAGCGGGAAGCACTACTGTGGGAGGTGGCAGGCCCGCGTTACTCGACAAGAGGAGTATCTCAGCAGTCTTAGGTTAGTGAGCAGTACCTCGGAGTCGTGACAGGACCACTGTACACTCCAGAGAAGGAGCTCTTCAGCAGTTACGGTTTCGATAATGAAAATCATGGTTGAGCTGATACTTTTGACCTTTGTGTTTCCTCATGATTGAGATGGGTCAATTGATAACTTAGGTATATGTATGGGCATATACCTGGGTAGTGGTTATCCATTGATTTCAAAATCCTTGTGTTTCCTCATGATTGAGATGGGTTACTTGATAACTTAGGTATATGTATGGGCATATATCTAAGTAGAGGTTATCTGTTGAGATCTTCTTGTAGTTATCCTTGTTGGTTTAGTGAGACCTTGAGGGTCTCGGGGTCCATACTGAGTATCTTTATACTCACCCCTGCACGGGCTATGCCCGCACCTCATTGTGTTGGTTGCAGACGACGAGTAGTGCTGACGGAGGCCGACTGTTCGAGGACTGGTCGGTACCCGGAGGTGGACTACACGATGAGTCAGTACCCGGAGGTAGACTACACGACGTGACGACTCACAGAGGAGGTTGACGGACGAGAGCGTGGAGGAGGCTATCTGTACCTACCCTTCAGGTAGGATCCGTGGTGGATGACCAGGAGCTGCACTATCTATACCTACCCTTCAGGTAGGATCCGAGGAGGACGACCCATGAGATGCTTCCTTCTTCCAGCTGTTTGTCTTTTGCTGTTGTCCCTTGTTCAGTTGTAGTCGTACTTTCTTTGGGGTTTGTATTCTGGCCCATTTACTTTTCATCATTTCTTTTGTACTTAGTGTTTTGCTTCCGCTTGTACTTTGTGGTGCTTGTTTTCTTTTATAAAGGCAATGCCTTCCCAGTTATCGGGATTTTACGCCTTTGGTGCTAGTCGCCAGCCCCTGGCCTATGGAAGGAGGGCTTGGGGTAGTCACGACACGGGCCCTGAGGACGGGTCGTGACATTTCTTGTGATATGAGGATTATTATTTCATTGAATCAATTAATTGGATTATTTTTTGTATGAACATTATGAAATCTAGGTTAGTTATGTTTAAATAGGGTTTTGGGTCACCTAGTTTTGCGACTGCACCTAGTAGATTACCATTCCAATGGTGCAATCACATGATTAGTGAATGGTACCCAGACCAAGGATCCCTGCCGACCTAATTTTGACACAAAAAGTGAATAAAAACATAACCAATTGAATCCCTAGTGCAAGAACCTGAAATCACTGAATATGGCATGATTTCTTTCTTGACATCAAACCAAATATTTTCTGTACTCTTTCTCTTTTTCTTCAAACAATAAAACAATTGAAATTTCAATTTATTTAATTAATTTTAGAGATAAAATAATCCCAATGGGTTAGATACTTGAACTTTCTAAATACTACATTTTTAGGTAGGCTTTCTGAGTTTTATAAATTATTAAATTTTTATAGCCCAATAGAAAATTAATGATGCCATGTAGACTATCACCTTTTGTTCTATGCCTTTGTATTTAAAACATTATTTGAGGTAAGTTTTAGAGATGCAAGAAGAGTGTATTGATTATCTAACTAGATACATAGGTTTAATTGAAAAGAAATAATTTTAAAAAAGAAAACGATATCACTAATTCACCCTAGTCCCCTCTCAGTGATCTCATATTGATACAGTCACTATAAGTGGTATAAAAGGTATGGTCACCTCTGAAATATCCAAAAAAATTATGAGGATAGAGAAATTGGATTCATTAAATAGTAGGGCTATTCTCATTTTAAATGGTGATAACTACCATGGATGAAAAAAATAGGATGATACCATATGTTATATCCCTTGGGGTAGAAGTAATAGATGCAATTATAGTGGGATATCCACCATACGTTGAGAATTATCTTACGAATTTTGAAGATAAAAGAAACTTGTAGATAGATGGAAAGGATCAAAATGAAATCTTGATGGATTTATCAGAAAAAATATACACTAAAGTGTTGGGTATCCAAATTTCCAAGGAAATATGGGATAAATTAAGAAGAATTTATGAAGAAAATTTAAAAGTCAAAGAATTTAATTTTCAAATCTGGATAAATAGATTTTAATATATAAAAATGGGCGATGATGAGAGTGTTGATGAATAATTTAAAATATTAAATTAATTTTTCAAATGAATCAGAGGTTTTGGGGAAAATATAGATGACTTAACCATTTTAAAAAAGTTGATGAGAAACTTTCCAGATAGATTTGATTCAAAAGTTTTAATACTGGAAGACCAAGAAGATCTATCTCGGAATAAACTTCACAATATTCTCATATCATATGAAATGATAAAAATAAAAACATTTAAAAGGATAGAAAAATATTAGATGACCTTTAAATCCATGATAAAATGTAATGCTAGAGTTGAAGAGGATCCAAAATCTATTGATTATGAGGACAGGGAAGATAAAAAGGAATACAATCAAATGAGGTCCTTGTTTACAAGGATGTATAATAGATATAGAATATAAAAATGAATTAATACAATAAAGTTCTTCAACTACCATGGGTTTGGACATTATTCACATGACTATCCAAAGAATAAAGATAATGTAACCAAATATAATGAAGAATAAGAATACTTTAAGAAAAGGTCTAAGAAACAAATAAGGGATGAATATGAGAGGAAAAATAAGAAATACTAAAAAAAGTAGAAATATGATGAGAAGGGAAATCGACGAATCTTAATCATCAATAAATGAGACAAAATATGAATGACCATCTAAAAAACAGATGTGATTTATGTGAAAAACCAAAATAGCTAAGGAAACATTTGAAGGATTAGAAGGCAATGAGATAATCAAGTAATAATGGTACTTGTAGGATAATATATAAGTAACTATTGAGAATAAAATAATCTACAAGTAACTATTTAGAATGACATGAATCTCAATAAGTATAAAAGAAAAATGATAAAGAAAAATGAATAACTTTTCCAAATATATGAGACACATCTTATTGAGATAAGGGAATATGTGAAGAAAGTAGTTGAGCTAGAATAGAAACTGAAATCTTTTAAATAAACTTCACTTGGAAAAGAAAAATTTAATAATGATGAAACTTATTTCATTAAGTAGAACAAACAAAATAGGATTAAGATAGCTTAACTTGAAAATATGGTGAATGATCTAGAATAAATACTTACTAAAAAAGAGGTAGAATTATCTTAGACACAATCTATGTTCCTTTTAACTCAAATGTTTTTGAAGAAGATTAAATAATATTACACCAAAGTTGTTGAGAATAAAGGTGACTCCTATATAGATGTTGAGAAGAAGGTTCCACATAAAAGGGTTGTTTTATACCTAATTAAACTCAATGTACATTTGTTACTTCTATTAAAGTAGGTCAGAGAGACAAGAATAAATCTAGGTGGATGAAAATAAAAAATGAGAAAACATCATACACAATGGAATAATGGAATAATTCATCCAGAAGGTTTCCTTATAAGAATAATCATCCAAAATATATTAAAAATATCAATAAAAATATCTAGAGTAAAACTATTATCAGTATGGAAGATCAAGGTTTAGAGGACATTATTGATATTGTGGAGTGTTTGGTTATAAAGATTATCCATGCTGGTATAACATGTTTCTACCAGGAATAAGGTATAAATCAAGGGGGAGAAATGCTAAATAGATAAAATAAAATTACCAAAAATAGAATCCCATGACCAATACATCATATAAGCTATCAACATAGAGAAAATTGGGATTATTTAATGAATTCTATGGAAAATGTGGTCAATAAGTTTACAAAGTTTAGAAATGCATAGTTGGCTCACCAATTGAGATCTCTCACAATGTAAATATGAAGAAATGATTGTTTTTTAAGGAAGCAATATGCATTAGTGTATTATATGAGATAATCAAATAATATTATAACATCGAGAAAGAATGTTTTGTTATATATATTGGCCAACAATCCAGCGCTAAAAGAATGGATAAAGATAATAAACTTACTAAGAAAAAAGGAAAGAAAGTGGTGACAATTGAAGAAGTTAAAGTTGATAAGAAGTCATCTACATATTATTCCTTGAAAATCATTTAGTGTGAAAGGTGTGAAAAAATTAGGCATGACGTAAAATATTGTATGATAATTCTACCAACCTAATAAGAAATCATGAAGAAGATGTGGCAAGTAAAAACAATACATCTGGTACTGAAAAGGAATGTACATCCACATCATAAGTTTCAACTGATGAGGAAATATCAATAACACCTTCTATGGAATATAATAAGAATAAGAAGTCTAGATTGATAGGAATCTCTTAGTCTAAATTTTATTTCTAATATACCAAGAGGTCCCTCTTTATTACCTTATATATGAATCCTTTTGTATTAACATGTAGGGAATTTAAGGAGATGGATGCATCCATTGAGGATAAGTATTGATGAAATGAATCTATTAAATATTTATTACATAATGAATGTGAAACTTCTAAATAAATTTATAAAATTGGAGGATGAGTTATTCCAATCACACTCTCTTCCCTATTTATTAATTTTATTAATTATATTAGTTAAGGGGGAGTGGTTGATTAATGTAAAGATGAGAAAAATGTGGAGTTATATCTTTTTCAATTGAACTTTATAATTTGTTTGTTGACGTGTGTGAAGGATTTAAAATTTCATTGATAAATTTTATTATTTCCAATCCATTTAATATGAATTTAGAAATTCTGATCATGATCTTGCATGTATTTTATTTTACGGATACCTTAGAAATCCTTGGTTTTATCTATCTTGTTTTTTTTACATTTGGTTAGCACACCTATAATTATAGTTTATTAACTAAAATAATTTTTCTAAGAGAACCATGTGAGATCATTCCTCTCTTAATAGTTATCTTGAAATTTTTATATAATAGAGACATTAAAATATGATTTGAGAAGGCCCCATTTACCATTTTCATATTTATTTTCAAAAAGGGGGAGAAAGTAACCCCATATTAACTTGAATGATATGTGTTGGTATTGAAAAGAAAATAAAAAGGGGGAGATTGTTGATCCCATATTACAATTATTGTCAATAAGTCAATATGTGTTGGTGGATGACGTTGTGATTATTGGAAAATTATTATATATTCACTTGATGGAATTGCATGTCATGGTCAATCAATTTCCATGTCCATTATGATGATTGTTGAAGTCGTTATTAATTATTAAAGGCATGTGAAAAATAAGAAATACACAATGTATAAAAAAATAGAAGACCATGAAAATATTTATTTGTATGAGGATAAGAAGAATTGAAGTTGGCTATGAAAAATATATTTGTATTTTTCATGAAGGAATTTGATAAAGATCATGTTATTATATTCTCATGAATGTGAGGTTTTAATATGATCTCTCATAACCTAAAATTCCATGACTCTTGATATATGTTTGGCTAAACCTGAATTAATAAAGAGATATAAGATATACCATAACATGGCATGAGAAGAGGAGATCCACATGACATTATTATCAGAGGTATAGGTGGTTTAATACATCTATAAATATAGAAGAACCAAGCCAAGATCCATAGCTTCCATTCATCATTTTTGAGATCTCATGAAATAGAGTCTCTCCATGCACTTCCACTACGTTATGGGAAAAGGATCCATGAAGAGTTTATCTTGTGTGAAGGAGGATACAATGGGTATTCAACTTGTGAAAATTACACTTTAATATTTTTGTGGAGAAATGAGTTCCGTGAATCTGTTCAGGAGCATGATACCCTCACACGTATTCCTCCTGGTTTGTGTAAGGTACCAAGAGCCCACAATTTCTTGAATTGTGTGAAGAAGTTTAAGATCCCATGAAGTACTCTTTTTCTTACATGAAGTCACATGAAGATACACTTCAAAAAAAACCTCTTGTCATGTGATTTTCTTATGCATAGGCAGTGTGATTCAAGGATAACAGTTCAAATGAGCCTTACCTGGTCACATGAAGGAGGTATTGAGATCACAGGATCCCTTCATGTGAAAGAAGGGGGAAGCTTAATGCAACTCATGAAACCCATGCATTCATACATAATGAATAATTCATTTAAAAACAAAATATGATAGTGTGAATGCATACATGAAATACATTCATACATAATAAATTGATAATATAATCCAAATAGAAGGAATCACATGCATGTGATCATAAATACACATGCACATGAAAATATACCTAAAATATAACTGAGAAGAAAATAATAATTAGGATCATAAATGAATGTTCTAAGGTTTCAAATTCCATAAAATTCATGCATGTGGTGTACTTGAATTGATAATTTAAGAAGATAGTAAATTGAGTCATGAAAGTATTAATCTTGCATAATATACTAATTAAATTGTGTGCAAAAATTTCACGCATTCAAGTGAGGTTGGGACTTCATCATCAGAAGTAAGAATATACCGAGCATTGTTTCACTGAGGCAACTGATCAAATATAAGTGATCAAATATTTATGAGCAAGATCATCATGTTGAAAAGGTTCTTGAAGTGTTCACAAGAAATTGTGATCTAGCATGCTCATGGAGGAATATCAATAGATCAAACTATAGTAGATTAAGAATTAAATAAAGCATGAAGCCTCTTAGTTGGAGTTGGGAGCACAATGTGGATTCTGGTAACACTGTGGGATGTTGTATAAATAACCTCATGCATGGATTCATGAGAGAAATAGTGTGACTCTGTATTGACCATTATAATTGATTATAATATTATAGTGTAGAATCTATGTTGGGGAGAATAACCAAAACAAAAAAGAGTCAATCATTGCATCAATCCTTGTAAATCCATGTATCCAATACCTTTATATTTACATCATTATTTGAGGTAAAGATAAAAAACACAATAAAATTGAATCAAGGATTTAACCATCCATGGAGGTTTAATTGAAAATAAACAATTTTTAAAAATTAAAAGAGATGTCTAATTCAACCCCTCCCCCTCTTAGTGATATCATACTGATCCGGAATATACAACCTCTCTTAGAAAAATCCATCAAGAGATGATAATTCTGAAGTATGTTCTTCATCCATTGATGTGACATTGGCTTTTTGGAAAGTGTGATCACTACAGTATTATCACAATAGAGTGTGATAATATCATTACTTATAGGTAACACATCAAGCTCTTGGATGAAGTTTTGTATCCAAATTTCTTCTTTAACTACCTCAGAATCTGAAATATACTTAGGATCTACTGTATAATCTATGAACACAAACTACTTTGATCTTTTCCAGATCACATCACATCTATATAGAGTGAATATATACCCCATATATGATTTCATATCATCATGATTTATTTGGAAAGTATTATATGTATATTCTATGATGAGTAGTTCTTCATATCATCCATAGACTTGGAACATATCCTTATTTTCCCTTAAATACTTAAGGATAGTCTTTGTTTCCATATAATGTTAGTAACCTGGGTTATCTTGAAATCAACCTACCACACTCAATGTATATGAAACATAGATCTTATTACATATCATAACATACATGATAGAATCAATCAAAAAAATTCATATAATACTTTCCATTCTTTTCCTTTCTTCATGTGGCTAAGGACACATTTTCTTAGAAAGATGAATTCCATGTGACATTGGAAACAATACCATCTTAGAATTTTCCATATAGAATATATTTAGTATATTTTCAATATATGTACCTTGACTTAGATTTAGTAGCCTCTTAGATCTATCATGATAGATCTTGATCCCAAGAATGTATATTGTCTCGTATAAGTCCTTTATGGATAAGTATTTACTTATCTAGGATTTAAGAGACTTCCAGACTAGTATTTAATTTCCAATAAGTAATATGTCATCAAAATAAACTATTACAAAAATGACCACCCTCCCACTAAACTTCTTATAGACACAAGGATCACATTAATTCTTCATGAAACCAAATTCCATTATGGATTCATCAAACCAAATGTTTCATGACATGGATTCTTAATTTAATTCATTAATGGATCTTTGTAATTTTCATACCTTGTTGGAATATTTTGGAGTCACAAACCCTTCCTATTGTGTCATATAGAAATATTCTTAAAGGTTCATATTAAGGTAAACTATTTAGAAATCCATTTTACAAATCTCATAGTCATGGAATGGTTTAATGGAAATTAGAATTTTGATATATTTTATCATTGTAATTAGTGAAAAGTATTTTTTATAGTTTATGAACTGACACTGTTTAAATTTTTTTCTACCATTAATTCCTTATAGTTAATGACTTATCCATTAATGTCAAGTTTTTTCTTAATTACCCATTTACAACTAATGGGATTTATATCCACTTAAGGATCTACCAAAATCCAGACTTGGTTTTGGTACATGGAATCCATTTTAGAATTCATATATTCATTCCACTTGGAAACATCTATACCACTTATTTCTTATTTATAGGTTATAACATCATTATTATCAACTAACAATGATTCACAATCCTCAATGACTAGAAAAACATAATGTTCTAGTTCTTTAACCTCTCTTATACTCCTATGTAGTACTTATGTCTCTAGAACATCTTCTTCTATGGTGCTTTGTGGAATTTGTTCCTATGTCAACTCTTGTGTACATTGATCCTAGACTTCATTGATTTCTATATCACTCCCACAATCCATTTTAGAGATATGAACCCTCTCAAGGAATATCATGTGTCTTTCCACCATTACCTTTTTGTATGAGGGGTTGTATAAGTAATATCCCCTTATTTACTTAGGGTATCCTATAAAGGTAAAATTTTTTCTTAATGGTGAAAGTTTGTTACCTGAAGTGGCCTTAAAAAAATTATTCTCAATCCCACACATGTAAGTATGAAAATACACGTTTCTTTATATTACATAATTTGTATGGTATACCATCTTCCTCTATAGTTGGAACTTGGTTTAATATTTTTGTTGCTGTTTTTAATATGTATCCCAGAATAATAATGGAATATTTTCATGAATCATTATTGATATCACTATATCTAACAAGGTGTGGTTCCTCATTTATCTTACACCATTCCATATAGGTGTATAAGGAGGAATTATCTGAGATAAAATCCAAAACTCCCATAAATAATCAATGAATTCTTGATTAAGATATTCACCTCCATGGTCTGAGTAGAGTTTCTTAATTTTCATACCAAGTTAGTTCTCAAATTCATTCTCATATTCCTTTAATCTATAAAAATAACCTAACTTATACATAATTAAGTATACATATCCATATCTACTAAAATATTTGGCAAAATTTATGAATAATGAGTACCCACCCCTTACATCAATTGAAAATGGACCACACATATTGGTATGAACTAGTTCAAGAAGCTCATTATCCTTTTTACCTTTCCAAAAAATGGGGATTCGGTCATTTTTCCTTGTAAACTTGTATGACATACACTAAGTGGTTTTAGATCATAGGAATATAAATATTCATCTTGGTGAAATCTAGTCAAACACTTTTCATTTACAAGACCTAGTCAGTGATTCCAAAGTTGGGTTTGAAACAATTCACGTGAATTTGTTTCGTTATCGATTTCTATTACTTGTTTTGTATAATCCAATGCATAATAAACGTTTTCTAAAAGCTCTTTACTATAAAAATGATATATTTATAAAATAAGAAACATTTATTACCAAATTTGAAAACTGTTAGGTCTATAAGGCCGAATACCCTGAGAGGGGGGGGGGGGTGAATCAGGGTATGACTAATTTAAAATCAAAGCCCGTTTTGATCTTGTTTCTCTGTTAAGAAAAACAATCTTCTCTCTCTTTCCCGTTGCAAAATATAAATAGAAATTAAAGCATGAACATGACACAACAATTTTTACTTGGTTCACCCTCACTAGGCTACGTCCAAAGAGCATACACCGACAATGTGCCGATGTACCAAATCCACTATAAGCACACTACTGTTTACAAGGTTTAGGATATATCACTTCTATTCCCAGGCTCACTACCTTTACAAGGTTTAGGGTCAGCTCACTGCTTTCCCAAGGTTCACTCCCTGTTTCTCTCTCTCTGGCTCACTACCAGTGGAGAGGATCACCTTCTTTCTCTTCCTTTTCTCACTGCTCTAGAAAGGATCCACTCACAGTTTATAGACTTGTAGGTATCTTCATTATCACTCATGAATACATCCTCTATTGTATGTAGATGCTCTGTTAAAGTCCAGATTTCACCCGTAGATGAATCTCACTTTGCACCAAAGGTATCAAGAAATATTCCAGATTCCATGCATCCCTAAACCACTGCCATGAAACAACTTTACTTGGCGCCCTTCTCTAATCCATCGCATAGGTCTCTGCACACATGTCAAAACGGGTGCACAAGTCCTCCTCAACCACTTGCGTGACACAAGATTTTCCAACTCCAAACTTGCGCGACACACACCCTTTTACGCCCAAACCATTATTGGCATACAACCAACAACTTTCACGCTTCTTTAAAATCTGGCGCACAACTTTCACCAAACCACTTGCGCGACACCTTCTTCTCTAACTCAAAACTTGTGCGACTCACTTCCTTTCTCTCCCAAACCACCTTAGGCGTGCAACTATCACCTGGTGTGAAAATTATACTTGAGCGACCATACACTACTTGCACGACCACCACAACTGCGCGATGGGAGCTCTGATTTTTCTAAGTGTTAAACTCTTCACTGAATGAGGAGGGGTTGACCTGAATTTATAGGCATTTGGACACTCTGCATGACGACGTGACCCTCGGTGCGCAAGTTTTAGCATGCAAGTCTCTACTGCGCAACTCACTTGCGCGACCGACTCTAAAACTTGGGCGCCCCTTATACCTTTTCCATATTTTGATTTAGTGATCTTGAAAAACATTAGGCACACAAGTTTCTTCTCCTTCATGTACACAACACTCAAGTACCTTTTCCAAAAACCACTTTTCTTCATTTTTCGATTTTCAAGCCCACAAATTTGGCAAACAATGGAAAAAAACATCACCTTGTATCTACTCTTTTTGTACTACCTCTAGATAATCCATCCCTTTGTCGACGTTCTTGAATCAAACATGAATCATTTACCACATCCCTTGAACTCAACATGATACCATGAAATCCCCTTTGTCAACAAATTTGTATGTCATGGTTTTCTTTTTCAACAATCACAACAGAGATGTCCACTTTTTCAACAAACACAAACACCTCAAAAATGCTTCAATGATGCCTTGAGGGATTTTTTCCCAACAATATCCCCCTTTGGGTTTATTGAAAACTGTTCCATAAATAGATACATCGTTAATTCTTTATCCACCATTCGCCTATTGCGATTCTGATGGCACTCAAGGATTTACTCAACACATAATCTAAGCCCACATGAGCAATGCTCGGCGTGAGAAACATGTGTAAATGAAAATTTTATCAACGAATCACTTCACCTCTGACACCCACTGTTGACACCAAACTGATACCAATTTTTGGAAATATTCTTACCATATTCCAACACCACTCTTCTACTTTTATCACAATACTAAGTTTTCATGATATCTATTCTTTGATCGATCACTTCTAGCATCATCATATTTAATACTCTCCCCCTTTCTCATTGCTACCCCTATCTTGCTGCTCCACCTATCAGCTTCTCCCCATATCATTCATGATTTGTCAAATAGCCACACTGTCTCTCCCTTTAACAATCACTATTTTCTCCCCCTTTGTAAACGAACCCAAATGTCACTCCTTTGTAGTCTGTATCAGAGTAGAGAAAACATATCAACACATTAGGGAAAAACACATCATACCTCAGGGAGAGGGGGTGGGGGGGATATCCACACTATTTTCAGTGCAGGGAGTCGACTGAACTCCCAAAGCCAGTCAATACCTTTCAAACGCTTCCTTGGGTAAGGCCTTTGTCAGAATATCTACAACCTGGAGTTCTGTAGGCACATACTCCAACTTCACGATTCCCTGATCAAATTTCTCCTTGATAAAATGATAATTTATCTCAATATGATTTTTCCTTGAGTGATGGATGATATTTTTGCTGAGATTTATAGCACTTGAGTTATCACACTTGATTCTGATCAAAGACATCACTTCAACTCCCATATCTTGAAGTTGTTGCTTCATCCACAATAACTGTGTACATGCTTGAGTGGCCGCAATATACTCAGCTTCTGCGGTGCTTAATGAAACGCAATCTTTATTCTTTCTTAACCAAGAAATACATAGTCCACCAAGATAGAATACACCTCCTGATGTTGATTTCCTTTCATCCACTAAACCGGCCCAGTCTGCATCAGTATATCCCAATAACTCTGTCTGATATTTGTCATTATATGTCAAGACAAAATCCACCATGCTCGTGATATACTGAAGTATTATTTTCACTGAAAGAATGTGGATTTCCTTGTAATTACTCTGATATCTCACTACTTGGAATGCGGCGAAAAAAATATCGGGCCTTGTTGTGGTCAATTACAACAAACTTCTAATAATTTTTCTATATTCTGTGATATTAACTGCCTTTCCATCCTCATATTTGGACAGTTTCATCCGGGTAGCAACCAGATTCTTCATCTCCTTGGAATTATCCATTCCAAACCTTATTAAAACCTCGTTGGCATATTTGGATTGATAAATGAATGTTCCATTCCTTCCTTGTGTCACCTGTAGACCAAGGAAAAACATTAGCTCTCCAATTATTGACATTTCAAACTCGTTTTTCATGAATTCAGAAAACTGTGTGCACTGAGCTTCGTCTGATCTTCCAAATATTATGTCATCAAAATAAACCAACACCATCATCCTTTAATTACTATCATTTATGAAATAGAGATTGTAATAAACTCCCCCATGATGGAAACCAATCTTCTTCAAGTACTGATCAAGCCTTGAGTACCATGCTCTTGGTGCTTGTTTTAGCCCATACAATGCCTTCTTCAGTCTGCAAACATTGTTCTCATCCTCATGAATGATAAAACCATCCGGCTTCTCAATATATACTTCCTCTTCTAGAACCCCATTCAAGAATGCATATTTGACATCCATCTGGAACACTTTGAACTTTCGTTGCACTGTAATGTCTAGGAATAATCTGATTGTCTTTAGCCTTGAAACCAGTGCAAAAGTCTCATCAACATCAATTACCTCTATCTGGGAGTATCCTTTGCACACTAGTCGTGCTTTGTTTCGAACCACTGTGCCATATTCATTCATCTTGTTGCGATAGTCCCATTTATTCCTGATGAAGTTCTTATCTGCTGGCCTTGAAAAAATCCCCAACATATGATTCTTCTCAATCTGTTCTAATTCTTCATTCATAGCTTGGACCTAGTACTCATATACAGCTGCATTGGAAAAACATTTCGGCTCCACCTAAGATAAAAATGATGTTTTCTGTGATGATTTTATTCTTTGAGTCTGAACTGGAGCTGTCTGATCACCAAAGATATTTTGCCTGTCAATTTCAGCTCGACTCTTTAGCTTCTTAGTATATTCAGATTTTGTTTCCTCTTGCTCATCATTAATATCTTCTTTCGAGTCAGCCTCAACCACTTCTACTACCCCTGTGTTTCTTATCTCTTCATCGCTTTCATCCAGAAACTGTTCACTAGGTTTTTGAGTATTCTATTCATTTTCAACTATAGTGACATCATTGCTCTCAATGATTTTTCCCAGCCTTTTGTTGAAGCATTTTTATGCTTTGATTTTACCTGAGTAACCAAGGAATATACCCTCATCTCCCCGTGAATGAAACTTCCTGTGATTTTCTTTATTGATAATGAAGCACTTACTTCCAATGATTCGAATGTATTTCAACATTGTCTTATTTTCGTACCACATTTCATACGGAGTATTCCCTTCATTTAGACACAACAGAGACCTGGTAGAAATATATACCGATGTCAAAACCGCTTCCTTCCAAAATTTCTCTGGTATGTCCTTTTCAATAAGCATCATTCTAGTCATGTTGTTGATGATCCGATTTCTACTTTCAACCACTTCATTATGTTGGAGAGTTCTCACAGATGAAACTTGATTCCTTATCCCATGTTTCTCGAGATAGTCTTAAACTTGATTGTTTGTGAATTATGTACCGTTATCAGTACGAGACTTTAGAATTTTTTTCCCAAGAATCCTTTCTGATTCCCTCCTATACTTCTTTATGCAACTGAACACCTCTATATTATGGGAAATGACAAATACCCAGGCCATTCTGCTATAATCATCAATGAAAAAGACATAGTACCTTTTCCCAATAATAGTTTGTGGTGAGATAGGTCCACATACATTAGCATGCACCAATTTGAGCACTCTGGTTGATTTTTATTCCTTGGGCCTGTATGTATTTCTAATGATCTTCCTTTATTGTCAAGCATCACATGTATGAGTATGATCACATGATAGTTTTGGAAGTTCTCTATCAGCATCACACCAAATATTCCCTAGATGGTTGGCATAGATGACCAAGTCGCTTATACCACAACTAGTTTTCTTCTTCTTTGGATAAAAGACATGTATCTTCTTCCCCACTTACAAGGTAAAGATTTCCCTTTGTCCTTTTTCCCTGTAGAACAAATGCTCCATCTTTTCATTTCACAACACACATCTTCTTGGTAAATCAGATAGAGTGCCCAGAGTCACATATTTTACTGACACTGAGCAAGTTATGACTAAGAACCTCTACTACCAAGACATCAACACATCTCATTTCTTTTTCCCCCAAATTTAGCCTTTCTGGAACCAAAAATCTTCAGCCCTTCATCGTTCCCAAACTTGATAACTCATTATTTGTCATATTTTATGCCTATAATGAGATCCTTATTTCTTATCACATGGGATGTGCAACCACTGTCAAGGATCCACACTCTTGAACGATCTGAATCTTTAAGGGGAATTTCCGTAACTAATTCCTTCTTATACTTTTTATTTTTGATCCATGTATTTGACTTCACACTTGGTGTGGGTTAGAGAATTTGATCTTCCTTAGAGTGTGATGGACCAACTTCTTCCTGTAGAGCTGAAAATAGATTTTGTTATTTCAAATCACTTGATGATTCCCTAACTTGCTGCTTACAACTGCTCGAGTTTTGCTTTGGCACATTCCTTTGTATGATTGATGTGAAATATCTAGCCATGTTCCCAAATCCACCACACCAAAAACAATGACCTTCAAAAGATTTTCTATAATATAGATCTCTGTTTGGTTGCCACTATTGTTCTTGTGCCCTTAGATATCTCTTGGCTATAGAACACACATTATTTCAGTGTCCCATATTTCCATAGTAATATTACCTAATGTGAGGAGCATTCTTGCGTGTCACTTCACTATGAATTTCCCATTCAGATATCTAAATATTATGATTTTTCTTTATGCCCAAATCATCCTTCAATCTCAGTATGGGTGCTTGTGTTCTGACTTTAATTTTCATATATTTTTGTTTTTGATTAATCCCTAAATCAACCTTAACATCTGATCTCAATCACTGCTTCTTTCCTACTGAACTACTAGCCTCATCTTTCATCTTTTTTGTCTTATGAATGACCTAATTTTCTGATATCACATTGGAGGTCAAGAGTTTTTCTTGATCCTTTATTTTTCGTCATAGACTAACCACTTATTCTTCAAACTCTTCGATACACTTGACTTGATATTTCACTTTTCTATTCAAGCCATCGATATATCTTTTCTGTTCTTCAATCTTGAGATTATACTCACTAACTGATTCTGAGTTCTCTGGTGTTGATAACTTGAGTTTCTCAATTTCTTCAATCAACTCAGACTTCTATTCTTCCTCCTCCTTCATATAGAGTTTGGCATCACGAAAAACTTTGTTAGCTTTCTTTGTTTTGGATCTCCAAACATCTATCTCCTCAAGGGAAGCCTCTAACTCGGCTTGCATATCTATTATTCCTTCAAAATTTTCTTCTTCATCATCACCTTAGGTTTCATTCTTCTCTTGAGAACTACCGACGACTTCCACCATAGAATTTTCTCCATGATCTTTGCAATTTTCAATCTCCCCCACCTCTTCAACCTCAGACTCATCTGAACTATCTATTTCTTGTGAAACAAGATTCTTCTTCTTGAAGAAATTTATCTTGAACTGCTTCTTCCCTTTCACATAGGCTAAAGATATATTCTTGGGAATTTCAACTTCATCTTCATCATTTTCTTCTTGAAACTTTTTGGGGGCACCTTGCGGTAATATGACAAAATTTTCCACATCTAAATCAAGAAAATGGAAGTTTCCCTTTGAACTTTACTTTTCCTCTTTGAAGATTTGAGGAGAGGAATGACATTACCTCATCTGTTTCTTCATCCTCCCGAGAATCTTAAATGATGAGCTTCTTCATGGCCTTAAATTCCACCTCTTTGTATTTCCCCTTTTCCACAATGTTGTTATCATTATTTCTCATTTCATATGCAACAAGGGTGCGGTGCTGGTTATCCAATGTCATCTCTTTCAGGTCTATATGTTCCAAAACATAAACTTTCGGATTGAACCGAGGTGGAAGTTTTCTGAGGATGTGCTTCAAAAATTTTATATCTTCAATAACTTATCCAAGACCTCTCATGTCATCCACTACAAAATTTACCCTATCAAAGAATGCTTCAACTGATTCATTCAGGTTCATTCTCAGATCTTCATACTTGTTCCACAACACTTGCAACCTTTCCTCTCTGACCTTTGTATCCCCTTCATATATATTCAATAACTTTTCCCACATGGCATGTGACATTTTTCAAGACATCACCTTTGCATATATAGGATTGGATAGGGCTCCCCCTAAGGCATTTATTTCTTTAGCATCAACATCCAACTCTCTATGCTCAGCTTCTGATAATGCACCACTATTAATATCAGCCATTATGCCATGTATTGATGCTATGAATACATCTGTTCCCAAACATCAAGAGTAGTGTCGCATCAAATTATTTCATAGCTGAAAATTATTCCCGTCGAAGATCTGAATCCCTTTATGATTGGTGACCACCATTGAGAGAAGAACTAATATCAACCTTTCCCTTTGATACCAATTGTTAGGTCCACAAGGCTGAAGACCCTGAGAGGGGGGGGGGATGAATCAGGTTAAGACTAATTTAAAATTAAATCCCGTTCTGATCTTATTTTTCTGTTAAGAAAAACACTATTCTCTCTCTTTTCCGTTGCACAATATAAATAGAAAGTAAAGCATGAACATGACACATCATTTTTTACATGGTTCACCCTCACCGGGCTACGTCCAAGGAGCATACACTGGCAATGTGCTGATGTACCAAATCCACTATAAGCACACAGTTGTTTACAAGGTTTAGGATAGATCACTTCTATTCCCAGGCTCACTGCCTTTACAAGGTTTAGGGTCAGCTCACTGCTTTCCCAAGGTTCACTCCCTGTTTCTCTCTCTCTGGCTCACTACCGGTGGAGAGGATCACCTTATTCCTCTTCCTTTGCTCACAGCTCTAGAAGGGATCCACTCACAGTTTATAGAATTGTAGGTATATTCATTATCACTAATGAATACATCCTTTTTTGTATGTAGATTCTCTGTTGAAGTCCATCTTTCACCTGTAGATGAATCTCACTTTGCACCGAAGGTATCAGACAATCTTCCAGCTTCCACGCAGCCCTGAACCACTATCGTGAAAAAACCTTACTTGGTGCCCTTATCTTAGCTGGAACGAAAGTCTTGGCGTGCAAGTCAAAACTGGTGCGCAAGTACCTCTCAACCACTTGCGCAACATAAGCTTCTACAACTCCAAACTTGCACGACACACAACCTTTTACGCCCAAACCAATATTGGCGCGCAACCAACAAATTTCGCGCTTCTTTAAAATATGGCGCACAAGTGTCACCAAACCACTTGTGCGACACCTTCTTCTCTAACTAGAAACATGCATGAATCACTTCCTTTCTCGCTAAAACCACCTTAGGCGTGCAACTATCACCTGGTGTGCAACTTATACTTGCGCGACCACACACCACTTACGCGACCACCACACCTGAGCGACGAGAGCTCTGATTTTTATAATTGTTTAACTCTTCACCGAATGATGAGGGTCCGACCTATATTTATAGGCATTTGAACACCCTACGTGACGTCGTGCAAGTCTTCCCTCGGCGTGCAAGTTTCAGCGCGCAAGCCTCTGCCGCACAACTCACTTGCATGACTAGCTCTAAAACTTGGGCACCCCTTATCCTTGGACATATTTTGATGTACTGATCTTGAAAAAAATTAGGCACACAAGTTTCCTCTCCTTCAAGTACCTGGCGCCCAAGTCCCTTTTCCAAAAACCACTTTTCTTCATTTGTCGATTTTCAGGCCCAAAAATTTGGTAAACACTGGAAAATGGCACCACCTTGTATCTGCTCTTTTTGTACCACCTCCAGATCATCCATTCCTTTGTTGACGTTCTTGAATCAAACATGAATTGTTAACCACAACCCTTGAACTTGACATGCCACCATGAAATCCCATTTTTCAACAAATTTTTATGTCATGGTTTGCTTTGTCAACAATCACAACACAGATGTCCACTTTGTCAACAAACAAAAACACCTCAAAAATGCTTCAATGATGCCTTGAGGGATTTTTTCCCAACAAAAAAAAATCTATATGTATCAAGTCTGGACACCTAAATAATGTTTTTGGTAACATATGATACAAAATAAAAAACTTTTAATACCATGAAAATTCCCATTAGAAATGTGAGGTAGTAGTCCCTGATAGCCATAATGGAAAGTTTAGATCCAATTACTACTTATAGTTCAACTTCCACTCATTCAATCTTTTTGAATCTACTTAGTTCCTATATTTCAATATATATTTTAGCACCAAAATATTCATCTAATACCCAATTTGTATAAAACTATAAGTTTCACTTGATAACAAATGTACCTGAAGCTTCTCATTACTTATTTGGCTAGGTTTAGTTTTTTCTTCCAACAACCCTTCTTTCCACATGTGAAATAAATAAAATTATGTTCCCTTTATTACTTCTTGATCTTTCTCTTATTAGAAGGGAATTGCAAAGAAGATTTGAGTTTATAGCTCTTCGCTTGTACTTTCTAATTATTCACTATAAGGATGGAATGTTCTTTATGCTTCATCTCCTTATCAAATTGGAAAATAAAAGTGAGAAGATTTGAGAGAGAATTTTCAATGTTGTTCATATTAAAATTAAAAACAAACCTGGATAAGCTTTGATGACATGATGAAAGAATGTAATCAGTGTGTAGTTTATTAGGAAATTTAAACCCTATAAATTCTAGACACTCAGTGTAGAAAATAAGTTTGTCTATATGAGGAATAGCTGGAACACCTTCTCTAAGATTACTCTAAAAAAGTTTCTTTGATATATCAAAATGTTCTTATATATATCTCTCATAGTTAAGACCACTAATATGCATGAGAATGCTATAAGAATCCATGATTTTATGAGACTTAATGAGTTCACTATACATGGATGATAACATTAAACACTAAACATAGACCATATCACTCATGTGTTTATTATAGACATTAAACATTTCATTACTCACCACTTTAGTAGGCAGGTCATGTAATGGGTATTCTAGCATATAATATTTCCATTCATGGATAAACACAACCCAAATTCATTTGGACCATTACTAGAAGTTACTGTTTGTAAAGAGATGGTCTTTATAAAATATTTATCACATGGATAACATGGATAAAGATATTTCCATTATTCTACGATTATAAAAGATAAAATTATCAGAACTCTACTTGATTAAAAATATTGTGAGTCATAATTATAATATCAATTTTATTAAATCTCCCATTATTTTATCGGGTACCAATAACCCTCACAATTGGAATCAGAATGTCTAGTTTCTTTGATATTCTAGTGAAAATTATCCATATACCCCTTTGTATAACCCCAAATAGGGTTGTTCAAGCTACTTGAATGTATTTAGGTAAGAAGTTATTTTAAAATTGTTGGCTTGCATCTCCTTGATCTGTTGAATGGAATCCTTAATCATATAATACTGACTTGGATTTCCTCAACACTTGCCTCCAAGTTATATCAAGTGTATCAAGGGACACTTCTCTTGATGTAATATGTTTAAGTCAACATATAATATTCATAAGAACTCCATGATAAAAGTATGTTTTTTAATGAGGGTTAGTTAAACACTTAGTTCTATGGTGTTTATTCCAAATAAAGTAATGGAAGTACAAGTTCGACTTAATATTTATTTTATATATTTTATTTATTATGCATAAAAATTACCTTATTTTATCTTTTACATGTCTTGTTATGTGAATTTTACTTATGTGATTAACCATGTTTTGATAAAACATTTTATTCATAATCCATTTATTTAAATTCTATATTTTCATATTAATTCATTTATTTATATGATCAAGCTATTACATCCATAAAATAAATAATGAATAAGAAATATATAAATAAATAAAAGATAAATTAACTGATCATGAGCTTATCTAATGGTCAATTTATTGAGAGAACAATAAATCACCCTACAACAGAGGGGAAAACCACTTGTTCCAATCTTTCCATGAGTTACAAAATTCCACCTATCCACCTATGTATAAATTGTGGTGGTATCATCTCAATTATATCTTGAACCACCTCCACACACCTTGGGATAATCCATTTATTACATGTATTTATAACTCACAAAAAAGTGAAGGGAACTGAAGGATTGGTTAAGGGGAATTATATAAATAACCTTGGAAACAGAGGTCCTACATAATAAAGTTTGGAGGGATGAATCACCAACCATAATATTTGATTTATTAATTAATAAATAAAAAACCATGTAATCAATTATATTAAATAAAACCAACACATACATAGGTCTTATTCAAGTTCATGAGTGACCATACATATGCTATGAATGTGCAAAAGTAAACAGGATGAATTTTTTTTCTACCCATTCTTTAATATTAGGATAAAGGGACTTACATTAATTAATTAATTAATTAATTCCCTTTTATCTTAATGACCATATGAATTATCTTGGAGATACCCATCATAAATTTATTTATGAAAAAAATTTGGCAGAACCAATAATCACAGATAATTAAAATAATTTAACTGAGCATTTAATAATTCTTTAAGACCTTTAATAAATTATCAAACAAAATAGGTGATAATAAATATAATAAGGATTTAATTTTTCAATTAGTAATTTAATTCCGTCCTTTATTGGGATACTACACACTATGTACTTACAAGCTACATATTATGTACCTCAATTACCATGTACCCAGGATAAACTCTTGGTGCTTCGACATGTACCTAGGATGGACTACACAACATGTACCATCCATCTACATTTCATTCCATGTATCATGATTTCTTTGTGTCCACACAATCCACTGAAGGGCTCAACACATTCTTTAGATGTAGGAACACACAACGTGAACTCTAGATACATGCCATGTATCTGATTAACATTCCAGATTATATGGTGTGTATTTTGGATATGGAAAATAATGAACTACTTGTTGCATATTCCATCTACAGACTGTGAATGCTATTAATGTTCCAGGATATCAGTCTCATGCATTTTTGACCATGTATTTTTTCACATGATTTTCATGAATTTCACCACTAAACCATGTAGACTACATGATGTGTATACTAACTTCATGCCTTGTGATCTGAAAACATGTGTTCCAGGTTGGCTTAGTCTATATGTACTTTTTAATAGATGAACCACATGTACTTACATCTTGATATGTCGTGTATCCCACAAAACAACCAGGTGCAGTGCACTTGGGCACACAGTGTGTACTCCAACCACACACCATGTACCTCAGTCTTATCAGCCAAAATTTTTATCCCTTCATGACGAAATCTATGATTTTTTATTTTTTATTAGTCCTTTTAGAAAATGAAACCCTGAACGGTGATGATTAACATGTTGAAATAATGTTAATTAAAATCATATTAATTAATGAATATTATGGAAAGGAAATATCTAACCATTCTTACACATAATGAACCAATAATAAAATAAATAATTATATATTTAAAACCTTACCATTATAATACCACTTGTAGGTTCTGGGAAATGTAGAATCACCTTGGTTGGTGAAATAACCATAATGTTTTTATTGATTTGATGAATAATTTTCAAATTGTTTATGACATAAACAATATAAGAAATGATTTTTTTCCATTAAATATTTCATAAGAGAATCTAAAACCTGAAGAGGATATATGAATATTAAATTTATAATTAATTTAAATATGATTAGAATAAATTATACCTTATATTAGGATCTTTCTTCATATATGACATTAATCATCTGAAAAACCCTTTCCAAATTACCTTCATCTGTCTATAAGAATCCAAGTGTATAATCCCTCTAGCGGTGATCCACACACACTTCTTTTATCTATGAGAAACATCGAAAGAACTCTAGTTTCTAGAATGGTGGATCTATCATCTTATGTTGATCGTGTTGATAGATTCTAGTTCCTTTAAGCTTGAAGGAATCTCTATAGTGCTTCTCTTTCCTATGAGAGAGAGAGGATGGGGAATGGAGAGAGAATTCCATTATGTACAATGATTCTCAAGTCTCAATTAACCCCACACAATATACATAAACATCTATTAGAAGAGATATAGTTTAGGTGAAAATATAATTTAATTTCTTATGGGCCCTTAAATAATATAATAATCCTAAAAAACCCCATTCCATATAATAATAATAATAATAATAATATTATTTTATGGTGTGCGCTAACTTGTGAAATGATAAATATTATTTTACCTGCCTATAAATTAATATTCATTACTAGAGATGATCTTGTTCTCCTCTAACTACTTGACATTTATTGAATACGTGAATAAATATTTAATAAAATATTTCATTCATCATTAATTATTAGAGATCAATAAAACATGAATATAATTATTCCACAGTATTGTGAATAATATCTATTCCATTAATTAAATTCCAATGAAATTTAATTGAGATAAATATAAAGAATTAGTGTGTAACCCCTAGGATTTGTTCCTCTTTGGATCAGGTGGGTTTGACTAAAGTCGAAGATTACTATCTAGAAATGGGTCAAGGAAACCAAGAGAAATAACATAATGTTGTAATGTTGATAACCACATATGAATTCCCACTATGTAACATAATTCATTTGTCACAATATCTCATTAGGAAGGTTGCACTTCTATGTCATCAACCTATATGATTGATACATATTTCTTTGACTATCTAAAATAAACACATCGTTACACCATGGCCATGTAATTTAATGAGACAATTATATTCCAATCAAAGGTTTGAGATATCAAATTCCAAACATATATAAGGGAAAAATCCTTCATTGACTTATTCATTAATAATATTCCATTCGTGATGCAACCAACATTCCCTACTTCCCACAAAAATATAGAATTATACTTTTGGTTAGTAAATATAAGTGCATGAGTCATGACATGAAATAATGATAATCTTAAAGTTTAATGACCATTATACATGCTCATAGATAGGAATATCTGATGACGCCAAAATATAATGAATTCCAACTAGCGGGTATGTTTTCATAATCACCTATCTTAGAGACCACCAAGTGAAAACTTCATGACATGGAGTCTCATCTACTTATGAGTACTCCCATATGATAGTCTATATAATATATTCTCTATCATAGCATGTTATCCTACCATAAAACTATATTTTATAATATTATCATATTATTTCAAGGTTATCATCATAGTGGGGAACTGCTACAACCTTATCAATACGACATACACCCTAAGACATTATTATATCAATTTCATGTAGAACAATGAAAATTATGTAATATGATATTTTATTAATATTAAAATATTTTAATATAAATGTAATCAAAAAAAATTGTTGGTTCTATAACACCAACTCCAACATGTCCAATCTAGCTACCGTTATCCACCATCAACCACAAATGGATTTCAATGTTAACCCTTATCATCCTCCCTCAACTGCCATCATCCATAACTTTTTCCTCTTTGGGATTTCATAATCACTCTTTTTCTATCATCATAATCCCTAAAAGTTATTTTTATTCATGGTGTAATTATTAGTGTTTTTCTAAATGGTTACTAGTGGTAATCTGAGTGATCAAATCAATATTTAATTTTTTTATTTGTGTTTTTATTTCTTAGTGGTTACATATGAATTACAATGTGATGCATATAGCCTGGCCATATATTTTTCTCTAATCAAGGGAATAAAAGTGGTGGAATATGGGTCTTGGAAACTAAGAACCTATGAAAAGAACTATCCTTTATACAATTTATATTTAATTTCTGTTGTTTATGATTTAAAGAATTAGATACATTAATTTTTTGTTGAAAATTAGTTCAATATAATGATTATATGAGTTTAAACAAAGCTTCAGGGAAGTATCATAACCTTAAAATTAGGTTTTCTAGTTAGGAATAAATATAGGCTTTATAGGACATGTTTCATGATGTTTTAATTATCAATAAATAATAATAATAGATCATTTTTGGTTTTATATATGAATGTTGAATTATATTTTTATGAGAAATGATTATTTAGTCCAAAATAACAAGATTTAACAGCTATAAGTTTTGTTTAAGAGTTATTTCTTAAGGGAAATAAATAAATTTTTGATTTTAAATGTGAAATTTGTTTAATTTCATGTTCGTTTGGTTATGTTTGGGAATTAGTTTTATTCATGTAGTTTAAAATCTAATATAATCATAATTTTCAAGAATATTGGTATCTATTTGTTGGTTGTTCAATGTTCCTAAGTGGTTTGATAAGTTTATGTTTGTGTTTTTCATGACTATACATAAATTTTATACTTTCAATGTAGTTAATTTTGATAATCTACTATAATTCAAATATTCAATATATTCTATTGTTTATCTTTATTTTAAGCATTTAGATGTGATTTAATATGTGTGTGTTTATTTTTTCCATGTGTATATGTATGTTTTATGTTCTAAATGTATCTTTTCTTAAAAAAATTATTATTAAGTACTTTATAAATTATTATTATGTGTTTTAATTTATCATTGTTTTTAATAATTTATTTATTTATATTAATTGTTTTTATTTAATTTTTTAATTAAACAAATTAGTTTTAGTAATATTTAATTACAAAAATGAACAATGATTATAAAATTATAAAATTATATTTTTTATTTTTTTTGTTATTTACAAAATAGTAAATTTGAGTTTAAATTTTGAAATAAAGTAACTTTTATTTAATACATAAAATTTGGTTTTGTTGATGATGGATCATAACTGGATTAATGAACATAAAAAAAGTGATGGATATTAGGAAGGGGTAAATGATTTTTTGGAATTTTCAAAAAAAAGTTCCAAAAAATGACCACTTTTTTATGCAAGCTTGAAGTGTTTAAATATGAGAAAGATATAAGTCAGAGATATCAACGATCATTTAATTTTCTATGATTTTAATAAAAATTATATTCCTTTGAATTAGCATGGTGAAATGGGAAATGATTCAAGATCTAACAATGATAGTGATTTCTAAAATGAAAATTTCAATCAAATTAAAGAAATGATTCATCATATTTAAGTGATCCAATTGAGAAACACCATCAATTGAGCACTTATATGGTGATACTAAAAATCCATTGTATCCAGGTTGTATGAAATTCATAGTTTTATAAAAAATTTTAATCTTTATGAACTTGAAAGCTATAAATGGATGGGTTGATAAGAGTTTTATATAATTTCTATAGTTATTGAAATACATACTTACTGAAGACAATTATCTTCCATATTCAGATTATAATACAAAAAAAATCCCAATGGGATTGGGGTATAAAAAGATACATGACTACCCTAATGACTATGTGTTATATTGGAATGAATATAGAGGTATTTCAAAGTGACCTAATGTGGGACATAATGACATAAATTGAAAGAAAAATCAGAACTTAATTCATCTCTTATTCCAAGTAGCAAAGATCTTACTAAGACAATTTGGTATCATCTTATAATTCCATATCTGAAACATTTATATGAAAATTTAAATTTTGTAAAAAGGTTAAGATGGAATTTATATGAGTAAATATTTTATTGAAAATTACACCATCCACCTTATTTTCTAAAAAGAAATAAAATTGATCTAAAAATTATTAAATTTGGAAATGAAGCTAGAAATATTAGACTCAGGCTGTACATATATGGAATGAATCAACATCAGATTCTTAGCAGAAAACATAGTTCAAAGCAAGTTTTTGTTTGTAATTTAGAACTTATCTTCATATTTTTTGTATAAATTGGAAATATATCATGTTGAATTTATTATTTTCTAAAAAAATAGAAATTATATTGATGTTTACTTTTCACCATTAATTAATGATTTGAAACAATTATCTGAGGATTGTATCAATGTTTATGATTCTTATAATAAGGAATAACTTTAATTGAATGAAATACTTATGATTACCTTAAATGATTTCCCAACATATGAAAATTTTTCTAGATACAATGTTAATGTCCATAAATTTTATCCAAATTTTGAAGAAGGTACTTTATCTTATCAACTATATCATGGTTGGAAAATAGTGTACATGGGTCATTGAAGGGTTTTGTCTATGAATCACTCTTATCAGATATTAAAAAAGGAATTAAATATCTTATAATAATTTTATATCACTCCAAATCCTTTGTTAACTAATAAATATTTTGAGAGGGTGAAAAACATTAATGTCACATTTGGAAGGACCCAAAGAAATGATACTAAAAAAATATATGGAAGAAATGATCAACACTTTTTGAGATTCCATATTAGAGATATCATGAGATCAAACATAATATTAATATGATGCATGTTGAGAAGAATATATCTGAAAATTTTATTGGTATATTGTTAGATATTAAAGGAAATATGAAGGATGGTCTGAATATAAGATTGGATTGAATGTCAATGAGAATACATTTAGATATAGCTCATACTCTTAAAGTAAAATGAACATAATTGATTCCCAATTTTCATACATTATCCAAGAGTGATATTTTTTTTCATCAGTACCATCATGGTATCAACGTACCTCAGGGTTATTCTTCAAATGTAATTTTTTTTAATCAATGAAATAATTGAAGTTAACTATCTTGAAATCTCATGATTTTCATGTTATGATACAAAAAATCTTACCAGTTTCATTTTATGGAATACTACCCATCTATTTCAGAATGAATATCATAAAGGTGTGTTATTTTTTCAATTCCATATACAACAAAGTGATAGATTTGAATTCATTGAACAAGTTAGGGAATGTTCCAATATGTATAATTTTTTAACTTGAAATTTTATTTACACATTTTTTAACATAATAGATCATTTAATGGTTCATTCAGTGTAAGAAATTAAGTTGTGTGGTCCTGTATATCTATATTTCACATCCTTTTGAAATGTATATGATGATATTAAAGGGGTATGTTAAGAATCCATATCAACCAGAAGACTATATATTTGAGAAGTATATTTATAAAGATCTTCCAGATTTTTTATACTACTTTTATGAGTTGGAGAACATTGGTTTGCCTACAAATCAAATTTATTTAGTCAATTTTGTTGAAAGAGGATCCATTGTGGAAAATTAAATCATTGTGAGGTGTAAAAATAAAGCAAGCACATTTATAAATTTTGAATAACATAGATGATGCTCAAACACATATAAAATTTCATATTAATGTTATAAAATAGTGTTTTTTGAAGAAGAAAGATATGTGTGTTTTTAATGAGATTTTTTTTACCATGGGTTGAAGATACCATGGATAACAAAAAAGATGACTTAGAAATAGTGAAATGGTTAGATGGAATTCTAAGTTTAAATGTGTTAACATGGTTAGGGTATGATATTAAAGGATATATATTGTATATTAAATAACATGACAATGAATGTGTATTTCATAATATAAGTGTATTAATGTAACACACCAATATTTCATAGTACATTATTTCTTCAATGTAATTCAATAACTTGCACTACACGCAACACCGAGTTCTAGCGCACCATGACTTACCAAACAAGCCGTTCAAAAGTGGTTATGAATAGTATTAACCGAAGTTTGAACTTTATATAATCCTTATAATTTTAGAATCCATATTATGAGTTTCTTAGACATAATGTAAGAACAAATACATTTTTTCAGATAAAAGAAGTATTTTTCAAAAAATGCAATTTTACTACCTTTTAATGGCGAAGCCTTTTTAAATCCAATATTTGAAACTTTTATATATTCAATTTTACAAAATAAACTTCTTCTTTAGAATCAGGACATAAGAATTTAGTTTCAATAAAGTTTTGGTGTTTTTCTAATAACTTTCATATTTGGGTGAATAGTGAAAAATACTATATTTTAACTGAAAAAACATTTTAAATCAAAATAATTTATGCTGTTAAATTATACATTTTAATGGTTTGGAAGTATAAATAGATTATATTTTTACCATATAATCCAATGATTGTCATTGTAAGTAAAATAGACTTCATTATTGAATTCAGAATATCAAAATTAGCTTAGGGTACATTTTTGGTATTTTTCTGAAAAATTTTAATTTTTGATGAATAGTGAAAAACACTGAGTTATTGTTTAAAGCCGAATTTTTATTTAAATATTTATTTATTTATTTAAATTTATTTTATGTCAAAATAGATAAATACTATCTATATAAGTTCAATTTAATTCATTGGACTCAGTTTATAATAATTTTAGATATATAAAAATTTTATTGAACTTTTCACTGTCTTTTACCCACCTTCTAGGTGAATTTGTAAATTCACATAAAACTTAATTTTACCGCTTCTGTGAGTGAAATTTCGAAAATCTGAGATACACGGTTAATGTCAAGGAGTAAAATGTGGTTCAATAAGATAAAAATAATTTTTGTGAATAGTAACTTTTGACTTTTATTTACCGCGGTTAAAGGTAAATAGGGTAATTCAAGATAAAAAGTATATTATAATAATACAAAATTACCTTAACACTTGTCCTAGCCTTTTTGGATGAGTCATGGACGACCATGGGCATCCTTGGGTCGATTTCGGTACCCCATGGAGCCACTTTAGAGTGATAATGACTCTTTAGATTAATTAATTTAATGTAAAGAAAAAAATGACACAAACAAATATCTTTTAGTAAATTACTTTTTACATTGTGTTATATAAGTTATATTTTCTACTATAAATATTCAATGGAAATATAAAACGATTTCCTACATCATGGTATTTTTTTTTATAATTTTTAGACATCATATAAATTAATTTATTTATGACATAATGATGAGGCATTAAATACCTTATTAATGAAATATTATAATAACTGACATTAGAAATACCAAAATAAATATAATTTTAGACTTTTAATGAATTAAACGAATTGTATTAGTTAATATGACATGTTAGTATTTATTAAATGAATTTGTTTTGAATTAATAAAGTTTTTATGATTTTTAAAAAAAATCAATTATTAAATAGTGTCAAAATTGACAAAAATGAGTTTTTAAAACAAATATTGTATTATTAATTGATATTATATTCCTAAAAATCTATGGTTTGGCCAAAGGACTTATATCATGATAGGTGTATCATTAAAGTACCACTTGGGGGTCTCTTGGAATTATATAGTAATTTATTAACCATATAAGATAAAAATACAAAGTGACATGGTAAATGTCAAACTATTTAACTAAGAGTTAAATATAAATGATAAGGTTAATATAGAGGCCCAAACCGGTCTAAAATCTGTTGGATGAAAGTATTTAGACCCATAAACATCATATATTTTTAATAATCCACTTTGGATCCATTATAAACTGAATATGTATTTATTATAAATTAATACTTTAAGTTTTTCCTAAAGAGCCCCTCCCCCCCTTATAAAAGGACAACACTTATAACCAATTATTCATACCTTCAAAGCCTTTTGGTTCGGCCAAAATCTTCCCAAATACCCTCTAAAATATCCTAATTTAATCCTAGATCCCTTCCTTTAGTCATAAATCCAACCTAAGGAACCCTTTTGATCAAATCAAAAGGAAGAACCCGAAGAAGAGGTAATGTTTTCACCACCCTCTTTCAAGTTCCATTCTTCTTCAAATTCTTCTTTCATTGTTATTTCCATTATAAAATAATAACTCTAGTATATTATATATAATGTGATGTTATTATAAATATGGTACAACCATATTCATTATTCTATCCACCATTTGAATGACATGTCACCATACGTGCATACGTACTACCTACTGTCTCCACGCCATGGTGTAATTTTTATTCAATAAATTATTATCTGGATGGGTATAATAATGATGTTTAATTCATGTAAATAATAAATATAACATGATAATTATTCTTTATATATGATATAACATCCAATTATATATTATTTTAATATCAAAAGACTGATATTGTCGCTTGTGCGTACGTACGGATTACCATCTCCACGAACGCGATGAGATTAATTCCCCATCATATCCATTAAAGACTAAATTTTATTTGATGATTAAAAATAATTTTTAGAGACATGATATCATTATGGATATGAATAATAAACATCCCATCCATAAAAAATATGGATCACATAACAAAAAAAATAACAAAAAATGAATCCGTTAACACCCGAAACGATGATAATACAAATATATTATTAACAAATCAATGTGAAAAGATCATATATAATATCATATTAATGTATATGATTCTTGTATAATTTATTAACAATTATTTCACCATTATACAGGAGGTTAAACTACCCTTAACCAAAGAAAAAGTACAAGGTAAGGGTTTATTTCACAATCTCTTCATTATCCGAGGTTGTTTATACGTGATTATCTACTGGGACTTCTTTATCATCCACATCCATGTTTCTTAAAAATGTATTTAAAAACATTTTTACTATTTACTAGACTATGGTTTAAAGTAATTTATACCCTTGTTATACTTTTTATAAAATGTTTTGAAAGGAATCTTTCTGTCGTTTTCCAAACAAGGTCCTTTTTAACCTTTTCGACAAAATTAAGGTACGAATGTTTTTTTTAACTTATACAACGGGAGCGGCTATTTTCCACCATTATAAAATCTTGAAAACTTCCATTACAAGATTATAAGTATATTTTCAAAGTAATTGTATTATTTTATAATTATGTGACTTTTAAATGATTTAAAAAAAAGATATATTTCTCTTAAATAGTTTTGATTTCATCTATGTCAATATCCTTTGATAGATTTTAAGATTATTTGAAGTTGATTTATTATGATACAAAAATTCCATATTGTATTGAAGGTTTTGTGATATGTTTGACTGTAGATGTGTTATTTTTATACCATTCATGGTTTATGGAGAAAATATTGAAATTTCGTTGCCTGTTTTAATACAAATGTTTATGTTATGTTTAAACCTATTTATATGAGGAATGCATTGGACTTAATAAGTAATGGGTGGAGACCGCTATATATTCTCTATGAATCGGTAGGTCTCATGAGACAAACTAGTGTCTTGGCACAAGGCCTTGGAAAAATCTTATTTGTAGTCTTAGCACGAGGCCTTGACTCTGTGGTTATGATATTCTGGCATTATGCATTCCATCATTATGAAAGTGGTTAGTGATATTGCATACGATTATTCGATTAGTAGAATATCCATCTGAATAAGTAAATGGAATTATTTCATTTTATTTTTTCCATATTATGTTCAAGTTCAAGTTTAAAAGGCTTTTGTTTTAGTTATACATTGCCTTAAATGTTTATGATTATTTATTAATGTTTCTGCTATATTGTTATCCGTACTGAGCATCTGAGCTCACCCCTTTCTATGTTTTATTTTTCCCAGGATTCCAAGAAGTGTATTGTGATTGATATGCAGGTTTAAGCCAAGGGAATAATGGCATTCATAAATGATTATTTATGTTGTTTTGTATGTTATAAAGTGTAATGTAACATTCATGTATGTAATCTGTTTCCCAAGACTGCTAAACCGATCGGTCCTTTGGGACTTGATTACTTGTAATCCTGCAAATGTATTAAAATAATGCACTGAATCTGGGTAACTGGAGTCGGGACTTTATAGTTGGTATCAGAGGAAGTTTAGCAATAAACTTGGAAACTAGATTTAGATAAACTCTTATTAGAGAACATATCCCTAAGATAGACTATGATGACTAGTATAGAAGAACTTCCTTGAATTTTGGTATTGTAGAGATTTTGTGAGTTTTCCAAGAAATACATACCTGTCTAGATACGAGCAGGTAGAGCCGTCTCTGGTATAGATGTACCTAGGGTTAAAACCCGAAAACACCGCTTTGACCTAGACTCGAATGAGAACTGGTGCACAAAAATTGGCCTTACTGCACTCTTGGTTACGACACTCCTGAGGGATATGCTTAGGATAATTCTCATTTACTTTACAAATAATTATGAAGGGTTTATGATTATATACCTCCTCAATGAAAACATCTTTATGATTATGGATTATATCCATAAACCGTTCAATTTATGTTAGGTATTTTACAAGTTTGGAATTATTCCAATTCATAAACTGACCTGGTTTATGCAATGGTATGGAAATGGCGCCCAGTAGAAGGAATGTGAACTCCAACAATACATATGATCCAAAGTGTAATAAGGATCATATCTTTCACAGTATTAAGCCAACATTTAGAATAGAAATAGTATCCCATGTATTCTCAACATATGAAGAAATAGTATCATGTGTTAATAAGATAAGAAAAAAATTCTCTGAGTTCTATGGCTATGAAGGGAAGAAAGAGAAGAAAATGATGGAAGAGAGAAAGATGGATAAAGGGAAGATGGAAAAGAATAATTTTCCCATATGTGATAATTGTGGGAAGAAACACCCTGAAAATTTCCTGAAGGGAATGATAGTTTGTTATAAGTGTGGAGAAAAAGGACACCATGTACGTGACTGCAAGGTTAAGAAAAAGTTTTCAAATGTACAATGATTAATCTGCAAGGATTTGGTACACTACGCAAACCAATGTCAAAATCATCAGAGTATTCCCCAAATGATGCTATTGCATAATAATAAAGTTATGATACTACCTAAGATGAGGATTAATTATTAGAGTTCTTATGTTGTTATTAGATAATTATGTCATTTGAGTGTTGTATCAACAATGCACTGGTTATAATAACTATGGAGTACATAAGGATTGTACTATAGTACTATTTCATTAAGGACATGTGATTGTGTGGAACAAAGAAACGAGACTCAATAACATGTTAAATTTTAGGAAAATATATTGTTGAGAGAAAGATAAACCATAATATAGTTTTGATACCGAGGTAGTGATTTTGGAATAATACATGATTGATTTGGATAAATTATATTGGATATTCTAGACTACCTTGAAACTGATTAATGATTTTTATATTCCATCATTGTTGGAGTTTACAACATTTTTTGATAGAAGGAGTATATCTAGTATTCTATAAGGAATAAGGGATAATGAATGTTATCAATAAGGTTTCATGGTAATTCAGGATGTTGCAGTGTTTTAAAAGAATACACGATGAAGGTGTTCACTTGTTATTAAGAGGCAAAAAGGATCTTCCATGTGTTTACCTTCCTTATAAATTTTGGTCTATGAGTTTGGACAGAAGTATTTTGGATAATTTTAGTTTGAGATTATTTTTGGATTTCCATAAAAGGACAACCCGGAGGTCCGGCAGCAACCCGTCGTGTCCGGCAAGTCCGCGAGACTTGAACCCGCAACCGAAGGGCGACAAGGGTGTATCACCTACCACTAGCCCACGTGATGTCCTGGATTGAATAATGTAGTTAAAAAAAAGGTTTGGTAGATAAATTATAAATTCATTTCTTTGAACCCCATACAAATAGGATAAATAGAATAATTTTTTAAGTTTTATTATCTTTTAGAATGAAAGATGAGTTTGTGGTAGAAATTATTCAATGGATGGAACTCTACTGGTCAAGTATATATTTTTCTTCTTCTCTTATTATATGAAGAAATTAATTCTTATAATTTAGTGAAGGTATCTTAAAACAAAAAATGTGTTATCCTAATACCATATGTTTTTGTTGAACCGATGGTATTTTAAATCATCATAAATTGATGAATTTAAGGCCCTCAATTTTACACTTGTTTGTGATTGATGACCTCAATCACTACCTATAAATATTTATATTTTTCCTACAATTATATGTCTCTAATTTCCACCAATTTTCTTTTAATCTAGATCACAATTTGGTGGTGACCCTTTCATTTCCATTTTCTTCTTATTAAGACTAAATTTTATTAACCTAATTCCTGATGTGAGTTTTCCCAAAGGTATTTTCTATTTTCAACCTTTTATTTTCAAAAAATAATATCAAATTGAGAGGGAGAAATTTATTGAAGGAGGGAAGAATGTAACACCCCAAGATTTCATAGTACGTCATTTTTTTCAATGTAATTCAATAACTTGCACTACACACACCACCGAGTTCTAGCGCACAATGACTTACCAAACAATCCGTTCAAAAGATATTATGAATAGTATTAACTGAATTTTGAACTTCATATAATCCTTATAATTTTAGAATCCATATTATGAGTTTCTTAGACATAATGTAAGAACAAATACATTTTTCAGATAAAAGAAGTATTTTTCAAAAAATGCAATTTTACCGCCTTTTAATGGAGAAGCCTTTTTAAATCCAATATTTGAAAATTTTATATATTCAATTTGACAAAATAAACTTCTTCTTTATAATCGGGACATAAGAATTTAGTTTCAATAATGTTTTGGTGTTTTTTTGATAACTTTCATATTTGGATGAATAGTAAAAGATACTATATTTTAACTGAAAACAACTTTTTAAATCAAAATAATTAATATTGTTAAATTATATATTTTAATGATTTGTAAGTATAAATAGATTATATTTTTACCATATAATCCAATGATGGTCATTGTAAGTAATTTCACTTTAAAATTGGACATAAAAAGTGTCAAACTTTTGGTTGTTATAATTTCTTTAAAATATGCCTTTTGGTTTTGACAACGGGAATTAATTTTAAATTAATAAATGCAACTTATATGTTTTTAATTTGGTAAAATAGACTTCATTATTGACTTCAGAATATCAAAATTATCTTAGGGTAAATTTTTGGTATTTTTCAGAAAACTTATAATTTTTGAGGAATAGTGAAAAACACTAAGTTATAGTTTAAAACTGAATTTTTATTTAAATAATTATTTATTTTATTTAAATTTATTTTATGTCAAAATAGATACCTAATACTTATATAAGTTCAATTTAATTCATTGGAGTTAGTTTATAATAATTTTAGATATATAAAAATTTTATTGAACTTTTCACCGTCTTTTTACCCACCTCCTAGGAGAAATTGAAAATTCACATAAAACATAATTTTACCGCTTCTGTGAGTGGAATTTCGAAAATCTAAGAGACACGGTTTATATCAGGTAGTAAAATGTGGTTCAATAAGATAAAAATAATTTTTTGTGAATAGTAACTTTTGACATTTATTTACCGCGATTAATGGTAAATAGGGTAATTCAAGATAAAAAGTATATTATAATAATACAAAATTACCTAACCACTTGTCCTAACCTTTTTGGATGAGTCATGACTGACCATGGGCATCCTTGGGTTGATTTTGGGACCCCATGGAGCCACTTGAGAGTGATGATGACTTTTTAGATTAATTAATTTAATGTAAAGACAAAAATGACACAAACAAATATCTTTTAGTAAATTACTTTTTACATGGTGTTATATAAATTATATTTTCGACTATAAATATTCATTGGAAATATAAAACGATTTCCTACATCATGGTATTTTTTTTTTATAATTTTTAGAATCAAATAATTTATGTTATTTATGACATAATGATGATGTGGTAATTACCTTATTAATGACTTATTAAAAATAAATGACATTATAAATACCCAAATAAATATAATTTGAGACTTTTAATGAATTCCACGAATTTTATTAATTAATATTACATGTTAGGATTTCTTAAATGAATTTGGTTCGAATTAATAAAGTTTTTAAGACTTTAGAAAAAACTAATTATTAAATAGTGTCAAAATTGACAAAAATGAGTTTTTAAAACAAATATTATATTATTAATTGATATTCTATTCCTAAAAATCTAAGGTTCGGCCATAGGACTTATATAATGATAGGTGTATCATTAATGGACCACTTGGGGGTCTCTTGGACTTATTTAGTAAGTTTATTAACCATATAATATAAAAAATACAAAGTGACATGGTAAATGTCAAACTATTTAACTAAGAGTTAAATATAAATGATAAGGTTAATATAGAGGCCCAAACCTGTATAAAATATATTGGATGAAATTATTGCTACCCATACTCACCTTATACTTTTAATAATCCAATTTGTATCCATTATAAACCAAATATGAATTTATTATAAATTAATACTTTAAGTTTTTCTTAAGGAGCCCCTCCCCCCTTATAAAAGGACACCACTCTAACCAATTATTCATACCTAAAAATCATTTTGGATAGGCCAAGATCTGACCAAATACCCTCTCAACTATACTCAATTAATACTATAGGCCTTCATTTAGTTAGAAAGCCAACCTAAGGATCCCTTTTGATCAAATCAAAAGGAAGAACCCGAAGAAGAGGTAATGTTTTCACCACCCTCTTTCAAGTTCCTTTCTTATTCAACTTATTCTTTCTTTGTTATTTACATTATAAAATAATAACTCCAGTATCTTCTATATAATTTGATGTTATTATAAATATTTTACAACAATATTATGTATTCTATCCACCCTTTGAATGACATGTCCCCATACGTGCGTACGTACGGCCTACTGTCTCCACGTCGTGGTGTAATTGTTATTCAATACATTATTATTTTGATGAGTATAATAATGATGTTTAATTCATGAAAATAATAAATATAATATGATAATTATTATTTATATATGATATACCATGCAATTATATATTATTTTAAAATCAAAAGACTAATATTGTCACTCGTGCGTACGTACGGATTACCATCTCTACGAACGCGATGAGATTCATTCCCCATCGTATCCATTCAAGACTAAATTTTATTTGATGATTAAAAATAATTTTTTGAGACATGATATCATTTTGGATATGAATAATATACATCCCATCCATAACAAATATGGCTCACAAAACAAAAAATATAAAGAAAAACGAATCCGTTAACACCTGAAACGATGATAATACTAAGATATTTTTAACAAATCAATGTTTAAAGATCATATATGATATCATATTAATGTATATGATTATTGTATAATTTAGTAACATTTATTTCACCATTATATAGGAGTTTAACCCACCCTCAACCAAGGAAAAGTACAAGGTAAGGGTTTATTTCTCAATCTCTTCATTATCCGAGGTTGTTTATACGTGATTATCTACTAGGACTTCATTATCATCCACATCCATGTTTCTTAAAAATGAATTTCAAAACTTTTTTACTATTTATTATACTATGTTTTAAAGTCATTTATACCATTTTTATACTTTTTATAAAATGGTTTGAAAGGAATATTTCCGTTGTTTTCCAAACAAGGTCCTTTTTAACCTTTTCGAAACAATTAAAGTAAGAATATATTTTTTAACTTATACGATGGGAGCGGCTATTTTCCACCATTATAAAATCTTTGAAACTTACCTTAAAAGCTTATAAGGATATTTTCAAAGTAAAGGTTTTATTTTATAATTATGTGACTTTTTAATGATTTAAAAAAAGATATATTTCTCTCAAATAGTTTTGATTTCATCTACGTCAATATCCTTTGATGGATTTTAAGTTAATTTGAAGTTGATTTTTTATGATACAAAACATCCATATTGTATTTAAGGTTTTGTGATATGTTCGACTGTGGATGTGGTATTTTATACCATTCATTATTTATGGAGAAAGTTTTGAAATTTCGTATGCTAGTTTTAATACGAATGTTTATGTTATGTTTAAACCTATTCATATAAGGAATGCATTGGACTTAATAAGTGATGGGTGAATCCCGCGATAGCTCTTCGATGAATCGATAGGTCTCATGAGACAAACTAGTGTCTTGGCACAAGGCCTTGAAAAAAATCTTATTTTTAGTCTTGGCATGAGGCCTTGACTATGTGGTTATGGTAGTCTGTCATTATGTATTCCATAATTATGAAAGTGGTTAGTGATATTGCATGCGATTATTCGATTAGTAGAATATCCATGTGAATAAGTAAATGAAATTATTTCATTTTATTTTTTCCATATTATGTTAAAGTTAAAGTTTAAAAGGATTTTGTTTTTGTTATACATTGCCTTAAATGTTTAGGATTATTTATTAAAGTTTCCGCTATATTGTTATCCATACTGAGAATCTGAGCTCACCCCTTTCTATGTTTTATTTTTCCCAGGATTCCAAGAAGTGTATTGTGATTGATATGCAGGGTTAAGCCAAGAGAATAATGGCATCCATAAAGGATTATATATGTTGTTTTTTTTGTTATAACGTGTAATGTAACATTCATTTATGTAATCTATTTTCCAAGACTGCTAAACCGATAGGTCCTTCGGGACTTGATTCGTTGTAATCATGCCAATGTATTAAAATAATGCATTGAATCTGGGTAACTAGGGTCAGGGAATTATAATTGGTATCATACAATGTTTAGAAATAAGCTTGGAAACTAGATTTAGATAATCTCTGATTAGAGCACATAGCACTAAGATAGACTTTGAGGATTAGTATAGAAGAACTTCATAGAATTTTGGTATTGTAGAGATTTTGTGAGTTTTCCAAGCAATACATCCTTGTTTGGATACGAGCAGGTAGAGGAGGCTCTGGCATAGATGTACCTAGGGATAAAAATAGAAAACATCACTTTGAGCTAGACTCGAATGGGAACTGGTGCACGACAACGAGCCTTACTGCACTCTTGGTTACGACACTGCTGAGGGATATGCTTAGGCTAATTCTCATTTTCTTTACAAATCATTATGAAGGGTTTATGATTATATACATACTCAATGAAAACATCTTTATGATTATGTATTATATCCATAAACCATTCAACTTACGTTAGGTATTTTACAAGTTTGGAATTATTTCAATTCATAAACTGATCTAGTTTATGCAATTATATTGAAATGCGCCTACTATAAGGAATGTGAGCTCCAACAATACATATGATCAAAAGAATAATAAGGATAATATCTTTCACGGTATTAAGCCAAAATTTAGAAGAGAAATAGTCTCCCATGTATTCTCAATATATGAAGAAATAATATCATGTGTTAATAAGATAAGAAAAGAATTCTCTGAGTTCTATGAATATGAAGGGAAGCAAGAGAAGAAAATGACGGAAGAGAGAAAGATGAATAAAGGGAAGAGTGAAAATAATAATTTACCTATATGTGATAACTATGGGAAGAAACACCATGGAACTTTCCTGAAGGTAATGAGAGTTTGTTATAAGTATGGAGAAAAAGGACACCATGTATGTGACTGCAAGGGTAAGAAAAATGTTTCAAATGTACAATGCTTCATCTGAAAGGATTTGGGACACTACGAAAACCAATGTCCAAATCATCAGAGTTTTCCCCAAATGATGCTATTATATAATAATCAAGTTATGGTACTACCACAGATGGGGAGAAATGATTAGAGTTATTATGTTGTTATTAGAGAATTATGTCATTTGAGTGTTGTATCAACAATGTACTGGTTCTAATAATTATGGAGTATATAAGGATTGTACTGTAGTACTATTTTATTAAGGACTTGAGATTGTGTGGAACCAAGAAATGTGACTCAATAGTAGGTTAAATTTTATGAAAATATCTGGTTGAGATAAAGATAAACCATAATATGGTTCTGATACTGAGGTAGTGATTTTGGAATAATACATGATTGATTTGGATAAATTATATTGGATATTCTTAACTACCTTGAAACTGATTAATGATATTTATATTCCATCATTGTGGTAGTTTACAATATTTTTTGATAGAAGGAGTATATCTAGTATTCTATAAGGAATATGGGATCATGAATGTAATCAATAAGGTTTTATGGTAATTCAGGATGTTGTAGTGTTTTAAAAGAATACACGATGAAGGTGTTCACTTGTTATTAAGTGGAAAAAGGATCTTCCTTGTGTTTACCCTCCTTATAAATTTTGTACTATGAGTTTGGAAAAAAGTATTTTGAATAATTCTTGTTTGAGATTATTTTTGGATTTCCATAAAAGGACAACCCGGAGGTCGGGCGGAAACCTGTCGCATCCGGCAAGGCCGCGATACATGAACCCGAAACCGAAGGGCGACAGAGGTGTATCACCTAACACTATCCCATGTGATGTCCTGGATTGAATAATGTAGTTTAAAAAAAAAGGTTTGGTAGATAAATTATAAATTCATTTTTTTGAACCCCATACAAATATGATAAATAGAATATATTTTTTATGTTCTATTATTTTTAAGAGTGAAAGACGAGTTTGTGGTAGAAATTAGTTAACGGATGGAACTCTACTTGTTAAGTATATATTTTTCTACTTCTATTATTCTATGAAAAAATTAATTCTTATACTTTAGTGAAGGGATCTTAAAACAAAAAATGTGTTATCCTAATACCATATGTTTTGTTGAAACGATGGTATTTTAAATCATCATAGATTGATGAATGTAAGGCCCTCAATTTTACACTTGTTTGTGATTGATGACCTCAATCACTACCTATAAATATTTACATTTTTCCTCCAATTATATGTCTCTAATTTCCACCAATGTTCTCCTAATCGAGATCATAATTTGGTGGTGACCCTTTCATTTCCCTTTTCATCTTATTAAGACTAAATTTTATTTACTTAATTTCCAATGTGGGTTTTCCCAAAGGTATTTTCTATTTTTAACCTTTTATTTTCAAAAAAAAATTACAAATTGCGAGGACACAATTTATTGAAGGAGGGAGGAATGTAACACCCCAAGATTTCATAGTACTTTATTTCTTCAATGTAATTCAATAACTTTCACTACACACAACACCAAGTTCTAGCGCACCATGACTTACCAAACAAGCCGTTCAAAAGAGGTTATGAATAGTATTAACTGAATTTTGAACTTTATATAATATTTATAATTTTAGAATCCATATTACGGGTTTCTTAGACATAATTTAAGAACAAATACATTTTTTCAGATAAAACAAGTATTTTTTAAAAAATGCAATTTTACCGCCTTTTAATGGAGAAGCCTTTTTAAATACAATATTTAAAACTTTTATGTATTCAATTTGACAAAATAAACTTCTTATTTAGAATTAGGGCATAATAATTTTGTTTCAATAAAGTTTTGGTGTTTTTCTCCTAACTTTCATATTTGGGTGAATAGTGAAAAATACTATATTTTAACTGAAAACAACTTTTTAAATAAAAAATAATTTATATTGTTAAATTATACATTTTAATGGTTTGGAAGTATAAATAGATTATATTTTTACTATATAATCCAATGATGGTCATTGTAAGCAATTTCACTTTGAAATTGGACATAAACAAGTGTCAAACTTTGGGTAGTTATTATTTATTAAAAATACGCCTTTTGGTTTTGACATCGGGAATTAATTTTAAATTAATAAATAAAAATTCTATGTTTTGAATTTGGTAAAATAGACTTCATTATTGAATTAGGAATATAAAAATTAGCTTAGGGTAAATTTTTGGTATTTTTCTGAAAACTTTTAATTTTTGATGAATAGTGAAAAACACTGAGTTATAGTTTAAAACAGAATTTTTATTGAAATAATTATTTATTTTATTTAAATTTATTTTATGTCAAAATATATAAATAATACCTATATAAGTTCAATTTAATTCATTGGATTCAGTTTATAATAATTTTAGATATATAAAAATTGTATTGAACTTTTCACCGTCTTTTACCCACCTCCTCAGAGAATTTGCAAATTCACATAAAACTTAATTTTACTGCTTTTGTGAGTGGAATTTTGAAAATCTGAGAGACAAAGTTAATATCAAGGAGTAAAATGTGGTTCAATAAGATAAAAATATTTTTTGGCAAATAGTAACTTTTGACTTTTATTTACCGCGGTTAAAGGTAAATTGGGTAATTCAAGATAAGAAGTATATTATAATAATACAAAATTACTTTAACACTTATCCTAACATTTTTTGATGAGTCATGGCCGGCCATGGGCATCCTTGGGTCGATTTTGGGACCCCATGGAGCCACTTGAGAGTGATAATTACTCTTTAGATTAATTAATTTAAAGTAAAGACAAAAATGACACAAACAAATATCTTTTAGTAAATTACTTTTTACATGGTGTTATATAAGTTATATTTTCGACTATAAATATTAATTGTAAGGATAAAAATATTTCCTATATCATGGTATTTTTTTTATAATTTTTAGACATCAAATAACTTAAGTTATTAATGACATAATGATGATGCATTAATTACCTCATTAATGAAATATTAAAATAATTGACATTATAGATACCCAAATAAATATAATTTGAGACTTTTAATGAATTAAAAGAATTTTATTAGTCAATATGACATGTTAGTATTTCTTAAATTAATTTGGTTCTAATTAATAAAGTTTTTAAGACTTTAACAAAAATCAATTATTAAATAGTGTCAAAATTGACATAAATGTGTTTTTAAAACAATTATTATATTATTAATTAATATTATATTCCTAAAAATCTAAGGTTCGGCCAAAGGACTTATATCATGATATATGTATCATTAATGGAACACTTGGGGGTCTCTTGGAAGTATATAGTAATTTTATTAACCATATAATATAAAAATAAAAAGTGACATGGTAAATGTCAAACTGTTTAACTAAGAGTTAAATATAAATGATAAGGTTAATATAGAGACCCAAACCTGTCTAAAATCCATTGTATGAAAGGATTTATACCCATACCCACCATATACCTTTAATAATATACTTTTGAGCCATTATAAACCGAATATGAATTTATTATAAATTAATACTTTAAGTTTTTTATAAAGAGCCCCTCCACCCCTTATAAAAGGACACCACTTCTAACCAATTCTTCATACCTTCAAAGCCTTTTGGTTCGGCCAAAATCTTCCCAAATACCCTATCAAATATCCTCCATTAATCCTATATGCCTTCATTTAGTCAGAAAGCCAACCTAAAGAGCCCGTTTGATCAAATCAAAAGGAAAAACCCGAAGAAGAGGTAATGTTTTCACCACCCTCTTTCAAGTTCCTTTCTTCTTCAACTTCTTATTTCTTTGTTATTTCAATTATAAAAAAATAACTCTAATATCTTCTATATAATGTGATGTTATTATAAATATGGTAAAACCATATTTAGTATTCTATCCACCCTTTTAATGACATGTCACCATACGTGTGTACGTACGACCTACTGTCTCCACGTCGTGGTGTAATTGTTATTCAATACATTATTATTTGTATGGGTATAAAAATGATGTGTAATTCATTTAAATAATAAATATAACATTATAATGATTATTTATATATGATATACCATCCAATTATATATTATTTTAATATCAAAAGATCGATATTGTCTCTCGTGCGTACGTACGGATTACCATCTCCACGAACGCGATGAGATTCATTCCCCATCGTATCCATTCAAGTCTAAATTTTATTTGATGATTAAAAATAATTTTTAGAGACATGATATAATTATGGATATGAATAATATACATCCCATCCATAACAAATATGGATCACATAACAAAAAATATAAATAAAAATGAATCTGTTACCACCCGAAACATTGATAATACTAAGATATTATTAAAAAATCAATGTTAAAAGATCATATATGATATCATATTAATGTATATGATTATTTTATAATTTAGTAAAAATTATTTTACCATTATACAGGAGGTTAAACTACCTTCAACCAAGGAAAATTACAAGGTAAGGGTTTATTTCATAATCTCTTCATTATCTGAGGTTGTTTATACATGATTATCTACTGGGACTTCTTTATCATCCACATCCATGTTTCTTAAAAATGTATTTCAAAACATTTTTACTATTTACTAGACTATGGTTTAAATTCATTTATATAATTGTTATACTTTTTATAAAATGGTTTGAAAGGAATCTTTCTGTTGTTTTCCAAACAAGGTCCTTTTTAACCTTTTTGAAAAAATTAAAGTAAGAATGTCTTTTTTAACTTATACGACGGGAGCTGCTATTTTCCACTGTTATAAAATCTTCAAAACTTACCTTACAAGATTATAAGGATATTTTTAAAGTAAATTTATTATTTTATAATTATGTGATTTTAAATGATTTAAAAAAAAGATATATTTCTCTCAAATAGTTTTGATATCATCTATGTCAATATCCTTTGATAGATTTTAAGCGTATTTGAAGTTTATTTATTATGATACAAAACATCCATATTTTATTGAAGTTTTTTTGATATGTTTTACTGTGGATGTGTTATTTTTATACCATTCATGGTTTATGAAGAAAGTATTGACATTTTTTATGCTAGTTTTAATACGAATGTTTATGTTATGTTTAAACCTATTCATATTAGGAATGCATTGGACTTAATAAGTGATGGGTGGAACCCGCTATAGCTCCTCAATGCATCAGTAGGTCTCATGAGAAAAACTAGTGTCTTGGAAAAAGGCTTTGAAAAAATATTATTTGTAGTCTTTGCACGAGTCCTTGACTATGTGGTTATGATAGTCTGACATTATGCATTCCATCATTATGAAAGTGGTTAGTGATATTGCATGCGATTATTCGATTAGTAGAATATCCATGTGAATAAGTAAATGGAATTATTTCATTTTATTTTTTCCATATTATGTTGAATTTCAATTTTAAAAGGATTTTGTTTCAGTTATACATTGCCTTAAATATTTATGATTATTTATTAAAGTTTCCGCTATATTGTTATCCGTACTGAGCATCTGAGGTCACCCCTTTATATGTTTTATTTTTTCCAGGATTCCAAGAAGTGTATTGTGATTGATATGCAGGGTTAATCCAAGGGAATAATGGCATTCATAAATGATTATTTATGTTGTTTTGTATGTTATAAAGTGTAATGTAATATTTATATATGTAATCTATTTTCCAAGACTTCTAAACTGATCAGTCCTTCGGGACTTGATTCCTTATAATCGTGCCAATGTATTAAAATAATGCATCGACTCTGGGTAACTGGGGTCAGGGTGTTAAAATTAATATTCTCTAAAGAAACACATTTTTTAGTGTAAAATACAATAATATAATCTCTACACCAAGGGAATATTAAAGATTTATTAATGAAATATGGTATATTTATTACATTAGATTTAATGTTCCGTTGTTTTACAATAAATGTATTATTGGTGACAACATTGTTAAAAATTATGAATTAGGAATAAAATTTTAAAATCTAAATTGGTTTAAATACACAAATGAACCTTTTATAATGGAAACCCATTAATTTTTTCTATGTTCATGAACCATAAAATGTGCAGTGGTCTATCACTTTTCTAGGAATAAAAAAGTCTTTTAGTGATGAAAAAATTGATTATGAGGATGAATAATGTTAGATACCTACTTCCATGGACATATTATATGAGGATATTGATGACTATATTGAAGACATGGTTTGTTCTATATGGAACAATCATGAGGAAGGAATATGGGAAAACAAAATTTTGTTTACATTGGATATTATTGGTAACATATATTTTGACATATATTTTTTTTTTAAAATTTAGATATAATATCTTTGTTTTTTTTACTTAAGTCATATATATTTTTAGATCATTTTAGTTGATATTCAATTAAAAATATTGTACAACTTAATAAATATTATATTGGATCAAAATTATTTTTTTAATTATTAATATTTTTTATTAAGTGTATAGAAAGTGTTAAGTGATCAAAAATTAGTTCATTTAGTAATTTTTATTGATAATAAATGAAAATTAATGTCTACTAAGTTTTGAAATATAATAATAAACCATACATGAGTCACAAATTCTAGATAAATATAGTGAATAGATGAGAGTTTTTCAATTATAAATTATTTTTTATTTAATTTTTGACATTTTAAAATAAAAAATACATGAATTTAATATTATATATTCCCAAAATAAGGTGAATAAAATCAATGAAGATTACTTAAAACACTGATATTAATGGGATTAAAATTAGAGATATATGAATTAATGACAAAATAATAATTTGGATCCTACTATTTGTGTTGATTATTGAGCTAAAATGACTTAGAATGTAACAAAAGAGCTTAAATTATAACAATTGAAAATTTTATTTTTAATAAAACTATAATATAGTTTACATTTTAATATTTCATGGCACAAAAATTCTAATTTTATCTGATGAATAACAATTTTGAGCTTACAAGGCCAAAATAATCCTAGAATGAATTTTTAAAATTTTCACTTATAAAAAAGATTTTATGAATAATTAAAAATTTCATATTTAAATATTACTAAATTTATTTACAATTATGTGTTATAATATGTATAATTACCTTATATTTATTATCAATTTGATAGAAATAAAGATAAGATTATTTATAGGTAAGAAGGGATATTTTTAGATAACTGTTTTTAAGTGAATAATGTTTTCCCATTTTAATTACTTAAAATTATATTTGATAATGAATGATTTAAGTGAAATAAATATATTATATATATAAATATATGAATTTATATCTTGTTAATTGTTATTATTAGTCATATATTTTAGGTAATACAATCTTATAATTGAAAAATCCATTTTCATGAAAAACCATTTTCATCACATTTTGGAGGTTTATTTTTAAAATAAATTTTTCCACATACATGAATTGAATTTTATAAAATAGAGTCCATATTTGGAATTAAAATAATTAATATTTTTTAATACTTTAAACTTAACTTTTTGTCATAATTAATAGTAAAAACAGTAAAAATTGGTTAACATGGATAAGTTAAAACGGTTTATCAGGGGGTTGATCTGAAAAGATAAGTGTTAAAATGAAAAACAATACTTGATTAAACATATTTTTTTTATTTTATTAATACCTTAGACTTATAACCTTAAAATATTATCCATTTTTAGCAATTTTTTTAATAAAGTGACTTAATAATATTTTAAAACTTTGAGAAATTACAAGTGTGCCACTTACCTCAATTATAAAAAGGAACCTCCTCCCCTCACATATTCAAACATATTGAGTCATTTATCTAAAAAACCTAAAAAAATATATCCATAAAATACTTATACATGTTATAGAGGCTATTTTATTCCCAATATATCAATCCTAAGGTCTTTAAATGGAGATCTAAAGGCGGTTTCTCTTAGGAATGGTAATCATCTTATCCAATCTCTTTCTTTTTTTACTTATTATTTAACCACCTTCAATTATCACATAATAATTAAAAATATAAAAAAAATATCTTCCACAAACTGGTATTTTATTACATGTATGGCATAATATTTATCCATCTCCTTCTCCATCAAATGTAAAACAAAACCATCGCTTGTGTGTTTGAAAGACTACCGCCTCATGAATCGATGTAATTTGTTTTACATCACCAGAACACATGGATAGTCATAATTATTTAAATAATTAATATATAAGATACTTATGACATAATATTTATTATATAAATTTAATATATAATCTAATTTATTAACCTTTGACCCATTGAAAAATGATAACTTCACTCTTGTGCAAGTATGACTTACTACCTCTATGAAGAAATGCGATTAATTTTCCATGTCCACCTTTTAATAATGATTCTAAAAATGTATCTAATGAATAAATATAATATTTTTAACATTAATATCATTTTTAGGATGATTAAACTATAATCTATGCACAATAATTGAAGCATCTGCGATGAAACATACATGATAAAACTAAGCAGTTAACACCCAAAACAATGATCATAATGAAAGATTATCGATAAAAGAGTGATAAGATGCTATAATTAGATCATATATGATATTATAAATATTAATATGGTTATAGTATAAATTAATAACAAGTTTAAAACCATTATACATGAGGTTAATTATTTTTAAACAAAGTAGAAGTGTAAAGTAATGGATTTCCTCTCAATTTCCACTCCATTGATTCATATATGGAATTACAATCCTATTTTATTTTATGTGGTGTATGTGATACCACATTTATTTATTAAACATGAATAAATATTTATTCAAAGTGATTAAATTTTTTATTCAAGTTTACTCTTACAAGGTGTTACAATTTAAAAGGTACTAAAGAGGTATTAATTTATTTTATAATCTCATTTTTTTTTCTGGGATTGATTATATTTTTTTGAAGGAATCTTATAATATATTATTCATAAAATCCCTTTATTTTATTATCCTATTAATATTTAAGATTTTTTTCCAAATATTCTTCTCTTTTGTACTTTAATCAAATAATGATATATTTAAAAGAAAATACAATCTTATTTCTCAATTTGATCAGGTATATTTTTCTCCAATGTCAATATTTTTTAATTTTTTTACAAAAATACTTTTTATTTACTAAAATTACTTACTAATAAAATTTTATGTTATCCTTGAATTTTTAAAAGGTTATTAAAAGAATATTTATAATGTTTTCTAAAAGGGTCATTTTTGACTTTCTTTACAAAAATTCAAAATGAATGTTTATTTTTAATGCATATAGTGTTAATAGACTTTCCTGTCACTATAAGTATTTTATGATATTTAGATTCTTTAATAAGTTTTAAATGTTTTTACAAATAAAACTTTTTAATTAAAATAATTTTATTTTTTTATTCCATTTTCTTTTATTCCCCAAATTACATGATTTTATTATAAAACCTATATTTCTTATGAATTGATGGCAATATTGTATCTTATATTAATTTTGTGGTCATTAACTTTCTCATGAAACAATCAATTTTAGGTTGTCATTTTTTATTAGAAATTACATTTCTTTTAAATATCCATATTATTTTTATCATGGTTATACTTATTTCTTAAAACATATACCCTTTATATATATGGGGTTTTACTATGGAAGTTAGATGATTCAATGGGGAAATCATAATATTTTATATGATTTAATCAATACAGATACTTGTGGATAAGGCATATTTTTTATGAATTAAATTGACCATTAAATATATGATGAATTTATTTGACATTTAGTGTTGGGTGGGGGAAAAATTATATATCCCCTTGATGAATAAATAGGTATCATGAGACAAACCAGTTGGCTAGCCTTATTAATTAGGTTTTTGTTGTATACCCACCCGTAGTTTAAATTGTCTAGGAAAATGGCCTTGGTGGTAAAGTTATCATGATGTTTTAGACCATGACATCCAAAATTATAAATTTTATTTATTTAGAATTCAATTATTATAATCCATGAGATTATTTCATTGATATTATTCATGGATGCATTTTGGGTTCATGTTATTGATTAAATGGCATGTGTTTTTAGTTATCTACCTTGCTATATTGATTATAACTTATTTAATAATGATTGATTCTACTATATGTAACCCTTATTGATTATTTGATATCAAAATTAATTTTCCCCTTTCCCCAGTATATGAAGATAGAATCTTTGAATGAGTTAAAGGATGCATAATATTTACTTTCATTATGTCTTATATTTTATTTAAAACGTAATATGAGAGGCATGTTTGAATCAGGTTCTTCAAGACTAATAAATTGATTAGTCTTTCGGGATGAGATACTTTTTATATTATGACAATTTAATAAATTATTCATAGAATTTGGGTTACTAGAGTATGGGTTGTTACATTTGGTATCAGATCAAGTTTAATATAAAATTTGATAACTATATTTAGAAAAACATAGAATAGGAAACATAACCCTATGAAAAACATTGAGGATATTCCTAATTATTGGATAATATCATAAACGTATTTGTAAGTTGGATATTATGTGAATTTACTATAAATAAATCCATGTCTATATACTAAAAGTGGACAAGGTTTTAGAACATATTCATCTAGGGGTAATAACTCTAAAAAGAGTTGGTCAAATATATCTTGACCATCATTATAGTGCACGGTGAATGAGACCTTACTATGAACCTAGTTTTACACTCTTGGGGGGTAATCTTTGTTTAATTCACCTTATCATTATGAATCACTATGAAAGATTTGAAAATATTTTTATGATTAAAAGAAACCAAACTTATGATTATGAGATTATCAAGGCATAAATTTTTAATCCATGTTAAGTGTGGAATTAGATGTAGAATTATATATTATGATTTAAAATTCATAATATTATGAGCTAATTTAGTACATTATACTATTTAGAAATTATTCTTGGAGGAAATAATGGTATCAATAATCATGGCCAATGTATATATTTCCCTGCTAAGAAAGACAATAAAAATGGTGTTGGAGATGAGTAGATCATGGCCATATTAGGGCATCTGACCCAGGTTATGACTAACAAACATGAAAATATGGAGAAAAATGATGTTTTATGACATGATACACCTATATTGGATCATTTTATGTGATACAATCCTCTATATTTTTGTTTAACTACAATATATTAATATTTAATCAACGTATTAATTCCCTTGAAAATATACTTATGGCCTTGAGATGAAATTAACGGTAAAAGTATATGATAGAAGTGTATTTTCATAAAGGTAACACTGATCAATGATGGTAATTTATCTATAATAACAATGAGGAAGAAAAAATTATAAAATATGTTATGGATATCTTTTAATGTAACATTATTCGATAAATATTTCGCTCATGAGTAATGAACTGAAATAAATAAATAGTTCCTCAACATGAAGAAAAGAAGAAGATGAAAGTGATGTAGAGTATGAGGATATATTTAAAATACTATCTAGGTATTCTATGAATTATATATGTAATGTGTAAAGGAAGATTGACCATTTTTTAGGGATTTATCTAATCCTTTAAAGTGAACTAGTTTCTCAAAAAAAATTCATCATATGATGAAATATAATTATGTTCCATCAAAATAGAGAATGGATTTTATGGATCTTATAAGTTCAAGGGAAATTAAAATAATAAGAGTCCGATTAATCAATAAGAAAAATTTAATGCATAAATAATAAGAAAGGAATGAAGAAATTTACATCATGTGAAAATTATGGAAATAATCTTCCTAGAAAATCCTTGAAAGGAATGAGAGTTTGTTACATGTGTGGAGATTAACGTCATCTAGATAATTAATTAAAGGGTACAAAAGAAACCATATTTATCCAGTGCTTCAACTATAGAAAAATGGATCATTATTCACACTAATGTCTCAAGTGTCAAGGGAACCTATGAAAAAATATGCCGAGGGGAGAAGGATAGGTTTATGTAATTCCTAAAGCTGAAGCTGACGTTCTTAAAGATGTGGTGGTAGGTACTTTAATAATAGACTAAAATTTATATAATGATTTATTTTATTATGGATCTTTACACTATTTTATATATCTTCCATGTTTTCTAAGAAAATTAGGTATTTCCTTAGCACCTTAAGAAGGTAGTTTACAATCAAGAATCCTAGTGAAAATATTACCACAAAAATAATGTGTCAGTTAGTTCCCATTATGAAACATAAACTTTCCATATTTATAAAATTTATTATTATCAATATGGATGACCTTGATCTAATCCTTGGTATGAACTAGATTTCAAAATATAATGCAAAAATTTATTTTTAAGAGAAGGAAATTAGTATTTATGATGAATATGTGGAATTACATGTCTTTAAAGGGATAATTCATCATCTTGGTCATTTCAAAATATACCTCTAGTAGCTTTTATGAATGAGATTCTTATGGAAGAAGACCAATAACAATATATTGATGTAAAAGTTAATCTTTAAATTGAGGATTTACATGTTGTAAAAAACATACATTGATGTATTTCTAAGGAATTACCTGGATATCCACTAGAATGAGAAGTTTATTTTTCCATTGATTTAATCCCTAATGAAAGGCCTATAAAAAATACACCCTATATATTAGCTACTATGGAATTAGTGGAGTTGAAGAAATAACTAGAGGAGTTTTGTGATGAGGGATTTATATGCCTCAGTGTTTCACCTTGTGGATCCCCCATTATTTTCATTATGAAAAAACATAGATCTATGAGGTTGTGCATTATTTATATGGAAATAAATTCTATTATTATATAGAAGTAGAGTCCTTTTCCTCACATTAATTACTTATTTGATCAATTTCATAGATCTAAATATTTTTCAAGGATTGACCAATGTTATCAGTATCATTAATTATGAGTAAAGAAGGAAGATATTATAAAGACAACATTTTTTATGAGGTATGAACCTTATGAATTCATATTAATTCCATTTCAATTAACTAATGCACTCTATATTTTTACGGATATAATGAACCAAGTATTCAAGGAATATCATGATAAATTTTTTTGTGGTATTTATTGATAAAATATTGGTGTATTCTAAAATCTATGAGGACTAGTTGAATCACTTATGAATCATTATTGAGACTCTTAGAGGGAAACTGTTATATGGTAAATTTAGCAATTTTAAATTTTGGATTCAAAAAGATTATTTTCTTGGACATATTGTATTCAAGGATAGAATATTATTTTATCCTATATAGACAAAGTAAGTCAATGAATGATCTATACCAGTGAACATAACTAAGGTATGTAGTTTCATTAGTCTGGCAGGTTACTATCAGTGCTTTGTTAAATTTTTTTCCTGATTTTCTAACCCGTTAATCATTCTTACACATAAATGGGTTAAGTTAATATGAATAAATGAACATGAAGATGTTTTCAATACTTGAAGAGGAGATTTTTCAATGCTATGATTTTGACTCTACCATCAGGAAATGATAGATTTGTGATATATAGTGATACATTGATAAAGGGACTTGGTTGTTTCATTATGTAGAATGATAAATTTATTTCACATGAATAAAGATATATAAATATTCATGAAAAAAACTATCCAACTCATGATCTTGATTTGTAAGTTGTAATATTTTATTTCATGATTTGGAGACATTATCTCTATAGTGAAAGTTGTGTGATATACACAGATCATAAGAGTCAAAAATACATTTTTTTACAAAAGGTACTCAATATGAGGTAAATATTATAGATTTATATACTCATGGATTATGATTTATCAATAAAATACCACATAGGGAAGATAAATAAGCTAGAATATTCATTGATTAGAAAAAATCATGGAGTCCTAACCAAAACAAGGATTAATATGGAGCCTATGTTCATTGGTTTAGTGAAGATAGATATGGGAATTATTAAGGAAGAGAAAAAATCACTCCTCTTTAAAATTATTTTCAAAATATTGGAAAAGATAAAAAGTTATCATCTTAATGATGTAAATCTTCAAAAGAAAATTAAAGATTTGAATGTTGGTAAATTGGAAGACTTTTCTTATGAAGATGGTATGTGTACCATCTATACCTAATATAAAATTTGAATTATTAGCTGATTCATATAGAATAAATTTATCTATACACCCTTGTATCAATAATATATATAGGGATTTGAAGGAAAACTTTTGGTGGGATAATATGAAGTGGGAAATTTCTAATTATGTATCATGATTCTTGGTTTTTCAAAAGGTGAAGGTTGAGAGAAAACATCCAAGAGTAGAAATGAAACCTATTCCTAGTAATATGTTGAAATGGGATGACACTACTATATAATTTGTCATAAAATTATTGAATACTCTTAAAAATAATGATGCAATATGGGTTATTGTTGATCATCTTAAAAAATTTGCACATTTTCTCATTATAAGAGAAGATTTACCTATTGAGAAACATTAATTAATCTATATTAATAAATTTTTAAGAATTCAAAAATTATTTTGAATGATCTAGATACCAAGCATCATTTGACTACCACGTATCATCCACAAACGGATGGATTGTCTAAAAAGACAATTCATATATTAGAAGACATGTTGAAGTCATGATTACTTAAATTTCAAAGTATGTGGGATCAATATTTATTATTGGAAGAGTTTTCTTATAACAATAGCATTGATTCAAGTATTCAAATGATGTTTTATGAAGAATTATATTATAAGAGATGTTGTACTCTAACATTTTGGGATGAAGTTAGTGAAAGGAAGCTTGTAGGAGCAGAAATTGTTGAGGAGGCAATGGAAAAGGTAAAAATATTTATACCCAAATTAATTTAACTCAAATAATGGTAAATATTTATTATAATAACTAAAGTAACGATTTGTAATTTCAAGTGGGAGATCATGTTTTCTTGAAAGTATCTCCCTGGAAGGGTGTTATAATGTTTAGCAGGAATGGAAAACCAATCACCAGGTACTTCAAATATTTTGAAATTATATAAAGAATTGGAGATGTGTATTACCATTTGGAAATTACACTAAGCCTCTATAAATTACATTATGTGTTCCATATCTCATTATTATGTAAGTATATTCCATACCTAATGCATGTTCTCACCTCTGAAGAAATAAAATTTGAACCTGATCTATCTTACTGTGAAAAGCTTATCACGGTTCTTTAAATTAGAGAAAATGTGTTGAAAATTAGAATAACTCAACTAGTAAAGGTAATTTGGAGAAATCATAAAATTTTAGAAGAAACATAGTAATCTATAAATATTATGAAGAAAAACAACCCTCATTTTTTTCTAAATAAATATCCATGAAAATTTCGAGGATAAAATTTTTGGAAGGAAGAATCTAACACCAGAGATTAAATTATTTTAAGTGAAAATTTTATTTTAATAAAACTATAATAAAATGAACGTTTTAATATTTCAGGGAACAAAAATTAAAATTTTATATAATGGATATCAATTTTAAACATACTAGGTCGAAATAATCCTAGAATGAATTTTTGAAAATATCTCTTAGAAATAAACTTTTATGAATAATTAAAAATTAAGTATTTAAATATTACAAATTTTATTTATAATAATGTGTTATAATATTTATAATTAAAAGTGTATTGATTATAAATTTTATATAAATAAATATAAGATCATTTGGAGGTCAAAAGGGATAGTTTTCAAAAAAACTTTTTAAAGTGTATAATATTTTTCCATTTCAATTATTTAAAATAATATTTAATAATGAATTATTTAAATTAAATTTATAGATTATATATCTAAATATATTAATTTAAATCCATATAATAATCTTTAAAAGTTATATAGTTAATGTATGATCATCTTATTCTTCAAAAATTCATTTTTATGAAAAACTGATTTTCATCACATTTTGCGGGTTTAATTTTAAAATTAAATTATGAAAATTATATGAATTGAAGTTTTTAATATTAATTAAATATTTTTAATCAAAATAATTAATATTAGTTAATAAGGTTAACTTTTTTTGGTCATAATGAATTGTAAAAATAGTAAAAACTGGTTACCACGGTTAGGTCAAAACAGGTTTACCATGGGGTTAATCTAAAAGGATAAGTGTTAAAATGAACTAAACAATTTATTAGTACTAATTTATTTATTTAATTTTAACCTTAAACTTATAAAAATATAATATGAGTCATTTTTGATCCATTTTACTAAGAATGTGAGTTAATAATTTTTTAAAACTTTGAAAAATTACAAGTGTGCTAGTCACCTCAATAATAAAAAGGCACCTCCTCCACTCACCTATTCACACCTCCTGAGCCATTTAGATAAAAAAAACCAACAAAAATCTCTCAAAATAATATTTATTCAAGTTATAAAGGTTTTTTCTTCCCAAAGGAGAATCTTTATGTATCTTAAGAAGAGATCCAAAGGAGGTTTGCCTAAGAAAAGACAATCATCTTAACTAATCACTTTCTTTTTTACATCTTATTTTACCACCTTAAATTATATCCTAACAATTCAAATATAATAAAAAAATTATATACCATATAATAAGATTAAATTATGTTAATGTAATAATATTTATCCATCTTATTCTCCATCAAATGAGAAACAAAACCATCGCTCATGTGTACGACAGACTACAACCTTGTGAATCGATGCAATTTTTTTCCATCATGTCCTAACATTGATAGTCATAATGATAAAAATAATAAAAATATATGATTATTATGACATAATATTTATTCTATAAATTTAATATATCATATAATTACTCACACTTTCACCCATTAAAAAATGACAACGTCACTCGTGAATACGTACGACTTACCATTTCTATGAATCGATGCAATTAATTTTCCATGTCCACCTTTCAAGAATTATTATAAAAATGTATCTAATGAATAAATATAATATTTATAAAATTAATATAATTTTGGATATGATGAAACTCTAACCTATTTTCAATAACTAGACAATACATGATGAAACATACATGTGAAAACTAAGCAGTTAACACCCAAAACAATGATAATAATGAAAGATTATTGATGAACATGTGATGAGATTGAATAAGTAGATCATACATGATGTTATAAATATTAATATGGATCTAGTATAAATTAATAACAATTTTAAAACCATTATATATTAGGTTAAATCATTTTCAATAAAGCAGAAGTGCGAGGTAAAAGATTTCATCTCAATTTTCACTCAATTGAGACATATTTGGAATTACGAAACTATTTTATTTTATGTGTAGTATATATGGAAAATTTTATATATTTAAAATGAATATATATTTATTCATGGTGATTAAATTTTTGATTCAATCTTACTCTTTCAGTAGGTTACAATTTAAAATTTACCGAAGAGGTTAAAATTTATTTTACTATATCATTTTTCTTGGACTATTTATATTTTTATTGAAGTAATATTATAATATATCCTTAATAAAGTCTATATATTTTCTTATAATATATATATTTAAGGATATTAATTATTTTTTTACAACTCTTACTCTCTTTTTAAATTGAATCATGCAATGATATATTTAAAATAAAACCTGATCTTATTTTTTTTTATGTATATTTTTCTTCCATGTCAATATTTTTCAAAATTATTTTACAAAATTAATTTTTAATTTTATTTATTAATTTATTCAGGAAATTTTATATTATCTTTTTATTTTAGAAAATATTTAAATCAATCTTTCAAATGTTTTTCTAAAAGTTCATTTTCAACTTTCTTTACAGAAATTCTAATAGAATGTTTTTTTAATGTATATGGAATTAATGGAATTTCGTTCCACCATAACCATTTTATGATATTTATATTATTCTATAAGATTTTAATGGTTTTAAAAATAAAAATATTTAATGAATACATATTTTAATGTTTTAATTCCATTTTATTTTATTCTCAAAAGTTTTGGTTCTAGGCGCAGTAGAAGCATGAGGTGGTGGGTGATATATTAAAATTTATTTTCATAATCTTTTCCTAAAACCATGAGATATGATCTTGTATATAAAATTTATAATTATTTTATTTAATATTAAAAGAAATAAATACCTAGGATTATGAACTTTCTTCATTGATAAATGTTGATCATCCAAAAATACCCTTTCATATTTCCATTGTTACACTGTGAGGATCCAAGGATACAATCCCTCTAGCAGTGATCCACATGTGCTCCAATAATCCCCAAGCATCTCAAATTGATCTCTAGGTGCTAGAACAGTGAATTGAATGTCTTTCATTGTTCATTCTTGATCCCCCATTGTTCAGTCTTGAAGAAATATTTCTAACATTTCTCATTCTTGAGATGGAGAGAGAAGGAGGATTCAAGAGAGAATTTGTTATGGAAAAAAATTCTCTATTCTCAATTTTTGGATGCAATAAACAGTATAAATAACCATATATTTATAGAGTTTGGGTTTTGGTTAAAATATTATATAATTAAATTCCATATATTAAATAAAATATAAAATATTTAATAAACCCAATGACACATAATAATAATATTATTATTTTTTTGGTTCACCCACTTATGGAAATTGATAAATAATATTTACTAATTTGTAAAAAATTATTTTATCATCGGACACAGTGTTGGTATGTTCGAACTCCTCAGTATTTATTAAATGCTCGAATAAATATTTTATTCTTAAATAAATATTTCATTCACATACTGGTGAGTAAATATTTATTAAATATTCAGTAAAATAAAAAATATATATTTATTCACATGCTAATGAATAAATATTTATTTAATTTATATGATAAATATAACTTGAATAAAATTATTCCTTGGTCTGGAGAATAATATTGATTCCATTAATTAAATTTAAATATAATTTAATCGAGATCAACCAAAACAATTAGTGTTTAATATAATCCATTTGTTACAAAATATCACCAAGGAGGTTTCATGACAATGTCATCAACCTATTTTATTGATATATCTTTCTTTGAATATCTGAAATAAATACATCATTACACCATGAACCTGGAATTTAGGTAATAGTTATATTCCAATCAAAGGGCTGAGATATTAACTCCCATAAATATAAAAGGGACAAATCCTTCCTCTACTTATACATTAATGACATGTCATTTGTGACGCATCCAATGCACCCTACTTATACATCCCACCAATATATGGAATAATGATTTTTTTCTAGAAAATATAAGTGCACTATTCATGACATGTATTAATGATAATATTAAAGTATAAGGACCATTACACATGCTTGAAGATAGGAGTATTTGATGACACCAAAACATGTGTAATTTCTACTGGTGGGTCTGTTCTCATAATCTCCCATCTTGGAGATTACCATGTGAGAACTTCATGAGAAGAATCATCATCCTCTTATGAGTATTCTCACCCAATGGTATGAATCTTACATGTCCCATAATAACAAATTATCGAAAAAAATAACTATATTAAGAATAATGTCATATCACTTAAAGGTTCTCATCATAGTGGGGAACCTCTATGACCTTATCAATGTAAAAAATACTCTAGGAAATTCTTACATTAAATCAATACATAATATTGAACAATCTGTAATAAGATGTTTAATTAATACCCAATAGATCAAATATACATGTAATAAAAGTACAATTAGTTTTTACTAGGATACCGACTCTAAGAAACTCCCAATTGGACTAGAGCCAACTATATATATATTATATTCTACTAGACGTCACATGATAATCATGTTTTTATTGAGTCAAGGCTTTAGTCAAGGGGTCTGCCATGTTGTCTTACATGAAAATACTACTCACTAAAACCTTACCTCTTTGAGAAACATGCCTCAAAATATAATACTTTTGAAGTATGTTCTTCTTCCAATGATGTGACCTTTTCTCTTTTGTGAGATCCACCTCTACAGTATTATCACAATAGAGCATGATATGATCTTTACTACTGGGTACCACATCAAGCTCTTGAATGAAGTCGCACATCCATACTACTTTTTTAGCTTCATCAGAAGCCATAATATTGTTGGACTACACTATAGAATCTGTTACCACATAATAATTTGAGCTATTCTAACTCACAAAACCTCTATTCAAAGTGACGATATATCACGTTTGTGACTTCATGTTATATCGATTAGTTTAGAAACAAGAATATTCATATCCTCTTATGAATAGTTCCTGATATCCTCTATAGACCAGAAATATATACATAGTATGCCTTAGATACTTAAGGACAACCTTGACTTCCATCCAATGGTAGTCATCTGGATTAGCAAGATATCTACCTTCCATACTCAATACATAGGCAACATCTATCCTAGTACATAGTATAACATATATTACTGACCCAATCCCTGATGTGTATGGAATATTTTACATTATATTTCTTTCCTCATGTGTTTGAGAACTCATTTTATTAGAAAGATTAATTCCATGTGATGTTTAAAAAAATCCCATCTTGGATTGTTCCATACTGAATATCCCTAGTATATTGTCAATTTATTTACTTTGACATGGGTTGAGAAACCTCTTGGATCTATCATGATGGATCTTGATCCTAATAATATATGCTACCTAACCCAATTTACTCATATATATGAATTTATTCTATCCTTCCTTAGTAGACTGTAAGACTGATATTTTGTTTCTTATGAGTAATATGGAATCAAAATATACTATTAAGAAAATGACCTCACTTCTACTGAACCATTTATAGACAAATACATCAAATTCATTCTTTATGAAACCAATATCTATTATAACCTCATCAAAACGAATGTTTCATGACTCGTGTGATTTATTTAATCCATAAATGGATAATTTCAATTTTTATACCTTGTTGGAATCCTTTGGACTTACAAACCCTTCAAGATGTGTCATATATACATCTTTCGGAGGATTCCCATTAAGGAAGGATGTTTTTAAATCCATTTTATAAATCTCATAATCATGGAATGCCATAATGGAAAGTAGAACTTTAATGGATTTTAGCCTTAAAACTGGTGAAAAGGTTCCATTATAGTCAGTGCATTGATGCTGTTTAAACCCTTTTGCAACGAATAATTTCTTATAGGTACAAAAATTTCCTTCCATGTACAGTTTCTTCATGATGACCCATTTTCAACCAATGATATTCATATCTATTGTAGGGTCTACCGAAATCCAGACATGTTTTTTGTACAAGGAATCTATTTTAAAATTCATGAATTCTTTCCACTAGGAAAAAATTGTTCCACTTACTTCTTCTTTATAGGATACATGATCATTATTATCAATTAATAATGAGTCCCAATCCTTAGTGACTAGAAAACCATAATGTTCTGGTTACCTAACATCTCTTGTACTGCTATGTAGTACTTGTGTCTTTGGAAAAGTATATTATTCCATGGGGATTTGTAGAATCTATTCTGGTACCAACTATCATTTTCCTTGGGCCTTAACTCCATCGAAGTCTGTCTTTCCCCCATTATCTCTTTTAAATATACACTCCCTCTTAAGGAATATGGCATGTATTTCCACTATAACCCTTTTTTACTGAGGGTTCATATAGGTAATATCCCCTTGTTTACTTGGGATATCATATAAAGGCACAATTTCGGCCTCGGGGTATAAGTTTGTTACCTGAAGAGGCCTTAACAAATGCTTCGCTACCCCACACATGTAAAATAAATAACATGGTTTTCTTTCCACTCTAAATTTTTTATTGAATACCATTTATTAATTTAGTTGGTACTTGGTTTAGTATATGTTCTTATGTTTGTAATGTGTATACCCAAAATGATAATGGAAGACTCACCTGTCTCATCATTGATCTCACCATATCCAAAAAGTGCAGTTCCCCCTTTCGGTTACACAATTACACAGAGGCTTGTTAAGAGGCCTGAGTTGAGATAGGATTCCAAAATCCTATAAGTAATCAATAAAGTTTTGATTAATATATTAAACTACCATGGTCTGATCAATGTTTCTTAATATTCTTACCAAGCTAGTTCTCAAGTTCATCCTTGTATTTCTTGAATTTTCAAAAGAATCCAACTTGTACCTCATTAAGTATACATATCCATATCTACTAAAATCATCAGTAAAATTTCTGAAGTATGAGTACCCTTTTCTTTATTTATTATGAAATGGTCCTCAAACATCTGTATGAACTAATTCTCGAAGATCTTTATCCCTTTCACCTTTCCCACTAAACGGGGATTTGGTCATTTCCCTTCTAAACATGCATGACATACACCAAGTGGTTTTAGTTAAAAATAATCTAAATATACATCTTGATGTAATTTAGTCTATAAATTTACATTTACATAACCTATAAGGTGATGCAAAAGCTGGGTGTGGTATGAGTCAAGTGAAGTAACTTCGTTATCAATTTCCATTACATTGTTCACGTAATCCAATATATAAAGACCATTATTTAAATTTTCCTTACCATAAAAAATACTTTCTTTATAAAATAAGCAACATTTATTCCTAAATTTGAAAATAAATGCATCAACATATGGGTCTCGATATAAAAATAATGTTTCTGTTAACATATGGAACATAATAAAAACCTTTAAAAAACAAGATCATTCCAGTCAGCAACATGAGGTGGTTGTCCCTGATAACTATAAAAGTAATCTTAGATTTATTGGATTATCATAGATAGGCCTACCCTCAGTCAATATTTTTGAATATACTTGGTTTTTTTATTTTAATACATATGTGAGAACCAAAAACTATATCTAATACCCAATTTATAAGAACAAATAAATTTAACTCGATAATAGATTCACCTAAATCCTCCAATTTCTTCTTCTACTGGGTACAATTTTTCATTTAGTGGCTCTTCTTACCACATGAGAAATAGAAAAAATTATGTTACCTTACTAACCCCTTGATCTTTATATTATTTTATGGCTGTGAATAAGATTTGGGATTAAATCTCTTCGTTTTACCTTTATGTTTTTTCACCATAAGGACAAAATGTTTTTTACACTTCATATCCTTATCTACTTGGAGAATAATAATAAGAAGATCTAACAGAGACTTATAAATGACATTCATATTAAAATTAACAATAATGATGGATAATATTTGAGTAAGTGATGAAAAAATGACGTTAGTTACTAGTTCCTTGAAGACTTTAGATACTAGAACCTCTTTTTTCTCAATGTATCAAATTAACTTTACTATTTAATACCTAACTGGGTCACCCTCTCCAATATTTCCTTAAAAGAGTGCATTTTAAAGAGAACAGAGGTGATCAAGTATGATATACACATACATGTTTTGATGTGACTTCATGAGTTCACTAGACATAGATGAAATAATAAAAAATTGAATGTCTACCATGTCGTTCATATGTTTTCCATAAAATAGGAACTCTTAATCACTCACATCCTTAAAAAGATCATTATAAAATAAGGATTCTAGAATGTAATATTTCCATTCATGGCATAACACAACCCGAAGGCATCTATACCATTCCTAGAAGTTATTTCTAGTTAGGAGGTTGTCTTTATCCAATATTGATCATATGGATAATGTGGATGATGAGATTTCCATTTTATTCTATAATTATAAAATCATATTATTATTAATTTTATTGATAACAAATTGGGTGAGATATAATAAATTAATTGATTTCATTAAATCTACCATTATTTTATCAAGTTCCAATAGCCCTCAACATTGAACTTAGAATTTCAAGATTCTTTTAAATTCTAGTGGCATGGATCCATATTCCGTTTCACATAACCCCAACAAGGTTTAGTCAATGTACTTGAAGTTATTTAGGTATGTTCTAACTATGGGATTCAAGTTCGTTGATCTGTTGAGTGGACTCCCCTATCCTGAAATCCTAACTTGGATTTCCTCAACACTTGCCTCCAAATTATACCAAGTCTATCAAGGGTTACTCCTCTTGATGTAAAATGGTTAAGTCAACCCAAAACCTTCATAACAACTACCCATATAAATGTAGGTGTCCCAACAAGGGTTAGTCAAACACTTAGTTATATTGGGTTTAATTCCCAACCAAGTAATGGAAGGACAAGTATGACTTAATATTTAATTGATAGATTTTTTAATTTATTATGCATAAATTTTATATTGTTTTATCCTTCACATGTATTGTTAATATTAATTGGATGTTACTTAATTAATTAACCATACTGGATAAAACATTTACACACAATTCATTTATCTAATTTCCATATTTTCACATTAATTAATTTATTTATGTGATCATGACCTTGCATCCATAAAATAAATAATTGAATATTAAGAAATAAATAAAGAACTAAAAGACTCATTCAGGAGATTTATCTAATTGTTGATTTAATTAGCGAACATTAAATCAACATTTGACCTAGGGTAAATAACACCTTCTTCAGGTCTTGGCATAATTACAACATTCCACCTATCAACCTATGTATACTCTAAGTTGGCATCATAATGGTTCTGTCTCGAACCACCTCCACATGCCTTGAGGTACTCAATTAATTAAATATAATTATTACTCACATGATGGTGAGAAGAACCAAAGAATTGGTTAAAAGGGGATTAAATAAATATCCTTAGGCATGACGGTCCTATATAATAATGGAAGGAGGGATGAATCACATACCATCATTTAATTTTATATTAAATAATTTCAAAAGCATGCAATAAATTAAATTAAAACATCCAACACACAAAATTCTTGGCTAAGATCATGAACAATCATATATGCAATGAATACACAAAAGTGACTAGATAATATTTATTTCTTTATTTGTTATTTATTATTAAGATGAATGTACTTGAATTAATTAATTTAATTATTTAATTAATTCAATTTCAACTTAATTATCATCCAAATATAATTTTAGATACCCATCATTTATGAAATTCATGGAAAATAAATGGATGAACCAATATTAACATATTTATTATAAAAGATTAATTATGAATTTAAAATTATTTAAAACCATTACTAAATTGTCAAATACATAGTGGAGTTATAATCAATAAAATAAGGTTTTAATACTCAAATTTTCCAATTTAATGTATTTTTTAATTATTTCCATTAATGGGAGACTACACGACATGTAAATCTAGTTCCACGTTGTGTATCTTGGTTGTTGTGTATTTGAGTCAGACACATGGGTTTGCAGCTTGTAACTTAGAAGAATACATGACATGTAGAGACCAGCTACACACCATGTGGTCCACTTGCCGTGTTTTCAAGATATATACCTAGGTCTTCATCATGTGTCTTGGTTGACTACATGGTGTGTACAAGCCAGCTACACACCAGGTATCTATTTGAGATGTGTGTCTGGTTTTCTTATTGAGTCACTCAATGTGTCCTTAAGAAACATGAATTTATGAACTATACACTATGTACACCTCATACATGTCATGTATATCATTAATTTTATAGGTTATTAGTCTCACGCAGTTTTGAAAGTGTATAATGACAACACGGATTGTGCAATTTACATAGCTAACCCATGTAGACTACAAAATGTGTACATAGACACATACTTTGAAATATGACAACCCGTGTGCCACTATGGTTGGTCAACATGTGGCAAACACCACAAGTAATTTTTTTCATGGTGCATCATGTATCCCTCCGCGCATCTAGATGTAGTGCACTTGGGTACACAACATTTAATTTTGAGTATATTCCGGGTAACCCTGTCTTACCAACCAAAAATTGGCAGTTTCCTGATGGCATCTATAGTTGTTCTTAATCTATTCTCAAACCTTTATGAAAAATGAAAACACTTAAATGATTATGATTAATATACTGAATCATGATCATTCAAATGATATTTAAGGAATGAATAATAATAAATGAAAATATAACCATAATTGCGCATATATCAATAACCAGATAAAGAATTATAAATTTAAATATGACCGCTCTGATACCACTTATTGGTTCTGGTTACAGTGGAAGCGTGCGGTGGTGGAAGATATATTAAAATTTCTTTTAATAATCATTACCCAAAACCATGATCGAGGATCTTGGACATAAAATGTATAATTAATTTATTTAATATATTATGAAATAAATACCTAGGATTAGAAATATTCTTAATTGATTAATGTTGATCACCCGAAAAGACCCTTTCAAATTGAATTCTTTGAACTATGAGGATCCAAGGATAGAATCCCTTTAGTGGTGATCTACATGTGCTCTAATGATCTTTGAGAAACAAAAATCAATCTCAGGGTGATATTGCAATGAATCAAATGTCTTATTTTGTTCGTTCTTGATCACTCATTCTTCGATGTTGAAGAAATATCTCCTGTTTTTTTTCGTTCTTGATAGGGAGTGAGAAAGAGGAGTCGAGAGAGAATTCATTGTGTAAAACAATTCTCTATTATTAATTTTTGGATAAAATACACAATAGACATAACAATATATTTATAGAGTTCGGGTTTAGGTTAAAATATTATTTAATTTCATGCTAGACATTAAATAAAATTTAAAACATTTAATAAAACCCATTCCACATAATAATAATAATAATATTTTTATGGTGTTCCATCTTGCACAAATTGATATATAATATTTACCAGCTTGTAAAAACTTATTTTATCACTAGACATGGTCTTGGTACATTCGAACTCCTCAATATTTATTGAATACCCAAATTAATTTTTTATTCATAAATAAATATTTCATTCACATACTGATGAATAAATATTTAAATATTAAATAAAATAAACAAATATATTTTTATTCACATACTGTTGAATAAATATATATTTAATTTATACGATCAATATAACTTGAATAAAATCATTCCTTGGAATTGATAATAATATTTATTATAATAATTAAATTCAAATATAATTTAATCGAGATCAACGAAAACACTTATGGTGTGACCCTCTAGGATTATTTCTCACTGGCATTAGGCTTGCTTTCCTAATATACAAGATTACTATCTAGTAATGAGTCAAGGAACCCAATAGAAAAAAATTAATGTCACAATGAATATAATCCCATACAAACACTCATTGTGTAATATAATAATTTTTTCACAATATCACGTCAAGCAGGTTTCATGAAAGTTTCGTCAACCTATTTTCCCGATCCATCATTCTTTGACTATTTGAAATAAACACGTCATTATACCATGGACATGGAATATATGCAACAATTATATTCCAATGAAAGGGATAAGATATCAACTCACATAAATATGGAAGTGAAAAATCTTTCCTCTACTTATCCATTAATGACATGTCCTTCATGATGCACCCAAAATACCCTAATTTCTACCAATATATGGAATAAATGTTTTTGCCAATAAATATAACTACGTGAGTCATGAAATGTATTAATGATAATATTAATGTCTGAAGACTATTACACACCCTCACAGATAAGAATATCTGATGACACAAAAGCATGAAAAATTCCTATTGGAGGGTATATTCTCATAGTCTCCTTTCTTGGAGATTACCAAGTGTAAATTTCATGAGAAGAAGCCACATCCACTTATGATTACTCACACCTAATAGTATAAATACTAAATTTCCCATCATATTATATTATCCAACTACAAAAATTTATTAAGAAATTTTTCAGAGCACTTCAAGTTTCTCATCATAATGGGGAACTGCTATGACCTTTTCATTGAAAAAAATACTCTAGAACATTATTATGTTAAATCCATATAGAACAATGAAGGATATGTAATTAGATGTCTAATTAATATTCAATTCATCAAATATACATACAATAAAAGCACAATCAGTTGGTCCTAGTACACCAAATATAACATAAAGAACATGATTTTATTATAAAACCTATAATTCTGATGAATTTATGACTATCTTTCATCTCATATTAATTTTTTATTCATTATTTTTCTCTTGAAACATTCACTTTCATATGATCATTTTTCATTAGAAATTACATTTCTCTTAAATATACATATTATTAGTATCATGGATATTCTTATTACCAAAACCATATACCATTTCAATATATGGTGTCTTACTATGAAAGTTATATGATTAATAGAGAGATCTTGATATTCCATATTTTTTAATCAATATAGATATATTTTTGATAATAAATATTGTTTATGATTTAAATTGATCATTTAATATATGAGGAATGAACTGTGCATGCAGTAATGAGCAGGGCCCAGAATTACATAACCCCTTGATGCATTGATAACTCTCATGAGAAAAACCAGTTTTATAGCCTTATTAAATGGGTTTTTGGTGTATAACCACCCATAGTTTAAAATTTACTGCCACATGACTTGGAGGTAAAGTTATATTGATGTATGAGATCATGACATACAACTTTATGCACTTATTTTTTAGAGAATATTTTGTTATTATTATCCATGAGATTATTGTATTGATATTATCCATGGATGTATTTCATTCTCAAGTTATTGATTAAATGAAATGTGTTTTCAATTATTTAACTTACCTTATTAATTATGACTTATTTACTCATGAAAAAATCCACTATACATAACCCTTAATAATAATTTAAGATCACCAATATTATGTTTCCCTTTCTCTATGATATGAATAAGAAAAATTTGAATGGGTTCAAGGATGCATAATATTCACTTTTATTATATTTTATATTTTATTTTCAATATAATATGTAAATTACATATATGTAGTTATTTAATACTACTATATAGATCGTTCATTCAAGATTATATCACTTGCCTCCTTTTCCACTATACCAAAGTAGACATCAACTCTGGGTTATTAGAGTAGGTGTTGTTACAGTTGGTATCAGATCAATTTTAGTAGAAACCTTGGGAACTAGATTTAAGAAAACATATATTAGGGAGAATAGACCAATGAAATACTTTGAGGATATTTATAATTATAAGATACAATTATACAAGTTTTGGTAAGGTGTAGATTATGTGGTTTTCCCAGCAATACACCCTTGTCTGGATACTACAAGTGTACATGGTTTTTTACATAGATAAATCTAGGTGCAATAACTATGAAAAGAGTTGGTAGAGTATATCTCAAAATTCATTATAGTGCATGGTGAATGGACCCTTTATATACATAAGGGGTTTCACTCCTGGGGGATATGTTTGAGTTAATTCACATTTTCTTTATGAATCACTATGAGAAATTTAAGAATGTTTTTAGCATTTAATGAAACCATGTTTATGATTCTAAGACTAGCATTGCATATATTTTTAATTTATGTTAAGTATTAAACTTGATTTAGAATTATATATTATGATCTAAAATTTATAATGTTATGAATTAATTTATTATATTATATTTTTTAGAAGTTCCTCATGGTAGAAATAGTGGTATTAATACTTGTGGGAAATGTAGATACTTCCCTATTAAGTAAGCTAATACAACTAGTGTTGGACCTGAGAATATCATAGCCATATTAGGGTAACTAAACCAGGTTGTAACTAATAACCTTAAACATATAAGGAAACATAATGTTTCATGACCTGATACACCTATATTGGATTGTTTCATGTGACAAACCCTCCAAATTTTAGTGGAACTACCAATCTAGTGGTAGTTGAGCAATGGATTAAGTCCTTTGAAAGGATATTTCTGGCCTCATGATGCAATGAAAGGGAAATGGTTATAATATTAGTTTATTATAGTAAATAAGATGATAATAAATAGTGGTCATTGATCTAGTATACTAGGTATTAATAAGAAATAAAAAATATAGATGAAGAGATTTTAATGTAACATTATTTGATAAAAATTTACCTTGTGAGAAATGAACTGAAATAAGGAGAAAGTTACTAAGATTAATGAAAATGGAAAGTGTTTTATAGTATACTGATGAATTTACAAGACTATCCAGGTATCTTACATATTATATACATAATCTTGAAATCAATATTGACCATTTTGTTGAAGGACTTAAGAAAACCCTTTAAATGTAACTAGTTTCTCAAAAAATTTGATCGTATGATGAAATATTATTATGCTCCATCAAAATAGAGAACAGATTTTCTAGATCCTATATATTCAAGTAAAATAAAGAGAATAAGAGGTTGGATGAGCACTAAGAAAAATACAACACATCAAAGAATAAGAATGGAATGAATTAATTTCCATCATGTAAAAATTATATAAATAAATATCTTGGAAAATTCTTGAAGGGAGTGGGAGGTTTTTACAAGGGTGGGGATAAAAGTTATCTATATAATGAATAAAAAGGGAAGAAATAAATTACCACTATCTAGTGATTTTAATAGATATAAACAAGGAATTAGTCATATCAATTTACTAATATTTAAGGTAAGATACCATATAAGAGGTCAAGGGAAGAAGACTAAGCTTATACAATCCCTACAACTGAGGGTGGAGTTCCTCAAAATGTGGTGGTGGGTACTGTAATCATAGAATCTAATTTATATAATTCCTTATTTGATTCTTTATTTTCCAAATCTTTTACATATTCTATGTTTTCCAAAGAAAATTAGATATTTCCCTATCACCTTAAGAAGGGAGTTTTCAATCAATACACATAATGGAAATATTATCCCAATAATAATGTGTTAGTCAGTTCCCATTATGACACATAAATGTACCCTATTTTCATACTTTATTATTATACATATGGTTGACTTTGATATAATCCTTAGTATATATTGTTTTCCAAAATATTATTCAAAAAATTATTTAAAAGTTATAGAAATTATAATTTGTGATGAAGATTCAGAATTCCTTATCTTTAGAGGGAAGAATTCATAATCTGGGTCATGTCTAGATCCACCTCTAGTAGCTATTTTAAATGATATTCTCAGGGAATAAGAGAAGACACAATCTATTGATGTAAAATTTAATCTTAAAATTGAGGATGTACCTATTGTACATGAATAAATTGATATATTTTTGAAGTAATTACTTGGACATACACCAAAATGTGCAGTTGAGTTTTCCATTGATTTAATCCCTCATGCAAGTCCAATATTAAATAATACCTATAGAATGGACACTATGGAATTAGTGGAGTTGAAAAAAAACTAGATGAGTTATGTGATACGTTATTTACATTCCCTAGTGCTTAAACTTGGAAAACCTATTCTATTTTTTAATAATAAAGATGTATCTATGAGGATGGATATTGATTATTGGGAAATCAATGCTATTATTATAAATAACAAGTATAAATTTTCTCACATTGATGACTTGTTGAATAAACTTCATGAAGTTCAATATTTTTCAAATATTTTTCAAATATTTACCTTTATTCTAGGTATCATAAATTTTGAGTAAATAGTAAAGATATTATGAAGATATCACGTCATAAAAGGTATAAATATTTTGAGTTTATAGTATTTCCATTTGGATTGACTAATGCTCCCTCTAATTTTATGGATACAATGAAAAAATTATTCCAAGAATATATTGATAATTATTTTATGGTATTATTGATGACATCTTGGTGTATTATAAAATCTATAAGGACCATAATAATCACTAAAAATCATTATTGATACTCTTAGAGGAAAATAAGTTATATGGTAAAATTTTCAATTTTTAATTCTGGATTCAGAAAATTTATTTTCTAGTCCATATTATCTCTAAGGATGAAATCTCTGTTGATCCTATAAAGACAAAGATAGTCAAAGAATGACCTACACTAAATAACATAACCGAGGTATGTAGTTTCATTGGTTTGAAAGCTTACTATTAGTGATTTCTTTAAATTTTTATTGATTGGATAACTCATTATGAAATATTACATGCATAAGGGTTAAGTTTTTATGGACAAATAAATGTGAAGAATTTTTTGAATAACTGAAGATTATATTTAAAATGCTCCACTTTTACTATGACATTAGGAAATAATGGATTCAGGATATATAGTGATATATCAAAGAATGTACTTGGTTTTGTACTTATGTATAATGATGAAATTATTTATTATGCCTCAAGATAGTTAAAGATTCATGAAAAAAACTATCCAACCCATGATCTTGAGTTGGTTGTTGTAATATTTTCTTTGAAGATATGAATACATTATCTCAATAGTGAATTATGTGTGATATACAAAGACCATAAGAGTCTGAAATACATTTTTTTCATATAAAGGGATCAATATATGGAAAATATGATTACTTTATCTTCTCAATAATTTTTATTTCTCAATACACTATCACATAGGGATGGAAAATAAGGCAGTGGATGCATTGGGCATGAAAGATAATGGAGTCCTAACCAAAATAAAAATTGATAGGGATCCTATGTTCATTGATTCAATGAATATGGATATGGTAATTATTAAGGAAGGGGAAACTTAACTCCTTTTTAAAATGATTTCTAAACCATTTTGATTGGAAATGATAAAAATTTCTCATCCTATTGATGAATTTTTTTAAAAGTAAATTAAATCCATAAATTTTGGGAAATTGGAAGATTGTCTTTATAAAGATGGTATCTGTTCCATCTATACCTGAAATTAAAAAGGAATTATTTGATGATTCTCATAGCTTAAATTTTTTTATACACCCCAATATCACCAAGATGTATAAAGATTTGAAGGAAAGTTTTTGGTGGGAGAATATAAAGCGGGAAATTGTTAATTATGTATCATGATGCCTGGTTTTTCAATAAGTGAAGACTAAGGGAAAACAACCTATAAGATTCATGAAACCTATACCTATTCCTATATGAAAATGAGATTGCATTACTATGTATTTTTTCACTAGATTACTGAATACTCCTAAAATGAATGATTCAATATGGTTTATTATTTATCACCTTTCCAAATCTTCATAGTTCTCATTATAAGAGAATATTTACCTCTTGAGAACCTTGAATGACTCTATATTAATGAAGTTTTAATACTTTATAGTGAACCTATTTCAATTGTTTCTAATCATGATCCATGATTTATGTATCTTTTTTGGGAAATTATTTAGAAGGCTATTGATACTGAGCTTCATTTGAGAACCGACTATCATCCTCAAACTGATGGACCATATAAAGGACTATTTAAACATTAAAAGATATATTGTGGTGGTGATAACTTGAATTTCAATTTATGTGAGATCAGTATTTACCTTTGGTATATATTTATATAATTATATCATCAATTCACATGTTCAAATGTTTTTTTTATAAAGAATTATATGGCTTGTGAAGTCATACTCTAACTTATTGGGATGAATTTTGTGAAAGGAATATTGTAGGACAAGAAATTATTAAGGAGACAATGAAAGAGGTAGATACTATAAAAACCCATATTAAAGTATCTCAAAGTAGGAAAATGGGTTAAGATAATAACTTAATGAATGATATATAATTTTAAGTGGGAGATCACATTTTATTGAAAGTATCTTCATAGAAGGTTGTTATATGGTTCGGTAAGAAAGGAAAACTAATCCTTAGGTGCATAATACATTTTAAAATTATAGAAATAATTGGATAAATATATTACCATTTGGAAATGCTACCAATAATCTCTAAAGTACATGATGTGTTCTATATCTCATTATTAAGGAAGTATATTCTATACCCAATTCATGTTCTCACCTTTGAAGATATAGAATTGGAACCTGATCTATATTACTGTGAAGATCTTGTCCATATTCTTGAAAGTAGATAAAAATTGTTGTGAAAATGAAAAAATCAACTTTTCAAGGTACTTTGGGGAAATCATAAAATGGAGGAAGAAAAATGGAAACCTAAGGATGTTATGAAGAATAACCACCTCATTTGTTTAGAAAGTAATATTCATGAAAATTTCAAGGGGGAGATTTTTGAAGGAGGAAATAATATAACACTAGAGATTAAATTATTGTAAGTGAATATTTTATTTTAGTAAATATATAATAAAATTCACAATTTAATATTTAATTTCACAAAAAATCTAATTTTATAGGATGAATATTGATTTTTAACATTCTAGGTCAAAATATTCCAAAAATGAATTTATAAAAATTTCTCTTAGAAATAAGATTTTATGAATAATTAAATATATAGTATTTAAATATTCATCCTTTTATTTATAATAAAATTTTATAATATTTATAATTAACCATTTATTTATTATCAATTTTATAGTAATGATGATAAGATCATTTGGAGGTAAAATGGATATTTTTTTAGAAAATTGTTTTTAAGTGCATAATGTTTTTCCATTTTATTTAAATGAAATATTCTTTAATAGTGAATGATATAAATGAAATTTATATATTATATATTTAAATATAATAATTGAAATTCATATAATGATTATTTTTATTCTTATATTTAATTTAACATCACTATATTCTTGAAAAATGCATTTTAAGAAAAACAATTTTTCATAAAGTTTTACGGTTATATTTTTAAATATAATCCTGTAAATTATATGAATTGAATTTTATAAAATGGATTTCATATTTGGAATCATAAAAATTAATGTAACATCCCACCCCTTCCTCATTGGCTTGAGAAGGAGGTGAGATGCTACTTGGAGTTAGGGAATATTCCCAAGGCGTCAAAGGCTAGCAATAAATGCCGAGGGCTTCAAGAAGAGATGGGGAATGATTTGAACATATAATAAAACCAAATAAAAATACTAGGCATAACCAAATACCACTATATGATTCATGTCCACAAAATACACCTCAAAAAACTTCTTACCAAGAAACAACCAAACTATTCCACAACAATTCCCATAGACCAATACAACTAGATCACAAGAATCCCAAAATCTGAGTACCAAGTGGAATACCAAACAACATGACCCAAAGGAAACCATGACATGATCCATGTCTCCACACTAAGCCCCATTATCCAAACATCACCATAACTCCCAAGCATTATGATGAACCGCTAGAAAAATGAGATGCTTTACCCGTAATTGTGTCTCAGAAAATGATATCTACAAAAGTACCAAAGTACCAAAGAAGGGGGTGAGTACAAATAATAAGTAGATTTTCCCCAAATGAATTCCCTAGAAACTCCACTAGGATATAAACATTATCAAATTTATATAAATTAGTTTATATAATACATCAAATAGTACAACAATTTCCAACAAGCCAAACTCACCCTTACCAAGACATTTTCACCCAAATCCACATAATACAAGGGAAAGAAAACAAACAAGAAACCATAAATTTTACCATCACATATTAGCAGAAAATATTAATCTTTCTTAGACACATGTATAATCAAAACATAATAATAATGTTTCAGACACTCAAACTGATGTGATAATTACATTGGAACTTCCCATCCAAGTCCGTTTACTAATTTCCAAATCTAGTGGTCCTTCCCACCCACTTATCCTTAATGGTGGAACTTATTTACACTATCCATTAACTTTTTATAGTGGTAATACCATCCCACTTCTAATTATTCCAACATAAGCATAAAATGGTTAGGACAATAAACAAGCACATACACCTACTAAAGCCACAATAATATGCAACATCTATTTCACAACCAAACAATACCTTAATCCATTAACCATGCCAATTAATTTTTAAATAAAAAACCCTTTTTATTGAAACCCATTTTAAAAAACCATTTCCATAAACCAAACCAAGCAACTGATTTTAAAATCCAACAACAACAATGAACATTTCACCTAAATCACCCATTTTCCCAAAAATCCACAAAACATCACAAAGGGGACTTCCATCAATCTTCGAACAACATAATAAATAAATAATTTAAAAAAAACCAATTTATTGAAACCAAGGCTCATATTTCTATCAAAATAGAGTCTAGAGAGAAGCCACCTACCTTAGGGTTTTGGTGAAATCGACTAAATCAGGACCGCACCACAAATTCAGGTGAAATATCCATAAAAAATGCCTTCGATCTCTTTTACTAACATAACCAAGACCAACTCTCAACATTTTAGAAAAAAACCCTAGATCTACATATGGTGGGTTTATATCTAGAAAACATAGAGAGAGGGAGAACTATATCTATGTAAAACAAAGAAATATCCATAAGATAAGGCTTACTAAAAGAGAACCACCTTCATCGCACTATGAATACTCTTCAATTAACTTCTAAAATGAGTGGTAAAGCCCCTATAACCCTTGAAAAAAAATACACTGAGTAGGGTTTATATGGGAGAATATAGAAAGATTATTGGGGAAATCTTGTGTAGTCCCATTTTTAAAAACCCACTTTTTAATGTTGTGCACAGTTCACTCACACGGTTAGGAAAACCGTGCGCTAAATGTGCACATGATACTTACAAAATAGAGATCCTTCATATCTTCCTATCATGGTTAGACAAACTATGAAAAAACCATGTGAAGGCCATTACCTCCACTTACATGGTTACCTGAAGATCCTACATCATTTCCCCAAATCGTTCTCAAACCATGCTCCCCTAGAAAAGCCTCAAAACATTTCTAAAGCCCTCCCAAACTCTCCCAAACATTACCCAACTACTGTAACCACATAAAAAGGAATAAAAAAGGGTTTCATAAATCAAAATGAGGGTGCTAACTTCTCCCCACCGTCAAACTTTCCATCCTCGGAATGTAGAGAACAACCATTTTGTCAAAAGAGGTCAGACCATTACTCGACCATCTCTTTCTTCTACTCCCAAGTATCCTCCTAAATATGACCATGCCACCAAAAAACCTAAAATAGAATGATTATTTTACCATGAAAGAAATTATCACACCTATCCACAATCCACACTGTCATGTGCACCAAAAAATTATCCGACTCTATCTCAACATAATCCCATTGAATCACATGGCCATGATCTAGATGATACATCTTCAACTATGAATCATGGAATACATTGGGCACCACACTGAACCATTTTTGGTAAATCCAATTGATAAACAACCTATCCAACTTGATGAAGTATCTCAAAAGGTATAATGTACCTTGGAGACAACATACCATGCTTTTCCAAACCGACGATGTCCCAACCTATGAGAGATTCTCAAGAACACATGATTTCCCACCTCGAACGACAAATAACGTCGATGATGGTCCTTATATGATTTTTTAAGACTCTGAATTGTCTCTATTCTCTTCCTAATCAAGTGGATATTCTCTATAGTCTCTTGGACAAGGCACTGTCCTTCCATTAAAGTTTCACCTATTTCCAACCAACATAGTGGAGAATGACATGGATGCCCATAAAATGCTTCAAACAGAGCCATGTGTATAGAGGCTTGGTAACTATTATTATATGATAATTCCCACAATAGAAATTTCTCCTCCCTTGAGCCACCAAAATCCATCACAAAAGCCCATAAAATATCTTCCAAAGTTTGTATTGTTCAATTGAATTGCCCATCCGTCTGAGGATGGTATGCCATACTCATCTTCAAATGAGTCCCAAGGGCTTGCTACAAGGATTTCCAAAAATGAGATGTGAACCATGGATCACTATCTGATACTATAAAAACTAGAACACCATTCCTCTTTACAACCTCACTGATATAAATTTTGAATGGATCTTACACCATATGAGATTCATGAATAGGGATGAAATGTGCTGACTTTGTGAGCCAATAGACTATCACCCATATGGAATCATGCTTCCTAACCATTCTTGGGATACCTATAACAAAATCCATCACTATCTGCTCTCATTTCCACATAGGGATAGGTAAGGACTACAACAAACCTGATGGATGACGATGCCCTACCTTGACTTGCTGACAATTCAAGCATCTTGAAACAAACTTGAATAAGTTTATTCTCATACCATCCCACTAAATCTTACCTTTTAATACCTTATACATTTTATTAATTCCAGGATGGACATCCCACCTGGAATGATGATAAGCTCTGGGAATTTCCTTCTAACAATCCACAAATACAACCATATGATTATGAAAACACAAAATTGAATTCCCATTCAGTTCCTATCCCACAATAGTATCCCAACCATTGAGTTTTGATCTCATCACCATACACATGGAATTCGACATCTTTGCCTCTTTTTCCAACCCGACCAAGTTAGGAACCAATGATACTGGAAAGAAAAATGCTCTATCACCTCATTACTCACTTTCCAACCACATGTCGGCTATAACCGACATCAACTAACACTGATTCGATGCATGTTTCACCACATATGTATACAACTTCCTAATTAAATCATTCACCACTGAATTTACATTACCTAGTTTGTACATCAAGCCAAAATCAAACATATAGAGATACTCCATTCATCTCCTTTTCCTCAGTTTTAATCTCTTTGAGAGAAAATATTCTTTAAACTCCGACGATTGGTAAAGACTATGAATTTATCTCCAAATAGATAATGATTCCAAATTTTCAAAGCATGAACCAATGCCACCGACTTGAAATCATGCATTGGGTAGTTATTCTCATGAAACCTCAACTACCATGAGACATATGAAACCACATGATACTCTTTCCCAAGAACACACTCCAAACCTGACCCCGATGCATCATAATATACCACGTACCCTTATCCTAGTCCTAGAACAACAAATATTGGTGCTGATTTAAGATAACCCTTAAGATCTTCAAAAATATTTCTAACACTGCTCATCCCAGTGAAATGGAACATTCTTACTTGTTAAAACTATCATGGGTGAGGCCAATCATGAGAAATCATGAACATATTGTCGATAACAGCTAGATATACCAAAGAAGATCTGTATCTCAAAAAAATTCTTTGGTGGTTTCCATGAGATAACAACCTCTATCTTTTATGGATCAACTGAAACACCATTATCAGAAATAACATGTCCAAGGAAACAAACCTCTTATATCCAAAAGTCACACTTTGAAAATTTGGCATAAAATCGATGATCTATCAAGATCCTAAACACTATTGCCAAGTATTTCTCATGATTCAACCTTATCATGGAATACACAAATATATCATCAGAAAATACCACAAAAAAAGAATCTATATATCTCTGAAATATATGATTAATCAGCGCCATGAAGACTGCTAGTGCATTTGTCAGACCAAAGGGCATAACCACATACTCATAATGTAAATATCTATTTTTGAAGGCAATTTTTGGATATCCTCCTTACACACCTGCAATTGATGATATCATAATCTCAATTCAATCTTGTAGAACCACTGATCTACCCTCAACTGATTAAACAAATCATTAATTCATGGAGGTGTACATTAGTTCTTTATCATAACCTAATTAAGCCTACAATAATCAAAACACAACTGCAATGTTCTATCATCATTTTTAATGAAAAAACCGACACTGCCCACATAGATGTGCTAATCCAGATGAACATTTTATTCTCTAACTCCTCCAACCACACTTTTAATTCCCTCAATTCTATTGGTTCCATTTAGTAAGATAGAAGTGAGATTAGAGTGGTCCTTAGAAGGAGATAAATTATAAAATACACTTCTCTCATGGGTGTAAACCCTGATAATTCTTCAGGAAAGACATCTAGAAACTGATCAAAAACTACTGAAAAAATGCTATGTTGAATTCCTTCCATTTGTTCCAATTACAACATCACTAACTGATATAATATCGTGCCAATAGCTGGTGTCGACAATCCTGTTGCACCTAGATTTTCATTCTTCCCTCCTCTAAAGAGATGTTTGATGCCATCATTCATTGTGAAACTAACCATTCATGCATAATAGTAGAATTAGGCCTTAAACATCACCAACCAATCCATACCCAAAATTAGATCATAATAATCCATCTCAAGCACTGAGAAATCCCACATTAACCCAAAAAAATCCATAACTATAAAAAATGATTTACACAGGAAGGCTCGTCACTCTATTTGACCCAGAGGAGCTTGAATTTTTAAAACAAAAGGCATCATTTCCATAGTTAATCCCATGAAATTAACAGCACGAGATATAATAAAATAATATGAATAACCAATATCAAACAATGATTTCATCAAGTTAGAACTTAAAAGAATCATACCTCACACTGTGGATGGTCCTAACTAATCATCCATCACAACCTGATCAACTCCAAACAACTACTTTCTTTCCACACTGTGCTCTATATTCCCTTTTGAGGAGTCATGGTGTTTATAAAATCACCATGACTAACTTTACTCTACTGATGAGGGGTATGCTACTTCCCTCTTCTTGTCGAGGCATAGGATCCCTGTGACCCTTGAGGAGTGTCATGAACACCCAAACACGGTGCATTACGAAAATAACACTGGAGATGCCCCATCTTCTTAAATTTATGACATGATCGAGGCAGTTCCATAAAATCCCACTTGATGTGGCCTATCGAACCACACTAAAAACATACTAGCTTACTTTGAGGTTTTTGAAGAAGACTCACCAATCCCACTATCAGATTCTAAACCATACTCCCACCCTATAAATAAGTTTCCCACTTATGCTTGACCCCTGTTTTAGAGTTCCCACTATTTTCCATGAGTACCAACATGGTTCCCCCATATGTAGCTCCCAAAATATCTCATTGAGATATAGTTTCTCTATTGAAAATTTCAAGGTAATCACTTATACATAAAACTAATATTTTAGAATGAATATCCAGAATCAACCTAGATTAAAAAATTCACGCCTTCAACGATTTACTACCCACCACCTTAAGTACAAACCTCACTAGGTTCATAAACTTTGCAGCATATTACGCTACCGAGAGCTTCTCTTCATTCAACCTACAGAAATATGTTTTGAAATAAATTCCGATTTTATAAAGTTATAATTTTTTATTAAACAATTCCACAAAACCCTCCCATGTCATACCTTGGTACCTTCCAGCTTGGACTACCAACTCTCACCACTGAAGGGAAAGATATTCCAACATGTACGTGGCTAGATTCACTTTCAGCTCTACCGGTGTTCCCAATAATTTAAATACCTTGTTTATTATGTTCAACCATGATTTATCCCATTCCAACTATAAATCACCCCTAAATATGGGTGGATTATTATTTTGAAATTGAACCACATGATCAAAATTCTTTGGATAATCCACTTTATTCCAACTTTCCATATCTTGGAAATCTTGCACTATACTCTACACTAATGTTGGTTCACCTGGGGCTTAGGTGCAACCAAATTTTTAGCATCCTCCTCCGATTGGTCGCTACGACGCCTACCCAGTGCCATTTCTATCAATACAAAAACCACCACAAGACTTATTCCCTTAGAAATAAAAGGTTAAAAATTTAAAATTCAAATACATAGGTACTATCACAACCAAGATTTCTACAATTTCACATTTCCCAGGTTACACCATTTTTAAAAATCAAGCCATTTTCAAAATATCACAACTATCCACCTTTTAAATCCAGACGTTTGAAAATAATTCCAAGACTTTCCACAAATCAATATATTCATACCACAACATAATTCACTATGCTAGATAAAATATGAAATCATAGTGGGAAGTTATTTCTACCATGCATGCTATGATCACCTCATTGGATACACCCACGACAATGAGATTTCCAATTAGTATAATTGTCTCCAAAACACTTATGCACCCAACACCCTGGTAACTAGAAGTTCAACATAAAAGGGTTAACTACATCCTTTTATGCTATACATTTCAAGTTCCGATAGTGCTACTCCTTGCTACTATCCCAACTCAAAGAATGACTAAGAATGAGTGAAAAATCCACGACCAAGACTGAGAACCGATGCTAAAGGATCAAAAAATTGATACCACTTGTAACATCCAGCCCCTTCCTCATTGGATTGAGAAGGTGGTGAGATGCTAGTTGGCCTTAGGAAATATTCCCAAGGTGCCAAAGGCTGGCAATAAATATTGAGGGATTAAGGATCAATTGGGGAATCATTTACCCTTAGAATAAAACCAACTAACCAGAATAGGCATAACCAACTACCACTACATGATGCATGTCCAAAAAATACACCCCAAACAGCTTCTTACCATGAAACAACAAACTATTCCACAATAATTCCCAGGGACCAATACAACAAGATCACAAGAATCCCAAAATCATAGTACAATATAGAATATTAAACCACACGAACAAAAGGAAACCATGACACTATCCATGACTCCACACCAAGATCTATGATTCAAGCATCACCATACCACCCAATCATCACAATGAACCACTAGAAAAATGAGATTCTTTACCCTTACATGTGTCCCAAAAAACAACATCTACAAAAGCACCAAAGTTCCAAAGTAGGGGGTGAGTACAAATACTCATTAGGTTTTCCCCAAATGACTTCCTTACACACTCCACTAGGATAGAACCATTAGAGCATTTATATAAATCAATTTATATGAAACATGAAATAGAGCAATAATTTATAGCAATCCAAGCACACAATTACCAATACATTTTCACCCAAATCCACACAACACAAGGGAAAGAAAAAAAAACCCATCATGCATTTTACCATCACATATTAGCACAATAATTCATCTTTCATAGCCACATGCATAATCAAAACTTAACCATAAAGTTTCACACACTCAACTCGGTGTAACAATCATGGTTGATCTTCCTATCCATGCCCGTTTACTACTTTCCAAATCTAGTGGTCCTTCCCACCAAATTATCCTTCATGGTGGCCCTTACGTCCACCATTCATCCCCTTTTTATAGTGGTAATCCCACCCACTTCTCATTATTTCAACACAATAATAAAATACTCAAGCCAATAAACAAGCACATACACCTACTAAAGCCACAATAATATGAAATAACTATTTCAAAACCAAACATCCCCTTAATCCATTAACCAATCCAATTCATATTAAAAAAAAACCTTTTTATTGAAACCCATTTTCACAAACCGTTTCCATAAATCAAACCATGAAACAAATTTTAAAATCCAATAACAACAAAAAACATTTCACCAAAATCAACAATTTTCTAAAAAATCCACAAAACATCACAAATAGGATTTCCATCAAGCTTCGCACATCATAATCAAAAATTAATTTTATGAAAAACCAATTTATTAAAACCAAGTCTTTTAGTTCTATAAAAATGGATTTTAGAGAGAAGCCACCTACCTTAGGGTTTTGGTGAAATTTACCAACTCACGACCACACCAAAAATATAAGTGAAATCTCCACCGAAACTACATTATATCTATTTTCCTAAAATCCACATGCCAAACTATCAACATTTTTGGCAATAAAAACCCTATATCTACATGAAATGGTTGAAGATCTAGAAAACTAAGAGAGAGGGAGAAATAAATCTAAGGAAAACCAAGAAATGTGCAAGATAGAAGGCTTACTAGAAGAGAATCTCCTTTAGTGCACCATGAAAACCCTTTAATTCGCTTCCCAAATGAGTGATAAATACCCTATAACCATTTAGAACCAAAAAACCCAAGTAGTATTTGTATGGTAGTAGAGAGAAAGAGTTTAAGGAAAATTCTGAGAGGTACTATTTTTAAAAAACCACCTTTTAATGCTGTGCACTGGGAAAACCATGCTTTAACTATGAATATCCTACTAACTCAACAGGGACACTACACGGTTGGACAAACCATTCACAAACCATACGAAGCGCACTGCCTCTACTTACATGGTTACCTATAGATCCTGCACTATTTCCCCAAACTGTGCTCAAACTATGCTCCCCTAGTAAAGCCTCAAACCTTTCCAAATCCCTCTCAAACTCTCCCCAACATTACCCAACTACATTAAACTCATAAAAAGGAATAAAAAAGGGTTACATACCTCAAACTAGAGGTTCTATATTCTCCCCACCATTGGAATTTCCATACCTATAAATTAGATAACCACCATTTTTCTAAAATAGGTTAGGACATTGATTGACAATATATTTCTCCCTCTCCCAAGTCTCCTCTTGAATCTAACCATGACACCAAAAAACCCAAACTAGACTGATTCTCTTACCTGTAATAATTTCTATTGCATATCCAAAATCCGCACTGGCATGTGAACCAACGAAGCATCCAACTTTCGATAAACATGATCCCATCGAATCACATGGTCAAGATCTAGTTGATACTTTATTAACTGAAAAACATGGAATACATTGTGTACCGCACAGAACTGTGGTTGAAAATCTAATCGATAAGAAACCTCTCCAACCCATTTATGTATCTCAAAAAGTATAATGTACCTTGGAGATAACTTACCCTACTTTACAAACCAATGATGTCTCAATGTAGGAGAGATTCTCAAAAACACACAATTTCCCACCTTGAACGAAAACGACCATCGACGATGGTCTGCATGCAATTTTTGATAACTCTGAACCGTCTCCATTCTATTCCCGATCAACTCGATCTTCTCTGTAGTCTCCTGGACAAGGCTTTGTCCCACTATCAACGTTTCGACAATTTCCACCCAATATAGTTGAGAATGAAATGGATTCCGATATAATGATTCAAATGGATCCATGTTTATGGAGGACTGATAATTATTATTATATAAGAATTCCAAAAATGGAAAGTAATCCTCCCATGAGCCACCAAAATCCATCACACATGACCATAAAATATCTTCCAAAGTTTGTATCATTCTCTTGGATTTCCCATCTGTCTGAGGATGGTATGCTCTAATCATCGTCAATTGAGTCCCAAGGGATTGCTGCTAGGATTTACAAAAACAATATGTGAACCTCAGATATCTATCTTATACAATCTAAAATGGAACACCATGACTTTTTACCACCTCATGGATATATATTTTGAACAGATCCTCCACCGCATGATATTCACAAATTGGGACGAAATGTGATGACTTGGTGAGCCGATCCACTATCACCCATATGGAATCGTGATTTAGGGACATTCTTAGGATACCTATAACAAAATACATCACTATTTCCTCTCATTTCAATATAAGGATAGGTAAGGACTGCAACAAAATTTCTAGCTGTTGATGCTCTGCCTTGACTTGCTGACAAGTCAAGAATCCTGAAACAAACTCAGCCACTTTTCTTTTCATACCAGCCCACCAAAACTGTGATTTCAACACCTTATACATTTTCATAATTCCAAAATGGATAACCCACCTAGAATGATGATAAGATTTGAGAATTTACTCATAATAAGCCACCAGTACAACCATCTAATTTTGAAAACAAAAAACCGAATTCCTATTCACTTCCCATCTCTCAATGGTCTCCCCACAACTAATTTTTGACCTCATCGCCATACACATAGAATCAAAAATTTGTGACTCTTTGAAAAACCCAACCAAGTAAGAAACCAATGAGTCTAGAATGAAAACCACTTTATCACTCTAGTCTTCACATTCCAACCGCATGTCATCTATAACTAACATCAACTACCATTGATTCAATGCTTGTTTAACCACATAAGCATAAAAATTCATACTTAATTAATCCACCACTAAATTTCCCTTACCCAATGTGTACATGAATTAAAAATAAAACATCCATAGATAGTCCATCCATCTCTTTTGAATCAAGTTCAAATATATTTTAGAGAAAATATACTTTAAACTATTATGATCAGTAAAGCCTGTTAAATTCTCACCAAATAGATAATGACACCACATTTTCAAATCATGAACCACTGCCACCAACTCCAAATCATGCATTGGGTGGTTCCTCTCATGAAACCTCAAATACTGTGAACCATATGCAACCACATGATCCTCTTTAATGATAACACACAAAAAACCTGATCCCGATGCATCATAATACACCATGTACCCTTATCATGGTTCTGGTAGAACCATGATTTGTAATGATATAAGATGAACCTTAAGCTATTCAAAATATTTCTGAAACTGCTCATCCCATTGAAATGGAACATTTTTACTTTTCAAATCTATCACCAGTGAGGATAATCATGAGAAATCATGAAAAAACATTGACAATAGCCAGCTAGACCAAGGACGCTCCGTATCTCAGAAACATTCTTTGGAAGTTTCCAAGAGATAACAACCCCTATCTTTCCTGGATAAACTGAAACACCCTTCTTAGAAATAACATGGCCAAGGAAACGAACATCCTGTATCTAAAAGTCACACTTCTTCAATTTGGCATAAAATTGATGATCTCTCAAGATCCCCAACACTATCACCAAGTGTTTCTCATGCTCCATCCTTTTAATGGAATACACCAATATATCATCAACAAATACAACAAAAAAAGAATCCATATATCTCTAAAATATACGATTCATCAGTTCCATGAAAACGTCTGGTGCATTTTTCAGACCAAAGGGAACAACCACATACTCATAATGGCTACAAATACTTTAGAAGGATATTTTTGGTATATCCTCCTTTCGCACCCGCAATTGATGATATTCTGACTGAAAATCAATCTTGGAGAACCATTGAGATCCCATTAACTAATAAAATAAATAATCAATGCATGGAAGTGGATATCTGTTCTTTATTGTACGCTGATTAAGCCTATGATAATCAACACATAGACGCAGAGTTCAATCCTCATTTTTAAAGAACAAAATTGGCACTCCCCACACAGACATGCTAGACCAGATGAACCCTTTATTCTCTAACTCATCCAACTAAACTTTCAATTCCATCAATTCTGTTAGTTCCACATGGTAATATGGAATTGAGACATGATTGGTCCCTATAAGTATATCAATTTTAAACTCCACTTCTCTCACGGGTGGGAACCCTGATAATTCTCTGAGAAAGACATACAGAAACTAGTGAAAAATTACTGGAAAAATACTATGCTAAGATCCTTCCATTGATGCCAATGATAATGTCACAAACTGAAATTATATCATTCCAATAAATAGTGACAATAATCCTATTCTACCTATATTTTTATTCTTCCCTCCTCTAAAGAGATGTTTGACACCATCATCCATCATGAAACTAACCATTCACACATAACAGTCGACATGAGCCTTAAACATCACCAACCAATCCATACCAATAATTATGTCATAAGAATCTATCTCAAGAACTATGAAATCCCACATCATCTCAACCTCATACACAAATATACAACAAGATCTACATAGGAAGTCACAATAGTCTCTTTGAACTAGAGGAGTTTGAAGTTTTAAAATAGAAGGTATCATTTCCACAGTTAAACCCATAAAATTAACAGTATGAGAAGTAATAAAAGAATGAAAATCACTAGTATCAAAAAAATTATTTCATCAAGGTAGAATTTAAAACAACCATACCTCACCCAATGGATGGTATCGACTAATCATCCATCACAACCTTCTCAACTCTAAACAACTGTTTTCCTGCCACACTGTGCTCTTCATTTCCCTAATAAGGAGTCATGGTATTTCTAGAATCAACCAAAATAACTTATTCTACTGATGAGGGGTATGATGCTTCCCCCCTCCCTATCCAGACATAGGACACCTGCGACCCCTGAGGAGTGTCACAAACACCCAACCTCTGAGCATTACAATAAAAATTCTAATGATTCCCCATCTGTTTAGAGTTATGAAATGCTTGTGGTTGTTCTATACAATCTCACTTGATGTGGAATGTGGAACCACAATAAAAACATCATGTCTTACTTTGAGGCTACATAGGAAGATTCATCGATCCCACCGTCAGATTCTGATCCATAATCCCACCCAAAAAATAAGTGTATCTATTCTGCTTGACCCCAGTGTTAGAGTTCCCACTATTTATCGTTGGTACCAACATGCTTATCTCATCAATATCTCCCAAAATATCCCATTTAACTACTATTTCTATATTCACCATTATCCTGTAATCATTTATACGTAGAAAAATTACTTTAGAATGAATTTCCTACCGCAACCCAGCTTCAAAAATACATGCCTTAAATGATGTACTACTCACCACCTTGGGTACAAAATGCACAAAGTTCATAAAATTAGCCTCATATTATCAAGAAGTTCTCTTGCTTCATCCTAAAGAAATATATTATGTGATGAATTTTGAATACACGAGGTTAAATGTTTTTATTAAATAATTTTTCAAAACCCTCCCTTGTCATACCTTGCTCCGTTCCATCTTGGACTGCCAAATCCCACCACTGATGTGCAAGATCTTCTAACATGTGCATGGCTAGCTTAACTTTCATCTCTACCAGTGCTCCCAAGAATTCAAATAGCCTATTTATTCTATTCTACCATACTTCTTCCCTTTATATCTCTGAATCACCCCTAAAGATGGGTGAATTCTTCTTCTGAAACTAAACCACATGATCCACATGCTTTGGATAATCTTCTTTATTCCCACTTTACATAGCTTGGAAATCTTTCACTATACTCTGTACTAGCTGCTGGTTCACCTAGGGATCAGGTGAAACCTCATTCTTAGTAACCTCCTCTGGTTGGTCTCTATGATTCCTACCTAGTTCCATTTTTGTTAATAAAAACCACCATATGTCTTAATCCCTTACCAAGAAAACATTTACAATTTAAAAGTCAATTACATAGCAACTATCAAAACCAAGATTTCCATTATTTTACATTTCCCATGTTGATCCATTTTTGAAAGTAGATCCATTTTCAAAAGTACCACAACTATACACCTTTCAAATCCATACATTTTGAAAATAATTCAAATATTTTCCACAAATCAATATATTCATACCACAACATATTTCATTATGCCATATGAAATATGAAATCTAAGTGGGAAGTCATTTTTACGATGAATTCCATGCTCACCTCATTAGATACACCCACAAAAATGAGATTTACAATGACAATAAGTGTCTCCAAAAAAGTTATTTACCCAACTCCCTAGTAACTTGAAGTTCAACATAAAAGAGTTATCTACATCCTTTTATTCTATACATTTCAAGTTCCATCAGTTTTACTCCAAACTTCCATCCCAACTCAAAGAATGACTGATAATGAGTGCCAAATCCAAGACCAATACCAAGAATTGATGCCAAAGGATTGAACAATTTATAGCCCATGTAACGTCCCACCCTTTCCTCATTGTCTTGAGAAGGTGGTGATATTATATTTGGCCTTAGGTGATGTTCTCAGGGTGCAAAAGGATGGAAATAAATTCCAAGGGCTTCAAGAATAGTTGGGGAATGATTTTAAATTAGAATAAAACCAACCAACCAGACTACACATAACCAATTACCACTACATGATGCATGCCCACAACATAGACCCCAAAAAACATCTTACCAAGACATAACCAAACTATTCCACAACAATTCCCATGGACCAATACCACTAGATCATAAGAATACCAAAATCAGAGTACCAATAGGAATACCAGACAACATGACCCAAAGGAAACCATGACATGCTCCATGTCTCTACACCAAGATACATGATCTAAGCATCACCGTACCACCCAAGCTTCATGATGAACCGCTACCAAAATGAGATTATTTACCCTTACCCGTGTCTTTGAAAACGACATCTGAAAAAGCACCAAAGTGCCAAAGCAGGGGGTGAGTAAAAATACTCAGTAGGTTTTCCCCAAATGACTTCCTTACACAATACACTATTATAGGACCATTAGAACATTTATATAAAGGAGTTTATATAAACATCAAATAGTGAAACAATTTCCAGCAATCCAAACACACCATTTCCAAGATAGTTTCACCCAAATACACACAATACAAGGGAAAGACAACAAACAAGTCATCATCCATTTTACCATCACATATTATTAGAATAAATTCATCTTTCATAGCCACATGAATAATCAAAACATAACAATAATACTTCACACACTCAACCTGGTGTAACAATCATGGTGGAACATCCCATCCAAGCCCGTTTACTACTTTCCAAATCTAGCAGTCCTTCCCACCCACTTATCCTTGATGGTGTCCCTTTTGTACATTATACATCCCGTTTTTATAATGGTACTCCCCACCCACTTCTCATTATTCCAAGAGAAGCATAAAATTCTTAATCCAATAAACAAGCACATACACCTATTAAATCCACAACAATATGCACCAACTATTTCACAACCAAACAATCCCTTAATCCATTAACCATGAAAATTAATATTTCAATAAAACAACATTTTTATTAAAACCCATTTTTTCAAACCATTTCCATAAATGAAACCAAGAAACTGATTTTAAAATCATCATTTTAAAATCCAACAACAACAAATAAAATTTCACTGAAATCTCCCATTTTCCCAAAAATCCACAAAACATCACAAAGGGAATTTCCCTCAAGCTTCGCACATCATAATCAAAAATTAATTTCAAGAAAAACCAATTTATTGAATCCAAGGCTTCCAATTCAATCAAAATGGATTCAAGAAAGAATTTGCATACCTTAGGGTTTCAGTGAAAACAACCAACTCATGACTGAACCACAAATCCGGGTGAAATATTCTCTAAAAACCCCTTAGATCTCTTTTACTAACATCAACAAGACCAACTCTTAAAATTTTAGGCAAAACACTAGATCTATATGTGATGGTTTTAGATCTAGAAAACCAATAGATATGGAGAAATAGATCTAAGTAAAACCAAGAAAGATCCAAGAAAGAAGGCTTACCTGAAGAGAATCACCTTCATCCCACCTTGAAAACCCTTCAATTCACTTCCAAAATGAGTGGGAGAGTCCCTATAAACCTTGAGAACAAAAAATCCTAAGTAGTTTTAGTATGGGAGAAGAGATAAAGAGTTTAGGTAAAATCTTATGTGGTACAATTTTTAAAAATCCACTTTTTAATGCCACACAATGTTAGCTCTCACGGTTAGGAAAATTGTGCGCTAACTATGGTTATGATATTACCTCAAGAGGGACCCCACATGGTTTCCTTTCATAGTTTGAAAAAATTTTCTCAAACCATGCACAACCCATATGAATCCCACTGCCTTTACTTGCATGATTACCTAGATATCCTGCATAGCTTCACCAAATTGTGCTCAAACCGTACTCCCCTAGAAATCCTCTAAACCTTTCCAAATCCCTCATAAACTCTCCTAAATTTTACCCAAATACTTTAACCACATAAAAAGTCATAAAAAGTGTTACATAAGTGCTAAAATTAATATTAGGTAACAAGGTGAACTTAATTTTTAGTCATAATGAATAGTAAAAAAAGTAAAAAGTGGCTACCACAGTTAAGTCAAAACATGTTTACCAAGGTGGGGGAAATATAATAAGATAAGGCTTAAAATGAACTAAACACTTTCTCAAAAATTATTTGTTGATTTTATTTATACATTAAAAAAATCACCTTCAAATAGGAGTTATTATGGAGCCATTTTTTCAGGAAAGTGGCTTAATAATATTTTAAAACATTGAAAAATTACAATTGCGCCACACCTCAACAATAAAAAGGGAACCTCCTACCCTACCATATTCACACATATTTAGCCATTTATCTTATTAAAAACCTTCCAAAATATCTCCCAATAATCCTTATACATGTTTTATAGGTTTTTTATTCACAAAATACAATCCTTGGTTCCTTAAGAAGAGATCCAAATGCTGTTTCTCTATGATAAGGTAATCATCTTAGCCAATCTCTTTCTTTTTAATTATTATTTTATGACCTCAAATTATGTAATAAATATTAAAATATAATAAAACTAGTATATAATATATACTTATATCTTATTATGCTAATGAAATAATATTTATCCATCTCCTTCTTCACCAAATGGGAAACAAAACCATCACCTGTGTGTACAAAAGACAACCATTGAGCAAATCGATGTAATTTATTTCCATCACCGCCTCACATAGATAGTTATAATGATGGAAAAAATTAATTTATATAATAATTATGACATAATAATTATTTTTTAAATTTAATATATCATCTAATTTCTTACCATTTCAACCATTAAAAAATTATAACATCCCTTGTCTGTACGTACGACTTACCATCTCTATAAAACGATGCGATTCATTTCCCATATCCACATTTGAAAGAAGGATTATAAAAATAAATATAATAAATGAATATAATATTTATAACATTAATATTATTTTGAATATGATGAAACTATAACCTATACACAAGTACCAAAACATCCGTGATTAAACACACGTGAGAAAACTAAGTACTTAACACCTGAAACAAAGATAATAATGAAAGATTATCGATGAACAAGTGATAAAATCATTTTATTAGATCATATATGATATTATAAATATGAATATGGTTCAATTATAAATTAATAACATGTTTAAAACCATTATACAAACTTTTAAATCATTTTCAACAATGTGTAAGTGTGAGGTAAAAGATTTCATCTCAATTTCCACTCCACTGAGACATATTTAGAATTACACACCTATTTTATATTATATATTGTATATAAGGACCCATTAATTTATTTAAAACCAATATATATTTATTCATGGGGATTAAATTTTTAATTTGTAACGCCCCGACCCCAGCTACCCAGAGTCGGTGCATTACTTCGTAACATTGGCATGATCACAAAAGATCAAGTCTCGAAAGACCGATTAGTTTAGTAGCCTTGGAAACAATAGATACATTCATAAGTCTTACATTACATCATAAAGTGAAAAAATAATAACAAAGTCTTCATAGTCCACACTCATATCCTCTTCTGACTATCCCTGCAGGTCATTCATAAAATACTTCTTCACATCCTGGAAAATATTAAAACATTGAAAGGGGTGAGCTTAGATGCTCAGTAAGGATAACAATATTGCGGAAGCTTTCATAAATAAACATAAACATTTAAGGCAATGTATAACTAAAACAAAAGCCTTTTAAACTTTAACATCAACATAATATGGCAAAGGTAAAATGAGAATAATTCCATTTACTTCTTTACATGGATATTCTACTGGTCGAATAATCACATGCAATATCAATAACCACTTTCATAACGATGGAATGCATAATTCCAGACTATCATAACCACGTAGCCAAGGCCTCGTGCCAAGACCACAAATTAGATTTTGTCAAGGCCTCGTGCCAAGACACTAGTTTGTCTCATGAGACCTGCCGATGCATCGAGGAGCTATAGCGGGATCCACCCGTCACTTATTAAGTCCAATGCATTCCTCGTATGAATAGGTTTAAACATATCATAAACCATAACATAATCGTATCACATAAAACATGCACAAAGGAAACATGAAATTTCCACATTTCAATCACAAGATATCAATAAAACACATTGATATAATAAAAATGATTTCAAAACCATTTTCAATACCAAAATAAAAGAAAGTTAAACTTTGTATTTATTTTTTATTTAAAAAAATGATGGCTTGTAGAGGAAGTCGAAACTCAAATAATGGTCACGGCGGCGGAGAAGTCGTTTTCGCCGCATAAGTACGGAAAGAAAAACATTCCCTTTTGTCGTTTAGCAAATTGCTTCGTATAAAAAAGATTCCTTTTGAATAAACGTAAAAGTCAAAGGGGTTTATACACCGTATAAAAGAAAGTTGTGTATAAAACCAAATATGCCTCAATGAAAGGGGATTGAGACGAAGTCCTTAAATAGATCATTTTTAAAATAAAATAGATCTATTATGTGTATTCACTATAGGTACACATAAAAAAAGTAAAAATACAAAATAGGACGTAATAATATCATGACATAATTTGAAAGTAGGAGATTAACCCAAAGAATGGAAGTTGGGTTAAGAAGATCCCTTACCTTGCGTCTTGTCCTGACTCGACCGTTCTTTAACCTCCTGAATAATAAACTAGAGTTAATTTCTATTTACTTAAGAACCTTTTTCATGTTCATTATTCCTTTTATATCCCTTATTACCATGTTATGAACATTATTTAATTATTTAAGTTAATAACGGTCGTTTTGTCGATCTTTGGTACTTGAGTCAAAAATAAACTTCTTATAATTACAAGTTGTTCATGTGGTGAAATATCCATTATATCCAGAATTATATCCATGATTTAGATATCATATATATCATATATACAGTATATACATTCATTCACAATTTCACGTAACATTAAGAGGTAAGAAATGAAATGCACCGTTCATGGAGACGGTAAGCCGTACGTACGCATGAACGCTACTTTCATTTCAATTTCATATTTAATGGAACTAAATCATAATGATATAAATTTATAATATAATTACAGTATAATATAGTGTATAATACCATTTAATCCATCCTTTATACATCCCACATATGGCATTAACGATTCAAATCACTTTGAGGGGGCGGTAGTCCGCACTTCCTAAAATGAAATTATCGCGTTTTACCCATAATGGAAATCGTAAAGTATGCCATAAATGAGAAATACAGAAGCATAAGTAAAACATAAACATATTTTATATCATATATAAATATAGTGACATCTTAATGGCCTCCTTTGAAGGTGTTATATGAGTGTTGAACAATCATCGTTTCGTGAGGCAGAAATTCGCCATCCACAGAAACCTTATGTTCTTTAACCATTAGATGTAGGTGTGTGTAAGTGTAGCTCGAATCATTCTTATAACAACATCCTAGTATATTGAGGATAATGGTGTTGTTACAAAAGAAATGAATAAAAAGAGTTTAGGGGGTTGAAGAATAAAAATAAAAGAAAACAACATTAGAGAAGACATTACCTCAAAATCGGGTAACTCTTTTTGATTTGAGCCAAAGGCTTCCTTGGGAAGAGTTCTGCCCAAAGTTAGGCTTCTATGAGTAAGAGGGGGAAGTTGGGAGAGTATTTGAGCAGAGTTTGTCCGAGCCAAATGGCTTGAATGTGTGAATGAGGTGGTAGAGGTGGGGGCCTTTTATAAGTGGAGAGGAGGGGCACTTTTGGAAAGTAATGAAATGTTATTCAATTATACAATGATTTTCGGTTTCTAAAGGTCCCACACTTATATAATTCGTGGATAAGGTGATAAGGGTTCGAAATATACCCATCCAATAGTCTTTGGAAAAGTGTAAGCCTTGGATTTTGCATTATCTTTTCATTTTATTAAAATCGTTAAATAATGAGGCCATCGCTGCATCATAATGATGTCATAAATAATTTAATTTATTTAATTTTTAAAAATTATAAAAAAAATACTATGATGTAGGAAATCGTTTTAGATTTCTAATGAATATTTATAATCAAAATTTGGACTTGTTTAACCCCACTTAAAAATTGTTTTAGTAAAACAACTCATGTTTGTGTCAATTTAATTTTAACATTAAATAAATATATATTAATGTCATTTTCCAACCAAAGTGGCTCCATGGGGTCCCCAAGTTGACCCATGGGTTGTCATGGTCGGCCATGACTCATCCAATAGGAGTAGGACAAGTGTCAAGCTCATATCATATTATTAAAACATTGTTTTTACCTTAAACTACACTAATTACCTCTAATCGCGATTAAGAACTTAAAAGTTACTATTCACCAAAAATTATTTTAATCTCATTGAACCACATTTTAATTCTTAATGACAACCATGTATGTCGGATTTTTGAAAATCAAATCACAGAAGTGGTAATATTTCATTTAAACGAAAAATCAGTTATTTAACTACCACTTAGTGGTTTCACTATTCATCAAAAATTGAAGTTTTTCAGAATAAGGCCAAAATTTCACCCTAAGCTATAATTGATATTCCGAATTCAAAAATGATGTCTATTTTAAAAAATTCCAAACATATAAGTTGCATTAATTAATTTTATAATTAATTCCCGCTGTTACAACAAATAGCGTGTTTTAAGAAACAATTTATATCAAAAGATTGGCAATTGTTTATGTCCACTTTCAATGTTAAATTAATTCTAATGACCACCATTGAATAAAATGGTAAAAATATATTCTAATTATACCTTAAAACTAATAAATAGTATAATTTATCACAATAAATTATTTTGATTAAAAAAGTTGTTTTAAAGTATTTTTCACTATTCATAAAAATTAGAAGTTCTCAGAAAAATACCAAAAATTCAACATAGGCTAATTTCGATATTCCGAATCCAAAAATGAAGTCCATTTTGAAATATAAAATTTCTATAATTTTAAAAAGTGGTTATTACTATTCATAACGGCTACTTTGATTAGTCGCGGTGTTTTAGAACTCGAAGTTGCGTACAATGCAAGCTATTGCATTATTGAATGAGAAGCGTATCGTGGAAGCTCGGGGTGTTACATTCTCCCCTCCTTCAATAAATTGCGTCCTCGCAATTTGAAATTTTTCTTTGAAAATAAAAGGTTGAAAAGAGAAAATACCTTTGAGGAAAACCCACATTGGAAATAAGGTTAATAAATATATAACATTAAAAGAAAGCAGGATAAGTACAAAGGTCACCCGATATAGCCCATTCTAGGATTATATGAAAATATGGATATGGAGGAGAAACAAACCATCAAGGTCTGATGGAGAGTTATAGAAAACAGGATTGGGAGAAAGTTTAACCACAAGAAAATCACAAACTTGTGATTGGTTAAACGGTCATTGAATCCCCAGTTGGAAAAGTTAACCGACAACATTTTTGTTTTAAGTTACCTTTTATAATGTTGAGGAATTTATTTAGGAGATTTACTAAGAACGTAAGGGAATATACATACTTGTTATGTATACTTTCATTCGTTAATAAATTTTTACCACAAACCCAACTTTTACTCCAAATGGTAACAGAACTCAAAAATATTCTATTTATCCTAATTGTATAAGGTTCAAAATGTTAACACATACCATTTAGATTAGTAAAACTATTTTGTAATAACCAGGGACTTCCTGTAGGCTAGTGGTAGGAAATAAAGGCTTGTCGCACTATGGTTGTGGGTTCGATTCCTGCAGCTTTGTCCGACACGACGGGTTATTCCCCACCCTGTAGGTTGTCCTTTTTCCTAAAACTATAGTATTATAATATTCCAAAAATAATCTTCAGAAATTCTTTAACCTTAAACAATACTATCCATGGTTCAACTTAATCCATTCCAACCTTAATAGTTATCCAAAATACCTCAGTCCAGACTTTCTCTAAAAGGTCTCTAAATTCCAAAATCAATTGTAACATCAGATTCCCCAAACAAAGAAAAGTTTCTCTTATTGTCACATACTTAAAATATGATTAACTTAATCATATTAAAACCTTACTGAAATCAACAAGTACTGCAGTACAATCCATATATATATATCACATTATTCTTATAACCAGAATATAATCCTTGAGTCCAAAAGCACCAATACATTAATTATTCCGCTTCAACTGTAGTCACAACATAAGATTGGCCTTGATCCCTTGGCCTTTTCTGAGGTATGTTTCCTTGACGCTTAGGACATTCATTTGCATAATGCCATGTTTCCCTACAATTGTAGCATTCAACTTTGACAGCCTCTTTCTTTCCCTTGCAATCACGATCCTGGTAACCCTTTTCTCCACATTTATAACAAACTCCCATTCCTTTTAGGCAAGTACCAGGGTGATTCTTCCCACAATTATCACATAATGGAAAATACTTCTTTCCCTTTTTCCCTTTATCTGTCTCTTGTTCCACCGTTCTCTTCTTCTCTTGCTTTACTTTGTTGTCATAAGACTTAGAGAATTCCTTTTCTGTCTTGATAGCACACGAGACAATATCTTCGTATGATGAGAAGGATTGTGATACTAAAGCTCGACGGAGAAATGGTTTTAACCCATCAAAGAAACGATCAATCTTACTCCTTGGGTTACGTATATAATCGGCAGCATGCCTCGCTAACCTTGTAAAGTTAGCCTCATACTTTGCGACATTCTCATCCTCCTTCTGCCTCAAACTCAGAAATTGCCTTTCCATATCTGCTCGATGGTCACGAGGAAAATATTTTTCTAAGAAAATCTCTTTGAACTCCCTCCATTCCATATTCTATACGTCATCATCTTCCTTTGTGTTTTGAATCAGCGACCACCACTGATCGACATCTCCAGTGAGACGGTAAACTGCCATGACAACCTTCTCCCTTTCACTACTCCCTAAGGCATGGAATATTTTCTCTAAGGAATTTATCCATTGCTCAGATACTGTAGGATTTGTACTCCCATTGAAGGTTGGTGGTTGTTGCCTCATGAAACGGTCTAGCATTGATCCTCCATGTTGCGGATCAGGGTGCTCCATACAAGTAAGGTTATTATTCATAACCTGCGTGAGTTGTCCCAGTACGGTGAGAAGCTGATCAGCACCAGTTGTATCTCCAGATCCACAATAATTATCTTGAGCAGGAGGGAAATCCCTACACAGAGTTCATGCATTGATACGGTTTCCATTCCTTCCACTAGGTTCCATTTCTAAACAATGGCATAAACTAGATTAGTTTATGAATCAAAATACATAATTCCATACTTGTTAAACACTTTACATAAATTGAACTATTTATGGATATAATCCATAATCATAAAAAGGAATGTTTTCTTTGAGGAAGTATGTACTCATAACCCTTCATAGTGGTTTGTAAATAAAATGAGAATTATCCTAAGCATATCCCTCGGGAGTGTCGTAACCAAGAGTGCAGCAAGGCCTGTTGTCGTGCACTAGTTCCCGTTCGAGTCTAGCTCAAAGCGGTGTTTTCGGGTTTTACCCCTAGGTACATCTGTGCTAGAGCCGCCTCTACCTGCTCGTATCCAGACAGGGATGTATTGCTCGGAAAACTCATAACATCTCTATAATACCAAAATTCTAGGAAGTTCTTCTATACTAATCCTCAAAGTCTATCTTTGGGCTATGTGCTCTAATCAGAGTTTATCTAAATCTAGCTTCCAAGGTTTGTACTAAACTGCCTCTGATACCAACTGTAACGCCCCGACCCCAGCTACCCCGAGTCGGTGCATTACTTCGTAACATTGGCATGATCACAAAATATCAAGTCTCGAAAGACCGATTAGTTTAGTAGCTTTGGAAACACTAGATACATTCATAAGTCTTACATTACATCATAAAGTGAAAAACTAATAATAAAGTCTTCATAGTCCACACTCATATCCTCTTCTGACTATCCCTGCAGGTCATTCATAAAATACTTCTTCACATCCTGGAAAATATTAAAACATTGAAAGGGGTGAGCTTAGATGCTCAGTAAGGATAACAATATTGCGGAAGCTTTCATAAATAAACATAAACATTTAAGGCAATGTATAACTAAAACAAAAGCCTTTTAAACTTTAACATCAACATAATATGGCAAAGGTAAAATGAGAATAATGCCATTTACTTCTTTACATGGATATTCTACTGGTCGAATAATCACATGCAATATCAATAACCACTTTCATAATGATGGAATGCATAATGCCAGACTATCATAACCACGTATCCAAGGCCTCGTGCCAAGACCACAAATTAGATTTTGTCAAGGCCTTGTGCCAAGACACTAGTTTGTCTCATGAGACATGCCGATGCATCGAGGAGCTATAGCGGGCTCCACCCGTCACTTATTAAGTCCAATGCATTCCTCATATGAATAGGTTTAAACATATCATAAACCATAACATAATCGTATCACATAAAACATGCACAAAGGAAACATAAAATTTCCACATTTCAATCACAAGATATCAATACAACACATTGATATAATAAAAATGCTTTCAAAACCATTTTCAATACCAAAATAAAAGAAAGTTAAAACTTTTTATATATTTTTTATTTAAAAAAATGATGGCTTGTAGAGGAAGCCGAAACTCAAATAATGGTCACGGCGGCGGAGAAGTCGTTGTCGCCGCATAAGTACGGAAAGAAAAACATTCCCTTTTTTCGTTTAGAAAATTGCTTCGTATAAAAAAGATTCCTTTTGAATAAACGTAAAAGTCAAAGGGGTTTATACACCGTATAAAATAAAGTTGTGTATAAAACCAAATATGCCTCAATGAAAGGGGATTGAGACGAAGTCCTTAAATAGATCATTTTTAAAATAAAATAGATCTATTATGTGTATTCACTATAGGTACACATAAATAAAGTAAAAATACAAAATAGGACGTAATAATATCATGACATAATTTGAAAGTAGGAGATTAACCCAAAGAATGGAAGTTGGGTTAAGAAGTTCCCTTACCTTGCGTCTTGTCCTGACTCGACCGTTCTTTAACCTCCTGAATAATAAACTAGAGTTAATTTCTATTTACATAAGAACCTTTTTCATTTTCATTATTCCTTTTATATCCCTTATTACCATGTTATGAACATTATTTAATTATTTATGTTAATAACGGTCGTTTTGTCGATCTTTGGTACTTGAGTTAAAAATAAACTTCTTATAATTACAAGTTGTTCATGTGGTGAAATATCCATTATATCCAGAATTATGTCCATGATGTAGATATCATATATATCATATATACAGTATATACATTCATTCATAATGTCACGTAACATTAAGAGGTAAGAAATGAAATGCACCGTTCATGGAGACGGTAAGCCGTACGTACGCATGAACGCTACTTTCATTTCAATTTCATATTTAATGGAACTAAATCATAATGATATAAATTTATAATATAATTACAGTATAATATAGTGTATAATACCATTTAATCTATCCTTTATACATCCCACATATGGCATTAACGATTCAAATCACTTTGAGGGGGCGGTAGTCCGCACTTCCTAAAATGAAATTATCGCGTTTTACCCATAATGGAAATCGTAAAGTATGCCATAAATGAGAAATACAGAAGCATAAGTAAAACATAAACATATTTTATATCATATATAAATATAGTTACATATTAATGGCCACCTTTGAAGGTGTTATATGAGTGTTGAACAATCATCGTTTCGTGAGGCAGAAATTCGCCATCCACAGAAACCGTATGTTCGTTAACCATTAGATGTAGGTGTGTGTAAGTGTATCTGGAATCCTTCTTATAAAAACATCCTAGTATATTGAGGATACTTGTGTTGTTACAAAATAAATGAATAAAAAGAGTTTAGGGGGTTGAAGAATAGAAATAAAAGAAAACAACATTAGAGAAGACATTACCTCAAAATCGGGTAACTCTTTTTGATTTGAGCCAAAGGCTTCCTTGGGAAGAGTTCTGCCCAAAGTGAGGCTTCTAGGAGTAAGAGGGGGAATTTGGGAGAGTATTTGAGCAGAGTTTGGCCGAGCCAAATGGCTTTAAAGTGTGAATGAGGTGGTAGAGGCGGGGACCTTTTAAAAGTGGAGAGGAGGGGAACTTTTGGAAAGTAATGAAATGTTATTCAATTATACAATGCTTTTCGGTTTCTAAAGGTCCCACACTTATATAATTCGTGTCTAAGGTGATAAGGGTTCTAAATATACCCATCCAATAGTCTTTGGACAAGTGTAAGCCTTGGATTTTGCATTATCTTTTCATTTTATTAAAATCGTTAAATAATGAGGTCATCGCTGCATCATAATGATGTCATAAATAATTTAATTTATTTAATTTTTAAAAATTATAAAAAAAATACTATGATGTAGGAAATCTTTTTAGATTTCTAATGAATATTTATAATCAAAATGTGGACTTGTGTAACCCCACTTAAAAATTGTTTTAGTAAAAAAACTCATGTTTGTGTCAATTTAATTTTAACATTAAATAAATATATATTAATGTCATTTTCCAACCAAAGTGGCTCCATGGGGTCCCCAAGTTGACCCATGGGTTGTCAGGGTCGGCCATGACTCATCCAATAGGAGTAGGACAAGTGTCAAGCTCATATCATATTATTAAAACATTGTTTTTACCTTAAACTACAATAATTACCTCTAATCGCGATTAAGAACTTAAAAGTTACTATTCACCAAAAATTATTTTAATCTAATTGAACCACATTTTAATTCTTAATGACAACCATGTATGTCGGATTTTTGAAAATCAAATCACAGAAGTGGTAATATTTCATTTAAACGAAAAATCAGTTATTTAACTACCACTTAGTGGTTTCACTATTCATCAAAAATTGAAGTTTTTCAGAATAAGGCCAAAATTTCACCCTAAGCTATAATTGATATTCCGAATTCAAAAATGATGTCTATTTTAAAAAATTCAAAACATATAAGTTGAATTAATTAATTTTATAATTAATTTCCACTGTTACAACAAATAGCGTGTTTTTAAGAAACAATTTATATCAAAAGATTGGCAATTGTTTATGTCCACTTTCAATGTTAAATTAATTCTAATGACCACCATTGGATAAAATGGTAAAAATATATTCTAATTATACCTTAAAACTACTAAATAGTATAATTTATCACAATAAATTATTTTGATTAAAAAAGTTGTTTTAAAGTATTTTTCACTATTCATAAAAATTAGAAGTTCTCAGAAAAATACCAAAAATTCAACATAGGCTAATTTCGATATTCCGAATCCAAAAATGAAGTCCATTTTGAAATATAAAATTTCTATAATTTTAAAAAGTGTTTATTTCTATTCATAACGGCTACTTTGATTAGTCGCGATGTTTTAGAACTCGAAGTTGCGTACAATGCAAGTTATTGCATTATTGAATGAGAAGCGTATCGTGGAAGCTCGGGGTGTTACATAATTCCATTTTACTCTTTAAAGTGGTTATAATTTGAAATTTACTAAAGAGGGAAGAATTTATTTTAGAATCTCATTTTTCTTAGATTGCTTATATTTTCATTCAAGGAATATTATAATATATCCTTCATATACCCCATGTATTTTATCATCCTATGTATATTTAAGAATTTTCCATGTTTTATTATAAATTTTCCTATATTTTTCACTTGAACCAAGAAATGATATGTTTAAAAGAAAATATGATCTTATTTCACTTTTTAATGAGGTATACTTTTCTTCCACGTCCATATTTTTTAAAATTGTTTAATAAAATAATTTTTTATTATCTAAAATGATTTATTAATGAAAATTAATATTATCCTTTACTTTTTAAAAGGTTTAAACGAATCGTTTTAATTTTTTCTAAAAGGTTCAATTTTGAATTTCTTTACAGAAATTCAGAAGGAATGTTTCTTTTTAACGTATATAACGTTAAAACAATTTCCCACCACTATAATTATTTTATGATATTAAGATTATTATATAAGTTTTAAATGGTTTTAAAATTTGAAATCTTCAATGAAAACTTATTTTAATGTTTATGTAATGTTTAATTTTATTCTCCAAATGACATGATTTTATTAAAAAACCTATATTTATGATGAATTGATGGTCATAATTTATCTCATATTATTTATGGTCATCAAACTTCTCTTGAAACATTAACTTTTTTTCATAATTTTTCATTAGAAATTACATTTCTCTTAAATATATATATTCTTTGTTTCAAGGATATGATTATTGGCTAAATTGTATAACATTTCCACAAATATTGTTTTACTATGAATGTTATATTATTTACTGGGGAAATATTAATATTCTATATTATTTACTTAATATAGATATTTTTTGATAATAAATATTATTTATGAATAAAATTATTCATTCGATATATGAGGAATGTAATGGAAATTCAATGACGGGTGGGCCCCAAAATTTCACAGTCCCTCGATGCATCAATAGATCTCACAAGAAAAACCAATTGTCTAGACATATTAAATTAGTTTTTGGTGTATACCTATCAAGAGTTTAAACTATTTTAGAGAAAGGCCTTGGTGTTAAAATTTTCATGATGTCTATGATCATTACATCCAACATTATTCATATTTTTGAAGAGGATGTTGCCTTGGATAGAAAGCCAAAGAAAAAATATTATAGAATAAAGAGATTACAAATGTCTAAATGATAGAAAAATATTACAATACTTATTATAAAGGGGGAGTAAATTAGAAAGAATATCTTCCAGCCAAATGATATTTTGATTGATCCTATTGTTGGTAAGGCCATCAGAAACCATGTTGGCTTCACAATAAATATGAGTGATGATGAAGTTGATGTTGAGAAGCGAGTGAGTGCAGTCCATACAATGTGTGGTGATCATCCACACAAGGTGTATCACACCATTTCATATCTCCTTCATAATGGTGGTCAAGTCGCTCTTGATCCAGAGGTTGTTCTAACCACGATACTTGGAAAAAGAAATGGCATGACTCATACTCATCATCTCCACCTCCAATAAAGAAGAAAAGCCTCAACTACCATAAAAGTAGTCAAGGATCTGACCAAGATAGTTCCTGAAGATGTCCTCATAGCTTATAGGGCCTAGATTTACTTTGGATTCACCATCCACATTGAACATAATCCATCTAGGGAAATGAGCGTGCCAGAAAACATCAAAGGTACATCCGGTTTGGAAGAAGTCTCCATCAACCCGAAGATGTTGCAGAATGCTAAAATCATTCACCGCATTGCTGCAATGGCCCTTTAGGAATGAAGAAGATTCACATATGGAAATAAGAATCCACATTTGACCTTCATGATGGCTAAATGATCATTTTTTGTTAATAATAGAATTTATATAATACCATATCACATTAAGAATATCAACAATAATAGTAAGAAAACGTTTCTTAATCTTTTGAGAGCTATCCATATCCGCACATCTCTTTAGTTGAGATTTGACAGAGTTATAAGTCATCAATATGTAGTCAAAGATGTTAAAAACATAGTTCCAAAGAGAATAACCAGTGGAACAAGAAAGAAAGAGGTGGTGGATATCTTCTCTATGTTGATTATAGAGGATACATTTATAGAAGAGTTGAATGCCATGTAATTGGAGGAGATCATGCATGGGGATCCTGTAGTGTGAGAAATGCCAAATAAGAGTAAGTCTGGAAGGTTTGATCCAAGGTTTATCAAAAAATTTAATCCAACCAAAATTACTTTCTGAGTTACAAAAATAGTTGTTGTAAAAGTATTTAGAATTGAGCATACCATTATGAGAAGATTCCCAAATTAAGAAATCATCATTATTAGAGAAAGGGTAGTTGTCAATGGCATTCGTAATGGTTTTCAGGGAGCTGATTATTTGGGGAATTAATAACATATCTGATAGAAAGGGTGGCATTCAAATCTGTTTGGTCATGAGGGACCATGGAGATTAAAGGAATTCTAGTCCAATTATCCAACCAGAAGTTCATAGAAGAATCTCTAGAGACCATCCATCTAGCGTAGTTCATAATGGAGGAAAATATTTTTTTATGGATGCACAAATAGAGTAGGTGAGAAAATTCGAGTTTCCTTTCTTAATTTTTCAAGGAATCTATTTTTTAGTAAAGAAATGGAGTCAGATTTATTATAGAGAAGATTCCAAGTGAGACTGGCTTGAAGAGCCACATTAAAGTACTTAATATTTTTTATTCCTATACCACCTTTGTTGATGGGTTTGAATAGGTCAACGAGGGGATAGTTACAAGTTTGCTTTCCATAGTGCTTCCAGTACAAACGAAATTTTTGATTGAGATATTAATATTTTTTATTAGACTAGTAGGCCATTTGTATACCATCATATAGTAAACCAATTTATAAACAATAATATATTTGAAAAGTCAGAATCTACCCACCGTGGATAGATTATATTATATGCAACCCTTACCGAGTATTTGTGATCAACCTTATTTTGTGTTCCTTTACTAAGGATATAAATATGGAATCATTGAATGAGTTGAAGGATGAAAAATATTTACGTTTACTATGTTTTATATGTTATTTCCAATGTAATATGGGAAGCATGTTTTTATTTTTTTCTTCAGGACTACTGAACTGATAAGTCATTCAGGATGAGATCCCTTATATCTTACAACATTGTAAAAATATAGACACCAACTATAGGTTACTAGAGTTGGGGTTGTTATATAGAAATTATTGGATATTTTTTAAATTTATATCTATCTTAGAAACCATTTAGATTAATTTCATTTTTTTTATTTTATCCAATTTATATTTACTATTATATATATAATTATTAGATTAATTTAATGATTGTTTGTTAATTTGATTTATAATATAATGTTGGGTCGTACTCCTGATTCACCTTAGTCTTCCAGTGAGGACCCTACACATATAACTAATGAGGTGCCTCATCTTACAGTACACATGCCTACTACTACCACAAGGATATAGAAGGTTTCAAGGGCAGGTAAACATGGTTGTCTAGTAATAGAGGATATCTATTCAGTTATTAAAAAAAATTATTAAGGAAATTTATTATTATTTTACTTATCATTACATGTTTTTACTAATATATGTTATTTTTTTATTTTAATTAGATGGAATATGATATACCTGACACTAAAGAATTCAGGAATAAATTTTTATCTATTAAAACTAGGAGATGGAGGGATTATAAATCTACCATAACTAGTGATTTAATTTTTGTTTCAAGATAGTATGAAAATCCATGTTATATATATCCCTTTTTAGATAAAGATACATAAATGAACTTTTTTGAAAGTAGACAACAAGATTCATTATTTGTAAGTGCATTATTATTTTATTTAACTTTTTTATATCACTATAATGATCATATTAATTTTTTTTCCATTAATTGATAAGAATTGAAAAGATCTCATCAAGAGATCCAAATGAAAAACATATACCCTCAACATTTATCATGTGGAGGGTATTCGTTATTGGAACAAAAAATGATTCTAGGAATTCTTCAAAAATTTTGAGCCAAGTCTTTAGGTTTAGTAAATATTGACCCTCTATCCTCACCGCCTAGACAAGAAAAATGAAAGATTGGCCAGATTACCAAAAGAGGGACATATCTTCCCAAATAAAAGAGTGTTGTAGCTGAGAGTATTGTAAGGATTTATTTAAGTTATATAATTTATTCGAGTTACTTTTATACTCTTTATATTTGGTAATTAACTAATAAATTATTCAAATATTCAACACAAGAATCCCTTAAGGAGAAAACTATACAAGGGTCCTTTAGACCTGAGGGAAGAAAGGATTTTTTATCTACTACATTGAGAAAGACCGAAGACTAAGGCCACACATGAGGATACATGGTGGGTGTTTCAATTTTTATTTTTTATTTTTTGGAACATCCTTACAATAGGATATTTACAAAAGAAAAATAGAGGCTTTATAAGATAAGTATTAGGATAAGGATTAGATTATGGAGGAGAGGATCAAAGTTTAATTTGAGGATAGGATAGAAGTTTTAGTACAATTTATATTTGCTGAAATGTAGAGATAATTTTAGGATTCATATCCCACTCCTTCGCCATCAGATGTATATCATACTCTGAAACCCCTGCCTATAGATCCTACTCCTCCATCTTTATCTAAAAATCCCACTTATAGACCTCATCATCATCTTCCCATCTTCTGTGAGTAATATGCTGAGGATCCCCAATATTATATTATAGTATGTGGGATGATATATTATTTTGGGGATATTCTATATCATTAGAAAATGGATATGTATCTAATTTGGGTAATGCTACTATACATTAAAAAGTTTCAGCTTGAGTAGCATTATAGGTAAGCCTTTGACTATTGGGGACAATGTTGGACTTTTTTATTGGGAACATCTCGACTAGTTCGATAACTTACCATTGAGGTATTCATATATTATAAAAATTAGTTCATATTAGTGTGGAATTTGTTTTAATATTTTAATATATATATATAAGAATACATCAAATCTAAATAAATATAGAATAGAAAGTAGAAACAGGTTGAAGACACTTTGACTTTGGATATAATTGCTCTTTTTAAATTATCAAGAAATTAATCTCAGTTATTGGATGCATATGATCTCCCAAAAGATGATGAAATGATTGAACACATTATTATTGTAATGATTTACATGATAAATATCATTGATATTTTTCCTTAATATATACTAGGCCACACAATGATGCAAATATTTTTCATGTAAGTTGATTATAACATATCTTATTGTTATTTAAATTCGATTTATTTAACATAATAATTTTTTATTAGTTATATTTATATAATTTACATTAGAAATTATAAGAAATAAAAGTACAGTTTATTGGACACCCAATTTATTTCCCCATGGGCAAGGATCCTAAATGATGAAGAAATAAATGAATCTATTTTTGAAAGATTAAAGAATGATGCAATTCAATGTTGGATGATTACTTATCTTCATAGGTATGAGACATATATTTACTTTTGTTTATATTAATTTAAAATTTGATAACCTTTTCTTATAACTTTCCATTGGATGTTGGGCATTCTTTATTCAAAATAAAAGTTACTATATTGGTTATGTTCTTTACACGGTGATGTGTGAGAAAAAATGAATGATTTTTTGAAGATGTATGTTTTATTATATGTGTAATTATTTTTATAAAAACATTAACTTTAGTTTCACACATATCATTTTCAAAAATGGTATGGGATTAATATTGTGTGTAAATATTAAATAAGAAAATAAATATTAGATATTTTTAGGCAAAGGTAAATTCATTTATAATTATTACAATTTTACATATACATTAAAAATAATTTTTAATTTAAAACAACTTTTCATAAAATATCATCATCAAAGATTAACATAACTTGTATATAACATTATAAGATATATGTTTCTAGTATCAGGGAACACAGTGAAAGAAAATGGGTTGGGGAATTAATTTTCTTAATCATTTTTCAATTTAACCACATCATCTCTAGTGATGTGTAGCTTGGTATGAAGGAAGAGGATCTAGGGTGATGGTATTAAGAATATAAATAAATAAAATCAATTACCTCATTTGATTTGAAGGTGAATTCAACAACCACTCATTACCGATGATAATTACTCAATGTAACCAGTTTCAAATCACTCTAGATCATCCACACATTCTTTGTAACTCCATGTGAATGATAATTATTGAATTCTGGGTTCTAGTGTATAGATTTGATGAATGAAAATTAATTTTTTATTAAGATAAACCCCCTTTTTAAGGGAGAAGGGGGAAACCTCCATGACATCAAATACTTAGGAAAAAACCCCAAAAATCCAAAAGTCCAATACCATAAACAACCCACAATACATGAGAAAAGATCCTCCCTACATCGAAAACATTGAATCCAGTTTCCACCTTCCATCGCTGTTTAGCTAACTATTCTGTACAATATTGCATGGACCTGGAACCAATGGCCATAACCATACCCATAGTAGATTTGATGAAGCCTTTTACTTCACGATGATCATCACTATATAGATCCTTTGATCCCCTAATAAGAAGTTCAATCGAAGGATTGGATTGACTGATTCTATCTCTAGGATTTGGGGTAGATGAGAGAGTGGCTCTAAAATTTGTGCGCTGAATAGTTACCTAAATCAGAGACTCCTCTCACTTATATAGTAAGGAATAAATACCTAAAAATTACTCCCCAACCCCCAAATACATTTTAATAAGTTATAAATATGATTTATATTTTTATGAATTTTTTGTAATATAATAAATATATTATGTGATAAAAGTGATTCAATAACTTGACTCATTATTCCCACAAATATTAAAAGATCCTTGAATACTAAAATAATATTCACTTGTTGTATATTTTTCCAAGTATTTACTTAACATAACGTGAATAATTTTACTAAATAAATTCAATACCTATCATTCTAAAGTTTAATAATATGAATTTATTTATTTTATGTCAATATTTTAAACTCAGACATTAACCTGGACCCTATGGTGGGGTCTACTATGTCTTAAACTCTTATTAATTAGAATAAGCCATAATTTTGAATACATTAAGTGTGTGGACCTCTGGGATCATATCTAAATAGTAGTGAATACTATTCGAAGACCAGATGCAAAGTCTATATACCCATCAAGTCCCCTAAGGAGATAAGGAATAGTCATTATAATGATTAACTCCAATGAACGCACATTCTGTAATATCATCAATCAGTTTCAAGATATCTTATAAATAAGGATGTATACTTGAGGTTATCATCCTTTCTACCTTTATTATTCATTGACCTTACTAAAATAACTAGTATTATTCTAGAATTTCCATGTATTTAGTGAAGGTACTTCCATCTTGATCAACCAGAATTAAAATATTAGTTCCTTTTAGAAGAAAAAAATTCATCCATTATTATTCAATCAATGACATACTAATATTAGAGCAACCAATAAAAGATAACTCAACATGGAACAAATTTAATGATTTTCTTCTTGCATCAAAGTATATGATCAAATATTATACATGGATAACAATCTCAATTCAGGATACCATTACATGTGTTCGCAGATAGGAACTACTAATGACACTTAAAACCTAAGATGTTTATATTGGAGGGTTAGTCCTCGGGATCTCATATACTCGATATCAAAAAGTGATAACTTCATTAGAAGGAGTATCAATACTTATATTACCCAAAAACTAATGGTCACACATCATATGTGCTATGTCAGCGTGATGTTTTTTGGACCATAGGACATAAGTTTAAGATTACTATCATTGTATCTCTAGGTTCTCATTATAACCTAGGAACTGCTATAACCTTTTGGTATGATAAATAATATATCTAAATTACCATATAATTAGTATAAATACAGATATAAAAACTATTATGGTAAGTATAATCATTCATAACTCACTGTATAAGTGATATGGTAATTGAAAAGTACCATTCAAGTTAGGTATAAGGCACTCACTTTTGAAACCCTCTCATTTGCACTAGATCCAACTTGATAACTATCCTTGTTAGATATGAAATGATTTGATCATAATTATCTTGATTTATTTGTTTATTTATTGGGACTTCAATGGATAAATTTATTTATGTGACCTCACCTTGTTGAGAAATACTCCTCAAGAGTTGGCATCCCCTAGAATATTCCTTTTATCCACAGTCAAAACTTAACATTTTGGCTAGTGCTAATATTAATATTGTAAAAATTTATATTATGATAAAACTTCACTTACTAGGTGAAATTAAAATAACTATAAAAAAACTTTATATATTTTACACTACTTATTTAGCTGCATCAGAACCTTCAATGCACTCAGTATTTATAGATATGGCTACCACTGGATTGAAGGAGACTCTCTTCCTCATTACCTTAGCCTGACGATGATATTAGATTATATTGATCCGAAGGAAGTCCAATTTTTTCCCCTCATTACTAGATTCATTTCCTCTCCAAGTAATAATAACATATACCTTGTACTATCTCATGTACAATTGGATAGTTCTAACTACCTCGCTTGCAGTTCTCCTAGATTTTACTGATATTTTTCTACCATAAAGTATATGTTGGAAATATCACATCTAGTATATTTCATGAAACATGTGATTGATCCATCATAGAATCATATGTAATTATACTCACCAAATAAATCTTCTCCCATATCTCATACATGTCTTAGATATATTTATGCCATGTGACATTGGTAAAAATTATCTCTCGAATTGTTCTAACTTATATTTTTTCAATACCTTGACAACATATGTACTTTGAGTTGGTGTAAGAAACCCATTAAATTTATATTAGTATATCTCATTCCCTATAAATTTGGTTGACACTTTAAGTCAATATTTTTAGAGTTACATTCATTATAGTATTAACTAATTATAAGACTAAATAATTATTTTTTCAATATTTTAAAAATAATTTTTACTTGGAATATAGTAGTGATCCCACTAACCTTTTGTAGACACATAGAAATAATTCATTCCAAATGAATATTATATGATATTGTCTCTTACAATAACCCAAAATTGGATATTAGTAACTGACACACCTTATTATAATCTTATGTGTCACAAAATATTTCTAGTTGCATTGAATTGAAATTTTCAATGAAAGGTGGTATTGACATCCAATACTGAATATAATTATCATAGAAGGTAGCTATAAAAAGTATAATTCAAATAGATTTAAGAATTTCGTCTAATTAAAATGTTTTTATCTTAGAATATGTCTAGACATTTCTAATTAAACGTTTTTTCTATAAATAATTCTTTTTTGGTATGAACTTGACTATCCATGTATTATTTCTCTTGAATACCCACCAAAATGTCAAGATTTGAAACCTTCAAAGTACCAATCACTAATACTTTGATACATGGAATCCATTATTGAATTTTTATTGAACTTGTCGATATTAACTTATTTCCCTTTTCAACTTAATTTTAGGATTCATTATTCTCAATGATTAATGTATCAACTTTCATAGTGAATATAAAACAACTAATATAGTTTCATTATACCTATATAATATGTGTCTCTGGAACATTCCTTTTTTCACAAGTTCTTGTAAAACTTTTTCATATTCCAACAACTTGTATATCTATGGAATTTACTAAATATATGTTAAGCTTTATCCAATTGTGTCAAATAGATATGTACACTCTTTTATAGAAATATATTCTACAAATTGACTATAATTTTTCAATCATAGAGATTTATATAATATCCTATATGAACTATAGGATTCTAACAACGATACACTTTGTATTTTTATTATTATAGGTTTGTTTATATATTTAACCAAAAATTTTCTTCTAAACATATGTTATTATGACATGATGTATTTATATCATACTATAACTCATATTGTATCCATTTTTCATCACATTTTGAATATGGTTATGGGATTGTGTTATTATTTATGAATCTTGTCTTGAAAAATAGTGGATGTTGCTGAAATTCGTATGAGTCTCAATATTGATGATACTTTTACTTAAATCATTACTCTAACATGTATAAGGAAATGTGAATTTAGGAATTAATCCATACTACATTATAATGATCAATTTTTACATTTAAGTCTCATCATCAATCCTACTTACCATCATCATAGATTTAATGTGTACAAGGAACTGTGTGTTTAGGAATTACTCCATGATACATTATAGTGATTGATGAATTCTTGGTCAAGATATTCCTCAACACATTGACATAAAGAAACTCATATCGTCTAACCATGCATATTTCACACTTCACTCTTATATTAATTAAAATTCTTATAGGAATATTATGAAGTATATAAGTTTATCTATAGCTTAACTTTGGAATAGCTCATGCGATCTTGCTAAAAAAATTCCAAAATATTTATGGATTACCTTTATTTCTAAATGTTTATTTGTATAAAGTTAGATAAGTAAATGTGTCGATAATACCTAATGTCTTTAATTCCAAATATTGTAAAACCATACTCGATATATCATTGAAAACTACTTAGTTTTACTAGAAAAATAATTATATTTCCACAATTTGGTATAACTGAGTATTACATTCTATATTAATTAGTTATTACTAATTATTCAAGCATTTCTGAACTATTATTTGAGTATTATACATCACAAACAACATTCATTCCAAAAATTTAATAATGTATCCTTGTGTTCAATGAACATATGAGATAAATATTTTGATAATACAGAAAAAAAAATTCAGCTAGAACCAATATGAATGATAATTTTATGCAGTGTAGTTCTCACTATTGACTTAGGAATCATCCTTTCTCAGCTACGTGGAGAATTAAACTTACTTCTTGTAATGTTTCAATAATTATTATTTTACTATATTTAGATACAAATTTAGGACACACATTCAGTATCTAATACCTAAAAATTAAAATAGAAACATCACTTATAATTGATGAATATAACTGAACAAGAAGCGACTACTTGATTCTTAAATTCAATTTATAGCAGTTGATCTTCTATAGAATTATCTCCGGACATGAAAAGAAAAAATCCTCTTATATAATGATATTTCTCTTATATTTTTAAGGAGGTTTTGGAGGTTCATTTAGAATCACATTTTCCATTAGCCTTTTTCCATTTGTATTTCAACCTTTTCACCATAAGAACTAAATATTAATATTTCTTTAGGTTCTTATTTTCTTAGAAAATATTACCCAAATAACAATAAACCATTTTCTCCATATTTATCATTTTTAAATATTAAACAAAACTAGAGTAAGTGGGAGATAAATATATAGGAATGGGATATATTGAAAGATAATGATCCTTCTTTTAATTTACAAAAAAATTGTGTAATCATCATCTCATTCACATATCACTTCACTTTATCCTTTTAGGATTCTTAGTGATGAGACAACATGTGAAACAATCCAAATCCTAATTACCAAGAACCAAACCTGGTCAACCCTAAACCCGGTCACTCAAGACGTCCTAGGAAAAGGCCCAAGAGGTGTTCTCGATCCTCCTAGGTTGATAGCTAGTGCCAAACATCAAACATAATCCAAATGGGAATGATGTATACCAATATAAATTGATATAAACAAAAAAAGATAGATCACACAACATAGATACACTGAATAAAAGTACATAAATAAAAATATACAAATACAACTACAACAGAAATAAATATAAAGAAAAAACATACTAGACCCAAACCAGAAACCGATAGGATATCCATGTGACCTCTTGGTCACCACCATGAATAATACCATCCTGATCTATAGGAAAACCTAAAAAAATATAAACTTTAAAAATATATTGGTTCTACCAACACTAAGTGGAATAAGTAGGGTGCGAGCACAAAATAGATCAATAGGTAAGCACCATAGAATCCATACATGTCATTTCTTGAAACAGTCCATAAATTATAGTTTTAAAATACATATAAAGAAATTATAGTTTTTATAATTTAGAAAAGAAAGTAAATATTTACATTTAAAAATCTAGTTTGAAAACTAAATACCACATATAAAACACAACCTAAATAATGTATAAAAGAAAGAAAAATATAAAATAAGAACAAGAAATAGGGTATATAAAAAAGATGAAAATAAAGATAAATAGTAGAAATACAAGTTGGAAAACACTAAATAAACAAGTAACTAAAGTGATACAAATAGAATTGGAATATAAAAATATGTAATCTTGGGAATTTCTAAACCTCCCTAGAAGAAATCCCTAGACACGCTCAGTTCGGAAACATCTTCCAGCATATGGTGCAACTCCACAGTCAATAACCAACCTAGAAACTCTAAAATAGCCTCACTAGTAGAAAATACCACCTGAAATATCCTCTATATAGGGGGTTATAAACCTTTTAATCATGACTATACATTAATAATCACTTAAACCTCTAGATTAGACCCATGAATCCCATGATAGTAGTATATAGAAGGGTGAGGAGGTCATTGCATGCTTGGAGTAACCCTTATTTTACACCATGTATGCCTTTCCCATTCTCTGACACTGACTATGAGAATTACCTCTCAATTAAAGGAAACCTATAGGGGTTTATTTCGTACATAGAATCATTCCAAAGGGTCAAATGGTCCTACACATCCTATGAATTTAAAACCAATTTCCAAATACATTACAATGTACAAACTGGGCCTTAAAATTTTCCAAACCAAACCATGCTCAATGAAAATAAATTTATTTCCAAACCATTTCCCTAACCAAGGTGAAAACACAATTCAATCTTAGAAGGTTCAAAATATGCCTTTAAAATCATGGGGTTACCAATTCATGTTTTAAGGTACCAAATGGGAAATTTTTTAGGTAACACATTTAGAAACCACACATGTTGTAATTTAGACACCAATAAATCGTTTACAAACCACTTATATTTCATTGGAAATAGAAAATCTATTTAGAAATCATTGGAATATTTTAGGAGAACCATTTAAGAGATAGAGTGGAGAAGAGAAAGAAAACATGAGAAGGGTGTTTCATAAAATGGGGTTTCAATATAGACATCTTTATAGTGTCACTATTCATATGTGTGTGACTATCTATATATTAACCCCGATGCGCATATATATATGAAAAAATTCACCATGATATAAATATATAACTATAAAGAGGTCCATTGGTCCAATCAAAAAATGAAAAGAGTTCCACATTCCATCATAAGAATTCACACATAGAAAAAAAACCATAGAAAAGAAAAACCAAACACACACACAAGGCTCAATGCACAAGTAACCCAAACTATAATAACCTAAACAAGGAAAAAAAAAATCCCAAAACACTCAATTTAATTTTTAAAGACCAATTATAAATTTATCAAACACCTTGCATGCATATACAAATAGGAATAATTAAGGCAGTCCTTTAAAACCAATTTGTATCAAACTACCAACATGATAACACTATAATAAATCAAAATAACACTTCCTAAACATGAATAACACATTTAAAAATTATTAAATAAGTCTCAAGAATCAAATTGAATGTTCCATAATGGAAATGGATGGAAACACCAACTTCAACAGGGTGTGATTGTGATGAAACTATAAGAAAGGGAAGAACCTAGCCCAAGAATCAAACTGTGTGCCCTAGAATCAAAGAAATCAACCCACATTAGCCAAACCCCACCACATGGTTAGTAAAACGTTATCTAAGACAAGAAAGAATAAAAGAATAAGAGATAAAGAGAGGAATATGAGAAAATTGACCAGAAATCAAGTAAACTCACATAGAAATCTTGGAAGAGATTCAATGGTGGAAAGAGAAGAGCAGATATGGGTTTAAGAGACCCCTTAGTGCACCTAAAATGAATGGGGGAGGAGAATAAAATGTTGGGGTTTAACTTAAGGATGGGAAAACATGGAAATTCATCTTTTTAAGAATATGGGTATGTCGCATGGTTTGCCCACACAATTATCAAAACCATGCATCAAATGTGCACACCCTACTGGTAGAAAAAGACACCCACATGAGCTTTTTGTACAGTTTTAGAAACCATGAACCAACCATGATATTCTTATCTATCAAAATTTCAAAGCCTCTCACATTCTGTCTGCAGGGTTTATCCTAACTGTGTTCGATTCATGTGACTTGTCTTAGACACCACCAACATGCCACACAGTTACTCCTTTATTTCATATGGTTTTTAAAAAACCATGCACAATCCATTATAAAAAAAACCATGACAAAAAATATGAACTGGAAACATCCTCTTCTTTAACCAAATATATGGTTTCTCCCCAAACCATGCACACTAATCTTGTACAAGGCCAAAAACCACCCAAAACATCCAAAACTCAAAAATTTAAACTGAAAACTCAACCAGAATCTAAACCAAAATATTAAACACCTAGTAATAAATAAAAAAAGGAAACAAAATAAATATATTGTTGTGGTGTGGAAATTCTCCCCACAAAAAAACTTTCCACCCCTAGAAAGTCATCCATCCAAATAAAAAACAAAGCTAGACCCCAAAACTAACAAAACGAGGTGAAACCATGATCGTCAGTGTGACCTTAAAATCCACAAGTCACACCCAGAAGTAAAATCTAACTAAATATAAAACTATACCATGAGTCATTATTTCCCAAAGACACCAACATCTAAAAAAGAACCACAGGAAAAACTAATACTTATCCACAAAAGGAGAATCATTTAAATATTAATATCTATAATGAACAACCAAAAACAATATATATTTCAAGAAATGAGCCTATCACAATCCTTAAAACAAGGAGAATTTTTCAAAAACAGAAGAGCTACAATAAGGGAAACTCAAACCGAACCTACTCTAACATTGGAGACAAAAGATAGGCCAAGTTTCCCCAACACCCTGAAATTTATAACTATTAAAAGAGCTTCACTCTAAGGCCTATGGATGGAACCTTGGTTCCTTAAATAATCTACTTCCCCATAGTCAAGAGATGATAAAATTAAACTAATATTTCTCCATTTGGAAATGTTACATAAAAAAATTCCATAAGTGAACTAAATAGCCATATCATTGATAATATTTTGGATGATGAATGAAAGATGGATTCAAATGACAAAACGGACAACATTGTAAGCACACAAGTGAGTGGCCTGAGGAACAAGGAGAAAAAACCAAAAGAGGAGACTCCAAAGAAATGAGTTCCTCTAGAACACACTCCTCAAAAAATAGATAAACCTCATAAGAACTAATAGAAATTAGATCTTCACTTGCTACAGACTTCCCTCTTGAAACCATATCAGCTAGAAATCCCTCATCCACTTTCTTTCCAAAGAGGATTTCCCCAGGTGAGAGGACTCAATCTTTAATTTCTAGATGAAGGCCCCAAATTAAGAGAGGTGCTTTTATCAAATCATTTAATACTATCTTTATAGAAAACTAAATGAGATCTTTAAAATGATAAACATAGACCTTTGTTGTCTGTTGACCTTGTTGAATACCAAAGAGATTTTCCACTTTCTTCAACTTTACCTCCTTAGTGAACTATCAGATAAAAGTGGCCTTGAAAAATTCCCAAGACATCTCAACTTACAATTATGGGAGGAAAATCACCCTCTACCAATCCAATCATAGAATATTTAAAAAAATAGGTCAAATCACTCCCTCAAGACTTCGTGAGTTCCCAAAACATGAAAATACCTTTGATTTTATCAAGCCACTCAACAACCTCTAACGAACCTCGATCACCATGAAAAATAGAAGTAGCTGAAGAGAGATCGACTCCACTATTTCACTTGGAGTTTGGGAAGGTACAACAATTGGAGGTGGCTTGCTAAAAAAATTTGGGATATTTCTAGGATTAATTATCTAAATAACATGAAGAGCACAAAACCAAATCAACATAAACCCAACATTTCAACTAAAAGAACACCCCAAGCCCAAACACCAAGCTCACAAACCAAAAATCACAACCAAAAAAAAAATAATCTTTTAAAACACCATTTCCATTTAAAATACAAAATCACTTTATTACAAATCCAATTTACAAATAATCAACCTAATTCAAAATCCATTTTAAACACCCAAGCCCACTTTCAAAATAAAACCTTATCCAAAAATAATTTTCCATTTGAAAACCTTTATCCAAAAACTATTTTTTATTCAAAATCCACTCACACTGACTAAAACTCAAACTAAAACATAACTCACACTGAAACTCTTGAAATAGAGAACTAGTGGCCATGCATAACCACACCACACGGTTCAGAAAACCATTCCATGATCAAGAACCAACCACTATAAGTATCTTGAACCATGAAATTGAGCTCAATATGGGTCATTACTCCATACAAGCTCACTGGGTAAATCTGATCCACTTATATTATCATTCCCAAATCACATAAACCAAACTAATACCAATGTTATAAAACAAGAAATTAAAATAAAAAACTCAACTCAAAACCCCCTAGAAACTTGAGGATCATAACGTGTAAGATTCTGCAATGTTCTTCTTGCCCCTACCTATCAAGTTCTAAATATTCTATCTCTATTCTATCCATTACCCCAAATAACAAGGTATATTATGATACCATTTTTAGGAAGAAAATCAGGTTGACCCCGAACTGGTCACCCGAGCTGGCCTATGATAAAGCCTGAGAGGCATTACCAATCCTCCTAGTGTAGAAACAAGTACCTAGTATCAAATACGATCCAAATGGGAATGATATATCCCAATATAAACTATTATTAATAAAACAAGACAGAGCACACAATATAAATCCACTAAATAAAAATAAATAACTAAACATATCCAAATACAACCGCATAAGAATGAAATAGAAAACTAAAACAAACTGGGCCCAAATTGGAAACTAACATGATATCTATGTGACTTCTTGGTCACCACCATCCATAAGACCAACCCACTCCATAGGAAAACTTGAGGAAAAGTTAAACCTAAAAAATAGATCAAGTCTACCAACTCCAATTTGCACAAGTAGGGTATGAGAATAAAACAACTCAATAGGTAATCACCATAGAATCCATATATTTCCTTTCACAAAATAGTCCATAAACACTAGTTTGAAAATACATATAATGAAAATATGGTTTTTATCATTTATAAAAGAAAGTGCATCTTTACTTTTAAAAATCAAGTTTGGAAATGAAATACCATGTATAAAACACAACCCAAATAATGCATAAAATTAAAGGAAATCTAAAATAAGAAAAAGAAGAAAATTATATCAAACATAGATGGAAACAAATGGAAACAATACAAGTAAAAGTAAGAAAATAATAAATAAACAAGTAAATAATGTGATAAAAATAGAACACGAACATATGTATGTATAATCATGGGAATTTACTAAACATACCTAGAAGAAATCCATAGATGCACTAGGTTTGGACCCACCTGCCAGTGTGTAGTGAAACTACACAATCAATAACCAACCAAGTTACTCTAAACTAGCCTCACTAATTTCAAATCCCACATAGCCTATAATATGTCTAGGGGGGATAATGTATATAATCATGACTAGAAATAAAAAATCACTATACACTTTAGTTTATATCAATGAATCCCACAATAATCGTCTGGAAGAGAGTGAAGAGGTTATCACATGCTTGGCATTAACCACAGCTTCCACCGTGTATTTCTTGGCCATTCTATGACATTGACCTTTTAAAGGCCATATCAACGAAAGGAAGACCTTAGGGGTACCCTTCATATATAGAACAATTCCAAAAGATCCAACCAGGCCTATATATCTTGTTAATTTAAAATTAATTTACAAATATATTAAAAAGTACCAAATGAGCCTTAATGTTCTCATAAATAAACCATTCCAAATGAAAATAACTTTCTTTCAAAACCATTTACAAAAAAAATGTGAAAAAAATTCATGCTAAGAAGGTGCAAATTGGGACTTTAAAATCATGTGGTTACCAATTCATGTTTCAAGTTACCAAAAGGGATATGTTTTAGGTAACACATTTAGAAACCACACTTGATGTAATTTAGACACCAAGAAAACAATTAGAAAATACTTAGAGATCATTGGAAATTGAAAATCCATCTATAAATCATTATAATATTTTAGAAAAACCATTTGGGAGATGGAGTAGAGAAGATAAAGAGAATGAGAGAAGGATGATTCATAAAATGGGGTTTTAAGATGGACATAATTATGGTGTGACCATTTATATGTGTGTGCCTATATATGTGCACCCTGTGCACATATAGATATTCCCATATTCACCGAAATATAAATAGATAACCATAAAGAGGCCTTTTGGTCCAATAAAAAAGTGAAAAGAGTTACACATTCCATCACAAGAATGCACACATAGGCTAAAATCCATAGAAAAATGCACCAAACCCACACAAAAGTCACAATTCACAAGTAACCCTGACTACCAAAACACAACCAGGGAAAAAAAATTCCCAAAACACTTAGTTTCATTTAAAAAGTCCAATTTACATTTTATCAAACACCATGTATGTATATACATATAGGAATTATTAAGGAAGTCCTTTAAAACCCCATTTTATCAAATTTAAAACAATATAACACCATAATAAATCAAACTAACACTTCAAAAACATGAATAATACATTTAGAAATTATTAAAGAAGGATCATGCATAAAATATAATATTTTGGAAAGGAAAAGGAGGGAAACACCTGTTGAGTCAATAAGGTTTTCCTTATGACTTTTCCATTCCTTCTTGTTTTGAAAATCACAATCACCTTATCTTTAAGGAAAATTTCTTTTATAAGGAAAATTGCTTTTATAAGGAAAATTGCTTTTATAAGGAAAATCGCTTTTATAAGGAAAATTATCCTTATCATATTTTCATTATCTATATCCATATATTTCTTAAGTATAAGAATCAGATTCATTTCTATATTCTCGGAATCGTTTAAAACTTTGATATGAAGCATTCTGTTTTAGGCTCCGAATTCTAGATGAGAACTGTAATGAAGTTCCACTCCGAATTCTAGATACGAACTCTAATAAAGTTCTACTCCGAATTCTGGATACGAACTCTCATGAATTTCAACACCGAAATCTAATGACGAATCCTGATTACAAATTCTCATTATGAATTCTGATGACGAATTCTCATTATGAATTCTCATTCCGAATTCACCTATTAAACAGAATCTGACCATGTTTTCTTTATACACTACGAATTTATTTAGACTCCGAATATTATTTTTGGTTAGACTTCTAACTTTCATTTTGCTTACACTTTTATAATTTGTCTACTCTTTGACATTTTTTTTACACTCCGAATCTTCACTTCAAACTTTTTAACTAATATTGAAACGATGTCATACTTTCGGTTACACTTGTTTTGTTATAAAACGATGTCGTCTATTCCATTATAAACTAACCGTTGGTTAAGTGACATGTGTATAGGTCCCTCCTAATTTTAAGGAAGATATGACCGTTGGAAAGGAGGCCGACCGAGCCTATAAATAGGAGCTCATTTGAAAGAGATCGATATACAATGAAGTTGATCGATCTAGAGACCACACACTGCTAAGGTGATTTCTAGAGAGAGAAAGATTTTCATGATTTGTGCGTACTGAACCGCTCGTTCAGTTTTTTCTTCGTGCGACTCCGAATATTGGTGATTACATTTGAGGACTTCCGAGGATAGGAAGACAGAGGTGCTAACTACCTTAAAGTTCGAGGGATTCCTTGCTGAGGAAGACAGAGGTTCCAACTACCTTGAAGTTGAGGGCCTGCAGGGATAGCAAGACAGAGATTCTGATCTTCGTATCGAGGGCTTACCCTGGTGTGGGTAAGGCAGACTTGCTTGAAAGTATAAATCAAGGGACCTTTATCCAAGGGTGTTGGATACCCTTCTCTTTGGGTCAAAAGACTTATGTTTTGTTATTTGTTGTTTTACTACCTGTTTGTTTCCACTGCATATTGTATTTTAAAGAAAGTATAACTTTCTTATACTTCCCTACTTGTACTCTATTTCCTTTAGATTCTATACACTTTAAGGTAGAATCTCATATTGTAATCTTTAGTTAAGTTTCAATTTCCTGATCCATATTTCCGGAACCTACTTTCAGAATCTATTTCTAGTTTTAAGCAAGTACATAGAACATGAAGTTTATAACTTCATTCCTTATTCAAATTTTTCAATTGGTGTTAGAGGTGTTGTGAATTTCCTTAGTTAACTTTGTTAAACTTAGAACTTTCCTTATCTAAGGAAAACCTAGTTATTCGTAATCAACTTTAAAGGTTCCAAAGAAAATTTTTAAAGTGTACAATTCACCCCCCCTCTTGTATATTGATCATCTACATCATTATTTAGATCCTACAATTGGTATCAGAGGAGGTCTCTTAAATACTTATACTCACGTTTATGTTTTTCTTGTTCATTTTCCTTTATTCTTCATACTTGCTTAGAAAGATCTTTTTCATTCTGAACTTTGTCATTCCGAACTTTGTCATTACGAATTATCATTCTGAACTTTGTGATTATGAACTTTTTCTACTAACAAGTTTGTGTGATGAAGGTTATTTTAAGTATGGCAGGAGTCAATGTTGGTTCCATTGATAATCTAAATCCTAAAAGACCACCAATATTTGATGGTAATGAATATGAGTAATGGATAGATCGAATGAAGAATTTTGTTATCAATACTGGAGTGGAAAACTTTATTATGCTTACTGGAGATTATAAAATTCATGATAAGGAAGTTAGAACTTTCACTAACCAGGAAAAACAAGAGTATAAACTCAATTATAAGGTTCGCAATACCTTACTTTGTTCAATGACTAGAAATATATATATCCAAATTTCTTCTTGTGAAGCAGCTAATTGTATCTGGAAGAAGTTAGAGGTTACACACTTTGGAACTTCTAAAGTGATTGAGACTAGGAGATCTATGCTTAGATCTGAATACCATGGTTTCAATTTTCCTTATGGTGAACCAATTTGTAAATTTCAACAGATATTTATGACTATAGTCAATAGTTTACAGTCTATGGGAGACAAAGGGTTAGATGATGAAGCACTTGTGGATAAGATAATTGATATTATGCCCAATGAGTGGAAATCCAAAAGAAAAGCTATAGATGAGAATAAGAAGGTCACTCAAATTTCTCTTAATGAGCTATTTGGAACTCTTCTTCAACATGAAACAAGAATGAAGAGAGATACTGACAATATCAAGAAGAAAAATGGAAATGGTACTGTTGCTTTCACAACAACATCAAATCAAATGAAATCTAAGAGTCCTTAGAGGGTAACCAGATCCAAGTCTAAGAAAGTTATTTTCCAATCCGAATCAAGTGAGAGTGAAGTCTCTGAAAATGAGTTAGCAAATCTTGCTTGAAGGATGAACAAGATAGCTGGCCAAAGAAGTTTCCAATCCAAGTATAAGAAAAAGGAAAGGAAAGATAGGAAAGATGGAGAAGTCACGTGTTATGAATGCAAGAGAGCTGGACATATTAGAACAGATTTCCCTTTGCTCAAAAAATAAAGAAAGGAAATAAAGGCATTCAGATAGGAACAAAAAGAAGTATTATAAATCCAAAGCTAAGAAAGTTCTGAAAGCTAGTGATACCTGGAGTGCCAGTGGTGGTGACTCTTCAGATGAATCTTCTGATTATGAATCTTCAGGACATAAGAATCTTGGTCTTGTAGCCAGACTACCTATTAACAATCATTGTTTTATGGCTAAGGTATGAAATGCTGAATCATTGACCAATATTTCGTTAAATTCTAATAATATAGAATATTATAACTCTTCTGATGAAGAATCCTCTTCTAATGAAGAAAATAATTTACCTACTTATGAAGAAGTTTCTAGGTTTGCTGAACTTATTGAAATTGAGAATTCCAAACTCAATAAAAAACTTGATAAGGAAAACTCTAGGAATAATATTCTTACGAAAGAAATATTAGATCTTTCTAAAGATCTTGATAGAAAAAATGATGATTTTGAAAGTATTTCAAAAAATCTTGAGGAAGTAAGTTCTGAGAAGAACAAACTTTCTAAAGAATTAGAAAAAGTAATTTCTAAGAAAAGTATCTTCGAGCCTAGATCTAGTTTTAAAACTAATGATTTTGAGGATAAAAACTTGGTTATAAAACTCAAGTCCGAATTTTTTTCCTTAAAGAAGTGTTTATCAAACTTTACCCAAGGTAAGGAAAATTTTGATAAAATGAATTCCCAAATACGACCTTTAAGAAATAAATATGGATTTGGTTATACCCATGCAAAACCAATTTTTAGTAACAATTATTTTTTTCTTTAATGTGCCCCATTTTGTACCAAGTGTCAATGTGGTGGTCACTGGGCAAAGAATTGTTCCTTAACAAAACGCAATCTCTAGGATTTCACAAAGCTTATTTCTCTAAGAAGACGTGGGTACCTAAAATTTTGTTATCTGGAAATCTCAGATCCAAACAAGTTTGGATTATGAAAGTCTAATTCTTTTCTTGATTTCAGAAAAATAAAGAGAGTACCGACAACAACACATTGTACATGGATAGTGGATGTTCCCAGCACATGACTGATAACAAAAGCTATTTTGAAAAGATTATCAAAACGAAAGGAGGAAAAGTAACATTCGGAGATAATGCTAAGGGAGAAATTTTTGGTATAGGTAATATTGTTCTTCCTGGTAAAACCTTGATTTCAAATGTTATTTTTGTTAAGGGTATTAAGCACAACCTCATTAGCATAAGTCAGTTAGGTGATGAAGGATACCTTGTGAATTTTAGGAATGATAAGTTCTTAGTTCACAACTCCAAGGAAGAATTTATTCTCTCAGCCAATAGGCAAGAGAATGTTTACACCTTAAATTTAGAAGACCTCAGGAGCCAAGATTTACCTTGCCTAAGTGTAATGGAAGATCATTCCTAGTTATGGAATAGAAGACTAGGTCACTGTAACCTTAGGAACTTATGCAAACTCTCTAAGAAGAAACTAGTTAAGGATCTACCGGACCTTAGATTTGATTCTTCTAAAGTTTGTGATCCTTGTCAATATGGAAAGCAACATAAATCTAGTTTTAAATCAATCGGTGAAGTCTCAACAACTGATGCATTACAATTAGTGCACATGGATCTTTTTGGTCCAACACAAACTGGAAGTATTGGAGGAAAATACTATGTGTTTGTTCTAGTTGATTATTACACTAGATTTACATGGGTTTATTTTCTAGCAAAGAAGTCTGAAGCTTTTTCTTATTTCAAAAGTTTTCTAGCTCAAGTGAAAAATGAGAAAAACCTTCCATTGAAAACTATTCATAGTGATCATGGAGGATAATTTCAAAATTCTGATTTTGAAACTTTTTGTAGTAGAAAAGGTATTACTCACAATTTTTTAGCACCTAGAACTCCTCAACAGAATTGTGTAGTTGAAAGAAGAAATATAATTCTTCAAGAGATAACTATAACCATGTTGAGTGAATATTCTATAGCTAGAAATTTCTGGGCTGAAGCTGTAAGTACTTCTTGCTATACTATAAATCGAGTTTTGATTAGACCTTTTATTAATAAAACTTCTTATGAGTTATGGAATTGTAGAAAACCAAGACTTTCCTACTTCAAGGTTTTTGGTTGCAAAGTATTCATTTTGAATACTAAAGATAATCTACATAAATTTGTACCAAAATCTAATGAATGAACTTTCTTAGGCTACTCCACAACTTCTAAGGCATGAAGAGTTTTCAATAAAAATACTTGTACTGTTGAAGAAACAGTACACATAAAATTTGATGAGACAGATCCTTTTGTTTTTAAATCATCCAAATCTTCATCCTCGGATGTGTTTTCAAAAAATTATTTTCAAACATTGATAGAAGATCCTTCTGATAAGGAAAATGTTCAAGAAGATACTTCTGAAACATTTAACCCAGATGATTTTCTACCCAATGTTGATGAACATGCTTTTCAAAACCCAAATTAGGTGTTTCTTAAGAATCATCCCAGTGATAGTATCATTGGTGATGTAAATCAACCTGTAAGAACTAGAAGTTCCTTAAGAAATGAATCAGAACATCTAGAATTTCTTTCCCAACTAGAACCAAAAATCACTGATGAAGCTTTAGGTGATGATTATTGGATCAAAGCTATGCAAGATGAACTAAATGAATTTGAAAGGAACAAAGTCTAGATATTGGTTGAAAGACCTAAGGAAACTTCTGTTATTGGATTTAAGTTGGTCTTAAGGAACAAATGTGATGAAAATAGAGTCATAGTGAGAAATAAATCTAGACTTATTGCTAAAGGCTATAATTAGCAAGAGGGAATAGACTATGAAGAATCCTATGCTCCAGTAGCTAGACTTGAATCTATCAGTATTCTACTTTCCTTTGTAGAAATATTTAATTTTAAACTTTTTCAAATGGATGTGAAATGTTCTTTTCTTAACGGTTATGTTCAAGAGGAAGTTTTTGTTGACCAACCTCCTGGATTTGAAGATACAAAACATCCTGATCATGTTTTTAGACTTACCAAAGATCTGTATGGTCTTAAACAAGCCCCATGAGCCTGGTATGATAGACTCACTGGATTTTTGCTTCAAAATAACTATGTTAAGGGAAATGCAGATCCAACCCATTTTATAAAGAAAGATAAGAAAAATGTTTTGATTGTTCAAATTTATGTTGATGACATCATATTTTTTAAAACTCAGCAATCTTTAACCGACTCTTTTTCAAGTATAATGAAATATAAGTTTGAAATGAGTATGATGGGTGAGTTAACTTATATCCTTGGTTTTCAAATTTCCCAAAAACTAGAAGGAACCTACATATCTCAACATAAGTATATTAAAGATATTCTCAAAAAGTATGGTTATGACAATACTAAAAGTATAAGTACTCCTATTAGTACATCAAACTCTCTAGATCTTGATGAAGCTGGGAAACCAGTAGATCAAGCATCTTTTAGAGGTATGATAGGAAGTATACTTTACTTAACATCTAGTCGACCAAACTTAATGTTCTCAGTATGCTTATGTGCAAGATATCAATCCAATCCCAAGGAATCTCACTTAAAGGTAGTAAAAATAATTTTTCTCTACCTTAAGGGAACCATGGATCTAGGATTATTTTATACTTCTGGAAATGATTTTGTTCTAAAAAGATTTTCTAATTCTGAATTTGGTGGATGTAGAATGGATAGAAAAAGTACATCCAGAACTTTTCATTTCTTAGGAGATTCACTAGTTTCTTGGTCTTGTAAGAAGCAACATTCTGTAGCACTCTCCACTGTTGAAGCCGAATATGTAGCTGCAGGAAGTTATTGTGCTCAAGTGTTGTGGATGTAACACACACTCACAGACTATGGATTGAGTTTTACTAAAACTCAAATTTTTTGTGATAACACAAGTTCCATTTCCCTAAGTAAGAACCCTTCACATCACTCACGTGAAAAACACATAGATATTAGTCATAACTTTCTTAGGGATCACACACTAAAAGGAGATATTATTCTTCAGTTTATCTGAATGCAAGATCAACGTGCTGATATTTTCCCAAAATCTTTTTCTTCTGATAGATTTGAATACATTAAACAAAAGTTAGGAATGATAACCGTAAGGTAATCTTTCTTAATTAACTTTCTATTGAAAAAGTCTCCTTAGAGTAATAAACTCCTTTTCATAGGGGGAGTACGTTTGTTTGTTAGTGTTACTAAATTTTACTTTTCGTAATTTGTTTTTCAAAAGTTTTTTTCTGGAGTTATATTTTTTGGAATAGAAGTTTTCAGAATGAAAATTTTCTGAAACTAAAATTTCCAGAATGGTAATTTACGGAACTGGAATTTTTCAGGATTGAAATTCTTGGAGTAGGAACTTCCAGAATGGAGATTTTCGGACTAGGGTCTTCGTAACGAGACTTTCGTACTTAGACTTTCGTAGTAATAATTCTGTATTGAGACATTCGTAATTATATTCTCATACTGAAATTATTATAATGGTTTTTTATTATTCTTTTCGTACCGGGTTTTTTGCACTGAGTTTTTCATAGTGTGTTTTGCGATCTATGTTTTTTTTCGTAGTGAAGAAGGATGTTACCCATTACGAATAATCCTCCTAAGCCAATCCGAAAGGTATGATTTCCTTACTCATGTTTTCGTAATCATACTTTACTAGCTAGTATTTTCTTATATTTTGTTTTTGGATTATAGTTTTCTTAAATATTTGTTTTAATAAAAACCTCAAAAGATCAGATTCAAGTTTTCTTGAGAATTGGTTTTCAACCGTCAGATCTGATCTCAGTTTTTTTACAACCATTCGATCAACCAAGGATGATGAACCGTTATATCGTTGCCTATTTAAAGGGGACCCAAAATGGTCATCCCATATCGGTTTTTCAAGCTCCAGCATCCCAAAACTCTGCCTCTCTGTTTTAAACCCATTTCGATCTTCAGCAATATCCGTTCCGAACTTCCGAGAAGTCTTCAGATCCAAATGTCTGTGGAAGTAGCTTCTCAAGACATGTCAACCTCTAAGCCGATTTCTCAGTGGTTAGTATATAGAGAAAGGTTGGATTATCCTGATTTCTTCAAAAATTGTGATTCTCTTATATCCAAGAACATAAATCTTAACCGATGGGAAGATAGTGATGTGTCTAAGCCCAGGAATCAAGATGATGTATATTCGGAGTTTCCTTTAGAGTTCTATGAGACAGTTTCCTTCTTTAAGGAAGATGGTAGGGAGAAATTGTCATTTAAGTCTTATAGAAAGATTTATAAGCTTTCTTATGCCAAGGCAGCCAGCATGGAAGGGCTGACCTATGAAGGAGAATTCGAGTTCATCACTCATGTTTTGCTAGATTCTAAGGGATGTTTAAACAAGGAAAAGGATTTAAAGACTCTCGGACTATCAGATGATAAGGCTCTGAAGATTTCTAGTCTTTCTATGAATTTTTGGATTCTAGAATTATGGGTACAAGGCTTTATCGTACCAAGAAAGGGTGACAAAGACAGTCTGAAGAAGAGCGAGATCTTTATTCTATATTTTCTGATAAATCTAAGGAAGTTTAATCTGATGAGACACATTCTTATTACCATTTAGAATGTTAATAAAGGGAATCTAAGTTCTCAGATCGTAATGTATCCAGTAATAATCTCGAAGTTAATAGTTTGGTGCCTTGAGTCTTTCAAGGAGGCTTGCAAGTCTAATCCAAGAGTTTGAAAAATTATGTTGGTGAGTGATGATACCCCTAAAAGGATGAACATTGCTTTCGACAAGAAGACTGGTGAGTTCTTTCATTTTCCAGTTCAAGAAGAAGCGGTTCCGAAAGTTGCTGAACCTGAATCTTCTAAGCCAGTGAAGAAGAGAAATTTGAAAGAAGTTGAAGTTGAAGCAGAGAATCTTAAATCTAATAAAGGTCATTCCGCACCTCCAAAACCGAAAAAGAAGAAAGTTTACCATGATGAGGTAGTTTCTAAGTGGAGGGAAGTCAAAGAGAAGAGAGTTCAAGGGCAGCCTCAGTTTGGATTGGACCCTGCGGAGGCTAAGTCCTTGAAGGAAAAGACAGTGGTTGAACTAGAAAAACAAGTGAAACAAAATAAGCTTAAGAAGAAGATGTCTGAAGCTGAGGTGGTTCAGACTTTATTGAAGTTTAATGAGATGGCCTCCAAAAACATTCCAGTCCTGAGATCTTTCTCTTTGGAATCTCTACCTGAGACTCCAGGAAGAAACTATGTTCCTCCGGAGAAGGTAAAATATAAAAATGTTAAGGAAGTTAAGCAGTTTGAGCAGGCGGAAGAGGATTAAGCAGTTGCTGAAGGTAGTGGTGAGACCAGAGATCTATTGAAGCAAGTAGACGATTATAAGGAGACACCTTCAGAACACTTGTCACTACGAACTTTAGAAGCTGTGTCCTCTAAGATAGTCACTCCAGGGAAGGATGAGGAAAAAGGAGAACAAGAAGTAGCTTATCATGCAGAGGAAGAACATATTCTACATGATATTGCTCAAATGGAGAATGTAGAGGATAGTGCTCAAAAAGATATTGATGATGAAGACAATGTTGTTCAAGTGTCTGATAGTGAACAGAAAACCCTGGAACAGGAATCCATTCTGAAAAAGGACAGGGGAAAGAAACTTGTTGTCGATACCACGATCTCAGTGGCTATAAAGAGAAGGGAAGTTGGTGATTCTTCTAAGAAGAAGGATGAGCAATTTGAAGAAGAAAATTATCCAAGAAAAGTCTCAGATTCAGAGTCATCTTCGTTGGTACATGACTTTGTTGTTCATTATTTAAAAAAGTTGGTAGGTTCTATTCCGACCTTCTCATGTATTGATTCAAGATGCCAGATGCTCCAACATACTTTGAATCAGAAAACCGACTCTGTATCCATGGTTATGGATAAATGGGTTGATATGGAGGCTCAGTTCAAAACTTTTTTTGTCATCTATGAAGCCCACAAAAGTTCTTGTAAGAAAATGACTAGTTGGTCGAGGAAAAATGTAGAAGAGATGAGGATCTTGGATGAATTCCAAGATAATGTTAAAGATGCATTTGAGACCAAAGAAAAGAAGCTAAATGATCTTACTTCTTCCTTTGAAGAAAAGTTGACAGCTGAAAAGAATTTCCGGATTCAAGAAGTCAGAGATCTGAATGGGAAGCTGAATTCTTTTGCTTAAAGATGGAGGATGAAAGGGATCATCGGATTGAGATTGAATAGAATTTGTTAAATCAAGAACAAGTTTTGAAAGCTTAGGAAGAAAATATTGAAGCCCATGAAGAAAATATTGAAGCTCAAAGTGAAAGAATAGTTGTGTTAGAGAGGCAAGTTGAAGAAGACCATAAATACTTGAAGAAAATAAAGATTATTCTTAAGGGTCTTATATCGAAGGAAAAAGATCCAAAATAGACAAATTCGATCTTTTTGTTGCATCATAGCTTCTTTGTTTTTGATCTTTCAAACCTAATGAAAATCTTGCTTGCTCATCTCTTTTGTTGTTGTTACTAATTTTTCAGGTACTTTGTTATATTTTCCATTCCCTCGAATCCTTTTTGAAAATCACAAAGGGGGATATGGAAAAAGAACCCTAACAAAGGGGGAAAAAGAAAAGATCTCTAATAGAGTTTATCTAAGGGGGAGTTTTTCATTAAAGAATACATTCTTATTCTTAATATAATACCATTCCGGAAATCTAGAATATGATCCTTAGAGTTTCAAATCCTAAGGGGGAGTTAGTTGTATTCATCAACATCCATAAGAAAAATGAGATAAGCCTTCATATTTTTTCTTAGTCTTTCTTTTTCATAAGGATGTTTGTGCTTTCCAAAAAGGGGGAGATTGTTGAGTCAATAAGGTTTTCCTTATGACTTTTCCATTCCTTCCTTCTTGTTTTGAAAATCAAAAACACCTTATCGTTAAGGAAAATTTCTTTTATAAGGAAAATTTCTTTTATAAGGAAAATTTCTTTTATAAGGAAAATCGATTATATAAGGAAAATTATCCTTATCATATTTTCATTATCTATATCCATATATTTATTAAGTATAAAAATCTGATTCATTTCTATATTCTCAAAATCATTTAAAACATTGATATGAAGCATTCTGTTTTAGGCTCCGAATTCTGGATGAGAACTGTAATGAAGTTCCACTCCGAATTCTGGATACGAACTCTAATAATGTTCTACTCTGAATTCTGGATATGAACTCTCATGAAGTTTGACACCGAAATCTAATGACGAATACTGATTACGAATTCTCATTACGAATTTTGATGACGAATTCTCATTCCGAATTCTAATTCCAAATTCACCTATTAAACAGAATCTGATCATCTTTGCTTTATACACTAAGAATTTATTTATACTCCGAATATTATTTTTGGTTAGACTCCGAACTTTCATTTTTCTTACACTTTTATAATTTGTCTACTCTTTGACATTTTTTTTACACTTCGAATCTTCACTCCAAACTTTTTAACTAATCTTGAAATGATGTCTTAATTTCTGTTACACTTGTTTTGTTATAAAGTGATGTCGTCTATTCCGTTATAAACTAATCGTTGGTTAAGTGACACGTGTACAGGCCCCTCCGAATTTTAAGGAAGATATGACTATTGGAAAGGAGGCCGACCGAGCCTATAAATAGGAGGTCATTTGAAAGATCTCGATATACAATGAAGTTGATCGATCTAGAGACAACATGCTACTAAGGTGATTTCTAGAGAGAGAAAGCTTTTCATGCTTTGTGCGTACTGAAACGCTCATTCAATTTTTGCTTCGTGTGGCTCCGAATGTTGGTGATTACATTCGAGGACTTCCAAGGATAGGAAGACAGAGGTGCCTACTACCTTAAAGTTTGAGGGCTTCCTTGCTGAGGAAGACAGAGGTTCCAACTACCTTGAAGTTAAGGGCTTGCGGGGATAGCAAGACAAAGATTCTGATCTTCGTAACGAGGGCTTACCCTGGTGTGGGTAAGACAGACTTTCATGAAAGTATAAATCAAGGGACCTTTATCCAACGTTGTTGGATATCCTTCTCTTTGGGATAAAAGACTTATATTTTGTTATTTGTAGTTTTACTACCAGTTTGTTTCCGCTGCATATTGTATTGTAAGGTAAGTATAACATTCTTATACTTCCCTACTTGTACTCTGTTTCATTTAGATTCTATACGCTTTAAGGTAGAATCTCATATTGTAATCTTTAGTTAAGTTTCAATTTCTGGATCCATATTTCTGGAACCTACTTTCGGAATCTCTTTCTAGTTTTAAGCATGTACATAGAACTTGAAGTTTATAACTTCATTCCTTATTCCAATTTTTCAATTGGTGTTAGAGGTGTTGTGAATTTTCTTAGTTTAACTTTGTTAAACTTAGAACTTTCCGTATCTAAGGAAAACATAGTTATTCATAATCAACTTTAAAGGTTCCAAAGGAAATTTTTAAAGTGTACAATTCACCCCCCTCTTGTATATTGAGCATCTACATCATTATTTCGATCCTACAACACCTTCCTCAATAGTGTGTGAATGTGATGAGACTCCAAGAAAGGGAAGAACCAAGACAAAGTAGAAAACTGCACACCATAGAATAAAAGAAATCAACCCAAATCATCAAAACCCCACCATAGGGTTCAATCAAATGGTATCCAATATAATAATGAATAAGAGACCAAGAGAAGAATAGTGGAAGAGGATAAAAATTTTAAAAAACAAATTAATATCACCTAGAAACCTTGGAGGATCTTTAATGGTGGAAGGAGAAGCAAGGGAGAAGGGTTTTGGAGACCCCTTGGTGTTACTTGAATGAATGGAGGAGTAAAATTCTAAGTTGGGGTTTAATTGATGGATCTAAAAATTTGGAAATTACACTTTTTAAGAATATGGGTAAGTCACATGATTCGGATGAACCATTTTACAAACCATGCGCCAATCTTGAGAAACCTACTAGAAGTGGGAGACACTTGTATGGGCTTTCCAAATGGTTTGAGAAACTATGCGCCAACTGTACTATTTTCCTCTTTCAAAATTTTAGATCCTTTCATATATTTTTTGCTTGTTTTCTCCTAACCATGCATGAACCATGCACCTTACCCCAGACACCACCCACATGATACTTGGTTACTCCTTTCAATTGCACAATTTGTACCAAACCATTTTTAAGACATTCTAGACAAATTTTGAAAGAATGAAATTAATTGGAAACACCATCTTCCTTAACCATCCACATAGCTTCTCCCTAAACTGTAAAAACTAACCTTGCACAGGGTAAAAAACCACTTGAATCCTCCAAAACTCAAAAAATCATAGAGGAAACTCAACCCAAACCTCAACAAAATGATTAAACACCAATAAATAAACAAAAACAAAGTAAATAAAATAAAATAGGGGTTATTTTGTGAAACTAATGTGTTTTTTCACATCACACTAATAACTGTGATAACATTATGATTTAAACATAAAATTCACCATACATTAGTCTTATATAAGCATATTTCACACCCTCACTTCCTAAGGTGGATTAACTGGTAGTGGGGACGTTATAACACATAATTATTATTTATTTTGTAATAATTTTCAAAAGTTCCTATACTACACAAGGAAATTATGACATCTTGGACATATTCTTTGTCTGAAACTAATCATAGTGAACATGTAGTTTTTCTTTATATTCTTTTAAAAATTAAAATTTTAATAGATAAGTACTTTATATTAATTCTACCACTATTTTATCAAACCATACTATCCCTCAATACTTGATTAATAATACCCAGTTGCTTGATTATTCTAGTGAAAAGGATCTTGAAACCTCTCCTCATAGTCCAAAATATGGCTACACCACTACTTAGAGAAAGTTTCAAGATAGGAATTTGACTGGATAACCACATTAACTTGTGGCTACTTAAATTCTTGAGTAAAGTCACACCTTTTTTAAATTATAAACTCAATTTACTCAACTCTTTGCCCCAAATTAGAAAAAATCTAGCTATAACTACTTCTTTTCATCCACCTTTAGTTAAAACAACCCATACATTTCATATTAACTACTCAGTAGTAGGATCCACCCACAAGTATGGCTGACGAGAACACCATACACATGATTTTTTTTGAATTCAAATGATGGAAGTCATTATGAGTTAATATTTTTTGAGGGATTTTATTATTTTTCAGCGAATGAAATAAGTTTCTATTAGATAAGCACATAATTTATGATTTTAATCACAAATTTGCCATCCATTAAATGTAAAACATTCATTGTGACTTATTTTTTTAATCTATGCATTTTAGTTTCTTATTTTTTGTGATAGTGTAAACTTTCGTATTCAAAAAACAATATTAACTAATGAATAAATTAAATAAATAATTCAACCGATATTTATAATTTAATATTGGTTGATCCATTTATGCTCAACAGATTAATTGTGACCATTGGGGTAAAATACCAGAGTCATGTTTGACTCATATTATAGCTCACACCCGATCTAATGTATTCACATATCATCTGAAATATTGCATTGTCTCGGCATGGTCAAAAACTTATAATGTCCTTGAATTTATATATAAATACTAATGTATCCACAAAACACCAGTAGAAAAATATAGAGGGATACAAAAGCCCTTATACAGATAAAGAAAGGAAAGAAAATTAAAAAACCATCAAGAATAAATTATTTATTACATATATTACTTGAAATTAAAATAATTAATTAAATAAATTTAATTATAGAAATACATTTGTGGAGTGATGCCAAGATCATTGGGTAGATAAAGAATATTGTGATATAAAATTAATTTTACAAAAACATCTACTTGAGGTAAATTTAAATGAATTGGAATAAAATTATATTATTTTAATTCATTAAAAAACAATTTCTTGGTCCCCATTTTTTAAAACCATTAAAACATTTCCCCAAATTTTGGAAATTTATTCATAAATTTTCGGTACATGGGTAGACTAGAAATCCAAAAAATGCGGTTCCAAGCCATTTTCGGGTCTTAGTTAAATCGAGAGGGTCGGGCAGAACTCGGACCAGGGCAGATGGTAGTGGAAACCCTATGTGATGCGCATGGATAGTGTGTAGGGAGGGGGTGGAACAAACTCCACATTATGTATTATAAATAATTTTTTAACATTACGTGCACCACGCTAGTGTGAGTTTTGAATAGATTCCTCATATATTAAACAAAACCAAATGGGGTGGTTCAACCACCCCGAATTATGATTTTTTCTCTTTCCTTTTTTAACATGTCCCAGATCACCCTTCACCATTTGGTGTTTTCTTATTTTTTGTGTGTGAATGGTTGTTGCACGACTACCCACCCCCACCTATTTTATTTATTTATTTTTATTTTTTTTCAAACCCTATTATCTTTATGTATTTAAAAAAAATTATGTAAAATTCCACTACTATATTGAATTATATCCCATTGGAAAAAATTATTCCGGCTACTAGAATTTTGACCAAAAATTAGAGGGTGGTCACTAGAAATTTCCAACAACCACCGCCTTTTGATAAAATAACACACACATACATGTTCTTCATCTTAAAATCAAAATATAACCAGTTTTGATATAATTTAAAACATTCTATGGCAACAAATTAGCATTCCTAGATTTTATCGAAGCCTCGTTTGGTGTGATGAAACTATTATGATGGCCTCTACATGAAATTAATGAAAAATTATTTATTTTACTTGTCTTGAACCATCATGAAATTACTATGATACTAATTAATGGTAGTGGGGTGTGAAATAGAAGTAGATTAGTTGGGGATTAAAAATTTTAATCACTGATCAACACAACTACATTATCTTTGATGACACACAGCCCGATATGAAGGTAGATGATCTAACATGAAGGTATTCAACACAAAAATAAATATAATAAATGACCTCATTCAATTTGAAGGTGCATTTGAAATAAATCATAACTGGAAACCATTGATCGAAGAAACTGATTTCGTATCCCTCTATATTATGTGCATATGGCTCACAAGTCTTTGGGAATTATGATCATTGAAATCTGTATGCTAGTATGAATATTTTATGGAGCCTTAAATGTCTCTAAGATCACCACTACGTCAATCCTTTGATCCATGAAAAAGAAGATGGATAAGGGATTAAATGAGCTACTTCTCTCTCTAGGATGTGGGATAAATGATAGAGAGGCTCTCAAATTCATATAGTGAATATAGACCGTAATGATATCCTCCTCTCACTTATATAGTGAGGTATAAATACCCACAAATGGATCCCCATACCCTGAATATGTTTTACCTACTCAATATTCCATCAATTAAATCTTATGATTATTTTACTAAGTTATAAATATTATTTATATTTTTATCACTTTATTTTAATATAATGAATGTATTAAATAATAAAAGTGAGTCTTCAACTTTAATCTTTATTCCTAAAAATATTAAACAAACATTGAATATTAAAATAATATTCATTCATTGAATATTGTCCAATGTATTCACTTACCATATTGTGAATTATTTTAATAAATAAATTCAATACAAATTATTCTAAATTCAAATAATATGAATTTATTTATTTTATAGATATTTTTTAAACTCATACATTAACCTGGAACCCATGGTGAGGTCCACCTTTTCGTGAACTCCTTTTCATTATAATAGGTCAGAATTTTGAATATGATAAGTGTTTGAACTTCAATAACACATCTCAATAGCAGTGAATACTATTAACAGATTAGGAATGGAGTCTAGAAACCCATAAAGGCCCCTAAGGAGATAAGGAATAGTCATAACAATGAAAACCTCTTACAAACACATGTAATGTAATATAATATTTTTGTCTCACAATATCTCAAAAATCAGGATGCATACTTGATATCATAACCCTTTATTTATTTATTATTCATTGAACTTACTAGAAAAACCTACCTTCTTCTACCATGGACATGGATTTAGTGAAGGTGTGATCATACTGATCTATTGGGCCTGATATATCACTTTCTTTCAGAAGTAATAAATTCCATATTGATTATTTATTCAATTCCATACCTATAATGGAATACCCAACACAATATACCTCACCACAAGAAAAATGTCATGGTTTTAATCTTGCATAAAATTATGTGATCAAATAGTATACCCTAATAATAAAATGAAGTCAGGAGACTATTATTCATGTTTTTAGATATAAACCACCAATGACACTTGAGACATGTGGTGTTCTTATTGGTGGGTTAATACTCATGATCTCATCTACTCTAGATCACCACGTGTGAACTTCACAAGAAGAAGTTTCAATGATTATGTTCCCCCAAAACTTGATGGTCACACATCATCTATGTCCTGTTGGTATAATTTTTTAGAGTATATTCCATCACTTTAAGATTAATATCATTGTATCTCTAGGTTCTCTTTATATCCTGTGCACTACTATAACCTTTTGATATGATGAATAATCTACGGAAAATACCATGTAAATAATATATGAAAAAATATCAACACTATTTTGGTAATTATAAATCATTAATAACTCACTATATACATGATATGATAATTTAAAAGTACTGTTCAATTTGGGTCTAGTTCACCCACTTTTACAACATATGTTTGAAATAATTTCTACCAACACATTTTCAAAATTGTACAGGGTTATATTTTATTAAAACATTTTTTTATTATCTTATCATTATAATGAAAATATTTTGAAATATACATTCATTCATATTTATAGTTTTTTTATTTCCCTCATGATTATAATAAATAAGTGTTAAATCATCTTCAAGAAATATGGATGAAATATTTTATAGGTTTGATTAAATTTTACTTTATAATATTGTTTTGAAGTTTATGTTCAAATATAAAGTTGTTGAAATTTGAAGATTTTTTTATGTAAATAATTTTAATTGCTCATGATTCTATTATTATGCTACTACTATTTTGTTCTACTACTTATGGATTTCGGTTTCTAGTTTCATGTAATATTTAAGAAAAATCATAGTTTCAACATCGGTTATTTAAAATAACCAATTTTTAAAATTATTTTCAATGTTGGTTATTATATTGATATTTAAAATATATCATCCATTAATAATATTAATGTGTTTTAATGTTGATTTTCAAAATAACCAATGTTAAAAACCATGTTCTACATTTTTTATAATAACTAACACTAAAACAGTATTTACAACATAGATTTTAAGTATTGGTTCTTAACAAATGTTAAACCGTAAAAAACCCTACATGAAAAACCTATTTATGAACTAGTTGAGGTAAAAGGATATATTAGGGAGATAGGTCAACCATATTTTTAATATTTTTCTTTCAAAGTATAGGTTGATCCCTACTCTTCATAAATGATAATAAATTTCCTCATTGCAATGCTTATGAGAATAGTGAAAAACTACAGATTGAGATAATAAATGAATGTAGTAATGAATAGTTTCCTATACTAGGGACAAACCTTAATGAAAATATCATTGTGTTTTTTTACTTCACATTATCTATATTACATATGGGAGTAAGTGTTAAGGGCACATATCAATGATCCATACATCCTAACTATTGATACAGGTTCAATAAACATAAATAAAGTTCATATAGAACCTAATTAATTAAATTTGGTCACCCCTGATTTACCCCTTCCTCTTAGTGTGACAATATGGTTCACTATGACTAAGAAGTGGTATCAGAGCTTACCCTGATACCCCTATTTGGATCTACCATTTCTCTCTTATTTTTTTTCAACAATTCACATAAAGTGCATATTTCTCGAAGATATAGAGATGCCTCTATTAGAATATAATAAAGGTATGCTTTATTTGTTGAAAATAAAAGTTCTTCCCAGTGGATGAAACATACAGGTTTCTAAAAAAACATAAAAACACCGTAATAATAGATAAACTCAGAAGAAATGGAAGTTAGCCTCTATGAATTAGTGGAAGGAGGATCCACAATTATTGAAATATAGACAGAGTAGAAATTTTATAGTGAAATCCATCAAAATTAATCCTATAGAAAATTAGAGTATGATCTATGATGATATTGAGTTAGTTAAATATATTGATGAGATCTACACTTAATTCAAGGTCAACTTAAATAATGTTCTTCATGAAGTTTCCTCTTATATATTTTCATTTATCAAGGGACTATATGAATAAAAATTACAAATGGAGTTGGAATCTAATGAAATGAAGAATATATCTGAAAATAAGGTAAATATTTGTGACACCTTCAAAAAATTCATTAAGGCCAAGGATCAGTCAATGACACTATATGAAGAAAAGTTCAATGTTAAAAATAATATTTTTAGAGGAGTTTTTGTGAAAAAATTATATTAAAAGAGTTATTAGGAATGAGTTCCATGCTTTGAGATAAATGGTTCAAGTTAATAATTATATGTTAAATATTAAATTTAGAAGGATAGAAGATCTTGAGAAAGCTATATCAGAATCAATAAAGATTCACACAGAAATAATTTTTAATATAAAAAGATGAATATGAAAAAAAATTGAAATTCAATGATGACTAGAAAAACACTTTAGGTTTGTAGTGTTTTTTGTAGCTCCCTAACCCCAGATATCTCAAAGTCGATCTCTTATATCAATTACATTAGTATGATTACAAGGAATTAAGACCCAAAGGACAGATTAGTTTAGTAGTTTTGGTAAACCTGATACATAAATGATACTTGTATTACAAATGAATACACTAATTAAAACATAATTTTTTAGATATCTCTAAATAAATAACTTCAAGGATAACTCTAATAAGTCTAGTAAATCCCTATATATATTTCATAGTACAATTTTTGGATTCCTGGGGAAGGAAAAATAATATGGGTGAGATTAAATTCTTAGTAAGGGGTGAGTAAAGTGGAAGAAATTGTGAATCAATGAGAGTAATAATTATGGCATGGTAAATAACTAAACATGAAAACCATGTAATCAAACAACTGAGAAGGAAGTTCATAAAAAACATGGAAATGAAATAATTAGAAACACATGCCATTAAAATAAATAGATAATAGAAAATAAATATGGAATGTTAAGAAACTAAAACACATTCCATTTAATCAATGAACTGAAAATGAAATGTATCCATAGATATGTCAATGAAAAATCTCATGGATGAGTAATAACTGAAAATAAATAAGGTAAATTCTTAATTATTGGACTCCATGTTTCCTAGGTACATGGTACCTTTACCGTCAATACCTTTCAAAATATAGATAAAAAAATATTTGGTAAAAACCTATCTAAGGCAGTTAGCCAAATAAATCATCCAACGAGACTACCAATGCATCGAGGGGATATCAATAACTAGGCCCCACCTGTGTAGTACAATTCCAAATCATTCCTCATATATTGAATAATAGATTTAACAATGTTCCTTATCAATTATCCACATGGGGTAAGAGATATAGATTTATCAATATTTACCCCAATAATGAAATAAAATTCAAAGTGAACATCGTGTAAATAGGATATATGATTTAGGAAATGAATATATAATTGATTAATGATAGGGGAAATTCAATATTCAATTATGATAGGAAATTTAATATTTAAAGGGACAAAAGGAATCAAAGATGTCAATGTGAATACTATCCTAGAAAAAATTAATCATAAACCATCCAAAATAAGATTAAGGATGGTATCAATAAAACATACCCAAAGTGGATTAAAATAAATGGTTGTTATTGTTTATGAATAAAAATATTATAAAAAGATATTTTAAAATCATTCTTGAGGATGCTATTATTATATTTTGAAAAAACTTTTAAAAAACCTTTTGAAAAAACTTTTGAAAGACATTTTGAAATACATTTTCTTTGAAGTTAACTTTTGAAAAAAAATTATTTTAAAATTAACCTTTTATACATGAAAATATAGATTCAAGGAATGGTGGTGAATAAATCTGTACTTTCTGTATGAGGTAAAATAACATTCCTTTTTCACGATAAAAATGTTTGCAAAATGACTTGTTAGGAAAGAGACAAGAACATTCGTTTGAAAACCTTGGTAAAATAAAAAAATAATAAAAAAGTATTTACAAAATCACTTTATATTCATTTTTGAAAACATTTTAATAAACTTGGTTTTTAGAAGAAAACAAGTTCTCTGACTAAAGAGAGAAGTAAAGTCGGGTTTTCTTATAAACATTTTCTAAAACATTTTGTGTACCAAAGAGTGGATAAATGGTACTAATACCAGAGAATGGTCATGGATAATAAGATAATAACGAAAGGGTTTATTGAAAAATGGTTATATAATTTCATTTAATGAAAATTCCATTGAAAGATCATTTGTATTACTCTTGAGGAAAATAATCTTTAAACATCCAAAGTGTCCCACACAACTTTAAAACATTTTAAGTCATAATACCCATGAAGGAATAATATTAAACAAAACTTATAATATCATGATAATAATTTTATTCATGATATAACATGTAAAAGTTCTTATATACACCATATAAAATAAACTAGGCATGTAAGATCAATTAAGTATCAATGGAATGTAAATTGAGATGAAAATCCCTTACCTTGAATTTCCTTTCGGGTAAACAACCTTTAAAATCCTATATAATAAACTTATGTTAATTTTATACTAAATTGAGATAATTTTTCATGTTGATCATTAGTTTTATATCACTTATTACTATGTTGTATACAAATAATTAAACAATTAAGTTTAAATCGGGTGATTTGACCAAAATTCGGTTTATGTGTCAAAAATAATTTGGTAGGTCAATTATGGTGAAAGGGGTCATTATATGAAATATACAGAATGATAATAATGATATAATTATCATATATATACATAAATTATACTTTTAAAAAATAATAATTAAACATGGTTATGAAAATTGAATCAACATTATGATCATGGAGATGGTGGACTGTACATACGCATGAGTAACAATCTCATTTTTCAATGATCAATATAAGAAGGTGTTAAGTTGAATTATATCTTTCTATAATGATATTAATATAATAAATACCTTTTTTTGTCATGTATACTTATATATATAATTATTTTGATGTAAAAATTAATCACATCATGTTGAGGAGGCGGTAGTCCACACGTTCACGACCAACATTACCACCTTTTAGTGTGTGAAGGGATAATAAAGAGACTGATATATATATATATATATATATTTAATTATTTCATGAATATAATATAATTTTTTTGTCTCATATGTTTAATTATAATCATCCCTTATACATTCCATGGATCGTGGGAATGAATCACATCGCTTTGTGGGGGCGGTAATCCACACTTTCTCAAACGATGTTATCATTTTTACATAAAATGGAAAGTATAAATATATGTGTTGTTAGAGAACTGAAGTAGTATACATAAATTTTAAATATCATATATAAGATATATAAATACATATTCAATCATAATGGCCACCATGAGAGCCGGTAAATGAAAAATTAACAATCATCATTTTGTGAAGCAGTAGTTCACCGTAGACGTAAACAATATGTCTATTACCCATTAGATGGATGTGCGTGTAAGTGCAGGTAGAAACCTTAACATAAAAATATACTATTATATATTGGATATTGGTTTTGATATATAATCATGGAAGAAAAATATTTTTGAGAGTGAATAATGGAAATAAAATTAAAGGGCTTTAGGAAAGTCATTACCTCTTAATTGGTTAACTCCAATTGGTTTTCACCAAAAGACGTCCTTGGGTTTCATTCTTCAAAAATGGGAGATTAAAGGAGGAATAGAGGGATGTTTTGGAGTTAATTGGGTATAATTTTTATGAACCTATGTGGCTAGAGAGGTCTTAATAATTGGTAGGAAAGGAGTCCTTTTATAATGGAGGAGGAGTGGCTCTCTTGTAATATTTTAAAAGAAAGTAACCCACCCATGTATTTTTATTGAAATTGGATAAATAATAGTAAAAATTAGAGAAAATGGAGGATAGGGTCGAAATATTATCAGAAAAATTCTCTTGGACAATTTTATAGGCTGTTTTGGGTCTTAAGGTTATGGTTTAGTTCCTTATTAAGTGTAATTTAACTTTAATCGTTGTAATTATTTTTAATTAATTTCACTAATATTTTTGTTAAAAAACTAATTTGAACTTATTATAATTTATAAAATAATATAATTCCAAATACAGAGTCCATTTTTCCAAATTTCAATCATATATGTTGTAGAAATTAAATTAAAATTAGTCCCATAGGCAGGACAACAATGAAGGTTTTTAAAGTAAAAACGTCCTAAAGTTTGATATGTTTTTATAGTCAATTTCAAAGTAAAATTAATTAAAATTACCTAAATTAGACTAATTGATAAAAATTGTATCTAATTAAACATTAAAATAAATTAAAATTATAATTTAACCTTGTAAATAAATTAGATGAAAAAGTAGTTTTGGACTAAAATTCAGTATTTTTAACTATTATTAAAAAAAGATATGTTTCTGAGTAATTAAAAAATTCATCCTTACCGAATATTTATGTTTATATTTAAAATAATAAGTTTATTTTGACATATTAAATCAATTAATGTGTAAGTATTCAGATTTAAAATGGGTTATCCATTAAAAGGTGGTAAAAGTTCCTTAATAAAAATATAAAATTTTTATGTGTAAAATTGGGTTTGTTTGTACCCATGGGGTGCAGGTACTGTAGCAGTACTGTAGTGGCACTGTAGCAGCGGCGAAACTGTTCATCAGCGGGTACTGTAGCGGCGGCATGGCACTGTAGCGGCGACGATACTGTGCGGTATCGTAGCAGCAGGTTACTATTCACAGAATGTGAATTGGCATTTGAATTTGGGCCTACAGGCTATGTAATGGGATACAAGCCCACTTGGCCTTCGGGCTATGTAATGGGTTTCCCTCTACCTTGTTAAAAGAGGTCTTTTCTTTGATTTAATAAAAAAAATGAGGCTTCAGCCCCAACCTTTAAAAAAAACAAAATGTCTTTATGAGCATAAAAATAATAATATTTATTTTATATTGAATTAGTTTGTATTTTCATTTCTAATTAATTGGTAACATATTTATTTATTTTATATTTATGTAAACCATATATTTTTCAAATATAGTTAATACTATTCATAACCACTAATTTTTTAATGACCTGACCCGTACTGGGGCTCGAGCCGCAACTACCCCAAGCCCGCCTCCATAGGCCACGGGCTGGCGACTAGTGCCAAAGACACAAAAAACTAGGTGAGACATTTTCCTAAGAAACTGTACACACACATGCACCCTACTGAATGACAAAGTAAAGAGGAAAAAAGAAATATACAAAAATTCTATAAAATTGAAACCAAACATATATGAACCGACCTCTAAAAAGTACAAGTACTGTAAAGTAAACTGAAAGGGAAAGGTGAAAAAATACATGCCCAAAAAGAGAATTGCTACAACCCAAAAACAGGTGGAAAAATAAAATAGCTGAGAGAGCCCTACTCCTAGATCCCAAGCTATGACCTCTGCATGTGGTCTAAGTACCCCATATCCCTATTCTCCTATGAAGTCACGATCAACTTGTCTGTCATTTGTAAGGGCACACTGAGTGCGGGAAAAGCCTAAGAAGGGGTGAGTATAAAAATACTTAGTATGATTCCCCAAAGTCTCAAGGGAGTAGCAAGAGAGGCACTGAAGAGGGAAGAAATATATAGAATAAGGTACGGTAAAAGAGTACAGATCAACCCAATAAATAAATGAAGTAAGCCCATCCAAACATGAGGATTCAGAAATGGTGAGAAGATAAACTTCTCATCGAGTCTTCTCTACCTATAGTAGGAGAGAAGACTCATCAAACCATGATAATCTAGACACAAAAAGCACATGATATACCCCATTCATCTTTGAATCTCCTAGAAGGAGAGTAACGAAATCCAAAGGAGTTGGTACTTCAATATGATATATATATATTCTTAACCAAAGAAGCACAAACAAGAGAGTAAGGGGATCTACATATAACTAGATTATCCCAAGAAAAGAGTCTCCAATAGATCTAGAAATAAATACCATCAATGCACAACATCCCACACGTCTTCCCTGAACTACAAATCAAAGGGGATCAATCACTTCACCTTGATAATATCCTCTTTGGGTGGGTCTATCTCACCCACATGGTTTTAGCCACGTCATAAGGAGGCATCTTGGTGGGAAAATCACACCTCTTTCTTGAGAGTCTAAATTCACTTCAAGAAAATCTCTTAACTATTCCGCACAATCGAGATATCATGTCATAAATTCATGAACCCACTATACAGCCCCACTAAAGGGTATACTTAGAATAGTCATCAGTTAACCCACTACCCAATATAGTTGGAGGGTAAGCTCAAAAGAGTGAACAAAAAACCTCACTGCCCAGTCCCACTAGAGGGTAAGTCTTGAAAGAGTAACTGGAAAACCTCACCGTCTAGACACACTAGAGGGTAATCCCTAAATATATAATGATGAACCTCACTGCCTAGACTCTTTGGAGGGTAAGAACACAAGAGGGAACAAAAAACCTCACTACCCAGCCCCAATGGAGGGTAAGCTCAGAATAGTAAATGATGACCCTCCCTGCCCAGCCCCACTAGAGGGTAAGTCCTATACTAGTCTGGTGATTCTGAAAACAGAACTGCCATCACTTTCTTCATCAAGTGTCGCCTCAGATAGGAATCACCGCCAGAACATCGAGCATCTCCTTGGATAAAAATCACACTCAGAACATCTCTCATCATACCTTGAAATCCACTACAGAGGGAACCATCACATTCTATACCAAAAAACACTCAGGATAAGATACTCGTAGGATAAAATCAGATTTCATAAGAAAGAGATATGAGAGGTAGAAGATTCATAAAGCGGTACATGGAATGTGTGGGGAAAACATGACATGTGACCCCACCTCCTCATTAGGCCTAGTACCTAGCCATACTCAAGTACCAAATTGTGATAAAGTACCCAAAAGGTGTGCCAGTGTACTCCTAGAGTACATGACACCTCTAGCCAAAAGGATGACGAGCGGGTGTTGCTCGTTACTGATCTAAAGGATGAAAACATAATTATACTGACTTGCCTCTTATAAATAGCCTTGGATAACCATACATATCACACTATTGTGATCCGTGTAGAAAAATGCACAGGATCGACTATTCATTCGCCCGAAGCAGACTCCCGATGAATAAACTGTATTTCTCCATGTTGTGTGAAAATAGTTCCTTATAGAGCCCATGCCTTGATCCTGAAACAAATCACATGGATCATGCCATTGCGATACCCTCATAAAAACACATGGAATTAGTTATTAATTCATCCAAAATAGACAACCAGTAAAAAGGGTGATTTTCACCCCAAGCGCCCAATCAGTTCTCAATCACAACCGAGAACGAAAAGGATTCACACTTCCAAATGGATCACACCATTATGATCCTTGTGGAAAAACATGCACGGTAGACTTCCCCAAATGGACTTTCAATGCAGAAGTTGTAAACCACTACGTTATGCTCAAAAGGATTCCCATGGGCCCCATGCCTCGACCCCAAAATCAGTCAGGCGGATCACACCATTGCAATAATTATGAAAAAACACACATGATCGATTAATCGATCATCCAAAATGGATACCCAGTGGAAAAGTGACATTCCACCATTAACGCCCGAAATGGGAATTATGGGGCCTGCACCACTATTTCAGTTTAAATTCTTGAAAATGGATTTGAAAATTCCACCTCAACTTCAGGGTCACAATGCCTCTAATGGCGCATCAATTAGACATCAGATGCAGAAGTTACATTCATTATGAGAATCCGAAAATAATAATAATAATAATAATAATATTACTTTAAATGGACATTACGTATAACCATGCCTCGTTTCTAAGACAAAAATATCTCAAAATGGCCTCAAAAGGCCCTCCTCGGAACAAGGATCATTGGCTGCAGATGGCATGCAAAACGGACCCAGAGATTGAAAGATACAAGGTTTTTATTATAAACCCCAGTTCGAACTGGCTCGAACCACTGACCTCCGCTATGATACTATCGTCCACCGAGATCCTCCATGCACGTAGTGCTCTACCATTCCCTCCACACCATCCACTGCACTCCGCCCTGCTACCACTGCACTCCACTGCCCGCCAGAGCCCCTCACTAGAACCCACTGCTGAAAATCTTCCGCAGACCACAACAGTCACTCCGGTGATCCAAATCATGATCTGAGACCAGATCTAGAATCCTTGGGATGATACCTTTATGACGCCAGCCTTCGATTAATGATCCTTCACCATTTCGACATGGTGAAATGTAACCACTGCTTCCGCTCACCGCTACACTCCATCAGTCACCCAAAACTTGAAAATGAGCACATGTCGTGACTCCTCAGGTCGATGGATTCACATATATGGGTCTAACTCCACAAATGGAGGTAGTTTTTTTAAGAAGAAATGTTTTTCAATGAATAATGCGAAGAACGAGCGATCAAAAATTGAAATAGAAGAAGACCGTTGTTTGTTTGGCCATCATTAAAGGATTCCATAGTAGCAAAAATGAACATAAGTCGAAAACGATGACAAAATATTCTACCGGGGGGCTTTAGAATCCTAAATAGAAGTCCTAACTCAAATCCAGATATTCCATTGCGTTCAATGCAATCTGATCTACTTGAATCTTAAGTTTATTCATGATCTGACGACTTTAGGACATCGAATCACCATCAGTTAGAGCTCCGCAAATTGAGAGAGAAATGAGCCAAACCTAGATCATTCCTCTGATCTCCTATTCATAGGAAGCAGATGAAAAATCCGATCCTCCTGTACCCTCACAACTGAGGTCACCACTAGTGTAAACACCATGCTATGAACTCAATAGTGGTCTCAAATTTCCAATATGAGTTCTGTTTTGGAATTAATTTGAATTATCATTTCAAATAAAACAATTTAACTCAATTATTTTATTTACAGTTTTCCCTTTGTGACATTTCTCTATTAAAGTCTTGAAATGACAAAAGTTATTCCCCTCCTAGGGTAAACAAAATGATCCAAACTCAACCATTGCCTCATATTTCCAATCCAAGTTTCCATTTGAGAGTTATTTGGATTTGATCTATTAAACGAATTAATTAATAAATTAATTCATCCCTTTAACATACTACCAATTAACAAGGGTTCTGAACATCCTGTGATGACATATTTTATGTCATTCCTAGGGTAAATTACACATTCTGGACCCAACTGTGCTCTCAGATTTCTGATCTGATCTACCGTTGGAGATATATCCTATTTCCATTACGTTAATAGTACAAAAACACTTAATTTTTTTGTGTATGTTATTCTGGGAACATCGAGCCTCAGAATTGCACGTCATCTCAGTGCCTATCTCTAGAAATATATGTAGAAATATTCCAAAGTCTTGTAGAGTAAAATACGGGTCTCTAAATCATTACCTCTTTCAATATTTGTATCCTTGAAAAGGAAAACTAGGGAAACAAACTCATGATACTGAGCTCACACCTGGCTCTCCCGATCCTAGGAAAACATGCATGTTACCATGCTAATACAACATGCAAAACAAAGGGTTGGTCTATACTCATATGGTTTTATCCATTCTATGGTGTTTATAAGAACACACTCATATCTCATCAGTTGAGACATGTGGAAGATGTTGTGCGCCCACTCCAACTATTGGGGGGTAGGGCAAGGTGGTAGAAAACCTTGCCATCTCTTGCACAATTCCAAATGACCTGAAGACACTCAGGGGATAGTTTACTTCCTGACATGAACCACTACATTACACATCATGACTGGAATCACAGTTTGTCCCGTAAACAGGTATTGTGATTCCCTCCTTCAAAATATCCACTAGGTAAAACACACAAGGATATCTTGTCATTTATGATTTCTCAGTAGATGTCTTACAACTGATACTTTCTAACATGCTTGATAAGTGATGGAGACAACACCATCAACTGAAGAAAATTTATACCCTCCTTCTCCACTAGGGTCAGCTGCAGAGAAGCTAACTGCTATGAAACTTCCCACACTTGGAGATCCTGAAACATCCAAATAAGGGAATTTGCTACAACATTTTCCATTCCCAGAGTATAGACTTTATTTAATTCACATTCCTAAAGGAATTTTCACCCAACATCACCTTCTCAGGTTCATGTCTCTCTGGGTGAAGATGCACGTGAGACACTGGTGGTCTAAGAAAACCACAAAGTGCTCTCTTATAAGATAGCGTCTCCACATACTCAGGGAAAAGACTACCACTGCTAGCACCACATAGTGAGTTGCATAGCTATGTTTATGTAGTTTCCATCACCTTGATATGTACTTGATAACTAAATTATCAAGATTGATGTTGAGCACCCAAGGTACCCTTGAACAATTAAGGTGAGTAAACCCATCCAACCGTAAGAGGATAGACATGGAAAGCATGTGGCACACCCCAAACATCTTTTCACCTCTTGGAAGGAGAGTAATCCCCAAAACAATCACTCTTACAAATGAACTAGTGGCATGTCAAGAAATGGGAGGTCAAGTAGCAAGAATCCACTGGAAAATCCAAGACCTTCTATAACACACCAATGTACAAACCCTCCATGAACACACAAGTCATAGGGGTTAATCTACCACACATCGATACTATCTACTTTAGGTGGCACTGAATCTCCCTCTCAGTTTTTCTTGCATCAAAAAAATGTGTCTCAGTGGAGGAAGAACCCCAATTTCTTGTGAATTCAAAGCTATGTTGAAAAACACTTAAATAGGGTTACATCAATTCCCCACATCACCCTTGGTAACTCCTCGAGTAAGGAGTTAGAATAAAAGATAACCTCACACAGTGTATAATAAGTTATACTGAAAAAGGTAAAAAATACACAGAGCGTACCTCTTATAGTCTCCTGCATTGTAGGATTATAGTCATCGATAGCATGTAACTACCAATGGTACCGATTGCTAGATCCCTGAGCGTGATGTGGACCACCTAGTGGGGGTGGAAGGACCTTGCAAAGTCAACCACCAACCACAGTTCTTTATACTCTTCTGCTGTCACTGCTTCCCTGGGGACCACCCTTTCCCCTCCTCAGAGATCCCTAATCACGACACTACCTTTACTATGGTGGTGCATCTACCAACATCTTGGAAATATCAGCACATCTCGTTGGGTAGTCTCATTCCTTGTGACCTTTCACATCACAATCATAGCACTAGCCCTCCCTAGGATATCCCGGTGCTCTACACTATCCACGACCATGTTCCCGAGTCTTATCAAGGGGAGGCCTCTAGCATCGAGGGCCTACCAACTAATGTGTGCTAACTGTGGAAGACATCCCAACTCTATAGTGCCGACTTCCAATACTGAACAACTGGTTCCCCTATGACAGAAAGATCTCTATCATCAGTGTATGCTCCAGCACCCTGAGATAGGTGAGGATGCACAAGGGCACTATGCTAGCGCAAATCTCTTATAAAGAGACCCTGCTCAATCTTATGTGCATGGAAGTTTCCGTCGTGGACCACATCCAAAGAGTACCGAGTAAGGTCTGTGAACCTAGTCGCATACTCTGACATCGTCATCCATCCCCACACAAGCTCCAGTAGCTCGCGAAACCGTACAGAGTGTAAGAATTTGGGGTAGTAATACTCAAAAAATAAATGCTAGAAGTCATCCCATGAGAGTTCCGACTCATCATTCATCTGAGTAACCCGTCTCTACCAATGCCAATCTAATATGTGGAAAAATATTGGCTTCCAAATCCACCATCTAATCTATTAGTGTCTGAACTATCTTGAAGAGGAGAACCCCCAAATCTATCCAACCCTTCAATGCCTGAGGGTATGGATCACCACGGATCCTCAGCGGTCTATGATGCTAGAACTCGCAAACCATGCACAACCTGTGCTCATCATCAGCTTACCCTGTCGGCACTAACTGCTGATCCACCAGTGGAGTTGGGGCTACCTACCCTCCTGGAGAAAAGGGAATCATATGATGGATCCTGAACTGAGGCCTCGTCACTCACGATATCATCATCACAAAATATAGCTAGAATCCTAGCTAGTTATCATTTCAAAGCCATCCTGAATCCGATAAATGAGTAGCATGGTCAAATGAGAATATATATATATATCAACAACAATGTGGAGATGACTCAAGAAGGGTAGTCAAAGACTTAATCCTATATGATTCATGTACCATTGTTCCCTGAAATAAGTGTCCCAACACGCCGAGTCAACAAGAGGGCAATCAGGGTCTTGGTGAATGGCTACATCAGCCACCACACCATCGCTAGACTCCTTTCCCTAAGAGTCTCTCTCGAGACATGTTGAAACTATTTCCATAAAACCCAACCAATTCCTTTTTAGGGTTTGTCCAAACAATGTCCAAAGGAACTAACCACCTCTCATACCACTTATAACGACCTGACCCATACTGAGGCTCGAGCTGAAACTACCCCAAGCCCACCTCCATAGGCCATGGGCTGGTGACTAGCACCTAAGGAACAATAAACTAGGGGAGGTATTTTCCAAAGAAACTTTATACAAACACATAGCCAAATCAATGAAAAAGTACTTAGGAAAAGAAATCAAGATACATCAATACTATAAAAAGGAAACCAAACATATATGCATCAAACTCTAAGCAGTAAAAGTATAGTAAAGTAAACTGAAAGTGAAAGGGGAAAAATACACGCCCAACCAGAGAAGTGCCACAACCTGACAACAAATGGAAATGTAAAAAAGCTAATAGAGCTCCACTCTTAGATCCCATGCTATGACTTCTGCATGTGGTCTAAGCACCCTGCATCCCTATACCCCTCTGAAGTCACAATCAACTTGTCTGTCATCTGCAAGGGCACACCAAGTGCGGGCAAAGCCCAATAAGGGATGAGTATAAAAATATTTAGTAGGATGACCCGAAGGCTCAAGGGAGTAGAAAGAGAGGTATTGTATAGGGAATCGGTATATAGACCAAGATATAGGAAAAGTGTACATCTCAACCCAAAAAATAAGTGATGTAAGCTCATCCAAACACGAGGAGTGATTTTTTTTGAAAAGATTAAGTTTTTGTCGAGTCTTCGTTACCTATAGTAGGCGATTAGACTCATCTAACCACGATAAGCTAGACATGGGAGACATGTGGCATACCCCATGCATCTTCACCTCTCTTGAAAGGAGAGTAACTAAAGCCCATGGAGTGTGTACCACAATACGATATATATATTCTCAATAAAAGAATCCCAAACAAGAGACTAAGGGGATCTTCATATCACTAGATCATCCTAGAAAAAGAGTCACCAATAGTTCTAGAAGTAAACACCATAGATGCCCAACATCCCACACATCTTCCCTAAACTAAAATTCAAATGGTCTCAATCACCTCACCTTGATAATATCCACTTTGGGTGGGCCTATATCACTCGCACAATTTCAGTCACGTCGCAAGGACACATCTTAGTAAGAAAAGCGACCCCCTTTTTTGAGAGTCCAAAGGCACCTCAAGAACATCTCATCACTGTACCACACATTCAAGAGATCAGGTCACAAATTCATGAACCCACTATCCAGCCCCACTGGAGGGTATACATAGAAGAGTCATTAGCGAACCCACTACCCATCCCAGCTGGAGGGTAATACTGAAAGAGTGAATGATGAACCTCACTTCCCATCCCTGATAGAGGGTAAGTCCTGAAAGAGTAACTGGTGAACCACACTGCCAAGCCATGCTGGAGGGTAAGCCCTAAAGAGATAATGATGAACCTCACTGCTTAACCTCACTAGAGGGTAAGCCTGCAAGAGTGAACGATAAACCTGATTGCCCAGCCTCACAAAAGGGTAAGCTTAGAATAGTAAATGATGAACCTCACTACCCAACCTCGCTGGAGGGTAAGTCCTGTATTGCTCTGGTGATTCTGAAAACATCACTGCCACTACTTTAATCATCGAGCGTCGCCTAGGATAGGTACCATGCCAAAAACACCGAGCTTCGCTGCATATAGGCATCATACTCATAACATCTCTCATTGTACCTCGAAATACACTACGGAGGGAACCATCACATTCAAAATGAAAAAACCTCAGGATAGGCTACTCACAGGCCAACATCTGAGTTCAGAAGAAAGATATATAAGAGGTAGAAGATTCATAAAGTGGTACATAGAACGTGTGGGGAACACATGATGTGTTACGCTGCCTCATTATCAGGTCGTGTACCTATCCATACTTGGGTATTAAACTGTGATCAAGTACCCACAAAGCGTTCCCACATACTCCCAGAGTACACGACACCTCCAGCCAAAAGGATGACGAGTACACATCGCTCGTTACTGATTCGAAGGATGAAAAAGTAATTCTACTAACATGCCTTTTAAAAATGGCTTCAAACAACTAGAAATATCACATCATTGTGATCCTTGCAGAAAAATGCACTAGATCAACTATTCATTTTTCTGAAGCAGACTCCTGGTGAAGAAACTGCATTCCACTATAATTTGTGCAAATAGTGCCCCATGGGGCCCAAACCTCGATCCCAAAACACATCACACAGATCATTCCATTAAGACCCCCTAAAAAAACTTATAATCAACTACTTGTTCATCCAAAACGGACATCCGGTAAAAAAGGGTTCTTTTCACCATAAGCGCCCGATCACTACCAATCACAAAAAGGCTCTGCACATCCAAATTAACTACACCATTGTGATCCCTGTAGAAAAACACGCTAGGTATACTATTCACTTTCCCCAAATGGACTTCTAATGTAGAAGTTGTAATACACTACATTATGCTAAAAAGGAATCCTGTGGGGCACATGTCTTGGCACCAATTTTTGTCAGGTGGATCTCACCATTGTGATATTTATGAAAAAACACACTTCATCCACTACTCGATCATCCAAAATGGATACCTAGTGGAAAAGTCACATTCCACCACAAATTCCTGAAACAAGAATCATGGGGCCCACACCATTATTTAAATTTAAGAATAAAAAAATATCCTTGAAAAGTCCGCCTAAACTCCAGGGCCACATCGCCTCTAACAATGCGTCAATCGGACGTCAGATGGAGAAGTTACATTCGGTAAGAGAATCATCAAATAATAATTATTATATTATTATTAATTTAAATGGACATTTTGTATCACTGATCCCCATTCCCAAGACAAAAATTTCTCAAAATAGATTCAAAACGTATACAGTGAAACAAGAATTGTGTGGCCATAGACGACACACAAAATAGACCCTTCGATTGAAAGATACGAGGTTTTTATTAAAAACCCCAGTCCGAACCGACCAGGGCCGACCCAAACCGGCCGGTCCAGCTCGAACAACCAGCCTCTACCGCACTTCTTTGGCTCTACCGCCGTACTCCACAGCTCCACTACACTCCGCCATGATTTGACGCCCGTTATATCCCCTCATTGGAACCCGCCACTGGAAATCTTCCACAAACCACTATGGTCACTCTGGTGATCCAAATCACGATCCAGAACTAGATCTGGAATTCTTTGGATGAGACCTTTACAATGCCATCATCCACTTGATGATCCATTGTCATTTCGGCATGTTGAAAATTAACCACCATGTCCGCTCACCGCTGTGCTTCCTCTAGAAACCAAAACGTGAAAACGAGCCCAGATCAGGACTCCTCATATCGAGTGCTTCACAAATATGGGTCTAACTCCACGATTAGAGGTCATTTATGCAAGAAGAAAAGTTTTGTGATGAAGAACGCGAAGAACAGAAAATCAGATATTGAAACAGATGATGGTCATTTTTTTGGCCATTGTTAAAGTATTCAATAGTATTGAAAATGAACATAAGTCAAAAATGACAAAAAAAATAAACAACCATGGGGCTACAGAATCCGAAATAGAAATCCTACCTCAAATCCGGATCTTCCCTTGTATTCTCTGTGTTCTGATCTACCAACATCAAAAGTTTCATCGTGATCCAATGATGTTCGGATGTCGAATCACCATCATCCATAGATATTCTATCTGAGGGAGAAGTGAGACAACCCTATCTTGTTTTTCTAACCTCCTATTTATAGGAAACTATTAGCAGACGTGAAAATCGAACCTCTCGTGCCCTCACAACTAAGGTCACCCCTACGGTAAAGACCATTCTATGAACTCAACAGTGGTCTTAGATTTACAATCCGAGTCCCCGTTTGGAATTTATTTGAATTAGCATGTCAAATAAAATAAAATAATTTAATTATTTTATTTACGTTTTTCCCTCCGGGACTTTTTTCTATAGAAGGTTTGCACCGACAAAACCTATACCCCTCCTACAGAAAACGAAACATTACAGACTCAACCATGGCCTCATATTTCCTATCTAAGTTACCATTTGAGAGTTATTTGGGTTTTATCTATTAAATGAATGAATAAATAAATTATTCAATCCATTTAATATACCACTAACAAGAGAGGGGTCTGAACGTCTCATGACGACATATTATATGTTGCTCCTAGGGTAAACACCACTTTCCAGACCCAGTTGTGATCTTAGATTTTTGATCTGATCAACCATTTAAGTGATATCCCGTTTTTGTTGCATGCATAGTACAAAAAAACTTAATATTTTTTTATAATTTATTTGGGCACACCGGGCCTCGGTATTTCACGTCGTCTCAGCACCTAACTCTAAAAATATATTTTGAAATATTCTAAAGTATTACAGGGAGAAAATTGGATATCTACAAATTTAACAACTAGGTTATGTATTATTGTATTAAATAATAATATTTTAATAATACATTGTTATTCTGAGAAACTATGTCTTTAATGTAATGAAATCCATCTAGGAAGGCCACTCTTGCGTGTAACACATGCTATCGAGGAAGATCGCTTTTTCATGTAAAGTAAGACAACTCAGTGTTGTGTTCATTACATGATATATAATTTATTGAATTTATTTAAAATAATAAATATATATTACATTCTTGGGATATCATATTCCCTTATGTGATAGGTGATGTGTTCTATACATGCTATCAAATACAAAGTAGTACTTTAGAATTTCATGGTGTTACATTCCCCCACATTAATTAAATTGCGACCTCTCAATTTAAACTTAATTTTGGTGATGGATTTTATGATGCTTCCTATTTTGAAATATCAAATCATGAGAAGGGTTCATAAAATATCCTCTATAAAGGAGATAATGGGAAGTGAAAAGTTCACATCGAGTAACATATAACTAGGTATATAAGTAGAAGAACATCAGTGTCAATTAAAAATATATACTTGGTGGAAAAGAGAAAATATTTATAGTGAGTGAATGAGGTCATCAATCACAAACAAGTTAATGATCTATATAATGTTGTGGGCCTCAAATCCACAAATATGATATGATTCAAAAGATAATTGGTTCAACAAAAATTAAGGTATTAGGACAAAATTTTATTTCAATGTCATTATCATAATGTTGGGTAATTATTTTACTGACGAAGAATATAATGATATATTATTACTTGATATGTTTCAATTTAATACGAAAAATCCTAAATTTTGGTTTCCCTTTTATCAAATTATAATAAATTCATCTACTCCTAAAAATTAATTACCAATAATGATTTTTTAATTCTTGAATCAATAAAGGAACATTTAAGGGATCGTAATGCTTATAAAAGAGTGACAAGTATAACTATTTGTATTTAAATATCTCCCAAAACCAATATGGTTAATAGATTAATATCTAATCCCAAAAAATGATACTAATGATTCATCATTAACATTTATTCATTAATATGTTTAACTAAAAACAGTGAAAAATTAACCAGGACATTATGCTAGTCAGTCGTTGGTATGAAACCCTTATCATCCTTCGACCACGGGTTCAAGACCCATGAACTTTTTGGACTTTATAGGTTAACACTCAAACTATAGGCTTTCATTTTCTAAAACCATATTAATATAATTTCAAAAATAAATCTAACGAACATCCTTGAAATTTAATCATTAAATTGACTCTTAACTAAGGTTTTCAATACAACCATTTCTTTTATTAGGTATCATAATATTATTTGAATTTTAGTATGATTTCATTACTGATCATATGAACCCCAATGGTTATAAATACCTTTAAAATTATGTATATATAAATGTAATGGAACTATTCCGTAAAATAACCTTTTCCTCTAAAAAATATGATATTAAAATCAAGCATATTACATAGACATTTCATGATTATTATATCCCAAATACCACTGATAAAATACTTCTACAATTTAATTATTAAAACCCAAAAAATGGTTCATCAAAATTGGTCCTTCCATAGTCCATGGTTTAACCATAATATCATCTGTTAGATTTAAAAATCTTAACACCTTACATTCAATCTAAAAATACTTAGGTTTAACCTAGGTTACTTATTATGTATCCAAATCCTTCATTATCGTTTGTAAAGAAAATGTGAATTATTCTAAGAATATCTCTCAAGAGTGTCAAACTAGGCATGCAGTAAGGCCATTGTTGTGTACCAGGTTACCCTAAGTTAGGCCCAGAACACCTTGTCAGAGTTATTATTCCAAGGTACATCTATGCCAAAACCACATACAAATGTAGTATATAGACATGGATGTATTCCTATGAATACACAAATAATCTATACTTTACCAAAATTATATGGTATTGATATATACTTATTCGTAAATTCTACCTTAGGGTTATGTCATCTAACCTATTCTTTCCTAATTCTAGTTCCCAAGGGTTTTACTAAACTTCCTCTTTTAACAAATCAAGTACCCCAATACCAGATAACTCAAAGTCAGTGTCTGCTATCTATTACATTTACATGATTAAAAGGAATCAAGCCCTAAAGGACTTATTATTTTAGTAGTCTTGGTAAACTAGATACATAAATGAGACTTGTATTAAAAATAAATACACTAATTACAACATAATTGTTTTCTTCTTTATAAATAAACAACTTTGACTATAACTCTAATCTATCTAGTAAATCCCCTTATATCTTTCATAGCATGATTCTTGGATTCTTGGGGAAATAAATATAATAAGGGTGACCTAAAATTATCAGTAATGGTAAGTAAATTAGAATCAATAATAAATCAATGAGAGTAATAAATATGGCATGGTAAATTTCTAAACACACATACCATGTAATCAAAAAACAAAGAAGGAAGTGCATAAAAAATATAGACTGGTAATAACTGTAAAAACTAAAATTCAAATAACTGGATATGGGAAAATAAATATAGAAAGGTAAGAAACTAAATAACATGACATTTAATCAATGAACTGAAAATGAAATGTATTGATTGATACGTCAATGAAAAATCTAACAGATGAATAATAACTGAAACTAAATGATAGAAATACTTGATTATTATATGCCATTTTTCATAGGTACATGGCACCATTACTATCAAGACCTTTCACAAGAAGGATTACAAAATATTGAGAAAAAACCCATCTATGGTGGCTAGCCAAATAACTCATCCCATGAGACTACCGATGCATTGAAGGGAAATCAATAATTAGGCCCCACCCATATCGTACCATTTCGATGAATTCCTCATATATCGAATAATAGATTTAAAAATGTGCCTTATCAAATCTCCATATGGGTTTAGAGATATATATTTATCAATATTTACTAAAATAGTCAAATAACATTAAAAGTGAACACTACATAAATATTATATACTATTTAGGCAATTAACATATCCATGATTAATGATAGGGGAAATTCAATATTCAATGATCATAAGCAATTGAATATTTCAAGGGAAAAAAATAATCAAGGAAGTCAATGTGAATAATATCCTTGGCCAAATCAATCACAAACTGTCCAAAGGAATATTAAAGATGATATTAATACAAAATACCAAAATTGGAGTAAAATAAAGGGTTGTTGTTGTTGATGAATAGAAATATTATAAAAATATCCTTTAAAAACATTATTGAGGAAAATATCCTTTTATTTTGAAAGAATTTTTGAAAATCATTTTCTTTGAAATTCATTTTTTAAAACATTTTATTTAAAAATTAACCTTTTAGACATAAAAAGGGAGCTTTAAATAAATTACGGCGATTAAATCCGTACTAACCGTATATGGTAAAAGAACAATCCTTTAGCATGGTAAAAAGGTATAAAAAATAACTTGTCAGGAAAGTGATATGAATATTCATTTGAAAACCATGGTAAAAGAAAAAAAGGGTAAAAATGAATTTACCAAATCATTTTAAAAGAATTTTTGAAAACATTTTAATAAAACATGGTTATATAAGAAAGTAGGTTCACCAGCTAAAGAGAGAAATAAAGTGAGGTTTTATTAAAAACATTTTCTAAAACATTTTGAGTACCAAAGAGTGGAAAAATGGTACAAATACTTGAAAATAGTCATGAATAATAATATAATAATGAATGTTTGTATTAAAAAATGGTTATATAATTTCCTAAATTGTAAATTCCATTGAAAGATCATTAGTATTAGCCTTGAGGAAAATAATCTTTAAACATCCCAAAGTGTCCCATACCACTTTAATAAAAAAATTTAAGTCATAAGCCTCATGGAGGAATAATATTAAATGAAACTTATAATATAATGAGAATAAAATTATTAATGATATAACATGTCAAAGGAAATATATACACCATATAAAATAAACCAGGTGTGTAACAACAATTAAGACTCAATGGAATGTAAATTGAAATGTAAATATCTTACCCTACATTTCCTTTTGGGTGAACATCCTTTAAATTTGTTTATAATAAACTTATGTTAATTTTATAATTACTTGAGAACCTGTTTAAATTTATTATTACTTTTATTTTACTTATTACTATGTTGTATACAACTACTTAAACAATTAAGTATACATTGGGTGTTTTGAAAAAAAAATCAGTTTATGTGTCAAAAACCAATTTGGTATGTCAACTATGGTCAAAGGGGTCGTTATAAAAATTCTCAAGAATAAAAATCATGAAATAATTTTCATATTTATACATAAATTATACTTTTAAAAACTATAATTAAATATGTTTATAAAAAATGAATCAATGTTATGATTATGGAGACGGTGGACCGTACGTACGCATGAGGGATGTAATCATTTTTCAATGATTGTTATAGAAAGAAGTTAAGTAGAATTATATCTTTAAATAATGATAATAAAATAATAAATACCATATTATTTTGTCATATATATATATATATAATTCTTATGATGTATTAAGTAATCATATCTTGTTGAGGAGGAGGTAGTCCACATGCCCACAACCAACATTATCACTTTTTAGTGTGTGAAAGGATAATAAAGAAAATGATATATATATATATATATATATTTATAGAAAGGTAATTATTTCATGAATATAATATATATATATATATATATATATATTTGTATTATATGTTTAATTACATTAATCCTTTATACATTCCATGGATCGTGTGAATGAATGACATCGCTTTGAGTGAGCGGTAGTCCAAACATCTTTAAACGATGTTATCATTTTTACATAAAATGGAAAGTATAAATATATGTTTTGTAATAGAATTAAATAAGTACAAGGACATTTTAAATATCATATATAAAAAATATACACATATTTTCCATCATAATGGCCCCTAATAGTGGTGGTAAAGGAAAAATGAACAATCATCGTTTCATGAGGCAGTAGTTCACCGTACACATAAACAGTATGTTCCTTACCCATTAGATGGATGTGTGTGTAAGTGTAGGTGTAACCCTTAACATAAAACATTCCTAGTATATTTATTATAATTATTTTTTATACTAATATGGAATAATAATATTTGAGGGAGTGTAGAATAGGAATAAAATAAAAGGGATTTAGGAAAGACATTACCTCTTAATTGGGTAACTCCGTTTGGTTTTCACCAAAATAATTCCCTGGATTAATTTCATACCAAAGTGGGGATTAAAGGAGAAAGTGAGGGATGTTGTGGAGTGAATTTGTAATATTTTTTCTGAACATATATGGCTTTATAGGTGTGATGAATTGGCAAGAAAGGAGGCCTTTTATAATGGAGGTAGAGTGAATCTCTCGTAATATTTTAAAAGAAAGGAACCACACACCAATTTTTTTAAAGTGAATAAATAATGGTCCAAATTAAATAAAAGGGAGTACAGGGTCTATATATTGTCATAAATTGGATTTTGGAAAAGTTTATAGGTCGTTTTGGGTCTTATGTTTATGGTTTAGTTCCTTATTAAGCATAATTTAACCTTAATTGTGATAATTAATTTTATTTAATTTCACTAATATTTTTTCAAAAAAACTATTTTGAACATATTAAAAATTATAAATTATTATTAATCCAAATATGGAGTCCATTTTTTCATATTAAAATCATATAATTGACATAAATTAAATTAAAATTAATCTCATAGATGAGATGATAATGCGAGTTTTTAAAGAAAAAACATCCAAAAGTTCGATAAGTTTTTATAGTAAATTTAAAAGTGAAATAGATTCCAATGACTTAAATTATATTACATGAAAAAAATATTATATAATAAAACATTAAAAATAAATTTATCCTTATAAATAAATTAGACGAAAAAGTAGTTTTGGACTAAAATTCAGTATTTTTAACTATTCATAAAAAATATAAAAAATTCACCATAACATAGATTTTATGATTATATTTCAAATATGATGTTTATTTTGAAATATTAAATCAATTAAAGTGTCAAAATTAATTTTTAAAATGAGTTCTCTATTAAAAGGTGGTAAAAGTTAATTAATAAAAATATCGGTTTTTATATATAAAATTAGGTTTGTTCTTATCTTATACTAATCAAATATGTTGGATGAATATCCGAAATATTTTACTGAATATATAAAATACATATTTCATTAATTTATTTCACGAATTGTAAATAATTTTATTTTTTAAGACAAAATTCCTTTGTGAGCATATGAATAATAATATTTTCTTTATATTCAACTGGTTTGTATTATCATTTATAATTACTTGGTAACCTATTAATTAATTTTATATTTATGTAAACCATATACTTTTATATGTTAGTTAATACTATTCATAACATCTAATTTAACAGATAGGTTATGTATTATCTTATTAAATAATAAATTATTATTTTTTGAAACTCTATCTTGCGTGTAATGAAAGATGCTGTGGAAGGTCACACTTGCGTACAAGGAAAGCTATAGAGGAATGTATCTCTTTCATGTAACATAACCTAACGCGGTGTTGCATTCATTATAAGCTATATCATGTATTGAATTTATTTAAAATAGTAAATATATATTAGAGTCTCAAAATATTATATTCCCTTATGTGCTAGGAGATGTGTGTCATACAAGCTATCAAATACAAAGTCCAAATTTATAATTTCAGGGTGTTACATTATCCCTACCTTAATTCAATTTCATCCTATCAATTTAAACATGATATTAGTGACAGATTATTTGATTTTTCCTATGTTTAAATCCAACATGATGAGATGGGTTTTTAAAACATCCTCTAGAAAGGAGAGAATGAGAAGTGATAAGTTCACATGGAATAAAATATAACCAGGTATCTAAGTATGAGAACATCAATGGAAAGTGAAAATACATACTTGGAGGAAAATAGTAAATATTTATAGGGAGGGAATGAGGTCATCAATCACAAACAAGAGAATAATCAATAGAAAGTTGAGGGCCTCAAAGCCATAAATCAGAGATGATTTAGAAGACCATTGGTTCAACATAAATTAAGGTATTAGGGATTAATTTTATTTCAATGTAATTTTCCTAATGTTTGGTAATTCTTTTACTGACTCAAAATATAATGAAATATTATTACTTGATAGGTTTCTATTTCATATGCACAATCCCAACATTTTGTTTTCCTTCGATCAAATTATATTTTATCCTTTTTCTCTTAGATATTAATTACTAATAATGATTTTTTATTCCTAAAGTAATAAAAGAAACTTTTAATTGATTGTAAGGCCTATAAAAGAGTAAAAAATCTAACTATTTTTCTTTAACTATCTTATAAAACCAATATGGTTAGTAGATTCATCTATAATCCTCAAAAGTGATACTACTGATTCAACATTAACATTTATTCATCAAAATTTATAACTAAAAATAATGAAAATTAACTAGGAAATTGCATATGTTAGTGGTTATAATTAAACACTTATCGTCCTTTGGTCATGGGTTTAGTACCCATGTCCTTTCCAAACTTGATAGGTCATCCACCGACATATAGTTTTTCTTGTTCTAAAACAATATTACTATAATTTCAAAAATAAATCTAATGGACACATTTGAAATTTAATCATTAAATAGAATCTTAAATAAGGTTTTGAACACAACCATTTATTTTATTAAGTATCATAATACTATTTGACTATTAGTACGCTTTCATTACTGATCATATTAACCCTAAAGAATATCAATTCCTTTAAAATTATATATATATAAATGCTAAGGAATTATTACTCAAATAAAATTTTCCTCAAAAACATATTCTTCTAAAATCAAGCATATTCCTTAGAGGTTTCATGATTCTTATATCCAAAATAAAACTAGTAAATTATTCTATAATTTAATTATTGAATCCAAAAAACAATTCATCAAAATTGGTCCTTCCTTAGTCTAATGTTTAACCATAATATAATCTGCTAGATTTCAAAATCATGACACCTTATATTCAATATAAAACTCCTTAGGTTTAACCTAGGTTACTTATTATATATCCTAATTCTTCATAATGGGTTGTAAAGAAAATGTGAGTTATCTTAAGAATATCCCATAGGAGTGTCCGACCAGGTGCACAGGTAAGCCTGTTTTCATGTTCCAGGTTACCCTGAGTGAGGCTCGGAACACCATGTTAGAGTTATTACTCCTAGGTACATCTGTTCCAGAACCACATCCACTTCTAGTATCCAGACATGGATATATTGATAGTAATAACCATATAATCTATAACTTACCAAAATTCTATGGTGTTATTCTATTCTTACCCCCAAATTCTACCTTAGGGTTATGTTATCTAACCTACATTTTCCTAAATCTAGTTAATAAGGATTATACTAAACTTCATCTGATACAAACTGTAGTGCCCCAGCCCCAGATAGCCCAGAGACGTTGTCTGCTATCAATTATATTGTCATGATTATAAGGAATCAATAGCCGAATGACTTATTAGTTTAGTAGTCATGGTAATACAGATACATAAATGAGAATTGTATTACAAATGAATAAAACAATTAAAACATAATTTTTTTATTCTTTCTAAATAAATAACTTTGAATATCACTCTAATCTATCTAGTAAATCCCTTCATAAATTTCATAGTATGCTTATTGGATTCATGGGGAAATAAACATAATAAGGTTGATCTCAAATGATCAGTAAGGTTAATTAAATAAGAAGTAATAATTAATCAATGAGAGTAACAATTATGGCATGATTAATAACTAAACACACATACCATGTAATCAATAAATTGATAAGGAAGTGCATAAACAAATTGGAAAGGGAATTGATGGAAACAAATTCCATTAAAAAAGTAGATAAAGAAAAATAAATATGGAAAGGTAAGAAATTAAAACACATTCCTTTTAATAAATGAACATAAAATGAAATGAAACTATAGATATGTCGTAAAAAAATATCATGGATGAATAATAACTAAAACTAAATGAGGGAAATGCTTGATTATTGGACACCATGTTTCCTAGGTACATGATACCTTTACCATCAATACCTTTCACAAGGCGGTATATAAAATATCTGGTAAAAACCCATCTATAGTGGCTATCCAAATAACTCGTCCCATGAGACTATCGATGCATCAAAGGGCTATAAATAACTGGGCACTTATCATGTCATACCAGTCCAAATCATTCCTCATATATCGAATAATCGATTTAACAATGTTCCTTATCAAATATCCTTATAGGGTAAGAGATAGGTATTTATCAATATTTACCATGATAATCAAATAACATTAAAAGTAAACACTGTATAAAAATGATATATGATTTAGTCAATGAACATATCCATGATTAATTATAGGGGAACTCAATATTCAATAATCATAAGAAATTGAATACTTCAAGGGACAAAATGAATAAAGGAAGTGAATATGAATAATATACTTGTACAAATCAATCAAAAACCATCGAGAGGATGATTAAGGATGATATCAATACAATATACCCAAAGTGGAGTAAAATAAAGGTTTGTTGTCGTTGATGAATAGAAATATTAGAAAAATATATTTTAAAAACAATCTTGAAGAAAATATCATTTTATTTTGATTTTTTTTCTTCTGAAAACCCTTTTATTTGAAATTCACTTTTGAAAACATTTTATTTAAAAATTAACCTTTTATACTTGAAAATGGAGATTCAAAGAAACGATGGTGAGTAAATCTGTACTTTCCCTATGGGGTAAAAGAACATTCATTTTTCATGGTAAAAAGGAATGAAAAATGTCTTGTCAGGAAAGAGAAAAGAATATTTATTTGAAAAAAATTGTAAAATAAAAAAGGGTAAAAACTTCATTACCAAATCATTTTAAATTCATTTTTGAAAACATCTACTATATTTACTAATTTTTTATTTCCAACTGCCACGTGTCAAAATTCCATTCTTAGACGTCATTTTTTCCTTATATAACATTTCTCCATTTCTCAATGTCGCCCCTATCCCAAATAGTACCTATTTCTTCATCCGCCTCCCTCTCCTGATCCCACTGATTTTATCATGCATCGTGAACTTCATTTCCCTGAAACCCTCACCTCCATCATCCTTACATTCACGGTCAATCTGGACTTGGTCGACCTCCATCTCCGACGTCCTCCTTCTACCGGTTTCTACTCCACCCTCCACCCTTTTCATTCTCTAACTTGTGATCAGGATTGAGTTCTTCACATCCTTGGGTTCCTTCAAAATCTCAACGTGGTCGTAACCTAGGGTTATTGGTGTTTCTTTCTCCTCTTACATTTCGGAAACTGATCTTCCTCAGGTAAGGTTCTAACTCTATGCAACTCCTACCAGAAATCCCCCCTCAATCTTCTTTGGCTATATTCCTTCTTCCTTCTTCTCCTCTCACAAACCACCATCGAATCATCCTTAGTGTTTGATTCCTCTAGATAATTGGTACATAATTTCAATCCGTATAATACCTTCATTGATAGATTTGATTACAACACTGGCGTTGTCCTCCAACTTCTCTGCTCGACCAATGTTTCTCGCAGAACCATGCCTGCATTGTGATCTCACTACAGGTTCCCGTAGAACTATGCAAGAATCATTCTCTTGCTCCTAGTTTCCATCCGATTCTCCTATAATTGTGTAATTTCTGATAAGAGTACTCATATTTTTCTAATATTATGTATGAAATTCACATTAACATTTCATTTTGGCAACATTCATTATGAGAAACTTTTGATTCATTTGAGTTTCGACTCATGTTTTATTTTTTGATTCTTTTAAAAAATGTGAATTGAATTCCCTCTTTTTTGTCCATGGAAATTTAGGTTTGTTATTCATTAAATTCTATCATTTTGAGCGATTTCATGGGGATATTCTTATGGTGTTGTGCTACAGGATCCTTTCAATACAAAACTGCATTATTCAGCCTTGCATTCCTATATTACACCGGTGAGTGGTTCTATAAGAGAAATCATGGACCAATACCAATTGTTGATGATTTTTAAAAGGTCATATTGCTTCACCTCAATTACTTTAATAGTGTTTAATATCTTGAACTAATGTTTTAATGGTTGTTTGGTAGGTCAAATATTTTTTTTAATCAAAGGGTTGCATTGAGCTCCTAAAATGTTGTATGTGAAAGATATAAGGTGAAATCATGAATTTAGAGAATTTAGAACCATCTGTGAAATAAGTTTTGACATTGCCTCCAGATTTGAATTTTTAGTGTATCTTGTAGTCCTTGAATAAATAAATTCACTTTTTTCATTTGGTTCACATAGAGAATCCCAAATATAATGTTACTTCTACTTTGTAGGTTTAGTTCACTTTATATTATGGCTTTCCACCTCATCAAAATGTTATTTTATTTCAAATTCATTTATTATCTATGATAGAGATGATTTTATGTTTTTAACTAAAATAATATTATTGATCTGGCATGGTTTGACTGATTAAGTGTGCAGGAAACAAGAGGACTGCTATGAGTAAGAGTAAAATGGTAAGAGGAGTTGGATGCGATGTTTCTACATTAGGAAACATTTTTTTTCCTCCCCTGATCCATATAAGATGAATTTTAATGGTTAATGTTTTTTAATAGAGAAATATATGTTATGATCAGACTTGATCCTGCTCACAATTTCCATAAGATACTCTTACGGTTCTCGCTCGCAATTACCCTCTCCTCAACCTACGGTTCCTAGAGAACTATGCTGGCATCGTGCTCCTACTTCTAGTTTTCTTTTCGACTCCATAAATCTTTCCCACAAAGTACTTCAAGATTTGTACTTCAGAAACCCTTCTTTTCATCTTTCCCATTTCATTTTGTCCCTCTAGACCTGCTCCTGCTTGCGATTTCCCTCCGCTTTTCCCGCTCGCAAATCCTCTCCGCTATTCCTAGGGTTCCCATAGAATAACGTTGGATGCTTCAATGATACATGATGATAAAAATTTTATGTGAATGAAAATGATATTTTAACACTTGGACCTCTGATAAAAAAAGGTATATTGATCCCTGTGGAAAGCATGGTTATAAATATTAATGTTATTTGTGATGAAAGAGACCTCAAATATTTGTGAAAACAGAATTAGAAATGAAATAATTGTACCAATGATAAAATTACATTTATTCATTATTACCATGAAATTAAAAAATTAGAGATGGTGGTAAATCAATCTAAATAAAATATTTGTTAGTTTCTCCTGTAGTCCATGAATTAAGAAATTTACCTTTTTTATTTGGTTCATAGGGATCATTCCAAATATAATGTTACTACTACTTTGCAGGTTTGGTTCATTTTATATCATGTCTTCCCAACTCATCAACATGATGTTTTCTAGAATCCTCATTTATTATCTATGATAGATATGATTTCTTGTATTTAAATAAAAACAATATTACTGATCTTGTCTGGTTTGACTTATTAAGTGTGCAGGAAACATGAGGACTACCATGAGTAAGAGTAAAATAGTAAGAGGAGCTTACTGGGATGTTTCTGCATTAGAAAATGGTTTGTTTCATTCCCTGATCCATCTAAGAAGAGTTTTTAATCGTTAATTTTTTTTAATGAAGAAATATATAGTATGATAAGACTAAACCCTACTCACAATTTCTGTAAGATACTATTATGGTTATCACTCTAAATTACCCTCTAATTGACCTACAATTCCTGCAGAACTATACTGACATCATGCTCCCACTCCTGGTTTTATTTTCTACTCCAGCACGTTTTCTCAAAGAGAAAATTGTGATTAATTATTCAGAAACACTCCCTTACATTTTCCCCCTTTCATTCCATCCCTACAAACCCACTCCCACATGCAATTTCCCTTATCTTTCCCCACTCGCAAAATCTCCCTGCTCATCCTAGGGTTCCTGCAGAATAATGTTGGAAAGTTGGTAAGATCTCTATGACGTTCACATTAAAATGTACTATTTATTATCATTGTTTCAATAGTTGTAAGATCACTATTTTGTATATTGTTTTGTAATTTTAGGCACTTAAATTCTAGGGAAATGTCAATATTAAATTTGTAGTTGGAAAATAGTTGTATTTGAGTTTCTATTCTATGCCCCATAACAAAATAGTGAATCATTTTGGGAAGATGTGTTAAGTAATAATAGGGCATGAAAATAATTTTAAATGATGGTACTGATATAATATTTTGTCCCTGATTAAGTTAGGACTCTTTAAACACAGTTGAAGGGGAGTATGCTCAATGTCAGCAGTTGAACTGATACTTTAGGTATGCATTTATCATTTTGATAAATCTATTGGATTAACATAATGTTACATATTTTTCTCTTATGTTTTTTTCCTAGAACTCTTCAGTTGAATATTCAATGAATCACACATAACACGTGTAATTAAAAACCCCTGGAATGCACAAATTGGTTGGGTTATGTTGGGAACACTAGCCTGATATGAGATATCTAAAGAGAGGGGGTGAATCACTGTGTGAATTTAAAGTTTTCCACTATAGTCGATACCTCAAGCACATGAAACTGTAACATATCTTTATAGATGATAGATAGTTACTACCCCTTTATTAGATTATTTACATTGATTTTCTTCTCATGATGCACTACTTTGTTTTTTGTTTTCAATGAGAAATGATGCTAAGCATATCAGTGGAATACATGAGCTATGTAGATTCAACCATCTATTAATCATACTACCCATCATAGGTAGAGTATGAACTATATTTGCACATGTTGATCATATTAGTGGAAATATGAGATTCATTGTACATTTTGTTTTCTCATATGATTCTGTCATTCATTTCCCAGGTTGTATGGAATGAAACATTGAAACTTTTTTCAGAAGATATCTTATATGTACAATGAAGATAATTACAAATAGAAGGTACATGAATGTTTACCCCTTATATATTCATGCATGAAAACAGAATATCACCTCTTTTATAGTATTTTTTTATCATTGCTGATTTTTTAGGATATATTCATTCTGTTTACATCCTTAATAATGTCACCTTCTGTCTTGGATACTTTTACATCCCCACTGACTTCTATAAATAGTTATACCTACCGTATCTTTATATTACATGGATATATCAGTTAGGTGCACCTATATTCAGATGGCCATGAAATTTATATATTTTATTACACATTGGAAAAAACATAGTGTTTCAAGATTTTTTATATGTAACTGTTTCCATATTAGTTATACATAGATATTTATGGATTGATTATTCAACTATATCCCAATTTCTCACACATACTATTTTTAGACATTTCATAGGAATAACCATTTCCATGTTTCTTTTGCGTAAGTGTTTCCAGATTTCTTATGATCTCCATTTTAGTTTGATATGGATAGTTTAATATTCATCATTAGTATGTACTAAATGAATCTCGATAGGCTATAAGTTTTGAATACTTTAATATAGCCAAGGTAATATTCAAAAAACACGAGTTTTAATATGATAGGAGATTAGTTTTGATTATGTATTTCTTCTTAATAATTGTTTCCATATTTCTTATGGAAAAATGTTTCATGATTTCTTATGATCTCTATAAGAGGTTGATATGGATAGTTTGATATGCGGTATTAGTATGTACTGAATGAATCCCTATAGGATATGAGGTTTGACTACATAATATGTCCAAGGTAATCTTCATTAGTATGTTTTATTATTTTTAAACATTATTGTATCTATAGGTAAACATATTCGATGATTTTTTAGGTGCTGAAACTCCAGGATCATTACCTCTAATTCCACAACTATAGCTCAGAAATAAAAAATCAGGTAAAACTATATCTTTATTTTGGATGATTTTTTATGTGCTAAAACTCCCGTGGGTCAGCCATTTTACTATCCTAGCATCGGTAGAAGGTAGAAACTAGGTGATGGTTTGGAAATATGGTGTGGAATCCCAATTAAATTTCCTTTACTATGGGTATTTTAATTTATTTTCAATGATGTATTAATATAATTTTTTTCATGGTAACATTTTCAACGTTCTTAGTGAATATATCTGAATGTTTTTCCTTTTTTCAGGGATGTTATGATGTTGATGGATATAATTTATAATTTTTTGGTATGATTTTGATTATGCATGGATGTTCTAGAATAGAGGTAGTGGGTTCTATACAATTTCAGTGTTTCCCCTTAATTGGACAACTAAAGACTCTACATCAGTTTATTGATCTGGAATTTGAATTAGGTACTAAAATATTGACTACATCCTTGAAGTCTCATGTTCAGGTAATTTTTACTCATAGCCTCTCGATATGATCATTCATAATGAATTTTTTAGTCTGTTAGACTTTTCTAAATTGATGCATTTTATTTTTTTTTTGTTTTATAAAAACATGTTTCATGATAAGAGAAATATGAGGTGGAAAACATATGTTTTTACTATAATAGTTTAGCAGTGTATAGTTTTCAACTAATTTATATTCTACCAAAATGTATTCTCATCCAAATTGTTTATGAATTTCTATTTTTCTATGACAAAACTTATATTGATATATTTTGATTTAATTTTTAAATCACTAATATAATCATTATTTAATTTCATTATCCCTCTAAAAATAAGTTCTAATTTAAAATATGCTATATTCTAACTGTTATTTTTAAATATTAGCTTCTTAACTGTGAAAATTATTATTATTGAATATCTTATCATATGATTGCAGAGATGGAACAGACACCATCGAAAAATAAAGAAAGATTCATGAAGAGTAGGCTACAACGAGTAATATTTCCATCAAGAGGTATGTATATTATTATTTTTAATTTCATCTCATGTTTTTGACTACATGATATATAATCTGTCTAATTGATCACGCACATTACAGGTTTATCTATTACCCAAACTACCTTACCTTACTATTCTCAATAACAAACTTCCACTTCAAAGGAGTTGTCTCCAGCAATCCTATGGATCCTAGTCAAACCTCTAGGGAGCTCCAATTCACTCTTTTTCAGGAGTCTGTATCAGAGGTATGATATCCACCTTATTCAAAAATGGGCATGTGTACTCTTTGACAATATTTTTTGCTGTCTTCCATTAGTTATATTATAATATGTCGATGATAGACATTATCTATTCGTGTTATGGTGTCAGGATTGCTGTAATACTCCCAATAGATATATTTTAGGCCTAAGAGATATTAACTGGCTATTTTTTGTTTTCCAAGTCAGAGATGTTTTTAGCCATCTAAACTAGAGAATTCATACTGCATACAAGATGATTGTACCAATTATAATCAACTGTTGGACCTTGATGTACGAGAATAAAATGTATCTGATCACCGATTGTGAGGAATCATAATCTCTTGAATGTATAATTTGGTTGTTTATGTACCACTTACAGATCTTCAAGAGACCACAAATATTTGGCAAATCTATGGGGAGTACAGTTATGACTGCAGAAATTATGTTTTTGAATGTTCAATCATATTGATCTATGACTCTAACCTCAGTGGATCAGTAAATTTGGTTTTTCCTCCAGCAGATTCATCAGTCTTCTTCCTGATTTTGGTGTGATTTAATTCCACCAACATATTTAGAGATTTTAGGTTTGTTGATGTGCTTCCCCTTAAGGGAAGACCCCCACCAAGTTCTGTTAGGATGTAGTTGTTCAATGAATGCTTCATTGTGGCGTAATAAGAAATCCAACCTGGTGGATTTGGTCTCCCATGTGATGTGTTGTTGGTTTTTTCAGTTGTTCTCTCTTTTTTTGGGTTGCAATTATATTCTGATTTCACTTTGGGATGTATATGTATCAACATTGGTTTTAACCATTTATACTCATGATGTTTATTCATTTAAAAAGAAAAATTGTGTGGGTGATATATAGAAGTTTTTGTATGGTTTCCACTTATCCAAAAAGTGTCTTCTTAAGAAAATGGATTTTGTGTGTAAAATATATAGTATATACTTAAATAAATTGACTACTATTAATAGTTCTATTTTTTCACCATTTGTATTATTTCTTTATCCATAATTTATTCACTTTTTATTCAACATTATTATTTTTTCTCAAATTTTATAAATACTATTCAATTATTAAATGAAAAAATAATAATCGAATTTTCTATGAAATAGAACAAGTGAGTACTATTTTTAATAAAACATGGTTTTTAGAGGAAAAAAGGTTCTCTGACTAAAGAGAGAAATAAAGGTTGGTTTTCTTAAAAAAAATTTCTATAAAAGTTTTAGTAAAAAAGAGAGAAAAAATTGAACTAATAATTGAAAATGTTCATTAATAATCAGAGTTGAATGAAATGGTTTAGTGAAAGTGTGGTTATATAATTTCCTCAAATTTAAATTCCACTGAAATATCATTAGTATTAGTCTTAAGGAAAATAAACTTTAAACATGCCAAAGTGTCCCATACCACTTTGAAACATTTTAATTCATAAGACTCATGAAGAAATAATAGTAGAAAAAACTTATAATATCATGGTAATAAAGGGATTAATGATATAATATGTCAAAGTCAGTATATACACCATACAAAATAAACAAGGTGTGTAATAATAATTAAGTCTCAATAGAGTGTAAGTTGAGGCAAAAATCCATTTCCTTGTGTTTCATTTCGAGTGATCATCCTTTAAATTCTTGTATAATAAAATTATGTTAATTTTATAATTTATTGAGAACCTTTTTCTAATTATCATTACATTTATTACACTTATTACTATTTTTTATACAACTACTTAAACAATTAAGTTTACACCGTGTGTTTTGACCAAAATTCGGTTTATACATTGGACACAACTTTGGTGGGTCAACTATGGTCGAAGGGGTCATTATATAACATCAATAGAATAATAATCATGGAATTATTATCATATTTATACATAAATTATACTTTTAAAAACACTTATTAAATATTGTTATGAATAATTAATCAATGTTATGATTATGGAGACAGTGGACCATACATACACATGAATAACAATCTCATTTTTCAATGATCACTATGAAAAGAAGTTAAGTAGAATTATATCTTTATAGAATGATAAAAATATCATAAATACCATATTATTTATTCATATATACTTATATATATAATTGTTGTGATATAAAAAGGAATCACATTAGGTCGAGGAGGTGGAAGTCCACACGACCACGACCTACATTATCACTTTTTAGTGTGTGAAAGGATAATAAAGAAAATGATATATATATATATATATTAATATATATATTTCTAGAAAGGTAATTATTTCATGAATATGATATAGATTTTGTATATGTATAATATTTTTAATTATAATAATCTTTTATACATTCCACGGATCATGTGAACGAATCACATCGCTTCAAGGGGGCGGTAGTCCACATTTCCTCAAACGATGTTATTATTTTTAAATAAAATGTAAAGTATAAATATATGTGTTTTAATAGAACTAAATATGTATAAATACATCTTAAATATCATATATTACATATATAAATAGATTTTTGATCATAATGGCCACCATGAGATGCGGTAAAGTAAAAATGAACAATCATCATTTTGTGAGGCAATAGTCCACTGTACACGTAAATATTATGTTCCTTACCAATTAGGCAGATTTTTGTGTAAGTGTATGTATAAAAAATAACATAAAAACATAACTGTATATTGATGATACTGATTTTGTTATATTATCATGGAATAAGAAGAGTTTATGGAGTGGATAAAGAAAATAAAATTAAAGGGATTCAGGGAAAACGTTACCTCTTAATTGGGTAACTCCTTTTGGTTTACAACAAAAGACATCCTTGGATTGCTTATAAACCAAAGGGGGTATTTAGGGAGGAAGGTTTGGGTGATTTTTAATGAATTGGGAGGATTTTTTCTGAACCTAAGTGGTTTGAGAGGTGTCAAGAGGTGGGAGGAAACGAGGCCTTTTATAACGGAGGAAGAGTGGCTCTCTTGTAATATTTTAAAAGAAACAAACCCCACACACATTTTTTTATTGAAAGTGGATCAATAATGGTAAAAATTATATAAGATAATGTCTATGATCAAAATTTGTTAATAAAATGGATTTTATAAAAGTATATAGGTCGTTTTGGGCCTTAAGGTTATGGTTTAGTTCTTTATTAAGCATAATTTAGCCTTAATAGTTGTAATTAATTTTAATTACTTTCACTATTATTTTTGGTTAAAAACTAATTTGACTATATTAGACATTATAAATTATTATGATTTAAAATATGGAATCCATTTTTCCAAATTTTAATCAAATAATTCATAGAAATTAAATTAAAATTAATCTCGCAGACGAGACGACATTGCGGGGTTTTAAAGTAAAAACGTTCTAAAGTTTTCTATATTTTTATAGTCAATTTCAAAGTGAAATTTCTTCCAATGAAGTAAATTAGGTTAATTGATAAAAATATTATCTAATTAAACTTTAAAACTAATTAAAATTAAAATTTATCCTTAAAAATAAATTAGATGAAAAAGAAGTTCTGTTCTAAAATTTAGTATTTTTAACTATTCATAAAAAAGACATTTTTCTGAAAAATATCAAAAATTCCCCCTAACCTAATTTTTATGTTTATATTTCAAATATAAATTTTATTTTGACATATTAAATTAATTAAAGTATCAAAATTCATATTTAAATTGGGTTCTCCATTAAAAGGTTGTAAATGTGACTTAATAAAAATAAAGGTTTTTAGGTGAAAAATTAGGTTTGTTCTTACCTTATTCTTATCAATTATATGGGATGAATATAAAAAATATTTGATTCAATATATAATATATATATTTCATTTATTTAATTTTATAATTGTAATTAATTTAATTTATTAAGACAAAACGCATTTGTGAGCATAAAAATAATAATATTTTCTTAATATTCAATAGGTTTGTATTTTCATTTCTAATTAATTGGTAACCTATTAATTAATTATATATTTTTTAAACCTTATATTTTCAAAATTTAGTTAATAACATTAATAACAGCTAATTTAACAGCTATGTTAAGTATTATTATATTAAATAATAATATTTTAGTAATACATTATTAGTTGGTGAAACTCTATCTTGCATGTAATGAAATCAATTGAGGAAGGTCGATCTTACATGTAACACATGATATTGAGGAAGGTTGATATTGTGTGTAATGAAAGATAACTCAGTGTTTCATTCATTACAATATATATCGGGTATTGAATCTCTTTAAAATAGTAAATATATATTATAATCTTGGGATATTATATTCTCTTATGCACAAGGTGATGTGTGTCATACAAGCTATCAAATAAAATGTTTTAATTTATAATTTTAGGGTGTTACATTCTACCCAACTTAATTAAAGTTCATACTCATAATTTAAACTTGATCTCGGTGATATATTGTTTGAGGTTTCCGATGTTGAAATCCAAAATTGTGAGAAGGGTTCATACAACATCATCTAGAAAGGAGAGAATGGAAAGTGAGAAGTTCACATGGACTAACATATAATGAGGCATCTCAGTAGGATAAAATTAGTGGAAAGTGAAAATACATACTTGGGGGAAAGGAATAAATATTTATAGGGAGTGAATGAGGTCATAAAAAAAAGTGAATTATCAATAGAGAGTTGAGGGCCTCAAATACATTAATTTGAGATGATTTAGAAGGTCATTGGTTCAATAGAAATTAAGGTATTAGGATAATATTTTATTTCAAAGTCACATTCCTAATGTTGGGTAATTCTTTTACTAACAAAGAATATAATGAAATATTCTTACTTGATAGGTTTTAATTTTAGATAAAAAATCCTAACTTTTGGTTGTCATTTAATAAAATTATAATTCATCCTTTTACTCCCAGAAATTAATTACCAACAATGACTTTTTTTAAGCCTGAAGAAATAATAGAAACTTTTGAAGGATTGTAAGGCCTATAAAAGAGTGAAAAGTATAACTATTAGTCTTTAAATATCTTTCAAAACCATTATGGTTAATATATTAATATCTAATCTACATAAGTGATAAAACTTATTATTTATTAACATTTAATCATCAAATTATTTAATTAAAACAATGAAAAATTATCCAGGAAATTTCGTAGGTCATTGGTTGGCATTAAAACCTTATCATCCATCGATCCTGGGTTCAAGACCCACAATCTTTCCAGACTTGATAGGTTATCACCGAACATACATGTTTTACTTTTCTAAATCCATATTAATATAATTTCAAAAATAAATCTAATAGGTATCCTTGAAATTTAATCATTAAATAGAATATTAACTATGGTTTTATATAAAAACATTTCCTTTTTTATGTATCATAATATTATTTGACCATTAGTAAGATGTAATTATTGATCATATGAACCCTAATTGTTATCAATACCTTTAAAGTTACATCTATATAAATGTTAAGTTATTATTACACAAATAACCTTTTCCTCTGAAACATATGCTTCTAAAATCAAGCATATTCATTAGATGTTTCATGAATCATATAGCCAAAATACCCCTAGTAAAATAATTATACAATTTAATTATTGAATCCAAAAAACTATTCATCAAAATTGGTCCTTCCTTAGTCTAAGGTTTTACGATAATATCATATGTTGGATTTAAAAACAATTACACCATACATTAAATATAAAACTCCTTAGGTTTAACCTAGTTTACTTATTATGTATCCAAATGATTCATAAGTTTTTTGTAAATAATTTTTAATTATCCTCAGTATATCCCCCAGGAGTGTCAAACTAGGTGCATAGTAAGGCCCGTTATAATGTACCAGGTTACCTCGACTCATGTCCATCACACCTTTTCAGAGTTATTACTCATAGAAACCTCTGTTCCATTACTACACCCAATTTTAATAACTATAGAGAGATGTATTGCTAGGAATAACCATATAATATTTACTTTAACAAAATTATATGGTGTTCTTCTATAATTATCCCCAAATTCTACCTTAGGGATATATTATCTAACCATTTTTTCCTAAATCTAGTTCCCAAGGTTGCTACTAAGCTTTCTATGGTACCTAATGTAGCACCCTGACCCTAGATAGCTCGGAGCTGATGTCTGTTTTCAATTAAATTATCATGAATACAATAAATAAAGTTTTGAAGGACCAATTAGTTTAGTACTATTGGTAAAATAGATACATAAATGGGACTTTTATTGAAAATGAATACAATAATTACCACATAATATTTTTCTTTTTTTATAAATAAATAACATTGAGGATAAATATAATACATCTAGTAAACACCTCCATACGATTCATAGTTTGCTTCTTGTATTCCTGGGTAAAGAAACACAATAAGGGTGAGTTCAAATGCTCAGTAAGGGTACACAATTTGGAGGTAATAATGAATTAATTAGACTAATAATTATGGCCTGGAAAATAACTGAACACATACACCATGTAATCAACTAATAATGAAGGAAGTGTATAAACAATATGGAAGGTTAATAACCGAAAAAACATTCCATCCAAATAACTAGATAAGGAAAAATTAATATGGAAGGTAAGAAAATGGAATACATTACCTTTAATCAATTAACTGAAAATGAAATGTATGCATAGATACATTGAAGAAAAATATCATGGAAGAATAATAATTTAAACTAAATAATAGAAATAAGTGATTATTGGATGACATGTTTCCTAGCTATGTGGTACCTCTACCGTCAATACTTTTCACAGGATGTTTTACAAAATATTTGTGTAAAAAACCATATAAGAAAGATAGGAAAATGAATAGTCTCATTAAAATAAAAATACATCGAGGGGCTATCAATAATTGGGACCCACCTGTGTCGTACCAGTCCAAAGCATTCCTCATATATCTAATAATCTATTTAACAATGTACCTTATCAAATATCTGAATGGGGTTAGAGATACATATATATCAATATTGACCCAAATAATAAAATAACATTCCAATTGAACACTGTATAAATATGATATATGATTTAGGCAATGAACATATCCATGATTAATGATAGGGGAAATTCAATATTCAATTATCATAGGAAATTGAATATTTCAAGAGAAAAAAGAAATCAATGAAGTGAATGTGAATGCTATCCTAGAAAAAATAAATCATGAACCATCTAGAGGAATATTAAGGATGGTATTAATACAACATACCTAAATTGGGGTAAAATAAAGGGTTGTTGTCTTTAATGAATAGAAATATTAGAAAATTATCTTTTGAAAATATTTTTAAGGAAAATATCCTTTTATTTTGAATAAACTTTTGAAAAACCATTTCTTTGAAATTAACTTTTGAAAAAATTTTATTTAAAAATTAACCTTTTAGACATGAAAATAGAGTTGTAAAGAAATTATGTCAATTAAATCCATTCTTATTACATGAGGTAAAAAAATATTCATTTTTCATGGTAAAAAGGTATGTAAAATGAATTTTCAGGAAATCAACAAGAAGATTACTTTAAAAAATTTGGTTAAATAAAAAAACAATAAAAATTTATTTACCAAATAATTTTAAATTCATAATGAAAACATTTTAATAAAATATGGTTTTTAGAAGAAAATAGGTTCTCCTAATAAAGATATAAATAAAGTCTAGTTTTATTAAAAACATTTTTAAAATATTTTGAGTACCAATGAGTGGGAAAATGGTACTAATACTTCAAAAGTTTCGTGAATAATCATAAAATAATGAAAGTGTTTATTGAACAATGGGAATATAATTTCCTTTAATATAAATTCATCAAAATATCATTAGTATTAGTCTTGAGAAAAATAATCTTTAAACATCCCAAAGTGTCCTATACCAATTTGAAACATTTTAAGTCATAAACCTCACGGAGGAATAATATTAAAAGAAACATATAATATCATGGAAATAAAGGGATTTATGATATAAAATTTAAAATGTAGTATATACACCATATAAAATAAACTCGGTGTGTAACAAAATTTATGTCTTAATGGAATATAAATTGAGATGAATATCCCTTACCTTATGTTTCCTTTTGGGTTAAAGTCATTTAAATTCACATATATTACACTTATGGTAATTTTATAATTTGTTTAGAAACTTTTTAATGTTTATCATTAATTTTATCTCACTTATTAAAATGTTGTACACAACTACTTAAACAATTAATTTTACATCGGGTGTTCTGACCAAAATTCGGTTTATGTGTCAAAAACAACTTTGGTAGGTCAATTATGGTCAAAGGGGTCATTATATAAAATCTACAGAACAATAATCATGACATTATTATCATATTTATACATCAATTATACTTTTAAGAAAAATTATTAAATATGGTTATCAAAAATGAATCTACGTTACAGTCATGGAGACAGTGGACCGTATGTACGGCTGAGTAGCGTTCTCATTATTCAATGATCATTATGGAAAAAATTTAAGTAGAATTATATTGAATGATAATAATATCTTAAATAATATAATATTTAGTTATATATACTTATATACATAATTTTTTTTATGTAAAAATTAATCACATCATGTTGAGGAGGCGGTAGTCCACACATCATCGACCAAAATTATCACTTTTTAGTGTGTGAAAGGATAATAAAGAAAATGATATATATATATATATATATTTACAGAAATGAAATTATGTCATTAATATAATATATATTTATTTATGTATTATATGTTTAATTATAATTATCCTTTATACATTCCATGGATTGTGTGAATGAATCACATCACTTTGAGGGGGCAACAGTCCACACTTCCTTAAATGATGTTATCATTTTTACATAAAATGGAAAGTAAGAAGATATGTGTTTTGAGATAATTAAATAAGTATAAATACATTTTAAATATAATATATAACATATATAAATAGATTTTCCATCATAATGTCCACCATTAGAGGTGTTTGAGGAAAAATGAATAATCATCGTTTCATGAGACAGTAGTTCGTTGTACACATAAATAATATTTTTGTTACCGATTAGATGGATGTGTGTGTAAGTTAAGGTTGAAACCATAAAAAAATACTCGAATTTTTATAATAATGTGTTTTTTATATTATCATGGAATAAGAATAGTTTAGGGAGTGGATAATGGAAATAATATTAAAGGGCCTTAGGAAAGACATAACCTCTTAATCGAGTAACTCCTTTTGGTTTGCAACTAAATACTTCCTTGGATTGATTTATTCTTAATTAGAATAATCAAGGATTTATATTGGGATGTTTTAAGTGAAATTTTAGTATTTTTTTGAACCTAAGTTTCTTTATAGGTGCAAGGAAGTGAGAGGAAATGATGCCTTTTATAATGGAGGAGGAGTGGATATCTTGTAATATTTTAAAAGAAAGGAACCCCACCCACATTTTTCTATTTCAAGTGAATATATAATTGTCAAAACTAGATAATATGTATGATATGTTATTAATATGGACATAAAATGGATTTTTGACAAGTTTATAGGTCCTTTTGGGCCATAAGGTTATGGTTTAGTTCCTTATTAAGCATAATTTAACCTTAATCATTGTAATTAATTTTAATTACTTTCACTAATATTTTTAGTAAAAAACTAATTTTAAATTATTATAAATTATAAAATATTCTTATTCAAAATATGGAATCCATTTTTACAAATTATAATCACATAAGTGTTTGAAATTAAATTAAAAGTAACCCCAGAGATGGGTCGATAATGCATGTTTTTAAGGTAAAAACATCCAAAAGTTTGCTATGTTTTTATAGAAAATTTCAAAGTGAAATTGATTCCAATGATCTAAATTGGGTTAATTGATAAAAATATTATATAATTAAACTTTAAAACAAATTTAAATTATAATTCGACCTTATAAATAAATTATACTAAAAATAAGTTTAAGACTAAAATTCAGTTTTTTTTTAACTATTCATAAAAAATATATGTTTCCAAAAAATATAAAAAATTAACCCTAAAATAATTTTTATGTTTATATTTCAAATCAGAAGTTTATTTTTACATATTAAATCAATTAAAGTGTACAAATTCATATTTAAAATGAGTTCTCCATTGAAAGGCAATAAATGTGCCCTAATTAAAATATAGGTTTTTATGTATAAAATTGGGTTTATTCTTATATTATGATTATCAAATCTATTGGATGAATATAAAAAATATTTTATTGAATATATAAAATATATATTTCATTAATTTCATTAACTAATTGTAAATAATTTTATATATTAAGACACAATTTTTTTTGTGAGCATAAAAATTATAATATTTTCCTTTATATTCAATTGGTTTGTATGTTCATTTCTAATTAATTTGTAACCTATTAATTAATTTTATATTTTTTTAAACCATATATTTTTATATTTTTGTTAATATTATTCATAACCACCAATTTAATGTCTTGGTTAAGTATTATTTTATTAAATAATAATAATTTAATAATACATTGTTATTTAGTGAAACTCTGTCTTGCGTGTAACGCAAGACATCGAGGAAGGTCACTCTTAGGTTTAACACAAGCTATCGATGAAGTTTAATCTTGAATGTAACACAAGATAACTCATTGTTTCATTAATTACATTTTATATCATGTATTGAATTTATTTTAAATAGTAAATTTATATTAGATTCTCGAGATATTATATTCCCTTACACGCTAGGTGATGTCTGTCATACATGCTATCAAATAGAAAGTTTTACTTTAGAATTTCAAGGTGTTACATCAGGTGTCATAAATAAAATTGAAAAACATGGAAGTTACTAAATTTGAATCTTTTTAGGAAACCAAGAAAAGATCCATTTATGAAATTCCTACTAAAAGTACTACTTCAAAAAAGACTCAATATAATGGAATAAATAATTTTAATTTGTCAAAAGTTACATCTTCCACATGATAAATAATAAGTCCAAACCCATGTTTTAGAAATTTAGTTATCACTAATTCAAATTATTTGTATAGTACATGTTTAAATTTAAATTCTAAAGAAATATGGTTGAAGAAATAATTGTAGAAACCCACCTATTCTATGAAGGTGGAAGTAATAAAGGGAAAAAGTTATTCCCAACAAGGTGTTCAGAAAGAATAAGTTCAAGAAGACCCATCCACTAGCCAAATCTCAACCCAATGGAATAATCCAAGGCTTACCATCTATTCTTGTTGCCATGGAATATTTAGACACATGACTATCGACTGTGTACATAATATTCTAAAGTATGGAAGAAAAATAAGTATACATTAAGTGGGATCACAATGAAAGTTAGAAGGAATTTATCTGAGTAAAAATATCACTCACAGAAGAAGTAAAATTGGTTGATATTCAATATATTTTAATAATTTGAAAATTTTCTTGGAAGTCAAAAAATAAGTGATCATAGTAACTATGAGTGCTATTTTACATCTTCCAAGAACAACTCAGCTAAAACCAATGGAATAACACCATAATAATCGGAGACGAATAAAAATAATTGTACCTTAGAGTGTAAAGAAAAGGATTTAGAAAGTATACTACACATAAGATAAAAGAAAAAAAAAATAATTCCATGGAAAAGATCTTTCTATTGTGGAAGGAAGGGCCACATCATGAACATATGCAAGAAAGACATTAATTAAACACACCCAAACCCACAATTCTAGACCTAGTGTTAAAAATACTCAATTTTAAAAATATCACATCAAATACAACCAATCTTGAAGATCAAATGTTTTTCATATTTGGGAAGTGACACAAAATACATCATCAAACCATTTTATACCATAAACATATAAAAGAAAAATTATTTATAGACCATTTCCAAAATTTTCACACTATCTTTTATCACCTACGATCACCTATACAATGGGACAATTTAAGAAATAGGTGATATACAATTCTAATTAAGGGGTAATCATATTTAATGGGACATAAAACATTGAGATAGTTTATCCTGAGAGAAGAAATATAACATTTGAGTCATGAGGCATAACATGATATTATAAATAATGAGGATCAAATAAAATCAAATGTGATTATTTCATAAATAAAATGATATCATAATTCATGTCATCATAGGAATGTAGAAACAGAATAAAACATGACATCATAAGAATATGTCAAGGATCCCTTCTAATACTATTATCACATATTGGAGAAAGTCCCATAATGGATTGAGTTTTATTCCCCAATTCTGTGTATGTCATCTCATGATAGATAAAACGTTGTAAAATGAATTAGAGGGATATATAATTATAGGGTCACTCATCAAATAATAATACTAAAATAAATATGCATTACACATAAGGAAAACATACATAAATCCATCAATAATCATAATATGACAAACCCATGTAAATTAAATGGGTATAAAATGAAATTACACAACTCTCTTGGTAAATATACTTAAATCATGATAATGAACTATGAAGTATTTATAATAGAAAAAATTAATGGAATATGGTTTTTTCAATAATTTTCTGAGTCAATAAAAGTATGGGTATCTAGGTGGACACATTTCAAATAGAATAAGAATACAAGGTTATTCACAAAGGAAAGGTATTTGAAAAAAATATGTTTATACATAGATGATGATAAGAAAATGGAAAGACCATCATGAATTATTTTTATTATTGATATTTAATTTATTCTAAACAAAATGTTCTTAGGAACATGTATAGAATGAAAAAAAATAAATTCAAGTGAAAAATAGAGAGTGACAGAGAACACACTAATAAGATACAAGATAAGTAGGAAATAACACTTTTGAATAAAACAAGGTATGAAACACAAATTTTTAATAGAGTAACATAGACTATAAATTTATTAAAAATTATTTTATAATAACAATATACACATTTGTGAACTTAAATTTGTGACATCGAAGAGAATATAGGGAATAAAAGGAAAATATTTGAAAGTAAATCCTTACTTTGAGGTAAAAATCACTTTGTGTGTACTATAATTATTTGAAAAATATAAATTATATAATTTATTAATAATAATTTATTTTTTATTTACTAATTATTATTAAATTAAATTCATTTTTTATCATGTTTCATTCATTTACAAATTTAATACCATTTATGTTGGCCATTCTGAGTTCATTCGATTTATAATATCCTAAATTAACATGATATATTTTAAATGGTAAAACATTATGATCCAAGGGTTCCATGAGACCAAAAAGTGTAAAAAAAATATTTTTCATAACATTCAAAAATTTATATAGTTCAATTTATTATGAAATAATTACCATTCAATGAATCTTCTCCGATAAGCTAGTTTGAAGCCATTTAAAATGACCATGTTTGTTTACTTTAAATTTAATTGGTATAATAGATATTTCACTAAAAAAAAATAAAAAAAATAAAAAAAATTGGATATTAATATTATATTAAATAATTAAATAAATTCCATGAAATAAAAATGTTTACGAAAATATCACCATCCACTTATATAGCGTAAGACCACCAAAGTGAATAATGATTTTCAAAGAGTTAGAAAAATAAGGATAAACCCAATATATATTTTTTTTTATGAAAATCATTAGATCAAAATTAATCTAATATTTTGATTTTACTTTTGAATATAAATTATATTATTGTATATATTAATCATAGAATTATGATTAAAACACATTTTTTTGGAAAAACTCATATTTTAACATAATCACAGTTTAAAAAAATGGATTAATGATAGGGAATTAAAAATATTTCATCAATAAGAGATAAAAGGATGATAATAACATGAAAATTAAACCACCTTAGAATATTAAATTGATTATTCAAGGATTTAATAAAAAAGGAATTTCATGTACGAGAAGAAAAGTGAGAATTAGGAAACCATTATTTCGACACGGTAACATGTTATAAAAGAATACTAATCAGAAATACCCATTGATATTAATAGTTTGAAATTATTGTATAGAAAATAAATTATAGGAAAGTATCCCTCAAAATTATAGCTTTATACCATATCAATATATTCAAATCATTCTTTATGGTTCATAAAGTGCATGTGAATTATCTAAAGCATATCCCCTAGGAGTGTTAAACTAGGTATGCAGTTAGGCCCACTTATTATGTACCGAGTGAATATTGAGTTAATATAAAACCAAAAAAAATCAGGGTTGTTACCCCTAGTTTCATATATTCCTAATCTTTTATTCTCTTTTTTCATCCATACATGGTTACCATTATTAAGAAATTATACACATTTTTTTTACTTTTCAAAAATTTTAATATGTTTTACGACCTCATGAAAGTTTAATCATTACAATGGATTATGAATGGGGTATAATGATAGTTAATGGTCATATATAATTGAAAAGAAAATAATGAATTTATATCAATGGGGTATAATGTAATTTTTCATTGAAAATAAAATGAATTGTTATGATTGAAATAAGAAAAAGAAAGGTTAAGAACCCTTAACATAAGTACAGATACCTAAACATAGAGGGGTGGTTACTTGAGAGTTTTAGAGATTAACCAAAGGAATTAATTACAGGTTAATATAGGTAGGTATGTGATAAAGATATTGGGAGTGAATGAATAGGGTGGAGAGGTGGGTATTTATAAAAAATGTAGAGAATTGTTTATTATTTTTCAAATATAGACTTTAGAATTCTATGATTTGGAAAATACATTTTTCACGGGCCACCCATGGTTTGGGATGATGGTTTATGAAATTAATAATGTGTTTTTTTATTTATGAAAAATCAAGAAACTAATTTCTATTTTATATATTAATTTGACTCTAAAATGGATCCTTTATTCATTGAAAATTATTTTTAAAAGTAAAAAATTACTTTTTATACTTTTGAATTTATTTATAGATTTTAAAAAAAATATTTTAATACATAGAAGAAATAATTGTTTTAAAAAAAATATTTAATTCAGGAAAAACAAATATTATTACATCACTATAATGTAATTATTAATTCATAAAATATACCGAAAACACAAAGATATATTTTTAGTATTCACTAAAAAATAAATAATTTTAGTAAACTATCAAAATTTTACCATAACCTAATATTAAAATTCTAATACCAAAAAATAATCCCTTATTATCATGTTAAAATCAGAAACTATAGAAATTTAATATTTTTATAAAATCATATATATATGAAAAAAAATTTATTTAAAATAAAATATTATTTCTTTTTTTATGATTGTTTACATTTTAATTTTTTATTATCTCATATATATTATATGATTTATCATTAATTATTTATAGTTATAAAACTTATAAATTTTTATAAAATTATTCTTCTAATTAATTATTAATTATTAATTATTATTTAAATATATAATCTAGAAAATGGTTTTAGTGGAACAAATTAGATTCATTACGATTAAAATTATATATTGATGGCCATTTTACTTTTCTAAAAATCACATCATCACAAATTTATAACTATTATATGATAAAAATAAATTTTCCATAATATGAATCAAATTACTAGATAAAAATAATAGATATTTTATAATTTTATTTTATTATAGAACATGCTAAATAAAGTTTCAAAAGTATATATTTGATTAATAAAATATGTACATAGAATATGATAAAAACCCTTTAGGGATTACATGGGTTATTATGTGATAAAAAATGAATGATAAATTATTATTTTATTTTAAAAATTATATTTAAACATTCATCATATGATCCATATAAAATGTTATATGACATTACTTTCAATATGTTACAACTTTATGATTTTGAAAACATGAATCATAATATATTAACCATTATATTATAATGACTTAATCACAATACTGGTATAAAAATAAAACTAAATATTAATGTATTTACGAAACTTTATATGTAAATATAATCATGAATATAGAGTAAGGGAATAAGTAAATATAGAAATGATAAAAATTAAATTAAGATAACATATAGGATAGTGGTAGGTGTTTCACTTCAGTTGCCCTTCATTCATGGGTTTGAGCCCCATGGCCTTCCAAATGCAATGAGCAGTACATTTTCTTAAAGGACTCCCTTTTGATAATAAAAAATTTTAATATATAGAATTTTATCATACTTAAAAAATATATAATAAAGAAAAATAGATGATATATATATTAAAAAAGTTTGAAATTTATTTTTAATTTACATTTAAAATTTTAAAGTGAAAATATATAAAAATATTCATAAAAATTCTAGGATGGTACAATGAATGTTAAAGTTAATAGAATAAATATCAAGATATAATGTGAATGAATCCATGAAACATACAATTAGATTGGAATAGTGGAGTAAATCTTTGATGAAGAAGTTAAGGATCAATAGAAGTTGTGGATAAATGGTTAGTCATATGAAGAAAAAATATGTTTGGGAGATAAATGAAGGTTGGACACACTCTTGAGAAATACATTAATATATTATTGAGTCAGGAGAATTTGGTGATTAAAAAGGTGAAAGAATCAGGAATTAAAATGAAGAGTGCAAGTTAATTTCTAATATTTTCAAAAAAGAAACTCCCACACAAATTTTAAAGTGAAAGGAAAAAGTTTATATAGACCAAGAAGATATTTACTTGAAAAAACAAGTGTGATAACATAAATAAAAGTAAGGATAAAGTTAATCGGGTTTCTAGGTTGAGATATATTTCTTATCCCCATTTCTCTAAATAAATATAATGAAATATCAATATTATTCCCACTTGATCCAAATTATTTCATTAAAAACTGAAAATTAAATGTGATTAAATTTATGGGGAGCACTAAAAGAAGTGAATAAAGAGGTCATGGTTTAAGATAATTGATAAGATGAATATAAATAAGTCAAATTATATAACAAATAGGACCAGAGAATCCAGATATTAAAAATAAAGTTAATTAAAGATTCATGTAATTATAAGGTGAAGCTTTGAATGATATGATAAATTTATAAATTTTTAAAATCTAAAGAATTATAGTAGCTTCCATATTTGAGGAATGTTTGTACTATCTCCTAAAATTTTAAATAAATATATTATAGAATTAATGAGGGATAATTTTATTGTTTGGTAATAAAGTGAAAAGTATTTTGTAAAGGGGGAGGGAACGAATTTTTGGGTTGAATGTTTTTGATCCATTTGTTGAGATGGTTTAGGAAATAAGTTTCATGTAAATACATTGATTTTATGCCTATAAATGTTTTTGTCTCTTGGTATCACTTAGTGAATTTATATATATATATCTTTGTTTTTCAAGTTATCCACTCTTGTTTTGTACATCGAGCATAACTCACGTAGACTTAGAGTTGGTTACATTGAATCTCATTACTAAGAATATTGATTCCATCCTTCAATAAAGGTATTCTATAATTAATTCTAGTTCAATTGAAGATAATGAGAGAATAATAGAAATGATTAAGGACCCTCACTTATAGTTCCCAGATGAAGGAGATAGAATATAGTTTGAATTTATTGTCAATAATGGGGAGAAGAAATCATTAACTTAAAAAATATTTGGCATTGAAAAAAAATCCAGAGGGGGATATTGAATAAACCATTAAATGATCATGTTGAATCATTGTATTTTAATGCAATCATTCTTGTAAATGGAAGTCAATGATATTCATATAAGGTGATAGAGAAGTTGTCTATAGGTGATCCAAAAGTAATACTATTGGAGGTTAACACTTAAGATCATAAAACCATCATATGTAAGAGTACCAATGATGCAGGTTCTACTATATAAGATCCCAACCTTTTGATGAAGTCATCTCGGTCTTGTTTTCAAGTAATTGTTTCTATTTTTAAGCACCTTTGTTTGTGAGTTGTGGCTTGGGGTGCGTTTGGGTGAGTTTTTAAGAAAAATTAACAGACAAAGGGCTGTGCATGGTTTTCACATGGATTAAAAAACCATGCACCTAAACCCAGTTAACCATGAAAACCATGAAAATATAGATAGAGAGGTCTGCATGGTTGGTGCATGGTTTACCCTAACTGTGTACCCGTTTATAAGAAACCGTGACCGTAGGTTTTTATTATCTGAAAATTAGTTTTCAAATCACCTAAACCCCCAAAACCCCTCTATTCTGACCAAGTCTCAGGTTTGAAGAATTATAGGTGATCCCAGAGCTTTTCAGAGCGATTCCAAGGTGATTAGAATACCATTATTTAAGATCTAAAGCCTGTATTGAAGATCTTATCTCTTCCCGATAAATGGAATTCATCCCATTTCTTCTCTTGTTATTTTCTCTATATTTCTTTGATATTTTCATAGAATATTATCACCATTCCAAAATATCTAAACCTATGTGTTGAGATCTATATCTAGGACTGTGGATCTAGATCTAGAGTTGCAAGATCTTGATACTTTTGACCTTAATTTTGGGTTTGGGGATTTAGATTTGGATCTTGGTTGACATCGTTGTGCCACTAGAATTTTGAGTATTTCCATTGGGATAAAATCCATTAACTATCCAAGGCAGGTGGTCTAAATAGAACTCCCATAGTAATGGAATTGATATATGTATGTGATATTGATGAATTTCTATAATTACTTAGTAATTAATTTCCTAAATTGGGCTAATTAAGAATGTGATTTGACTTGTTGATGATTTGGAGATATAGATGATTAATTGATGATTTAATCATGGAACTATGGGGCTTTCCAAATAGATAATTGATTTGTGGAATGTGTTTATGATTTGAGATATTGTAATTGAGATATTTAATTGGTTGTGTTTGAGATAATTAATCCGAGGGAATAATTTATGAGATGATGTTTGGATATGAAATATATTTAATGTTGAATTAATTATGTGCCATGATGTCAATTAAGATAATTAATTGTGATATTAATTATGAAAATTTGATATTTGCGTTGGAAAATTAATTGTGAAGAATTAATTATGGAATAAGATTTGTATTGATTGATTAATTAATTGATGAATTAATTAATGGGTTGTGTACTTAGTTAATTATAGTATTACCTAATGGAATTTAATATGATTAAATAATCATTGGATTAGCAAGGGAATAATGTGGTTAATTCTTGTGAATTAATGAATGATTTAAATGATTGAGAATTTGTGTGTTAGACATGGTGTTCTAGACCAATTTATAAGTTGGGACTTGGACATAGAATTCCTCTCTAATAGTTAACCAAGTGATTAAGATGTGGGGTGTTAGACATAGAAATATACACCAAATGATATTTGGAGTGCTTGACATGGAATTCAACACTGAATGAGATTTGGGTTGCATGACATGGAGTTCAAAAATGAATGAGATTTGGGGTGCTTGACATGGTGTTCAACCCCAAATGAATGATAATAATGAACTATGATTTAAATGGGAGACATTAATTGAAATTGGGTTTAATGTGATGATTAAAGAAAAAATGACGCTGTGATAACTATTTAATTATGAATTGCATTTATTACTTTATAGAATTGCATAAACTTTCTTCTGACTGGACATGTTTTAGACACTGTTGGTAGTGGCCTACAAAATTTTACTCACACCCTATTTGGGCCACCTGATCGGCTCCTAAGAAGACTTTGTTGTTGTAGGAAAGGATAGGGGAAATACCTTGGGATAGATTGTTGTTTAGGGATAGAGCATGGGTGAGGGAACCATACATGGTTTAAGGCCTTCTTGGGAGTCTTTGTGTCCTTAGTTTAAATTTTATTATAGAAACTTGACACTTTCATTGTCATAGCATGATTTTCTTTTCAGTTGAGTATTGTATTTCTTGTTTTTGACAATCACGTAACTTCGTATCGTTCTGGTTATTTATATAATTCTTCACTTGTTTATTAATTTTTCTTCCATTAGTGTAAGTTTTTTTATAAAAGAGGGTATAGTATCCCCATTACTGACTGAACATACCCTCACTCCTATTTGAAACCCTCTAGTGTATGGGGAGGTATGCTTGAGGGAATGTGACCAACCTGATTGGGGCACCGTTTAGTGGCACCTGGGTCGCGACGTCACAAAGTTTTATCATATGAGTTTTCTTTTCTTTCTTTCTTCTTATTTTGTCTTACTATTTTGGGAATGGTAGAGAAGAGACTAAGAAGAGTCAATTCATGGTAATGAGCTTATTTCATGGGGTTTTAAACCCATGTATGGGGGAAAATATGGGTACTTAGGGTGGGATTGTTATGATTTCTATTTGATGTTACAATTGAATATTATTTCACCTTGGGTGATGAACTTGTGGTGTGATGTGATATTTGTTTTAACAATTCTTGAACTTTCATTGGTGACCTAAAGAGGTATGAGAGTTGAGTTTGGATGCATCATTCTAGGTGCTCAGGGTTATTGTGACATGCATCATTTTAGGCACTTATAGAAAAATGAATTAGGGGTAATTTTTTGAACTTGAACTATTTTTCCATGTTGTGAGATTTAAATAATGATGAAAAATGAGAATAAATGGGTGTCTAATGAGAAATTGGAATAATGAGATGGGATTGATTAATTAATTGAATAATTAATTAATTTGATAAAATGCGATTAATTAATGGTTGAACTAATCAATGAGAATGTTCATACCCTTGTTAACTAAGACATAGTAGTAGGATGGTTAAGGGTAGTGATAATTTTTCTATGTTGACCAAGTGGTGAGAAATGTGGAAGGACATGTTGAAACTTGTTTTGTTTCTTTCTCTTATTATGTAAATGTTATAAGGTTGCGTTATGAGAACTAATCTGTGTGTTTGGCCTTGTATAGATATGCCTCCACGATTCTTGTTGAGAGGGAAAATGAGGTGTATAGCCCGAAACAAACTTCCAAATAGGGAACTTGAGGAACCGTTAGTGCCAGTAGAGGAGGTAGGGGAGAAGTTCCAAGAGAACATTTCTAATTTCATGAAATTCATGGAGAGAGACCTAGGGTGGGTTTTTAAAATCATGTATGAGTTGACAAGGGGGTTTTAGCTGCATCACCCTATGACTTTTACTTGAGAGGTTGGACTTGAGGGATATGATTTCTGGACTAAATCCATAGAGATTATACTTGAACCATTAGAGAATCTAGCTGAGAAGAGGGTCAAGTTGGTTGCTTATATGCTAAGGGGTTTAACGAAGTATTGGTGGTACATTTAGGTACAATATGGACTGACTGAGGATATGTTATGGAAGCACATACTGAGAAGTTCTTAGAACACTTCTCTCCAGAGACACTGATACAAGGGAAGGATTTATAGTTTATGAATCTGATGTATGGAAGCATGCCTATAATGTATTATTCTGAACATTTCACATATTTACTATGTTTTTCTCCAACTTTGGCGACAGATGAGCCTTCTTTGAGAAAATTATTTCAGGACAGACTTAAGTGTGAGATTAAGTGCCAAGTGAATATCTTTAGGCTGAAAAAACTCTCAAAAGTGGTAAATTAGGCTCTCATTTTAGAGGGGAACATGATGGAGGCTTCCAGTACTGGACATGTAGCCATCACTAGATGACCAAGGAGTGCAACTTCCAAGAGAAGAAAGATCCATTATAAGAACCTTAGTCAGGATAATGGAAAGAAATGTAGACAATCAGGAGGAAAAATTGCACATGACCTTACTCATTTAATTTTCCACCATTGTGGTAGTCGCGTTACACTATTACACACATTTTCTTCAACCACCGATGGAGTGCTAGTTTTTTAGTAAGATAGGGAACCTAGAGATGTTATGCAGGAAGTAGAAACATTCTTTTGATGAGGGAGCAGCTTCATAGAGTCAAATTGTGGGAAGTGGGTCTTCTACATTTTATAGGTATGGAAACTATATTTCTACAAGAAGAGGTGGTAGAGTCAGTAGAAATGGTGCATCACATTATGAGCACCCATATCAATAGAGTGGTGTTACTCAGGGGAGTCAGAAGACACCAAAAGGTAGAGGGGAAAGGTAGTTTCATGTAGTGAAACCTACACTTATAGAACGAGAGGATGAGACATTGACAGTGAGTGTTACCATTTTAGTAGCTTCTACTTTAGCTAGTGCCTTGTTTGACACTGATGCCTATCATTCATTTATATCTACAAATCTTGTTAATAGTTTGATCCTGTAGGTGGAGTCTATAGATAGAGTAATGAATATCGATACACCGTTAGGGACATGATCTAGAGATATCTATTTATGCAAGGGATGTTCACTAGAGATCAGAGGGTATCATTTTATTTGGGATCTCTATGTCCTTTATATGATGGGATTCGACCGGATTATGGGTATGGACTGGTTAGTTTCATACTGATCCCACATCAATTGTTTCTATAGGACAGTGACCTTTGTGTCTCAAAAGGGTGACTAGTATGTGCATTGTAGAGAATGGGATATCCTTGCAAGAAGAGAAAGGTAATTTACTCAGCAACTGGGTGATCTCATAGCTCATGTTTCTAGTCTTTTACTTGATGATGTGGGTAGTAGGCAAGGCATCCTTCCACCAGTTGTGGAACAGTTCCAAGATGTCTTTCCCAAATACTTCTCAGGGTTTCCATGTAGAGACCCGAAGCTTAACGTACATGGACATTACATTACTTTTGCGGAATACTTAGTACATAACAAAAACACACACACAAGGACCGTAATAGTTTAGTGTCTTTGGAAACTTAGAATATAATCTTCTAATCGTGGTGAAAGATCTTCAACATCTCCCATAAAGATCTTCCTTTAAAAAAAAAACCTAAATCCTTTCTTTATATCCTGGGGAAAAGAAAACATAAAAGGGTGAGCTCAAATTCTCAGTAAGGGTAAACAAAAGAAATATCAATCACATCATATTCATAAGAACATATCTTTTGGAAATCTTAACCTGCAAAAGAGATCATAATTTCATTACATGGGATAAATCATAGTAGTGAAATGTAATCCCAATAATCATAACTTAAAACATGAAGCTTTGTGCCATACACACATAATCATAAGGAATCATTTCTTATTAGTCAAGACTCATTTCCAAGACCATCTTAGTGGAAAATTCCATTTCTGAACCGAGTTCACTCCTCGTTTCAGTCCTGTTTCACTGAACCAGTATAACCAACCATTCCATCCATGTCTATCTCATGAGATATAAAATATTTACCCAATGCATTGGAGGGAGATATAGGTCCCACCCATCTCATAATGATACCATTATTATGTGTTCCAAAAAATCATAAATCATACATCATTGCATAACCCATGAAATAAAAATGGAATTCTTAAACAACATGACATCATAAAACAATTCATATAAGATAAAGGAATTCATAAAAATAATTCCATCACAAAATAATCAAATCAATGTAATAATAGGGATAGAAACAGAACCCTATATTATCTTAGATGTAAAATAATTTTGATAAAATACTTGAACTCCATTCTTGAGGAAAATATCCTTTTTACTTCAAAAACATGTTCCTTTCATAACATGTCATACAATTTTAAACTAAAAGAAGTTGATAAAAAATAAACTTGAAAACTTGTAAAGAAAGTTTCTTAGAAATAATATTTTAAAAATCCATTCATGCCGTATAAGTTAAAAAAACATTGTTCTCATACTTTTGTCGGAAAATTCAAAAGGTACCTCGTACGAAAAATGACAAAAGATTCCTTTCATATCTTTTACTAAAAACTCACTGAAGGGTCAAATTAGATTTAAAAAATTGTAGGTGGATGGAAATAATATTACATATTGAGGAAACGTGGATGTGGATGATAAAATACACCCCAGTAAATTTCAAAGTATAAACAATCTCGGATAAAAATGAGATTGTGATATTTCCCTTACCTTAGGTCCAATTTGCTTCGTAAGTGTCCGAACCTCCTCTTCATTGAAGTACTTCTTTTAGAACTCCTTTTAGGGCACTAAAATTGGTCTTTGAAGAAGAACAGGACCTCTAGGATGTCTCTAGGAAAGTGGAGAGAAGAAATTTTCAGGGGTTGGCTGAGATGGAAGGCTCAAAGTTGTGTGTGGAAGAGAGGGAGGAGGTGCCCTTTTATAAGGGAGGAGAGGGGCACCTTTGGAATAACTAAAAATATTATTTTATTATAAAGCCAAATTCGGTTTTAAATAGCTCCAAATTGATTTATTTCAAAGCTAAGGTGGGGATGGGTCGAAATACTCTCATCCAATAGAATTTAGACAAGTTTAGGTTCCAATTTTAACCTTATCATTTAGATTTAACATTAAGTTAAATAATTTTACTTTTACCGTGTCTTCTTGTGTTCTTACACTATAAGGTTAATAAACATACTATAACAAGACAAAATAACCCCAAGTTGTTTATTATTAATATATATAACCTTATATAAGTCATTTGGCCGAACCTTAGATTTTTAGGAATAAAATAACAATTAATAATATAATATTTGTTTTAAAAACTATTTTATGTCAATTTTGACACTATTTAGTAATTGATTTTTGTGAAAATCATAACAGAATGATTAGTTCGAAAAAATTTAATTAAATCAATACTAACATGTCATATTAACCTAGAAAATTAGTCTAATTAATAAAATTCTCAAATTATATTTATTTGGGTATTTATAATATCAATTATTCTAATTTTTCACTATTATGGTAATTACTGCATCATCATTGTGTCATAAATAAATTAAATTATTTAATGTCTAAAAATTATAAATAAAATGTCATTATGTAAGAAATATTATTATCTTTATAATGAATATTTAGAATTGAATTTATCTTATGTATAACCCTATATTAAAAATGTTTTAGTAAATAAACTTTGATTTTAACTCTTTTAACTTTTCTTTGAATTAAATAATAATAAATGTACTAATCTAATCCAAGTGGGCCTAAATGGTCATATTTTATTCCTAAGTTTGTTTTTGGTCGAATTACACTTATCTAATAGAATTAGAACATGTGTTAGGGTAATAATAATATCATTTTTACAATTAATTACCCTATTTACTTTTAACCGTGGTAAATAAAAGTAAAAAGTTACTATTCACCAAAAATTATTTTCATCTCATTGAACCACATTTTAGTCTTTGATATTAACCGTGTCTCTTGGATTTTCTAAATTATACTCACAGAAGCGGTAAAATTAAGTTTTATGAAAAATTCATTTTTTTACTATCACTTAGTGGTTTCACTATTCATCAAAAAATGAAAGTTTCCAGAAAAATACAAAAAATTAGGCCTAAGCTATATTTGATATTATGAAATCAAAAATGATGTCTATTTTACCAAATTCAAAACATAGCAGTTACATTAACTAATTTAAAAATTAATTCCCGTCGTCAAAACAAATGGCGTGTTTTTAAGAGATAATAACTATCAAAAGATTGACACTTGTTTATAATTGGTTTAAATGTGAAATTACATCCAATGACCAAAATTGTATTAATTTGTAAAAATATATTCTAAATATACTTTAAAACCACTCAAATCAATAATTTATCACTATTAATTATTTTGATTAAAAAAGTTGTTTTTAATTAACATTTAATAATTTTCACTATTCATCAGAATATGAAAGTTATCCGAAAAGTACCAAAATTTCACCTTAGGCTAAATTCGATACTCCGAATCCAAAAATGAATTCCATTTTGAGAGATAAAATTTCTAAAATTTTAAAAGGTGGTTATTACTATTCATAACAGCTAGTTTTAATAATATTTTAATAGCATATCATTGTTTAGTGAAACTCGGTATTGCGTACTACACACGCTATCGAGGAAGGTCATGATTGAGTGTAATGGCAGGAAAGTCAAGGATGCGTGTTGTGAAAGATCCTTTTGGTGTAGCCTACAACACAAGACATTAATGATATTAAAAAGAATATTTTTCATAAAATCTCGAGGTGTTACATTCTACCCCCCTTAAAATGAATTTCTCCCTCGAAATTTGTCAGGGTTATAAATAGTTTACTATTCGAAAGTTTCTTTGATAGAAACCCACATCGTAAAAAGGAATACCAAAACCAATCTTTAAAAACAAAAGTATGAAACGTAACGGTTACCCAAATAAACTAATCACTGGGTTTCCACATAGGTGAAAATATGGATATAGAAGAGAAATCTAACCATCATGTTCTGATGGAGAGTGGTAGAGAACATTGCTATGGAAGATCCAGAAATCACAAAGCCATAAATTTGTGACGATCTAAGGTACCATCTGATTCATCAGATATAAGAGCACTAGGACAACATTTTTGGTTTTCAAGATCGTTTCCCTAAAGTTGATGAAATTGGAATTAGAAGAAATACTTTCGTGATTTCGGTATAGTCTCACCGTTGGTCGTTCTTTGGACAATTTCTACTTCATCTCTTAAAGAAATGAAGTTGAATTTTTCATTCGTGATGTGTTAGGAGATCATGTGATAGAATTATGGATCATTCCATCTGTCTCAAACAAAACGTTAGAAAAGTTATCAAAAAAATACACAAGTCCATCTATAGTGAGATTAATCATATATGGTTCCTAAAATGGACTTATAATTTATATATCATACTACTTAATATAATAAAACTAGTTTCTACTAAACAGGGACTTCCTGTAGGCCAGTGGTAGGCGATAAAGGCCAGTCGCACTTCGGTTTTGGGTTCTATTCCCACGGCCTTGTCCGATGCGATGGGATGTCGCCTGTCCTGCAGGTTGTCCTTTTTCTAAAACTACATTACTATAACATCCCATAAATAATATCAAAAAAAAACTTATATCCTTAAACAATAATAACTTATGTCCAACATAATCCATTTCAATCTTTAGGCTTATCCAAAATAATGCTGTCTAATCTCATATTATAGGGAAAACGATTACTAAAGAGTTCATACAACTAGCATGTTAATACCATTGTTGATCCCCATATATCATGAGATATGTCTTGTTGGTCAAATTACAAACATTCAATGGCCTTCATCATGTATTCTCTTGAAAAAAAATGGATACCCAATGAACCTTATTGAAAACATGAATGCTGTTAAAAGTCAACTCTTTCCACATACCAAAATCCTCAAAATTCTATATACTCAAACCATGATATCACTTAGTCCTTATATCAATCATGAGATCATGAATACTGTCAAACATTTCATTTTTTTCCTTATCCCTTCATTATGCGCATATCATCTTTTTTCCAAAAATATCTCAATCACTTTCCATGGTTACCGGTACCATAAAATTATTGAAAACCACAATAGACCAATACATAAATATTCCAATATTCCACGATACTATATACAATATTATTTTGGAATCCCATTACATAAAAAATTAATCATTCCACCACATCGTTGTCATATTCAACATTGCCAATGGTGATCGCATGTGACTTCCCTTTGTCCTTTTCCTTAAGTGGTTTCTCATGTCGATCATCACTAACCCTTGGATTAGGGCATTTATTATCATAATGCCCCATTTCAATGCACTTGAAGTATTGAAGTGTAGTAGGTTCATTCTGTGTATCCCTTCCTTTGTTTGCATCATTAGACATCTTCTTTTCATCATTGCGGAATTCAAATAACCGATGACCTTCCTTTCCACATTTGAAACATTTACTTGTCTTTTTAAGACAATCTCCACTATGCTTCTTTCCACACTTTGAGCATAAGGAAACATTCATCTTCTTTTCACCGTTATTCTGAGATTTCTACTTGAACTCCATCTTTCGTTTCATGTCAAAACTATGGGATGGATAAGTAACACCAACTTCCATTTCTACCTTGATAGCACAACACACAATTTCTTCATAGCTACTAAAGTCTCTTATAGCTAATGCCCTTCGAAGATTTGGTTTTAAGCCATTGAAGAATCGATCAACTTTACTTTCAGGTTGGATGATAAATCCAGATGCATACCTTGCAAGCCTTGTAAAATTTGCTTCATAGGTACCAATAGATTCATCATCCTTTTTCTTTAGTTCTAGAAACTCTTTCTCTATCTTTGTTCAGAGAAAATGAGGGAAGTACTTATTGAAAAATAAGTTCTTGAACTCGTCCCATTCCATGGACTCAATTTCATCTCTTGGCCTCGTATTCTTGATAAGATTACACCATTGATCAGCATCACCTTCCAAACGATACACTACTAAGATGACTTTATCATGTTTAGAACATTGAAGAATTGAAAATATCTTTTCAATGGTACTGATCCATTGTTCAGCAACAAGTGGATCAGAATACCCACTAAAAGAAGGTGGACGTTGCCTCATGAACGACTCAATAGAATATTGTTCCTTTATCTGCTCATTTGGAAGTCCAGAATGATTCATAGCTTGTGTAAGTATAGAAATAAGATTTTTCACTCCATCTCCCATAACATTTGTTTGTTTAGGAGGAAAATCATTGTGTTGTCTATTGCATTGATCAACACGGTTCCTTCGGGTTCCATCCATCGTCTAAAACCCAAAACGAATAGTGTGAGAGGCAAAAATAATGCTAGGGAAAACAACATAATAAAGGGGGTGTACCTTCAATATCTAACATCTTAGGTTTAATTCTAAGATCGTTAGCGCAATTCTAGGACTATAACCTATACTTATACTTAACCTTAGGGACATCCCTTGACATACCTTAGAAATACCTCTAGGTATCTCACTAAAGTTCTCGCATCCTAGTTTCCAAAGGTTGACTAAACCTTTCCTCTGATACCAACTGTAGAGACCCGAAGCTTAACATACATTGACATTACATTACATTTGCAGAATACTTAGTACATAACAAAAACACACACACAAGGACTGTAATAGTTTAGTGTCTTTGGAAACTCGGAATATAATCTTCTAATCGTGGTGAAAGATCTTCAACATCTCTCATAAAGATCTTCCTTTTTTTTAAACCTAAATCCTTTCTTTATATCCTGGGGAAAAGAAAACATAAAAGGGTGAGCTCAAATGCTCAGTAAGGGTAAAAAAAAAAGAAATATCAATCACATCATATTCATAAGAACATATCTTTTGGAAATATTAACCTGCAAAAGAGATCATAATTTCATAACATGGGATAAATCATAGTAGTGAAATGTAATACCAATAATCATAACTTAAAACATGAAGCTTTGTGGCATACACACATAATCATAGAGAATAATTTCATATTAGTCAAGACTCATTTCCAAGACTATCTTAGTGGACAAAGTCCATTTCTGAACCGAGTTCACTCCTCGTTTCAGTCCTGTTTCACTGAACCGGTATAACCTACCGTTCCAGCCATGTCTATCTCATGAGTTATAAAATCTTTACCCAATGCTTTGGAGGGAGATATAGTTCCTACCCATCTCATAATGATACCATTATTATGTGTTCCACAAAATCATAAATCATACATCATTTCATAACCCATGAAATAAAAATGGAATTCATAAACAACATGACATCATAAAACAATTCATATAAGATAAAGAAATTCATAAAAATAATTCCATCACAACATAATCAAATAAATGTAATAATAGGGATAGAAACAGAACCCTATATTATCTTAAATGGAAAATAATTTTGATAAAACACTTGTACTCCATTCTTGAGGAAAATATCCTTTCTACTTCAAAAACTTGTTCCTTTCATAACATGTCATACAATTTTAAACTAAAAGAAGTTGATTAAAAATAAACTTGAAAACTTTTAAAGTAAGCTTCTTGGAAATAATGTTTTAAAAATCCATTCATGCCGTATAAGTTAAAAAAAATATTCTTCTTGTACTTTTCTCGGAAAATTCAAAAGGTAACTCGTACGAAAAATGACAAAAGATTCCTTCCATATATTTTAATAAAAATTTACCAAAGGGTAAAATTGGATTTAAAAAATTGTAGGTGGATAGAAATAATATTACATATTGAGGAAACATGGATGTGGATGATAAAATACAGCCCAGTAAATTTCAAAGTATAAAAAATCTTGGATAAAAATGAGATTGTGATATTTCCCTTACCTTAGGTCCAATTTTCTTCGTAAGTGTCCGAACCTCCTCTTCTTTGAAGTGCTTCTTTGAGACCTACTTTTAGGGCACTAAAATTGGTCTTTGAAGAAGACCGGGACCTCTAGGATGTCTCTAGGGAAGTGGAGAGAAGAAATTGGCAGGGGTTGGCCGAGCTGGAAGGCTCAAAGTGGTGTGTGGAAGAGAGGGAGGAGGTGCCCTTTTATAAGAGAGGAGAGGGGCACCTTTGGAAAAATTAAAAATATTATTTTATTATAAAGACAAAATCGGTTTTAAATAGCTCCAAATTGATTTATTTCAAAGATAAGGTGGGGATGGGTCGAAATACTCTCATCTAATAGAATTTAGACAAGTTTAGGTTCTTATTTTAACCTTATCATTTAGATTTAACATTAAGATAAATAATTTTACTTTTACCGTGTCTTCTTGTGTTCTTACACTATAAGGTTAATAAACTTACTATAACAAAAAAAAGAACCCCAAGTTGTTTATTATTAATATATATAACCTTATCTAAGTCATTTGGCCGAACCTTAGATTTTTAGGAATAAAATAAAATTAATAATATAATATTTTTTTTAAAAACTATTTTATGTCAATTTTGACACTATTTAGTAATTGTTTTTTGTGAAAATTATAACAGAATGATTAGTTCGAAAAAAGTTAATTAAATCAATACTAACATGTCATATTAACCTATAAAATTAGTCTAATTCATAAAAAGTCTCAAATTATATTTATTTGGGTATTTATAATATCAATTATTCTAATTTTTCACTATTATGGTAATTACTGCATCATCATTGTGTCATAAATAAATTAAATTATTTAATGTCTAAAAATTATAATTAAAATATCATTATGTAAGAAATATTATTATCTTTCTAATTAATATTTACAATCGAATTTATCTTATGTATAACACTATAATAAAAATGTTTTAGTAAATAAACTTTGACTTTAACTCTTTTAACTTTTCATTGAATTAAATAATAATAAATGTCCTAATCTAATCCAAGTGGGCCTAAATGGTCATATTTTATTCCTAAGGTTGTTTTTGGTCGAATTACAGTTATCCAATAGAATTTGAACTTGTGTTAGGGTAATAATAATATCATTTTTACCCTTAATTACCCTATTTACTTTTAACCATGGTAAATAAAAGTTAAAAGTTACTATTCACCAAAAAATTATTTTCATCTAATTGAACCACATTTTAGTCCTTGATATTAACCGTGTCTTTTGAATTTTTTAAATTCTACTCACAGAAGTAGTAAAATTAAGTTTTATGAAAAATTCATTTTTTTTACTATTACTTAATGGTTTCACTATTCATCAAAAAATGAATGTTTCCAGAAAAATACCAAAAATTAGGCCTAAGCTATATTTGATATTATGAACTCAAAAATGATTTCTATTTTACCAAATTCAAAACATATCAGTTAAATTAACTAATTTAAAAATTAATTCCCGTCGTCAAAACAAATGACGTGTTTTTAAGAGATAATAACTATCAAAAGATTAACACTTGTTTATAACTGGTTTAAATGTGAAATTACATCCAATGACCAAAATTTTATTAATTTTTAAAAATATATTCTAAATATAATTTAAAACCACTCAAATTAATAATTTATCACTATTAATTATTTTGATTAAAAAAGTTGATTTTAATTAAAATTTAGTAATTTTCACTATTCATCAGAATATGAAAGTTATCCGAAAAGTACCAAAATTTCACCTTAGGCTAAATTCGATACTCCGAATCCAAAAATGAAGTCCATTTTGAGAGATAAAATTTACAAAATTTTAAAAGGTGGTTATTACTATTCATAACAGCTAGTTTTAATAATATTTTAATAGCATATAGTTGTTTAGTGAAACTCGGTATTGCGTACTACACACACTATCGAGGAAGGTCGTGATTGCGTGTAATGCAAGGCAAGTCAAGGATGCATGTTGTGCAAGCTCTTTTTGGTACAATGTACAACACAAGATATTAATGAAATTAAAAAGAATATTTTTCATAAAATCTCAGGGTGTTACATGCCACCTGGGAGAGATGTGTAATTCACTATTGATATCATGATGGGGGCTGAGCCAATGTCTATTCCGCCTTACAAAATGGAACCGACTAAGCTTCAAGATCTCAAGACATAGTTGGAGGATAAATGTTTTATCCATCCAAGTACATCGCCTTGGGGATCACCTGTATTTTTTCCAAATAAGGATGATGGGAGTTTACAATTGTGTATCGATTATTGAAATTTGAATAAAATGAACATGAAGAACCAATATCCTCTTCTGTGTATTGATGATCTATTTGACCGGCTGAAAGGGGCTTATGTGTTCTTAAAGACCGATTTGAGATTAGGGTATTATCAAGTGAGAGTTAGGACTTATGATATACCAAGAACAACTTTTAGAAGAAGTTATTACCTTTATTAGTTTATTGAAATTCCATTTGGGTTAAAAAATGCTCCATCTGTGTTTATGGCCTTGATGAAATAGATCTTTCATCCGTACCTAGATCAGTTTGTGGTGGTATTTGTGGATGACATCTTGGTGTAATCCAAGTCTCATGTTGACCATGCCCAACATCTTGAAATCATCTTGAGTACACTGATATAGGACCAATTATACACCATACTATCTAAGAGTCAGTTTTGGCTTGACATGGTACACTTTTAGGGGCATATCATCTCAGAAGAAGGTGTGGAAGTGGACCCAGAAAAGGTGTAGGTAGTGGTTTCTTGGGAGAATCCCAAGAAAGTTTTTGATATCTGCAGCTTTTTGGGATAATATGGATATTACATGAGGTTTTTTCAAGACTTTTCCTAATTAGCAGCGTCACTTTCAGGTGTGATGAAGAAAGGGATAAAGTTTTAATAAATGAAAGTATGCGATAATTCTTTCCCGGAGTTGAAGAAGCGATTGAAATTAACACCAATCTTGATCTTTTCTGAGTCAGGTGAGGAGTACACGGTGTATTGTGATGCTTTTGAGATATGAATTAGAGTTGTGTTGATGTAGGGGTATTGAGTTGTTTCTTATGGGTCTCAGTAGTTGAGGTCACATGAACAACATTACCCCACACATGAACTCGAGTTGGAAGTAGTTTTTATGATCTTAAGTGTTGGTGAAACTATCTTTTGGGTGAAAAGTTTACAGTTTTTACAGATAAAAAAAATCTTAAATAATATCTTTTCACATTATGACTTAAATATTCAGTAACAAAGATGGGAAGAGTATATGTAGTCCTTTAATTTTGGACTAGCATATACACTTGGAAAGGGGAATAGTGTGGCTTATTCATTGAGTAGGAATAGTAAGACTCATTTGGTTTATGAGTCGAGTGTAGAGCGGAAGATGATAAATTTGCTGGATGAAATGCATGTGGTGGTTCATGAGAGTCAGAAGAAGATGAATCTGGTTTCAGTAATAGTAGAGTATATAATCATAAGATTAATCAAGGACATATGGTATGAGGATCCAAAGTGTTTATTCTTATGGGAAAACCTTGAAGGTGGGGAGACACCATTAGACTGGTTGATAGATGAGGATAGGGTCATGTATATGAAGAATCAGGTTGTGGTGCCTACTAGTATGAAAGAGGAACACATGCAATAATTTCATTCCTTGAAGTGGGCAGTACATCTTGCGGTGACAAAAATGTAACATGACCTACGACGACATTTTTGGTAGCTATACATGAGAAAGGAGATAGTAGGTTTTGTAACAAGATGTTTCACCTGTCTTCTGGTGATGGTAATGACCTGGAGGTCTATTACAGACGTTGCCTATTCCCGAATGGAAGTGGGATGACGTGACTATGGATTTTGTGGTTTATATTCCAAATTTGTTTAGGAACAATGATTCTATTTGGTTCATTGTGGATATACTAACGAAGGTGTCACATTTCTTGACTATTAGGGAAACCATAATAGTAGAATAGTTGGGGGAGCTGTATATTTAAGAGATAGTTTGTTTTCATGGGGTGCCACAGACTATAGTTTCAGGTCAAGATTCAAGTTTTACATCATAATTTTGGTAGATCTTGTAGAAGGGTCTTAGCACACAGGTTTTGTTAAGTATGACATAACACCCACATACATATGGGCAGTCAGAGCATACTATACAAGGGCTAGAAGATATATTGTAGGAATGTGTGCTTGGCTTAGATGGTTCTTGGGAGAAGAACTTGGATTTTGTGGAGTTATCTTATAAAAATAGTTATGAGGAAACTTCAAAAATGGCACTATATGAGGAACTTTATGTTAGACCTTGTATATCACCGCTATATTGGATAGAGGCAGGTGAGTCAGAGCTATTGGGACCGAGTCTTGTACAGGATTCATCAGAGTTGGTGTAGTTGATTTGAAAACATATGGCTATGGATCAGAGTATACAGAAGTCATTTGCTGATAGATGGAGATGACCCTTAGAGTTTAAATAGGGTGATCATGTTTTTCTTTTGGTGTCTCCTAGGTTGGGTCACTGTAGGATACAATGTCAGGGCATGTTGGCACCTAGGTTTGTAGGACCATTTGAGGTAGTGGAAAGAATCAGGCTGGTGGCATACCGATTAACTCTTCCACAGAAATTCAGGGCTATGAATGATGTTTTCCATGTGTCACAACTATAGAGGTATCAGCCCAAACTTTCTCATGTGATCAATATGGATATTTTTTACCTCGATATAGATGCATCCTTTGAGAAGCATCTAATATGTGTACTAGATCATAGTGAGAAAGTGTTGCGGGGAAATATCGTGTCGCTAGTTTGTGTATTATGGAAACATGGAAGTGTTCAAGAGGAAACTTGGGAATGGAAATAATACATGAGGGCTCAGTGACCCAATAATTTTGGCTTAGAATCATAATGAATTTCGAGATTGCAGCTTGATAATGAGATATTACAAGGTGGGGATATTGTAATATCTCAAACTTTTTACGAAGTCATCTCAGTCTTATTTTCAGGAATTTTTTATTATTTTTAAGTATCTTTGTTTTGGAGTTGTGGATTGGGGTTCTTTTGGGTGAGTTTTTAAGAAAAAATAAAATATTGAGGGTTGTGCATGGTTTGCACACAGTTTGAGAAAACTTGAACCTAAACCTAGGTGACTAAGTGAACTGTGCATACCTGGATAGAGAGGTCGGCCCGGTTGGTGCACGGTTTACCCTAACCATGCTCCCCTGCCTAGGAAACCATTCATATGGGGTTTTATTATTCAAAAATTAGTTTTTAAATCACCCAAACCACCGAAACCCCTCTATTTTGACCTAGGCTCGAACATGTATAATTATAGGTGTTATGATATCCTTCTAGTGGGATTCCAAGGGTATTTGAACACCATTCTTCGAGATCTAAATCCCAGATTGAAGATCCACCCTCTTCCCGATAAGTGGATTTCATCCTAATGCTTCTCCCATTATTTCCTATATATTTCTTTGATCTTTTTAAAGAATATTTCCATTGTTTTCATAGATCTAATCCTATGTGTTGAGATCTAGATCTAGGATTGTGGATCTAGATCTAGAGTTTCAAGATCTTGATGCTTTGGAACTTAATGTTGGGTTTAGGGATTTAGCTTCAGATCTTGATAATCATTTTGTGCCACTTAGATTTTTTCAGATTTCCACTAGGCTAACATTTGTCAAAAAACCAAGGTAGGTGGTCTAAATCAAACTCCCATAGTCATGGAATTGATATGGGTATGTGAGATTGATGAATTGCTAGAATTCTTTTGTAATTTATTTCCTAAATTAGGCTAATTAGGAATGTGATTTTAATTGTTGATGTTTTGGATATATAAATGATTAATTGATGATTTAATCACGGAACTACGTGGATGGACAAATAGATAATTGATTTGTGAAATTTGTTTTTGATTTGGGATATTGTAATTGAGATATTGAATTGGTTGTGTTTGAGATAATTAATCAGGGGGAATTAATTATGAGATGATGCTTGGATATGTGAGATAATTAATGGGTAATTAATTATGTTCCATGATGTAAATTAAGACAATTAATTGTAAGATTAATTATGAAAATTTGAGATTTAGTTTGGATAACTAATTGTGAATAATTAATTATGGAATAAGATTTGTGTTGATTGATTAATTAATTGATGAATTAATTAATTGGTAGTGTACTTAGTTAATTGTTGGGTTAACTAATAGACTTTGATATGTTTAAATAATAGTTGGATTAGTAAGGGAATGGCGTGGTTAATTCTTGTGAATTAATTAATGATTTAAATGATTGAGAATGTGGGTGCTAGACATATCATGATAGACCTATTTAGAAGTTGGGACTTGGACATGGTGTTCCTCCCCAATAGTTAACCATGCGCTTAGGATATGAGGTGTTAGACATGTAGATCTACACTAAATGATATTTGGGGTTCTTGAAATGGTGTTCAACATCAAATGAGAATTGGGGTGCTTGACATGGCATTCAACATTGAATGAGATTTGGGGTGCTTGACATGGTGTTCAACACCAAATGAATGAAAACAAAGAATTATGATTTAAATGGGAGAAATGAATTGAAATCGGGTCTAATGTGATGAATAAAGAAAAAATGACACTGTGATAACTATTTAATTATTCATTATATTTATTGCTTCATAGAATTGCATACACTGTCTTTTGACTGGACTTGTCTTAGAAACCATTGGTGGTGGCCTACTGAGTTGTACTCACACCCTATTCGGGCTTCTAGTTCAGAACTTGAGAAGACGTTGTTATTGTAGGATAGGATTAGGTCAAGGCCCTGAGATAGTTTTCTGTTTGGTAATAGAGAATGGTTGAGTGAACAATACATGGTTTGAGACCCACATGAGAGTCATTGTGTCTTTAGTTTCAGTTTCATTATAGACACTTGACACTTTCATTGTCATAGCATTATTTTCCTTTCATTTGAGTATTTTAATCCCTATTTTTTCCCATCATGTGACTTGGTATTGTTCTGGTTATTTATATGCTTATCCACATGTTTATTATTGTTTCTTACATTGGTGTTTGTTTCTGATAAAAGAGGGTATAGTCTCTCCATGAATGACTTACCATATCCTCACTACTAATCGGCACCCTCTAGCATACAGGGAGGCGTGCTTGAGGGAATGTGACCAACTGTCTTGGGTCACTATTTAGTGGAACATGGGTTGGTACATAAAAAACTATTAGTAGAAGTCATGAAAGAACAATGAATAATCAGATGAGATGGTATGAGGAAATCGTGTCACGAGAAGTAATAAAGATAAGTCATGTAAGTTCTATTTATAGAGGAAATATGTGTTTATGGAGACTATTCTATCTAGAATTAGATTATACATATGATGATTATTGGACTATTCCTCAAGTGAAATAAAAGTACTAAAGATATTGATAAGTACTCCCTATAATCAGTATTTTGTATAAGTGATCAACTATTAGGTATAATTACCCATTAGATAGTGAATCTATAAAATGGGGAGACTGAATGCCAAAAAAGAGATATTAAAGATATGAGATAAAACCAACTAAAATAATATGAGTATAAGTTACACAATGCACTTTTGGATAAATAAATGCTTACCATATTTTTGGAGTTTAGAAGATAGAAATATAAGATTACTGAAAGTCATTATAGAATAAATAAACCTAAATAATTGAAAAGATGAACCACACTAAGAATTAATTAAGTCCCCTATAATAATACATGAAGAATGTATGATGACCTTTATCATACAAAGAGAGTTTCTTCCAAATAACTTGGAAAAGGCATGAAGTGTAGCATAGTCCATGATACACCAACAGAAGTAACATTACCATAAGATATTTTCAAAGAAAATAAGTTAGAAGATATTTGGAATATAAATGAAGTTTGAGATTTGATATTATCGTGATTAATTAAAGGTTTTAAGATAGAATTAGTTAATGCATGAAATACACATTAAATGGGAAAACATCATAGGGAGTTAACTATGGTTAAAGATAAGATGATCAAATGTTACGTCGATTTGAAGATGGAAGAAGTAAGAATGATTTTGAAGAAGTTAAGGGTCAAAATATGAGTAAAAGCAAAGATATATAGAAGATAAAATTATCAAAAGGTAGAGGCTGAAGTATAATATATATTAAGACAATTTTGAGATGAGCTGATCCAAAGAAGAATTTGAAAGATAATGTTTGAAAAGAATAAATGTGTAATGTATGGAGACCAATATAAGAACATGAATAATGTATGTGGGTGTTTTAAGGATTAAAGGATATGGAAGTTTTAAGGGGTGAAATATCAAAGGCAGAATCATAAGGAGATGAATGATTTATATGGAAGTTTTCTGATTGAAAGATGCTGGGGGACTTTACATTCATGAGAAGTAACAATCATTATGATGATCTTGAGAAGGATTTTTAAATTTCCAATATTCACAAAGGAAAATTTGTGATTATGGCTGAGATTTATGTAAGAGTTGAAGAATGAGAACACTGAGTCTTGTAGAGGATTTTATGAAGTAAAAATACAATATATTTGAATGTAATTGAAGGATGTTGACCAAATAATAGATGAGATAAGAGACTAAATAAATAAGAGATTAAGAGGGGGAATTTCCTAACTACATTGATCATAAGTTCATATGGGTATAAGTTTAAAGAGGACCAAAAATCAAAGTTACAAGGAAGAATTTTGAAGGTGGTAACATCATGTTATAAAGAGTTAAGAAAGGCCACCAGACTCAGGTGACTTGAAGTTGAGATCCTAATTAGCATCAAGTGATAACTTATATAATATTTGGAAATTAGAGATCATGGAATGAGTGATACATATTCTGTTTATTATAAGTAGAGGATAAGAAAACTTTCATGTTATTCTAGTGTAAGTACAAGAGGTAGTAAAAGTTTTATCTATAAGGTTGTTCATGAACAATCCATGAATATTAGTAGTTCTAGAGAAATAATTCCACCATACTTAATTGGAGGTAGAAAGATCTTTTTGGGAGATATCTAAACAACATGTGTAATATTTTGGTTTTAAAGTTCATGTTTATACCTATTCTTTGGTAAATGATAACAACTTTCCCCATTTTAATGCTTATTAGAATATTGAAAATCTATGGATTGAGATAATAACTGCATTTAGAAAAAAGATAGTTTTCTATACTAGAGCTGAACCTTATAAAAATAACTACACACTACTTACTTTTTATTATCTATATTTAATATCCATAGATCATTACCGTTGATAGATGATCAATTAACTTGAAGGAAACCAATGTTTAATTTGAACTTAATTGATAAATTTTGGTTACCTTTTATTCACCCCTCCCCTCAAGGTGACTACACAGGTCACTAAAATAATAAAACAATTTGAATATTATATTTGTATTAATATAATATATAATTTCATATTTATAAATTGTTAAACACGAATAGAGGAATAAAACACGACACAATAATGATTGTTTGATATGAAATAGTTAATTGTTAATATTAAACATCTTTTCAAATTATGTGTAACACCTTATAATTTAGAAATAAAATGTTTATTTGGAAATTATAAGGTTACTTTATAATTATTTATAAATTAAAAAATAAGGATTTATTTAAAGTAGTTTATATTTAATATTATGAATTGTTCATATTATTTAATTTGAAAATGAAGGTCTTATTTTAGGAATTTATTTAAACCGCCTCAAAAGGAATTTTGATGACTGATTTTATTAAATATTCAATAATAAATAATATGTGATATTTGGATTATGTAAATAGTTTACATAATAAAAATTTAATTATAAAATGTTCATATTTCATGTAATATCCTATATATAAAGTAAATGTTATATAATAAATAATATGAAGGAGTTCAGATTGAGAATAAATATCAAGTTCTTATAATTTTTAAATTATGGATTGTTTATAATGAATAACTAAATCATAAATTGTTTATATTTAGATTAAATTTGTCAATTTTTATGAATTATATATATCCCATTCAAATATATGAATTATTCATTTATTTATAAGTTATAGACCATGTTTATTATTCATAGATATAAATTGTTTATATTATGAATTTATGGTGTATGATTTAGTTAAAATTGTTAAACTAGTTCTAGAAATTATCATACGTACATATAAAGAGTTACTAGTAAAGTATGATAATGGATTTAATTTTCTTATACCTTGAATTGGATTGTTTTGAGTTAAGATATTGAATTAAGTAGTGAATTATGATTTATTCATATTATGTGTTAGAATTATGATGGAATTTAAATCACTCTAAAGTAAAGTATCCATGGTTAGAGGGAATTTGGGCTAGAGAACTCACTAGCCTAGTTCCTTAGGCCTTATCTAGAAAAGTAAGGGTTAGCTATCTATGGATCTCAGCTTACTCATGTGGGCATTATTAATTTTATATAATTATAGGACTTTACATTAAGGGATTTCATGCACATTATTCATGGAACACATTTGGATAAATATATAGATTTAGTTAAGTTTTTCATTAGGGTTAGTAACAAAATTTGTGAGTTGTGTAAAGAGTTACACATATATATTTTGACACCCCCATGCCATTGTTAGGATTATTTTATACGATTTTAACTTATTTTGTGGTAATTTAAATTTTTAGATATTTTTTCTTAATTTTAAAATTTTATAATTTTTTCATTTAGTGTATGGTTTCTACATGGTGACCACATGGTTAAACTAACCATGATTAAAACCCTTATGTGGAAGTCTTAAGGCACATGGTATAGGAGAAACTACAAAAGTTACCCTTATAGATACCCTTTTTATTTTATTTTTGATTGTGCACAATTAATGTGAATGGATAACACACAATATGGGATTAGGTTTAAGGAAACTATGAAACTTACCTTTGTGTGAATGTCTGTGTAAGGGTGGTGGATTAATATTTGCACGCAGTTAGTGGAAATTATATAAGGAAACCATGGGTTAAGATATAACGTGGATAGTTCCATCAACATGGTTGGCACTAATTTTGGAAAATCATATGGCCACACTATGTAATATTCTCAGATTTTTTTTAAAGGGTAAAATTAAACTTTTCAATTTTTAGTTTAAAGTAAAAATTCCACTTTTCTCTACTCCTTTCTTGAATGTGGGTATGGAATATGGATGGAAGGTTCTACCCCGCTCTCCTCTTCAATTTGTGGATCATATTCATTTTATTTGAGTGGTATCTCTTCGATAATCCCTTTATTTCCCTTATTTTCCCTTTCTTATCCATCATATTCTATTTATCCTTGGTCTATATATCTTCCACAAAACCTAAGAGGTTTTTCAACCAAGGATTGAGTTTAGGGTTGTTTTTAGCTTTATTTTTTAGTTTCTAGGGTTTTCTGAGGGTGTGTTCTTTCTTGGTTGTGCATTCTCTATCATAAGAGATATGGTTTTGAATTGTTTCGGCTTCACTCTTCTTGATTCAAGTCAAACGTTTCTGTGCATTTACTTTAAATATCATGTTATTGAGTACATGATTATTTTTAATACCTAATTGTATCAAATTAAATGTATATTTAATTATTAAAGTGTTTTTCCTAAATGTTTTAGGGGTTATTTCACTTATTATAAGTGTACTAAATGGGTTTTCTTGATTTCTAAAATATATTTTGAATAGAAAGTATTTTTAAATAATTAGAAAGAGTTTTACATAAATTTAATGTTATAATTTAGGATATTTGAACATTTTTAGGTCTTTGTAAGGGATATATATGTTCTTTAGAGTGATTATTTCAAATTAAAGAAGTAATTTTTATAATTTAAATAGTTTTCAAGGGAAATGAAATATTTGAAGTGAGATTTCAAATGGATTATAAAGGTGGATAAAGTGAATTGGCATCCCAAGTGTTTTTTAAATGCCTTGTCATCACTTTTAATACATTTTCTAAAATCTGTGAGACCCTCAATTGAGCCATTTGTGTTTTCTTATTTATTATTCCTTGATAACCCATGGGCGATAATTCTATTATTGTATAATTATTGATTATTATTTATTAGAGTAGAAATGAAGCTGTTTATTTTAAGGGTGTAGGAGGTGATATATGAGTAATTTTAAGTACTTTGAAATTATTTTATATGATGAATTATTATTTTATTTGGGTTTCTACCTCAATTTATTGAGGTCATGGGAGTCCTAGGTAATTGAGTAGTGGTATGGATATATGCAACCTCTAGTGTTTATTATTCTTTTTCTAGGGGGTCAAAACCTATATAAGATGAGTGATATCAGAATGTATTATGTGCCCAATGTAGCTTTGAAATCATGGGATGTATTTAGGGATTGACTAGATCTAGAGGGATACTAATACAGAGAAGTTCTATAGTTTTAGTTTAGGGTTCTTATTTTTAGTCTAAGATCCAGTTACTTGAGTCCTAGGGTGTTTCCCAACTTTTTTATATCCTTATAGATGACCTAGGGGATTCCATCCCATATATTATTGCATTACATATCTCTTGATTGATTTCGTGGTATCAATTATTGATCGTTTTATTTGTTATTCCATACTGATATTAGGGTTCCTATTTGAGATTTTCTTCTATTTAATTTTTGGTTTTGTTTTACTTTTAAATATATTTTCAAAATGGCTTGGAAATAATTTTTTGAAAATGGAAATGGTGTGTTTTAAAAAGTATTTTTGAGTAATATTTTTCATAATAGGAATTAGGATTTGGTTATTTAAGTGAACTTAATATAGAAACCCATTTTGTAATTCAATAGTGTTTCAATAAAAATATTTTGTTTCCAACATTTATTATTTCAATAAGGGGGTGTTTTTTTTAAATTAATTATGGAATAATATTTGGATTTATCTAATTTACAAGTGGAAACCCTATTTTCTATTTTTATTTCAAAATATCATTAATTAAATGGTCCTCTGAAAGTAAATGGAACAACAAAATTAGTGAAATCAAAATGGCCATGGTTTTATCATAGCATGCATACACCATTTAGTTTATGTAGCCATTGTGTTTTATCCCACATTCCTTGGTCAGGTCTTTATAGGTGTTGTGATCAAGTTGGACCCTTAAAAATAAGTATTGGGACATAGTGACTTACTTGGGGTCACAAGGAGATGGTTATTATAGTATGGATTATTTTGGTTTTCATTATGGGACCATTATATATCATCTCGGTTGGACCAAAAATTTGCATTTTTTTATGTTATATATGGTTTTTAGTTTTTCATTCAGTTCATGTTTAGTTATGCCTTGCTTCCATTTATGGGTTATGATCATTTTATACTGATTCATGTTACTTTGATTTATTATTTCATTAATATAATATCTGTTTATTTTATGGTATGGACATTGGATATATAGGTGGAACCTGCCATATTTTTTGGTGGGATCCTTGGTAATTAATCTGATTTGGAGGGTGAAATCATTCCCATGGTTTTTTACTTGATATCCAAGCACTAGTTTCCATCCCATAGGGATCAATAATTCCTTCTAGGCTATGTGTAAAGGTGATGTGTATATCCAACCCAGGCTTAGACATTACAAAATGGTATTAAAGCCTGAGTTAAATAAAGTTATAGGTTCTGAAAAATCCATATTGAAATTTTTTATGTTAGGTAGTATGGATATATTAGTGTGAAGATTTGAGAGGATGTTTTAAGGAGAGTTTCATGAGATTTTTCTTATTATGATCCTTGAGTTACCATGGGTAGTTCATGTTTAAAATTTAATCTATGTATTTTTTTTATTATTAATCTTTTTTGGAATAATAATGTGATATTTTGATCACTATTTAGTTTATTAGTTATTTTGGGGGTCACTTTTATATTTTTAGGTGGAAATGGGAAGATAACTAGAGATTTATGGTTATATCACAAAATATGAAAAGAATTTAAATATTTTAAAAATTGGTTTTGTAATAATGAATGTGGTTGTTTCATAGTCAACACACGGTTGGCCAACCCATGCAGATAAACTGGGCATAGTTTTTCTTTCTCTCCAAATTTTATGTTTATCTCTCATTACTTTTGAATTAATCCCAATGACGCTTACCATTAGTTTGAGGTTAATTAAAGTAGTGTTATAGTGAATTAATGTTGTTGAATTATTTTTTGGTTAGTGATTGTGCCATGTTTTATGGCTTTGTTTTGTGAAAAAGGTGGGGTTTCTGTTTCAAAAATATGTTTTTAATGGAAAAGTAACTTATATATATAAAATCGATTCTATAAAAAATTTTGGTGAGAGAATAAATGTGATTTTTTATGTGTAATTTTTTTAATGTGTATTGGTCTTACCAATTAATTTTAATTTGAGTGTTTTTTAAATTAAAAAATGGATTTTCAGAAATGGTTGGTTTTTAAATGTTGGTGGTAGTAGTTTCTTTGTAAGAGGAATTTTGGAATATTAAAAAACTTTTATAAATGGTTTATTTGATTATGGACTGTAGGAAATAATTTTTAATGAAAGTAAAATTGATGATAATAATTTAAAATATATGTGAATTATTTTTTTAATAAGTTTGATTGTTTTAAATCATGTGTGTGGTTTTGTGAAATTAATTTTGAACTCTTTAGAATTAGTGATTTAAAGGAAATATTTTTTTTTGAAATCTATAATTAAATTAAAGAGATTATAAAGTGTATTGTTTTGTTTTAAATATGTTATGTTTTTGAAAAATCATTTTAGACTCCTGGAGGTAGTAAAGTGGTTTAAATAAAGCTATATATTTAGACCTAGTGGCTTGTGTGTTTGGATTTTTACCCTTGGTGTGCATTAGAAATATTTGGTTTTGTTGGAAAATATGAATGGTTTAGACTCTTGTTTCATGTTATTTAGTGATTCCTCTTAGAAATTTCTAGAGTTGAGGTAGGAATTCTATTTCTGATTATAATTCTTATGGAGAATCCTCTTATCATTGTAGCATATCTCTTCCTTTTATTGGCTCAGAATAGACTATGAATATAGTGGTGGAGTCAAAATATTCCATTTTATAATACTTTTCGGATCACCATTTATATATGGTAACCTAAAGAAGGTTTTGAATAGATAAATTATCTTTTGAATTCTAGTGATTTGGTTTATCCAGAGTGATCTTTACTATAACCTTGATTTGAGTGATTGGTTGGTTTGAGATTGGCACTCATAGAGTTTAAAATGGATTGAAGTTATGGAGGTAACTCTTTGTAGGATGCATTCTTTATTTCATTAACGGTTTATTAGTTATGATGTGGTGGTTTTTTGTATATTCTGATGATTCAATTTTTTATTTTTTTTAGAGGGTTTCATGTTAGGCTTAAAGTAGTAGGTTATTAATGGATTTAATGTGGTTAAATCTTGGGTGAGTGGTGTGGGTGACTAATACAAATGAGGCACCAATTGTGATTTTGAAATAAATGGTTTAAATTTTAATCTTTTAGAGTTTATCATTAAATGGTGACCCAAGTATAAGGTCCTAGATTTCCCTTATTCTCAACATATGACGCATGGACTTGACCCATGTCCTTTTTTAACAAGGCATGTTTTGTTTGAGTCATCTCTTCCCTTTTTGGGTGATATGGGATTTTATGATTGGGTTGATTTTGTATCACGGATCTTTGGGTGTTCCTTGTGGTTTTATCTTTGAATATGTGAGTTGATTTCATAGTAATTGGTTCTTGTTAATGGAGTTTTTTGGTTCCATAGGGGATGATTCAATAAATATTTGTCATTTGCGTTACACTATGTTTTATGGTTCTCTTGAGGGGTTTCCAATTGTTTAGACCACTTCAGATGAAATATAAATTGTGGGGATACCTATAATATGTATCAATATTCATAAAACCTTATGTTATATTGGTTATAATTTTTCTATTCTTAGAGGCATCTATGTGGTTGAGGATTCAACTTCATTATTTTTAGGAATGGAGTGCGTGAGGTATTTTTCTTATCATGGGTTTCATTTTAGTTTTTACCCTAGCCTCCCACATCCTATATGTGTTTTTAGGTTTTTAGTTTCCTATTAATGATACTCAAATTAATGACTTTTTGTGGGTATAAAATGGCATATTGAGAAGAATTGTGACACCCCCATGTCACTGTTGGGTTTATTTTATATTACGTTATCTTATTTAGGGGTTATTTATATTTTTGGAGAGTTTTGGTATTTTATTTTAAAATTATAGTACATTTTCTTTATTCAAATGATTTTTACATAGTCATAATTTAGTTACACTAACCATATAGATGACCCTTATGTAGCACTCATGAGGCTCATTGTTTGAGACACACAATTTTGAAGAAATCGTGTGTGTTACCCTTACATATGGCCTTTTTTTTATTTTTGAACATGTATGGTTAATGTTTATGGGTAACATATAGTATAAGATGAGTCCTTAGGTAACTATGTGTATTAACTCTTTACATGTGAGTAATCATAAAGGTGGGGAAATACCATTTTCACAAAGTTAATAAAAAACTTGCGAGGAAACCATGCACCACAATACATCTTAGAGAGTTCCATTTTCATGGTTGGTGGATGGTTTAGAAAACCATGCATCCAAACTATGAAATCTACGCAAATTTCATTTAAATGGTCAAATGAGCCTTTTTACATTCAATTATAAAGGGGAAAACCCATATTTTCTCTCATACTTGTTTGTTTGAGTATAGTGAACATGAATGGAGGGTTATCCCTCCATCTCCTCTTAAATTTGTGTCTCCTATCCCATGAATTCAAGAGGCATATCTTTAAAACACCCTCAATTTTCATTTTTCCCTTTATTATCCTTATCCATACATTTATCTATGGTTCATATGTCTCCTACAAGCCTCAATGGTATGATAATATGAGGATAGAGTTTATAGTGGAATCTTACCCTTGTTTTTCACTACTGGAATCCTGAAATTTCCCAACGGTTTGGCCAAACCGTCGGGAAAGCCCACTAATGGTATGGATTTCCCAATGTTTTATTTTTCCCAATGGTTTGGCCAAACCGTTGGGGAAAGTCCATGTCTCTCCCAACGGTTTGGCCAAACTGTTGGGAAAAGTCCCTTGGGTATGGATTTCCCAACAGTTTTTCCAAACTGTTGGAAAAGGTCCATGGCTTTCCCAATGGTTTGGACAAACCATTGGGAAAAGTCACTTAGGTATGGCTTTCCCAACGGTTTGGGCAAACCGTTCGGAAAAGTCACTTGGGTGTGGCTTTCCCAACGGTTTGGCCAAACCGTTGGGAAAGGGTGGGCACATATCTTTCCCCATGGTTTTGAGAACCGTTGGGATAGGTTTTATGAGTACATTAGCCGAATATCGTCGAATAAATCAATATATAAATTACATATAAATATTAATATATATATATATTTATCCTAATATATTCACAAAGGCTACTCTAGGATAGTAGTAAAGTCATTGATTTATAACATGGAGGTTGTGGGTTCAAGCCTCCGCAGGAAATCATTTTTATATATTTATCTTTCCCAACGGTTTACGCAAACCGTTGGGAAAGAACTAGGGATTTTTTTGCTAATGGTTCAAGGAGAACCGTTGGTAAAACTTATGCCAACGGTTGGCCAAACCGCTGGAATAGGTTAATTTTTCTAACCTATACCAACGGTTCTTTGTAAACCGTTGGGATAACTTTTCCCAACGGCTTACTTCCCTACGGTTTGAAAAACTGTTGGTATAACATATACCAATGGTTCTGCAAGCTTTCCCAATGGTTCAGAACCATTTGGAAAGACTCCATTTCCAGTAGTGTTTGGTTTCTAGGGCTTATAGAGGGTGTTATTTTATTTGGTTGGGAATTAACCATCATAGGAAATGCATTTTAGAATTTTTTTTGGTGTGTTGTTTCTTGATTTAGGGTAGGTGTTTTGATGAATTTCTTTTAAATACCATGTCATTGAATTATTTATTGTTTTGAATGGATTATTTCATCAAGTGAAATGTATATGTGACAACCTGAGTGTTTTTTCTAAATGTTTTAAGTGTTTTTACTTAACATAAGTGTGTTAAAAATGTTTTTTTCTTAGTTTTTAAATATATTTTTTGAATAAAAAGTTTTTTGAAATGATTCCCAAGAGTCTTTTTTAAATTTAAGGTAGTGGATTATGGTATTTGACCCCATTTGGGTATGTGTAAAGGAGAAATGTGTTCTTTAAAGTGGTTATTTTAAATTAAATAAGTATTTTTTTAGAATTTAAATTGTTTTAATGGGAAAATAGATATTAGAAGTGAGATTTAAAATGGTTTGTAAAGGTGGATAAAGTTTCTTAGAACCCTAAATGCGTTTTAAAGGCCCATTTAAAAATTTCAGGATGTTTTATCAAATGTGTGAGACCCTAGATTGATCCCCTCATGTTTGATTGTTCCTCATTGATTGAGACCCAATTGGGGATATTTCTACTATTGTATTCTTATTTATTATTATGCACCGACCGAGAAAAGTGTTGTTTCTTGTGAGGGTGTGGAAGGTGAGATGTGAGTTATTTAAAGTACTTTGAAATTGTTTTATATTATAAATTATTATTTTATATGGTTTCTCAACTCCATTGATTAAGGATTTGTAGGTCCTAGGTAACTAAGTAGAGGTCCATATTTATACAACCCGTAGTGTGGATTTTTATCCTTCTAGGGGTTCACTACCCATGAATGTTGAGTACTCCCAGGACATATTATGTTCCTAGAGTAGCTACATGCTAATGAGGAAGATTTAGGGCTTATCTAGATCAATGGGACTCATACGATGGATATGTTCTTTAGTTTTATATTATGGTTTGTGTTTCTAGTCCATGATCATGTTACTTGAGTCCTATGGAGTTTTCCATGATTCTAAGATCCTTTTAGATGACCTATGATATTTCATGATATCTCTTACTATACAGACTTTCCTTTAATTTATTGAATGAAACCTATAATTTAGTGTTTAATTTGTTATGCCGTATTGATATCCTGGATCCTATTTGAGATTTTATTCTGTCTTATTTATGGTTTATGTTTGATTTAAAATAAATTTTAAAATGATTTGGAATTTTGTTTTAAAAAGAAAAATGGCATGTGTTTCATAAAGAAGAGTTTTGAGAAATTATTCGGAAAAACGTAAGTACGATTTTGTATTTTAAAAAACATAATAAAGAATACCCTTTTAAAATTAAACTATTTTAATAAAAAGGTTTTAGTTCTTCCCTTACATATTTTAAGAAGAGGGAGTGTTTCTATAAAATTAATTATGGTATAAAATTTTGATTTATCTAAATTTCAAATGAAAAACCAATTTTATATTTATATTTCAAACCAGAATTAATGAAACGGTATTTTGAAAAGAGATTACACAAAATATTTGGTTAAATCCTACTAATATTTTTTTTATCACACCCTATATACACCATTTAGTGTATAAAACCCTTATCTTTTATACCAGGTTCCCTAAATGGGTATTTCTAGGAGTTATGATTAGGTTGGAACATTTATGGTAATCATTGGGACATGGTGAGTGACCTAGGGCCATGAGGAGATGATTATATTACTTTGGATTACTTTGGTTTTTATTTTGGGAATATTATGTATGGACCTTGTAGGCCCTGAGCATTTTTTGGTTTATGTTATATATGGATGCTTGTTATTCATTAAATTCATCTTTAGTTATGACATTATTCCATTTATGAGTTATGATTATTATATTATGTAATGAGTTACTCTAAATTATTATTTTTTTTATTATATATATTTATTTGATGGAATAGATATATAGTATATGGTAGGTTCATACTAGTGTTATAGTGGGATCCTTTTTTGGTAAATTCTATTTAGAGGGTGAAATAATTCTCAAGGTTATGTTCTTGATACCTAGGAAATAGTTTTCATCCAATGGGGATTGGGAACACCCTTTTTCCCATGTGGTGAGTCGGGTAGGGTGACATGTTGGGCCATCTTAGGCTGGTTCATTACTAATATGGGTTGATCATATTGATTTAGTAGAAGAAATATGATTCCAAACTAAATAATTATAGGAACTCATACATTTAATGTAAAAAAATGAGATAATATGGTGAGATTAAATCCCCTTTAAATTACTAAGTGTTAGATTACTTCTAAACCACACCTTTTAAAAACTCAATTATCCTACCAGATATGTTCGTACCAAAGATAGGAACCCATATACTATTTTGTGTAAGGAAAGTAAGTAATGGTTGAACTTAATTTTATTATGTGCCAATTATTATAATTTTATTTTGGTTACACATATTTGGTAAATCATATAAGATATGATTATATTGGAATAAAATTGAGTTTACATCCAGATGATGGATTTGGGTAAAGGGTTTTTCACTAAAGTTTTTACCATGTTGTCATGAAATGTAAAATTGAATTCGTTTTATATGATTAAATGTAGTCTATGGAAAACCCTAGGATAACTCTAAAGGAGTTTTGGTGGTTTATAGTTTGTGTTTTGAATAAAAAGAACTAAAATGTGTTGGTGGATTTGAAAATAATTTTAAGAATATTACTTATTATAAAGAGTTTAACAGTTGAAAAATAAAGTGTATTTGGAAAAATATGACAAAAAGGTGTCATTGTGATTTCAATCCAAACATTTTAAATTCGTTTTTATTAAATATTAATTTAGGTTTGGACTAAGTCTTTGATTGGAATTAATCAGAATCCCGATTACTTTCCAAGATTTTATATCAGGGAATATATATCCAAAACTTGATAAAACAATCATATATCCATGTTCCATCTCTTATACCGGGTATACTAACTTTTAAATAAAATTAAAATCTCAAATTAGTTGGGAATAACAGGATTTTTGTACTATCCAACCAGAGCAACATTAGAAATGTACTCAAAACTCACACTGATAAGTTAAAAGTAAAGACCATTAAATTCGATTGAATTAAAAAGAGAATTAAAATATGTATCAAAGTAAGATATTTATTAAGGAAAGGTTTGAAAATAAAAATACAAAAAACTAGTAGCAATAAATTTTTTGGAACTGCCTTTAAAATATCTGTAGCTCCCTCACATAAAATCCCATTTTTTAGCCCACCATCAAGACGAGGAGGAAGCTCGGGATGTTTTCCTTCTCAATTTCAGCTATACCTATTAGGATATAGAGCTCTAGAATCTCCATGGAGATGATATTAATACTTTGGAACTCAAAAATGGAATCACTTCACTCACTTTTCAAACATTCAAATGAGGTTTCCATGGTGCCCTTTTTATAGCCAAAATGGGAAGTGTTTTAAGGTACCTAGATTTTGAGATACCACCTTTTTCTTGGTTTTAGGTTGATAAATGTACTTATATATATTTTTAAATAAGATAAGGGTTTTTGTTTGAAATAATGAATATCAAAATGTGATATTTTCTAGCTATTGGAAAACTCGAATGGGTGATATAGTCCAAATACCTAACCAAACTTTTGAGTTCAAGAAGATTAATTTTCCTTGAAAGATCAGTTCGGTTGGGCCCCTTGATGGATGAATTGGGATTAAATGTATTTATATTTTTTGTATCTTATGTAATTGTGTGTCATTCCCTAGATGTTTATCCTAAATTTATGCCTATATTTCAAAAAATTTACTAAATAGTTTAATAGTGTTAATGGGATTCCATGTAGTTTGGCCCATTTTGCTTCAAATTCAATCTGAATCTTCTAAATCACCTCCTCCTACAACAAATTAGATGAAAAAATATAAAATAAACCATTTTAAAAGTTATAATAATAATAATTATTTGAACCAAATTTGAAGTGAAATTTGATAAAAAAAAATGTGTAATTTCCATCCATCCAAGATAAATTTTTTATTCAAAAAAAGGAAACACACCAAATCAAGGGCATCCCCTTGCTAAGGAGGTCTGAAATAATGTAAGACGAGGGAATCCCCTCTAATTAAGTTAACCGCCTCAGGTTTCAGGTTGCAAATAGGAACGAGGCAAGTGTGCCCGGTAGTCTGCTCAGCCAAGGAGGTCAGATGATCAGCTACTTTGTTGCCCTCCCGCCTTGTATGGGAAACATGAATGGAGTCCCGAATCAGTGATCTACATTTCCTAACTTGATATGAAATGGACCAATGGGAGCCTCCCTTTCCCCTCAGAGCATCATGAAGAATGATAGAGTCGGTCTCGGCCTGAGTTATCGCCACACCTTTATGGAAGCAGAGCAGTAGGCCCGTGAGCAAAGCCTTGGTCTCCACCATGAGAGGGTTACCCATGCCAAAACAAGAGGAAAAAGCAAGAAAAACATCACCTTGGGTGTCCCTAACCACACCCCCTCCACTCATTCTACCAGCCACACATGACCCGTCAGTATTGAGTTTGAGACCAGAACTAGGTGGCTTCCAGGAAACCCACCTTCCCCGCACCTCTTCTGAAGCAGTCATAGGATGGGGGATATTAATCTGCAGCCTTCCAAACGAAGGAGCATCCTGCCACTCCTTGTGAAGAGAAGACCAGTCCAGTAGCAAGAATCTCATCCTTGCTAAAATGGACCGAGTCGAAGAGACCTCACCTTCGAAGCGGGCCTGGTTTCTGGCCTTCCATAAACACCAGCACCCTGCACTCAGAATCACCGTCTGAGCCGTACGATCCTTCTCCATCCCGAGAGACCCTTGAAACCAGCCCTCCAGGAACGAGCAGACATCCCATTGTCGAGGGTAAGAAAAACCAGAACCACCGAAACATTTCCACAACTCTGCTGCCCAGTCCCCTTCAAAAAACAGATGAATCATGCTCTCCACCTTCTTATTCCTGCAATAGTGGCATGCAGATGCTAGGTTCATGCCCAAGTTTTTAACACGATCATCTATGGTCACTTCTTTCCTTCTAATACACCATAGAAGAAAGTTGAATTTTGTCGGGATGAGATTGCACCATAGCACGCCATTCCATTCTTCCTGGTGGTTCTGCTCGGAAACCAGCCTTCGATACTCTCTGTTGGAAAAGACTCCATAAGTCGAGGGAGAGAAAACACAGATATCCGGACTTGTGTTTAACTCGATGGACGCCAGAAGGTCCTGCTGATCAGCGTTCAGCACAGCCTCTGTAAACTTGGGAAACAACATCGCCTCTTTTATTGTAATCAAAGGACCAGGACACCCCGGGAAAACAAGAGAGTTACCAGCCCAGTTGTTGTGCCAAAAAGAAAGGTCCCCTGAACCAACAATCCATCTGGCATGTGGGAGCAGAAACTCAATCAGGGGGAAAACCTTCCCCCACAGAGGAGATCTGTATCCATGCCTTTCATCTTTCCAAACCCCACCAATCCGTGACATGGTTCTTCCCCAAAACGATCACACCCCCACACCTAAATTTTTTAATAGAGTGGTATAAGAGTGGAAATGAATAGTGAATCCCTAAACGATCACACCCCCACACCTAAATTTTTTTATTCCTATGAAAAGTAAATTTTTAAATAATTATGCATGATGATATTCCCAAATTCATGAATATTTAACATTTAAATAAAATTTTATTCATGATAGTAATGTGATCAAAGTAAAAACCACACCAAAGAGTTATTATTAGTGATCATGGAAAAAGATTTCTTATGAATTGTATTAGAATGAAATTATATGAGATGCATGATATAAATATGAAAAAATAATTAAACATTATACCAATTCACTAAATCTCCATGTGTTTTTGTGACAACCATTTTATACTATTATTTGAACTTTATATCCAGTAAATATAGGTTATTTTATAATTTATATTCTTATATGATTCTTTACACTAAAACTACCTTAAATCCTTTGAAATAAAATTTCAAGGAACACCCACTTAATAATCCCCACATGTCGAAACCTAACCTCCCGAAGTATATATCAACATATGTTTTACATTTCATCACTCCCCTTAGTATTTAGTTGTTTTTTGGTTTTTTGATTTTTTGAGGACATAAAACAACCAAATAAAAGGTACAAACACATTGTTCATTCTAGTAAAATAATGAAATAGATCAGATAAGGAACAAACATATGGAAAAATCATTTTTTAATATAGATAAACATTAACTTAACTTATATTTATCTTCTATTAGGTAAGAAATATTCACACATCATGGTTGGGTGTAAATATGTGTGGAGATATTAAGTGACACAATTTTACCATAAACCAATCACACAAAAGTTATCAATATTCTCACTTTTTTCATAAAGATACAACCATTTATATCATCACTAAATAACAGATTTACTAGAAAAATTCACACCTCAATGTTAAATTCATGCTAAAATAAACATTCTATTAGTAAAGAAAAACATAAATGTTAAAACAACATGAAATAGAGAAATTCCTCATTCAGGGTCAATAATTTACATAATTAAGTGGGAATAAAAAATGAATATTATGGAACAAAAGTGAGGGGGAAAAGCAGAGCGGTAAGGTGATAATACAATATAGAAATAAAAAATTGAAAAAAAACTAAAGATGATGAAAATTCTTATCCAACCTAGGAATGTACCCACCCCCACACCTAGACTATGTAGTGCCCTCAATAATATAAAAGATAATTTGGGAAGTAAGGATAAAACCTAGTGGGTTTCATTAGTAGGTTTCTTCTTGAACCTTGAGTTCCTTCATCAAAGACTTCAGAATGGATCCGTGAAAGTGCTTTAATTGTTGACCATTGATAGTGAAGGTTTATTTTATTTATCCATTTTGAACTAGAGAAATACAAAATGGATAAAAATTAGTAAGTGTGTCTAAGAAAATCTAGTGGGAATGAAGCCTACTTGGATAAGACTTTATCATTTCATTGAAAAGGTGGACCTTCTACACAATGTGGAATTGATAATGAAGGAAGAATTAGTTATCAGTTCCCTATTTCTCTCCTTATAGATATGGGAGTTCTCATATGAATATATTTTCAGTTCCTTTAGCTCTTGAATCTATAACTTCTAATGATCACCTACACAAGAAATATTAGAATTTAATTTTTTAATGTCCCAATAGGCCCCGTGATCCATCCCAATAGGGAGGTGACATCACTTTTTTTTAAAAAAAGATAATAAGGTGACATTATAATGGGAGTTTTTATAGAATTACAGTAATCCCATAATCAATAAATGAGTCTAATAATCCAATATTTTCGGTTGTGGTGAACCATATTTTTAAGAAACATTTACCTCTCTATTTGAAACCTTAGCTTCACCATTGGTTTGTGGGTGATATGTAGTATAAACTCGATACATGACCCCATACTGATACACAAGTGATTGCATTGTTTGATTAAAAAACAAGAACCCTGGTCATTGATGATAAAACTAGGAAATAAAAACCAACAGAAAATTTGGGTTCTCTAAAATTCCACAACAGTCATTGAATCATCAGTCTTCATATCCCATGCCTCTTCCCATTTTCAAAAATAATATACTACAAAAATGTACAAGTTTCCAAAGGAATTTGGATGTGGCCTTATAAATTCAATGCCCCAAACATAAAAACGGTCATGAAAAATCAAGGGTTTTTGTGGAATTTCATTTCTTTCATATAAATTAACCATACTTTTTAAATGAAGAAAAGCCCTATAAAAATCATGCGCATCCTGAAATAGTGTTTTCAAGGATAGAATGGAATCAAGGACCTTGTGAGTAGTCCATTGGGGACCAGAGGGACCCCCACATAAAAGAGTGTAACAAAACCTAAAAATGGGCTGAAACTCACTAACGATAACACAATGCCTTAGGAAATGATAACTACAAGTGTTCCAAAGGTAATTTTTATCCAAAATATACCAATGAGACTCATGTTTTAGAATAGCTACATGGTTTATATTAAAATAAGTATGAATTCAAGATGCTTTCAAATAATTTATAATGTCAACATATTAAAGAATATCATCTTACACTCGATACAATTTATCTTTAGGAAACATGTCATTTATAGAAATAAAAGTGGATGACTTAATGTTTGAGGATGGTAGGATACAACTGATATGATCATCCACCACATTCCTCTCTCCTTTTTTTATCCCTAATTTCTAGATTATATTACTGAAGGAGGAGAATTTAATGAACAATATGTGGTTTGGATTTCAGTTTCTTAATGAGATACAGAATGGATGCGTGGTCAAAGAACATAATTACATTGTATCTTTAAAGTAATGACATGAATTTATCCAAGTAAAAAACAATGTAAAAGAATTATTTTTTAGTTTTGGTGTCATTTTATTGGAAAGGATCTAGTGTACAAGAGGCGTAAGCTATGACATGTGGATCTTTATTGATCTGTTGTGATAAGACTTACCCAAATGTATAGTTAGAGGAATAAAAAATTAGATCAAATGGTAAATCCCACTGAGGTGGTTTAATTATTAAGGATAATGTGAAACTCCATTTAAATTTGTTAGAAGATTCTTCATATTTTTTTATCAAACAAAAAATATTTTTCTTTTTGGAGTAATCAGGAGAAAGGAAGTGCAATATTACCAAAGTCATTAATGAACCAATGATAAAATCTTGCATGACCTAAGAAATGCCACACATCCCATAATTTTTTTTGGGGAATGGTAGAGAAGAAATGAAATCCAATTTTGATTTATATACTTGGATACCATCCCCATAAATGACATGTCAAAGTATTATACCTTTTTTCACCATGAAATATAATTTATCATAATTTAATAAAATATTGTTTTAAATATAGTATTGTAGTATATAACTAAGGCTACTAAAACAATCATAAAAAATGAGTCATAAACTGTGTAATCACACATGAATAATTATATACAATTTCTAAGTAATCTGAAAAATACTAATCATGCATCAATATAATGTACTTGTAGAATTACACAGACCAAATGGGTTCTTCCTATTTGAAAATGTTCCAAAATGGAAAAGTGAAGGTTTTCTTTTACATATCCTTGGGAGAAATATGGATATGAAAGTATCCAAAATACCCATTAAAGAAATATTAGTGGGACTTCACAACTAGAATTTCTATATTGTGGTCAATTAATGACAATGGAAAATGTTCCATCCTAATGTGTTGGTTTGGTCAGTGATAATCTATAGACACAGAAACTATTCTACAAATGGGTTGGAACCAGATCATTATTTTCATTTTTTTATTGTTAGACCAGTTTTCTTAGAAACTAAGTTTACTTGACTAGACCATTGGATGTTATATATGTTTCAAATGATTCTATAAGCCAATAATTTTCTTACCTACTTTTTAATAACATCAAAGAGGTTTGGGTTTAGTTGTCTTTGTGTTTATATCATCAATTTAGCCTCATCGTTTAACAATATATGATGCATTAAAATTAATGGGATAATAATAGAAATGTTAGTAAGTTTGCATACCAATGCCTTTTTATAATCCCATAAAATGTTAATCAATCATAATTCATGTATTGTAGGGAGTGAACTATAAATGATTAAAAGAAACTTGTTTCCATTCTCAAGATATGAAAATTTCATGTTTTATGGCAGTGATTTATTTTTCATGTTAATGAGAGTTTGGATTTATGGGAGAAAATATGATTGTGAGAGGTCAATGATCTCATTTAACTTATTAATGAAAAAATCCCTAGATAAGGAATAAGCTTTTACAAGATGATCAATATCATCGATGGTCATATGATCCTCAGTGCTCAATAAATCATCAATTAACAAACATGCATGACATTTTTCTAAACCAATACAACATTCGATCCCCGATTCATTACATATAATTTATATCAAGGATGAAAAAATGGAAAGTGGTTCATGGGAATGAATATAATTTTCCTTTGGGAAAGGGAGTGCATAAATAGAATTAATTGAACGTGGGTAATTTGCTTCTAAGGGGTGCTTCATGGAATTAAATATGTTGAAGTGGAAAATGTCACCACCAATCCCAATAGATAATATACCATAGTGGAAATTAATTATGGTTTTTTAATTTTTCAGGAAATGCCTCCCCAATATAATTAGGGCCTATAAATTCATCCTATCATCTTACATTTTAAGCACATAAAAATAAGAAGGAAAAGTTATTTTTTTAACAATCACAAGAACATCCTATAACACACCAGTAAGGTGTGCAGTACTTTAGTTTTCTAATTGAATGAAAATTATATCATGCTTCAGTTCCCCAAGCTTCAATGAGGAAAATATAGAGTGATACATAACATTTATAGAATCTCAAAAATCAATTATAATATCAGAAAAAAATACATCACTATGGTTTTTGTAATTGAGAATATGATAGGATAGTTTCATTTAGTGGGAAGTGATGAAACTATCAATTCAGAGACATTCCTCCCCAAGCACACATTTTCATCACCTCAAATTTACCTCTAGTGTATACACATATCCTTTATCAACATAGTATATCATAGAATTTTATTTGTGGTGTAAAAAATGGAATGTTAATCTATACATTTTTAAAAATTTACAATATTTCTCTATCAAGTTTAGTTTATTTTTATTTCCTTTATTGGGTGAAAATTTGGGGAAATATAAGAGGAATGATTTGGATTGGTGGTTAATCAAATGAAACTCTCTTTAAATTGGCATGTATTATATTATGACACATTATTTTCTCATTTAGATCATTTTTGATAGTTGGAATGGTGGTTTCCTCAGGAGGGGATGACTCGAATAGAGGGGCAATTTGGGTTTTAAGTTATGTTCCACTCCAAATGGTGATAAAACTAAAATTTATCTTATACCTTGGGTTAACTAGTAGTTGACAAGTAATTTTACCACACCTTGGTTTTTGGATTTCACCAATATATTTGGAAAGTCATACTAATTGAGTTTTTATATCTTTTATAGATTCTTAGTTGGTTTTTTGGAATTAGAGATTATTAGAAGCTATTTTTTTCATATGTCATCTAAGATAGGCTCATGATTTAGAGTGAGTTAATAGATAGGTATTTTTGTGGTTTAGGATTTCTAGGTGGTGGTGGTGGATGAATAATCTATATCAAGTGGTTCCAAGATTGTTGATGTTGGTTTGAATATTCCCTTTCTAATAGTATTGGTTGTCTTTCCACCTAGTGTTTGATGGATAATATAGTTTTTTCCTAACATGTTTGTTATAAGGGTGTCCTGAGAATATTTCCTCACAATTATCAGATGGTTCTCCTTGTTAGAGGAATTTTTTAGAATAATTGTTGTCGGAATAATAGTTACCATAGTGAATTATATTAAGACTTTGGGATATACCTTGGTAAAGAGAAATTTTTCAGAGAAGGGTACTCACCTCTTCAAATTTCATGTCCACCTTCTTATCAAATTAAGAACTTTTCTCTTTTTGGACACCTCAAATGGTTACAATAGACCTTGAATCAAATTTTTGAGTGTTTTGTGTCATGTTCCCACTGAGGTTCCTTGAAATAACTAGGTTTTTTTGAACTATCACACCACCTAAAGCAGCATCAATCATGTTTTGATCAATTGGAATTAAACCTTCATAAAAATATTTTATTAAAAGTTGATCACTTATTTTGTGGTGTAGTAAACATAAAAAAATAATTTTAAATCATTCCTAGTATTCATGAATTGTTTCACCTTGTGATTTCCTTATTTCACAAATTTAATTGCTTATAGTTTCAATCCGAGAGGCTGGGAAATATTTTTCCAGGAAAATGTTTTTTCTGTTCTCCTAACCACTTATTAGGGAATTAAAATTATATAACCAATACTTTAAAGTTTATTCTAAAGAGAATGGGAATGATCTAACACTTATTTATTGTTCATCCACATTTTTAGGTTTTAATGTTGAATACATAGTGTGAAATTATTTTAAGGGCTTATGTGGATTTTCTCTAGAAAGTCCATGAGATTTTGGAAATAAGTGAATCAGTCTAGATTTTAGTTAAATACTTGGTGCTTTGCCTTTCATTTTAATATAAGTGGGTTGGATATAAAAATTTGGTGAGGTAAGTATATTTAGTGTTCAATTATTTTCATCCATGTTATATATGTTAAGTACAATTTATATTTTAGTTTTAGAAGAATTGGGGTTTAGAAAAGTGCCATGCTGTTGTGTGTCCTCCTTTAAAGGGCTGTCATGTGTGTCTCGATGTTGCTGATATTGGATCCAATCCTATTCAGGTTCAAAAGGAAGTAAATACCCTAGAATATAATGAATAATGAATAGAATCTACACAATAAATAAGTTATAACAAAAAAATATATATAAGGGTAGAAGATAAAAAAAAATATTCAAATTTTTTTAAAATATCTTATGAAAAATACACACTAAAAACAGAAGTGCTCCCCATAAGAAATGTTAAAAATCGATTTAGTTGTAATATAATTTCAAATGGAATTGGTTTTATATTATTATATGTAGTCTACAGAAGACCCTAGGTTATCTCTTAAGGATATGTGGTAGTTTATAGTGTGAATTTTCAATAAAAATAACTAAAAAGTCTGGGTGTTTTTGAAAATATTTTTAAGAAAATAACTGAATTTAAAGAGTTAAAAAGTTAAAAAAAGTGGATTTTAAAAAATACAAGAAAAATGGGTCATTTTTATTTTGATACACACATTTAAAGTTCATTATTCTTAAGGATTAATATAGGTTTTTAGTAAGTCTTTGGTTGAAATTAATTAAAATACTGATTACTTTCTCATCTTTAATATTAATGCATCTAAAACTAGACCTTTACATAAAAATCATATATCCAAGTTTCAAAATTTATGCATGGTATAATAACTTCCAAATTAAACTAAAACCTGAAATAATGGGTGAATAAAAGGGTTCCTATATTTCTTAATCAAAATAACTTGTGCCACACACTCAGAACATCACACCGATCGATTAAAAGTAAAGAGAATTCCATTCGGTAGAATCCAACAAAGACTTCAAATATGAACCAAATTAACATAATTATGAATGAAATGTTTTCAAACCCAAAATACATCAAACCAATATAAATAAAATTCTCTTAACTCCCTTAAAAATATATGTATCTCCCTCAAAATTAATGCCCACCATTTAGCCCACCATCAAGAGGAGGTGGAAGCTCAGGTGGATCACCTTCTTCATTTCATCACTCCCTAGGGAGATCCAAAACCTCCAAGTAGATGAGAGGAATCCTCTAGAACACCAAAAGTTCATAACATCACTCCTTGTACGAACTTGAAAATGAGGTGTTTATGGTGCACTTTTATATCCAAAATAGGAACTGGTTTTGGGAACCCATATTTTGAGATACTAATTGTGTCTCAGTTTTTGGTTAGTAAATGTACCTATCATGACTTGTAAAAAACTGAAGAGTAATTGGCTGAAATAAATAATATCATAATGTCGAATTAAGTCAGCATTGGACATCTATAATGAGAGATATATTCAAAATATAGAACCAAATATTTGACTTCAATCAGATTTAACTTCCGTGAAAGATCAGTCAGGTTGGTACTCTCTATGGAAGAATTGGACATCCATATTTTCATAGGAGTTATAGCCCATGAAATTATGGACTCTTACAAAAAATTTCAACCTATTTGGATTCATGGATATATAAAAATTTTAAAAACATTGAAAAAATGTTCATCGGATTCCATGTTGTTTGGCACATTTTGCTTCAACTTCATTATAGATTCTCCAAATCACATCCTCATATAACAAAATTGTACAAAAAAGTAAAATTTTCCATTTTAAAAGTGATAAAATTAATCTAATTGAACCAAATGTAAATTAAAATTTGATAAAAAAATGTGTTATTTACAAATCAAAATTATTTTAACGTAGTGGTATAATGGTGGAAATGAATAGTGAATTGCTACGTAATCAACTTACCAATAATTATATCTGATTTGATTGGAATGATTGAATACCTAAATAGCTGAGCTCTGATATTAACACTATATTGGACACATTTCATTGTAAAATATGGATATTTTTCTAGTAATGTATATGGTGAATTTAAAAGGGTTCATCATTTTAGTGGGAATGCATTTAATAAAAAAATTTATTAAATGCATGAAAAACATGAGACTAATTTAATAAAAAAATATTGTATAAGAATAAAATAATTATCATCAAACATAAGTTAATAACACCAAATATTTAAAACATAAAAAAATTATTAAGATAAATTCTATGGTATATGGAAACACCCAGTCGAGAAATTCTTATTTTAGTAAGATTGCACTATAGCAGCATGACCAAAGGCCAATATCTTGAGGATTCCACTCATAAAAACTATAACAATATTATCACTATTTTGTATTTAGAATATAAAAATTTAATACTAAACAAAATATTGTGGGTTTTATAAGTGATATATATATATATATATAAATCTAATGAAAAATAAAAGACGCAGAGTATAATATTGTTATAAAGAAGAGAAGACTATTGTTATTAGGATTTTATAGTGATGAAATAGTTTTTCTTTCAAATTAATCTCATTATCCTATTCAATATAGTTACAAATTCCTATGACACTACAAAATCCCAATAAAATGATTATTACCCCACATCGTGACCTCTTCATACAAGATTATATTCTTCTGAAAATATGTGACATCTTCCGTAACCAATATTATCTAAGTCAATATCCACCACTTAAATGACCTAAATAGTGAAGTAGGTAAATATTTATAAATTAATAAGAAGAAAATTTATGAATGGAAAAGGGGGAAACTCCCACCCTAATTAGTTTAACAATCTTTGAATTCCCAAAATAAAATAAATAGACACATTAAAGCACACAAAACTCAAAGAAACAACTTCTATTTTATTTAAAACAATTATTAAAGTTATTTTTACTTTTTTATGGAGATAAGAAATTTATAATTTTAAAATAAAAAAAGATATAATGTTTAAATATAGAGAGAAAGGATAAAACTAATATATTTTAAAACACATGTTCTATGATTATAGTAGACCCTAACTATAGTCACATCTCCTTCCAAAGAGAAATAGGTAAAATTTTCCGTTAAATTTTATAGAATATAATTTTAATAATACTAGATTTTTTATAAATTTAGGGAAATAATAGTTTTAATTGGTGATTGTGAAAAGGTCCTCACACATACTATTTTTTTCATATGATCTTCTAGGTGGGGGTATCGACTAAAATAATCTTAAATGTGTTTTGGGATTAAAAATTCTCATACAATGGATACAATTCTTTTTATGTGATCCTCTTTAGAACCTCCCTTAAACATAAAATTTTAATATTCACAATTGAATTCCTTAAGTTATCCACTAAAACTAACTCCACTATTTTTATTTTTTTGGTACAACTGAAATTTCAGAGTGTGTGAACTTCCACAATAATAATGGATCTTGAATTCTTCAAATTTAACTCATGGTGAAACATAATTCCTTTTTGGAAGAAGCTTATCCTTCTCAAATTATATTTCTCTAATTGCAATGTTACTATAAGAGTCTTGAGGCAAACTTTCAAGTTCTATGATTTTTTTTCACAAAGTATGATAACCAAAGAAATTAACTTTGAAAAAACAACTAAACATATGATAATTAATATTCTACATGATACATATAACATTTCTGATAGAAAAATTTTGGGTTGTGATGATATATACTAAATTCACTTCATGCGTATGTTTTTCTTACACTAAATATAATATATAACTTTTTAAACTTTAGAAAAATATTGTTTTGAAGGTTAAGTCAGGAAAATTTCAATATGTATGAAAAATAAATATCCTACAAAATATGGAAGATAAATTTTTCAAACATAATGAAAACAATTAGTACATAACATATTTGAGTTGGATATATTTTTACCTCCCATACAACAAATTATATATGCTCCCAGACTCTAGTAAACTATATCACATATACTTCATCTATAAATTATGAAAAGGATAAAATGATATGCATCACTTTATCCATGGATAATATATCACATATCAATATTTCTCTTGGAAAATTATATTATGTATTATTTTCCCTGGGAAAATTCTATTACGTATGCTTCCCTTTATTAATTTCTCAAACTCACCAAGCATGAAATGCTATTTTATCCATTGGATTCCAAAAAATATTTTATGCTTGAATTAGGACTTGGCCAAATTCACTACTCTTCAAGGATATTATGTAAGAGTAAAAATCATATGTATGAACATAAACTAGCCAATATATACCTATTGAAATTTCAATGGACATTTTTTATAAAAATTGAAAATACATAAATGATAGTATGGATCTTCTAAAATAATTATATTAATGAATAAAAATACTTAAAAATCAAGAATTAAACAATTTTCATAATTAAGACTAAATTATTACAAAATTATTAAAGTGTAGTAATTACCCTCAAAGTAGAAAAATTTTGGGATTTAAAACAATGAATTGTAAAATAAAATATATAAAAATATGTTCTTTATTAATCCCCCACACTTAAGAATCAAACTCCAAAGCAAAAATCTATATTAAGTTTAAAATAAAATTCCTAAGTTATAAATGGAAAACATAGTTTTCTTTCACAATTAAAGAAATATCATTATTCCTACATAATATAAAATACCTAACTCCTCAATAATCATAAAAATCTATTTAATATCATGTAAATCACCATGTACATATTTTACCCACCTCCTTAGAAAGGAAGTTTTCCCTCACTAAAGGATTTTAAATAGATATTTTCTTATTCCCAAGAATATGAATAATCTCTATAGGCTTGATATATTACTAGTATCTCAACTAAAAAGAGGCATAAATGAGTTAATCATAATGGATTTTACATGGGTTATTTTTTGGATTTGTTTTGGTGGGTTCTATATGTAAAACAATTAGATGTATAATGGGAAGAGTTTAGCTATAAAGTTAAGTAAATTCATGAAAATAATTTTCCTCAGAATGTAATTGTCCACACTCCCCTTAAAAATATTCCCCTCCAAACACCATTTTTTTCTCTTGGGTAGCCCATATTTTAACATTTCAATTGTAGCAATATTTCTCATCCCTCTTATCTTCTTGTTGTAATGTTGTTTTAAATATTTTAAAACTAAAATTATAGTTCTTATTTGTGTTTTTAAGATAAGAAAGGAATATTTTATCTTCAAATAGAAGAATAAACTTCTATAACACCTTTTATGTGATATTTTAGAGCTTTATTAACATTTAAAAGTTGAAAACTTCTCCCCAAATAGTTGAAAAAGGTGAATTTTTTTCCATTTTTGTTAAAAAAGATCCTTCCAGGTCCAAATAACATATCCCCAATCCACCACACTCAATTTCAATAATAATAATGCATTTAAATATTAGATCATGTTAGAAAGGGATAAATGAGTTATAATGTGATATAAAAAATGTATTTCATGGATAATATGGGATTAATAAAAGTTAGATGTAAGTTAAATCTAAAACATAAGTTAAATGTAAAAGGGTTTTCCAAAATGGTATATTAGTTATAGTTCAAAGAATCATGATATTTAAAAAATTTGAAAAACATAAAAATAGTGATTTATGGATTTCTTAACATGACTCATAACTCTAAAGAAAGAGATAAATAGAATGAATATTTCAAATTTTTTTATAAATATCTCAAGTTGGGAAAGATATTAATTTTTGATAATATTAGTGCACATGATTTGAAAAATCAACAAAATTTCCTCAAATGGAAATATTAGTAACTAGGGAACAACAAACATTCAATAATAATATAAATTATTTAAATGATCAAATAAATAAATGTGTCAAAAAATCACGATGGTTTAAATTTCCCTAAGTATTTTATTTAGATCAAGAATCTTAAAAGCACACAAATAAAAAAAATAGAAAAATGTATAATTTTATATAAGAAAATTTTAAAAAAATGAAAAAATAGAAAAACATAATTTTTTTTTAAAAATAGGTTGATATCCCGCACCCACACTTAAGATCCAAAAACCATTTTATTTAATTTTATTTATATTCCAAGGAATATGGAATAAAACTAGATAAAAAACATGGGTTTTTTTTGGGTAGTGTAAGCCTTTAGTTAATCTCCTAGATACTTCTAATTTAAACGTAAAATATAGAAAGAAAAAAATATTTTTTTTTGAAAATAAAATAAAACAATAAAAAATAAAGATAAAGTGGTCTTGGTTTGAACCCCAAAGTGGGTGCTAGGTTTTTACTACTCTTGGTAAGATAATAATAGTGTATTATCCTAAATTGTAAGGAGGATGAGTCTTATTTGAGATAAACCTATATAAATGACTTTTACTAGTGTCCATGAGTAGATATCAAGAATGGAGACCCCCATAAGAAAAAGAACATAACCCATCCTCTAGATAGAGTGGAGAAAATAGATATAAGGTGAGAGGGTAATGTAAGACTGGGAGATCCTTGTCTTGTTATGATGAAGAAGTGGTGCCCACTGGTTGTGAAGATATTGGGATAAATGGTTTCTTCTCTTATATTTCAGGTTCATTAATTGATTGTTCAATGATTCCTAATTCTATACTGTCATCATAATATTCACTAGTGTACAACTCAACTAGCTCCCAATTATCTCTTCAAAATATATCTCTTATTCATTTTCATCCACCAGGACCTGAACTAATTGTACTAAATCTATAATCAAAATAAAAAAAATTTTAGTTTGTAAATTATATTCAATATAATAAAAACAAATTAGTTTATCTAAATATATATTTACCGCATAAATTTATTCTTTATGATCATTTTCCGCTAACACATCTACTAAGAATTTTTCCATTGAAGCTGGTAGTGAAAACTGCATATTTTATTAAAATTCCACCACTTAATTGGTGTCTTCTTTCAATGAAATATATTATTAAAAAGATATTGATTTATTAGTGTTTAATATTAAAGTATCATGTGTAATTTCAACTTATAAAAATTCATCCCAATATTCATCAAAAAGTATGTTGATCTCCCACATGTGTATCAGTTGGAATGTATTCTTCAGAAACCACTTATTGTAATTGATTAGAAGGGTTGGTTATTATATTTTTAAGTTTCCTTCTTGAATGATTATTAGGTTTTTTAACATAGAGTATATGTGAAGAAATATTTAATTATTAATCATTTTTTTGTTCTAACTTTAAATATTTGATTTTCCCATAATAAGTGGAATGAATATCCATTTGTTTGATCATTTCTTATAAAATTATAAATTTTTTAACTTAATTAATCAAAAATTATTCCCAAAAAAAATGATCCATTTATTCAGTAACATGCCAATAACAAAAAAAATAACAATAATAATCCCTAAAAAGTATATCTTTGAAAAAAAGTTTTAAAATAAAGGCATGAAAATAAGTTTTTTTTTGTTTTTGAAATTTATGAATTTTTTTGTGTTTTTATGAAAAAAAATTCTTAGAAGCTATTTTACTTCCCAAAAATAATTCTAAGTTGACGTTTATTAATTTTTCATGGATCGATTTTCAATAAATTCTCATTTACTTAACCATGAACTATAGTGGAATGATATAGGTTAAATCAATAAAGGATGAGACTCACCTGCACTCTTTCTCTATTTTTATTATTTTTAATTTAAAATATATTAAATTCAATACTAAAACAAATTTATTGGGGGTTTATTAGTGATATATATTTGTATATATATGTTAATTCACTGAACAAAATCTGAAAAAATAATGATGTTAGAATGAAGATAATATTGTTGTTCTTTGGAGTTTATATTTTTCTGATTCATTATTATTTAAAAAAATCACATGATCATATTCGATGTTGTGATCAAGAATTATCACACTACACCTTCCTATTTTTATGATTATACCTAACATTGATACCTCTATATAGAGGATAAAAATATTTCTAAAATCATCCAAGAGACCACTCCGATGACCAAAACTATATAAGTCAAACTCTAATATATGAATGGATTAAATAGTAAAGGGAAGAAATATATGTATAAAATTAAGAAGAAAATTAATGATAGAGTAAAGGGTGAAACCAATAAACCTAATTAGTTTAACCACTACTTAATTCTTAGAATTAAATAAAGATACACATTAAATAACAAAGAACTCAAAACAACTAGTGCTGCCTTAATTTGAATAATAATAGAAGTTTGTTATCCATTTTCAGGGAAATATGAAAGTTACATTAAAAAAAAGATAAAATGTGAAAAAGAGTGGGAAAAAGGTGTAACTTAATATATATTAAAATATAAAAATTATTATCAGAAAAAAACATAACTAATGTCGCAACTCCCTCCACTGAGAGAGAAATTTCAAATCTCCCATTACAGTCAAAGAAATATAATTTAAATAATATTAGTATCATAAAAAATGGTAGGAAACAATAGGTTTTAGTATTTCATAGGAAATGGTCCTTTCACACACAATGTTTTTCACATGATCTTCTTGCTATTGAAAATATCAACTCCAACAATCTTTAATATGTTTTTGGATGAAAAATTTACAAACAATGAATTAAATACTTTTTAAAAGATCATATATTAATCTTACTATGAACTTGAACTACCAATATTGTTAATTTATTTTTCAATTTCATATAATATAAATATCTCTACAACCTTAAAATTTTATAGTAAAAGAAAAACATAATAGTGTGGGAAATTCTTTTCTGACAGTGGGACTTAAATTCAATGTTCCTCAATGGCATAAATCAATCCCATGCAGTACATATATTATCCTCATCGAATTTAATTTATTTCATTGTGGAATGAATGAAAGTGTTGTGGCATGAAAGTTATTATTCAATAATGTTTTATTCATAAAGTATAATACCCACACAACTACTTCTAAACAAACGACCAAACATAGGATAATTAATATCCCACTTGATATATATGATATTTTCCCTAAACAAATCTCAGGTTATGATAATTCGTATGAAATTAACTATATATGTAAGTTTACTTTTACTCAATATCATATGAAACATCTTTAACTTTGAAAAAATTCATGTTAAAATGATACATATGCACAATTTCTATACATAATAAAAATAAATATCCTATGTAATATGTAAGGTAAAATATTATTACATAACAAAAAAATCATATGTAACATATTTTTCAGGAACAGATTTTCAACACTTGCACAATATCTTATGTATTCTCCTAGACTTTATAAAAATATAGTACACATTCTTATTCTCTAAATTTTGAAAATAAGAAAATTATATGGATCACTTTAGCCATGGAAAATATATTTCAAATTAGAATTCCTCTTAGAAAATTATATTACATATCGGTGACCCTGGGTAAATTATATTATGTGTGCTTCCTTTTTTTTTGATTTATCAATCATCCCAAGAACAATAAGTTACATATTCCCTTGACATCCAAAAAAAATTATATATAAACTCAGACTTGGAAAATTTAACTTCTCTTTAAGGATATTACAAATGCGGAAGAATCATACGTATTGACCTACACTTCCAAAATATACCTATTAAATTTTAAAACAAGTATTCTCTAAAATTAAAAAAACAAATAAAATAATTAATTGTCAAAATAATTACATAAATGTATAAAATCTATTAAAAATAAATAACTAAGAAATTATTAAAATTAATCCTAATGTATTCCTAAAAGATAAAACATTGAAAATTACCCTTAAAATAATAAATGGTTAGATTTAAAATACTGGATTATAGAATAAAATATATGAAAAATATGATCTTAATCAATAAAAACAATATTGATGTTTATCAAGAGGTGGTACATCTATATAATTATAAGAATTCTATAATGATTCCCTATTGGTTTCAAAAGGCATCAAATGGAAAATTACCTAAGGAATTTTAGTATCCACTCATATAATCAATATGATTGAGTATTATAATTACTTAGAGATATTGAAGGTTTCATATAAGTATTATTCTGTATAATAAGTTCATTATGTTTTCAACAATGTAAATATTTTGAAAATTTTAGTGAGTTTAAGAAAATTTTACTCTACATCATCAAAGTGTTGAGGATATTTTAACTTGGAATGTGATGACTTGGTTTTGGTGTGTATTTATTGTACACATGTGTGAAAGTTTAAATTTAGAAAATAAAAGTCAGTTAGAAAGTCTAAAAATGTTTGTTTGAGCATCCATTCATTGTCACTAGAACCTAAATCTGTTTTATAGAAGGGGGAGTAATGATTCAATATGATGGAATTGTCTTAAATACCTAATGTAGTTAGATAAAATCCATATAATTTATATTTTAGTTATTAGTATTATAGAAATTAACTCTTTTGTTTATAAGGGTATATGATTCCATGTGTATACATTAAAAATGTTGTAAATTTACATGAGTTACAAATCAATGTAATAATTGAATGAGTTTATAGTTTTCATTCAAGTGATGAAACGAAGAGTTTCTAAATAAAATATTTGAATGTAAAGGAATATATCAAGCACAAATGGATCTAATTAAAGGATGCGTGTCTTTATCTCATTTCTCTTATAAGATAATATAACTTTTTTATACAATATGAGATGATGGATTCTATACACATGGTTAATGATTGATCAGATTCTATAACATGTTTTGAGATGAGGATATAGATAAAAATGTTTTATCTAGGATAAAAGAGTTTATCAAGATGTTTATTAAAATATGAGTAATTGATGTTACCCCACCATCAATGGTATATTTTAATAAATAAAATCTTGTTTTCAAAAATTACTACAAACACATAGAATATAATATATGATATGGATAAAATAGTTAACTTGTTAAATATTTCCTGCTATAAGAAATTAGAGTTATTTCTTAAACATAAAAAAGTTTGTAAATATTATCATGATATTATGATCAGAATATAAGGTTTAATTGGTTAGTGGGAGTATGTTTCAACTAATCTAAGTTCAAAGTTAAAAAATATCATTCTTTTCATTGTATAACATGAATATCACTAAATACACTAAATGAGTTTAGAATGTATTGGTAAATAAATAATGTAAAAATTTACATTAATTACCAAAAATATCTCAAGGAAAAAGGTTTTATATAATTGGTTCTAAAGTATGATGGAGATGATATACTTAGAATGATTTATATGTATAAAAAATGACTTAATAACATCATAAAATTTTATGATGTGGAGATAAAGAGTTTGAATATGTTGAAGGATTCAAAAATTAGAAATATTATTTCTAAATATCACCATTATTTAAACTAGGGTGTGTTATATATTTTACTCACTATAGATTTTAGGGAGAGGTTTTTTAATATGGTTACATTGAGATGTGGTAAAAATTACATAGATAAGTAATGAGTTTAATAAAACCCCTAAAAGTACAATAAACATAAAGTTGATATAGCAGTATATCATATATGATATGTTACATAGACACTTATGTTTGGTATTTTTAATTAATTATAAAAGGTTTTAAGAATATAAAATGTAACCTATTTTTGAAAAGAGAATCTAACCTTTATCATTCTTTTACATCCACTGCATATTTTTCATGAAGATAAAGATAATTATTCCCTCAAATTATGACATTGAGTTGTCGTTAATCGATGATCATAACTAAGTATTATGAGTTTTTATGATATTTTATGTTTAGAATGATTATAATATTGTAATAAGTATTAAGGGTTTTATACGATATATAAAGAATAATCTTATTAGATAATAAGTCGAAACTTATTATCTGGACTGAACCACCAAGTTATTTCACATGGAATTTCATATGATCATACATATGGATTTATGATTATTATGAATCTCCATTACACGAGGTTTGTGAGATACCAATCATGATAACTATTTTTCTTTGATTCATTTATTATGTAATCCTTGAGTCTTAGCTAATTAGGTGTGGTTGGGTATGTCCCTAATCGTATTGTTGGTTGGGTCATAACCAAGATAATATTTTTCTACTTATATGATTAGAAAATACATCTACATCCTTGGTTTAATTAAACTGATGAAGTTCATATCCATGATTATTTGAATGATATGTGACATGCTTGACTACTTAGATAAATGACAAGTGATGTATTCATTCAGACTGGTAAGGCTATTTATAAGAATAATGATTGAATAAGTTGGACTATACTAGATTGGCATTTTCCATGTCTAGTGAATGCTCAATTTTATAAACAAATAAATTATATAGGTATATATATTTGATGTATATGATACATAATTTGGTGGAAATATTCATATCAAGGTATGAGTCTGTTTGATTAAGGTCAGACCTGACCCCTTTATAGCCTGAGTGTCACTGATGTTTTTCAAGAGGAATCTCTTTGTAAATATATATGAAATCTGGATTTTATATATGTTTCTCAATTATATAAAGTCTCTTAGGGTAAAAAAATTAGGATTTATTATATAGATTAAATTTAGGATAATTGTTTTTCACAAAATGAAGAGAGTTCGATAAAATGTATCCAAAAGAGTTTGGATGGATTCATAAAGAGTTGTGTAGTTTTTTTATAATGTCCTTATATGATTTTAGTGCTAGTAAGAATAATTTATAAATTAATTAAAATGGCTATATCATATTGTATGATATACCCTGAGTCATATCCTATGATATACATGTGATGAATATAACAGTAGATTAAATAGTACCGTACAATGGGAAATCGAATTCTTAGTTACATATATATATTCCATATAGTTTCATTTGGTTATGAATCAACGTATTTAAAAACTTATGTAATGAAAAATCATTTGAAATTTTTAAAAAATCTTATCAATAATAGGCATATGTATCATAAGGTATTTTGACTACCAAGTATTAGTAGTTGAACCTCAACTCCATTCATAGAATGAAGAGGGCCAATATAAAGAGGATTAGATCTTCTTATTAGGTATTATGAGTATTCATGTTAATATATAGGCATATTATAATATCTTTATTCCTCATTGTTCTCCATTCATATTTATAAAGAAGGTTCTAACACACCTTTAGAGCTGGGGGATCCTCTCAAAATGCATGAGGATTCTAGAGGCCGGTGTATTACCTATAGAGGTGATAATCATTTTATTATTTCTTGATGATAATGATTAATTAGAATCTATCATGATTTATAGAGGTGGAAATAAATATACTAAAGTTATTCTTATTTATATTACAATGTTCTTCATTTCATATTGATTTGACGATGATAGGCTGGACACCATTATGGGTTTCTTTTGTTGCATTAATCATGTGATGATCATAAAAACCCCATTAGTATGATTATTCTTTTCTAGTGAAGAATAGATTGTTATAAAGGGTTACAATGAAAATACTTTCAAAACTGAAAAATATTATAGTATGTCTTAGTAAAAATTTCTATATTTCTTGAATAGTGGAGTAGTAAGCTGTAAAATTTCCAAGCGACTCATAGTTGTAAATTATATAATAAAAATTAATATATCAATGAATAATATATAACTAAAGAAGATAATCAGATAAATAAATTTGTTATTAATCTAGGTATTTTTCTATACATCATATATATAATTGAACAATTCTATGATAATAATCGGGTGGGTTCCCAAGATATGGAACCCAAGACTCACCAAGGATCTAAAAACATTTTCATAAATTTAACATTATTTGGGAGATTATTGATAATGGAAATATTAATACATGTTTTGTTCATATAGAGGGAAATATTATCATTTGGATTACATTATAATAGTATGAAACACACAAAAATTATCTGGGTATTAGATACATGGGTGACCTAAATTAATGAAAGTGGGATATTGTAAATGTTTTAACCCTAAAGTCAGTCAAGTGTTGTTGTCTTAGGGACATATTGTATCATGTAATATATATTAAAGGAAATAATTAATCATTCATTGATGTTTATTATATATAACATTGGAGTTGATATGATAACACCCCTAGAATATATGTATTACTAGATTATCCCTAATTAATGATCATCATATTGTGCTGTGTTGATACATTAAGATTAATATGAGTAGGATCACGTTCATAGAGATATAATTTATAACTCATATGATATAAGATGGTGAAATTTTATTCATATTGACCCACTTAAAGCACACAACATGGAAATTCATAAGTGTTTCATTGGTGTTACTTTAATTAATATTTTTTATGGACCCTTTGACTAGAGGTTTCTTAATAGATTCCCTAATAGTGAAGTTTCGTACTTTGAATCCTATCTGAAATAATTTTGAGAATTATTATTTATATAAGATAATTGGGTATGAAACTAATCAAGATGAAGGATTTGATTAACCAAAATAGGAATTTTTTCACCCATATAATGGCTATGAAATCAAGATCTACAATTGAGTTTTAACTAATTAAGTTCATGGTAATGACAATAAAATTTAATGTGATGTAATTATATAAGATTTAGTGAACTAGGTAATTTAGAAAAAAATATAAGTTATAAAAAATTGATATTATCTATGTCTATTTCTTAATATTGATTTCAAGGATAAAGCAACTTTTATAATTCACATGTTTTGGATTTGATGGAACTAATACCCTTTGTAATTCAGGTAGATATGATGTATTTATATATAAAACTCTTAGTTTGTAATTATGAATAAGATTTATAATAATTGAAAACTTTACAAAGGGCCCCTGGGCCCACACATAAGATTATGTTAACTGGGGTTTATAGACTAATGTGATTTGTCCATCTGTAAAAATTCTTTTTTTATCATAAACACTAATGGGTATTTTATTTTGAAAATTTGAAATATTAAATATGGAATCATAATTTATTATTTGTGTGATCATGTATAATATAAATTCTCTATCATGTCATGTTCCATGTAGTCCACCCAAGCTACTGCAATACTCTAAGATGGAGAATATATATTATACTTGATTGCTTGATCAATAAATGATGAGTCCATATCTAGACATAAGTTACTAGAGTTATTGAATCTAGAAATATGAATTACCAATATGACACCTTCTATTTCATCTTCATAGGTGAAAAACATCCCACAGTCCTTGAAGAAGCATAAAATCACTTCACCTTTGGAATCCTTGAAAATATAACCATAACCTGAAGGCCCTAGATTACATTTATAGGCTCTATCCTTATTGATCTTGACCCAACCTAATTTTAAAGGTTTCCAAACCTTAGAAATGCAACCTTTGTAACTTTTTAAATTTACTATATAATTTTAGTCTGTTGAAGACCAAAAATTCCCTAATTGAGTTACAAACAAGATCCAGCATCATGGAGGCCAAAACATGACATTATGATAATTATTTGCATTAAAAAACATATCCCAAAATCTTATGCAAGGATCCTGATAAAATAATTGTTCCACCAAATCATATGATAGATCTCTATAAAAGAAACCCAGAAGAGCACCTGGAAATAGTAAGATCCTTCTTTAGTATTGAAACATAAAAGGAGTTAGTTAAATTCCATAATATATATATTCTACAATTCAAAATGGTTTGCAATAATTGCCTATAATGTTCTAGAAAAAGAGAATTTAAAAAAGGTGTTCAATGGTGTCTTCCCCAAACATAAAAAAAGTATACATAGAGATCATGATGAGACCAGTTTTCAAGAGTTATGTGGGAATATTTTTAAGTGCTTCCCTCCATATGTGAATGAATCAATAATGGGAAATCCAAGGTTTGCTGAAAAGATTCAAGAATGGAGCTATGTTTGAAGGCCATACCATACAGAAGATATAAAATAGTTTAAAAGTAAATTCCCCATGTAGAGATGGATTCCATGTGATGGAATATTTTTTAGGAATTATATTGTAATATTAAATTACATCCATAATAGATGGGGGAAACTGATGCATAGGCTATCAAATTTTATCCATAATACTAGCTTTAGGATCCTGGGTAGCTCTTGGAATTCTTCAATCAATGGAGAACCAATATAGTTATTCTTCAAGAAATTGAGGATTGATTTGATATTCTTGAGAGGAATCATGAAATAATTATCTTATTTATATTTTAAATAAAATTTAAGAATCATCCAAGAAAGGAATACATGAAAAACGAATTAAATAACTTTGTGGTGGTGATAATCCACATATAAACATGAATGATGTTATAATTTTCCAAATGATGGAAGACTAAGAAGTTAAGTAATATATTATTTTAAAAAAATCATAATTATTTCATGAATATAAGTTATATTTTTTAAATCCATAATAAAAACGAACCATGTGAGGTGGTGATGAAAAATGAAACATATCGCTTAATGGAGGTGGTCGTCCAAATATACGCATGAGCAATGTTTTCATTTCCCACAGCATGGAAAAAGATATAGAAAAAGGTTATTATCTAAACATAATAACATTTAAATGTATTGACGATACATATTTTGTTATATCATAATATTTATAACAATATTTAAGTATGTATAATAAGAAATAAAATGAATATACTCTTTAAGAGTTATACCTATTCTTTAGAAATCCTCATTTATCTTACACCATAATCCATATAAATATGGTATTAGTAGAATAAAATAATCTATAATAAGGGTAAAAAGAATCTAGGAAGTTATTTGAGTAGATATTTGGTGAACTAAATGGCTCATAAAGTGTGAGAAAGAGAGGAGAGGTGGTTCTCTTTTATAAGTGAGGTGACTGTCACACTTTAACTATTACAAAATTTAAAATAATATAAGGTTAATTTCTTATAACATTCACTCAAAATTGGATCTATTTAAAATTTATAATGATATAGGGTCTAAATTAATTAATCTAATAAGATTTAGACAATTTTTTAGTTTATTTCAACACTTATCTCTTTAGTTTAACCCCTTATTAACCCCATTTAATAATAACCATTATAACACATTTTTCAACATTTAAGGTACATGAAAGTAATTTTAAAAATTAAAAATGGAAAATAAATGAATAATTAATGAATTTATCTATAATTTAACATATAATTGATTCATGATATAATTTTATGATCTTCTTATGATTTAAAATTTATTTTTAAACATCTAATATCATTTTAAATCATTTTCATGACTATTCAAATATTTAAACTTAAAAGGAATAAAAATAATCATTAAATTAGAATTAAAACACATAAATAATCAGTTATCCTAAGTATTTATTTATAAAAATTCATTTAATATCAAAAAAAATATAAATATTATAACTTTTAATACTTTTAAAACCATTAATTTTTATTTTTTTACTCCTTACACAAGCATTGCATCAGAGTTGTGTATGTGTTCTAGGGAATTATATCATTTATAAAATAATAAAATAAATAAATATCATAAAAACAATTTATTCAAATCCAAAATTACCATTTATAATCATTAATATATTCTTTTTATCCTTATGAAAACATATTAGAGTTATTAAAAGTGAGGGGGTGACATTTTTCGTAATTTTTATTATCTTAAAATAATATAAAGGTCATAATCAATGTTAAGGGAAAAAACTATAAGATTTATAATTTAAGGTGATAAGGGTATAAAAAACTTATCTAATAATATTTAATATGAAATTTGAAGCCTTATTACAAATCATTTACCTTAATCAACCTGATTTACCATTTACCGCGACGATACATTATTACCATGGTTACTACTCTTAATGACCAAAAATGAAATTGATTTTATTGATGAATTTTAAAAAACTGATATAATTTATGAAATATTTTTTTTGGAAATCCAATTTTTAGAATTTTCATAAATTTATTTTGATATAAGTGATCAAAACACAATAAAAAATAGTTTTTAGAAAATTATATTTCTAAGCATAAAAATTAATTTATTACAAAATCAGATATAATTTTGACCACTATATAATTATTTAGATTATTTTAAATAAAAATTATATTATTTTATTTTGAAAAAAATCTAAAATATAATGGTACTTTTAAATTACTTTACTTGAAGAAAATAAATGATGGTTTTGTAAAAAACAATATTATTCACTTTTCACTCAAAAATCAATAATTTCAAAAAAATATCAAAAAAATAATCCAAAACATATCATTAAATGAGGATTTATAAATTTTTATGTATTTTTAAATTAAAATTTCTAAAAGTGATAGAAATTAGTTATAATATCCATGGACAAAATCCAATAATAACCAATTTAGAAGAAAATCTATTTTTGAAGCATAAAACGACTTTACTCTCAATCTGTTCCTAATAACCACAAGTAATTTAATATTAATTCCACAAATTGGATATATAATATATAATAAATTAAAATTTTAAAAGAATAAAATTATGTTCAATTTCATATACTACATCCAACACTGAGCCTAAACAAACCGTGAAATATTATTATTTAAATATGACCATTATAACATAGCCATTAAATAAGAAGGTGTGAATATGGTTAAATAATTTATGAAAGATATATAAAGGTCTTAATCAATATAAATGTATTAATAAATTCTTTGTAAATAATTAATCAATTTTTTACTATATTACTTTTATTCTTTTTTTCCTCAAGCCCGAAGGCCTTTATATTTTTATTAATGTTTTTTTGGAAAACCACTATTTTTTAATGGGTTGAGAGGGAACCATTTTACTTGGACAGTAGGAATATAGGCATAGGGACTAGTATATGATAAGATTCCCAAGTTATATACATATAGAATAACCCCACGCTAGATCTTTGCTACACTTTATGATTCTAATCTCCCTACCTTGCAGAACTAAATGACTATCATTGCCCCATGAAAAACTACACGTTTCTTAGTATGAATAGAGAAATCCATACTCTCTCATCATTCCAAATATAGATATTCCTTTTTGTAGTATCCTTATGATTATATATTCCTCATATGGACATAAAAATATGGATATAGCTTTCTTGAATCCTACATGAGAATGGCCTGGGTCCATCATTGAGCTCACCAATCCCCAGACACATTATTACTTTCACCAAAACCCCATGTGCTATCAAATCGACTCAAAGTCATCATGCCCAACAAACAACCTATCACTGGTCCAACAACTATGCCAAATACTTTCCACCACCATGTTGTCATCTAACTATTGTTTCAAACATTTTAAATTCATCTATTGAAATCGTTGACATCGACCACCCCTTCTTCCATTAAGGTTCTTTCCTACCTTCATTGCACTCTACACCATCAAGGACCCCCATCAAGAGCTCCCACGTCCACCGTCCAACACAATTCCCATCCTCTCATCTAACCAAAAAATAAATCCAAAATATTTTGGGCCACCAAGAATTTATCCTGGTATTGATATAGGATTACAGGGTTCCTTTTCCACCATTCCAAACCCCAACTACTCATTTTATCATTCAAAAATATGTTTTCTTCAAAAATGATTTTTATTTATTTTTTCAGAGAAAAAATTATAATTATTTATCAACATTATTAAAATTTTATTTGATAAAATGGATATTATTTTTAAAATCATCGTATCAAAATTATCTTATGGTGAAATTTTGATATTTTTTTGAAGTCGTTGATTTTTCAGTGAATAGTAAAAATTACCGATTTTTATAATACTGTCATTTCTTTTCATTAAATAAACTAATTTAAAAGTACTATTATAATTTTTATTTGGTATTAAAGTAAAATATGAACCATTTTATTTATGATAATCTAATTAATATTATTTTAATATGGGGTTTTCATGATTTTGGTATACATTTTTTTTGTGCTTAAAAACAAAATTTTTGGAAAAACGTTTTTAAAGTGTATAAACATTAAAATTTTAATTAATTAAAATAATGAATTATAAATAAATATTTAAATTAAATTTATATAATATACACCACTTTTTATTAATTTTAATTTTTACAATGATGATTGATAGTCCTATAGTTTATACAAGGTCATATACTGCTTGAAAAATACATTATCCAGAAAACCAGCTTTTCCTTACACATTGCAAGATACTTATAATGTGAATTTATAACAATTACGGGGATTTAAGTTTGTTAAATGGATTTAATATATTTAAAAACAATAATTTATACTATTTATAATTGATAACTTAATTTTTGGTTATAATTAATTGTAGAAAAAGTAAATATTTATTACAATGGTAAAGGAAAAATTGGTTAGTTAATAGTAAAAATAATTTGATAAAGACTAAAAAGTAACCCTAAACCATAAATTAATTTTATTGGATTTATAAATTTTACCCATAATCATCCAAATTTAAAATATATGACATTTGTTCTTTATTACCATGATTATGACCATTATAATAATATAAGTAAAAGAAATGTCAAAATGTCACTCTATTACTTTAAATAATTTCTTATGTATTAACAAAGGGAAAAAATTATGTTTTGAATGAATATAAATGGTTATTTTGAGAATAATGAAATTATTTTCATAATGTTAATTTATTTCTAATTTTTAGTAATTATATAATTATCTGAAATTTTTATTCAATGCCGACATAATAATTATTTAATTAAAAGAAAAGTAAAATAAATTATTTTAAAAATACTAAAAGTAATATAATTTGAATTAATTATCATTTTACATTAATTTTTGGATAATTATAACATTCCAGGGAAGTTATAATGGTATATATTCAAATTGCATCATTGTCTTGATGTTTTTAATGCTACATTAAATAAATAGTTTCAAATTTTACATTAAAGATATTTTATAACGAATAATGTTTAATTAAATGATGTAAAACTCCTAAAAATGTTATATTCATCCAAGTGATTATTAAAAGGTTTATAATTTTAACCATGATCCATTTATGTGGTTTTTTTTCATTTTATAAGATGTTTCTTGGCCCCTGGTATTTCCCAAATTTACCCAAATTTTTAGGGTTAAGCGGTCACTTTTAGTTTAGCTTGGGTTGTTAATTCCTCAGAGAACTAAGAAGAAACCTATAGACACATTCATTCTATAGAATTTTTTGGATATGGATTTTCCAAATTTTGGTTGATTTTATATGGGTTTAAAATAGCACCAACAGTTATACATGAATTCAATTTTTGAGAAAGGTTTGATCATAGGTTATTATAAGGGATTTATTGGATGAAATTCCTTTTTAATGATTTATATTTCTTATTTTTTAAATGGGATCATTCGTGAAGATCAAAAAACATCACCACTTACTATTTTAACACCACAAAACCATAATTCTAATCACCTATACACTTGGGGGATCATATTTATGTGCACTCTAAGGTAAAGGTTTGTATTAGCACTTGAAGTGTGCGACCTTAAAATTCAACAAGGACGAAGATGTTTTAAAACCATCAAATAGAAAATTCAATTAAAAAAAGTGATTAATAATTAATTTAGTTATAAATAACATCCAATACATCTCCTTTTATACTACCTTAGATCAAATAATAAAAGGGTTATCCCTTCATTGATGCTATTCTATCAATGAAAGTGGTAAGTAGACTCATGACAGAGGAATTGAAGAAGAGAAAAACAATAAAACAAAACAATCACTCCACTATTGTGTGAATAATTTCACAATTTTTGGTGTGAATAAATTCACATAATGAAGAAAATTTATCAAAATGATATAAATATTAATATAATATAAATATAATAAGAAAATTTATTAAGAAAATAAGGTGAATTGAACAACTTACATGGGGAATAAATTCAATTACAAACACAAAGCGACAACATAACAATATAATTAAACCAAGAACCAAATATGATCAACTAATTCACCACCACTCAATTAAATAGGAATTTTTAAAGCCTTCGGTAGAGCCTCCAATAGTGGAAGTCACCTAAATTAATGGTGGTTGGCCTAGGTGGGTGGAAATTTAAGGGATAATGGACTTTTCCACCCTTGACCAACAAACCGAGCCAACTTGCATCCACTAAATAGAGGCACCAAAATTAGATTATAGATGGAATAATTTAGGAGTTCCATTGAATTAAAAAATTATTATATGTATGTCCCCAAATATTATGTAAAATTTCATACCAAATGGATATTTGGTTTGAGAGATATGTGTAAAATGGTGGGCTATTTTCTGTGCCACAAAATATGGCCTAGAATTTTATCTTTAAAATTTCTGAATGAAACTCCCTTGAAAACTCTAAATCATATATTTTTACTATTAGATGAAAGGTTCCCCATGATTTATTATATCTTCAGTTAAAATTTCAGATTCATTGGGCTTGTATATTGTCTTATATGGTAATTTTAATGGCACGCTATCCAATTCACTTTCCCAAGAATGTTATTGGTTCAAGGCCCACTTTTGTGGTATTCCAATGTGAATATTCAATTAATTAAAAATTATTAATTATTACCAATGGAATGATAAATCTGAAAAATAAATTTTAAAGTAAAGTCATGACCATTTTTTATTTTATCAAGTGTTCAAATATGTACCACGTAATAGTGCACTTTAACAAAGAATTACAATCATAATGTGATATAGTGTTAAAATTGTAAAAGGCACTAAAATCATGTTTATGAATAATGAGTCACATGAGTATTATAATATAAGTAATGAATATTAGTCACTTTTAGTGTCTACTCACACCCCACCTTGAGTTTTTCTAGTACTAAGAAAAATATATCTCAAAAATATGAAATTTGAATTCCCTTTTCTAAAAAACTTTTAATACACAATGCTCACCAGAAGACCTCATACCAAACAATTGTGAAACCCATAAAAATAATTTAAACACAAGATATGTTCATACGCATATCTCAATCCCACACCCATTTCATTATTCAAATTCATTGCAATATTTCATCCAATTATAATTAAGCATGATGATGTGTTATGCATCATAATAGACATGAGGTTCTTCATTATTCAATGAATAAAACATAGAAGTGCTAGTTTGAATCATATTTTAATATTAAATGAGTATTAACTTTTTTTAATTTTTCCATGGTAATTGAAAGTGAAGCCAATCAAGTCAACCCATGTAGATAGACTTTGTCAATGTCTATGATGCTCAATGACCTTAGGGAACCAAGTGAAGCTCACATAATTAGGAATCATCTCAAGTTAAATCAATTAAAAAAATTAAAATTACCAAAAATAGAGATAAAATTACAAACTATGGTCCAAGAAACTATGGAATCATGATCCTCAAGTGAATAAATCCACACATTAGGTCAATTGATTTCTCTAAGTGTAATTTTTTTTTTCTATTTTTTTTATTTTTATGAATACTAATGTTAAAATTAAAATGATCACAAAACCTATTCCATTTATTATGGTACCACAAGATCTCAAAATAATACCCCACAATCCAAAAGACATGTATTGTGTTTTTTTGTTTTTAAATGGATGAAAATAAAAATGGTTAAAAACAACATTAGACAACCACACTTTCCAAAATCTATGCACATGAACTTAAAATTTCATTAAAATCTGAATCAATGCATGAAAAATTATTTGATATTCAATTTCAAAGTGTGTAATGTGTATTATCATGTCCAAGGTTAAATAAAAATTTATTTCCATTAAGGCAAACTTTTTTTTCAAATAATTTTTTTGAGAAAAAAATAAATTTTTTATTTCATCTCCCCCAACTAAAAATAATACTAACCCCAGTGTTTAAAGAAAATAAGATTTAAAAATTGGGTAGAGGTAGAAAAAATATGTTCAAAAAAGAAACTAAAAATGATAATCATGGAATGCAGTCACCTAGTGGTTGAAGTTGAAGTTCATGTGGCTCCCATTTATTCCTTTCATCTTCATGTCACTCGAATAAACCTCATCAATGATGGTTGTTTCTGTTTGTATAGCTATGATTTACCTAAAAATTCATGAATTGAATCTCAAACATCAATATAATTAGAACAAAATAGAAACCCCTTGAGTTTACCTTAACTAAAAATAAACAAAATAAAAATGAAATGAAAAAAATATACCTTTTTATTTTGAAACTACAATAATTGAGTTAGTGTGTAGGTAAAAGACAAGTTGCCTCCTAGAAAGAATTTTGTTTAATGTCGTTATCCAAACATGGATGCTAAATCTGTCAAAATTTTATGGTTATAGGTGGGCTTAGTTAACCCATCTTTTTTTATTGTTTATTTAATGAATCAATGAATGGTTTTAACCTGTGACTATTGAATTTTAAGACATGACCACTAGTGGGATCTTGAATTTATACTACCCCATGGGTGTACACCTGATGCCCTTTGTAAGGACCTGAACATCTAGAACTTAACATTCCCAGGTGTAAATGATGTTTTAAACTATATAAGAGCACACATTTTCCTAGTTAAAAGTTATTTAACTTGAGATTCCAAGACTGGTAAGCTTGAACTCTAGATTTATTGATTCTTGATTTTTTATATGCCACCATCCTAAGTTCCTTAAGTTCATTAAGATCTAATTTCCTCTTTTTTTCGGCCAAAGAAATGTCAGTGTTCATTTTTTTGATTTCCCAAAAGGAAATATGTTCAATTTCAACTGGTAAATGGAATTATTTTACATAAAAAACCAATATAGAGACATGCCTAAGATGGGTTTTAATGTTATATGATATTCCCAAATGTCATCTAGGAGTTTCTCGTACCAATCATTCTTTGAGGGATTTATTGTTTTTTCAAGAATTTTCTTAATATTCCTATTCACTAAGTTAGCTTGACCATTGGGTTGAGGATGCTAGGAAGTGGGAAATTTATGAGAAATACCATACTTATACATGATTGAAGAGACTGGAATATTATAGAAATGGGTTCCAAAATTTCTGATTATAGCCCTAGGAATTATAAATCTATAAAATATATACTTTTTCAGAAATCAGATGACAACATGATGGTTATTGGACTTGGTAGGAATGGGATCTACCAATTTTGAGTCATAATCAACTGGTAAGAGTATGTAAAGATATCCCATAGAGTTTAGAAAGGGTACCATGAAATCAATTCCCCAAAAATCAAAGATTTCAACGACCGGAATGGGAGTGAGGGTAATTTGATTACTTTTGGTAATGGATCCTAATTTTTTACAATGAGGAAAGCTTTGGAAAAATTAATAGGAATCCTTAGTGAGTTTAGGCTAGTAGAAACCACTTTGGAGGACCATTGAAGTGGGTTTGTTTGTGGAAATGTGGCCTCCACATGCATATCCATGAAATTTTTTTAGAATGGAATCTTTCTTAGACTCGGGAACACATATCCTAATGATTTGATCAGGAAAGAACATGAATAGGTAAGGATCATAAAATAACACAGTTTTTGACATCAGAAATAAATTTCCCCTTATGTTGGATCCATAATAATTTATCAATATCACCGATCACCAAATGGTTTAATATGTCAGCATACCATGGGAAATCACTCATAGAACAAAGGTGCTCATTAGGGAATGAATCAAACATAGAAACATGGTGTGAGTTATATTTTAATTCCATCCAAGAGAGATGATCAAATACAACTTTATCAACACCCTTTTTATTTTTAATGGTTAAATCAAACTCTTAAAGAAGAAGGATCCACCTAATAAATATAGCCTTAACATTTTCTTTTTGCAAAAGGTATTTCAGGGATGAATGATCGATGAAGACAATGATGTGTGATCCTAAAAGATATGACCTGAATTTATCTAAGAAAAATAAAATATAAAGTAACTCATTCTCAATGGTGGTGTAGTTGATTTGGTCAAAATTTAATGATTTTCTCATGTAACCAATGACACTTGGAGTTTTCTCACACCATTTTCCAAACATTTCTCCTATAATGATGTCACCTGAATTACACATGAGTTCAAATAGAAGTTTCTAATTTGGAGATTGAATGATAGTTGGAGATATTATATCTAAATTGAGTGTATATAATGATTCCTCACATATTTCTATCCTTAAAAATAGAGTATCATTTACCAATAGATCAAAAAGTGGTTGAGAAATAGAGTTGAAATTCATAATAAACCTTCTATAGAAACCAACATGTCCTAAAAAGAACCTTAATTCCTTGAATTTTATAGGAGGGGTATGGATAAAAATTATATCTACCTTATCTTTATCAACTTCAATCCCTTTACGAGAGACCATATTTCCCAAAACAAGTACTTTATTTACCATGAACCTGAATTTTTCCCAAATTAAGATGAGATTATTATCCTTGAATCATGAAAAAAAACCTTTAAATATTTAGAATTCATCCCTAAAAATTATCCCTAAATATTGAGAAGTCATCCATAAAGACATATAAATAACCCGCACCATGCCTGAGAATATTCTCATCATGCACCACTGGAAGGTACGAGGGGCATTACATAACCCAAGGGAACGATCTTGAAAGAAAAATTGAAAAATTGACAAGTGATGGTTGTTTTTTCTTAATATTATAAGGAGAACTCAATTTGATTATTCCATGAGAATCCATCAAGGAAGAAGTATAATTTATGACCCACCACTCTCTTAAAGACTTGATCAATAAAGGGAAAAGGGTAATGAAATTTCTTGGTACATGAGTTGATCTTCTTATAGTCGATGGAGACTCTCCATCGACTACTGGCCCTTTTCGGGAGAAGATAACCACCCTCATTGGTAATTACAACAATTCCATATTTCTTTGTAACAACTTTAATTGGTCTTACTCACTCACTCCCATCAATAGTGTAGATGATACCTATATTCAACAAGTTAAGAGGTTCTTTTCCTACCATATCGATAAGATTGGGATTGAGTCTCTGTTGAGTTTGGAGACATGGGTTGTACTAAGATTGAGGGACAATAATTTGATTTCAAATGAGTGGTATAATCCATATAATATTAGAAAGGGTCCATCCAATTTCTTTCTTATTCCCTTCTAGGACATCCAGAAGCATCCTCACTTTATTGGATTCAAGAGAGTTAGAAATAAAAATAGGAAAGGTTTGATTGTCCCTTAAAAAAGAATACTTGAGTTATGAAGGTAAGACTATAAATTCAATATAAAATTTGTTAACACCTCAGAATGAAGGATGTGGATTTATATCAATATCAGTCTCTTTTTCCAATTTTTTTTATAGAATTGGTTGCTTTACAAAAGAATTTTCAGCCACCAAATTGGCCAAATCAGTGTCATGAATGGTTATAAAATCGATGTTTTTGATTTCAAAAATGGTATCATTGATTAGTTATTTGATAAAATAATAAAAATATATTTCTTAAGGAGATTCATCTCACCCAAATTTAGTCAGGTTTTTAGGGTTAAGCAGTTGCTTGTAGTTTAACTTGGGTTACCGAATCCTCAGAGACCTAAGAAGAAACATATAGACACATAAATTATATGAACTGTTTTTGACTATGAAGTCTTGAACATTGGGTTGATTTTATATGGGTTCAAAATAGCACTAATATTTCTATGTGAATTCAATTTTTTAGAAAGGGTTGATCCTTGTTTATTACAAGGGATGGATTGGATGAATTTTTTTTAACGATTTCAATTTCTTATATTTGAGATGGTTTCATTAGAGAAGATCAACCAACTTCGTCACTTATTGGATTAATACCAACACACCATAATAATAATCACCTATACACTTTGAGTATCTTATCTATGATCATTCCAAGGTAAATTTTTGTATTAGCACTTGAAGTGTGTGGCCTTAAAATTCAACAAGGATGAAGAAGTTTTAAAATAATCAAATAAAAATATCAATTTAAAGAAGTTATTAATCATTAATTGAGTGATACATAACATCCAATACACCCCCTTTAAACTACCTTAGATCAACCCATAAAATTTTTATCCCTCCATTGATGGTATTCTATCAATGGAAGCAAGAAGTAGACACATAAGGGAGGAATTGAATAAGAGAAAAACAATAAAACAAAACAATAACTCCACCGTTGTGTGAATAATTTTAAAAGGTTTGGTGTGAATAAATTTACAACATGATGAAATGGTATAAAATTTATAATAATAAGAACAGAATAAGTGGAGAAGAAAAAATTTTATTAAGAAACTAGGGTGAATGGAACAATTTACATGGGGAAGAAATGAAATAAAAACACAATGCAACAACATAACAATACAATTAAACCAAGAACCAAAAATGATATACTAATTCAACACGAATGAATTAAATAATAATTTTTGAAACCTTGGATAGAGATTCCAATAGTGTAAGTCCCCTCAATTAATAGTGGTAGGCCTAGGTGGGTGTAAAGTTTAAGGAGAGTGGACTTTTTCACCCTTGACAATCAATCTGATCCAAATTGCATCCACTAAATAGAGGCACCAAAATAAGATTCTAGATGAAAAAATTTATGTGTTTTATAAAATATAACAATTAATATATTTATTTCCCCTAATATTCTATAAAAATTGATCCTAAACAGCTTTTTTGTCAGATTTGTGTAAAATAGTGATATGTTTTTCTAGGCCGTAGAATATAGACTAGAATTTTATCTCCAACATGGGATGCATGAAACTAACTTTAACACTATGAATTAGCACTTTTCACTATTGGATTAAATGTTACCCATTATGTCTTCTATCTTTAGTAAAAATTTCAGATTCATTGGGCTTGAATATTGTCTTCTACATTAATTTGAATGGGTTTCTATTCAATTCATTCCGCCCATAATGTTGTTGGTTCAAAGCACACATTGGTGGTCTTCCAATGTGAATATTCAAGTAATCCAAAATAATTAATTATTACCAATGGAATAAGAAACCTGAAAATTAAATATTAAAGTAAAATCATGACCAATTTTTACTTTTAGGAGGTGTCCAAATATGTACAATGTAATAGTGAACTTTAACAAAGAATTAAAATCACAATGTGAAATATTGATAAAATAGTAAAATGCAGTAAAAATGGTGTTTATGAATAATAAATAATATGAATATTATATTATAAAAATAAATATTATCCTATTTTAGAGGGAACTCAGCCCCTAAAGAGGAAAAAATTTATTATAGCAGTAATTTTCAAAAAGTGTTAAAAGGGGAGAAAAAAAGATAATTGTGAAAACATAAACTAAACATATATATATTTTAATTTATGGTCATATTTATACTCATAATTATATTATATTATAATATTTTTAATTTTTATCCATTTGGGTATGAAAATTTATAAATATTAATTTAATACATTATGAAATTCCAAGAGTGCCTTTCCCCTCTCTTATAAAATGGAAGATAATAACTTATTTTATTCACACTTAACCAACATTTTTGTTCATAAAATATCCAAAAAATACCTCCCTCGCATTCCTATACATTTATTATATTCCTTGGTTTCACTAATAAACAATCCTAAGGAAGATTTTGGTGTAAACCTTAAGAGTTTGTTTGAAAATGAGGAGTAGTTATTAATCAATCATTTTTTATTTCTTATTCCACCTCCTCAACATATTATCCAGTAATTAAAACATAATAAAATCAGTATAAAATATATAATTATATATTTTTATGTTAATTTCATTCCATATATCCATAAAATATTCCATCAAATGGAAAATGAAACCATAATTCGTGTGTTTGACAGACTATATCCTTGCGTACCGATGTAATTCGTTTTATATCACTACATATTATAGATGGTTTTAATGATGGATTTAATATATATATATATATATATATATGATATTAAAGAAATATTGACCATTATCTAAATATAATATATCATTTAATTTCTCATCTTTCTGTTCACTGAAAAATGATAACGTCGTTCGTGCATACGTGTGGACTACCACCTCCACAAAGTGATGTGATTTGTTCTTCATCACCACATCACATAGTTGATATATATAAGTATCTTCAAAGAAATAATATGGTATTTATAATATAATGATCAATATTGAAAAATAAAAAATAGTTACCATCATTCCATAATGATCATTGAAAAATGGAAACATTACTCATGTGTACATATGACTTTCAGTCTCCTTGATTATAACATAGTTCAATTTTCATAAGCATATTTTTTGGTTTGTTTAAAAATTATATTGGATGAATAAAAATTTTAATTGTTTCCTAATTATTATTCTAGAATTTATAGAAGAATTACCTCTTTTACCATAGTCAAACTACCCAAGTCATTTTGGACATATACGCTGAATACTGTTAAAATGTCTAATGTGGACTTAATTGATTAAGTAATTAAATATAACTTGGATTTAAATTAATTAAAAGTAATAATATTAATTAAAATATTATTAATAAATTTAATAACTGATACAAATTTATTATTCTGGAAGATAAATAATATACTTGATGAGTCAGTCCTGAGGTAAGGGATTTTGTCTTAGTTTTGTTTAATTACGACATATTTTAATGTTATACACCTAATTTCATTTATATGGTGTTTATGTTTCCCACCATTTTATTTTATATCTTTAATACCTCATAATTAATGGTATTTTATGTGAATATTTTAATTATTTCATTTATGGGGATTTGTCTTTAAAGTTACCAAGTGGTAAGGGATTTTATAACTCAATTTATTTTAATTAGGTTTTATTAATTATTTATTTCATTTGATATTCTATGATTATGTGTGTAATTAGTTTTTATTATTTGATGATTTATTTTCCATTTTTTCATGTGTATTCACATTTTATACACATAAAAAATTCATTGATCAGTTCTCACTTCAATGGTATCATCGTTGAAAGAGATTTTATCCCAATTTCCACTCTATTGTTGCATATTTGGTATTATAATTATATTTATTTTAATGAGGTGTATATTATACCCATTTGATTTGTTTTATCATGAATCTATTTATATTTATAGTATTAAATGTTTTATTTGATGTTATTTATTTCATGGGGTTTATGATTCAAAAGTTACGAAAGTGGTAAGGGATTATTTCACAATTTCATCGGTACTTGATATTATTATGTTTAAGTATCTATTAGGGGAATTATATGATCTTTAAATATTAAACCTAATATATTTTCTAACCATATAATTATATTTTAAAATTATAATTTTTTATTATAATTTTTTACTTTTAAGTACTCAAAATATCAAAAAATTCTTTTAAGAAAAACATACTTTTTTTCTTTTTATTCGGAAATATTTTCAACCATGTCCATGCTTTCTAAAAATGTATCAATATATTTTTTTAATATTCATATATTATTTTTTTAATTCAATTTTATCCTTAATTTAATTTTTAAAAAATTATTTAAAAGGAATATTCATTTCATTTTCCAAAAAAGTTACTTTTGATTTTTACAAAAAATATGAAAGGAATCTATGTTTTAATGTACATGACATAAACAAAATTTTATTCTTCTATGAATACTCATTTATTTGAATCATAAATTTCTTATTTCCAAAAATCTTTTAAAAGAAAATGTTTTTACTAAAATGTTTGGAAGTTTTTAGTTTTAAAAATTTATTTTCAAAGTGAAAAGTGTATTTTACTCAAGAAATTTTAATGAATTTTTTTTGGTATTTATATTCATCAATGATAATAACAGTTTATTTATATTATTATCTACTATGGATATGTTATAACAATACTATATTTATTCTTTCTCTAGATGGTTTTTTTAGTTTGACCAGGGAAATATTAATATTTCATATAATAGTTTTCCAATACAAATGTTTATGTGGTTATTTATTGAATTATTACTCTCTCCTTTCACATGATGACGGTATTAGAATTACTAAGTGATGAGAAGGGTCTGCTATATGCCCTCTATACAGTGGTAAGTCTCATGAGACAAACTATTTTAGGTATTTGGTAGATGCCTTTCCCATTTATGTAATATGTCTTGGCATAAGGGCTTCATGGTATGTTTATGATGTATGTCATTATGAATTCCATAATTATTTGATTAGTTATTGATTTTTATGTGATTATTTGAATAGTTATAATATCAATTGATAATCCTCAAGATCATGTGATTAGTTATATAGAGTTATTTTATCGTCATCTACTCCATCCATATTATTATCTGTGCTCAAGTTATTAATTAACTCACATTTTTTAGTTAGTTATCTCACCATATTGATTATGCCTTATTTACTCATGATATATTATATTTTACATAACTCTTTCTAAAAATTTGAGAACACCCCTTATTTTTTTTACATTCCTTAAGACATGAAGAAGTAATATTTAAATGAGTTCAAGGATTAGAAGTATTTACTTTCAATATATTGTAATTAATTTTTTCAAATTTAATGTGAGACTCAAGTATGTATCTAGTTTTCTAAGACCACTAAACTATTCAGTCTTCTAGTATATGAACACTTGTATCTTATGCCAATGTAATAAAGTAAGCACTGATTATAGAATACTATATTTGGGGTCCTTAAATTATCTAATTATTTAATTATAATAATATATAAGTAGTGATTAATTTAATCTATAAAGATAAAAATACATTAAACACATAAAAATACTTTTATAAAAAACATCTCTTTTACGTTCAAAATATTTTAACATCATTTCCAACCAATTGATAATAAATATAAGAGTGATTATTAATTTTATTAATTAAAATATTTTTACATGTATTTGATAATATGGTTGTTCCTAATAATAATTTCCAAACCAATGATTATGCCATAATGATAATATTTAAATATTAGAATATCATGTTTTCTTTATGCTTGATGTTTCATAGATGACATGAAATCAAATATATTTTTTTAAAAAATAAATTATAAAATCTTGGGGTGTTAAATTCTACCCCCTTAAATAATTCTCATCCTTATAATTTTATCTTGTGACCGATAGAAAGGGTTTAAAAAATTTTTTAGACAAAATTCGAAGGTGTGGAATAAGATATACACAGATGGAAAGAATTATCTTTTAATCCAATAAATAAAATTTCTATTTGGAAATAACTTTAATGGTTATGTTAAGACTGGGAAACTAATCATTTCCTAAATATTTATTAAACCATGAATTTTCCATTGTGATATTTATAATTGTGTAAGAGTTTCTAAAATCACACCTTAATAGCTGAGTGATGATGCTCAATAAATTTATCCTCATCTTTCTTGAGTTTAATAATTCTTGTACCATCGAGATAGTGAATATGATAATATATATATTTATTTATTTCTATTCCATAATAAAAATTTATTCCTTTGGTTTTTAATTAAGAAATTTCCACTTTTATCTCAACTCATACTCCAAGCAATGGATATTCAATATGATTTTTTCATACACGAAGAATAAACTAAACTTATAACAGATCACATGATCCACAAAAGGATAACAAGTTGTTCCTCCTATATTTATAGAATATCCAAAACCAAAATTTTTAACATAAGGTAATATAATATTAAATATAAATAAATAATATATTAATTTCTAATACCACCACAATAACACAAAAAGTTAAACTTTAAAAATTTCATAAATAACCATCCTAAAATATCTTCAAAATATGATTAACCAACTTTCAAACCCAAAAAACAGAAATATTTTATAACATATTATTCAAATACCCAATTAGAATTAATCTACAAGAAACACTAATCACTCATAAAGTCACAGAAGAGAAATGTACATTCTGTAATATTATATTCTCCAAAATATGATAATATTTTCCCTAAATAAACTCAATCACCATAAGTTTATAATAAAATTATATAATCTTAGAAAATATAATTTAACCTTGATTCTACATATATGATTAATATTTCAATTTACCCGAATCATACAATTCTTCAAAAATAGTGAACTTATTCCAAAGTAACATTAATCAATGTCATGAAATCACTTTTAAATACCATGGTTATCTTATGAAAAATCACTTGTTCCTAAAAGGTAATAAACCTTTTATCCTTATGATCCTCAGTTATCTTAATACAAAAGATCATCTTAAACCTAAAGATTATCAATTCCATTAAACTTATATCCACAAAATAAAAATATATTATTCATCAAATAACTTTATCAGCACTACACATGTTAAATATAAGGGTTACATATACCTTAATCATTAATCAGAACTCAATAAATATCTCTCAAAGTAATTTCATCACATAAAACCTAAAAATTATATATATGACTTTAAATTTATGATAAACCTTAGAATTATTAACTAATTATGGTATCTCAAACACATAAAATATATTCATCTGAATCATCATAAACTCTAAAGTTTTCTAAACTTTTTCTTTGATACCAACTATAATGACCTATATCTTAAACAAACCATAATTAATTGATTTTTAATAATGGTTGAACTTCCATAAATTTATAGGATTGTATCATTTTAGAATTTAATAGAATTGGGTCGAACTCTTACATATCAATCTCTTATAATAAAATTATACACTTCTACTAAATATCCATTTTTCCAGAAAAAATATAATCATTAAAATTAAACCACTGTTTCATTCAAAACCAATTCACTTCTTCTAAGACAAATCCTATTAACGAAAATATAAACTTTTATATAGTTCTTACACACACTTAGGCTGTGATTTTTTTTTGGAAACTTGGGATGAGCACAAAAATATTAATAAGAGATATAAAAATAAAAAAACCATTTAACCCATTTGAAAATGTTTGAAAACCCGTAAGAAAAATTTTCTATTTCATAATAAACTATGAACTCAAATAATCATATATTTAAACAAGGAATGAAATTAATTACTCAAATTTGTTATAAAATATATCATAATCAATCATAAATTAAAAAACAAAATCATGAGGTTTTCTTATATAACATGATAACTTAAGAAAATATTTTATTGAAGAATATACTTTCCACCCTAAAAAGGGGCATAAAATATCATTTAAACGTAAGACCATTATATTTCCTTATGAAATGTAAAGTTTTAATTTAAAAAATGTTGTAATAAGATCATATAGGTACATTTATATATTATCCTTACATTTATTAGTATAACAACCCTTATATTATAATCACATAACTTGATATTTACCAAATCTCTTAGCAGTAACCTATCATCGGTAAACTTCATCACTTTAACAAATTCATTGGAGAGCTATATCAGGTTCAATCATCATTAGTTCTATATATATATCACCGTAAATTCATATAAATTGAAAAATAAAAATAGATTTTATAAAAAATATATATATTTTGATATATTATAAAACCCATCTGAATTGGCATTCAATCCCATAATCAATAACACTTTTAGTTATCTTATAAAAATGAGAAAAAGTTTCTATTCTCTCAGAAAAAATTTCAAAGTAAAAAATTCCCAAAAGTTTGAAATAAATATTTTACATGAAAATAACCATGGAAAATTATAAAGGAATATTTATAACTAATAATGGATATAATAGTAGTAAAGGGTGGTAATACTGCATATGTTAACATTTTTTTCCCTTTTATAAAAAGTGGAAAATTACCCATACAAAATATATTGAAATTTTTTAATTTGAATTATTTGTAAAGAAATAAAAAATAATTAAAAATTAAATTTATCAATATTTTTATAATAATTAATAACATTTTGAATAATTTAAAATAAGTTCAACATGGAAGAAAAATAGCTGGCTAGAAACCATTAAAAAAATATTTTTGAAAGAAAGTCCCTTAAATACTATATAAGGAACTTATATTAATTTTATAATTTCTTAGGAAAAAGTATGGTTTATTTAATTATTATTATACCTTTTATTTAATTTATTTCCATGCATTACATAGTTATTAAATCATTTAATTTTATGTCGGGCATTTGGAGGACGTTTGGTTCATCATACCATAAAAACATTTATAGGTTGACCATGGTCAAAGGTGTCATTGTTATATAATATCTATAATATTAATCAAGAAATAATTATCATATTTATACCTTAAATATAATTATATAATCACCCATGAAAAGAGGACATGAAAAATGAATCACATTTCTTTGTGGAGGTGGAAGTCTACACGCACTCATGAATAATGTTATTATTTTGCAATAGATAAAACAACAAGAAGGTATGTAATATACCTTATCTATATAATCATAAGGATTTAATTAATTTAAATTTTTTATTTAAATATATCATAATAATAATCCTTTATTTGTGGTGATGAAAAATTAAACATATAACTTCAAGGAGGTGGTAGCCCCCACGTTTGCATGAGTGATGTTTTAATTTCCTATAGGTTAGAAAAACATATGTAAAATGGTTGTGAAATCAACAAAATAACATTTAAACATAATTAATAAATATATGTTATTATGTCATCATGTATAGGATATAATTTAAGGGGGTAGAAGAATAATTAAAATAAAAGAACTCATTAAAAGTTATACCTCTTCTTTGGAAATCGTAATTTGGCTTACACATAAAGCCTTATTAGGATAATATTAGGGGTATAAACGAATATCTAAGAAGTTTATAGGGAATAAAAGAACGTATTTTTTTATAAATTTTCTATACTAAATGTCACATGATGTGTGACGAATAGAAGAGAGGCGACTCCCTTTTATAAGTGAGGTGGTGGAAGAGTTATAATTATTATAAACATTAAAATAATATAAGGTTACTTTCATTAAAAGTAGCTCAAAATTGGATTAATTTTGAAGGTGGGATGATTTAGGGTTAAGATAAATTCATACAACAATATTTAGAGAAGTTTTTATATTACTTTAACCTTTACCTCTTTAGTGTATTCCCTCGTTATCATTGTTTAACCTTTACTATTATATCACCGTTTTCAATCTTTAAGGGTCATGAAAGTACATTTAAAAGTTAATATTGGATCATAAATGAACCATTAATAAAATTATAAAAAACTAAACATAAAATTTAGTTATAATAGGATTTTTATGATTTTATAATGATCTAAAAAACATTTTCAAACATTATATACCATTTAAAGTAATTTTCTTATCTATTAACATATTTTGACGTAAAAAGAATAAATATAGCAATGTAATTTGAGTTAAATAACATAAATAGTCACTTATACTTCATAAGTATTTATAAAATTCTTTTTATACCATAAATTATCAAAATATTATCACTTTTAATATTTTAAAACCATTTATTTGATTTTTCTACTTCTTGTATAAGCACTGCATCTTTTGTTTCTTAAGCATCCAAGAGAATTATACTATCTCTAAAAAATATACATCAATTAATATCATAATAATAAGTTATTAATATTAGAAATAACAATTTATAAAAATTTATATATTATTTTTATCTTATGAAAAAATATTACAAATATTAAAAGAGAGAGCAAGAGTAGCAATTTTTCTTTTTTAACTTAAAAAAAATATGAAAGTCATAATAAAAGTCAAGCGGTACAAAAAATATAAAATTTAGAAGATAATGTGATAATATTTGAAATAAATCATTCAATAATATTTAAGTTGAAAATTTTCACTCTTATTACAAAGTATTTATCTTAATTAACATGATTTACCATTTACTGCGATGACAAAATTTTACCTTTATTAGTACTCGTAATGACCAAAACATGAAATTAACCCCATTAATAAATTTAAAAATATTGATTCGAAATTTGAAATATATTTTTTTCAACAGTCAATTGTTAGAATTGATAGAACTTTATTTTGATATAAGTGCACAAAATACAATGAAAAATGGTTTTTAGAAAATTGGCTTTTTAAGCTTAAAAATGACCTTATACAAAAAATAAAAAATAATCTTGATTAATATGGAATTATTTATATTAATACTAATAAAATTGATCTTCTGTTACATAAAAACAAAATCCAAAGCATAAAAAGTCTTTCAATTTAACTGATTTAAATAAAAGAAATGGCGGTTTTGCAAAAATTGACATTTTTACTATTCACCCAAAAAATCAATATTTTTATAAAAATAAAAAAATTCATCCTAATAATATTATTAAATGATTATTTTAAAAAGTATTTCCATTTTTTAAAAAACTATTTTTTAATTTTTTATAAATTAATTTTAATTTCCAATCACAAAATGTAATGAAATCAATATTTGAAAAAAGTATTTTTGAAGAATAAAATGACTTTATTATCATTTAATTATTAATAAACATAATTAATTGAGTTTTAACTCATTATTTTTGATATATAATATACTTATTTCATTATAATCATTTATCATTAGTGATAAATTTAATCTATTTATATAAAAATACATTGCACACATAAATTTTTTATGAAAAATATATCTTTTACCTTAAAAGGATTTTATCTGCATTTCCATTTTTTTTAAATAAAAGTAATATATATGTCTAATTTTATTAACTAAAAAATTTCTACATATATTTAATAAGATATTTATTCCTATTTATGGTCTCTAAAGAAATTGCTAGGTCTTAATGGTTATATATAAATAATAGAATATCATGTTTCATTTATGCTTGATGTTGTGTATTCCACACACAATCAAATATATTATTTAAATAAAATAATTTTTGAAATATTGGGGTGTTACATAGTAATTGATTTGGTTCCCTAGAAACATCTTTTTTGTACTTTATGATAACCTATATTAATAGTTTTTAATATTAATAAACTTCTTGTCACATCATAATTATTCTCCAGCGTAGCATATTATGTGATAATGTCCTAAGAGTAGTTATCAAAATAAAAGTTCATAATAGCTCCTCGCTATAATGTGAACCCAAAAGGTATATGAAGCTGTTCTTAAATATATTTTCTATATCCATATGATATCATTTGAGGTACACAAATGATATCAGCTATCAAGGGTGGAGACTCATAGGAATTATGAGGCACCTTCTCATCATGTACTCCCATGGTAATATCTAATATAGAATATTATGAGAATGAGTAATATTAAATTAATGAATAATGTGAGAAAGGATTTTTCCCTTTTTATCTTTAACATAATTTAATATCTCATGCAATTTGATGAAATTATAGAGCCTAATTTATCCATGTCCATGGAATTCTATATGCCAGTTTGATTTTCAGGAATTCAAAGAATGAGACATTGAGCACATAAGTTGATGACATTGGTATGAAAACTGCTTGATTAGAGATATCTTTTTAAAGGAATTATATTACACAGTAAGCATCTCTATGAGTTTTTATGTCATTTCTACATTAAATTATTTTTCTATGGGGGGCTTGGTTTTTTTCTAGATGTTAACCTTAGACTTTAGGTTGGTTCACCAAATGCCACCAAGAAAGAGGCCTAAAAGGTCCCATGCTAAGTGTATCTAGAATATCAGTTAAATAATATATATAATTATATATTATTTAATTTTTTTAATAAATATTATTCCAGTATGTGGTTTAATAATTATTCATGTTTTCTTGATCTCACATATTCCATCACTATTTTTTCAAGAGAATATAATGTGAGAAGAATATTTAATAAATATTTATTTTATATTTAGTGAATATAATATTTATTTATTTATTGGTGAATAATTTAGTGATATTTAATTAATTAATCAATAGTGATTATCCATGTCCCAATAAATATTGTGGTGGAATGGAAAACTGAGTTTACTGGTCTAGTGAGAAGTAATAAACATTGAATATTATTTGAATAAATAATATTTAATTTAATTCTCATGTTAAGTGCATATCAAAAAATAATAATAGTATTATTTTTTGATATGGGGATCCACAAGGATCAAATAAATAATAAATGTAACATGTGAAATTATTTTATTTTAACCCTAGTGGTATATAACCGAAATTATATTATTTTCTAAGAGATCTAATTCATTTGTTTGGATGTGCACAACAAATTTTGAGAATCCTCTCAATCACAAGATAGATCCCTTCTCTACGAATTCACCCAAGAATGGAGAGCAATCTTCCTCCACATACCACTATCAACTCAAGAGATATCAAGGATAATTATTTGGAAGTGATTCTCATGGCGATCAAAGGATGGTGATGCAAGCGATAGGATCTACTGTGCTAACACCTAGAGATTCCTATGGGGATGTTAAGAGATTTGTGGAACACATTTGGATCACTACTAGAGAAAATATTCTCTTGATTCCTACAATGTAATGATGATATAACACATATCTATTCTCAGGTCCATCAGTGAATAAATAATTCCAACAAAGTTATTCTTTAATAGATTAAATTCATTATAAATAATATGTGATGATCCTACTATTTCCTACTTATTCTCCATTGTCTATTTTCTTTGATTCAATTTCATTGACCGTGATGTTTATCTTCAGGTAGATCATGGAATGATCATTGATCATGAGAAAATTAAAAGTTGGTCATGACCCATCACACACGTCAATTTTCCATAGACCCTACAAGTTTTATTAGAGAGTTCACATAATTATTTATAATTATTTAAATATATTTGATTGATTTATGCATTTTTCATTTTGTTTTCAATTCATGTTTAATTATTATTTTTATCCAAATTGAAAGATATGATTTTTACTCCTTCATTTATCATATATCTAATCAAAATGATTAATTTTATGAATGAAATAATATCGATAAACTCATCCGGAGGTGATGAGGATTTTTTATGGATAACATAGGAGTACAGGCCATGCAACCAGAGTTAGAGACCATGGAACCATGTTCAATTTACTATCAATTAATTCAAAATTAATTAAAAATGTGTTCATTAATTACATGAGGTATATAAAATTTCTTACACTATATGTTGATTAGGCTAACCTGGTGCACGGTCAGCAAGAGTACACACTGTGTAGCTCACATATATAGTGTGTTTTCCTTTAAGTCAAAGATGGGATGCGTAATTCCACACACAACCTACAACATTGGTGACCATGTAACTCAAATACCACATCTCATGTATTCCTTTATACATTCTTTGTACTCAAATTTCACAAGGCATGATTTATATTCTGATTCCCTAGGCATGTTCTTCAGATAGAAAATGATAGATTTACATTCAATTTAGCTCACCTATACAAATCATGTACTTATAAAAATTTATGAAGAATTGAAATTAATTTATTATACCAAGTAATCCTTATAAATATGTGCTTGTGTATGGTTATTATATTGATAGGACACACCATGTGACGAGTTTTAATATATATTTATATATATATAAATGTTTAATTAATTTCTATATAATGTTCATATCTGCATATCATGTGTGAGTCATATGACATATATTACTCCATGTGAATTGAATCATAATTCATTATAGAAAAATCATATAATTCATGTATTCATTCAGTTGATAGTACACGTCATCAAAGTACATGATAAGCCATGTATGTCTTATGTCATAAGAGTAAACTGTATACAATTACAATATATGTTGGGTAGAATCATACATGTATTCACCATGTTCCCTATAGGGGAAATTTATGTACATAGTTAATTTTAAATAAATTTATTTAATCTGTTTAAAAATATGAAGGAAGAGAATCTCTGGGATGTTCAGAGAAGAATTAAGATAAAACAATTTATTAATTAAATAATATAATTAATTGATTCAAATGCGATTTATCTTAAATAACAATGATTAATAATTTAATGCTTGTTTCATTTAATTTGTAATTCATCTAATGAATGTGGATGATCATGATCATAGAAAAGACCTTTTAATGTGATTGGTTTCATTTAATTTATTATTAAATTAAATTGTTTTCCTGCATGCCTTCTCTCCTCTAATTATGTAAGCGATCATGTGCCCATGGTTTCTTTAATATAAACGATTTTCCCCTAACTTATGTGTGAGTAAAAGAATATGTAATGGGTGGAGATCCCAAGATAGTGGAGTTGGTTCATGTTTAGATTTGATGAAAAACCAATCCAAGAGAGATACATAGGTGGATAGATGGAAAGCTATTACATAATCCTTAATTGGTTCAAGGTGTGTTTCCTCGAGGCCAGTGATTATTTTATAAAATTCTATATAAACTGACCATTATTAAAATATTATGATCATACCACTTAATTGTTTTATTTTTGTGAAGTTTCATGTTTATTTCATTATAGATGTTTTGTCACAATCATATGAATTAATAAAATGAACAATAATGAAAGATAGAACTAAAATAAATTGGTTTATGCTTAAATATTATCTATGAGATGGTTAATCACATAAGTAAATACACTAAATATTAAAAATATTTTGATAAAGATAATAATTTTCAATTTACACATAAAGGATAAAATTAATTAATTATATATATTAAGTCGGTATATCCTTCCACTTCTTTAATTAAAATCGAACCATAGTCCAAAGTGATAGATAAACCAAATTTGGGGTGATTAAAGTTATCAGGGAATTATAATTTGCAGTTTTGGGTTGAATTAACTTAGTTCACATCAAGGGTTGACTACCAATGATGGTTTTTGTATAACCGAGAGTTAAGGGTTAAGGAAATCCAATTTAAGGATTTTAGGATTGGGAGTCCACTTAATAGGTCAAAGAACTATGAATTAATGAAAATGTAATTTGGAATTCTAAAAAAGAACTGTTCAAGTTTCTTGACCAACCAAACTTAGTGAAATGATAAGGGGAAAATGGACAATTTCAACTAGAATTTCCAAATAATAATATATTCGAAAGATAATGGTGAGGGGTATTGGGTTTCAATAAAATAGTGGGAGACTAATAAATATAATATTTATTTATTTTTCAAAATTTGATAAATTACTAAAATTATTCTCATCATAATTTGTATAAAAAAATTACAATTTCTTCAAACATATCACTTTTATCCATACTTGGGAAGGATAACCTTCTCACAGGCACAAATTTCCAAGAGTATAAAAGATGATTTTGTGTTGTCCTTCGCCATTAGAGGAAATTCAATGTGTTGGAAGAACCTATTCCTGATTTACCTGGTAATGAGTTAAGTGATGAATAGTTATCACTCTATGAGAAACATTTGAATGATTCCATAAATGGTCAATGTTTTATACTATCATCCATGACCAATTATCTTTTGAAGAAACATTAGGAAATGGATACATATAACATGATGTCACGCCTTTAGGATTTTTATCAAGAGAATGTGGGACAAGAGAGATATGATATATCCAATGCTTTGTTTACAAATAATCATGGAGATTTTTCACCAGCTGGGACTCATTTAGTCAATATTATTGGCTTCACTAAAAACATAGAAATATTTGGGGTTAAATTCCTAGATTATATGCACATATATCTCATAATTTAATTACTACCTAAGACATTATTCAGTTTTATTATTAATTAAAATATGATAAATAATGAGAAGATTATTTAAAAAAATATACTTGATTATTGAAGTGGATATGGACATGGGGCATGATAAAACCCTGGTCCTTATGGTGGATAAGAAAAGGAAGAAAAAGTAAAAAGGGACCAAGGCTCACAAAAATTCTAAGGATTCAGAGAAACATCTTTCCAAGAAGAGGATGATCTAGAGGTAAGGTAGGGAAATGGTGGAAGTATGTTTTTCATGTAGAAATCTAGGACACTTGAAGAGTAATTAAACCTAAAATTAAGGTGAAGTTAAATCTGAATTCATTATCAAGTGTAATATTTCAATATATACACATTGGGTATTAGATACAACTTATTATTCTCACATCTTTATCCAAATGCATGAACCAAGTAGATATTAAAATATTTAGAGAGGAGAGGTTGATTTAAGAGTTTTTAATGGTGCAGGGCTAGATAATCTATCCATTAGTGACTACCATCTTTCATTTCCAATAGGAATGATTTTTGGTTTTAAAATATTTTTATTATATACCAATGGTTTCTAAGATCATAATTTCTATATCATTCCAAGATTAATATGGGTTAATTTTCAATTTTGGAAATAAAAGTTGTTTATTTTACAAATAGAACATATTTTATGGTATTACACATTTAGATAATTGTCTTTTTGTATTAAATTATAAAATCCAAGCATTTGAAATTCATAAAAAATCATGTTCACATGAATCATATAACACCCAACTATGGAATCCCCACCCCGGTCATGTAAATAAAAAGAGTTTAACAAAGATCTATCAAGATGGTTATTTAGACTCGACTGAGATAAAACCACTTGAAATATTTCATGCTTGTTTACATAAAAAATGACCAAAACTCTATTTAGTGGATAGGGTGAAAGGTACATAGTACATTTAGGATTGGTACACACTGACTTTTGTGAACCATTTCTAGTAGAAGCTATAGGTGTGTATTCTTACTTCATAACTTTTAATGATGACTTCAATAGATATGGTTATGTCTACCTGATGAGGTATAAGCCTTTGTCCTTTGATAAATCCAAGGAATTTAAGAATTTAGTATAGAATTATCCTATAAAGAAGATAAATAATATTTGATTATATTGAGGTAGTTAAAATATTAACTGAGAGTTTATAAACTTTATACAGGAGTTTGAGATTCTATATCAACTCACTCCACCCTACACACAATAGTGGAATAGTGTTACTGAAAGAGGAACCATACTTTATTAAACATGATATGTTCAATGATGATTCATGCATTTCTTCCATTATCCTTTTTGGGATATGCATTATAAATATTGGGATACACATTAAAATAAGAACCAAATGAAGAGGATAATGGAATTGTTTTTGAGTTATGGAGTATTAAGAAACTCATTTTGTCACATACAAATGTATGGGTTGAGATTTATTTGTTAATTCCTTATTAGGCAAAAAAATAGCACCACTGGGAACAAAGTGTATCTTTATAGGGTATCCTAACTAAACAAAGGGATACTTCCTATAAAAATCCGGAGAAAAGAAAGTGCCTATCACTTAACAAGCCATATTTCGTGGGAGGGATCACATTTTCAAAAAGGATAGTGGGAGAAAGATTATATTCAATGAAGTTGATGCCCAAGATACAAAATAGTTAATACAAGAAAAAATTCCACAGGTACCCATGAAAGAAGTAGTTCCCAAAACACAACTACTGCATAAAATCAAAATAGAGGTAATAGAACCAGAGAGATATGATTTTCTATTCACCGAAGATAGAAACTCATTATTGGTTGACAATGATAAACCTATATCATATAAAGATGTATTAGACCGCTCAAAATATAAAATATGGAAAGAATCCATGAATTATGAAATGGATTCCTTGTATCAAAACCATGTTTGGGTTTTAGTCAATGCACCAATTAATGTAAGGCCTATTGGATGAAAATTGGTATTCAAGAGAAAATTGGACATAGAAGGTAAATTGAATAACCTATAAATCAAGGCTAGTGGATAAAGTGATTAAACAATGTCAAGGAATAGAATACAATAAAAACTATTCAGTAGTTTCTATTTTTAAATCCTTCAGAACTACACTTTCTATTTAATCTTACCATGACTATGAGATTTGGTAAATGGATGTCAAAGCTACATTACTTAATATCAACCTTCAAGAAAATGTCTATTTGACAAAAACAGAATATTTTGTGACTCTAAGTGATTCAAAAGTGATTTTGAAGTGGCGTAGATCCATTTATGGGTTGATACAAGCATATAGGTCATGGAACATTTGATTATATAACGTTATAAAATAATTTGGTTTCATTAAGAACAGATGTGAACCATCTGTTTACAAGAGTTTTAGTGGGAATAATCTTGTTATCCAAGTAGTATATGTTGATGAAATATTACTTATTAGAAATGAAATACTAGGCTTAAAATCTTTTAAGGACTTGTTAAAAAAGTATTTCTCCATGAAGGACTTAAGTGAAGTAGCGTACATTCTAGGGATCAATATCATTCGTGATAGATCCAACTGGATTATTGGACTAAGTTGAATTATATATGTTGACCAGATACTAAATATCTTTAGTATGGAACAATCCATGAGGGGATTGGTTTTAGTGTTAGATGGTTTACATCTTTCTAAGAAAATGTGTCCTCAGACATAACAAGAGAAAGATAGAATGAGTAATATCCTATAAACATCAATGATATGATCAATCATGTATTACATGTTATGTAATAGAAATTATGTTTCCTATACATTGAGAATGGTATAAAGATATCAGGAAGATCCAGGATAACAACATTGGTATGCTGTTAAGGATATCCTTATGTATCTGGGAAGAATTAAGGATATGTTCCTAGTGTATGGAGGAGACAAGTAGCTGGTCATCATTGGATATACTTATTTTAGTTTTTAGATAGATCGAAATGATATAAATTCATGGTCAGGATATTTTTTATGTCTCAAAGGAGGAGCTACGAGTTGGAAGAGTTCAATATAGACAGTTGTCACTGATTCTACATCAGATACTGAGTATATAGAAGATTATGAATCAGACAAAAAAGCTATTTGGATACAAAACTTTTTCCAGGAGCTTGATGTGTTACATAATAAAAAATACCATATAACATTTTATTATGATAATACTACAGTGGTGGCTCTTAAAAAAGATCCAAGGTCACACAAAAGAATAAAGAAAATACTTTGGATATATCCCCTCTCGAGGGATTTATATCATAGGGGTGATTTTACAGTGAGAGTATTACTCGAGAAAGATAATTTGGAAGAACCCTTGACCAAAGGCCTGTATCTGTAGAAGTATGAGTTTAATGTGAGAGGTAATAGACTTAAGGTTGTTAGTAGTTGGCTCTAGTGAATGTTGGAGTTTATTAGAGTTGGTTCCCTAGAACAAACATTGGTATACTTTGTGATAACATGTATTCATAAGTTTGAATGTTATTAAAATACTTATCACATCCTGATTATTCTTCCACATATTATATTATGTGATAATATCGTAATAGTATTTGTTACACTAAATAGTCATAGAATTTCCCCAATATGATGAGAACCCTAAAGTGTTAGAAAACAATTCTAAAATATAAATTCCATAATTGGATGATATCATTTTATGGACACAAATTATATAGGCTATCAGTGGTGGAGACTCATAGGACTTTGAGGCAGCTTCTTATGGTGTATTCCCTTGGTAATATCCAATGTAATAAATTATGAGAACAAGACCCACCAGTAGAAAATCCACATTTACATGTTTCATTGGAAGTTCCTATATACAAAGTTTTCTATTGATCCTTATACATTAAGATTATTATTAATGAGTATTATGAGTCACGTACATTGATGTATTGATGAAAAATTTGATGACATATGTTCAAAGTGAGGTAGTATATGTTGTGTACATCATGAGTAATATTTCTTTCATAAATGACATGAGAAATTATTTTTCAATTATATTCTTTAACGAAAGTTGATATCTTAGTCCCTTTGATATAAATGATATATCCTAAATAAATCCATGGCTATGGTGTTTTATAAGCATGTTTGATTTCTAAGAAGTCAAAGAAATAGACAACAAACACATAACTTGATGCCACTAACATGAAGCCTACTTGATTAGAGTTACCATGTTAAAGGGATTATATTACACAGTAAGCATCCATATAAGGTTTTATGCCATTTCAGAATTAAATTATTTTTCTATGGGTTCATTGTCATGTTTCTAGATGCTAACCATAGACTTTAGGTTGGATCACCTAATGAAAATGAGAAAGAGGCATAGAGGGTCACACACTACAAGTATCTAGAATATCACTTAAGTAATATATATTATTATTTATTATTTAACAATTTGAATAAATATTACTCCCACTTATGGTTTAATACTTATTCATGTTTACTTGATCACATTTATTCCATAACCTGTTATTCGAGAGAATATAATGTGAGTAGAATATTTAATAAATATTTATTTTCTATTTAGTGAATATAATATTTATTTATTTATAATAGAATAATGTAGTGATATTTAGTTAATAAATAAATGTTCATTATTCAAGGCCTGATAAATACTCTGGAGGACTGGAGGACCGAGTTTAATAGTATGGTGAGAAATAAATAATATTGAATAATATTTGATTAAATATTATTTAATTGAATTTTAAAGTTAAGTGCATGTCATGAAATGATAATAATATTATTATTTGACATGGGGTTCCATAGGGATTAAAAAAATAATAAAGGGAACTTGTACAGTTATTTTATTTTAACCCTAGTGGTATATCAACCCAATTATATTATTTGCTAAGAGAAACAATTCATTTGTTTGGTTATAAAAAACAAATTTGGAGAATCCTATCAAGCACTATAGAGCTCCCCTCTCTAAGAAGTATCCCATGAACATTGAGTGATCTTCCTCCACTTCCCACTCTCAATTTAAGAGAGATCAAAGAGAATACATTCATAGCGATTATTATGGTGATCAAAGGCAACCAACACAAGTGATTGGATCTATCTTACCATCACCCAGAGCTTCCTACGATGACATTTAGAGATTTTTGGAACATGTGTGGATCATCACTAGAGGTAATATTCTCTTTTTTACAATAACTCAATGATGGTACAACACATATATATTTTCATATCCATAAACAAATAAATAATTCCAACATGGTAATTTTTTAATTGATTAAATTAATTATAAATCATATGTGATGATCCTCCCTTTAGTTCCAGCATATTATCCATTGTCTATTTAATTTGATTCGATTCCATTGGTCACGACATTTATCATCCCATAGATCTTGGACTAACCATTGATCAAGATAAAAATAAAAGTTGGGCATGTCCCATCGAACGCTTCCACTACACCTAGAACCTACACATAAAAAATCTTGTTGATTCATATGTCAGTTTTAGTGAAAAATCCAGGAGAAAGATCATCAATATAGGTACCATTGGTTTTATAAATTCCATTGTTATAAATACGTTTTATATATTTATGGTATTATGAATAATTTAAAAAGTATTAATCAATTATTTAATAATGTATTTTGATTTTCCTTTGAGAATGAAAATTTTATTTTTTTTGATTCTCAATTTAAACTTTTCATTTTAAATTATCATTTTCAAAATATATGTGTTATAAATATAAAATCAATTCCCAAAAAACATGAAAAATTCTAGAGTGTATAATATAGAGAGTCTTGGATATGGTATAAACACCTTGGTCATTGTCTCTCTCTCTCCCTCACAAAAAGTTTAAGGTCAATGGAATGAAACTTATACATGATTTTTTTAAATTTAATTTCCGATGGGAGATTTTGTGTGAGTTGTGCCAATTTTGTATAAAACAAAAATCTTCCTTTAAATTCAAAAAGGAATTATCCACTTTAAATAAACTTGTTTTTATTAAACATGATATTTTTAGTGAAACCCAAGGTTCTAGTACATGAGAAAAATATCACACTTTTTTAATTTTTGATGCTATACAAGATTCACATAGGTTCATTTCATGGAAAATATAAATGATACATGAAAAGATTTTATCAATAAAGATTAAAATTAAAAAGGATATAAGATCTTATCCATTCAGAGTAATCACGGGGGAGAGTTTGAAAAAAAAAATACTTTAATGAAAATTATATTTTTAATGATTATAATAAGTATTTTTGAATTCTTATAAATCATTAGAAAAGTAGTGGTAACACCTAGATATTTTAAAAAAAGGTAATTTTCAATAGTGTATTCAACACGAACCAATGAGTTTAAATAAACAACATCATATTATTAAAATATTATTATTTTTTAAATAAGAACATTATAACTTAGTCATTAAATTGATAGTTATGAAAAGTATTAACTAATTTATGAAATTTATATAAAGTTTCTAACCAATAAAAATGTATTTCTAAATTCTTAGGAATTAACAACTCAATTTTTAATAAAACTATTAATGTCAAAAATGTTTTTATTATTTTTTATCAGAAAATATTATAATTAATTTTTGGAAATTTTACAATTTTTATTTTTGTAAAATTATAATAATTTTTTAAATCATTATATTGATAATAGATGAGGGGAATTTTTGGACTTTTTAGAAAATATTTATGTTTCAGTGAATTGGAAAAAATGCCAATTTTTTGAAAAAGTTTCTTAAATTTTAAAAATATTAAGTAATTTAAAAGTATAATTATTCTTTTTAATTTCATAATTATTATTTATTGAAATTTCATTTAATTAATTACATTTATATCATCTTTTTATTGGATTTTATCATAATGTTTTAGGATTTAAAAGACATTTAACTAAATACTATTTTAATGGGAATATTTTTTCCCCATTTTAATTAATTTAATTAACCCATAATGGGGAATGATTTAGAAGAAATTCATAGTTTAAAAATCTATAAATATGAATTTAAATTCATTTAATTATTATTACTTTTCTTATAATTAATATGAGATCATATTTTCATAAAAAAATGCATTTATTGAAAAACCATTTCTTCGACACATCTATATGTTTAATTTTAAATTAAAATTTAAAACCTATGTCATGAACCGGCCCCAAGGGGCCAAGTTTAATACTCAACAACCCCAACTCCAATTGTCTAGGGGTTTTCTACTAGCATTGAGTAGTCATATCACACATATGGGGGCCTTTTCCAAGAAAACTTGTATGCACGTACCAAAAAAACTCCTTTATGAAACAATACAGAGATATAAAAATATAAAAATTAAAATGATTGCCTCGATATATCGAAAAGAAAAGTACAATATATGTACTAAAATAATAAAAATGGGAAAACACACATTCACCAAAAACTATAAAAGCATCTAACCTTCTTAAAAGGAGATGATCATAATCAAATGCAACTACCAAAAGGATTCTCAGGCCTAAACTGGAAAACACCATAGTCGGTCTAGCTCACTAAGCTCAAATTAGCTCTAGTACTTCGGGGAATCTATAAAAAGGCCTATGGTCTACACAAGACATAACATGATTAGGAAATTCTGGTTTAAGGTTGAGTATAACAATACTCAGCGGGCATCCCAAAAACATAATAGAAAAGGGGGGAACATAAAGGAATTAGATCGCTCAACCTAGCTGGGGGGATCCCACTAGGGATAGAAACTCCATATCAAACCATCCTTGTATATACATGACTATTTAGCTCAGTCCATAGGGGGTGTAAACCCAGACATGTGAAAACACCATAAGGAGTCCAAGAATCACCCAGATATACTCCACTCAGATTCCAAGTCACATGAGGTTCCAAACTCATAGCCATAGATAGGATTATAATAGAGTCTCTAACGGCAAAAAAACTAGGAAAAAACCCTATACAATCTCATCCATCCTAGATGGAACCTATCTGATAGATAAAATCCATCAGGAACATCTCACCAGTTCCATCTCTAGTGCCCAACATAAAAGGTACTACTATCACTAACTTATGCCCTCCATAAGGCTGTAAGAACCCAAGTGTAGAGGCTTTTCCCTCACACTATTCCTAGTTGTGGGATCATTTCTACATACCATACACCACATGCATACTCTCTATCAAGAGATAATAGAGGGACCCACACCTCATCACTTCCCTGTAGTCAAGGGAGTACTAGCTCCTAACTGACATACGAAACCTATATCTCTCATGTGTAGAGTGTCCCACACCTTAATCCATCGAGGGGGCACTAACTTACAACAAGGTATCACATGTAAATAGTGGAGGGGCCCGCTCCTCATAATTGTACTCAATAGTTGAGGGATCCCTAACTTCAGTAGAAAACCCACAACCTAACATGATAGGGGAGTGCCACATCAGGTATAAGTAATCACTCCCTGGTTGGATAAGAGAGTTTCACTCAATAGATAGAGGGCCGACACCTTGGAATGACAGGGGAGTACCACTCTTTATGTATGATCAGTATGGGGGAACCACACCCTGACACGATTGGGGAATACCAAACCTAGGCTAGAGGACTTTCTCTCTACTACAATGGGGGAGTACTAACTTAGCTGGAAGAACACATATGGAGGAATCATGACCTGGACGAACAGAGGTTTTTTGACTCCATGGATAGGGGACCCACACCCTAATATGATAGAGTAGTAGCCACTCTATTTATACATCATGTTTTGAGAAAGAATTACCTCAAATGGAAGGGTAACACCAACTTTTAAGATATGGTACATGTACCCTAGTCTGATAGGGGAGTAACTACTCTATCTAGCCAATAAGTTTGGAGGTTCTTCACCCTAACATGGTAGGAGAGAATAATCTCCAACTATAAGAATGATATGGGGAACCTGCTCCCCAGTCCAATAGAGGAATACCAACCATGGAAGAACTAACCCAAATGTATAAAACCCATGACCATGATGTGGGGAGTCTCATCTCTACCGAAAAAGAAAGGTAAGAGAAACCCACATCATAAAACCATAGGGTAGTACCAGTCCAAGTGTCTCTCTTTAAGAACCGCACTGATCTCTAGCACAACCAAGTGATACTGAAACGAACATTACTATTACCATACTACACATCTACACACTACCACAGGTAATGTATCCACACCCTAATACAACGTAGGATAACCTCTATACCGTTCTAAAGATACCAGGGGACCCACATCCTAAGGTGAAAGGGATGGGTACCAACCCCGACGTCAACCCACTGATCTACCCTAATCACTACCCAAGGTTAATAATTTCTACACAATAATCATGCCTGAAACACACCACATCGAATCTCATATTCAAAAAAAATCCACCATTGTGTTTTATATGTAAAAAATATTAGTATAGGCTACTCACAATCCCAAATATGATTTCTAGAGAAGGATATACACAAGGTGGAAGATCTCAAAAAGATCTCAAAAGAGTACACAACATGCACTAGGGTCCACACGACATGTGAACCCACCCAAGAACCTAGCCATTTATCCTTATTACTTGGATTTTATGACCATTTAGGCATACATGATGTGTATTACCCATAAACGATGTGTCCTGCCTTACCCAGCCTCATTCGTGTTCCGCCTCCACATGCCCTGACTAAACGTGTACCTTAAATTCTATATATCCTATACTACATAGAGTGTTTAGGGTAAATGGAAACACAACCTTGCCATTTTTATGTTCCCAAGTTCAATGCCCCAAGCCTTGGTACTTTGGCCATGTACTATTACATGTCTAATTCTAACCATGTCCTCTAACCACATGACATGGGATCACTACATGATGTGTAACCCTAGTATATGATGTGTAGTCCCCAAAATTCATCTACCCCGAATACGTAGAGACATAGAACAAGTCTCACTATACTACTTTCCATGTACATAGTAATTCTAGATGGGAATTACCATGAGATTCACCTAATTCATCCCAGTTTTCCTCAAAACCTATGAATCAACCGAAGAGGGATCAGTAGAATACATAATAGGGCTCTACAACATTAAAAAAATTTAAAATGAAGGGGATTGGGACCAAACCACAAATATTCTTACATTTATGATGAATCTCCAAAGCTTCAGGTGTAGAACAATGCGCAGATGGTGGTGCTCCTTGATCAGATGATGATTGACACTATGAATGGAGATCAGAAACACATCATTGCTTTGATTCAGCTCAGTTTACATCTATCACCAAAGGGGTAGAGGAGAGGGATTATCCTCTTTTGTTGTGCACACCTACATTAGTGGAGGGATTTATGTTGGATTATCTAATTAAATTTTTATTTAATTAAAAATATCACCATTCAAAACCTCACCAACTCTCCCTTACTTGAACACCTGGTGCATAAAAATTTATGCCATGACTAATGTAAAGAAGATTTTATGAACTCAACCACTACCTTGGATTTCAGATCTGATACTTCTCTTGGGATTTATTCCATGTTTCAAGAGAAACCATGTGCATGTGAAAAAATATATTTAAAATTTTAATCTCACTACGCTGAAGCTATCTGGGCCCTGGAATCTCGCACCGACTCTGAACTTGGCATCAGAAATATTCTTAGAAATATTACAAAGTCTTACAGGTCAAATAAAGTCACTAAATACTTCCCACATTAAGGATTTTCATATCTGAAAAGTGATATCCTAAGAGTAATGAAAAAAACTGAGCGCCACTAAAACTTCTACGCCATCGAGATCACAAGGATTTCCTGTAAATCTTCCAAGCATGAAATCAGGGGGGCCAACAAGGAAAAAACACACATACATCAAGATCCAACTAGGTCTAAATCATGAAATAAGTGGGGAAATGTCTCCTCAACAATGGTAGATAGAGGAATATCAAGCACCAATATCTATCTATAATTATAGAGTATAGTAGTACACCACCTTGTTAAACTGACACAAATAAATATGTAAACCCATAGTTCACATCCACACCTAGATGAACTATGCCTCAAAATCCTCATGCTTATTGTGTTCAAGGTTGAATCCATGCACATGACAGTACCGATATACAGAATATGTCTTCCCAAGTGTAAAAAATTGGTCTTACTAATCCCTTCATCTGCAAACCTCCAACTGTAACATAGATCTCCAAAACATAAACATATCCACACCCACTAGTGGAATCCTTGATGAGATTGTATTATTGGAAACCAATCCACACTTAAAAAACATCATAGGGTCTAACTCTACCACTATAGAATGGTTCTATGTAATACTCTCCCTCTACCAGGGCTTCCAAGAAAAAGGGTCAAGTAGAAAAACTCCACTAGAAATGACATGACCTGATATGACACTCCACTACACAACCTCACCTAGAAAAAAAAAATCCTAAGGAACTATTCCACCACACATCAAAACTATACTCTTTGGGTGGAACTAAATTTCCCACACAATTTTGATCATGTCACAAAACCGTGTTTCAGTGGGGAAAGCATCCATTTTACTCATGAGTCCAAATCAATGACAAACCGCACCACATCCTCCTCGAGTTTCTCATATAAAGAGATGAATCCAAGTGCAAGAGGGTACTAAAGAACAAAAAAGGGCCGCCTAAACACTAAAACTAGGTATTTCTAGGCCTCGACCACACAAGTCAAAGAGAATACTTCAACACCTCAATACTATCTGCTTTGGATGACACTGACTCAACCATATTGTATTACTTGAGTTAAATAAAACGAGTCTTAGTGGGGTATGAAATACTCTTCCACATGAATTCAAAGGTACATCGAACAACAACAACACAATGTTCTACTGATGCCCTGTATCACCCCAGTTAAACCTAAAGCTAGAAGATAAAAGAAAAGAGTGACTCACACAATGTCTAATAGTTACTACTATAGAACGTAGAAAAGGAATAGAGTGTACCACCTTTTAACCTCAGATCCTTTGGTTTAAAGGCCTCTATGACCTGAATCTGTCCTCACCCATGTCCTCTAGCTCCTTAAGCCTAGCATGGACAACATAGGGGTGGTGATGGTGACACCTCGAACAACCTACTATAAACTGCTACTCTCCTATATCCTCTTCCACATCCACTATCTTATGGAACTCTTTACTCAAAACACTATCTCTACCAAGGTTTACTGTGAACTGACTCTATCTCAGTAACATAGTGGGTTAGAAAGTCTCTAGAAAGATGTCACAATCCATTGCAAGCATAACACCACCTCTCCCACAGCTGACCTGATCCCATATGCAACTCTTGTGCTAAAGTCCAATGTGCTTGAGTTTGGGCATGGGTATGTCACCTGCACTGTGATCCAATAATCTACCATCTACCAACTAATTCTGATTCCTCATCCTCATAACCAACACTTCAGAAAAAATCCACCTATTCATTCTACATGGATCTCTTTATTACTGGATCTTGCTATTGTACCCCCACATAAGAGGGAAGTAACAAGGATACCACACCTACTCAGACATCTCTATAGAGGTCTCTCTCAAAGATCTATGATATGATGAATAATTCTCAAACTGTATCTAGGTTTTACCACAACATGTTTGTGAACCTCTCTGAGTACTCTACTATTGTCATGCTACCCTGAAGAAGCTAAATATACTTCTAGATACACACAGATCTCAATGTGGTTGGGTGAAACTCTTCCTTAAAGAGAATATTGAATCCCACCCAAGTGAGTGTCACCTGATCATGGGACTATAGCACTAAACTCCACCATCACCCGACTGGGACATGTAGAAGGCTGACCAATAGGACCACCATATGATCGGGAGGAGAACTCACTAGGAGGAAAACAAATGTGACTGCCTCGAAGTAATCATCATCTTACCGGGGATATGTATCACCCCAGTAACTAAAAGGTATATGTATCTAGAACTCATGGAGTACCCTCATCCTACATGAATACTTGGCCTGAAGGACCATAATAACTAGCTGCTTAATGGGTGGTGGCTCAACTTGTGGACCAACCAGAGGCAACTCCCCATAACCAGTGCCCTACACTATAGCCTCGTCATAGGGTGGATCATCCCCACAATCTCCCCATGGATCATTATATAGCTATCATCATAGTGGAAACTTGAAATAGGATTTAAGATACACCATGATTAGATAGTATATATAGGGGATGGTTTAATAAGGACAAGAAAAAAACCAAAAACCTTTCCTATATGATGCAGGTACCATTATCTACTTGCAACCAGTGGCCTAACGTACTAAGTCGAAAAGTAGGTTATTAGAGTCCTAGTGAATGGATATGTTGGTCTCCACAATAACACTAGAAACTCTTTCTAGATATCCAGACTCAAAACAACCTAACATTGTATCTATGAAACCCAAACCATGATCATAACACTGCGGTCCCATAGTGGAACCCTCTCGGAAACCACTTTGTCACGACCCAACCCAATGGGTCCTTGGCCGAAACTCCCCCAGCCCACCTCCAAAACACACGGGTAAGGTGACTAGTGCTAGTTAAGAAAATGAAATATATGGGAGGACTTTTCCTAGAGTACATGTATGTATGAACCCACAAACACCTCAGTGCAACAATGTAGATATATAAAAAGATGTAAACTAAAATGCATGAATACATCTATCCCAAACCAGATTAAAACAAAAGAATTGAAAGAATAAAAAGGAAAAAACACACACCCATTTTTTTTTTTAAAAGCTTCCAACCAACTCAGAAGGAAGGAATCACTGTCAAATGAAACAATAGAAAATATCCTCAGCCTAGCTCTCGTAAACACCTTGGTCAGTCTAGATCACAAAGCTCTTCATAACCTGGGTCCTACGGGGACCCTTTTGAATGAATTGTGGTGTACATAAGACACAGCTTATGTGGGAATTATTCATGCATGGGTGAGTATAACAATAATCATAAGGCACCATAAAAACCCAAAAGAAAATACAGCAACTAAAGGGAATCAGTTCACTCGACCAAGCTAAGGGGAACCCAATCAAGAGAAAATCCATCTCAAGCCATACTTATCTATATATGACTAGTAATCTTAGTCCACAAGGGATTTCAATCTTGAAATGTGACAATTTCAAAGGGACTCCCAAAATCACTCTGATATACTCATCTCATACTCTAAGTCTCACGAGGTTCCAACCTTATAACCATCAAAAATATTTTAATCAAGGCTCTAATAGAAACACAAAACTAGGTGAACAAACTCTGCAAGATAATCTATCCCAGATGGAACCTGTTATAGATATACACTCCAATGGGAATAACTCACCTAGTACCTCTCCAGTTCCCAATAGTAGAGGACCTTCGATGGCTAACTTATTCCATGCACAAGATTGGAAGAACCCAATTACAGTGGCCATGCCCTCTCACTATGCCAAGTTGAGGGAGCAGTACTACAGACCATGAATAATGTGGATCCTCTCTAATGAGAGAGAATAGAGGGACCCACATCTCACCACTAACATTCAGTTTAGGGAGTAATAGATCTTAAATAACCTAAAAAACTCTTTCGGTCATATGTGGAGTGGCCCACACCTCAATCCGTCAATGGATCACTAACTCCCATCTAAGAGTATTATATAAATAGTGGTGGGGATCTCTCCTTGTAACAATACTCAATAGTTGAGGGAGAACTAACTCTAATGGAGGATCTACACCCCAAAATGGTATGAAAGTTCTACTATACACATGTGGTCCTGTTCCCTGGTACGACATGGGAGTTCCACTCAATAGATAAATCATCTGCACCCTAGAAAAACATGGGAGTACCACCCAACAAGTATGATCACTACATGGGACCTACACCCTAACATAACAGGGGACTACCAAACATAGTCTAGAGGACCTACTCTTTGGTACGACATGGGTGTACCAAATCTACCAAAAAAACACCTATGGAGGACCCATTCCCTTGAACAACAAAAATACAAGGATAGATGACCGATGTCCTATCACGATAGGGGATTACCCAATTTATCTATACATCACGTCTGACGGAGCCATGTACTGGCACGATAGGGGAGTAACAAATCCATAGATATAGGACCCACACCCTTGTCTAATTTGGTAGTAACTACTCTATTTGACCATCATGTTTGGAGAGAAGGAATCCTGGCACGATAGGGGAACACTATCTCTAACTACATGAATGATATAAGGAACCCACACCCTGGTCCATCAGGGGAGTAACAACCCTAGAAGAACCACCCCAAAGGTATATAACCCGCACCCACAATGTGGGGAGTCCTGTATCTATAAAATCAATGAGCTAAGGGAAACTCAAGCCCTAAAACCACATGGGAGTACCAGTCTCGACATTTCTCTTTGAGAACCACACCGATATCCAGCATAGCCAAGCACATCCAAATAGGGCTTCACACTAATAATACCTTGCATTGAAAAACTATAACTATCTAGGTACCCAAGCCCTTATACAATAAGGGATCACAACTATACTGGCCTAAAGAGTACAACATTCCAATATCTTAAGCCTAAAAGGAAGGTTACATTCCCTAATATCAATATAATGATCCACCCTAATCACTACCCATTTTTAAGCACCACTACATAAGATTCGTGCTCATAATACACCACATCATATCTCACAGGCCGATATAGAGGCCACCATCATGTTTTATATGAAAAAATGAGCTGGATAGGATACTCACAAACCCAAATATAAGCTTCATAGAATGAGATATGCAAGTCAAAAGATCTCAAGAAGATCCGAAAGGAGTACACGGCGTGCACTGGGGTCCACATGGTATGTGAAAAATCCTAAGAACCTAGATATTTATTCTGTTTACATGAATTTTCTATCCATTTATGAATACATGGAATGTATAACCCATATATACCATGTCCTGCCTCACCCATCCCATAGCTGTGTTCATCCTCCACACAGTCTTACCGATCATTCCCCTTACATGTTGTGCATCCCATAATACACGGCGTGTTCAGGATAAATGGACACATGGATATGTCATTTTTTCATGCCTATGTCTGGCACCCCATTCCCATGTAAATTGGTCAGGTACTTTTACACAATGATGTACTGTTATACATATATCCTTAGCCATGTCATCTAGCCACCTCACATAAGGTCAATACACAACATGTAACCCCAGTACACGGTGTGTAGTCCCCAAATTTATCTTGCTCAAATAATAATTGAGGTACAATGTGTCTCACTAGACTACAAAATATGTATTTGGTAATTCCAGATGGGAATTACCTTGATATTTTTCTAATTCACCCTAGTTTTCCTCAAAACCTAAATCTCAACAAAAGAGGGATCTCTAGCATTTGAAATAGGGATCTAAAAACTTAAAAAATGAAAAATGAAGGGGATTATAAATAAAAATAAAATCCACAAATCTTTATGATGAAATGTAGAATCTCCAGGTGTAGAATGATCCCCTTAATATGTTGCACCTTAATCTCATGATGATTATCACTAAGAACGGAGATCGATAATACCTCGTCACTTTGATTCAGCTCATTTTTCATCCATCACCAGAGGGGGAGACGAGATGGATTCTCCTCTTATATTGTTCGCACCAATGTGAGAGGGGAGATTTAGGTTAGATTAATTAATGAAATTTTTATTTAATTAATAATATTACCATTCAATTCCCTACCGAATCTCCCTCACTCATGCACCCAACGCATACAATTATATGTCATGCCTCGGGCAAATATGACATTCTGAACTCAATCAAGACATCGGATTTATGATCTAAGACTCCAGTTAGGAGTTATTCTATGTTTCAGTTGAAATTTTGTGTAAATGATAAAATATATTTAATATTTTTAATATCATCTAGCTGAGGCTCTCCGAGCCTTGGAACCCCGCATCAACTTAGCAGATGGCGTCAAAAATATTTTTATAAATGTTCTAATGTCTTATAGGTCAAAACCTGAGTCACTACAACTTATGTGATTTTAATTTTAAAAAATATATTCTATATTTTGAATAAATATAATTTAAATTACCTAATAAGGTCAACTGAATTTTTGACCATATTAAAAATTGGAAATAATAATGTTTTACCAAAGTTATGGTAAAAACTAGTTTATATGGGGGTTAAATTAAAGAGATAAGAGTTAAAAATGACCCAAAACATATATAATTTATATTATATGGTTATATTCCAACCTTTTATCTTATAAGGTTATAAAATCGTCCATTTTTCATATTGTTTTTGAATAAGAAAAATAGGGGTATCATTCTTTCTTTTCAAAAATTCTAATTGTGGCCTCTCCCCCAATTATAAAAGGCCACCCATAATACTCATCTTTATACACTTAAAAACCCAATTTTGACCAATAACTACCCACATAACATCCTCAATTATCTCAAATCATCCTACTATCATTTTTTATCATAAATACGTCCTACAAAGGATTTTGGTGCAAACCTAAAGAAATTGCCTGAAGAAGAGGTAACTCCCTCAACCGAGCATTTTTATTTATTTCTTCTTACACATATTTAAAATCTTATTAAAACATAATGATATAATAACCACATTATATTCTATATAAATATATTTATTTATGTTAAATTTATGACCTAAAACCAACTTCTACTCCCTCAAATGGGACACAAAATCATTGGTTATGTGTTTGGAAGACTATCGCCTTGCGAACCAATGTAATTTTTTCCATCAACACTTATCATAGTTGGATAGAATGATGTATGTAATGATTATATCTTATATTTATTATAAAATTATACTTACAAAATTTTAATATCACATTTAAATTTTCACTTCTTATTTCGTAGGGAATACAATATTGTCGCTTGTATACACAATGACCTACCGCCTCGTGAAGCAATGTGATTCGTTTTTCACATATGATTTACATGGAAGATAATAATGATTAATTTGATGTTTATATAATATATTAATAAATTATTAATCATTATTTAAAATAAATATATCATATAATTTCTTTCCTTACAATCCATTGAATAAATGATATTGTCATTCGTGTGTATATCAGATTACTACCTTATAAAGCAATGTGATTTGTTTTTTATTACTACATCAAATGGATGATATATGTAAGGGTAATTTAAAAAATAATATTATTTTTATAATATAATTATTTTCCAATAAATATCAAATAACACTTACCTTTTTTCCATTTTGATAATCAAAAAATGGAAGCATTACTCATGTGTAAATACGACCTACCGTCTCCATGATTGTAACATAGTTCATTTTTCATAAAACGTTTTCATGGTTGGTTTTAAAAAAATAATTAATGTATAAAAATTATAATTATTTAATGATTAAAATTATTCATATTATTAAATAAAAATATCTTTTACCTTATTTAACTCAATAAAATGATTATTGACTTATGATCCATTTATATTTAAAACACCCGAAGTGAGATTAATTAAATAAATAATTGAATATAAAATGGAAAGAATTAAAATAATAGGAATAATAATATTAAAAAAAGTTAATTAATCTAGTAAATAATTATAATAATTTTATTATTATTGAAGATAAGGAATGCAAGTGATAATTCGGGCTTAAGGTAAGGGTTTCATCCCAAACATCATTCTTTGAGACACATGTTCTTTTATGAAATTAATTTATTTCCAATGGTGTATATAGTATACCTTTACATAATTTATCCTTAATACTTACTAATTCATTATATTATAAATTTTAACTCATATAATTCATTTATTGCATGTTATTATTCAAATGCTACTAAAGTGATAAGAGTTTATGTTTCAATCTTATTTTAATCTAGACTATTTATCCTTGAATTTACATTGTAATGAATTGTTTGATCATTGTATAATAAAGAAAATTAATTTTATTATACTATGTTTATTAATGAAAATTTTAATTTATAAAACCATTTTACCTTTCTCTCCTATAAAATTTATATGAAATTTTTACAAGGAAAATAAACATTATTTCTCTCTTAGGTTCGAAAAACATTATCTTCCATGTCCATGTTTTTATTTAAAGTTTTTTAAAAAAATTATTAATATTTTTATATGATTTTTAAAGTCATTTTTACTCTTGATTAATTTTTACAAAATGGTTTAAAATGAATATTATTATCATTTTATGAATGAGTTTCTTAATGATTTTTTATCACAAATGTTAAACGAATATTTTTTAACATATATGGAATGAATTAAATTTTATATTTCAATTTTACTTAAATATTAATTTATAATTTTCCATGTTTATTTTAAAATAAAATTATTCCTAATTTTTTTGTGAGTTTTAGTTTTTTAAAAGTGAATTTCATTGTGGAAAGTTTATTTTCTTCAATAATGTCTTTAATATTTATTTAAATATTTATATTCATAAAAAATAACATTTAATGTTATAGAATTATTATAATATATATATATATTACACATATATACCGTTATGACTCTCGCTTACTTTGAAGATTTAAAAGATGCTTTATGACGATTTCTCAAATTCCTCCAATATGAAATTTACTTTGATTATGATATAAATAAAGATTATTCAACACATTTTATTTCCATTTGATATTTTTATGTTATTATTTATGATTTATTTCCTTCATTTTTAACACATAGATCATTCACATATTATAATGGGTGCACCTAGATAGTGGTAGAATGCATTGGTTAAAGATTTAGTCTCTTGATGAATCATGTATGGGATTATAGAGTAAAACAAATCTGTTATGGGACTCTTTAATCCATATGATATTGTCTAAGTAGTTATCCTTGACTCATTTTTATGTAATGTTTTGTCTTGTTGCAACATTTCTTATATTTACATGATCTTATGATACCATTTTATTTATGTTATGCTCTAATGTGATTACTCATGTTAATTTTCTTTTATGTTATCATATTATATCATTGACTCACATGTTATGAATCCTTATCATGTTTATTCCCTTATTAGGATTTTTAGATCACGCATTTATTCTTTGTATTCTTCCGGTTATTCCATGTAGTTTTAGAATCTCAAATAGATTTAAGTGATCACTAAAGAAAGGAAAAATATAAGGATTCCATGTTTTAATTTCCTTTGATGTATTATGATACTAGTCATATGAAGACACCATGACTCAAAATATTTGGGTTTTGGCTTATAGGATATTTATGTTTAAAAATCATGTAATAATATATGTAAATTTATTGGGTTACTATAATGGTGTTTTTAAAAGATGAATTTTAAATCTATAAATTATTGAATGAAATATTTTGGATAAATTTAAACTCCCATAATAAATTTTTGGATGATACCCCTTATTACACTCTTAACCATTTCTTTATAATAACTTTCCTTAAGAAATCCCATTGTTAACTTAAGAAATAATAGAAACCCAAAGTTGATTATTTAAAGTAATTTGTATTAAAATGTTACATTCTTAACACCAAGGATAACTTAGGTAAGTTTGATCCCAAATTAGATGAATGTATTTTTCTTAGTCACTATAACTCAAGAAAATCCTATTAATATTCAATAAGAGTAATAATAATATATAGGAATCAATTCATATATTATTTTATGAAAAATTTATATAACCTTAATCACAAATTGATGTCATTAAATAATTACTAGAAAAATTGACTATTAATATTCCTCCTCCTTCCAAAGAAGCCGATGTTGAAGAAGAATCATCCTCAAGTCCTCTATTAAAGGCATGAGTTAATACTGAAGATCATAATTTAGAGGGTTTTATCAGTGATTTATAAGATAATAAAAAACCATATAAAATTAGAAGTTGTATAGAACCTTTTTCCTACAATACTAATGTGAGTAGGTTTATAAATAATTAATTTGACCTAAGGATTGTTAATGAACTAGGTCTTGAAATATAAAATTTATTAACTATTTCTTGGGAAGACATGTTCATCCAATTCAATATCTATATATATAATTAAAAAATATAATTCTAGAAAATATAATAAAAAATACAAAACATTAAATTAGTTACAAAAAAAATCTAAAAAATATGCTTAAAATTGAGAATCTAGTTGTTCTTGAAGCTGAAAATGAAAATTAGAATCCAAATCCATTATTGCATAAAAATTAATTACAAGAGATGCCTATATTTAAGGAGTTTCTATTTCCCTTGGTGTCTAAAAATCCATTCTACATAAGGATCACTAATAGGTCTATGAACTATAAACTTAAATAGTATCATATTTATTTCCTTCCATTATTCACATCTCAGAAAAATGAGGATCCACTTGAGATTATTAGATATTTTTATATTACTGTGAAATAGTTACCCCTCCATGGGTTGTGTGAGGAGGATATTATATCAAGGGTGTTCATATTCTATCTCAAGAGAAAATCTAAGAGTCGGTTCCAAAATTTGGCTGAGGAGATATTTGATATTTGGGATCAACTGTTTAATTATTTTCTTTCAATATTTTATCCTAGTAACACCATCATAGAGGTCAAACAAAATATCAAGAGATTTTTCTAAGATACAGTAGATCTATTCCATGAGACATGGGATAGTTTTAGGTTCCTACTTAGCTAATGTCCCAAACCGCAATTGGATTCCCATATTTTGATCAAATTTTTTTATAATAGTCTCACACCATACAATAAATGTCTTGTAAGTCAATTTTTTGGGGGTGAATTTTATGATAAGATATCTTAATAACATAAAATAATTTTTTGAAAATTTGTTCAAAAATCTCAACCAAAATCTACAATAATAGAGTGATAATTGAAGGTGTATCTTAATAATATTTTTATTTCCACTTAAATATAACATTACATCATTATTATAATTATAAATTTAATTATAATTGATATAGTTTAGGGGATGAATTAACATATGGGGCATAGAATTTTCAATAATGAATGAAACTGTGTTCCCATTGATTCCTACCAAGTATTTGAATTTTGTTTAGATAATTTTTTTATTTTGTTTGTAGTTGTTCTTATAAATAAACAAAATGAATATTAATTTTCCAGGAGTTAAATTAATTATGTTTGGGGGAGATAAAAATTTCTATACCAAGGTTGTTAACAAGGACCATGCCAAATTAATTATTTACAATCCTACTTACACTAGTACTATGGGAATAAGTGTTGAACCACAGGGAAGGTGATGTTTTTCGACAAAAAAAATACAGAGAAAAAAATAAATAAGGAATAGATAGTTTTCATATAGAAATGAATGTGTGAATGTGAGAATGTAGTGAGAGTATTGAAAATTTAAGGATGAAATGAAAATTAAGTGAAATGTGTAATTGTGAAAAAAAAGATAGAGTGGGAAACTAGATGTATGATTAAGTTAATGAACTGGATTATATGAGATCGGTTAATATGTCCCTAATTTTGAATGAAATAAAACATAAGGGCACTGAAGTCATGTGTATAGGAATGAAATTACTAACCGTAATTAGAAAAATCACTTTAACTAGATATATATCTTGAGAAATATTATTTATAATAGAACCCAAGATGATGATTATTCCTCCTCAAAAATATATTGCCAACAAACATTCCGAATTAGAACTTTTTTTGTGGTCACTATAGAAACATATAGTCTATAATTCACGTCTAGGTACTTGGGGTAGAGTATAAATATGATCACGAGGAAGAGAAACCGAGATCCCTAGAAGTAACCCATCTATCATCTTTGATCAATCTCGTTACAATAATAAATAAAATAAAGTGAAACTCAATCCATTTGATTCAATCCCTCAAAGTAATTAACTATTCATAATAGATGCAGTAACACTATAAATCATTTAAATTATCTAAAAATAAATAAATATATATATAGTAAATAAGAGGTAATGAATCTTTTATATTGTGATTAACATTTTCCTCCAACTCCAGCTCTAAGTGCATTACCTTGATTGTATTATCTAGACTCTATTCCAGCTCCACTCTAAGTCATGTGATGGTTGGGTGATTGATGATTGGTGAAAATGGAATGAAAATTATTAGTAATGGTGTGGAATGGGGTGTATGATATTATTTCTCTTTTCCTTGATTTATACTCTGGAATGAGGTCTGTCTACTTGTATCTTGAACCTTATCTCTAAAGTTGCGTGATCATGCATTTCCTCACTGCCACAGCTCCATGTGTAATTCCCTAATTCCATATGAAAATTCTTTTCACCAGCTCCTAGTGAAACCTCTATGAAAATAACCAACCTACCACAATTACCCTCTCAATACAAGTTCAATAAACCCTAAATTAATAAAAGATGTGAAAAAATTATATAAAAAATAACCACATCAAAACATAAATCAAAAGATTAGTCTTAAATGAGATTGAGGATAGAGCCTTTTTATCAAACCTAGAACCAAAAAATATTTATGATTCAATTAATGATAAAAATTTATTACTCGTAATGATTTTTTTGAATCAATTCAATATAAATAATATTTGGAATCTTTTTAAAATACTTTATGTTCACACCATTATTAGTACTGAATGATGATTAGGAAATAATTTAACTTATAAGGGAAGCATAGTTGGATTTTAGTAAAAAGGTATAATTAAGATGGTGTAATTGATTGACTATGACAAAAAATTTGAAATCATTGCATGAATCTAATTCATTAGAATATTTTAGGCACTCACCTATCACTTTAGATTTATTTATTTTTTCAAATGGATGGGAAGATTAATTTATTAATTTTTTTTTATTTATAAAAAATTATATATTAAAAACATCATAGTTTTGAGGATTAAATTTTTTTCAAATCACGTGTTTAAATTTACTAAGTATCTATATGGATTGAGACAAGCCCGTCAAAATCATTATAAATGGTTGATTTAGTACCACATTGTTAAGGAGAATAAAATTAGGAAATCAAATTTTAGTTTTTTAAATGTTATTCAAACGATTTATTGGTTTTATAAATTAATGCTTATAATTTCATAGTTAGATAAACTAAATAATCCTTTTTTTTTAATTTTTCATTTTAATGAGAAAATAATCTGTAATGATTTTTATGGGTGAGCTAAAAATTTTCATGATTTTCAAATTAATCAAAACATGGATTGAATTTTTATATGCCAAAAAACATTCCAAGGAAATTATTAAATGTTTTGGCATGAATCTCATTAAGGATACCATTACATCCATGATTACTTTACGTAAAATAAAATTATACGAATCCATAGAAGTGTTGGATTATAATGTTTATCAAGATATGATTAGGTTCTCTCATTACATTACTAAGATGTAGATTGGAATTATATTTAATGTTTTTCTTTGAAATATTATTTTATGAAATTCTAAAGAAAACCACCATAAGGATTTCAAAAAAATATTGAGATATCTTAAATTCATAAGAAATGTTGGATTATTTTATCCAAAAGAGACTTTTTTTGAATTGAAAATAAACATAGATGATGAATTACGATGATTCCAAATAGATATTAAAAGTAAAAGTAAAAATGTTCACCTACATGGAAAATCCTAGGTCACATGGAGTGGTAAGAAGAGTAATTCAATTTCTATTTCAAAAATTAATGATTAATACATAAATATAGGTAGTTTTTATAATTAAATCACATGGAATAAGAAAATAAAGATATACTATTATATATCATATGATCATGTTACCATTAATTGTGGAAATTATAGTGTAATTTGTATATCTAGGAATCCCATTAAACACTCACACACTAAACACATTGACCGTAGAAATAATTTTAAAAAATGCGACATATTTCATGTGTTTATAAGAACCAATCACCAACTAGATGCCATTTACACAGAAATCCCCACTTAAAAGAGTTGATTTTATTAAAGTGGAGCTAGGAATGGATAGATTGAGACTTCTGTTTTTTACATGAGATAAATTAATTATTAGATCAAAATATATTTATTTTTTCAAGTTTGATGTCTATAAATCTTATTCAATGAAAAAATTATTCTAGAATAGTATCTATATATTCATACATATGATGTCTTCCAATTATTTATTCCTTATCTTTAATAATTCTATGTTATATGTTTTTATTCTATTATGTTTAATTAAATGAAAATTGAAATTATTATTAAATGGTAAAATTCAAGAATTTATTTTGTTTTAGATTGATAAATATTTTCACATAATTCTACTTTATTTATGATTGTTTTAAGATAATTGTTTTTAGTTTTAAATCTAAATTTCCAATTATTTATTTTATGTTTTTTGGGTGTTTTATACTTGAAGTAGATTAAAACCAAAAGACTTACAATATGGTAACATTGAAGTTCCACTAGAAGCGATAGTAACTATTTTATATCTCATTGGTCTTCTAGTGTGTCACACTGGAGTTCTAGTGGTCAATATGATTGTTCATTAATGTGCTATAAATCCTATTTTTATTTGGATTCACTCAATTTACCTCACTCTTCTAAAACATATTTCAACTATTCCTTGGTCTCCAATGATCTTTTAGTATTTTTATTCATATTTTTCTCATCTTTGGTAAGATATAATACTTTATATTTATCTATTTCACACTATTATTAATTTTCTTTAAGTATTTTGTTGAGATTTTACCTCATCTATCACTCCAAGAATCCTAACATATCTTCCTAAAAATATTATATTATCACATATTATATTTATCCATTCATATCATAATTGGTCTTTAGAAATAAATAAAAGGAAATGATCAGGTTGGTGAATTATCTGACCCACTACTTATTACCCATATTGAAGATATGTGGAAAAATAAAACCATTTTAATTGGTTTCATTATCAAATCTACATGGAGAAAGAAATATTTTTATCCTATTTAAAGATATTATTTCTATTAAAATTTTGGATATATTCTTTGAACCACCACAAAAGATGACATTTATCCAATTAAAATTTATCAATAATATTTTATAATCTATCTTAGATATGGTGAGGAGCATGACATTTTTAACTATACCATAAATGGTGTTCCTATTGAAATATACTTTTTTATTTTACTAATTTTATGGACATAAATTATTAAGGTTTGTATTTTCATGCATCTATAGGTTTTCCCAATGTTCTACACTTCAATATTCCCCAAGAACTTCGAATTATTTCATGGAAACCTGAATCAATAAAGATCAAACTAAATGAAGTCTGAAATAACAATCACGTCCTAAAAACAATCATTAAAACTTATATTACTACACAAATTGCATAATTTGATTATTTAATTATATTAACAGTTATGTCTCATACTTCACCACATAAAAAAATTAATTTCAAACTAATTGTATTCATTTTTAAAGTAATACATTACTCCACCACTCATCCTACACAAACTAAATTACATTGTTCTTGTCATATCATTATTTTTATATTTGGATTTTTCCTCTTAATATATCTTATTATAATTTTAAAAAAATTCACAATATAGAAAATATAAATAATGTAAATCAATTTGTTTGTTATTCATTAACTCTCTTGGAATCTAGTTTAGTTTTATAACCATCAAGGAGTCTTGAGATATTACTTCTCTAATCATCATTGAGTGATTACTAATAAGAAAATTTATCCTACCGTAAATAAAATATTTCCCTTATAAAGTGAAAAAGATAATGATGTTAAATAAGAATAAGAATAACTAATCTATGAGTAATAAGGTGATGAGAAGTTTCTAAAAATTATGGAAAGGATGGATAACTAGATTGTGAGGATTAAATTGATTAAGTTTATGAAATGAGAATCTTAAGGAATGATTATGCTCAAATATTTAGTCAACTAAACTAGAAATTTTTTATCATTGAAATCTAAAATAAGTTCCACCATTATTATATAGAGTTTAATTGAAAATAACCTTGATAAATTGAGAATTTATTAAAGTGAAAAATATTTTCTAGCCACTTCTAAAATACTCAAATAACTTATAACTGTTGCTATACTTGTTATAATCATTTGGTTTTGTGTAATTTTTAAACTTTGTTAAAATTTATGAATATTTCGATTTAATTATGTTTTGATTTATATATAATATTTTCCTTTATTTTTATTGGTTACAATGTCTAATCTTTTTAAAGTTTATTATTATTTTTTATAATCATAAAGGGATTAAATGAAACTTAAAGATATTTTCACCCATATTGTGTTTTTAAATATTAATTTTTTATTTATTAAATAGATTTAAAATTGGGGATATATAATATTAAAAATTGAATCTCTTTAATCACCCATCTTATGTTTAGATATATTTTCATTTAAATTATTATTTATAATAGAACATGGTTTATATGGTTCTTAATAGTTATTATAAGAAGTTAATTATATGATATGTCCAGTTTATATTATTTAAAGATCATATTCCATGCATTTTTCTTAAGATATAATACCTTGTTATTATATTTATTCTCACTATTTGAATATTTTTTTTATCAAAAATGGATGATATTGTTGTTAATGAATCCTTTACCCTATACGTTTTTAATGAAAAAATGTGTATAAATGTGTTTCAAATGTTTTTAATAATTTCTGTTAGTACAAAATATATATACTAAGTCTATAATAGGTGTATACGGGTCTTAGATACGTCAAGGAATATAATCAAAAGCGAATTTTAAAAAATTGATTTTTCTACCTTCCTTGAGGAAGTCTAGTATAAACCAATATAAGGCTTGTGGGAAAGGGATGTTATTATACATCAAGCATCCAAACTCTTATATGATATATTAGAACTATTAAAACCTATATGGTTTATAAAACATAATTCATGATTTAGTTCATAATAAAACACATAGTTGAAACAAGCAATATTGAGGGGCTTAGTGTATTTGGGAAAGTATATTCATAAAAAAAATTGAAACATTGATACTATGATATTATTTAAAAACTCCATAACTTTCCCTTAAAATTCATTGATATTATAATACTTCATGGGATTACATGATGGCATACATAAGAAAGAGGTGAGATGTAAATCATAGTAAGGGAAAAATAATTTCATAATATGATTAAAAAAATGTTAGTCAAGAGGCATATCAAGGTGACATAAAGGTGTGAGGATCATACAAACGAACATCAAACATGATATAAGATGATAACATCAAGACAATATAACATTGTGAAAAAATATAAAACATAAAATCATAAGCATATTTCAAGGATAACCGCTAATCCATCTTAAAATAGTCTACGTAGGATACAATTATATGAACTATACATGAAAAAACATGAGATAAAAATATTATCTAATGTATTAGTGGGCTATATAATTTTAGGTCCACCAATCACACTCAAATAATGTACATACATTATTGTGCCACAATGATAATATAACATAGAATTGTTTTTCATAAATTTTATCCCATGTATAAAGAGTGTGGGATTACATAAATAAAAGTGCCATATAAATTATGTATTGGAATATATAGGTGAATAAACTTTATTGGAAATGGATATGGGTATTTACTACACAAATGTTTCGAAAGGAAAAATCACAGGATAATTTTAGCAGTCTAACTCATGTATATAAAGATTAATGGAAGGGTTTAATTAAAGTTAAAGGTATCCATAATTAATATTAAATCATAAGGATAATAAATATATGTGTAAAAACACATTAAAATAAGAACAATTGTAAAATAAAAGGCTTCATATAAAAAATTTTTTAAAATAAAAATGAAGAGGAGAAGATCCCTTTCTTCGATATAGTAACAACTTATGTAAAGGTTATAAGGAGAGTGGATAAATTATCTCTCATTATTATAATATAAATTTTATATTAAAGGTATGTCTATAAATGAATTTAAATATAATAAATTGAGATTTTAAATGATAAATACAAAGAAGGTGATTGAATGGATTGAAGAGTGAGAGATAACCTACCTTTAGAGGGAGCCTCTAGAAGCTTGAGAGGAGATTATTAAGAGAATGAGATAAACATTTGAGGTATTTATATAGGTTTAAGGAAAATAAATTCATTATTAATAGGTTTTGAGTAATAGGAGTGTGAGTTTGGGTGGGTATTTATGAAAAAATTGTGGATATTTTTATATTAATTTATAAATATAGTTTTTGGACTCTATAAGATAATATAATAAAAAACATAAACCATCCCATTGTTTTCCCATGTTTTCTACCAAATAGAATAATATTCCCATATTTTATATGGATAATAACCTAACTCCTTAAAATAATACCATTGGTTATGTGGAAGTATGCCACATTTATAAAGAATTGATTTTAATACCTCAAAATATAATATCAGTTTTTGAAGATTCATTAAGGGTTTATAAAACTAATTAAATAACTTCCAAAACATTATTTATAAGGTAAAATATATTTTTTGTTTTTTATTCCATTTATACTATGTATTATATCAGTTTTTATATTGTATGATGTTATGATACATACTATATATTTATACCATATTTATTTTTTACCTAAAAATCCAACCATATCAAAAAATTATGAAAAATTAACCATTAGATAATTTCAAAATTACAATTTAAAAAATTATATTTATTTTATTAAAATAGTTTTATAAATATTGTAATCTATAATTTTAAACAAAAATTCATATTTACTAGAAAATACTATTTTTTATGTTATTTACCAATTTTTGACATTTCTAAAAATTTTATTGGACATAATTAAACTATATTATCATTCATATTTAAATTATTGTTTTCTAAAAAGAATATTTTATTAAATAAAATTTATTTCCATAAATATTCAATTTATCAAAAGTGTGTCTTAATTGAGACTTTATATTTCCCAAAAATGCAATTTTGATTCCTTCATCTCAAAGTCTATTTTCTATTAAAATCATTATATATTAATTTATAAAGACCTAATAAAAAGGTATAAATATTATTTTTATTTAATTAAAGAAAAAAATATAAAAATTCATATTATTAGAGTCTTGATACATAACCCCTTATTACACTAGTGTATTCCTTAAGGGTAAGATTTGTGATGTTGGTTCTTTCTTAGGGTAGTTCAAAAAACATAGTGTGGGCTTTAATCTCGATAAACATGATATTTTCCTATAAATGGTTTCTCTATATCATTAGTTCTTTGATCTCGACTTGGACTTGGTCAAGGGATAATCTTAGTAATACCATCTACCATAGAAGCTATGATAAATGGAATTGATAGGGTATGATCCTACTGGTCGAGTCAGTCACTTTCTTTTTTCTATGTCAATTGGATTTTATCACAACTCTTAATATATACTAGTCATAAAATTAATTTTAATTAATTATATAATTTATGGTTAAGGTAATTAATGGTATTTTAAACTCAAAAAGATATATTTTATAACAGTTCTAAATAGACAAAGTAGTGCATGTGTTTTTTTATAACTACATTTCTTAATAAAGAATTTATTAATTTAAAAGGTAATATATTTATAAAATTTTGGGTGGTTACTTTACTTCCCCTTCAGAAATATCACCCTTTAAATCTTATTTCATGCACTAAAATAGTTGATGGTTCTTCTATTTCATCACCTATTCCAGTTCCCATGTTACTTCCACAAACATGAGGTTATTTTATAGAACTTTGACAATGTGATTTGTATTGTTTCTTATAACTTTGTATCTATGATTTGGTATCTTCACTGATTTCTCATCATATGAAATATCATTCTCCAAGGGAACTACCTCCAGATTCAGTACATGTGAGTGATCTGGTATTTACTTCCTCAAGAGGGATACATAAAACACCCAATGTACTTGGGATATGTTAGGTGGGAGTGCTTGTAGACAGTTCAAGGCTCCAATATGATCAAGGATCTCAAAGGGGAAAATGTAACGGGGATTAGCTTTCCCTTCTTCCCACAACTATTGAATTTATTCTACAGTGATATATGAACGAACACCTCATCTTCAAATTTAAATTGTAGGATTCAACAATGATTATATTTATATATTATATATCATATTTTTGTAGATTTAATATGATATTTAGTCATTTGAACCTTCTATGTCATGTCTTGTATAATATCAGATCCATTAATCTTTCACTCTATAAATTTATTACAACACGTTGGAATTCAAAACCTCTTCCCATACCGAGCCTCATAAGGTTGCATTTGAATTCTAGAATGGAAAATATTGATATATGAGAACACCACTAGGGGAATTTTTTGGTCCCAACATTCTTAGAAATATATTTAATATGATATCAAAATATAATCCAAAGTTATAAGGGTTATTTAAGATTTACCATCCATATGAGAATGATATGTAGCACTGAGACCTAGTACTATATCTAGTGTTTCCTGAAGGCTTCTCCTAAACCTCAACATAAACCATATATTTTTATCATATACAATAGAGAGTATAACTCTATGAATTCTTAACAATTAATTTATATATAAATTTTAAAGTTTCTCAAGAGATAAATCCTCCTTATTAGGAATTAAATAAATTTAATTTTAAAGGTGATTGACTACCAACAATATGAAATTATTGTCTTTAGGTATCATTGGGAGTCTTATGATGAAATCAAACCTTAGTATTCTACTTTAAAATACTAGTATGGGAAATGGTTCCCCATTTTAGTATTATTATGGGAAATGGTTCCATCATACCCTTAGTCTTCTATTGTCCAACCTTTACTGGTTGGAATACCAAACATTCAGATACAAATGATAAAATTTCCTTCTTCATGTTATCATACAATAAGTTTTTCTTTAGATATATAGACATCTTAGTGCTTCCTGGTTCAATATATAAATATGACCTATTCAAATTATTTATAAGTTTCCCCTATAGTTATAGTTTTTATGAGACACATATCCAAGTTCCAAAGCATATAACTCCATCTTTTCAATGTTTAACTGCTGAATATTTTCTTCACTTTTATAGAAAACCTCATCATAATTTTGGGACTCCTTGATACTATTAATAATTTATTATTTAAAAGGTATTTGAAAAAATTAAGATGAATATATTTAAATTATTCTCATGACCATTATTTTCATGACCAAGAAGATTGGATCCCTTTTAATCCTCGTTAGGGGTTGGGTTGTAGGAACCTTTCTACTTAGAGCATCCACCACATTGTTCACCTTCCTAAGAAGGTAATGTATTGAAAAATCACAATACTTGAGAATATCTAATGATATTCATTGGAACTTATTAAGATCCTTATTTGTGAATATATACTTGAGGCTTTTATGATCCATATATATATCACAATTCTCCATATATATATAATTCCAAAAAACATTTAATGCAAAGAACACTACAACCAATTCCAGATCATTATTTGTTTAGTTATAATGATGGATCTTTAATATGAGGGTGTAATAGGCTGTCAATATATCATATATCATGAGTAAAAAACCTAATAAATTTTTATAAACATCACTTTAGTTCAAAAATTATTTTCCACTGGTGGGTAATGTGAGAAACGGTGAAGGGATTAACCTATTATTTAACCCTTTAAAACTACATATATCTATCATACATGTTACTATTCTCCATCCATTAATTTATTTTATTTTTGAAAGATAAAAAAATATCCATTTTTATGTTATAAAATTCCCTAATAATGTTACTTTATCCATCAAAAACTTTTATTTACAATACTTAACATGAAAATTTTCCTTTAACAAGGTCTTCAGTACAATATTAAAATTCTGCTCATGTGTCTTCTTTATTTTAGAGTAGATAAGAATATAATCAATAAATACTACACAAAATTTATCATCTTGATCCCCAAATAATATATTCATTATGTAAATGAATATAGTTGGACCATTAGTAAATCCAAATGGCATCAATATGAACTCATAATGCTTGTACCTCATAAAAAAAGTAGTGTTCGGGATATCCTCCTTTACCCTTACTTGATATTATACTAACTGAAGATCCATCTTTGAGAAATATCAAGATCTAGGTAGATGGTCGATTAATTCAAAAATCCATGGTATATGATAGTAGTTTGTTATAGTGATCATGTTGAGCTCATGATAATCAATGAAGAGGCTCAATGACCGATCCTTCTTCTTGATGAAGAGGACCATCACACCCCATTGTGAAGGACTTTGGTGTATAAAAACTTTTCCATATTCTCTTGTATTTTCTTATTCTTCTCCTCATGTTCAATAATAATATTATATAGCGAGACTTGGATATTGAAAATGCTCTAGCTATAAGATTTATTGAGAACTCAACATCGCTGCTTGGAGGAAGAATATGTGATTCTTTGGGAAGCACATATGTATATTCATTTAAAATGATCTTGTCATCAATAATGATATTTTCCTCAGTCTCAATAATTCATATAGATATGGTTTCTAATAAGGAAAAAATATCCATACTTGAGATGATAATACCAATGGATATTCATTCTATTCCTTGCACTTGTATTGAATTAGAGGGCGATTTGTGATACAAAGGGTGATTTACTTAACCTAGGAATTTATGTTTTCTCTATAGAAGGAATGTTATTCAATAAAAAAATTGCATCAAATTATTGTAAAGGGAGTATAATAAGTTTTTATATGAAGTTCAACCTATAAATATGGATTGGGGAGAATTCGTATACTTTGGATACAATAATTACCCCATTTTTATTTTCACAGATAGCTCTACTTACATGTTTTTAGGTGGTTCTTGAATAGTTCTACTAAACATCTATAATATGAAATAATTAATAAAAACAAAATCCAATAGTAAATTCTCTATACATGAATGAATAACCAGTATACCTATCATCACATCATTTTTAGGATCCCCATCAATAGTTTTGATGGAATAATCTTTCCCTTTATCTCTAGTCCTTGGAGGTTGTTGGTTTCATTTATCATCAACAGCCCTTACCTTAGTCAGTTAATTCACAAAATGTCCTTATTATTTTTATATGAAACATTAGACAACAAGATAAGGTATTATTGAAATATTCTTTTCTTATCTTAGATTGGTGGGTTTCTCCCATAAGTATTTTCTAGCTAGGTACCTTTCCTTCCATACATAATGCATTTATTTATCCCCTTCAGCCAATTATTAGGATGAACCTTCCCGCAATTTTGAAAATTTGGGTGATGGACTTTATTTACACAATAATATTTCTCCATCACACCACCAGAATTAAAATATATTCTATACTTCCTATCTCCAAACACATGAGACCCATGAGATTCACAAAATTCTATTTCTAATTTGATGGCACATCAAACAATTTCATCATATACATAAAAATATAAAATCAATAAATCCTTTCATAGATTATATATTATACCAATAAATAATTAGTAAAATTTACGTTATAGGTCCATGGAAAAGCTAGAGGCATATTTCACAAGTTTTGTGAATCATTCCACATACACCCCATTAGATTCATCATCCATTTTTTGAGGCCAAAGATCTCCCTTTCCATTTTATGTCAGAGTGTGAGAAGAAAATATTTATCAAAAAATATTTCTAGAATTATTTCCACCCATAACAACGACATATTCCTTAGTCTTCATATTTTTTTTATCATTTTACATTATTTATCAACTTCTCCCTCCATAAAATAAACAAACATCATGGATTTATAATATTTAGATCATTAAATATAGAGATGATCATTTCAATGGTGTTGATCCATTGTCTTCAATTAAAAAATCATATGACTCACTGAACATTGAAGGACTTTATTGCATAAAGGTCTCAGTTTCAAATTGATATCTATTTTGGGATGTGGGTATTCCTCCTTATTCAAGTTTTGATTCAAAATTTGAGTTAAATGAAAAATTATTTTCATGAAGTTCCAGATTCCTACTTCAATTGGTCCAAGCATCTCATTTTGGTCTTTATCACATTTCCCCTAACATTTATTATTGAATACATTCCTTCTATTTACATCCATTGACTAAAATTAAGGAAAATTAGGTTTGATAGTTTTAAAACTATTAATCATATAAAATTGAAACCATGAAAATTTACAAGATAGCTCCTAAATGACATACATTCCTTAACTTATAAATTTCAATGTTTCATAATCTATTTCTTATCATAAAATTTTATAGTAATTTTTAATTCCCTTAAAAAATGTTCATAAATAGTATTTGTATTTACCCAATCATACCGCTTAGGAGTCTCGAACCATGTGTGAATCAATGCCTTTTTTTCAGGCACTAGGTGGTGACTAAGTCAATGCCTAATGTTCCATTTTTAGGGTTATTACCCCTAGGTACAACTATGCCAGATCCACATCCACATGTAGTATCTAGATATAGATTTTTTACTTGGAAATTAATTACTCAATACATTACCATAATTTAGGGATGTAATCTATTGTTTTATATTATCTCTATTAATTTCATTAAATTTTTATAATCCAAATCCCTAAAAATGACTAGACCTTCTTCTCATAATAATTATGAAAACCCATATCTTTTATAAATCTTAATTTATGGTTTATTACACAAATAAAAAAATAATTCAAATCCAAAATATCGAGAGGCCTAGTTTATTTGAAAAATTAGATACATAAAAAATAACATGAAATAGGGATATAATGATATTATTTAAAAACTCCACAACATGCCCTTAAAATTCATTGAACTTCTAATACTGCATGGGATAACACTAAGGATGCATAAAAGAAAGAGATAATATATAAAATCTTGGAAGGTAATAATACAAGAATAAGATGATGAATGAAATGTTATTCAATATGAATATCAAGGTGACATAAAGGGATTAAATAGATAAACACGAATATCAAATCATGATATAAGATTAAAACATCAATGAAACATAATACATGACATCATAAGCTTAAGTTAATACAAAACACCAAGAAATCATAACATAGTGTTATTAGGATAACATACCATGCACCATACATAGAGTATCGTGAGATAAACATATTACCTAATGTGTTATAGGGCTGCATAATTATGTGCCCTCCCATCAGATTCATATAATGTACATGTATTATTATGCCACATAGATCAGATAACATAAGAACACCTTTCATCACTTTTATTACCATGGTAAATGAGTGTGGGATTATATAAATGGAAGTACCCAATCAATTAATTATTGGTACATCTAGGGGAATACCATTGAGTGGAAATGGGGATTCTTATTGACTATACAAATGTTTGGCAAGAAAAAATCAGAGGATAATTTCGGTAGCATAATAGGTGTACATAACAATTCATGGAAGGGTTTAATGATAGTGAAAGGGGGTATCAAATTATGTTAAAATCATAATTACAATAAAGGGATGTGTAAACAAACATTACAATATGAACAATTAGAAATTAAATTTCTTATTAGAACACAAATACTTGAAATAAAAAGGAATATGAGAAGATCCTTTACTTTGGCATATTAATGACATTGGTAAAGGTTATAAAGAGATGGTATACAATAAATATCACTCTTAAAAAAACAATATGATATTAAATAGAAATTTATAAAGTAATTACAAGATACTAATTTAATATTAACATGGTTAAATACAAATAAGGATCTTGAATGGAAAACAAGAGAGAGAGTTCCCTTACCTTGAGAGGGTGCTTCAAAAATATTGAGAGAATCTTATTAAGAGCATAAAAACAAATTGGTATGGATTTAGAGAGGTATAGAGAGATTAACTTCAGGCTCAATAGGTTTTTATTATAGATGAGTGTGAGTATAGGTTGATATTTATTGCTAAAGAGAGAGGATTTCTTTATTGATTTCTAAACTTTTTATTTCGAATATATATGATAAAATAATCAAAAATAAAAACATTACCAGGGTGTTTGTCCATGGTTTCTACCAAATACGTGTGGATTTCAGTATCGTATATGTAAATGAACCTAACTTCTTAAAATAATACCATTTTTGATGTGGATGTGAGTCATGTTTATAAATAATTGGTTTTAAAACCTTAAAAATTAATACAGGTTTTGAAGGATTCATTAGGGGTTAATAAAATTAATCAAATAATTTTAAGAACACATATAAAAAATGGAAAAATATTTTCAATTATGGATTCGATTTATATTATTTATTACATCACTTTTGGTCTATTATGAAGTTCATAATACATACTGCATATTTATATCGTATTTAATTGTTACCAAAAAATTCGACTCTTATAAAATTATGAGAATTAAAAAATTGGATAATTTTCATGTACTAATTTTAAAAATAAAATTTATTTTCTCAAAATAATTTACTATATATGAGAATAATTAATTTTAAATAAAAATCCCTATGTATTGAAAAATACTAGTTTTTACGATATTTACCACTTTCTGACCTTTAAAAAAGTTGTATTATACTTTATTAAATAATATTATAATTTATATTTAAAATATTATTATCTAACAATAATATTTTATTAATATATAATTTATATAAAAATTATAAATTTTTTCAAAAGAGTTCCTTAATTGAAAATACATATTTCCCAAAGATAAACTTTTAATTCCATCATGTCAAAATATAATTTTTCTCAATCAAATTATATAATCATTTATAAAGTCATAATAAAAGGTATAAATATAATAATTATTTCATTTAAAAATTTAATATAAAAATTTATATTATTAGGGTCTAGATACATAGCCCTTTATTTCACCATCATATGCCCTAATGGTAAAAAGTGCGATGGTGGTGCTTTCTTGGGGGGTGGTTTAGTGAAAATTGTTTAGTATATGATCTCAATAAGCTTGAATGTTTCTAATAAATAGTGTCACTCAATATTTAGTTTTTTGTATCACATTGGGAATGGTCATAAAAAAAGACTAGTGATGTCACATCCCACAAAATCTTTGATAAATGGTCTTTACAGGATATGATCTTTACAGGCCGAGGCCATCAATTCTTTCATCCATGTCAATTGGATTTTTTCATAACCCTTAATATATACTATTCATAAGAGTCACCATAAAATAACTATATTATCAGTAGTTAAGATACATAATGGTATTCTAAACCTGATTTTATATATTTTATAATAGTTCAAAATATGAAAATTAGTGCATGTGTTTTTTATAACTACATTAATTAATAATAAATTTATTAATTTTTAAAGTATTATCTTTATAAAAGTTTGTGTCACTATAAGAACACAAGTAGAGCCTAGGAAGAAACACTTCCTCTGTAGAGACCCAAATATTGATGTATACTTTTTCGGAATACTTAATACATAACAAAAACAAACACCAAAGGACTGTAATAGTTTAGTGTCTTTGGAAACTCGGAACATAATCTTATAATCGTGGTGAAAGATCTTCAACATCTCCTATAAAGATCTTCCCCTTTTATTTTATTACCTAAATCCTTTCTTTAAATCTCAGGGAAAATAAAACATAAAAAGGGTGAGCTCAAATGCCCAATAAGGGTAAACATAGAGAACATAAAACAATCCATAAAAATTTGAATGAAAAAACTTGAACATAAAATCTAAACATCAAAATCTTGAGCAAAGACATAAATCATGGAAGTATGTAAGGCATATATCATAAAGGAACATCAATCATGAAAAAATAGCATTGTAATAAAACATTTAATTGTGGAAAACCATTAAGCACATGATATGATTTCCATAGTAGCGAAGGAATTACTGCCAAGACCATCTTAGTGGACAAAGTCCCTTTCTGAATCAAGTTCACTCTTCATTCCAGTCCTATATCACTGAACCAGATTAACTTACCATTCCAGCCATGTCTATTTCATGAGATGTAAATATTTACCCAATGCATTGTAGGGAGATATATGTCCCACTTATCTCATAATGAAATCATTCTTACATGTTCCACAACATGATCATAAATCATTCATCATTACCCAAAGAATAAAATGGGTTTCATAAACATCATCCCATCATAAAATAATCAATATAACAAAATGGATATCATTTCATTATAAGAAAAGTGAAACCATGTAAATCATAGGGACATTGTACTTGAAACATACACATATGAAACAATTCCATCTTATTTGAAAAATGGTTTTGATAAAACACTTGAAATGAATTCTTGAGCAAAATATGCTTTCTTCTTCAAAATAAATTTTATTTTCACAAAATGCCATGAAATTTTAAAAGAAAAGGATTTTTTTTAAAATAGTCATGAAATATTATAGAGTAAGATTCATAAAAATAAGGCCTTATAAAACCGTAAAAATCCATCCATGCTGTATAAGTTAAAAAAACATTCTTCTCGTACTTTTTACAGAAAAGTCAGAAAGTACCTCGTATGGTAAAAAAAAGAAAGATTCCTCACATACCATGTAGTAAAAGTCAAAAAATGGGTAAAAAGGACTTTAAACAGACATAAAAAAACTTTTAGAAAACATGGACATGGATGATAATAATAACCCCAGTAAATACTTACAAATAAACAATCTCGGATAAGAATGAGATTGGAATAATTATCCCTTACCTTAGGTCCGATATGCTTCGTACGTATCCGAACCTCCAGTATAATGATTTAAATAATGTCATTTTATTATTACAGAATTATATTAATTGTTATTATATCATACATGTTTCACTTATGACTTTATATTACCCGTTATTTTGTAAGTTCCATGTTAAAGCAGCGTTTTGGGTAAAATGGTATTATTTATCATACGTGTTTGGACTTGTTGTTCTTGATATTATTATTACTTATATCTTGATTTAATTAATTCCAAAATTTAAATCATGATTTATATATCATATATATATTCATTATATATATATATAATAGATATATAAATGAAATGAAATACACTGTTCATGGAGACGGTAGACCGTACGTACGCATGAACGCTGTTTTCGTTTCCTTATTGAATTAAATGGGATTAAGTAAACGAAACATATATGTACATAAATCCAGTATCATTATTATGTAATATATTTAATGATTATTTATTATATATAATTTATAATCACACTTGAATCGTTAATCATGGAAAATGAATCTCATCGCGTTCATGAAGACGGTAGTCCGTACGTAAGCACGAGCGATGATATCATTACCATGATCGTGGAATTTTATTGACGTGTATGTATAATATTTCAGAATCAATATCAATTTAAAATAATCATATATAGTTATTTATTAACACCATTATACCCATCCAAGTAAGGTGGTGGTGGATAACAGATAACACCACGGTGTGGAGACGACATTTCATACGTACACACGCACGGTGATTTCGTTTCCATAGGATGGATAGAAGATGAAATTGGGTTGTTTCATATTTATAATAAAATATCAGTATATGAGTGATAATTATGTTATTAATTTATGATGAAACAAATAAATAAGAAGAAGTAGAATAAGAAATAAATTGGAAAGAATCGGTAAAAGATATTACATCTTCTTTGGCACACCTCTTCTTAACCTCCTCTTAAGGAAGTAAGGTTGGTATTTTGGTGAGATCAGAACCTCTATAATGTTTCTAGTTAAGATTATAAGGGAAATGGTCAGGGTTTGGACGAGCTTAAAGGCTCAAAATGGTGTGAAGAGAAGAGGGAAGGGGTGCCCTTTTTATAAGGGAGGAGAGTGGCATCTTTGGAAAAACTTAAAATATTATTTTATAATAAAGTCATATTCGGTTTATAATAGCTCAAAATTGATTTATTTAGAAGATAAAGTGGGGATGGGTCTAAATAATCTTAACCAATAGGTTTTAGACAAGTTTAGGTTACTATATTAACCTTATCTTTTAGATTTAACACTAAGTTAAATAATTTAACTTTTACCGTGTCTTCTTGTTTTCTTACACTATAAGGTTAATAAACATACTATAACAAGCCAAAAAAACCCCAAGTGGTTAATTATTAATATATATAACCTTATCTAAGTCATTTGGCCTAAACTTATATTTTTAGGAATATAATAACAATTAATAATATAATATTTGTTTTAAAAACTATTTTATGTCAATTTTGGCACTATTTTGATTTTTGTGAAAATAAAAACAGCATGATTAGTTATATAAAAGTTAATTAAATAAATAATAACATGTTATATTAACCTAGAAAATTATTTTAATATATAAAAGTCTAAAATTACATTTATTTGGGTATTTATAACATTAATTATGTTAATATTTCATTAATACGGTAATTACTGCATCATCATTGTGTCATAAATAAATTAAATTATTTAATGTCTAAAAATTATAAATAAAATAAAATTAGGTAGGAAAAAGTCTTATCTTTCTAATGAATATTTATAGTCTAATTTATTTTATGTATTACCCTATATTAAAAATGTTTTAGTTATTAAACATTGATTTTAACTATTTAAATTCTTCTTTAAATAAAATAATAATAAATGTCCTAATCTAATCCAAGCGGACCTAAATGAAAATATTTTATTTCTAAGGTTGTTTTTGGTAGAATTAAACTTATCCTATTGAATTAGGACATGTGTTTGGGTAATAATAATACCATTTTTACCCATAATTACCCTATTTACTTTTAACCGTGGTAAATAAAAGTAAAACATTACTATTCACCAAAAATTATTTTTATCTTATTGAACTAAATTTTAATCCTTTATATTAACCTTTTCTCTCAGATTTTTTAAATTACACTCACAAAAGCGGTAAAATTAAGTTTTATGTACATTTTCAAACTCTCTTAGGAGGTGGGTAAAAGACGGTGAGAAGTTCAATAAAATTTTTATATGTCTAAAATTATTATAAAATGACTCCAATGAATTACATTGAACATATATAGGTATTATGTATCAATTTTGACCTAAAATAAATTTAAATAAAATAAATAATTATTTCTATAAAAAGTCAGTTTTTAAATAGTAACCCCGTGTTTTCACTATTCATCAAAAATTGAATGTTTTCAGAAAAATACCAAAAATTCACCCTAGGCTAATTTAGATATTCCGAATCAAAAAATGAATTCCATTTTGAAAAATAAAATTTCAAAATGTGGGTATTACTATTCATAACGACTAGTTTATATAACATATCGTTGTTTAGTGAAACTCGATATTGTGTACAACACACACTATCGGGGAAGGTCGTGATTGCGTGTAATGAAACCCAGGTTAGGGTTGCGTGTAGTTCAAGATTATTTTATTGTTTCATATAATATAATTGAACAATATTGCAATTATACATTGAATATATATATACATATACACTCAATGTTGCGTATAATAACTTCAAACGAACTTGAAATTGTGTGTAACAGGTTCCACGAATAGTGTTGCGTATACTACAAGCTAAAACGGAGTTGCGTATAGCGCAAGATAATCTTGGTGTAGTATACAACACAAGACATCAAATAAATTAAAAATAATACTTCTCATAAAATCTTGGGGTGTTACATCCTCCATTTCATTTTTACTATACTCCAATGGATAAAAACTATACTCTAGTTTCATTTTTCAAAAAATTCAAATCATCCAAATTTGTTGACTTTGATGGATATATTCAGACCCCAACAACTATTTTAAAATTATAAAGGATATAAAAACCAAAGAGTTATGTGAAGCTATAAATAGATTACTATGAATATGGATTTACAACCTGTTACCAAATATTGATTCTTATCTCTAATATTAAACTAATCTGATATTTTTTATTATTCATTGTTCATATTATAACTCCTAGATATTTTTATATTTATTTCCTAATATAAACTATTATATTTGAGTGATACAGGAGACTAGGAGTAACAAGGATTATATCAAAAAATGTATACTCTTTTCCATTATAATTTTCTTGGGTATTTACTACCACTATAGTAAGTGATTGAGTTTTTGGATTGAACTATTATGGAAAATTATATATCTTATTTTTTATTTCATGGTGACTAATAAAGACAAGGGATTAAAGGAACCTTCAAACTATTAAATAGAGGAGATATAGAAACACGTGTGATCGATTTTTTAGCCAATATTATATAAAAAAATTTTGTTTCCTTTTATTTATATAACATAATATATTTTTAGTTTTACATTATATTTTAATTTTATTTTTTATATTTATATTCTTTAATGTCAATTGACAGAGTGAGGCACCCTAGAACCACACTCTAGAATTCAGTGCCTAAAACACATACTTTACATACTATCTTGGATGTTAACTATAGATGACTAGAAATAACCATCACATAATTACCGAAATTAAATATTTTTTTAATGATTTAATTCTAAATAACTTTTAGGTTTTTATATTTAATGAATTATGAAAAATCATAAACTAATAAATCCCATGGCCTTCTAAACTAAAATACATTTTTACACTATATATGCAACTACTTAATTCATAATAATCCTTTAAAATCTACCATAAATTCTCCACACAAGTGATTCTATTAGTCAAATAATGTATAATACTTATCTTCACAACCTAGGGAAATAGAAACATAAGAGAGTATGAGCTCAAACACTCAATAAGGGTAAAAATTAGTGATGAAAATAAAATTTTTAGTGAAAAAAAATATTATTAGTGAGCACATATATTATAAAAAGAATAGATAATAAAATACATAATTTTATAATCCACAGAAACTGAGAAAACAATATATCCCGGGATTGAAATGAAAATAAAAAGATCATTAGGATACTAATAATTGAATTCATGGTTATGGAATTAATGATGTTTTAAATATTGATCTTACTATCTAGGCCTCATCATGTACATAATTATTTCCATCAAAGCTAAAGTCAAGACATCACTCTTGTTATCATGTCTACAGTCAATACATCTTTCCTAATTTGTAGGGAATAAACCAAATACCTAAACATGGTTGTCTCATGAGACCCAACAATGCATTAAGGGGTTATATGTAACTAAGACCCACCTATAACTTTTTAAAGTCTTGTGTATTCATCATTTGAGATAATGAATAAACAATACATAATAAACAATCACAATAATCAACCATATTAGGCTAACAACACAAAAATGATAATAATTTTCCTATATCATTAAAATGGATTACATGATCATAAACCATCTAGATAAATAAGTATGATGGTTAAACAATACACATATAACTTTCTTCAGTAATTAATAAACATCAATATTAGAACAAAAAATATATAGATTTCTAATAGTTCCCAAATCAATAAATATAATTTCTTTCTATAAAATAATTCCTCAAACTAACACCATATATTGAAAGTGGAATAAAATTAATTCAATAATTTACCTAATAAATTAACATATAACATTTAGGTGAAAACCCTTTAATCATAGTAATTGAAAATAAGTCATTAAAAAAAATTCATTTAATGAAATTTTTTTTCTATTCATAGTGGATGGTTATGTAATATAAAGAAAGTGATAGATCATATCTTTGATAGAAAAGAACACTACATAATCCATCCAGAGAAATAAGGTGGTTGGTTTCAAAATAACACATCCCTAGTGTATCAAAGGAAACACATATGGATGTCAACATAGATGAAAAACATCACTAAAAAATAATTCATTCAATGATATCATAAAAGTCAAGATTGAGAATAAAATTATTTAATTCAACAAGTATAATCACAACAATGATATATATATATATATATATATATATATATATATATATTAAAATATAAACCATGTAACATAAATCCCATGAGTTTAAATCCTATTTGGAATATGAAATGGATAATATAGGTGAAAACTAAATATATGTTTTAGAACAATTTTAAACATAGATGTAAAATACAAACATAAATTTCACATTCAAAAGTAACATTTGACAAGGTAGAGTGAAATATTTTGAAAAAAGTTACTTTTTAAAAAATAATCTCTAATAATAGATCCTTTAAAAAGAAATAAAATTTTCTGTAGTAAATATGGAGCAAAAGATAAAAAATTTGACTCTGAAAGGAACCTTTTTATTTCTTTTAAATTTAATTTGTTGAAAACACAATTATAAAAAGAGTAATTAAACATTATATCTATAAAAATTTAATTTTATAAAATATTATTATAAAATAACAAAAAAGAAAATATTAGGGTGGGATAACCCATGTATATGGATGAACAAAGTTTAAGATAAAACTTTATAAGTCATAGAAGTGATATTTGAGCTATCAATATCACTTAAGATAAAAATAATCTATAACGAAAGAAATATTCAAAAAATATTTTATGTGGTAGGAATTTAGATCCAAATAAAAAGGATTTAATTCCACATAATATAATAAAATATATAATTTACCCAACTTATATAAAATAAGTTTAGGAGAGCGACCATAACTCAATGTATTAAAGACGGGTTTCCAAAAATCATTACTACTAGGGTAACAATTGATCGCAAAAAAATTTAATGAAGAGAATATTATTTGGATTAGTATATACCATGATTTTGTTTTTGATAAAAATACATCCATGATAGGTAAATAAAATATAAAAGTAAAACATGGTGAATAAAATGTACTCTGGCTAAAAGAATCAGAATTAAGACAAAGACACCCCTATGACTTTTGAAACATTTAAATAAAAAACCCTTGAAGGATATATTTTAAAGTGTAACATTAATTTTTTTTAATAATTATAGAAAAATTATATAAAATATTAAATGGGGATTAATTACAACATACAATAGAAATAATGGTGCATAACATAAACACGTCTCAAGGAATTGAAATTTGAGACAAAGAACCCCTTAACTATTATGCAGAGATTCATGGATTCACATTAACTTGATGTATCAAAAAAATAATATTAATCACCTAATTTATAAAATTAAAAAAATATATTTACATTTTTACTCTAAATTTATAAACATTATCTATATTAATTCTAGTTAGTTACTACATATTTGCAATATCGGGTGTAAGTAGTCTTGATGGTTTTGAACTAGTTTCCAAAAAATTGTGTTGGTATTTATTCTTATTATATATTTAATCATTAAAATACCATTCACTATAAATTAATAAATATTGCATTATATTTATAAAGGAATAATTTTTTTTGAAAAAATAAAGCTTAGTGGCTCTTGTACTAATGAAGAAAAAAGAAGTTACTTCAATCTAAAAGTAGGAACCTTACATTTATCCTTTTGAAGAATTAGAAAGAAATATGTCGGAATGATGATAGAGGAAACAAAAAACTTTTCATGCACTCATTTTTGGGAAAATTCATCCACAAGTGTGTTAGATTCATGATAAACATTAATTATTATGTAAATCATTGACAAAAGCTGATCAAGGAATTTGAAACATTTTGCGGTCAGCTTCCAAGAGAGATGCACTTGTCCATTTCTGAAACCTCTGATAATGACTATGGAATCACACTCAAACCATATATTATTAATGTTACTTTAATGAGAAAATGCAATGACATTTACAAATTCATTCATTTCTTCCTCCAAATCTGAAGTAGTTCCAAAAGGACCATACTGATATTCAATAAAATCCACAGAAATGTACCAGGAAATAAATCCATAACCTGATGGTCCTGGTTTCACTTCTGAGGTCCCATACATATTAAATTTAATCCAGATAGTAAAAATAGGGTTCCAAAAAACATTAAGAGTGTAATGTGGATGAGGAAAGAAGACATATACCTTCAGGTTCCCCAACATAGATAAATCCTTCACCGAGTTGCAGTAGTAAGCAGAATGTAGCAAATTGGAATGGTGAATTGAAATCATGATTTCAGCAAGTTCATATTTGAAATTTAAGCATAACTGATCATGGTAATACTTATTTCATTCTCTCCAGATAACATGCACCAAGTCAGCATATTCCACCTAGAAAATCACAACGAGGTGCTTTTATATAGGGATGTTGAGAAGAGAATGGAGAAAATCACTAACCATATTTCCCTGTGGTGACCGAACCTCAAAGATATAAAAAATGATTTTATAGAGTGTGGAAGAAATTTGACAACAAAGAAAAAGCTAATCCACATCTTCACAATGCCAGAGACAAAACACATATTTGGAGTAAAGATAAATACCGACTTTCTAAAGATTAACCTCAATAGGGAATATGATGAAGGATAATATCCAAAGTAGAGTAAAACTAGAGAGAAGAAGCAAATTTTTGTGAAAATCCCCAATCCATTTGTGAGGTCCCTAGATAAGATTATTGTAAAATTACTTTGAATCAAGTTTCCCATTTAAATATGGTTCCCAAATAGGCCTTTCATCCTTCATTGAAAAGGCATAGCTTATAATTATTTGAAGGATCAAAGGTATAAGGGTTATCCGATTCTTCATTTTATCTTTTATAGATACACTAGAGTTAATTACATGATACTTGGAGATAATAATATCCATAAGTGGATTTCTAGTCTAGTTGCCAGTCCAAAATTTGAGGGAGGAGTTGAAAAACACAAATCAGTGAGAACTCTGGAAAATTTTATGAAAGGATGCCTTAATTCCAAAGCATATAAGGTAGTCCATGTAGTAATTATATCCTATTTTAGTTTCGGAACAAATAAAAATATGAAGAAATCCAAATCATCATATTTAGAGTTGATAAATTTCAAGATAAATTGAGCCTAGTGATATTGGTTGAAGAGGGTTATGTTCTTGATCCTGAGGCCCCCAAGATCATAAGGCATACAATATTGTTTCAATGGGACTGTAACAATATTTCTCTCTAGAATAATTCCACTCGAAATAAAATTTCTCATCAAAGAATTGATATATTTTATGGCTGAGGTAGGCCAAGAATAAACAATAAAGGATTAGACCGACTTTGAGATGAGGACATGTTTAAATAGGCATTCTCTTCCAAATATTGAAAGGGATTTTCCTTTCTACGAGGCTAGAGTTCTTCTAACCTGGCTAAGGATATTGATAAAGTAGGAAACACATGTCTTTCTTAAGAACATAGGGACACAAACGTAAATAAAAGGTAAATATCCCCCTTGATTCCATGGAAATTAATCATGTCAGTCTTTTTGGGGGATGGAATGTTCTTTCCAAAGTACATGAATTACTTTACCCAACTGAATTCTTGGACGGAGACAATTTCATAACGAAGAAGATCCTCATTTATGTTATTAATATTCCTCTTATATCTTTGAGTAAAAATTATAATGTCATTACAAAAAAATATATGAGATGTTGATGATATACCTTGTGCTTCTCTAATGGTGTTCAGGTCACTATTTTTTACCATATGAAGTAAAATTGAACTGAGATAATCATCTACAATGCAAAATATGATGGTTGAGAGAGGACTTCCTTGATGCACCTCTACCGAGCACCTAATATAACCGTTCAGGGATCCGTTAATTAAAATAGAGATACATGCCGACCCAAGAAGATCCTTGATCTAGTCAATAAATTTTTCCTAAAAGCCAAAATTTTCAAGAACCTTGTATAAAAATCCCCAATTCATCATGTCAAAGGATTTCTTGATATCAAAATTTAGAGCATATTTTACTCCCCACATGGAATTCCAAATAATATTCACACATTTTGAGGAAGAAATCAAACAATCATGGATGTTTCTTCCATGAAGAAATCCAAATTGATTCTAAGATATTTGCATGTTAGATATGCAAACTAGTCTATTATCCATGATATTTTTGTTAATTTTGTGTACGGTGTAGACATGATCAACTGACTTGAATTAGATAATGTAATTATAATTTTCAAAATTTGTAATGAGATATATAAATCGGGTATTAAAAAATGAGATAAGGATCTATCCTTGAAGAAGTGATTGAACAATTTATAAAAATCAAAACTGAATGATATCCCAAAATTGAAGGAAAAAGTGATTGGTGAAGCCATCCGGTCCGGATGAGCATCCGTTGTTCAGAGAAAAGATAACTTCTATGATTTCAAACTCAAAAGTTTTAAAGGAAAAAAGTAGGTTTTTTCCTCATTTAATATCTTTATAATGATTCCTTCCTTGAGTTCCTTATTTTTTTTTGTTCTATTGAAAAGGTTCTCATAAAAAGAAATAATGTGAGCAGTAAGATATTACTTTTCATTAAAAATTTGATCACCATATTTCAAGAGGGAGATAGGTTTTTTATCACTTCTTTTAATTCATTGGTAATTGAAAAATTTGGTGTTCCTATCTCCATCATTGAGCCACTTGAACATGAAGTTATCTTTATGTATGTTTTCATTGAGCCTGATGAGGTCTTGGATTTTAGAATCCATCTCACCCTATTGAGTAATACCTCCAAGAAAATTATTCTTAGCGATGTACTCTGGAATAGAATGTAGATATTTTTTCAAGTAATAGATATCCTCATAAATATAGTTGAATCATTTTCTACTCCAATCCTTCATAATAACATTTTTATTTTTTTTGTTTATAGATTTAGTCTATTGGATTGTCATTCCAATCAGATCTAGACCATGTTTTTTGAACAATTAAATAAAATTTCACTAATTCGGTCCGAACATTATGAAAACTAAATGGGATGGGTAGATTTTTTTAGTGCCAAAGAGGATGATCAAAATGGGGTGATGGTCTGAGTTATGCTTTGCAAGGGTGACATAAGAGTTGGATCTACATTTTCCCAATGGGGAATCATTCATGAATGCTTGATCAATACTTTTATCTCTCATAATATTGATGTCTCTTCTATAACAAGTTTATTTGTCCCTATTTAGGTTGAACTAAGTTAGATTGTAATCCTCAACACATTTATTGAATTCTTTGATGGAGGCCGAGCTAAAGGTTAAACCCATTTTTTTCACCAGCATGTAGAATAGAGTTAAAATTTCCAATAAAAACACATGAGTCCATAATAGTAATAGATAGTACATTTATTTGAGTTCAAAGATTTATCATATCAATGTAGATATTAAAGGAATAATGGAAAGAAAATAATATGCTCATGCTTTCCTTATAGAAGCAAAAGGTGATGGCTTATTCTTCCTCATAAAAAATTGACGGGGTGCCAAAGAACTACAGATAAGGATCCAAAACCATCATGAATTACAGAGGATTGAAATTTTACCAAGAGGTGGTATCCACTTCTAGTAATAAAATTTTCATTCATGAGAATGAGTTTTTTTAGTTCAGCTACACTAATAACATTAGGTTTTTACTTACCTTTGACCAGCCTTAAAGAAAATTCAGTACCAAGGTTAGCTATTCCCTAGAAGTTCCATAACATGATAATCATTTTAAACTCATGTTGGGGGTGATTTCTCCCTTTTATTTCATAGAAACCTTATTGGGTATACTAGATCTTCTTGGATTGGTATTTGTATATGGTGAAGACATAGAATCAACAACCCCTGCATGTTCTTCTGGTTGCCTACTACCTTTAATCTTAATAGGAGTTTATGTTCCTGTAGATCTAGGTATCTGATGAATCTATGAGTTTGGAATATTATTCATACCTTTTATAGATTCATTAGTTCCATTGATATCCTACTGAGAGGCTGAGACCTATTGCTCGAGCTTCGTACCAAGATCCATCTCATCATGTCTAACAGGTTTCTAGAGGTCTGCATTTAAGTCGAAGGTAATGAGCTCAAACAGGTAATCATTAGATTGAATAATGGAGACAATGGATATTATTTAGTGTTTACTAGTGTGATATATCATAATTCTAAGGATTTATAAGAAAGAATTAATGGATGTGAAAAATTATATAAAATGAATAAAAATATTTTCCTCTTTGTACGGTTATTTTAAATGATTGGATTAATAATGATCAATTTTTGATCATATCATTAATAGGTTATCCAATTAATAATAAGAGGATTAATGATATTATAAAAATAATATTTATTTGTTAAAACCATTCCCATGATCATCCATGTAATACAATGATAAATATAAAAATTGAAGTCAATCATTCCACGGAGGCGGTAGTCCACACATATACATGGTTGAAGATTTCATTTTCCATAGAACAAGATAGATATATAATATTTTTTATCTATTTATAACATAACCTATGTTATAAATACCATACTTATTTATTAAATTAATCATTATGACCCTATGTGTGAGTTTTTTAATGAAAATGAAACATAACAATTTATAGAGGCCGTAATTCAAACACATGTAAGAATGTCATTTTTGTTTTCCTTAAGGGAAAAGAGAAATGGTTGTTAATGGTTAATACATCATCATAATAAAATTTAGTATATAAAAAATAATTATATCATTAAATAAGTTTATTAAATTATAATTCTAAAGGAAATAAAGAAATTAAACAAGTTAAGGAAGAATGATAACTCATGTTGAGAACTTTGAGTTTTCCTTGGAGAATTCCATTGTAAAGAGGATATTAGGATAATATCTTATGAATATAAGATAAAGGATTAGGAATATAACTATAAGGTAATTAAAAATGGTAGGTTTTGATGAGGAAACCTAATTTTAGTAGTGGTATTGAAGGGGTGGTGGGAGACACCTTTTATAAATGAAAAAGGATGACATTTTTTAAATACCCCTAACTTGTTAATAATTGGAAGTTAATCTAAAGGAAAATAGCTCCAAAATTGAGAAATAATTTATTTAGGAAGTGATATATAATATAAATACATTAAACACACTTTAAGAAACAATTTTTTAACAATTTTTATCCTTTTCCCTATGTTAAACTCTTTTAACCCTAGTTTACTCTTATCGTGGTAACTAATTTTTACCTAAGAAATTTATCTTTTATGCATAAAAATAATATGGTATTTATTATATAATTTGAATCTAAAAATTGAAAAATTTAAATACATTCTATTTCACTCAATTTATAAAATTTATATAAATTAATTTTAAATAATAAATGTATAATGTATTAAAAACTATTTCTTTAAAATATATTATTTAATTTTTTAAATATTATATATAGGTTTGTAAAATAAAATAAATATTCATAGATTTATAATTTCACTTATGAAATAAATATTTTTTTTACAATTTTTTTTTAAAATTTCTATTGAAAACTTACATACTAATAATTTAATTAAATTATGGTGATTGTAAAAATGATATGTTGCACTAATCACATTAAAATAAATATTTTCAGAAGAAACCAAAAAATTAATCTTACGAAAAAATTACTATGACGAATCCAAATTTAAATTCTATATTGTTAAATTAAAATTCTAAAATCTATATTTTTAATTTTTCATGAAATTGTAAAATATAATGAAAAATTATTTTATTGGGAAAATTACTCTTTAGAACACAATATATTATTCTTATTATTTTGTACAATTTACTATTTTGTGTTAAAAAATTCCTCATATTAATATATATTAAAGTCAATTTATCATAATTTTCTTATTATTAATAAACATAGTGCATAAAAAGGTTTTTTTGGGAAAATAAAATTCTATGATTAAAATGACCTTATTAGTCATTTTAGCTATACTGATTTAATTTCATTTATATTAAAAGTGATATTTATATTATTTTTTAAAATATTTCTTAAATAGGTTACTAATGTTAATTATGTTTAATTCAATGGATATGTTTTAATTATCATACTTAAATATTTATATTTTATCTAAATATATAACTATTTTGTTCAAGTTTAATGATGCGTGTGAAGCATGATATCAAGGACATTGACTTATTTAAAGGTAATAATTTATGAAAATCCTAGCATGTTAAATTCTCACCCATTAAATAAATTTAATCCCTTTAATTTTAATTATAATAATAGAGTATTTTTTATAGGGAACTTCTAATTAATTATTCATTAAAAGATGATCATGGGTATATTTTCAATTTTGTGTGAGATTTATCTATATAAAATTGTTATAATCAATTTATAATGGGATCTAACTAATTTCTAATTTCACATATAAGTATACTATAGGAATAATAGTAAGTTATATAAGGAATAACTTCCCACCAAACATTAAAATGATTTAATAAAAAACATACCACCATGTGTTTTTATTTTTAACTCAATATACAATATTTTTGGAAATATTCATAACATAAGACATTAACAAATATAGAGTAAAAATTCAATATCTATTTCTTTAGTATTAGTTTTAGGGGCTCATCCTTGTTGAAATGGTTATTGGTGACTATTTCCCTCATTGTCCCTTTGATAAGGGTATTGAGTCACATGATGCACAACTCCCATGCAATTAATGCAAAATAATTTTATAACATCTCTATTTATATTACATCTAAAAGTTTGATAGAATTCATATCTATAATTATAACATATATCTATACTTTTGAAGAAATTTCCCTCATGATTATTCCTATATAATATACATAAATGAAATTAAATATTATTTCCTTCATGATATTCATCCCTTGAACATCCTTGAGACACCGTCCTTTAATTATTTGGTTTCTTAAAGATTTAAACTATTCTCACATGTTTAGTAATATTTAATGATATTTGGTTAAGAATAATCATTAAATTTGTCAATCCATGTCCCATTTCTATGAGTTGATCATTGAGACAATCACTACATTACCCTCACACCCATTTTTAACTTTTTTCATTCTAGATCCATCCATTACTAAATTCAAATGTAGTTAATATATGTGATGAAAAATTAATATAATAATATAATCATGAAAATTTAACCACAAGTTATATGACATTATCATTATATCATGTTATCCTATAGTTATTTTGGAACAACCTATATCACTCTTATTTTAAATTATATAATCTATAGCTCAACCTATATCATTATAAGTTCAACATAAGATAGGATTTTTTGGGTTTTCTCATACAACATAAACCTAATACCTTGAATAAAATAGTAAAAAATTCTTCCATACTTGTTTATAAAGATCATATGATTAACTAAATAATATCCCCCAAGAGTGTCTAGTAAGGAGTGTCGTCTTTGGACCATTCACTATGAACAAGTGTGATGATCGATTCAATGATCAATCAACCTTTTTTGGGGTGATTAACCCTAAATAAATCCATTCTATAGTGGTATAAACCAATAAGTATCCAGAAAGGGATGTAATTTATAGAAGAACCACATGCTCAGGACTTTACCAAAAATTTCAGATGTCATTATATACTTAGACTTATTCGTAGGATATTCACTCAAGTTCTCTTATCCTAATATAGAAATAAAATATATATTCTTAACATAATAATAAAACATTTAATATCCCAAAGTCTTATCTAAACCTTTTTAATTATTATCAACCTTAACCTATCAATACATAAATTATCCTAAAAAAACATCATAATCTCTAATTTCATCTAAATCACTTTCTGATAATAACTATGGCACACAAGACCCACACTCCTAGATCCGATGCTAAAAAAATTACTATACATATTTACTTTGATATAAACTATAGATTACTAAACATAAATATCCAAAAATTATATTACACATAGAAAATATTACATTACATTTATTACCAATATATATTAGGTTTAAATTTTTATCAAATTATGGGAAATCATAAACTAATAATTCAAAATTATTTGTCAACTACATGAGATTTCTTACACTATATAAGAAACTTGTTAATCCATAATGATTTTTTAATATCTTCTATGAATTCTCTACACAATCTATTCTATTATAAATATAACATATACTACTTATCTTCACTACCTGGGGAAATAGAAACACAAATATTGTGGAAGGAATAGATAATTAAAAAATAATTTCATAATCAATAGAAACTAAGAGCATAATATATCCATGGATAAAAATGAAAATAAATATATCACTTGGATAAAAATAACAAAATTTTTGGCAAAAAATTCATAATAATTGAAATATTTATCTTTCCATCAAGCACTCAACCAATACATCATTCTTTCCATCGAGGATGTATTGAAGATATCATTCATGTCATCAATACCATAGTCAAGAAGTCTTATTAAATTGGGTAAGCATAAACCAAATACCCAAATATGTTTGTCTCATGATATGTACAGATACATCGATAGGGTATCTATAATTGGGCCCAACCCATCACTTATTTAAGACTAATTAATTCATTATATGAGATAATGAACAAAAAATACATAATCATCTTTTCCAATAATCATACATATTAGAATAAAAACATATATAACACCAATAATTTTATAAATGTCACAAAAGAGATAACATGATCACAACCCATAATAAGAAATAATTTTTATGGTTTAACATTGTTTAGATAAACTTATTGACTAATCCATAAACATCTATTTTTGGTATATAAAATATGTGGATTTTTAATACCTCATCAATCAATAAATGGACTAAATATTTATGTAATCAACCCTCAAACTAACACCATATAAGAAAAGGGTTTATAGTTAAGTAAATAATTTCCCAAATCAATTAACATATGACATCTAGGTAAACACACCTCTATAAAAGGAATAGAAAATAGTGTATTCAAAAAGAAAAACATTTAAATATAAGTTATGCCTATTCTCGAGGAATGATTAAGAAATGAAAAAGAAGCGATGGATAATATATTTGATATAAAATAAAATTACATGATCAATATAGTGAAATAACAAGAATGTATTCAAAATACAATATCCTTAGGGTAACAAAGAAAATGTAGAAGAATGTTTACAAAGATGTAAAAAAATCGTGCAAAAGAAATCATTAAATGGTATCACATAAGATGGGATAAAGAATTTAATTATTTGATACCACTAGCTCAATCCACAAAATTATGTGTATATATATATATTAGAGAATAAATCATATAACATAATCCTCATAAGTATAATGACCCAAGCTTAAATTATATAGAAATTACATCTTTTTTGAGGAATGTTTCATACATTTCACAAACAAACTCCCAAAGACTGAATTAGTTTAGTGCCTTTAGAAACTTCGAACCCAAATTATAATCTGGTGAAATATCTTTAATGTTTTCAAAAAAGTTATTCTCCTTTGGTATTCCTACATAAAACCATTATTTATAACATATGGAAAAGAAATATATAAAAGGGTGAGATCAGATGCTATGTGAGGGTAAAAAAGGGAGATATTAATCATAAAATAATCATAAAGTATAATTATACAAAAGAGTGATTTGAAAAAATTATCCTATATATCAAATATCATGATATCAGGTCACATAATAAATCATAGATGTTCATAAATAATCAAAGACTATTTTCCATAAGATCATAACATAAGACATGAAATTGTGTCATACATATAAGAATAGAAAATCATGTTCATATTAGTCAAGGATCTCTTCCAAGACCATCCTATCAAAAAAATTCCCTTACTGAATCGATTCCACTCCTCATTCCTGCCCTGTATTACTGAACTGGGTTCACTTCCCATTCATGTCCTGTTTATCTCATGAGATATAAATATATACCCTATGCATTAGAGGGAGTTATATTTCCTACAAATCAATTAATTAGAACCATAAAAATGCGTGACACAAGAACATGCATTATTCATCATATTAAAACCCATAAAAATAAATGGGTTTCAAAAATATCACTCCATCATAATAGTACCCCTATAAGAAAATGGGTTTTAAAAATATCATTATATAATTAACATTAAAAATCCTAGAAATAAAAGGGATAATATCGCTGACAAATATCCCCATGAAAAAATATATAACATCAAATAATTTTATCATAGATGGAAAATAATTTTGAGTGATCACATGAAAATAATTCTAATGGAAAATATCAATCTTTTCTTTGAAAAAGTATTCTTTTCTTAAAATTCCATTAAATTTTTAAATAATTTTTTTATTTGAAAATAACCTTATAATATTTTAATGAAATATTCAAGGAATTAATGCTTAAAAAAAGTGATAAAATCTGTTCATGTATTATATGTTAAAAAAATTCATCTTCTACTTTTTCTAGAAAAAGTTACAAAATACCTCATTAGGAAAACTACAAAAATATTACTTTTAAATCATTGGGTAAAAATTCAAACCTTAGTAAAAAATAATATATCAATTTTAGAAGAATAGTAAAAATAATTTGGAATTTTTTCAAGAAACATGTACATGGAAGATAAATATTAATCAGTAGATACTTAAGTATAAACAATTCCAAATAATAACGCAATTATGAAATTAACCCTGAACTTAAGTCCAATTACCTTTGTATGTATGCAAACCTCTTGTATAATGGTTTAATGAATGTTATTAATTTATACAAGAATCATATTTTTATTTTTGATATTATATATGATCCTATTATATCATTTCATCACCCATTTGTTAAAAATATTTCATTATTATCCTTATTTTGGGTGTTAATTGTTTCATTTTCCTATGCATATTTTGTCATATAAGTCCCGGTTCTTAGAAATAGTATATAGTTAAGTATTATAAAAAATTATATTAGGGTAATATATATAATATTTATTAATTATATAAATATATATAGTCATTATTTAATAGTGAACATGGAAAATGAATCGCATTTCATAATGGAGATTGTAGGCTGTACGCACACACGAGCGATGTTATCATTACCATAATGGTAAAACAGTATGGAAGTTTATGGTGTATATATTTTTAAAAAAATCAATATCATGTTATAATTATTATATATATATATATATATATTATTTCCATCATTATACCTATCCAAATAAAGTGGTGATGAAAAACAGATTATAGCATGACGTGGAGACGATAAACCGTACGTATGCATGCATGATGCTTTCAATTTTCACAAGATGGATAAAAGGTGGAATATGGTTATTTCATAATAGTAATTAAATATCATAATATAGGTGATAAATTATTTAATAATTAATAATGTAATAAATACATGAAGAGGAAGTAGAATAAAAAATAATTTTGAAAGAATCAATAAAGACAGTTACCACTTCTTGAGAGAACTTCTTGTAGATATCTTATTAGGGACACCAGGGTTGGTATTTTGAGAATAAAAAAACCTCTATAATTTTTATAGGTTAATTTATAAGATAAATCGGTAGGATATGGTCTATTTTTAAGGATAAAAGTCATGTGAATATGTGAGGGAGGTGGTGTCCTTTTATAATTTAGGTGAGGGGCACTTTTAAAATTCCTCAAAAGATTAAATTATAATATATTAATTTTCTATCGAAATTCGACAAAATGAAAAAGTATTTTAAGATAGTATAGTATATGGTATTAATTAAATAAATTAATAATATTTATACAAGTCTTGGTGTCATTTTAAATGTTATACGTTTTATTTACCCCTTGTTTAGTTATTTTTGACCGTAACTATGGTAACCCTTATTTTAATCACAAAGGGTTAATAATTTCACTATAAATTTAAAAATTCCACATAAATGGATATTTTATTATTTCTAAACTATATTCAGTTTACATGGTCTATGATATGATTTTTATTATTTTTATATAATTAAATAATATATTATCTTGAAAAATAATCATAAATGTCAATTTAGAAACTATTGTTTTAATTTGACCTAAAATACATACACAAATGTGGGAATTGAAATATAATTATTTAAAAATTATCTAATATTTCATATAGATCTATTAAATTCATTTAAGAAATTAAATAATATAAATTATATAAAAATTAATATTTTTAAAAATATTTATTTTATTTTTTGTTAATTAAATAAATAATGTATTTAGTATTCTGCAAGAACTTAATTTAAATATTTAACATAAAAATATAAAAATAAATTTTTCTAATGAAAATAATTTAATTTAGATCAAAATATAAATTTATTTTCATTCATATCCTGATTTTATCCCTATGTGTAAACATAAAAGATATTAAATATAATGAGAGAGACATTTTGTAACTATCTTTGATTTAAATAATATATATGACATTTTCATGGAAAAGTGAATATTAAATAAATTCAATTATAGAATAAGGTGATAAATTTATAATATTATTAACAAAATAACTTTTCAGGAAATTTTATGCCATGGTTATACCCTTATAATTTTGTTTTAACCCTTATTTATTCCCTTTAACTCTTACCGTAACAACATGTGTTTTTACTATTTGAAGGTTAATATAGCTACTATAAAAATAAAACAAAACCATAAATGGAGAATTGATTAAATTTTTATAATTATCCAAATCACTTGGAAGAATTTAATATTTTTAAAAAAATTTATATCTTTTAATAAAATATTATATCATTTAAAACATTTTTAATGTAAATTTTGATACTATTCATTACTTGGACATTTAAAAAATCTGAAACCAAAAAGATAAATTAGACATAATATTTTATTATATCCATAACATATCAAGGTATTAAATAAAATTATTTTTTTGACATCAATTATATCATATTATATTTATTTTAGTATTTTTAATATCATTTATTTAATATTTCAATTAGTAAAATAATTACTAAATCAACGTTGTGTGAGAATTTCAGGTAATTATTTTTCGACTAAAAATTATAAATAAATTACCATGATACAGATAAATATGTAATATTTCCAAATAAAGTATATTTTTGAAGATATATTCTATTTATCTCTATATTAAAAATACTATACTTATAAAAATTAATAGTAGGATAATTTTTAACATTCTTTTATTATAATAATATCAAAGTTATTTTCGTGGAAAAGTGTACATTAATTAAATAAATTTAGAAAACTATTTTTTAAGGGTCAAATTACTTTCATCAAATAATGTTTTATAAAGTTTTAGGGTTATTTTATTACCCTTATCACAATATTTTATAAAATAAATTACCTAATTTACCCATTATCAGGGCAACTAAATTACCAATGTAATTATTAATATTTGTAAAAAAATTAAAGGGACCTGTTTAATAAAATTTTACCTTATAATTTAAAATATCAAATATATTTTTCAAAATTCACTTATGATAATTTGAAGAAATTAATTAAATATTAATCCCACAGACAGGAAGAAACATAATATTTTTAATGTAAAATTGTTTAAATGTTTGGAATATTTTTATTCCCAATTTAAATGAAATAAATTGTATTAAATGATATAAAATTTATATAATTATAATTTAAAACCAATAAAAAATATAATTTAACACTATAAATTATTTTGAGGAAAAATTTGTTTTAAATTCAATATTTTCACTATTGATCAAAACATAAAACATATAAGAAAATTCAAAAAATTAAACCGAAGTAAATTTTGATATTTAACATTAAAATAAGAATTATATTTTTTAAAAAAATGTGAAAACGTTTTGAAAAATATATTTAAAATAAGTGCACATCAAAAGGTGATAAAACGTCATTTAGAAAAATACTTCTTTTTTAAGCATAAAATTGGAATTATTTTTTTATCATGTATATACAAATAAGATGAATGTTTAAAATTATATTTAATATTATATATATATATCATTACTATAATATAACAATATTTATTTGTTTATTTTATTGATATAAAACCCACTTGTTCAAATTTAAATAGTTTTTTATGAAAATATTTCATTTTAATTTCAAAATGGTATTACATGTGTAAAACATACTTTCAGAATTTAGTTAATAACATTCACACATTCCATTATAATTGGAATGTTATAATTGTATTTTTAAAATAATTAAAATAATAAAATGATGTTTTATAAAAACTCAGTGTTGCATGTAACGCAAGCTAAGTCGGTATTGTATGTAGCGCAAGATTAACATAGTGTAACGTACAATGAAAGATATTAAAGAAATAAAATTATCTAAAAATATTTTTTATAAAAATATTGTAGTGTTACATTGTACACCACATAAAATGAATTTTTCTCTCTAAGGTTTTCAGGGTCATCAGTGTATTAATATATGAAAGTTACTTTCCTAGAAACCCATATCTTAAAATGAATACTAAAACTTATCCTTTAAAAAAAATAAAAACTAAGTTGGAACCCTAAAATTTATCAAAATTTACTAATAAATAGCTTTCTAAATAGAAGAACATATGTAAAAACTGAAAAAACTGACATGGAAGATAGATCTAACTATCAAGTTATGATAGAGAGTGATAGAGAACATGGTCAGAAGAAAGTTAACAATCACAAAGACATAAATATGTGATGATTTAAGGGAATATTTGATGCATCAGAAAAAAATGTATTAGGATAAAATTTTAGTTTTAATATCTTTTCCCTGTAGTTTAATAGTTTTCTTGAGAATAAATACTTACTAGATTTCATTACATTTCATAAGCACAATCACATTATTTTTTTTCTTTGATAAATTTCCATGTTATCATTTATTCCAAGGAAAGAAGATGAATATTTAATTCCGGAATAAATAGAAGGTCATGATATTCATAAATATGAATATAGGATATTCCATTTATATTTAGTTATCATTAAAACAAAAATGTTGACACAAGTTATCAAATTTGAGAAAAATCTCATATGGAGAGATAACACTTTAATCTCTAAAACCTTATCCACATTTTAACGTAAAAAATTTCAAAAATGGTTACCTTTATGATCCTTCAAAAAGATTTAAATCCTAAAATTTATAAATAAAGTCTCTAAATTTCCAAAATAAACTTATCATTAATCTCCCAAACAACTTGAAGTATCTCTTAATAGAAACACACCAAAACATGTTAAAACAATTATCATATATATTCTCTTGAAACATTGTAATGACCTAAATTACCATAAAACATTATTAAAAACATGAATTCATTTAAAATTTAACACTTTCATTATACCATAAATCTAAATATTATATAAACTCAATCCATAATATCATAAAACACATTTTCTTAATATCAGTCACAAGGTCTTTAATAATATCCCATTTATTTTATCACAATCAGAAAAATCTTTATATCATTATCCCAACATCATGAACATATTAAGGGTTATTCTTCCCTTAATATTGTGTTCTAAAAATATATAATCTCAACACATAAATCACTTTTCAAGGTTACCTATACCATTCAACATATGATTTAAAATCCTTAAGGATATCCTAAAGTAGACCAATCATTAGTTGTTTAATTTTTCTATAATACCATAAAAGTACTTCTAAAACATTACATAAATAGACAATAATCACACCAATTAATTGTCGTACTACACATATCCAATATTGATCTCATGTGATTTCCCATTTTGATTGGATTTAAGTGGTTTCTGATTTCGATCATCAATGTTAACCCTTATATTTGAGTACTAATTAGCATAATTCCCATTTTACTTGCACTTGAATCATTGAAGTGTGGGGGGTTCATTTTGTGTATCTTTATCTCTATTCCCATAATTATCTAACATCATACCATTACTTAAGAATTTATTTTATAGATGAATTATCATTCAACACTTGAAATTTTTTTCAATTCCCTTTTGACAATCTCCAATATGGTTCTTTCCACACTTTGATCATAAAGAAAATATCATATTATTTTTACCATGGTTTTTATATATTTATTTAAACTCAAAATTCCATTTCTTGTCAAAACCGTGAGATTGATATGTAACAACAATTTAAATTTTCTCCTTGATAGAACAATACAAAATTTCTTCCTAGATACTAAATTCTTTTATGGATAATGACCTTTAATGACTTAGTTTTAAGCCACTAAAGAATCGATCAACCTTACTTTCAGTTGTATAATAATTCCAAAATCATACCTCAAAAGTCTTGTAAAATGTTTGTCATAGGTACCAATGGATTCATCATTCTTTAGATTAAGATTAAATAATTCCTTCTCAATATTCATACAAATAATATGAGGAAAGTACATATTGAAAAATAAGTTTTTGAACTAATCTCATTCTAGGGAATAAATTTCACTTTACTGCCTCATATTATTGATTAGAGTCCACCACCGGTCCACTTCAACTTCCAAATAGTAAATATCCAAACTGAATTTTTCATGTTTTGAACACTGAATAGTAGAAAATATATTTTTAATGGTACCAATCCATTGTTTAGTAACAATGGGATTAGAAGACCCCCTAAAAGGAGGTGGAAGTTTCCTAATGAAGGAATCAACAGAAAGTCATTCCCTTGTATGCTTATTGTGAATTCAATAACAATTTATAGTTTGTGTGAGTATAGAGAAAAGATTTTATATTCCATATTCCATAAAATCTTCTTTCCTAGGAGGATAATTATTACATTTCCCATCACATTTTGTATTAACGTGGTTCCTTTGGGTTCCATCCATTGACTAAAACCAAATGTATAGTGTGATTAACACTAATCATAGTTGGAAAACCACATAATCAATGGAACACACGTTAAATATATATCATTTTAGGTTTAATATTAGGTTATCCATGATCATTACCAGAATAATAGGATTGTAAATTATACATATACTTACCCTTAGTTATCTTACTAAGGTTTTATCATCCGAGTTTCCAATAGTTGACTAAACCTATGATCTGATACCAAATATAATGAACCAAAAATATTGTACATAGAAATCACATCATTTTTCAGGAATGTTTCATAAATTACACAATCACATTTCTAAAGACCGTATTAGTTTATTTACTTTTTAAACATGGAACCCAACTTCTAATCTGGTGAAATATCTTCATTATTTCCCACAAATATCTTCCCCTTTAGTATTCCTACTTAAATCCATTATTTATAACCAAGGTAAAATAACCCTTTAAAAAGGGTGATCTCAGATTATTAGTAAGGGTAAACAAAGGAGATATCAAAAATAACATAATTATAAAGTATTATTATATAAATATAATGTTTGGAAATCATATCATGTATATCAATGATTATGATATCGTGTCATGGAATAAATATTATAAGTTTATAAACAAAAAAATAATATATTCCATTAGAGAAATAGAGAATACGTGAAATTTTTTCAAACACATAAGCATAGAAAATAATTTTTAATATTATTCAAGGATCACTTGAAAGACCATCATAGTAGAAAAAGTCCCTTATTGAACAGAGTTCACTCCTTGTTCCATCCCTGAATTATTGAACTAATTTTACTTCTCATTACAGTCCTGTATATCTCAAAAGATATAAATCTTTTCCCATTGTACTGGAGGTAGATAGAGGTCCCACCATTAAAATAATTAAAATCATAAATATGTGTTCCATAATAACATAAATCATTCATAATATAAGAACCTATAAAATTAAATGGGTTTCATATACATCATTCCATCATAACATAACCCATTCAAAGATTTTTTTTAAATATCATTCCATCATAAACATAAGACAACCATAAAAATAATAGGGATAGTATCCTTGAAAAATCTCCCCATTAAATCATAGATAATATGAAATAATTTTATCTTATATGCAATGTTATTTTTGTAATCACATGAAAATAATTCTAGAGGAAAATATCCTTTCATCTTTGAAAATGTTTTAATTTTTAAAATGTCATGAAATTTCAAAAGAAAAAATTTCATTTGAAAATAGCCTTATAATATTATAATAGAATATTTAAGAAATTAAGGTGTCATGTATAAAAATATGTTCATTCCATACAAGTTAAAAAACATTCATCTTATACTTTTTCTGGAAAAAGTCACAAAGTACGTCATTATGAGAACTACATAAAAAAGTATTTGAAGTAATTTAATAAAAATTAAAACATAGATAAAAATGAATTTAAAAATTGTGGAGGAATAGTAAAAAAAAATTAATACATTTTTTATAAATATGTACAAGGAAGAAAAATATTCCCTAGTGAAAACTTACGTATAAATAATCCCTAATAATAATGAGATTGTGAAATTAACCCTTACCTTTGGTCTTATTTACATTATACGTATCTAAAAATCATGTATAATGGTTTAAATAATTTTATTAATTTATACCAAATCCATATTCATATTTATTATATTATATATGATCCTATTATATCTTTTTATGATTTATTTGTTAATAATATTTCATTATCACATTTCTTGGGTGTGTTAACTACTTCATTTTCCTATGCATATTTTGTCGAATAAGTCCCATTTATTGTGAATAAGATATAGTTAAATAATATAAATAATGATATTAAGATAATATATATAATATTTATTCATTACATACATATATATAATCATTCTTGAATGGTGAACATGAAAAATGAACCACATCTTGTCATGGAGACGATAGGCCACACGTATGCACGAGTGATGGTATCATTCCATAAATGGTAAAAGGATAAGTAGGTTGACGGTGTAAATATTTTTTCTATAATAAATATCATGTTATAATAATTATATTTATCAATTATTTCAATCATTATCCCTATGAAAATAATGTGGTGCTGACAAACATATTGCACTACGAGGTGAAGAAGGTAAGTCGTGCATACACACACATAGCTATTTAGCTTTTAGTTGGGTGGATAAAAGATAGAATATGGTTATTTAGTAATCATAATAACATATAATTATATATTGTATACTATATTTATTACTTTATAATTGAAAAAACACATGAATAGTATATAGAATAAGAAATAATTTTGAAAGAGTCGGTAAATACGATTACCTTTTCTTCGACAAACTTCCTTTATATATATTCTTAGGGACACTGGGGTTGGTATTTTGAGAATACCATTACCTCTAGAATTTATATAAGGGACATAAGAAGAGAAATTTTGTGGGAATGTTTTAACTTTAAGACTTAATGTGATATGAATATGTGATGGAGTGGGTGTACTTTTAAAATTGAGTTGAGGGGTACTTTTGGAATTTCTAAAAAGATTAAATTATAATACATTCATTTTCTACCCAAATGACACAAAATTAACATTTCTTCGAAGATAAGAAATTATAATATTTAAATAAAATTAATTAATATAACTTATACAAGTTTTGGTTTAATTTTTAACCTTATATTTTTTATTTTCCCCTAGGTTAGTTATTTTTTATCTTAATTGTGGTAACGATTATTTTAATCATAAAGGATTAATAATGTTAATATAAATATAAAAATCCATCATGAATGGAAATTTTATTATCTTTTAACTATATTTTCATTCAAATGTTCAAATATATTATCTTTATGAATTTTATATAATTAAATAAAATATTATTTCTATAAATCATCATTAATGTCAATTTTGAAACTATTCATTTAATTTGACTTCAAATATATCAAAAAATTGGAATTTAGAATATAATTATTTAAAAAATCTTTAATATTCATTATATATATACTAAATTCATTTAATACATTAACTACAAATAATTATATCAAAAATAATATATTTAAAATAATTTTATTTATTTTTATTTTAATTAAATAAATGATGTATTTAGTGTTTCGTTAGAATTTATGGTAATTATATAACTTATAAAAATTAAAAATAAATTTAGATAATGAAAATAACTTCATTTATATCAAAATATAAATTTATTTTCATTAATATCTTGATTTTATCGATATGTGTACAGATAAATGATACAAAGTGAGTGACCTTTTGTAACTTTCTTTGAATTAAATAATATAAAGGACATTTTCATTGAAATGTGCCTATTAAATAACTAAAATTTGAGCCTAATGTTACAATGGTAAAATATTATTAATAAAATAAATTTCATTACTAAGTTTAGGTCATGGTTATACTCATATATATTTTCATTAACCCTTATTTAATCCATTTAAATCTTACCGTGAAAACATGTGTTTTTAGTTTTTGATGGTTAATACAGTTACCGTAAAATGACAAAAAACCCATTAATGGATAATTTATGTCATATTTAGAATTATAATAACTACTTTTCTAGATTAAATATTTTTGATAATTTTAAATCATTTAATAAAATATTATTTATTTTAAATAGTATTAATTTCAATTTGATACTATTCATTACTTTATTTTTTAAAAATATCAACATAATAAGATAAATTCTAACAAAATATTTTATTACATCCATAACATATTTATTTTACAAAATTAGTGGGTGAAATTAATTATATCATTTTTTACATTTTTAATATAATTTATTTGATATTTCTATAAATAAAATAATTATCATATTAGAATTTTATGAGCATTTAAGGTAATGATTTATTCTCTAAACATTAAAAATAAATTAACATGGTGTATATAAATATTTTATACTTTTAAATACTATTTATGTTTGAATATATCTTCTATTTATATCTATATTAAAATTATTATACTTATAAAAATAAAGAGTCTAACATTATGTCACTTTCTAAGATTTTAATAATATCAAAGTCATTATCATGGATAGGTGCCCATTAAATAATTATATTTAGAAAAATAAGTGTTACATTTATAATTAAAATCATCTAATAATATTTTGAAAAGTCTTAGGACCATTTTATTGTCTATATCACATTATTTTATTTAACCTAAATTATCCAACTTAAACTTTATCATGGTAACAAATGTACCAATGTTACTATTAATACTAGAAAAAAATAAAATGGAAATATTTAATAAATTTTAAATTTCTTATTCCAAATATGGAATGATTTTTTCCAAATTAAATTCAAATAATATTTAGAAATTAACTATAAATTAATCTCCCAAATGAGTTGAAAAAACACGTTTTTAATGTAAATGTGTTCAAATGTTTGGAATGTTTTTATATCCAATTTCAATGTTAAATTGATTAAAATAAAATAAATTGGATTTAATTATATAAAATTGATCTAATTATACTTTAAAACCAATCAAAAATATAATTTAACAATATATATTATTTAGATGAAAAAGTTACTTTCAATTCAGTATTTTCACTATTCATTAAAACATGAATCATATCAAAGAAATACGAAAAATTCAACCAAATTAAATTTAGAAATTACAAATTTAAATAAAAATCATATTTGGTCATATATAATTTATAAAGGTGTCAAAAATTATATTTAAAGAAAGTGAACCATCAAAAGGCGATAAAACTACTTTTAAAAAAATACAGTTTTAAGCATTAAACTGGATTTATTTTTATATCATGTTTAAAACACATAGGATGAATGATAAAAATTAAATTTATTATTTTATATATTTATTAAATTACTATAATACAACAATATCTATTTATTTTTTATAAAAAAAACTTGTGCACATTTAAATAGTTTTTTTTTAAAAAAATATTTCCTTTTATTTTTAAAAGGGGGTTGAATATGTAAACCACACATTCATAATTAAGTTAACAACATTCATACTTCAAAATTTAAGGGAGAGGTTATACTTTTATTGTTTAAATAATTACAGTAATAAAACAATGGTTTGTATAAACTCACAGTTTCGTGTAATGCAAGCTAAGCCGGGGTTGCGTGTAGCACACACATAACATGGTGTAGTGTGAAATGCAATCTATTAAAGAAATAATATTATTAAATATTCCATTTCATCAAAATCATGAGGTGTTAAAATCAGTGCAAATAATTTTTTATATGGAAAGAAAAATTATGTGAAAACTTTAAATAGCGTTTAGAAAATATTTTTAACATAGAGATAAAATACAAACTTACATTTCACTTGTAAAAATAAATTTTGAGAAGGTGAAGTTAAAGATTTTGAAAACTTTTATATCTTAAAAATAAAATCCAATAATGGAATCTTAAAAATTATATAAATTAGTTTATATTAAATTTGGATTTAGGGATAAAACATTTGACTATGAAAGTGAACTTTTTTAATACTTTGAAATTACCTTTGTTGAAAACCCATACTACAGAAAGGGTAATAAAAAATTATTTCTATTAAAAACTAATTTTCTTGAAAATGATAATTAATTACGATATAATAAAATATTTTGGTGGGAGAACCAAATCATGGTAGAACAAATTTCAAGATAAAACATTTTAACTTAAACAAAGGATATTTGTGCTATCGATATCCCTAACGAGCAACATAGTCTATAAGGTATGAAACTTTTAAAAAGGATTTTATGTGGTTACAATTTAAATCCATAGAACATAGTGAGATAATATCACATAATACAATGAAGATTATAATACCAAACTTATATGAAATAATTTCAAGGGAATGATCATAACTCAAAGAAAGAATGTTGAGTTACAAAAAATATTCACTATTGGGCTAACAGTTGAATCAAGAAAAATTTATAGAATAGGATATGATTTGGATTATTATATACAGTTAAATAGATTTTTTTGAGTGATACATCCATTGGAAGTAAATACACCATTCAATTAAAATACGGTGCAAAAAATGTGTTTGTCTCACAGAATTAGAGCTGAGGCCAAGAAAACCCTTATGACTTTAGAAACATTCAAATAAAAACCCTTTGAAGGTTAAAATTTAAAACAGAACATTATGTACCATGAAAAAGGATAAATTAATTATATAAAATATTAAAGGATAAGTAATTAGACCATATAATAAAAAAAATGGTGTATAACATGAACTTGTCTCAAGGTATTGAAATTTGGGACAAAGAACCCCTTACTATTTGTCATGTCTTCAACGAATACACTTTAACATCCAGTATAGAAAAATTAACCATATTAATCAACTAATTAAAAAACTTACTCATATTTATTCCCATTTATACGCTTTATTTATAATCATTATCTATATTAATTCTTGTTAGTTATTATGTTTTTTCTAAATCAGATGTAAGTAATCTTGATTATTTCGAACTATTTGAATAAAAATAGTGTTGTTATATAATTTTTTTATATAGTTAAAAATTAAAATATCCATTTAATATAAAAGAATTTATGTAACATGATAGTTATAAAGGTTTAATTTCATTCCATGGTATTTTTGGTTACAATTAATGAATATCAAATTTACAATTATCATGTTTTGGTGATTCTTAGCCAATACAAGGTGTTTTATAAAATAATGGGTTTAATAAGAATGATAGAAATACATAACAAAAAAAATTATTATTTACATATTTATATCATATAATATCATTAATTATGTTCATTTAGTCATCCATGACATAAATTCATAGAATTGTTTAAGTATGAGTTGAAACCGACTACAACCTGATCATAAAATGACTAATGGATCCCGATTTGAGTGAGGATGGAGTGCTTGGATTCTCTCTCGTGATGCCTAGGATTTACTCTTTTCAATCTCACTGAGAAACTTGAATATTAATATATCTTTTGGGATGGTAGGCTTCGATCCTGAATGGGAGAAATACTGTGGAGGGCATGGAGTCACATCACAAAAAGTTCAAACTCTTATGGTGTAAAGACCCAAGGGGATTTCATTTCTTGAAGCTCTTAAGGGAACATATATGAAAAATACGAACTTGTCAAATCCTTCACTCTGTAAGAAATTGGAACATGGACGCTTTGCCATCGAAGCCGATCCAGATGATCTGTAACAATGAAAAAACATTTGTAAATACTGTATTATGGGTTGTATCTCTTATAAAAAAGGTGATAATCCATGGTCATCATCAAAACTCAAATTAAAGATAGCGCACATTTGAGGTTTTATAGACTGGAAACTTTTCCATATTAGCCATGGATATTTCCATATCTTTCTAAATTTACAGGCTGATTTAAATCGGGTGTGGAAGTTAGGAAATGTTCCACTCAAACTTGGTTTGTTTAGAATTTAAGAATGGGACTTTTACTTCAACCCGCATACATTCAAAAATAAAATGGCATAGGACTGGGTGAGGCTACACTATCTGAACTGGTTATTCTGGCATCCAAATATCCTTAATGACATCGCCTAATTCATTGGAACACCTCTAAAGATTGATCGAATAAACCTCAATGCTGAGCTTGGGACCTATGTGAGAGTTATGGTAGAGGTGAACATGGAATCTAAGTTGCTGGAAACTATCTCTTTCACTAATAATGAATAAAAGGCAGTCGTAAAGCTAGAATATAATGGCAGACCACCGTTTTGTGAGATCTGCAAAATAGTTGGACATTCTTTATTGAATTTAAGAGTCATGAAAAGTCAGGTTGAACAACCAAGGGAAGAGGATTGGACTAAAGTTTGGATGAAAATGAAATATAAGGTTTTGGCCCTTGAGAAAGATGAAACACCAAATAAAAAAGATGAAATATGGGAGAAGAAAGCACATCATGTGGGGGAGAACTCTAGTAAAAATTAGACTGTTCTGGTTGACGAGGAAGAAAATGCTGACATTGAGAAAGACCCCATGGAGGAGTGGGAAAGGGTGGTTCTAGACACTTTTGAGTAGCCTCAATATGCTCCGGTTGCTGAGGATCCAGTCACATCCAGCCCTCTGGATGCTGATCATAATGGCCAAACTCTCATGGAGGATGTTATAAGGAATGCAGGTGGTTACCTGTCAGTACATGTGGTCCCTGTTTTACCTCATATGATTTCAGAATGTGACTTGAGATTGGATTCTAGAAATCTCCCCAAGGAATCTTCTAGTTTGGTGCAGGTCATGGCTATCATAGTGGTATCTTCACAAGATCTGGATAATCAGCCTCTGGAGCTATCAAGGGGAAGCCCACTAGTTACACCCTTGAAATACAATGCTTTTGGAATTATTCATAATACTGAAATCAAAGGTACTTTTAATGAATCTCCTGTTTCCTCTAAGGGTAAGGAGGGAAAAAATCCAGTCCAACCTCTACTCAAGACGTTAGAATATCAAAGAGGAGGAAGGGATTGGGTGGTGCTAAAAATGAGAGTTCTAACTCCAAACATAGGTTCCAATGAATATATTTTTTTTTGTAATTGTTAGGTTATTTATATCTCTAACACCCCTACTCTATTGAAAATATTTATTATGAATCACAAACCATTTTTTTCTATTTATGAGCCTAAAATAAATTTCTATTCAAAATATATGCATCTTTGTGATTATGGTTATAGGTTCCTAGGTGCTTGAAAGAAGGGTACTAATATTGAGTCTCTTTTCGTTTTTTATCATTCCTCTTTGTAATCGATTAGTGCTTTTAAAATTACTAAGAAAATTTTTACTTCTGAATTTATCTATGAATTTTTACATTCTTATTGCACTATGATCTATGCTAAAAATTAATACCAAGATCGTAGACCCCTATGGCATGACCTTAGTGTTTTAGCTAACAACATTCAAGATCCTTGGTTTTTGATTAAGGATTTCAATGCGATTCTCATATACAGTGAAAAAGTTAACCTATCTCACTCTCCTATCTCCTCTATAGAGTTTAAATCTTTGATCTATGATTGAAATTTTATTGAGATTAATCTTATGTGAGTTAAGTACATTTGGTATAAAATGAACTACAACCGGGTGGTTTCTAGTAAGCTTTATAGGGCCTTTTCTAATATCTCAGCCCTTGATAAATGGGACTGCATTTTGAGTACAACTTTGGCTAAACATATCTCAGATCATCATCCCATTCTGGTCACTCTCTCAACTAAAAGCTTTAAGCTCACCCTCACTTTAAAATTTAATAATGCTTGGAGTGTCGATCCTGATTATGGTAACATCATAAAAATCTCTTGGGAAAGTATGATCCATAACAATGATGATTTTTCCAGTCATAGTAAATTAAAACACCTGAAGAGATGTATTAAAAGTTGGAGTAGAATAAAGCATAAGCAACTTGACAATGACATTTCCCCCCTTGAAAAGGAACTTATTCAAATCCAGAATTCCAATACCATTTCTGATTTCACTTTGGATCCTCAACTTGAACTCAATGCATATATTAAGCTCAAATCTCTTCTTATGAATAAAGATAACATTCGTAAGAAAATTTTCAAAACTAAATGGCTTTCAGATGGTGATATAAATACAAAATTCTCTAACACACTTCAAATAATTAGGAAAGTATATAGACCTACCTCCTTTCTCTAAGATGAAGATACTATCATTGAATCTGAGGATGCGATTGTGAATCATATGGTCTCCTATTTTTATAATTTGTTCAATGGTCCAGATGTTAACACGGATCTCATTTCTGATATAATTCCAACCTTGGTGACTGAGGATGAAAATGACTTTCTCTCAAGATTCCCCCATGAACATGAAATAAAGGAACAAATGTTTAGCCTTAGTTCTGATAGTTCCCCAGGTTCAGATGGTTTCAATAATGGATTCTTTCAGTAATACTAGGAGATAATTTAGTGGGATGTCTACAAACCTGTTAAAACATTCTTCTCCACTTGTGCTCTTCCTCATGGTATCAATGCTCAATTTCTTACTTTAATCCCTAAAGTGGATAATTCCTCTGAGATTCTTCTTTTCCATCCAATTGCTCTTATCAATACTCTTTATAAAATTATTTCTAAACTTCTTGCTAATATAATTTCTACCATTTTTAATAAAATTGTTTCTTGGAATCAATTTGGTTTTATCGAAGGTTGGTCTATTCAAGACTGTATCTTTCTTGCCTCAGAATGCAATAATACCCTAAATAAATCCACCAGAGGTAGTAATGTTGCAATCAAGATTTAAATTAGGAATGTTTTTGATACCATTGATTGGACTTTCATTTTCAAAGTGATCAAGTCTTTTGGTTTCAATGATACTTTTATCAATATGATTAAAACCTTATTTAATTCGGCCTTTATCTTTGTTCCTATCAATGGTTCCCCTAAGGGCTTCTTTAAATGTAATAAGGGTGTTAGACAAAGGGATCATCTCTCTACCATTTTTTTGCAATACCTGAATATTACTTAAGAAAAATTTTCACTCGTCTTTTGAAAAAGAAAGATAAAACATATTCTGGTAGGAACATAAACATGACCACCCATCTTTTATATGATGATGACATCATTCTGTTCGTTCAAGGAGATAAAAGGAATATCTGGAGTCTTAAAAGTGCCCAGTATCATTACAAAGAAGTCTTAGGCAAATCTATAAGCTGGAACAAATCTTTGTTGTTCTTTTGGAAAAACATTTCTGCCAACAGAAAAGGTAATATCATTAATTATTTAGGCATTAAGGAAGGCTCCTTCCTTTTCACCTATCATGGAGTGCCTCTCTTTTAGGGTATGACTAAATTCAATTACATCACTAAAATTGTGGATAAAATCATCAGTCATCTCTCATATTATAAAGGTAAATCCCAACATACAACCGAAATAATTTGTCTTGTGAAATCCACAATTGTTTTGAAAATGGTTTACTCACTAATGGTTTATAGTTGTCCCACTGGTTTACTTAAAAAAATTAATGTTTGCATTAAAAACTTTGTTTTTACTGGTAGCATGCTTATGAGGAAACTTGTGACCATTCTTTGGAACACTTGTTGTAAGCCCTTAGATAAGGGTGGTCTGGGCGTTAAAAATCTTCATCTTTTAAATGATTCACTTCAGGATAGACTCACATGGAGGTTGCTTCAAAACAACTCTAACTCCAATGATTTTCTCCATAACAGATTCATCTCTAAAATTAAGAATGGGAATTTGAATTATATCTCTTCTTCCATATGGCCGTGTATTAGACAATCCTTTACCAACATTATGAGAAAATCTAGATTGATGGTCAGTTCTGATTCTTCCATGAATTTCTGGCTTGATAACGGGATTGGTGCGCCTTTAATTGACATGTTAACTTCCACTAAGCATCATGTGAACACAAACTCTTCTATAAGGTATGTTCTTAACACTCAAAACATTTTCCTCCCTGATAAAATTTGTAATATCATTGACAACTATCCCTATTCTAACTATGATGATTTCCTCATATGGGAGCCTACACATAATGGTGTTCTTGATTCCAAGAGTTTTTATAATAATAACTTCCTTGCCTCTAATTCTAGTTTTAGTTGGTTGAAATATTTTAGAATTCCATTAATTAGGCCCTCGAGACTAACTCTTATTTGGCACCTTGGGCATAACAGAGTCCCCACTAATGTTTGTCTACAATATTTTGGCATCCAAATCTTCTCAAAATATCACATTTGAAACCATCATAGAGAAGATACTAATAAATTGTTTCTTTATTGTGCTATAGATTCATCTCTTTGGAATTATGTGTTTGAATTTTTTGGTTGCATATGGTTACTTCTTGAATCAATTAGCTCACAACTGCAGCATTGTGTTGACTTTGATGCTTCTCATCAAATCAAGATTCTTTTTTTGGCCGTTGTGGCTGAGCTTCTCCATGTGATTTGGTATGATAGAAATAACATTCTACATAATACTTGCTCATCCAGGAATGATACAGGTCTGACGTGAATTCTCATTTCCATTCGTGATGCTTCCACCACTCATAAAGCTTTCTACGACAACTCTGTTCGAGACTTTGAGATCCTACACCATCTTCGGACTTCTGGGCTCTGTAGGCCGCTTAGACGGTCTTTTGAGTTATTTTGGAAACTTCCACATCCGGGATGGGACAAAGTGAATGTCTATGGTTGTTCCAAAGGAATCCTGGGACTAGAAGGTTGTAGAGCTATCTTCAGAGACTTTCATGGTCATTTCCATGGCTGTTTCTTTGGAGGTTGTGGTACGACCTCGTCACTAGAAGTAGAGATGCTGGGTGGGATCCATGTGGTGGAATTTTCGAAAAAAGGATGGAAAAATATTTGTAATGAAATTGATTCAACCACTATTGTCTAGGATATTTCGAAAGGGGTGGTGCACCTTGCATGTCCTCTGACTACATGTTGGATGAGTTTTCTTTCCTCGCTCATGGAAATAAACTACATCATCACCCATGCCTTCCATGAAGTAAATATGGTTGCTGTTGCTATTGAAAATAAGGGAGTCAACCAAGATATTACATGGAATGAAAACTTTCCTGTCAATATGCTTCATTTTTAAGAGAAAGACTGTAATAAAATTCCAACTATTAGACTCATGTATCCCTTTCTTTCAATAAATTGTGCCTTGGTCTCTAACTGAGGCACCACCTTCTTAAAAAATGACTAATGGGTCATTATGTGGGGTTTTGGTTTTAATATAATTATACAATAATAATAATGATATTTTTTAATGATTATTAGTGTGATATATCATAATTTTAAATAATTATAAGAGTAATTTATTGACATAAATCATTACATAACATGAATACAACATTTTTTCTCATAATACAATTGTTTTAAATAATTTAATTAATAATGATTGTTTAAGGATCATATCACTACTAATTCCTATAATTTTTCATAGAAAACCTTATTTATATCATATAAATAATATCTATCTATTAAATTCATTCTCATGATGCTCTATGTAAGGCAGTTATGAAAATAAGAAAAGTAGTCAATCGTTCTATGGAGGAGGTAGTCCACTCGTATGTATTGTTGATGAATTTTTCCCATAAAAAGAGATAAATTTATAATATGATTTATAATCTAATAATATAAAATAAGTTATGAATATCATATTTATTTATTAAATTAAACATTAAGTATAACTATTTAAGGTGGTTAAGGAAAAGGAAACATGACACTTCATGGAGTCGGTAATCTGCAAACATGTAAAAATATCATTTTTGTTTTCCTAAAGGGAAAAGGAGAGATGTGGTATATGGTTAATAAATTAGAATAATAAAATTATTTATATAATAAATACAAATTTAATTACAATTTTATTTTAAAACTATAATTTTAAAGGTACGATAGAATGTAAAGATGTTATTAAAAAATGATTACTCAAATTTTTAACTTTGAATTTTCCTTGGAGAATTATTTATAAAAGTGTGGATTAGGATAATATTTTGTGATAATAAGATAAAGGAGAAGAAATAGGGATCTAGGGTAAGAAAATATTATATATTTTCAAGTTTCAAACCTAATTTGAAAAGTTTTATTGACGGGGTGGAGAGAGGAACCTTTTATAAGTGAGAAGGGATGAAATTTTTGTAAATACCCAAAAAAAATTAATAATGGGGAGAAAATGTCAAAGAGAGAGACTATAAAACCATGAAATAAAGGAGTTACTAAGAGATGATGTCCAAAAACACATGAATAACATATTATCACACATGTTTTAAACACGTTTTAAACTTTTGTACCCAGTTAAACCATTTAACACTAATTTACACTTACCTTGGTAACTACATTTTACCTAAGTAGTTTCTCTTTATCCAAAAACATAAAATGGTGTTTATTAAATAATTTGGACCTAATAAATAAAAATTTTAAATAAATTTTATTTTATTAAATTTCTCAAATTGAAAAAAATTAATTTTAAAATAATAAATTTATAATTTTTTGAAATAAATTTTTTAAGAAAAATATTTCTTAAGTTAAAAAATATAAGATATAGGTTTGGAAAATTTAATTAATATTTTTATATATAAAGTTTAACTAATAAAATAAATATTTTTTATAGATAAAGGTTTCAAAAATTTCTATGACATACTTACATACTAATAATGTTATTAATAATGGTATTTGTAAAAATGGTGTATTACACTATTCACATGAAACTCAATATTTTTTTTTTAAAAAAAAAAATTAATCTTAAGAAAATATTAATTTTATTAATCTAATAATAATATCATATTATTCAAATTATAATTCTATAATTCTCAAAAATTACTTTTAAATGAAATTTAAAAATATAATGAAAAATTGTTTTTATAAGGAAAACCACTCTTTAGGACACAATATATTCTTCTTATTATTTAATTTCATTTAAAAATTAGTGTTAAAAAATTATTAATATAAATACATATTACCAAAAATTAATCACATGTTTCTTATCATAAAAAACAATAGCACATAAAATATTTTTTTTTGTAGAAAAATATAATTCTAATCTTAAAATGATATTATTATTCATTTAAGCTATACCAAATTGAATTTTATTCAAATTAAAAGTATCCATTATATTATTTGAATATAAATTTCATAATTTGTTTACTCTTATTATTTTCTGCTAATTCAATTAATAGGTTTTAATAACAATAGATAAATATTTATATTTTATCTAAATATACCACAGTTTTTTTGAGTTCGGTGTTGCGTGTAGAGAAAGATATCAAACACACTAAATTATTTAAAGGTAATAATATATTAAAATATTAGGGTGTTACATAGGGGAAACATTTTCATTAATTTTAATATTAATTTCAATGATTTAAATCCCACTAATTTGTTAAATTTAGGGTCTTAATTAAAATTTTAGATTATAAGAAGAATTTATGTTAAATTATAAAAATGTCTTAACCTTTCATTTTTAATTTTTTTATTATTTTATATCAACAAGTAAATCCATAATTTTTAAGTGATTATTAAATTGGAATAATTAATTGGAGAATGAATTTAGAAATTCCATAGAAATTCCATTTTCTTCCTTTCAACCAGACTCTAGTATTTTTATCATTAATTTTTTTATTTGTTGAATTATAATTTTAAAATTATTCTCAAAATTGTAAAAATATTAGGATCAATATATTATTTAAATACCTAAATCTAGATCAGGATTTTTCATTGATTACATGGGCCTAGAATTTAGTGATGAACTGGATTTAATAGATTGGACCTTACCTCACCATTCGGGCCATAAATTTTTCATCCTTGCTCAGATTGAGATAAAATTTTCACATGAGTTAAATAATTAAAAACTAAATATTTCATTTAAATGGATCAAATTTATATTTGGTATTCTTTATTTTTTAATACTTGAAACAAATATGTGATTCATTTTTTACTTTATGTTTTTCTATCTTTTATAACCATAGATAACCATACACTCTATAAATATATATTATTAAACATTGGAGTAGGGTTTTCATCATAAGAATAGGTTTACATGGGTTCAACTGTAAATTAGCTTAGGAAATTTTTGTTTATTTTATTTCATTACTTTCATGTTGTAATTTACACTTTAAATATTTTTAATAAATTTTTTATTTCTCTCTCATTCAATTATTTCTCTATTGATATCTAAAAATATATCAATATCTTTCTTCATCATAAACTATGATACTTACAATGTTTAGTTAATAAATTTAGGATTTGCCTTAGGGAAGGATTACAAAGTGTTCCTTAATCCTTTCTATTTATTTCATAATGTTTATATTCTATTTGTGTTGAGGGAGTGATGATTTTTTAGGTTAGGTGTGGAAGTCATCCACCACAACTCATTATAAATCTCAAACTCATTATATTATCTAAGAATTTATTACTAACTCCCCTTACTAGTTAATTCTATTTATATTATGGATTTAAGTGTGTTTAAGGGATGAAACGACAAACCGTAGAGCCGAGTCTTGTATAGTGTCACACTATTAGTTGTGGTGTGCCCATCCTTATTGACTACTAGAGGATTTTAGGTTTGGTATTCTAAAGAAAAATACTAGGGATACTCAACTCCACACTCTAAGTAGATGACAGTAGTCCATGTATGGTGGGATTCATTATAAAAAATATTTAATACAACAATATTGAATAAAGAAGGAAACCGATTTCCCAACACTAGAACCAAGTAATTTCTTGTTAAGTCATTCAATTCGTATTAATTGAATATTTTTTTTCTCATATTCTATTTTATATCTGAATCCCCATATATTTTCATTACTTTCATAAAAATTAGAAATCACTGAAAATATAATAAAGCTATTAAAAGTAATGAGTGTTTGGGAATAAAATATCATCGAGAGAGACAACCTTGGACTACCACTGTACTATACTAGGAAAATAAATAATTGATTTGTACCACCCGATGACTGGTGTATCAAAACATGGCACCATTTCTTTGGAGTTAAGAAATAAATTAATTTTTATTCCTTTTATTTTTTGTAAATTTTTTTCCTTAGTTTTCATAAAACATTTTAAAGTTCTTTTAATGCACCCTTAACCATCAATAAGACTATTTATTTATTTTCTATGTTGGAGAGGGAAGTCTAGAAACCTAATTATAGATAGAGGATGTTCCAAGATATCATAGAGAACTTAATGTAGAATTTTGGAGAACTAGTTTTAGATTCGTTAGCTAATGAGAGAATTGAATTCTCAAACTACTTTCTAGAGTTCTATAAATAATTGGTAGGTTATAAGAATATATTAATCATCTCAAATTAAAAGAATATATTGAAGATATTGAGGAAAAAATAAATTATTACCCTTAGTCCTATCCTTTAGAAACCCTTCTAGAGGAAAATAATCAAGAACAGTAGATAAAAGAAAATTCACTCAAGGTTGTAAACCTTTCGTTAGAATTAATGAATTTTGATTTATCTTTATTGAAATCACCTTATCACTCCTTATGTGATAAATTTATATATTTTTTAAAAATATACCCCAACTTGGATATTGATCATGAATTTATATAAGTTACCTCTAAAGAAAAGTTGATACGAGAATATGAGGATGAATCATTTCTTGGGGATGTACATGAAGGAAAACTTCTAAAGGTATTATTAATAAGGGATAATTATACATAAATTAGGATAGTTTTAATTTTATTTAAATAAAAATATTCATTGAATTCCTATTTAACAGCATTTTTAATACAAAAAATTACCAGAAATCCTTAAAAGTTAAAGAAGTGTCCAATTAAGATGTGGCTAAAGAAATGGACGATGAACCATATTTTCTACTCCCCCACAATATAGCTGCACCATATTGAAAAGGGGATGGATATAATATTATTTATCCATTGGATGTTCTATAAGAAATCCAAGCCAAAGAGTGATAGAATAAAAAATGTGGTGTATTAAATCAAAGAAACTCCACCCATGATTAGTTTTTTGGATGACAGTTGGAACTTCTTATCTTGGGATAGTAAAACCTAATACCCATTTGGGGGTCAAAATAATATATATATATTTTCTTACCCTTTATATTTATTTTCATTGATTTTAATTTAAATAAATTTCTCAGGTTATTTCTATATTTCTTGGAGGTTTTTTGGGATAAACAACTAGGATATTAAATCAAATATACCACTACTAATAATCTCGGTTTCATTACTCATTTTATACCTTAATTTTTTCCCTAATTAAATTATATTAGAAAATATTTTTTTTGATAATTTTTTAATAAAAAATTTGTAAGTAACACTATTTTTTAGGGGATTAAGACCATTATTTTACAGCTTTAATGTTTTTTATATTTTGGAGTGTGGTTAGGTTAGAAAATTGGGATTTAAATATTTTCTTTCATAGTGAAAAATTATTTACTAGTTTTGGGGATTTTAATAATTTTTTAATTTTCAAACTTATATTATTTATGAGTGATTTTCCCACTAATTTAACAGAAATTTTTATTTTAAACCTAGGAAAATATTTCTAAATGGAAGAAAATTATGATGAATTAGAATTATAATATGATTAAAATATAATTTTGAGCTATATATTGTGGAAATTTTACATTTCAAATAAGAAAACCTAATGGATCCAACTAAAAGGATATTCATATATGTTTTTTGAAAATAGATTAAAATGGAAAATTTGTCTTCCATATATGGTTTTTTGATGTTTAGGCATTGAAAAAAATAAAAAAAGTAAAAAATGAGAAAAGGAAAGAAAAGAAGGAGAATAAGAATAATTGATAAATTTTAAAACATTAGTAGATTTCAGTGAGTGGAATATTTAATAATAGATAAAAAATTTGGTGGATGAATTATAATAATGTCATTTGTGTTATATAAAATAACTGAGAAATAGATTTTTGGTACAAGGATATTTGGAAAGAGGGATTTTTGACATTGCCACTTGTAATAATATTAATTCCACCAAATTCCATTTTATTTACAATCTAGGAACATGAAATTTTACATAAATTTATGTATACATTGGGTAAAACATATAGATTAGGTATTCCATTTTTAATAATGGTTGAATCTAATTTTTAATTATTTTGTTTTTTGTTTTTTTGCACATAGGTGGGATAAAATTTTTTGTTTATTGAATTCACTGTATATTCGAAGAGTGAACTGTTAGTATGAGGGTAAATATATGTTTTGAAACATCTATCATCATATGGTACCCCATATATGATTTACCATCCCAGTATATCACGATAGTTGAACAAATTAATCATCCTTGAAGAGATTTCACAGTCAAAAACTCACCAGTCTTAATCACTTTATTTTTTTTGGTATTTTCTATTTTTTATAAAAATTGTAGAAGGTAATGGGGAATAATATTTTAAATGAAATATAGGAAAATAAAAATGAAATAAAGATTTAATGAACAAGTTATTAAGAAAGAACTTGTTAATAAGGATGGATACACGGGTTCCTTCATTTTACATTATGGTTGTGTAAATTGTTTTTGACAGTCCATCCTAACGTACATGGACTACTATCCTCTATATTAAGTGTAAATTTTATCAGGATTAAAATATTTTTTCATCATACCAAACCTCACTTCATCAAATACTCAAGAATAATTTATCCACCTAGATTGTAAAACCTTCTATGATCTAGCTCCACTATATAACGTTTCATCCCTTGAACACACTCAACATCAAAATATAAATAGAATTCACAAGTGAATTGATATAATATTGATGTTATAGAGAATAAAATAAGTTTGAGAGTAATTATAAGTTCAATAGATGAATTCCACAAAAAACGCGAACACTCCTCCCCCTCTAAACAAAACAAATAATAATAAAAAACATTAATAATTAAAGATAAGTAATTCAAGAGAACCCTGTAATTCTCCCCCAATTCCAAAACTGAATTTAATCAATTAATATTATGTGAGAGGAAAAAATAATGGGAAGTAGGTATAGAGGTAGGGATATATATAGATAGATATAATGATATAGCGAGTGTGTGTGTGTGTGTGTGTGAGAAATTTTAATAAACTAAGCAAAAGTACAAATTACAACATTAAAGTAAAGAAATGAAATACACTAAAAAACCCTATGTCAGTTCATAGTATAATATAGATAAACCTCTCCTCAAAAAAATATCTACTATAAATGTCAATAATACATATTTATTGAGTATAGGGGAGTCTAGGGTTATGAATGTTATAAAAATAGTAAGTAAAAATTGACTTAAAATAAATAAAAAATCCGTGCCACATCCTAGATAATAAAAAGAACTAAATAAAATGTTTCTCCAGTTTCATGAAATATTTAATTTCTATTTCTATAAATTTTATAAAAATTTCATCCCAGTGTAATCATAGATAAAATAGTCATGTACTAAATTATTAGGTAAGATCCAATCTATCAAATCTAGCCCGACATTGATGTCCAGGACCATGTTATCTATAAAAAATTATGATATAGTCTTCTATATGAAAATAAAATAAATATCCAATCATTTTTAAAAATATTTGAAAAAATTTCAAATTAAATTTAAACACATATAATATTTTATGCTAAAAACACTAGTCTGAAATTATAAGGAAAAAACTATAATTTCAATGAAATTTTCAAATTCATTATCTATTTAAAAATTCATATTAAATCCTCACTTAAAAACAATGGAGTTAAAAATTAATATAAAATATAAATAAAAAAACATTAAAATAAACTATTAATCCATTTTAACAATTCCTCCTAAATTATTCTTATAATTTAAATATATTATAATAACCCCTATATTAACAAACTTATGGGATTTAAAATATTTAAATTCAATCTAAAATTACAGAAAATATTAGATCTATTAGTAATTTCAACCCTCTACCTCTCTTGAAATAAATAAAATGGATGAGGGTGTAGTATGGTTTCCATTGAATGAAATAAAAGATGATGTTAATTATTATATAGTGTTCCTATTCTATTATATTTCTCTAGTTGTTTTCATATATGATTTTATTTAGTGTATTTATTTTACTTCTTCTGCCGTTAACCTTAAAGGAGTGGCTAAAAAACTTTTATATGAAGAAAACCCAAGAAAGAAATTCTAAATTAGTTTTATCAGGGGATACCATAGGAAGCATGAATTTATCAATTCAGGTTTGATCAACATATTCATAACTTGTCTAAAATGTATTTTTTTTATTTTAATTGATGTGACCATTGAAATGTTTTATAATTACTTCTAATGGATACCAAGTGTCAGTATCATTAATAAAACCCTTTATATAAATGGGTTAAAGTATATTGAAAGTTTTTTCAATTTAATTTCATATTAACTCTACGAAAACCCCCAAAAAGAAATATCTCTCACTAACATTTTTATTTAATTCTTTAAAAAGGTTTTATTAAAACATAGATTCAAGGAAGTCCTTCCATAGAGTTAGAATATTCATATAACACATGGATACACTATGAATAATTCCATTGGTTTCTTCTTTGTGACCCATATCATGATTATTTAGAAAATGGTAGATAAGTAAAATCATCAATGAAAAGGAATGTGTTATTTATTTATTTTATTCAGTCCAAAATTATAGATGGATCCTTTGATAACACATGTATTTTCAATAACATATCACTTGAATAGTTTATTAATATACATGAATATGAATTTATAAATATTTTTTAAATAAATATATAAATATTTATAATATATTAAATGATATTATATAATCAATTACATACTCATAATAAATTTTATATTATTATGTTTACTTCATCTCTTAAGTGATGTTTCATTTAAAGGTTAAGTAAATATCTATGACATAATTTTTTATTTTAAACAATAAAAATAATTATTTAATTATTAAATATATTATATATCAATATTCAAGTTAATTCAATAAATTATTATAAATAAATATTTTTTTTCATGTTATGAAATAGTGATATAGATTTTCATTTGTAAACAAATAGGTTTTATTTGAAATTAAAATTTTAGCAATGTATTATATGGTATTATTTGAAAGTTATTTTTTAGAAATTAAAATTTGTATTTTGATAAATAGATATTACTTTTTAGATTCATCATATAAAAATTATATTAAGATGAATATCTTATATTTTTCTAAACAAGTTGATATTTAGATGAATAGATAAAATACAATTTTTACAAATACCATAACTTTTATAAAACTATTATGATATAATCATGAATTAAAAATATAAAAAAAAACATCCATTCAAAAAAAATTAATGGAGAAAAATAATTCATTTTCTGTTAATATGTTATATTAATTAATCAATTGTTTACTTTATGTAACCTAAGTTATATTGTATTCTATTGAAAAAATATTTTGGTCTTTTTTCCTTTACTTAAGCATTCACAATGATCAATTTGGTTTTTAATTTATTTGATAGTAAAATAATCCTAATTTATTAATCATAAACCTATAAATTTTATGATAATAATTACTATACATTACCATGATATAAATTCATTTTTATGCTTAGAAAATGATTTTTTTCTAAAGAAATATTTTTTTGGGGTTTTGATGACTTCCACTAGAATTGTTATTTTATCATCTCTAGAAATTCAATCTAGTGGAATTGTTTTAAAATTTGTAATAAATTTTTTAATATTATGTAATAAGGTCCATTTCAATTTTTTTTTCATATAAATGATTTAGCATAGTAAAAGTTAGTCACATCAAGAAGGGTTAAATGTGAAAAATGTTTAATTTAAGGATAAGGTCAATAAATATCACAAACATTTCTATTTAAATGGTAGTATAGAGGATTTATAGACAAATTGTTTTCCATTGTTAATTATTATCAATTTTGGACTCACTTTCTTTGAAAGTGACAATTATCTTATAATAAGGAATTAAATTTTTAAAAAATACCACACTTATTATATTAAAAATGTTGTTATGACAAGATAAGAATAATACTACATTATGAATGATTCTAGATTATTATATTTATTATGAATAAATTATATTTATATTATTAATATTAAATTATAGTATAACTTTTTATAACTCTTATAGAATTTCAACACAACACTTATGCAGGTAGAAGGAAAAGGAAAAGGACATTGTTTTAAAAATACTAAAAGACATAAAATTTGGAGTAACTAGAAAAATTAATTAATTTTAGGGATGAAAATTATATTTGATAACAAATATTAATTTTTAAATAATAATAACATATTAATCTAGATATCTTTGAAGTCAAATTATATGAATTTTCCAAAAAAATGACTTTAAAAGGTATTTACTATTAATTTTTTTATTAATTTATTTAAATAACCTCAAAAACCATATATTTAGTCTAGTGGATAAATTTTTTTGGAGAGATTTTTAAGTCAATAACACACTTATTTATTTATATCACAAATCACAATATAATTCATACATAAATGAAATGAATTAATGTTTTTTAATGTTTTTTACTTACGCAGAATGAACTTTTTGTAAATGTAATACCAGAATTATAAACTATTTTTTGAAAATATAGTGATATAAAGATTTAATTTCATATTAATTACATCATATTTAGAAGAAATATTGTGGTACTGATCTAACCCATCAGTAGATGAAGCAACACAATGAGTTCATTGGTAGATGAAGAAGTTGATCCAAATACAGTTGCAATTAATACCATTTTTTTTTTGAAAATTCAACCATTGATGTTTGCTACAAGGTTGAATATAAATAAATCCAAAACTATAGAACCAAAATAACACATGGACATATGAATTTATAATAATCAAGCATTCTAAAATTTTTTCATCTTGAATCTTTTCAATTTCGTATTTCTATGAGCACTATTAATCAGTGTAATTTTTCTTTCTAACTATTTTTTCTAATAGATACCACTGCGTGAGGATTTCCTTGAAAATAAATTTTTTATTTTCATTTTAATTATTTTTTTACAATCCTGTGTGATCTAGGGATTTTGGAGATAATTAGACAGAGAATATAATCATCTTATTTTGGGATTACATGACTAGGAAGACATATCTTAAATAATTCCAGTGTGTAAAGTGATCTATTCATGATATGTATAGTTAAGAGATTCAAGTGATATGAAGGAAAACCTCCACATAGGTATAAAATATGGGATACCTTTCAATAGGTTAAAAGTCATAGATTCCTCAGGTCTTGTCTATATTTTAACCTTTCACATTCATTTAAAATTGATTTTTCAGTAAATATAATTATAAAGGATAATTTGGATTTATAGATAATACTACATGTTTTTTCATAAACATTAGTTTTATTCCTTTTTTAATTTTAATTAAGTTAATTCCTCTTTTAGTTTTTTTAATTTAGTTAGTTTAAAGTGATTCTTTTTGAATTACTTCATTAGTAGTTTAAAATAACAATGATCTTATTTCTTTTATGGAAACTATATTTCAATACTATTTATATTTTAGTTACTATGATCTTTTATATCATCTATAGATCAATTGTTTTGTTTCATAAGTAATTCAAGAAATAGATAAACTTAATACTTATTATGGATAAAAAATTATATATTTGTTTTAAAATGAAAATTAACCCCTTGTATTTTATTCAATATCATACCATATGATAAAAAATGATCACGGATATCATATATGGTCCATTTATAAGACACTTTTTATTTTCATAATTATATTCTTGACCCTAAAATATTTAATATTTTTAAAAAATCCATTGATTTATACCTATAAAATGGGACTAAATCTAACCATTTTAAAAACACATTTGAGTTCAGTTTTATCTATTTTTTTACCCAAATCCCTCCCAAACTTACCTTTCCATGCATCTAATACCTTAGTGTGACACTAATTATATCTTCTAAAGTCTATAAGTTCAATCGAAAGGGGGATGTCAAAGGAAAAGGTAATTGAATTTACCGAGTCTTTTAAAGTTCATTTCATCTTGTACTTCCTCCAAATATATTATAACCATACTAATATAATGAAATAAATATATTTAGTTTACATAAATTTTATTATCTTTATATATCAACCATTATTTACCTCCTTATCCACTAGAAAATGAAAAACACTTCCCATGTTGTGTGTGGACTACCACCTCTATGAACAACATATTTCATTTCTCATCACATCCTCACACAGATAGTTATAAAAATATATTAAATGAATTAATATGATATATATTACATTATCAAGGTTACATGAAGATAAAGTTTCTATTATATTAAAAATATTTATATGAAATGGTAATTATAAAATCTAAGCTCCTATAATGATCACACTGAGACACTTTTTTTAAATTAATATATTCATGAAAACCAATTGAAATGTAAAAATTTATTACTTCTAGAATGATAAATAAAATATATATATCTATAATTCAGGATACTATGAAACTATTTTATCACTCACTTGATCATGGTCTATGAACCGAAACATTTTTGGAGGAATTGATGAATGACTTCAAAACGACTAATGTAAATTTAGTGAATAAATGAAAAATGATAATAAATTAAATAAAAAGAATAATAATAGTGCAATAAACATGTAAATATTTATTTAGAAATTAAATAATTAATATAATTTTAATAATTTGAAGGGTATATGATGAATGGAATGAGTTCTGACATGAGGTAAGATATAGAGACCCGTTCTTTTCTAAATGAGACTTTGATATTTTCCTAAATATTATTCCAGCTCTTGGTGGTGAGACAACATGTGATTCGAAGGCATCGTGTGCCGGGAATTTATTTTATAAAAACATTAAATATTTTTTATATTACTCACTTGTATATAATTAAATAATGTAAGATAACTCTTAAAAAATTGAACAGATCAGAAATCTGAGACCAAAAATTGGTCCATAATACGATATTTACCTTAATAACAACATAATATGAGTCAATTTTGGATGTCCAGAGCCCTCTCTCTTTGGAATAATGCTTAAGTAATTACATGAATTGATTTAATGAATTTCATAAATATTCTATTAAAATAATATTTGTTTATAAATTCATGGTTATGAGGTTTTAGCCACATAATCCTATTCCCCAATGGCCTCTCCTATCATCCTCACACATCTATTGGTGAAACAATGAATGAAGAATGAAAAATGAAAAAACCTTAGATCAAGATGGATCAAGATGCAGTAAATCCCCACCCTTCATCAAATAATATATTATTTATCCACAAAGATTGATCCTATATAGGTAGGAATCATATTTAGAACTTTTACACCTTTTATTAAATTTTTGAGCAAGTTAAACTTAATTCTTAATCCTACACCTATTAATTCTAATTTTTCATGACCCCAAGTACCACTTTTCAATTATTTATATGTTTTTTAACGTGAATTGCACAGTTATGATTGGTTGTCTAAGAATTCTTGTCCAATGATCCAAACCTTTCTTTTTGTTCCTTTAACCCATGATTTATTCATATACTTAATTATGGAATTCCATTGAAGCTCATTTCAATGATTGTTGGGAGACCCGATCTTGATCAGGCGGCCTAAAACGAGACAGAATCATGGAAGAAAATGGATTTACAGGTGAATCACAGATCTATAAATGGTTTTATGTGTGGATGATAAATTCTAAAGTTTCATTGCAATGTAATGAGGAATTGAGAAACAAAGGAATTCAGAAGATCCAACAAAATCCTTGTTTTTGAATGAGGACGATTCACGATGAACAACGAAGCAATCTCGGTGTTCTTCGGCCAGACCTAGAGCTTTTAGAGAAGATTCAGGTTCCTTTAACCAAAGATAGAGTAGATTTGGGAGTGGAGATAGAAAATATGATAAACCCTCTAGTTTTTGGAAAAATTCCAACTACATGCCGAATTCATTGAAGAACACATTGTATGTAGCTCCCCCGAGCGCCGATGCTAGGGTTTGGGAAAAGATAAGAATTAAATAGCATGTACTCCCCTGGAAACATTGTATACTAAATCTCCATGTGAGAGGATCCTTTTGAAGGAGACATGGCTAGGAACATGATCTGTAGAAAACACATGGACATGGCTTGGTCACACGACCAACATCCCATGTGGACCAATATGTCGTGTACTAAAGTACATCGACATGGAGTCCGAGTACATATACACAGTTAGCAGGCACAACCTATTCCATGGATAAACAGAACATGCCATGTAGTCCACGTTGATGGAATCCACTACTACATGGTATGGGGACCATGTTCGGCCAGAGACAAAGCCAGACAGTGAAGAGGGACCACACACCGTGTGCCCCCCACAGTGTAAGTTTTGAGCTCTATAGAAAATTATTCTATCCTATGTATCTTTTTTGTTTGAACTCAGATTTTGGCCTGTGATATTCTAATCTTGGGTATGTTTCTAAATAGAACTATATGCCCCCCCTGAGAGTGGATTTCAAGATAATATGTGGATGTTCTGGGTTGGAACGCATAGAGACGACACCCGGTGATGATAGCGATCAGATAGGATAACTAGGAAAACCTTCCAGGATAACCCACTAGCTGGGCTAGGTAGTGTAGTCCCTAATGAGAGATACTAGGTTAACCCTACAGCTAGGTTGGGTAGTGTAGTCCCTGACAAGAGATATCAGGATGAACCTCTAACTGGGTTGGGTAGTGTAGTCCTCGAAAAGAGATATTAGGCTGACCCTCCCATTGGGCTGGGTAGTGTCGTCCCCAATGAGAGATACTAGGATGACCCTCTATATGGGATTTGTAGTGTAGTCCCCGATGATATTGAGCTGACCCTCTAGCTGGGCTGGATAGTGTAGTCCCCGATGATTCAGAGAAGACCCTCTACAATGAGACATAATAGCAAGGCATGGTTAGACTTACCTAAGGAATCATGAAAAATGTGGGCTCTTTCCCAACTGAGATGGATCCTTGTCACATGACCTAAAAGCATGAATATGGGTGAATGCCTCCAAAAGTGGATAGTATCGAGGTGTGGTGATTTGATCCCCTTTGACTTCTGTCTCCTGGGTAGAAATATGAGGTACTTGGAATTGTAGATGGTTTTAACATGGAACTATTGGATACTCATATTCTTGGGGTTAGCTGTGAGATTAAGATCTCCTTTATTTGGAATTATTTTAATGAGTATATATATATATCCCGCTATAATACCCACTACTTGGGTTTTGGTTGCTCTACTTCTAAGAGAGGTGAAGTCACGTGGGGTATTCCATGGGCTTTCTGTGTCTCGCTTCTCATGGTGGGATGGATATACTCTATGACTATAGGTATAGAAGACTCGATGGGGGTTCAACTTTGCACTGTTTTGAGATCCTTGTGATAGGATGATTCTACACTCACACTCTTGTTTGGTTGAGCTACACTCTATCAATATTATTTTAATGTACCTTGTTCCATTTACAGCTTCTCTTCAATTGTATCTCTTACTGATTCCCCTTCAATTGTTTGGGGTGTTCTACTGGGTATGAATATAATCACCCCTGCATTGTATTTTCCCAATAGATGTCGTGTCTTTTGCAGATGGCATAAAGGTCGATCATGACTACTGAGGAGTGTAGGGATATGAACTTCTAGGACCATGTACAATGGTCATAGTTGGGATAAAAGAGATGAACTTTCACAGCAGTTACTATTTTTCAGTTTCCCTTAGGTTGGGATCCAATTCTGGTTTGGGCATGTGTTTTCCCCATTACATTTTAGTATTCACTACTATGCCCTTGTACTATCAAGAAGTTCAACCATGTTCATGTTAATTTATAGCAGTTTCATATTTTTCAACTTTTCTCTGCACTTTTTCATTAAATTGGATGTGTGCGTGCGTACAGTTTCTTATGAAAAGGCCTCCCCATGTTTTTTGCACCTTCAACAATTTTCCCCAACCCCTAGCCTTTGTAGGAGGGCTTGGGGTAGTAGCAGCTCGAGCCCTAGCTTGGGTCAGGTCTTGACAAAGTGGTAATAGAGCAAGGTCAATCCTTGGGTTTTTATTTGGATGTTACCCATTAAGAAGGATCATTTGGGATTAAGAAATAATTTCAAAGTGACTCGAGAGAGGATCTCAGGACAGGGTGTCTAATGATTGTATAGGTGGCTGATGTAACTATTCACCAGGACCTTGATTACCTTATTTTCCACTCAACACTCTTAGATATTTATTACAGGGAACAATGGTACATGCACCATATAAGATTGATTCATTAACTATCCTTCATGAGTCATCGCCCCATTCTTTTTTGATATATATATATATGATTATCTAAACATGATAATCCTTAATAATTTTTAGGATTCCTCCATAATGATAGCCAACCACAATACTAACTCAGGTTCATGAAAATGACCTGACGAGTGAAGGGGCCTCAGTTCAAGGCCCCTCATGCGATCCCCTCCCTCCTGGGGAATAGGTAATAGCGCCTCCACCCATCGAATAACTGATAGTACCATCAGGGTAGGTTGAGGATGTGTGCTGCTTGAGTGCACTCCACAAGTTCCCGCATCAGTGACTGCTGAGGCTCCATAGTGATCCAAACCCTCAGGTAGTAGAGGATTGACTTGAGTTGGTGGTCTGCATGTTTGGATTGGTTCTGACCTCGATGGATCAGAAGGTGTATTGGTAGCCAACCTTTTCCATGAAGCAGTTGGGAGATAGTGGAGATTAGATACCTAGATGCACGAAGAGGCGACACTCTCATGGGAAAACGTTCAGTAGTTATTTTTTGAGGTATACCACCCCTCCTACTTGTGCTCTGTTTGGATACCATAGATTCTAGTGCTTCAGCATGGAGGGATGACAGTGGTAGAGTACGCGACAAGGTTCACCGACCTTACATGCTACTCTCTAGACATGATTAAAGATGGTTACTTCCGAGCATTGAAGATTGAGCAAGGACTCTATAGAGAGAAATAGGCCATCCTAGTGCCCTTGTGTATCCCCATATATGATGCGGTACTGGAGTGGGGACTTTTGATAGAGTGCTTCATGGAAAAGGGACACCAGATAGCTAGAACTAGTGGTAGGTGTGATAGAGATGAGTCATCTTTAGAAGTAGGTAGGTGTCAGAGGTCCCAGAATAGGAGACCCTTCTGTGACCAGAATAGGGGGCATGGTTTCCCAGTTCATGGGTAGCACAAATCATGAGGGATTCTCAAAGAGGACCCATTCTAATCTTTTTATGGGTGAGATAACATTGGTAAGGATTTACAGACTAGGCATACTGAGCATCCCAGGCAGGCAGCAGATGGACCCCTATGGTGAGGTAGTTCCATGATCATGGACCTCCCTAGTAGGGAAAGGTTGGTCCCTCGGGTGGTGGAGTTAGCAGAGGAGTGGGTGGAGCTACTAGTGGAGGGATGGTGGTATGGGGTTTTCCCACCACCACCACTAGGCAACCCATGTCGGGCTTAGGGAGTTGGTGGTTGGGGCTACGACAACTACGAGCTATGGGCGTCTATGACCCGATGACACATGAGATAATTCAACGTATGATCTGTGTTTACTCTACTATTTATTAAATATAAGTTGACATAGGGCAATCCATTATTTTATCTCTTGAATCATTGTGTGGTAGTTGGAGCTCCTAGTAGTGATGCTCGCACAATACCTATTATTTGAGGTTCCTACAAGGAACACTTCATGTATAACTTTCACTTGAAGGTAGTGAGAGCTATCTATTGGAGGAGAGAGGATCATGTGGGACGTACTGGTCATAAAGATGGAACCCTATGACATCATCCTAGGAATGTAATAGATTTCTATGGTTTGATCCCAAATTAAATTTCATTTTAGGTTATCCAGAGGCCTACATGTGGATAGGATGAGGTTCTCCTTTCTTAGTGAGAGAAACCTCATGGAAGGACGAGTGGGTTTTGTGAGAAAGTGGTTAAAAACAATTACCCATCAGCTAGCGAGTATGACCCTTGGTGCGATAGAATGTTTGGGGGTTTTGATCACTTATGTTGAGGAGGATTATATGCATGTCTTCCCCAAAGACATTCTAGGATTACCTACAAGATGAGAGTTGATGTTTTGCATTGAACTGAAGATAGGGACTGCCCTGATATCTTCTGCAACATATCAGATGGCACCCATTGAGCTCCAGGAGTTGAGATTATAGTCAGAAGAATTTCTTGAGGGAGGTTTCATTAGACCCAGTATATCTCCCTGGGAGTCTCTAGTTTTATTTATGAAAATTTTAGATGGGAGCTTACAACTTTGTGTAGATTATCATCACCTGAATGAGGCCATGGTAAAGAAAAAGTACCAATTTCCGTGGATTGATTATCTCTTTGACCAGTTATGAGGTGCTAGAAGGTTCTATAAGATCGATGCTACGTCTGAATACCACCAGCTATAGGTTCTTGAGTCCGACATTCCATAGTTGGCCTTTCAATGTTTCTATAGAAACTTTGAGTTCCAAGTGATTCCCTTTGGTGTAAAAAATTCCCGAACTATTTTTATGGCTTTGATGAACCAGATCGTTCAGCTATACTTGGACCATTTTGTCGTTCTCTTCATCGATGACTTACTTGTATACTCTATTGAAGAGGAGGAGCAAGAAGATCACTTGATGAGGGTCCTTGATTTATCTCAAGAGCACCAAATTTATTTCAAGATATCAAAATTCTAATTATGGATACAACGGGTTCACTTTATAGGGAATTTCATTTCTGAGTAGGGTTTAGCTATGGATCCAATGAAGGATGAAGTAGTGGTTTCTTGGGACCCACATAAGAACGTGTCTTAGGTGTGGAGATTTATTTCCATGGTGGGGAACTACTTGAAAATTGTGGTAAAATTCTCCATAATTGCAGCCTTATTGACCTCTTTGACATAGAAGGGACAATTGTTTACCTGGTCTGAGTAGTTCCAGAAGGCCTTTAAGGAGTTGAGGTATAGGTTGATGAACGCTCCAGTTTTGAGACTACGAGAGGAAGGAGTCGAGTTTATGGTATATTGTGATGCCTCAGGATCTGAGCCCAGTTGCATGCTAATGCATTGAAAGGAGGCCATCACATATGGGTTGTGGAAATTAAGACCCCATGAGAAGAACTATGAAACTCAGGATCTGGAGCTAGCGACGTTTGTCTTATCTTTGCGAATGTGGAGGCACTATCTTCTGGGAGAGCACTTTTTGGTTTAATCCGACCACCAGAGTCTCAGGTATGTCTTCACTCAGAGGGTGTTAAACCTATGGCAGTGAGGTTGTTTGGATTTCCTATAAAACTATAGCTTAGAGATAGTATATAATCTAGTAAATGAAAATGTTGTAGTATATTCCCTTAGTAGGAAGTCCCAGGCACACCTCATATAGGATTCTTTAAGAGTAGTTACCTTTCCTGCTGCTGACCCTGATAGAGCAGGAGGGTGCAATTTTCCTACAGCTAATGCTGTTGACTCCTATGCTCCTCATGCCTGTGAAAGAGTCTCATCTAGGCGACATTGACTGTGAGGTTTTGTGTGATAAAATATCTATAGACAACACACCATACAGACATTATTAAGGAGGGAATCTTGAGATCTTCTTCCAAGGGAGAAAAGTGGTTCTAGTGGTAATGTGAGAGGAAGTGATGCAGGAGTTACACACTTCTCCCTTAGATGTACATCCTGATGTGAAGAATATGTATAGGGATCTTTAGCAGCAGTTTTGGTGGTCTGAAATGAGATGATGTGTAGATACGTTTATCTCATGATGCCTCACCTGTTAGTAGGTGAAGGATGAAAACTAGTTTAGGGATAATTTATTGCAGCCACTTAATATACCATAGTGGAAATGGGATGACATATCCATGGAATTATTTATAGATATTCTATGCACAGTGAAGATCCATGATGCCACATTAGCATGGGACATATAGACCCCTCACTCATTGGAAGAACCTTCAAGTAATTAAATGAATTAAATGAATGAATTAATTAATCATTCTCTTAACATAATTTTGGTATATAAATTCATGGTTATGAGGTTTTAGCTTCCTAATTCTATTTTTCTAATGAACTTTCCTCTCTTCCACCCCTTTGCATTGGAGAAACAATGAATGCATAATGAATGATGAGAAATCCTTGGATCTAGGTAGATCAAGATGAAAAAGATCTTCCTCCTTCTTCGATGAAAACATTCTTCGTCAATAACAACCAATAAATCTTAGTAGGACTCATCTTTAGAAATTTTTTGACTTGGACTAAATGTTTGATAAAGTTGTAACATAATTCTTATACCTGCACCTTTGAATTTGATCTTTCCATAACCCCAAGTACCAGTTTTCACTTCTTTATTTGTTGTTATAACTCTAATTGTACAATTATGATCAGTTGGACAATAATGCTTGGCCAACGATTCAACCCTTTATTTTGGTGCCTTTCCCCTTAATTTCATTACGCCTGTCACTATAGAACTCCATTGAATCCCTGTTCGATGATTTTCTGGAAACCTGAGCTCAATTATGCACTAGGAAATGAGACCGAACCATTGAATGGTAATAGATTTATGAGTGAGGAACAGATCTATAAGTGGAATGATGTGGGGATGAAAAATCCAAAGGTTTTGCAACAATCTGATGAGGAATAAAGCCATGGTGGCGTTCATAAGATCCATCCAAACCCTTGTTTTGGAATGAGATCGATTCATGACTAATGGAAAAGAAATCCCACGTTCTTCAGCTAGATCCATTATTTTTAGAACAGATTCTGGTTCCTCTGACTGTAGATGTTGAAGATTTGGGAGTGGTGTTGAAAAACTGGAGAAACCATCAGGTTTCTAGAAAAATACCGACTACACATCGTGTTCATCGAAGAGCACACGACATGTAGCCTTCCTCAATGGTGATGTTAGGGTTTTGGAAAAGATAAGGACAACATGATGTGTAATCCAATTCACACATCGTGTCCCACCTCTCCATATGAGATGGGCCATGTGAAGAAGACATGATCAGGCACGTTCTCTGTGCCGAGCACACAGACATGTCTTGGTCACATGGGCAACATCCCATGTGGACCAACACACTGTGTACCGAAGTACATAGACACAAAGTCTGAGTACATAGACACTATTAAGAGACATGAACTAGTCCCCAGATAAATGGAACACACCATGTACTCCACTTACACGAGGTGAAATACCACATGGGATGAGGCCCATGTCTAGCTAGATACATGACCAAATAGTGAAGAGGGGCCACATATTATGTGGGCCCCCTCACACGACATATAGTTTTTAAGCTCTAGTAATCAATCTTCAATCCTTCATATCTACTTCAATTGAACTCAGATTTCAGCACGTGATATTCCTATTCTAAGTGTTTTTATTCATAGAATGTGATGGTTCCCTTGGGAGTGGATTTCAACATACAATGTGGATGTTCTACATTGGAACATGTAGAGACGACACCCGATGACGACATCGACTAGGTAGGCTGTAACATCCAGAGATTTAGAAAAACACTATGTTCTTAAATGAACTAATTAATACTATTTTACCTTTATAACATAGTAATTTAACATAATTTTGGCACTTCAATGTTTTTAATTTCAAAAAATGGACATAGACAGTTGTGATCAATAAGTTATTAAGAGTCTGATAGGACCAACTTAATTTTTGGTGAATAGTAACATACACTTATGAATAGTAACATACACTTTTGAATATTAACATGACCCTTAAGAATAGTAAATCATCTTAATGAATTATAACCTCTTACAAGAATGTAAAATAAAAAGTAATCTTAAAAGTGATAATATGATCATTATATAAGTGTTTGTATTTTTGTAAGTCATAAATATTTAGTTACAATTTTATGATTAATTAAATAATTTAAATGAAAATGTCTTTTAATGAAATTTAATTATAAATTATTATATTATGGTTATAAAATAATTTTATGATACAATTATTAATATTTCAAGGTGTTATAAAATTAGTTAGAGTTTTACAATTGTTATTTTTTGAATAAATTATGATTTTATTTAAAAATTAAATTAAAAATATTTAGAAAATTATTTTTGATAAAATGGAGTTCATTTTTGAAATCTAAATGATAAAAATTGGAAGGAGTCAATAGTGTGAGTTTTTTAAAATACTTGAATTTTTGATGAATAGTGAAATTCAATAATTATGAAATATGCTAAATAAATGAATTTATGAATCATGCTTTAATCATGGATGATGTAAATGGCCATTGATTCGAAATAAATTACACTTATTAATTTTTTTCATAATAACCAATACTATTTCTTGTCTGGAGAAAAATAATAAAATAATGATTAAAATAACGGAAAACCCCTGCTCCCCTATACTATAAATACCACCCTCACCCCCTCTTCCTCTCACACCTCTCAAGCTTTCAACATTGCCAAAATTTTACCAAATGTTCTTCCCAAAGAACTTACACACCTCTGATACCTATTCGTCTAAAAAAAAGGACAAAACCCAAGGCATTAAAGAGGATATCATAGAGAAGGGATGAAGAGGTAAAAATCCTGTTTCATTTTCTTTTATTTTCATTTCAATTCTTTTCTTTTTTTATAATATCCTCACTTAGCCTTATTTGAGAGGAATTTAATATCCATTATCTTATTTATTTTGAATTTTTATAATTTTTATGGAACAATTCCCAATCAAAATCCTTCTTCTCCTCCTCTTATTCTAAAAATGAAAACATCGCCCGTGATGCGTCGATTTACCAACATCGTAAACAATGTGTTTTAAATTTCTATTACTTCCTTGAAAACTAGTCATAAAACAATTTTAATTGTTGAAAATGATTTAAAAGTGTATGATATACCCTATTTTATGTTCTGGAAATTACATATATATACAACATTAAATTATATAATGAAACTTGTTTATGATTATTGAAGAACCACCAAAATGATCTAAACGAATATCACTAATGATTTATCTATCAATTCATACTCATAAAATCTAACAAAAACAATTTATGGAATAATTTAATATTCCACTTCTGGTATTTCATTTCCATTCAACAAGAAAATACTTTATGAACCAACTGTGGAAATCGTGTAAAGAACGCAAACAAAACAATGGAAATAACAAAACATTATTAATAAATATGTCAAATGATATTTTAAAATGATCATATAAGGTGTTATAAAAATGAATATGTTACTATAAAATATTAATATAGTCTTTTAACCATTATATAAGATTTTTAAATATATTTTAAGTAAGACGAACTCGAGGAAAGGGAATTCTTACCCAATTTTCATTCTTGGGGTTATCCATCTACTTCATTGATTTTGTCATGATAAGATTATTTCTGAAATTAATTAATATTATATTATATTTTATAATGTGTATTTTAAGTGAGAATATTATTCAACTTATTTTATTAATTCTTGATTCAATGATATGGTATATGTATGGGACTCTTCTCTAAAAATCTTCTTAAATATCTATTTTTCAAAATTTTAAAGGAATTATTTATGAAAGTGTTCATGTTTTATGATTATGTTATGGTTATTGGGAATTATTTATGGTGAAGGGTGATTCTTATATCTCCCACAAATTCATTGGGTATGTGTAAGATATAGGTTGGTGATATGGTTACTCAAAGTGTAACTGCAATTGTCACACTATAAGGTAGTCGTGGGAGTTACATTTTAAGGTAGTCGTGAGGGTTACAAATCATAAGTCTACGAGGGTTACAATATATGTAAGTAATTACCCAATATAACGTTATTATTTTATCCATGTTCTCTATGTTTTATGGAAATCTCATGTTTCATAAAGTATATATGGGTGAGAAGTTTGACTTTATGAAGATGATTTCATATGTTTTTAAGTATTCATGGAATAATGGTTTCTTTAATTGTTTTTATATCCATTATAGAGATTTTTATTGTCATCCCATGTTTTTAAGGGTTTTTCATAGGATTAATTATATATTCCAAAGGATAGTTATGGTTCCAATGAAAATGAATCCAATTAGTAATTTTGAATTTATTTTTGTACACTTTTATTTAATGCATGGTTTGTCTAATTACCTGAAACCTAGACTGAAAAAGGTACCAGGATGTATAATGAACTATGTATTTTTTTTTCTTTTATAAAAAATTCACAGTATATTTTAGCATTGAATCTAGAAGTATGGGTTCATGGATTTAGAGTTGGTATCACAGGAATAGTCTAGATAACTTTAGAGATTATATGGTATTGTTTTTTATAAAAAAAAATCGTGATAGAATTTCATTTTGAACATATAGTTAATTAAGTACACATAAGAAAACAATTTTCTTAATTATTCATATGTAAATTGAGAATTATAAGTATAATTAATGAATTACGAGGGTGCAATTCATTTAATGGGGGAGAATGTAACATCTTGATATTTTTAAAGGAAACATTATATTCTTCAATGAACTACTAAATACTATGGGACATTTATAACTTAACCATTAAAAATAATTTTGAAACTTCTCTATTTTGAATTTCAAAAAATGTATATACACGGTTGTGATAAGTATGTTATTTGGAGTGAGATAAGGCCAACATAATTTTTGGTTAATAGTAACATACCCTAATGAATAGAAACACACCCTTATGAATAGTAACATAGCCTTATGAATAATAAAATACCTTTATGAATATAAATACGAACCTTAAAAATATTAAATTCGCCAAATTAATAGAAACCTCACCCATGAATGTATAATAAAAATGAATCTTATAAGTGAAAATATGATCATTATAAAAGTGTTGGTATTTTTGTAAGTTATAAATATTTAATTATAATTTTATGATTAATTAAATAATTTAAATGAAAATTTATTTTAATGAAATGTAGTCATAAATTATTATCTTATATTTATAAGATAATTTTATGAGACTATGATTAATTTTTTAAGGTGTTTTAAAATAAGTTACTATTTAAAAATTTCTATTTTTTGAATAAATTATGAATTTATTTAAAAATTAAATTAATTTTTTATGAAATTATTATGATAAAATGGATTTCATTTCTTTATTATACTCATCTAAACATGGTTGGGGTGAATTTTTGGTATTTTTCTGAAATACATGATTTTTTGGTGAATAGTGAAATTCGATAATTACGAAATATGCTAAATAAAGAAAATTTGAAATCATGCTTGAGTCATGGATGATGTGAATTTCCATTGGTTCGGAAAATAATTCAATTAATAATTTATTTAGTAATAATAACAAATACTATTTATTTTCTTGAGAAAATAATAAAATAATGATTAAAATAATGGAAAACCCCTCCTATCCTCCAATATAAATAAAACCATCACCCCTCTCTTCCTCTCACACCTCTCAAGATTTGAGAATTATCTAGATTCGACCCAATATTCTTCCCAAGTCTCTTTCTCACGTTCAAGACCTACTAGAATCACCGAAAGGCCAAATCCAAAGGCCTTAAGGAGGATTTCAAGGAGAAGGGATCAAGAGGAAAAAATCCTATTTCATTTTCTTGTATTTTCTTTTCAATTATTTTCTTTTCTTATAATCTCTTCACATAATATTTTCCAAGATGCATGAAAGATCTAGTAAATTTTATATTCTGGATTATTATCATGTTTATGGAACAATTTATCATCATACTTTATCTCCACTCCCTCTTATTCTAAAAATAAAAACATCACTCGTGATGCGTTGATTTACCGACATCATTGGAAATGTGTTTTAAATTTCCATTAATTCCTCAAAAGGTGGTCATAAAACCATTTTAATTGTAGAAAAATATTTTAAACATTATTATATAAACTATTTTATGTTTTGAAACAAAAATATATACATAATATTAAATTATATAACAAAACTAGTTTCTGATTATCGAAGAACCACCAAAATGATCTAAATGAAAAACACTATTGATTTATTTAATGAATAGTACTCATACCATATAAAAAATGATTTATGGAATAATTTAATATTCGGGAAATATAAAAATATCATTTCATTCTACTTTTGGTGATTTGATTTCATTCGACAAAAAAATCCTTTATGAACCAACCATTGAAATTGTGTAAATAACGCACCAAAAACAATGGAAATAAAAGAATACTATTTATAAATGGGATGAATGATTTATAAAAAGATCATATAAGGTGTTATAAACATGAATATGTTTCTGTAAAATATTAATAACACTCTTTTAACCACTATACAAGAGTTTTAAACAATTTTTAATTAAGACGAACCCAAGGTAAGGGAATTCTTATCCCAATTTCCATTCATGGGGTTATCCTGATACTTCATTGATTTTTTCGTTATAAGATTATTTTTGAAATTAATTAATATTATATTATGTTGTATTATGTGTATTTAAAATGCGTGTAAATATTCATCTCATTTTTTTAATTCTTGATTCAATGATATGTTATATTTAAGGGACTCTTCTTTAAAAATACTCTTTTAAATTTCTATTTTTTTTAAAATTCAAAAGGAATATTTTTATGCAAGTGTTAATGTTTTATGATTATGTCATAGTTCATGGGAATTTTTTATAATGATATATGGTACCTATATCTCTATCTAATTCATTGGGTATGTGTAAGTTAGAGGACATATTTATGGTTACTCCAAGTGTAGCTGTGATGGTTACACCATAAGGTAGCCGCAAGGGTTACATTTTAAGGTAGCTGTGAGGGTTACAAATAATAAAGAATCCGGTAGGTTTACAATATAAGTAAGTAATTACCTAATTTACCTTTATGATTTTTATGTTCTTTATGTATAATGGAAAAATCAGGTTTCACAAAGTAAGTATATATGTGTGAGAAGTATGTCTTTATGAAAATGATTTCATATGTTTATAAGTACTAAAAAACTAATGGTTTTTTCCTTATTTTGATATCCCTTACTGAGATTTTTATGATATTCACATGTTTTTAAATATTTTTCATAGGATTACTTATAAGTTCCAAAACAAATATAAGGTTCTAATGTATATGGATCTAATTAGTTATTTTAGAATTATTTTTTTAAACATTGATTTAATGTATTGTTTTTCTAATCCTATGAAACCTAGATTGGAAAAGGTTCTCAGATTTATAATGTATATTGTATTTTTATTATTTTATTTTACAAAAAAAAATTTAGAATATTTTAGTATTAAATATAGAAGTTCTTGGTTTGGACTTTACACAGGCTTACCAGGATGACATTCTAGGCTGACCCTCCAGTTGGGTTGGGTAGTGTAGTCCCAGACGACAGATTTCCAGACAACCCTATAGTTAGGATAAGTAGTGTAGTCCCTAATGATAGATACGAGGATGACCCTATAGCTGGGCTAGGTAGTGTAGTCCCAAATGAGAGATAATGGGCATACCCTCTATCTGGGCTGCATACTGTAGTGTCTGATGATAGATACCAGGCTAACCCTACAGTTGGGCTAGGTAGTGCAGTCCCTGATGATTCAGAGGAGACCCATGAAAATGTGACACAATGGCGGGGGATGATAAAAATTTCCTATAGTCCCACATGAAAGAGGGGAACTTTCCCCACCGAGAAGCATCCTAGTGATGTAATATAAAACCGCGCGGATGATTCAGTTCTACCCAAAGAGGATAGTATCGATATTTGGTGATTTAAGCCACTTTGACTTGTGTCCCTTGGGAAAACATATGAGGTACTAAGTATTGCATATGGTTTTACCTTAGAATAGTTGTCTACTCTTCTTCTTGGGATTAGCTATGAGATGAAGATCCCCTTGCTCTCTCGTTCGGGTTTCTTTGACTGATCATATATATATATATATATATATATATATATATATATATATCATTCTACAGTACCCACACCTTGGGTCTTGGTTACTCTCCTTCAGGGAGGGGTGAAGGTGCGTAGGTTACTCCCCATGATTTCAGTGTCTATCTTCTCATGGTTGTACGCGTCTACTATTTAGCTGTAGGTAGTGAAGAATCGATGGGGGGGGGGGGGGGTTCAACTCCTCACCATTTCGAGATCCTTAGGTTAGGATGAGCCTAATTTCACAATATGTTTGGGTCGAGATTCACTATTTATGTCCTATTTTACTTTACCTTGTTCCATTTATTACATATCTTCAGTTTTATCTATTGATGCTCCCCCATCACCTTTTTGGGGAATTGTTTGGAGTATGTATATACTCACCCCGGCATGGGATTTTCCCAACACATGTCGTGTCTTTTGCAGACAACGAACCGACCGATCGTAACTATAGAGAAGTGTAGGGATATGGGCTGTATGGATTGTATATGGTGGTCATAGTTGGGATATAGGAGACGGTATCTCTCAACAAATACTCTTTTCCCCTTGTCTTTAGGTTTGGACTAGATTCTATTTGGGGTGTGTGTTTTTTCCCTTTAAATTTTAGTATTCTCTATAGTACCCTTGTATCTTCTAGAGGTTACTTCATGTTTATGTTATATTACACCTAAATGGACCGAAGGCCTTATTTTATTATTTTATTATGGATAATCCCCCATTTATGTTTTGAGGGGGAACCCTTACATGACCCGCAGGCCCAACGAACAAGGGCTGACATGACCTGAAGGCCAATATATGACCCAAAGGCCTAGAGGCATACAATGCCCATTACATGACCCATAGGCCCAACCCACTAGAATTGAACCTCCCCAACTTCTGCATCATTGATCTCCTAGATCCACACCATTCATTTATGATCATATAGCATTTCCCCATACAAAGATTCATGGTGCCTAGTCCCGATGGAAGTTTCCATACCCTCTCATTCTTCCAATCCGGTTAGCTCTGCTTCTGGTGACTGCTACTCTTTTCTCTGATCCTCTTCTGTGGACTTCACTGTGTGAACTGGGATACTCCATGGTCTCTGTTGTCTAAAGGCCCTTAGGCTGAAAGGGTTTGATGACTTGAAGGCCCTAAGACCCGTATGCCCAAACCAGTGGCCCGAAGGCCCAAATCATGTGAATAGTTCCTACTGCTACAATACTTAGTAGTACCTTCTACAGTTCCTGCTACATTACTAGTACAATACCCCTGGAAATTCACCACCACCTAGTTTTGAACTTGGGTCTCTTGGATTCCAAGAAGGAGGCCTTACCACTCGGGTACAAGCTCATTGGCATGTTATTTTATAGTAGTTGAATCTGAATATATTTTTCTCTTCACTTTTTTCATTGAGTTGGGTATGTGCATGTGTAAAAGTTCTTATAAAAAGGACTCCTTATGTTTTTTTGCTGTTGGAACTTTTTTCCAAACCCTAGCCTATGGAGGTGGGATTGGGGTAGTTGAGGCTAAAACCTTAGCATGGTTCAGGTTGTGTGAAAAAAGTGATTTTTCTTTTAAAACTTATTTTAAATGTTTTGATGTTTTCCATTAAACTATTTTTCATCCTTGTCCATATTATTTCATGAATTTTCTCCCTATACTTAAATTATTTTTTTATTACATTTTATATTATCTTCTCCTCAATTTGTAATGGTTTAAAAATGAGTATTTATAGCATTTTCACAAGGATTTTATTTGACTTTATTTATAAAGGCACGAAAAGAATGTATTTTTAACATTTAACAATTGATCAAATTTTGGAACCACAATGTCCATTATTCATTATGAATCTTCCTTTTGAAGTTAAAATTTTCCAAATTAAATTTAATTTCCATTGTTATTTTACCTTTTCATTTTATAGTGTTTTAAAAGAAAATGACATTTCATATTAGTTTTATGTATTAACATTAAGTGTTTATTATTTTGGTTTAAAATTAATTTTTAGGAGTTTTTGACTAAAAGAGAATGTTTTTAAAATTTTTCTTAAAATTATGGTACTTGTGAATTGTATATGATAATGGTTGAGCCAAGGATATAACTCTACAATGTAATCGGTATTGAGTTATTCACTTGAGAAAATGATGTTGGAATTATTAGGTTATTATAATTAGTTTGTTATGTTACTTTAATTATAAGGGTCCTTTATAAGGGTGATACAAATATGATGCCGTGACATTCCTTCAAGGTTTTTATATACTTATAGTTAAATTTAATATAAATCATTTAATTTCATGAAACTAGATATTGATTTTATAAATAAAGGAAGGTTTAAAACTTTTCAATGTAAAATTTAATATTTTTTAATGAATATTTAAAATTTTCATTAGTTTTAAATTTTTTATAATTTTTCATGTTTTTATAAATGAAATTTCAATGTATTTCCATTTTATATAAAATATTATGCGTTTTAGCTAAAAAAATATTTATAGAAAAGAAGTTATTTTCATCTATGAAAGATATTAATTTATTCTCATTATTATATGATTAATGGAAATAATTTTAAAAGGTTTTTAATTCTTTCTATGGTCTAATGGGTTTTATTTTTGTTTTAAACCCATTACTATTTTTTATGAACATCCATATTTTTTAAAATATGTTTCAATAGACTTAAGGATGAGTAATAACAATTATGAATTATAGCAACGAATATGATAAGTTTGATTTAAAATAATCAAGCGTATTATTTAAAGAGTCTGGATAGGGAGAATAATTTCCATATATAGAATAATTATAGGGTTTTTAAAGTTAATTCCTAAATATCTAAAACCCTAAACCTAAAAGGTCATGAGAATGTATGTAATGAAATATTTTCTATACCAATTATAATTACATAAAAATAATTCTTAGTTCATTATAGTTGGTATCATAGAACGGTTTAGTCAACTTTAATGGTTAGGAGATGATTTCAATGTTTTAGGTATGAACATGAGTTAATATTTCAATGGGTGATCATAATTAGAAGACATTGAAATTTTTTCAGGTGTTATGTGATAAGAGTTTATGATAATTAATGATATTTTTGGATATATTTACTGGTTTCAATAAGAATAAAAGATCTAGTTATTGATAACCCTTATTTTTAACATTTGATTTAGTGTAAAGGTTATTTGAGAAGAATGATATTATATTTTTGGGGACACCATCTAAAAGGTATATAAGACCTTCCAATTTAATACCTTTTTTATTTTAAGGTGATTATTATGTAGTATAATTTCATTTTGGTAAATAACTTTATCGATATAGATAACCTTGTGGATTGAAAAGTGATTTGGTGAGACGATGACCAAAGTTATTTTTGGTAAATGTTTACTTTATTTTTGAGAATATTAAATGACAGTGTTATATTTTTTTCTAGTATGTGAATTTATTTCATAATGGTTGATCTTATTTTAGGGATTATAATTAAGTTAAATTCTAGAAGAATATATAATTTTATGGTTTTATATCAGAGTTATTCATGTTATTATGGGAAATGAATTTTATATTTTGTAGAATATATGATCATGGTGTATATATTTTTGGAATGCGACTAAATGAGCGATTAATGTTATTTATGGATACAAGATAAGTTGATCGTGGAATAAAATATGACCAATTTTTTCATATTTTTATGTTTCAATTTTGATCCAGCGTATCTTGATGAGTTTTAGAGTTCAGTTATTTATGGAAAAACATTATGTTAAAAAAGGTTTTTAAAATTTATGTTTAGTTCTTATAGAGTAAGGTATATCTTCATAATATGAAGGTTTATTTGTATTTAAGTGGGTATTATATTTTATCATGACTATCTTTTTTATTTTTTTAGTTGGTTATAAACAGGAGGAATATCTTATTATAAAAATAATTTATACGAAGAGGAAAAAAATCTTTAAGTGTATCTCATGATATATTGAGAGTTAGTTTTTTTGATGTAAGCCTGAAAAATTTATCTTTTATATTCATCATTTAGATTATGAGATGAAATATAGGTGTACACTGATTGAAACAAAAAACTAAAGTATGCAACTATTCTTATGAAATGGAAAGAGATCTATTAAGTATGTTTTCTTGTAAAATTTATCTTTATGGTAAAATAGTTCCTAATTTTTAAGAAAAAGTTTTATAAATATATCAGGGATTCCGTGTAAAATATTATATAACTATCAAGGTATTCATCAGAAACTCATTCACAAGTATCAATCTTATAATCATACAAACATGGTTTAATAAAATCCTAGAAGTCATTTCTTTCAACTTTTGTAGGTTTATTTTATCTTCCACTCCACATTTATTAGCAATAACATTATTTCATTTTGATGTGTTGGCATTGGGAATTCAATTAGAAATTATGGGTTTCAAAGTACTCATTTATCCTTTTTAAGTGGACTTTTAAAATGTTTTAATTTATTTATAAAATTCATAAAATCCTTCTCATTGGACTCAAGATAAAATTATGAGGACAAAATTTCATTAATTGGGGAGAATGTGATGACACATAAATTTTCTATAAGATATCATTTTTATGGTTTATTAATATTAATGATTATAAATTAATATATATGATTTTAACACTTACATATTTTTTATCACATATAAAAATATATTATATAATTAATTAGATACTTATGGTACGTTTATGATTATTATGGTTACTTTATATCTAAAGGGATTATTTACTTAATGGTTTTGTAAATTTAGTAATTTTTTTATCTTTGAACTCTTAAAATAATTGTTTAATTATTAAATATAATATAAATATATATGAATGTTAATTAAATAAATTAATATTCATAAATAATTTTATTTACTATGAAACAATGACATGGTTTTTCATTTGGAATCAAATTGGAGTTATTTTAAATAAACCGATTTCCATATATTATATAGTTTTATTTAAAATATATTTTTCTAAATTTATAAATTGAATATAATTTTTTTATTTATAATTTCAAAATTATCTTGGAGTGAATTTTGAGTATTAACTAAAAGGTTGATTTTTTGGGTGAATAGTGGAAAATATAATTTTACAAATACCAAAATATTTAAGATATCATTATGATATAAAAATTACTTAAAAAAAATATAAAACCTTTTTATTGAAAAAATTTAAATTTATGGAGTAAAATAATTCATTTAAAGCTAATATTATTAATTTATAAATCAATTCTTGACCTTTTGATTTCTAAGTTATATTTAATATTAATAAGAAAAACTACTTTGGTCCTTTTTCTTTAAATAAGTATTATAAATTATAAATTTATTTTTGGATTGATTTTAATGTCACATTAATCTATTTTTAATTAAAATAATCAAATAAATATCATAGGAATCAATACTATACAATATTTTAGTGAAAATTCATTTTTATGCTAAAAAGAAGAATTTTTCTAAAAACAACTATTTTATGGAATTTAGCGTACCTATATTAAAATTATTTTTTAGTACCTATATAAATATAGCTTGTAAAATGGTTTTAAGATTTGGAATCATAATATTAAAAATATTTAATAAAGTCTATTTCATTTTTTGTTACAGAAGAGAAAAAGTGATTGATTTTAAGAACTAATGTTTTATTTATTGATAGTATATATTAAATTAAATATGTGAGGAAGTATTAATTAAGGTATTGATGATACAGGGAAATTTTATGTTATTCCAGATAGATAATACTTATAATTCTATAGTTTTATTTAGGTTATTACATATCTATGGAAAAGTAATCTGATGATACTTTTTGAAATAATTCAATACAAGAATATCATGTCCTTATGACGATGTTAATTATTCCAATTCATGGATTGGTATTATACTCAAATACATGTTTAAAAGTTATTAAATAAATTTCACATTTTTTAAAACATGTTTATGAATTTTTATTTATTATTAATATCATTAAATATATTACTTTTAATGGAAATTGGTTGATAAGATGATATTGAGACGTAATTGGGGGAGAATAAATTTAGTAATAATTTTGCAAAGAAGTGGAATTACTATGGATGTAAAAAATTATATTGTTACATGAGTATTTTTAATTATGAAACCATAAAAAATATACTTATATTTTTCAACAATAATATTTAAATAATAACACCTCAATTATTTTTTACTAAGTACTTTGAGTTGGGATTATACAAAAAATGACCAGCCCCTGGCTAACAAAGGACCTACCTAAACCACACATGAAGAGATTTGATGGTAAACCATAGGGGAGGTGGTTCAGGATGGATAACCTAGGGTGTAAGGGTTTAGTGACTATGGGGTAGGCATTAATATATTTCACATATCATGTATAGGGGAAAGTCGTACTATTATGTGAGGCGATATGATGATAGAGGGGTGCCAACCTAGATCAGTGCAAACAGAAGCTAGGAATGAACCCTGTTACTCACAACTAACCGTTGAAGGATGTGAATTTACTTATTACGTAGTTATAATACAATAATTAAATTAAAATGGGATTCCCATGAATTTATTTAATATTCCTCTACGCAAAAAGTTATGTTTATAACAAAGTTCATCTGATCAATCTCATCTACACCATCAGATCTTGATTACCCGGGACTCATGTTTCTAAACTCTGAAATTATGATGATAAAATAACTCCAATCATCAATACAAGTGTTTTAGCCACTATTTTTGATTAATAACCGTTTTAATTATGATGAAAACCTTTAAACATTCAATTTATATCTTTCATTCATGTAGTCTTACAAGTAATATGTTCTTCCGAGCATCTGATGGAGTTACAACTTGATATTCATTTGTTTGAATGAATGGTTGAGTTTTAAAAAAACACATAAAATGATAAATGTGATCATTAGAATATGCACATGAGGATTCATCAAAAAAATAAAAATCTAAATGTGTAGATCCTTAACACCATAATATTCATCGACATGTTTCTTTGAAAAAAATAGAGTTAAATTATCAAAATTTCTTTTAATTGTTGAGATCATTGTTGATTTTGAAGAAATATTAGATTAGAAGAATTATGTATAATTAAATTTAGTGATCCTATAGTCCAAGGAAACGATCAACTCATCTATAAATACTAAGGGATTGAGGATATTATTAATTGTATACATTTTTAATTTTCGATAGATATCATTTTCTATTAAAGTATAGAATTTCAATGCTTTTTTCATGCGATGGATATAGAACTTGTGAGCCTCCATGGTTTTATAAAAATTCAAGGATATACCATGTATACACAATGTTATGCGAAGGATAGAGTTTCCATGTGCTCCTACATGTTCAAAGAACAATTGATGGGTACCGAAGAAGAAACATATTATCTTAGTGTATATAAATTATTACATGTAGAAAATATTCTATTAGAGTTTTGTAAATCCCTCCAGGTTTTCATGAAGTAATGAGATACCACATACACTATTACATGAAGTGGGAAGAGAAATATCACATGACATACTTTATGGGTTTTATATGATCATTAAATGATCATTTATAATGGAATAAAAATCCAAAACATAGGAAAAATATACCTTTAATAAATAACATATAAATTAATTTATAAAATAGTGTAAATAGTATTAAAATGTTATAAAAACTTCCATATTCCATCCATAGAAAATTTTTCAGTAATATCATGAGGATTAGTGAAAAAAATTGCCCCACCTCAAAGGGTATACACCAACAACATGGATTAACGAATGATCTATGAGGATACCCAAAAACTAAAGGGGTACTAGCACCTTCTCAAATGAGATAAATGGTGTTTTGGGAGGAATATAGGTTTACTAAAGGCTCATACACATCACATATGCCACAAAAAATAGGAGAGGAACTCATCTTATTAGATAGGAAGTTCTTGAGGCATCTCCTATTCATAATACTTCTCATACATTACTGCCAACTGGGTATTTATTCATTAAATTTATTTCAATAAATAAATGAAATGCAATTAATCCATTCATAATGGAATGATGAATAATAAATTCAGGATAAAAGTAATAATAAATAAATAAATAAATAAACACCACACACACACACACACATATATATATATAAATATTATAGTCATGCACCACATGCATGAAAAATGAATGCATCACAAGCATGAAAAATACATGCATCAAATGCATATATTAAATATAAACTATATATAATATCATATAGTATATATATATATATATATGTTTCTCAAATAACATATTCTTTTATACATTCATCTCATTCATTTACATTTTAGTTCACAACCAATAATCTCCCACATATACTAAAATCCCATAAGGACATTACACAGAAAATCAAAACTCTTTGTGAATCAATCCAAAATTGTTTGGATATCGGTTTTTGATCAAACTATCTTCATTTTGAGTAAAAAATTACAAAATTTTATCCCTATACAAGGTCCTATATATGTGTCCCTACATTCCTTATCATCATTGATAACAACTATTAAATCCAAATTTCATAAATGTAATAAAAGTACAGCCTCAAGAAAATCAATATTTCTAGTCTAGATGATATGTGGTCTAATGTGATCTCTGTCAAAGATAATATATATATATATATGAACATGTCCAGAACAAGATGCATTATATAAATTATCTGTATACCTATATAATTATGTTATTAATGAAATTGAGGGACCACTTGACATGGAACTTTCCAATATAGTATTGGACCATCATTATTTGATGATTCTCTAAAAAATATTAACAATTCCCTTTAGTACATCACATTTCATTCATCTATGTAGTTGATAACATCATAGGTGAAATAACTAATCATGGAAATTCATTTTCTTAGTATAATTCAACCATGTAAATAATGTATTTAACTTTTCATACAAGTGGAAAATCCCATTTTAGTAGCACTCTAACCAATGAAATGATCAAAAACATACCCAACCACCACTTAATTAGCTAATTTTATATGTATACTTACGTAAGTAGGGTATAAATGTATGATTTTTTTCATGCCAGGTATCTTTCCAACCTTAAACAAGGAGTATAGGTATAAAACATGCACCTGTAATTATATTGATGACTGTATGACATTCCATGAGATATTCCTTAGTGGATTAATCCAAGTAATAATAATCTAATTATACAAATCTTTCCAACAAATAAAATATTCTATTCATTCTAACCATATAATATAATTACAACCCAAAGTAATTTTTAATGATCATAATTTAGGGATAACTCAAAGATATAATTTTAGGGTATATTTTCATTAGAACATTCATATAAAATCAGTTTCACCACACAGAAATTAATAATAATTGAATATTTCCTTTATTTTAATAACATGATACATTTAAAACCATTACAACCAATATCTCATGTTTCTAACACCCATAGATTCTATATTACACTCAGGTTTATTTCTTAAATAATGGTTCTATCAATGGTTCTGCTACATTCTTATGTGTATGCACCCAACTGATCTTTACATTATCCCCCTTAATGATCTCCCATACAAAATGATATTTCTGAAGTATGTGTAAGGTCATTTGATGATACTGGAATACTATATCCTCATCTAAAACACCATTGATGTAATAATATAACTCAATTTCTATCTCTATGCTAGGAACCACTCCATGTTTAGGAATGAACTTCATGATTTAAAGAGCCTCACTCACAACAAAATATGTATCAATATATTCTATCAATGTTTTAAAATATGATATTGTGGCTTATTTGGAACTCTTCTAACTAATTTCTCCATTGATTAAGAAAATCAAGAATCCCTATATAAATTTCATATAATCATTTTTGGATTGGAAACAATAATCTATTAAACACTTTATACAGATATTATCTTTTCCTCTAAAGGTAAAGAACACATCATTAGTCATTATCAAGTACATAAGGATGTTCTTCATAGTAATCTAGTGGCTCTTGATATGATGCTATTATTATCTAATAGTTATTTTCAAAGAATATGAGCCATCAGTTCAAGTACATAACATGCCATAAAAGATAGATCATATGGTAGATGCATTATGGATTCTATCAATCCATTCAAACTATTTTGAATAATCCTGAATCTTTCTAAGATTTATCCCATGCAACACTAGTAAATAACTTTTTTTAGTATCCATGCTAAACTAATTTATCACTTTACCAATACATGCATTCTAGATTATTCCAAGAATCCTCTTATATCTATCTCTATATATCCTCAAACCGACTATGCAAGCTGCTTCATCCATGTCTTTTATTGAGAAATATTTACTCTACTACATCCTCACATAGTTAAGTATTGGGATGTGATTTCCAATAAGTAGTATGTCATATACATATAGTTTTATAAATACTATTATACACCCACTAAAAGGATAGTATACATAGAAATAATCTTCATTCTCGATGAAACCAAAAATTTTGATTTCATCTTCAAACCAGATATTCCATCTCGGAGAAGCTTCCTTTAGTCCATAAATGGACTATTGCAATTTACAAACAATTGTATTCTCATTTCTAACTCTAAAACCCATAGGTTGTATCAAATTTATATATATAACCCCATCTAAATTCCCATTAAGGAATGTATATTTGAAATCCATTTGATATATTTCACATTCATAATTACCTGCTATGGCTAGTAGAATTCAAATGGACTTTATCATGAAAATAGGTTAAAGGTATCTTCTTAGTAAATAACCTAATATTGTTTATTACCCTTTACCACAAGGAATTATTTATAGGTATACACCCAACCATATATATATATATGTGTGTGTGTGTATTATTAGGGATAACCCACTTTCTCTCTATGGGTATCACCCCTTCAGGTGCATCCACCTGGTTATTAACATGGTTAGTGTACACAGATTCTGCCACATATCTCATAGATTTTAACAATTTCTTGGAATTAAAACTCTCAATGAACATTCGATAGGAAGTAGGTTCATCTCATACAAACATTAATTCCTAATAATTATCCATTATAAATCCACAGCTCTTGGATTCTTGATGAATCCTACCAGGCCCTCGAGGTTCTTATATAACTTGAGTTAGTTCATCTTCTACATTTGTTTATAGAACTGATTAAACCTCTATCACAAGAACAAATCACATTTTTTGGTCTCAAACTACTCCATGTTCAACTTTAATACCATTGAAACCTAAACTAATGTGTTCTTTTCAAGTAAAACACCTCGATGGGCCACAAACACTTTATTTTTAGTAAGATTATATAAATAATATCCCAAAGTTTCATTGGTATAAATAATAAAGAATCATTTATCATATTTGGAGTCTAGTTTTTCATAAGAAAATCATTATATGAATACTTTACATCAACAAATATTCATAAAATAAAAATTAGTATATTTCCTACACCATATCACATAGGGTTTATTCATGAATGTTTTACACAGAACACTATTTATTAGGAATATATCTATTTTCATCCCATAACCCACAAATGATATAAGATAGTCACATAAACTCATTATTGATCGAACCATGTCTAACAAGGTATGATTCAACTTTTTAGATACACCATTCCATTATAGTGTGCCAGGAGGAATGTGTTGTGAAACTGTTTCATAATCTCTCAGATGAGATATGAATTCTAGGCTTATGTATTCACCCCTGATCCAGTTATATGATTTAATTATTTTTCATAGTTGATTCAATAATTAAATTTGATAATCATTTAACTTTTCAATCGTTTCATTCTTGTGTTTCATCTAAAACACATACCCATATCAACCAAGTCATAAGTGAAATTAACAAAGTACCTAAAACTACCATTTGATTGTGTACTCATTAGTCCACATACATCACTATACATGAGATCCAAAATTATACTAGACCTCTTAAATTTTCTCCAAAAATTAGAATTTAGCATTTTTCCAAATATAATGGGAGAGGGAGGGTTTCACCTAAAAAGGGATCCGCTTTAGGGTTTCCTCCACCCACCACCGCATTCCTCCCCTGATGCAGATCTGATTCTTATCGATGCTTTAGCCCGACATTCTCGTGGCATGAGACATCTCTTCCGTGGAAGCATTGTGTGACTCCATGGGATCAAAATCTTGGCAAAGAATCCCATTTTCTTTCCTTTTCCATGCCCTCTACTTCGATTTGGATAGTGCTTCACATGGCGGCATGGTGAGGGTCCGGTGAGGGTCCATTATTCAAGTTTCTAGCTACTGTGATGAAGGTTGTCATCAGGTTGCTGCATTGGCTGTGGGTGAGTTGGGAAGATCTAGTCTTCATATACACTAGAAACTGGTGATGGCCATTGCAATTTTATTCTGGTTTGGTCTGGCATTAGGGAAAAAAATTTTGGTGATTTTTTTGATGTTTACTGCATATTTTGAGTGCGATTTTGTTATGTTTTGGTTCGTGTTTTGGATTCAGTTTTGTGGTTTACAGTTGATCTCTTTGTCTTTGTGGAGAAGAATTTTTTTAGTGGTGGTGGTGATTTATGGTTGGGGTTTTTTATGATTCTGACAGTTTTGGGAATATCAATCGTAGGTTTCTTGGTTGATCAGTATATTTGAATGATTAGATTATTATTTCCTTTGAGAGTTGAAGTTGGAGGGCCATATTTCTACTAATTGGTTTTACGAAGGATTTTGAGTGATGTTTTTGATTAGCTGGTTGAGTTTTGTTGATGTTTTTTTAGTGTGGCTCCAGGGTTTTTGTTTAAGGGAATTTTCAACTAGTTCAACTACAAGGGGGTTCTCTACAATAGGTTCAGAGTAGAGGTTTTATCCTAAGATTGCTATTCATATTTGGACGTTTGAGTGGGTATGACTTTTCCATCGATTCTAAGATCATGTAATCATGCACGAGATAGCTTTCTGAGAAGTTATGAGTAGGTGGAAGCTGGTATTCATGGTTATGATTCTGGGTAGGTGCCTTGCTTTTTAGTTTTGAAGGATTTGTTTTTTCCTTGAACTAACTGTGGAGGTTTGGTTGTTGTTTAAGTCATGATATCATGTTGGGTTCCACCTCATCCCAAAAAATGGGGTCTTTAATAAAAAATATAAGTTACATTTTTCCCAATAAAGAAGATTCACATATATCTAATGATTCATAATCAAACAACTAAAAAATCCAAATCTATGGAGTCTTTGAACATTTTTTCTTATTTAAATATTTAATGAGATAATTCCAAAGGTGGGTGGGATTATAATCAGCCCAAACATTCTTATTCTAAATGTAATAAATTGGATTATTCATATTCATAATATATAAACAATTAATTATATCCCTAATTCCATAAAAAATATCATTATTATATATATAAAAACTATTATTCAATGTAATGAATGAAAATAATATATTGTTTAAGAAGGATATAGAAATAAAATTCCAATTTATGGATGGAACAAAATACGAATTTTTCAATTATAGGATCAATCCACTTGGTAAAATTAGATCATATGTTTCGACCTAATAATGTAATTTTTTTCTCCATTATAGAAATGAAGATAATATTTTCCCTTCATCAATGTCGTCACATATATGAGTCTAGGTTTGTTATCACAAATGTTCTTTACACACCTAGTATCTAATACCCATGATTTAGAGTTGGAGAAATTTTTTTCTGTAACATTAGAATTTGGTTACTCTGAATGTTTGTCCTTGAGAATAATTATCAATCCTAGATACAAATATTTAATTGTTTCATAGGTCATCCCTATTAATGATATCAGTTTGATTACTATGGAGTATTCCAAAATCTATAATAATGAAAAATTAGTTGTCATGTGTCATGGATTATATCTTTTCATTAATGGATTTAAATAAAATTTCTCCAACTAAAAATGATAACCTCAGACATCATATCAATTTAGTGAGACAAGATATATATTTCATTATAACTTACACCAATTATCATGTAATAAATCTATGAATATATAGATTTGGAATCAACCCAACCATGTTAAGAGTTATTCTTTGATTGTTGAAGAGATAACCACTTATCGAAACACATCAAATGGATTCAATCAAATATATTACTCTTGTATACTAATCATTTGGGATTCCTTGAAAGTTTAACCTAATGAAACACAGAAAATAATCCAACTAAGGACAATAAATGGATACATGTACTGATATTGACACTACCCAACATGAAAATCCTGAGCTACTTATAGCTTTCTTTCCTTACACAAGATAATCCTGGGTCACCCATGTCGAGCCTAAGAATACCCAGATGAATGATCAAGGTATTGACATGTTTTTTTTGAAATGTAAGTATTTTAGGGTGTTTAGTGTCATCATTTTAAGACACAAAATTTGTATAATAAATTATTACATCATGTGTAATAATTATCTTTTCATGTTTTATTTCCTTTTTTATGCTGGATTCTAACAATTTAGTTTTGGAAATAACTTTTCTAACTAGAAAATTAATGAGTTCATTGCACATTAATGTGAAACTCTAAAAAACCACAAATTCTATGTTAATCACCCAAAAAAGAATCCAAAAAATATTCATATATATCAAAATGCATCATATTCAGAAGGTACATGAATTCTTCATGTAATGGTATAGAGTTATATAAGAATGAAAATATCAACATGAGAAATCCTATAGTGATAGATATCCAACCCCATTTAATTTCCAGGACAAGGAAAGCCTCCATGAAAGTAGGTGGTCTGAACCTATGTACCTACACTCAAGGTGACAATACTCAAGATATAATTCAATTCAAAAAAACTGTAACACATAATTGGCATAAACTATGACCAACAACAATTCTGAATCTCATTACAAAAAATAAAAAAAATCATCAAGGTTTATGAAAACTTAATGTTATGATATCAAACCTAGAATAATGTTCAAGGATCTACCCTTGGTGAAATTTATCCTATAAATGTGCATATAGAATATTAATATTTAATAAAAATTTTATTTAATATGAATATCAATGAAATTTTAAAAATAATAAACATTTAATTTAATTTTCCAAAACATGAGGCATTTATAAAATATGAATAAAGAAATACTAGTTAAAAACATTTTATAAATCAGAAACAATATAAATATTTTATATTCATTTAAATATTAACCCCTTCATGTTTTATATAAAAATGAATTTATTTTATATTTCATGAATTTATAAACAATTTATAACACAATATCTATGATAGTTTTTTATAATATAAACACCATATATATTGTAATTTATTCAAACTTTATAAATAAACTCTTATGATTTATAAATAAACCATTTATTTTAGGATCATAAAGCATTCCATTTGATTTATCAAAATGTATTTTAATATATTGGAATTTAATATTTGGGAATAATGTTTCATAAAAATTTATTTAATTAATTATTAATAATTTATAATTAACTAATTAATTTATAAAATCGTTATAAATTAAAAAAATCCAAAAATACCATTTATTATTATTTATATATATTTTAAAAATCATAAATCAATTTTTATATTTTAATAAAATAAGATATATTTTCTACCTCGCTTGCATAAAATGCAGATTTTGCATAAAGGTATAGTCTCTTTACCCTTACTTGATGCCCTATGTAAGGGTACTAACATTTTTAGCCACTGTGTAAAGGTATACTTATAAGGGTTCTCCCCCTATTTTATATATTACATAAAGGTAAATACCATTGACATTTACACAACAATTACCTTTACACATAAGGGTAAATCACCAGTGACCCATATGTAAACCCCTTGCATAAGGGTACTACCTTTACAAAACTCTTTTACATAAAGGTAGTAATTAAGTTACCATTACACAAACCTTCTATGTATGGGTATCATGTAAGGGTATCGTCTAAGGGTGAATTATAATTACCTTTACGTAAAACTATTGTGTATGGGTAATACCATTACACAAAACAGTTACATAAAGGTAATAACTGAGGTAACACATACATATGAATTCTATGCAAGGGTATGAAACTTATATAGACGACCAAACTTAGGGTAAACAAGACTTACCTTTTTGATGATCATGTAAGTGTTTTAAACCTTATACAGTTATATGAAACACCATTATTCAATTTTCATGGAAAACCATAGATTTAAACATGTCTCAACTTTGGTAAAAAACACTCAGATACCACTGATGAGTTTAATATAATAATATAATGATAATTTTAAATGGAATAAAACCCCAAAACATAGGTATATCTACCATCAAGAAATAATGAATAATAAAATCCATGAAATAGAGTACCTGATATTCAAAAGTTGTAGTAGCTTCTATCTTCCTTCAATGGGGAATTATTGAGGAAGATCATGAAGAGAAGTGAATAAAGTCACATTGTCACAGAGGGAATATACTAAAAAGCTGGATCCACGAATTCTTCATGAAGATACCAAAAAAATAAATTTGTTCTCGAATATTATTAAATTAGATAAATAGGGTTTCTAAAGGAGGAGAGTTTTTGAAAAGTCTAATAAACATCACACCCACCACCACAAATAAGAGAGGAACTCATCCTCTTATATATTTAGTGCTCAATGTATCTTCTATTCATAACACTTATTCATGAATTAATTCCCATTGGATATTTAATTATTAAATTCATTTCAATAAATAAATATAATGAAATGAATTCATTTATAACATACTATTGAATAAACCATTTGGGAGAAAATAAATAATATATATATATATATTATATTAATTGCTCACATGCATGAAAAATAAATGAATTTAATTATAATATTAAATATACACATTACATAATATCATATATTATATATATACATATCTCATGAAAAATATGCATGTTTTCATGCATCTCATGCATTTATATTTTAGTTCACATCCTACAATACTTACATGAAGGTTATACTGAGACATCGAAACCTATTTGGGTTAGTGAATGGAATATAGTCCATGCATTCATGCCTGAAGTATGTGGATTCATAAGCATAGGAGATTCATGAAATAGTTTTGAGTTTAGTGTTGATGAACTATTTGACTAAAACTGAACCTGATAAAATATAAGATCAAATAAAGAGGGAAAAGAAAATACTAAAAGAAAATTTTATAATAAAAAGAATTTATATATATGATATGGTCTATTCATAACACATACATCATGATTTATACATGAATTAATATTGAATAAACCAAGTTAAAAAATCAAATACATGTTTTTTTGATATTGATAAGTAATTAAAGCTATGATTATTCGTTTTTAGAAGATGTTTTTTCTTTTCTTGAGAATTTTAAAATTTGAAAATGCAGAAAAAATACACTTGAAGGAAGTGAATTTCATGATTTAGTATTAGGTAAGAAGAAAAGAATAAGATCTTCTAAAATCAGGTGTGATAGAGTTTCAAGACTTATTGTCTTATTCCAATAAGCTATTAAAGATCTTGATGTTGTACTGAAGGAAGTTAGATCCTAAAGTATTATAGAAGAATATCAATTTGATAAATAAGAGGAATTAATAATACTGGATCAATACGAATAAGAAAAATGATTTTGTGACTAGGGTGACAAACTAGAATCTAAAGAGGCGTGAGGATGGGGTATCTAACTAGTAAAAGAGAAGAGAAGATGGTTGGGGTATCTAACCAATCAAGGTATAAGAGTTGGGTGATGGGGTATAGAACATGGATGAACTGGAGGACTCACTACTGGGATGTATAACAAGTTTATTCCTAAGATATTTTAATTAATGATCATATTATAATGGAGAACCCATGTTAGGGAATCTAACTGACACAAAAAAGAGTATGTATTATTATAAAAACTTTTAATTACAGTGTGTGGGTTTTTGTCATATTATTTATACATATGAGATAATCCAATGAGATATTATTTGTTGGAGTGATAATTTAATAAGTTATAAATATTGAATTAAAATAAACTGATTTTTAAAAGTAAACCACTGATTCACCCCCATCTCAGTGGTAAATTTGTCTTGGGGATCAACAAGTGGTGTTTGATAAATGGTTCCCTCTAAAGATACATATTTTTCTAAATTAATTTACATATATTTTGATGAAGTACATATTTAAGGAATACTTTGGGTCAACTCAGATGGTAAAAATGAAGATACACTTCGTGATATAAAGAAATATATCTCTAATAAGACTTAGAAAAACATAAAGAAAATATAGGCAAGGAATATGAAGAAGGAGATAATAATAAAGGGTGATACACCACTAACTAAATGTAATCTGAGTGATATAATTATGAATAATTATTTTTATTATGATTCTTCTTATAAATACTACTCAGTATGTAATGATGATGTATCAATTAGTGATCTTCATTCTTAATTCAAGGAACATATTAATAAATATCCCAATGATGTGGTAAATTGTATTATTGGAATTATCAAGGTTTTTTATGTAGAAAAATTTCTAATTGAAGAAGTGACTAATACTATGGAAGGGATATTTGCTAAAAAGGATGGAATATGCAACAATCTCACATAACTTTTCACAGAAAAGGATGAAATAATCACACTTTTTAATAGAAGAAACATTGAAGCTGTAAAATATTTTCAAAGTAATGATTGGGATAAATAATTCTTTGAAATTGTTTTTGTTGAAGATTTATAGGTACTTGATAAAATTCAAAAATGTTTCTCTAGATGTAAAATCTTTTAAACTATATTTTAATTAAAACAATGTAATGAATCTTGGATTTTTTTATAGAAATCAAGGAAAATTTATGAAGAACAAATAAATAAAATGAAAGGGGATATTGAAGATAGGTTGAAATTAGGTGAGGATGAAAGAATCTCCCTTAACATGATGTTTTTTGAGTTATATGTGAGATTAAAAAAATTCTGAATCACCACAAGATAGATCTTTCCAATTTGTTTGAAATACAGATGTTTCCACACATGTTTTCATTTATACTCTTGATTCTATGAAGATAATGAGATCAAAATTTAATTAAACGGAAATATCCTCCAAGAATAAGGTATAACATAACCTAGAAACTATCTTTTGTACTAATTCTATTTCAATTACTAGTATAAAATCTAAACCTAATTAAGGGAAAGCATGGATGGTAAAAAATAATAATAAACTCACCACATTAACGGTGGATGATAGAAAACATATGAAGAGACATTCCTCAATAATTTTCTAAATTATTTCTAGTTCTACTAATAAAATTTAATGTTTAAACCCCACGAAATCAAGAAATATTAGAACAAAAAATTAAGAGAATAAGACTTATAAGATATTTTTGGTGTTTCTAGAAGTCTGAGAATAAAGAATTAGAATGTTTTCATAACATGGAATTTCAAGAAATTAATGGATAGAAACAATATAGGAGGGCTAAAGATGAAGAAATTATAAAAAAAGTTGAAAAAAAATTAATGTGAAAATAAAAGAAAAATAATATGGAAGAAAAAAATTAAATCTGAATAGTTTTATGTTTCCCTAGATAATAAATAACTAAAACTCAAAAGGGGGATAAATTATGTTCTTAAGACTTTATTTACTTTAAATATACCCTCTTCAATGTTTGTGGGTTCCAAACTTTTCCTTAAAAAAATAAGGTTGTGAAAATATAAAAGCTGAGTTGAAAAAGATCAAACACTAGAGATTTATAGTTGTTTGGGAAACAAAAATCCCCTAGTCTACTCCGCCAACACTCTACTTAACATGTTTAGTGATTTTAACTATAAAATCCATTTATTCAGGGGCTACAAGCTGAGTATAATCACATATTACTTATTAAAACTTTTCAGGAGAATTTAACCAAGATCTTCTTTTACAAGACCTATCCACGACTATAACATACTCAATTAAAGTGAGTGAAGATGAATTATAGATGAAAGAAACTTCAAGTAATGAGGAATCACAAAACTAAAAGAATCAACTTATTGTAGATAAAAACACATCGAGAGAAGATTATGATATTTAAATAACAACTCTATAGGTTCTTCTATTATAATAAATAAACTTTTATTTACCAGAAACAAGCATTGAGTAGATTACATATGTTTTTTCTTCTATATACAAGTGATTTTCCTTCGTGTTAAAATTGGTATCATATTTACATGTCTATTCCTTTTTTATATCGAATCCAACTTTACTATTTATTTATATTCTTTGATTTTAAGCTTAGTAATACCTGATATTCATAAGGGTTGAATGAATAATCCTTTTAAAATATGATAAGACATGTTATTAATGGAAAGTGTCTTTATTTCTCAAATATAGAATAAGATTATATGAAGGAGATGACATAAAAATTCTTCTTTATAATTTTCTATTCATGGAATATTGAATCTTTATCGAAATCAATCATTCATTATTTAGACAACTCATTTCATGATATTCTTAAAATAATGAAATAAAATATCTTAATATATTATGCTAAAATTACATGTTTAATCATTAAGATATAATCAATATATTATTGTTCGTATGATATCTAAATAATATAGCTATTATCATAAGATAAATTTTCAAGAATCTTCATAAGATAAAAAAATTCATAACTTGTGTTGTGTAGGATAACTTGTATCCACTATTTTTGCAAGATAATGTTTTTGAGATAAATTGTTTGATGGTCATAAGATAACCCTTCTTACAAATTTCTACATTATAAGGTAAAAAAATTCCATGGATTAATTTTAACTGATCATATCAATCTTTGATCATATGATATAAAATTTACTTCCTTTATAAGATAATATATTACATAGTAAGATAAACTTGGAATACTGAGCTGCCATAAAATAAATTATTTGGTGCTAATTAAAACTTCAAATATGATACAAATTTTACACTATAATATAAATATATTACACATAAGATAATTACAAAATATAAGATAATAAAAAAATATGAAATATAAAGAATTTATGATTTTGTGTAGTATATATTATTTGGAAATAAATTTCTCCAAAATTATAAAAAGATAATATTTGAATCATTTAAGATAAACTTATTATAATAAAAATAAGAATTTTGATAATCATAAAAACACATAAAGAAATGAGATACATTAGAACAACGTAAGTCTATCTAATAATCACCCCTTTTAATGATCACAAAACCCATTGAATGATAAAAAATCTGAAGAAATTTTTTTAAAGAGATTTTGAAAATTTAATTTTTATTCACCTTTTCTCCTCCCCAATTTTTTGATATAAAAAAAGTTAAATAAGTAAAAATAGTAAAATTAATGTCTCATAATAATAAGTGTAAATATTCTAAGTAAGATATATAGAATATGAATGGAATTTTAATGAAAATAATATAGAAATTTAAAATATAAATAATCAATTAATTATAGAAACATATAAATATAAATTGAATCACAAAGAGAAAATAACTCTCATAAGTAAAGTGTGAATAATCAATGAAAATAGAGAAGTGTAAATAAATATAATACTAGTAATAAATGAAAACCAAGAATGATAAAATGAAAAAATATTCAGATAGTAGATAAAAAAGATAAATTTATATAAATATTAATAAATAATAATAAATAAATAAAAATATTAAAAATATCCAATATATGTGAAAAACTAGTCAATTTTTTTTGAGATGTCATTCACTTAAACTATCCAATCAAGAAATTAAATAAGTTATATGAAACTAGAAAGTTTTTCAAATGTGTTATCTTAAAATATTTAGGATTTTGAAATTGGTAAAAAGGATGTAGGAATGGGAGAATTATAACTTTCTATAATAACATTAGCCAAGGTATGTAAAGATTCTCAAAGTACGACTTTATCTCCTCGAGTGATACTTACTAAAGTGTACTAAATTTCAAGAGTATTTTGATAAAAATATTACAAATATAAGTGGTCTATAGACACAAAGGATAATTTAGAAGATGGTATAGGTATAGCCAAATAAACCTCTTTAGTAGGATTATGGATTTACATTGAATATATTTTAAAATTATCGATGTTTTCATTGAATCACTGAGAGTTTTCCACATGGTGATTAGATATGGAAGGACTAAGAGATATTCTACCTCAAAGATGGAATAAATAAGCCACACACATATCTAGTAAATTCACTATATATTTCTTGAATAAATATAATAGACTAGTAAAACTATTCCACACCCACTGAGAGAAATTTCCAAAGTACTTATACAAATACCCTTTCATGGAATAATTCTGAGCCAAATTATTTAACATCTCAAAATGGTTATCCGAAAGACCAACAAAAATTTGTTGTGATCCTTGAACATTGATTTCAGTGACTTTTAAATAATAATGATGCTTATTTGGCTCACTGAATATGTATTCTTGATCAGAATAATAATATGATTTAATATTTATCACCATGAACCGATGAACACACTAATTTTTTCATCTAGTACTTCAAAAAATTTATCTAATGATCCATCCATTTTTTGAAAACCAGTTATTATGAAAATGGAATCATTTTTTACTTAAACTGATACTTCTTGGACTACCGGTACTCTGAATTTCTACAAGAAGTTTATTTCCATATAAGACTATTCAATATTATAACAATGGAATTATTTGTGTTATACTAATCTCAGTAACCATATCTCTCTATAGATATTACAACATCTCTTTAGAGAGAATCTCATAATGCATATAATCCATGATGAAATTTATCATGTATATAGTGAGAGATAATCATTCCAACTCTGATTCTATAGAAACATAAACCATAAAAATCTTCCGTAATGATTATCTAGTAGAATATTTTGAAACATTCTCCAAAATTAATTGATCCACCAACATCAACTCATGAATATCATCCTTTGATATGGATTGTTCCTGGAGAGTTCTTATCTTAGCTCTAGATTCAACTAACTGATTCCTTGATGAATCCACTTTAGTCCTTATCTTGAAATATCTCACTCAAGAACTTTCATCAAATATATTTAATTTGGATTTTGGAATTTTAGAACTAGTATGGTGTAAGTGAATAGGATAAAACAAATATTGATGTACTTTGACACTACGATCTTCATGAACTTCTTAATTCTCATCAACATTGGGTACTTACTCAACATGAGAGGGTTCTATTGATTACGATCATTCTATTTTTACATGAAATATTTTAAGTGGATTCATTTACTTCATCTAAGTATTCCTCATCACAACCAGAAACATTTTAAATGGTAAAAATTACCGATTCTCTTATAACTTTTTGTATTGGTCTTTGTTGAAGGAAATATTTCAAATTGAGGGATTGATCTCACTGTAATAGAAATGGTTTTCTCTTGAACAATGATAACAAAATTTTTAATTGGCCAAATATAAATTCTCATTTACACAGGTAATTGATAAAATAGATAGGTAAGCTATAAAAAGAGCATGAATGTTAACAACTTGTCATAATTCTAAGTGAACTTATGGGATAACCTCATCGCTGGATTGAATGTATTTAGAAATATTAAGTCTAACTCTTATTTTTTCTTTTAAAAATACTCTAATTTTTTATAAGATGTATTTCATATATATTCAATACATTTTATTCTATGGTAGATGGAAAAATTATAGAAACTTGAGAAGAAAAATCACTAGCAACTACCATACAAGATGAATCCCCATGGGTATTAATACGGTCTATCTCAATCAATTATTCTGAACTGACAAAAAAAATTATTTTATGATGAAATAATGTAAAATAAACATCTATTAAACACACAAGAATTCCAAATTTTTAAACCATGACAATATTTAATATTTATTTCATCTAAACAACGGTTTTACCTAAAACTAATGTTTTTTTAAAGGTTGGGGCTGAAGCATCATTTATTTATTAAAAAAAATCAAAGGCCAATTTTTGACTGGGTAGAGGGAGAACCATTACATATCTTGAAGTCCCAAAGGTAATGTATCCCATTACATGTCCCTTATGAGAAATTGTTTTCCCAAGACCCATTCTGTGAATAATACAACTACAGTTTTTGCCTGCTACAGTGATGCACAGTACCCGTCGTTGCTACAATGTCCTCCACTACTACAGTCTCCACTGCTGCTACAATACCCTCCCTTGATATAGTACCTCTATAGTATTTCTAAAGTAACATTCACCCTATGGGTTGGGATCCCCCATTTTCATATAGGATCACAAGGTGCTTATCAGTAATCCAAAACCCAACTACTACTAAAAACCAATGTTAACAACCATATGAAAGGGTAAAAATTAACTATTTTTATTTGAATATGAATCAAATACATCATATTTTGTCACTAGAAATTAATAGGCTTATCTATAACAAACTAAGACCAAAACAGAACATCTTAAAAAGGATTTTATCAAACTCACAATTTCATTGAGAAATGGATGACTGAATGAACTAAACAAGAACCATTATCTATGGTTTCAAGTATTTTAAAATATTATTCTAAATGTTAGGCTTTAAAAAATTCGATATAATTATTTCTAAATGGATTACATAATTGATTATCATTAAGGATGTGTCGAAATATGAATCTTCTTCATGTGGGAACAAAAAAATTTCAGCCATTATTATAGATGATTTCAAAAAGATCTTGTAGTTTACTTTTCCTCTAACTATATCCTCATTATCCAAAAATAAAACAAAACTATTATATATAACCCTCATACTTATTTTTCATATAAATAATATATTTGATTCTGACTAGAAATAAAATCCCATCTTTGATTATTTATAACATTTTCATTAAACAAATCCTTACCATACATTGATCTAAAATATAAATCTCATCTTCTCAATAATTTTCATAATGTTTTTGAGTGCTTGAAAGTAATAAAAGTTGAACCATCACCTCTTATAGTTTTTTCTAACATTGATGGGGGGTTTGTAAGTTTAATGGATTAGGAAAAAAGGTTTAGATAGAAAATAGATGAATTTGTAGAGGTTTTAAAGGTTTTGACATGTAGAACTGATTTACTTTCTTTTGTTTTATGGTAACCAAAGGGCCACTTAGTGTGATGTGAATTATAATAAATACAAACAAACCCATGTTTCATGTTTGTATTTAACAAAAAATCTAAATAGAGGTACTAAATTTTGAATGAAATGACATAAATAAGATATTTAAGAAATATAAATTCACACTATAAAATAAGTAAAATGGAAAAAATATCAACTAAATTTAAATAAACTAAATTTGTATTTAATGAAATTGAATATTTTATTAGGAAATGGCTTTGTAAACATGTTTGCAAATTATTTTTCTGTGAAAATAAATTATAATGATATGTCACATTTTTATGCATGATCTCTTTATAAAATATTTCAGAAATATATATGCTTCATTCTAGAATGGTTTATTGGATTTTTTGAAATGTTGACATAACTAATTTTATCACATTTCAGTGGATCATGAATTAAAAATAACCAAAAATCCATCATAGTGTGTTTCATCCACAAAACCTATGCACAAAAACTTCTAGATATAATATATTTAGATTAATAAGTTGAAAATGCTATTGCATTTTGTTTTTACATGACCATAATAATAAATATTTATCAAGAAAATGATAGTTTCTTGAGGTGATCTTCCAATCTTGTCTGCACCCACTAAAATTAGTATCGGATTGTGAAGTTAAATTGAAATAAGAGTTTTTTAAAAGTAGTGAAAGGGAAATAGTTCCTTTGAAATATCATAAATTTATTTTGGAAACATTTAAAAGTGATTATTTTGTAATAAATTGAAAATTTGAACACAAACATCCTGAAAACAAAATGTATGGCCTAATTGTATTAAGATAAATCACACTTCCAACAATTTTCCTAAATAAATTTTTATAAACTATTTTTCCAACCTCATATATATCAATTTTATTATTGGAGCTCATAGAAGTTGAATAAAGATTAATTTTTTCATGTCCAAAAATTTTAAGTAAAGCAAGAATATATTTTATTCGGTTTTAAACATTTACATAATATTTTTTATAAATTTTAAATCCCAGGAAATATTTTAACTCATACCTTATACTCATTTAATTTTCCTTTTTCAAAAGTTTTGAAAAATAATTACATAATTTTTGGATTTTTGACCCAAAAATAAAATCATCAACCTATATTTTCACAAGAGAAGTACATTCTGATGATTTGTTTCTTGACAATATTTCTCTCTTCCAATCCCATATTAAAACCAATAGATAAAATAAAAGAACATACTCTTTCATACCATGCTCAAAGTTCTTTTTTAAGTTTATATAGATCTTTGTTATGTTTAAAAATAGAATTTGGAAAATGAAGGCCATCAAAACCAGGAGAATGTTAAACATAAACTTCTTCCATTAAAAACACATTTAGAATTTAAGATTTAACATCCATTTTATATAATGTAAATACATATAAGATTAATATATTAAAAATATTCTAAGTTATTCAAACCTAGTTATAGGGTAAAAGGTATCCTCATAATATATACCTTATTATTGATTATAGCATTTGATAACTAATCTAGATTTATTTCTAGTAATCAAACAATGATATTTTTATTTATTCCTCAATACCCATTAAGTTTGAATAAAAGGGTTTTCTTAGGTTTGATCAACTGATTCCCATACCTTGTTCCTATTTAACTGGGTTAACTCTTATTAAATTTCCATCACCTAACTCTCATGTGATAAATATTATTCTACAGTTATAGGTTCTAGTTGGGATAAAAAATTATAGAATTATACAAGGTTTCCTACATTTCTTATGGTCCTAAATCCTTTATCTAAATGTCTTATCACTATTTGTAGAAAATGGTCCATATGGATTCTAAGTTTTCTATATAAAATAATTCATAGTTCAGTAGTATCAACCCTTACAATATTTTGTTTACTAAAAATAAATTCCATATCCTCATCATTTTTATTGTTAAAAATAGGTTCAAGTATCATGCACTTATGAGAATCAATCAAATCATTAGCTTCAGTCATTTTGTCATCAAATAGATCACTTTTATGAAACATAAAATGATTTTAATTTTCAATAATCATTGATCATTTATTGAATACAATATAAGATTTGGAAGTAGAAGAATAATCATGGAAGATACATTCATCATATTTTGGATAAAATTTACAAATATTGTCTATGGTGGTTTATATATAAACCTTACATCCAAATACTACGAAGTATCCTACAATTAGATTTCAATTATTCCATCGTTCATATAGTGTTTTATATAAGATAAGACTTATTAGAACTCTATTTATAGCATAACAAGATATATTAATAGCTTCATCCCAAAAATGAGTAGGCATGGAGTATTCACATAACATTTCCCAAAAAATTTATTACATGGTTCTATTCCTCATTTCAATAAAACCATTTTATTGTGGAGTCGTGGGGAAAAAGGTGTGTTTAAAACCATATTTTTTATAGAATTAATTAAATTAATTATTCTTAAATTATCCTCCTTGATCACTTCATAAAGGCATAATTTTAGCATCCTTTTAATTTTTTTACAAATTTACAAAAACCAATAAAAACATAATGGTATCCTCTCTTAAATTTAAAGAAATAAACTCATGTAAATCTTGAAAAATAATCATCAAACACATAAAAAAATACTTTTCTGAAAGTATTTATATTCTAGATGGTCTGAATAGATCAATATGGATAATAAATAGGGTTCTAGAAGTAGTGAACTCTTTAATTGGTTTAAAATATAAGTTGTGTTTCTTTCCCATTTAACATGCATCACATAGTTTCATTTTATCCATTTTAATATTAGGAAAATTAGATTTACAAGTTATTTTAGAAAACTTCTTCAAGGAATTAACATTACAATGTTCAATCCATCTATTCTAAATACATGATTTATTAATTTTATCATTCAAATAATTTACATTATTTCTACACAGAGAATTATGATATGATATATAGATTTTTTTTCTATTCTTGTTTCTATAAATCTGAGATATTTTTCCATAATAAAAGAGCAGGAATTTTTAGAAAAATAAAAAAAATAACCATCATAATTTTTTTTTTAAAAATACATTTCAGACTGCGATTTAAGCCTTAAATACAAAGTACATTATTTAAGAAGATAGATTTTAGATTTCTATCAAATCCAAAGCTATTTATTTTTACTTTTTCATTATCACCAAATGTATAATAAAATCCATCAATATTAGAAAGTGTGTGAAATTAGATAAATCTATACACATTTTTTTTGAAAATCCATTGTTTATGAAGTATTTTTTATTTCTTTTGTATGTGGATTGTTCCCTTATTCGATTGTGTCCTGGAACACATGATGGTTTTTTTGAATAGATATTATCGCTTCCGATTATAAATATGAATAATCAAAAGAGTCTTTAGGAGAAATATACATAGATTTTATATACTTCATTAATTTATTCATATATACAGACATCTATAGAAATTATTTATTATAATTTTTATTTTCTTGCAATTTTGGACAGTCTGGATTTATGTTTCCAATTTTTTTTCATTTATAGAATATCACTAATTTGTAATTCACACCATGCAACTTATAATTCTTGAAAGGTCTTATAAAGACTCTTCTCTAGTTATATAAAATTCTAAATTTTCTAGAAAACAATGCATTTTCATCATTTTATATAGAATTTACTGAGGAATATTTTTATTTAGATTATTTATAAAACTGTATACCCTTGTTATTTTTGTCATTTTTAGAAGTAAATAACATCAAAGAAGAATTTTATTTATTAACCATTTTATATTATATATTTATAACTTCTATTTCTTCCTCATAAATTATAATATATCCAATGAGATCTTTTATTTTTAAATTATCAACCTCGTATGATTTTCTAATGAAAGATGATATTCCACTCTACACAGGTGGTAAAACACTTAAAAATTTTAATTCTTGTTCTATCCTAGTAATTGGTGTCCCTAGAGTGGAAGCATTATTCACAATTTTAGTGAGTCTTCCATTCAATAGAGTAATTATTTCTCATTCACTAATTTTGAGGGTGTGAGACTTAAGTTTGGTAGTATCATATCTAAGAGGCTTCACATTGTCTATAAAATCGTAGACAAACACTATATCAGTCCACCCTTCATGGGATGTTTAAAATTGATAAAATTGGTTTAACTCTTATGTAATTAGTCCACATATTTTAGAATTCCTATATTTAGAGTACAAATCATAACTGGGTTCAGTATATGAATCACATGTTTCTGGTTTATTTTTTTGGAATTTCATATGGATTCATTGATTTGAGATAATTTTTGACGATAATATTTTTTAGATAAATAATCTTTTGGATCTTCCAAAAACTATAATTTTCACCATTAAAATATGGAGATCTAACCATTTACGTACCTTATTTGTTATTAACCATAATATCCATTTGAAAGAATATCATTGGAATTCATACATTGACAACTATTAACTCATGAGTCATGAGATATAATACCAAATTTCATCCCAGAGAATGGCTAACTAAAAAATCAAGGGGGCGAGTGTGAATTGAGTTTCTAAAATTTTTGTTATTTTACAACCACCCTCTTCATGGTATTTATGTTCCAATAACTCTCTTAATAAAATAAAGAAGTGGGAATATAAAATATCAGAGTAATAATATCAAAAAAAAGATATATAGTAGTCCGGGGAATATAAATCCAATAGTCAACTCTACCGATGCTCTACTCTACAATATTGGTGATTTTCACTATGGAATCCCTTTTTTGATGGCTCCCAATTGAGTGAAAGAAGTTTTTACTTTTTATAAAGATCCATGATATTTTTAAAAATATCTCCCATTAAAAGACCTATCACTATCTATAAAAAAATAAATTAAAACAAGTGCATATAAAATAGATATGAAAAGCATTTGAAGGAACGATGCACCACACAGTTGCAAGATGCTACTGATAGTAGATAAAGACATGTCTATAGAATATGATGATCTTAAAAGAATATATTTTTATGTTAATATATTGAAATGGATAAAAATTTATGAAAAACACACAAGCATTGAGGGGATTATGTATGTGTCTCCTTCTATATACACATGACATTCCTTTATGTTTACAGTGGGTTTATGTATGTGTGTATTCCCTTTTTTATACAGTGTCTAACATTTCAATTTATACCTATTTTTTCGATTTAGAACTTATTAATATTTTATAATCACAAAATTTTAATGAATACTCATTTGATAATTTGATAAGACAGGTTTTTAATGGCATGTGTTCTTTTCCCAATACAGAATAATCTTCTATGATAGTGATGTCAAAAATATTCTTCTTTATATTTTTCCATTCTGGAAAAAATGATCCTTTATCCAAATTGATCATTCCTTATTTAGAAAAATAATTTTATGACATGATTAAACGATTAAAAGACTTATTAAGAGATATTATACTCACATTATAAGTATAATCATGATAATCAACACAATAACTTATATATTATATTATATGTAACTGATAGTACAGTTCATTTAAGATAAATTTTATAGCATCTTCATAAGATAAGAAACTTCATAACATGAATTTTTTCAAATAAACAAAATTCCCTATTTGAATAAGATAAATTATTTCTAAGATAACTCCTTAGATGATCATAAGATAACCCTTTCTATTAATTTCATCTTCCTATGATAAATTGTATTCATAATATATTTCTAATAGACCTTATCTACCATTGAGCATACAACATATAGTTTACATACTTTATAAGATTATATCTTATTTAGTAAGATAAAATTTCAATACTGAGATCCTGTTGAATAAAATACAATAGAATAGGTTAAAACTTCTAAGAATACATAAATTTTACTCTATAGAATAATTATGTAACATTTAATATAATTACTCATGGTAAGATAAATCAAATAGATAAAATCCAACATTATAGATTACTTTTTTATGATAAATTACTTTGAAATAAATTGATCACAAACTATAAAATGAGAAAATATGAAACAGTTATGATAAACATAATAGAATAAAAATACGGATTTTTGAATTATAAAAACACATAAACAACTAAGATATATTGGAAAATCATATTTTTTTCTCACATCTTGGATCATGAAAAGTGAGAGACTCTTTCCTAAATCAATGGGAGAGAGAAATGTGTTAGGAAAATCACTTTTTCCTTGGAAAAGGAAGGACCAGTTTAAAGAAGTATGAGAACAATATATGTATGTAAACAACACATATCAATGTGGAAGATCTATGTTTAAAGATTTTTATAGGTGCTATTAAATAAATGGATATAAATCCTTCTCTTGTTTGTATAATATGCCATTTCAAATAAATAGGGTTGAATTAATGAGAATTCATGATGAGTGTCTGAGAATAGATTATCAATGAAATAAATCTGTGATAAGAAATCCTTCTAAGATGGTAATACAAAATAAGTATGAAAACCTAAAATAAGTATGTTGGATATGTGGATTACATGGTCATATATTTGAGTTATGCATAACCAAATTACAATAAGAGATTCTCTATTTTGCGAAAGGGAAGAAAATTTAGAAATCTAAAAATAAGGATAAATTAAATACTAATCCTTTCAAAAGGGAATATGGGAATCCCAAAGAAGCTAATTAGATCAAGAAAGAGTGTCTATTTTTTCCCAAATCAACTAAAATTGGATTAAAAATTGTAGTAACCTAAAAAAAACCAAAGATAAAGGAAATCAAGTGTATTTACAAGGCAACGTGAATGTTAATGAGAAGTTTCCTATAATTATAAACTTGAACATCTAGAAGATTGATATAGAAGAAGGTATCCCAAATAAAGAATAATTTCAAGGGAATAAAGAATATAATCAAATAGAATTTTATCAAAACATAAAGAAGTGTATACAAGATCTTCCCATTATGATATTGAAGGAAAGGAATAACCCATGTTGAGAAGAATCTATTAGTTTAAATAATATATAGGAGGAAAAAATCCCACCTTATTTACTTTTCTATATGCTTTTATACTAACATATAAATAATTGAAGGAGAATGATTCGTCACTTGAGGATAATCAATAATGATTCAGATATATTAAATATTTACTATAAAGTGGATTTGAAACTTTTGAAAAGGTTTGGAAAATTGGAATATGTGGTATAGAAATCACTTCTGTGTTTATACAATGAATGAATTAATAGTAATTATCAAGGGGGTACTGATATTGAACTATGAAGGGGGATACATATCTTTTCTCACTTTAATATTTTGTTGTGTTTTTTGATAAATGTGTAGGGAACAATGTTTTCATGATTTTATTATTTGAGAAACCACAAAACATGAAGAATTAGGTTATCTAATTTTGGTATCACATACTAAATAATTTATTCATAACATCAATCACTATGGATACACAATATTGTTTTCTACAAAATGTTTTATAATGTAGATATAAAATTAACTATCTAATGGATCTTTAATAATAAAAAAACATGTTATTCCATCCTTCTCTCACATGTGTCTAATGCTAAGGCTATAAAGAAGAAGAGTATACACTATTGATATTAAATGATTTATGAGGTGAGAATCCCCAATTTTAACTTTTCATTTATTGTTAATAAGGTAGACTATAATATTGACATCATATAATAAAAATGTATCAAAAAATATGAAGGGGGATATTGAAGAGTACATATAAAATATTGAATAATGAAAGTTCCATTTATTGTCCGTATATAATAAATGAATTATATGGGGAAATTTTAAATGAGGATATGATGATACAGGGTAATTGGATGTTATGATTGATAAAGAATTCATATATGTCTATAGGTTGATTTAGTATCATCCATGTCTGTAGAAAAATAATTTGAGGCCACTAGATTGATTAGTTTAAGAGAAGAAGATGAAGTCCTTAGAGTAATATTAATTATACCTATTGATGAACTAATATTAAAATCAAATAAATATGTCAAATGTGTTGAATAAATTATATATTTTTTATAATATTCTTGATGTAAGATACCTTGTATGTATGGGTGTTTTAAATTTAGAATGAGTTGAAAAATTTCATTTGTAGGATGGGATATATTTTTAATCGGTGTTCAGAATGGTATTAAGATTATAATAAAATCTTAAAATTATGTTTTTGGATATGGTTTGAGGCATAAGAGTTTTATTGGGAGATTCAAAAGTTTTGGATGTTTTAGGTGGATTTTGTTGGGTTTTAGAGTCTCTATCCAATGGGAATGGTTTGGTGTGCATGGTTTTGGAGAAATAATGCAACACCTTAAGTGTGGGGGATTTTTTAGTTCAAATCATATAGTGCATGATTGAGTTACATGGTTAGCGTATGGTTTCAGGTAATCCATGTGATCCATTATGGAAAAATTTTGAGGAGGTAGGGTCCATGAACATGGAACATGGTCTGAACATGGTTGTTCAAAATCTATGTACCATGTTACAGAGGGGTCCAGTGCTATTTTTTATGGTTGGTGCATGGTTAGTGAGCCATGTGGGAAAACTGTGCAAGTGGTGTTGGTTTTGGTAAGTTCCTAACACATTGTAAGAAGATGGTTTGGAAAACCATAAATAACAACCAAGAAGATATCTAGAAGTTTAAAGGATTATAAACACTAGGAAAAATATTACTTTTCATGATGATTGAATGTAAAGGTGATATTGAGAATTAATTGGGTGAGAATATTTTCATGAATAATTTTGAGAGGAAGGGGAGTTGAAAATTCGATAAACAATTATTTTATACCATGAAGAGTTTTAATTATGAATTCCATGAAAAATATATTTATATTTTACATGAATAATATTTTAATAATAATACCAAACATAGTTTTTACTAAGTAATTTGAGTTAGAATCATAAAAAAATTGGACAACATGTAGCCAACCAAGGACTCACCTCAACCACGCATGTCACACTTAGGTGCTCGACCATGCTGGGGGATGGTTTTCAAGAGAATCCTAGGGTGGAATGGGTGGGAACTTGGGGGGAATGTTTGAAAAATAAGTATGTAGCTTTTTATTGAGTTGGTAGTTACATTGTGCATGGAAACATGATAGTATAGGTGTGATGACACAGGTCGGTTTTAGTGGAAAATGGGAGAGGACCCTATGGTTCAAATCAAATCACAAAAGTAAGCAACTTCACTTATTAAGTAGTGATCTTATATGTGCAATATAAATGTGGGATTCTCAAGAAGTGAAATATTGTTCCTCCCCTTGAGAAGTTACATTTATAACATAAGACACCTGATAAATATAATCCAAACTATAAGATGTCAATCATCCTCAACATTATACTCATGAAACATGACTATGGCATTCTAATGATCTTCCAACTCTAGTAATCAGGCTATGTGGCGTCAAACACTATCGGAGATCCAGATAATCTTGAATGATGCTATGAACCATCATGTAATAAAAATCTTACATGCATTATGTTATTTTATTAACATGATCTACCAAGAATCCAATGGATTTACAACATGACATTCATATGTTTGAATGAATGGTTGAATTTTAGAATCACAAAAAAAATGATACATGTGATTATGATCATATAAAGATGACACATCTTCACAAAAGAAGAATATGATTATATGAATCCATGATACTATATTAGTTAATGAAATATGTGTTTTAAAAAAAGGAGTTTCAATATTCCTAATTTTTTTAATTGTGTATATCTTTAGTGATTTTAAGTCAAGCATGAATTAGAAGAATTATTCAAAAGTTAGTGATCCTCTCATCAACGACGGTGATCACATTTTCTATAAATATTGTGGGACTAAAGTTGAGATGAGTTACTTCCATTTTTAATTTTGGAGAGATCTCATTTTATTTAGAAATAGAGAATCTGCATTCCTATTTAACATTAAGGATAAAGATCCCATGGGCCTCTTAGGTTTCACGAAGATGAAATGAGATCCTGTATAAATACTATGTGTAAAATCCCAAGATTTTATGAAATATATTTTATTTAAAAAAAATTTAATTTTTTTGATTTGTTTGAGTTACACGCCTTGAATAGTTTAACATTCATTATACAAAACACCAAGTTTATCTAGAGTTTCACATTACATCAAGTTTCTTATATAAATTTTGTTACACATAAGGATGAGTCTTACTGGAAAAGCATTTACTATTAGTATTATCATTTAACATTATAGTTATAACCAAGACATTATAATGGGGAGTATGAACAAGACTAACTTAAATTTAAATATATGGGTTAAACATATATATATATATACTGAATTTCTTATGGCTAATTAAATATATATAAAATTAAAACCCTTTTGAGAATAAAAGGAAATATTTTTCTGAAAAGAGTTTTAAAAGCACACAGGCGTGTTTTATACCAATAAAATAAAAAAATCACACAATATGGATTATATTAAAAAAATTTAGACGTCATATATTCAATATTTTTTTTTAAATTTATTCAATAAGTTTTATAGGCATTAAATAAAAAAATAAAATTCTATGCATAAAAGCAGTATTTTTCAAAAATGTTTTTTTACCGCCTTTTGATGGAAGAATTATTTTAAAAATAAAATTTGAAACTTTTATAAATTTTATTTTAAAAAATAAGATTCTTATATTAAATAGATATTTAAAAATTATCTTAGGGTTATTTTTTGGTATTTTTTGGGAATATTTATTTTTTTAATGAATAGTGGAAAATACTGAATTTTAATAAAAAACCGACATGTAATATAAATAAATTATAATTTTAGATTATATTTGGTATTAGTTTGAATGTAAATATAGTAAAATGATACATAAATTAATCCAATTTAAGTCAAGGAATCAATTTCACATTGAAATTGGATATAAAAACATAGCAATCATTTGAATATTTTCACATTAAAAAACTCGTTGTTTCATCCCATGAATGAGATTAATTTTAAAATAATTCTAGACGCTTATATGAATTTAATTAGGAAAATGGTTTCTATATTTTGGATCATCAATTTTTATAATTTCTCAAAAGCCTAATTTAATTTTTTGAATATGTGATTAGCAAAAATACATAAAATTAATTACAGTGATTAAGGTAAAAATGAGTTTACTTAGTGGTTAAATTTTTTTCTTAAGATACCAAATGACATAAGTTTTTTTAAAAAACCCCATTTTATGGACATATTAGAACTCTATACACTCTTTTATTGAAAATATTTCAATAATTTAGGCACATGATTTAAGGGAGACCTCCCAATATTGTTTTTTTGTTAGTATTCATAATAATGCCAATCATCCTCAATTATAGAAGGGTATTCACTATCCCCCATTATACACACCACTCAAGACATTTTGATTTTAAAAAACCTGAAAAAATAAACTAAAAACATCCATCTAATAATATTATAAGTTATTTTTGGATACAATGAAAACCAATGAATGATTTTGGTAGAAACCAGAAAGAGTTATCCAGAGAAGTGGTAACATTCATCAATGAGAAATTTTATTTTATTTCGTTATCCTCCCCTTAAATTATAATTATACCTTCATTATATAATCAAATATGTATATAACATATTATTATATGTTTTTTAGGTTATGACCTACATCTCCAAAAACTTCTATTAAATTTGTTTGAAAATCATTATCTGTGTTAACGGCGAACTAACACCTCGTGAAATGATGTTGTTCGTTTTTTCTTTACCACCTATCATAGTTGGGAATTGTGATGTAAATATTGTGTATATATGATATTTATAATATTTATAACATAATAATATATATTTATTCATTATATGATATGCATCATTTTTATATTTCATACCGTAGGGGATACGATAACATCACTTGTGTGTACGACAGACTGCATCTTCACGAAGCGATGCGAAGCGTTTTTCACTAATGTGTTACATTTTTGGTAGTAAGGGTAAATATAATGATTATATATTATATAAAGGAAATAATAATTATATTCACTACATAATTATATTTTGGTAAATATAATATATCATTTTCATCTTACCATTTTACACACAGAAAATGCTATAACATCATTCATAGACGTGTGGACTACCTTCTCATTAAAGAGATGTGATCCCTTTTACATCAAAATAATGTTATATATAAGTATATATAATTAAATATAATGGTATTTATGATATAATTAACATTATGTTAATATAACACATTACTCACCTTCTTTCCATAATGGTCATTGAGAAATGAAAATGTTACTCATGCATATATACGACCTACAACGTCCATGATTGTAATGTTGTTTCATTCTTCATAACCACATATCATTATTATATTTAGAGGTATAATTTATTTATAAATATTATTATTATTTCATTAGTACTATTCAATATATATTTATATAATGAGATCTTTAACCATAGTCAACCTACCAAAGTCGACAATGACACAAAAGCCAAATTTGGTGAAAACATATGATGTAAACTTAATTGATTAATTAATTATATATAAGTTAATTATAAGTGAAATAAAAATAATAATAAAATTTTAAAATTTTATTAAGAAAGTAAATACTTGAAATAAGTTTACTATTTAGGATGATAACGAATCTGACACAATGTAAGGAGATTTCTAGTTACACTTTTACTTTTGTGAGACTTATGCCATATTAACCACTAGTATATTTTATGTGGAGTATATAATTAAATATGAAATTTTATATCATAATTTTTTTATTTCATGATATTAAATGTCTAAATTTATTTTATTCTTTCACAGATCTCATGATTCAAAATTTACTCATGTAGTAAGGGTTTTTTTCTTCTATCTTTTATTTCCATGATAAAAATGGCATATTCAAAAAAATTTGTAATTGTGTGGTGTATATACTAAAAATTAATACATTTAATGATTATTATAATTAAATTTATTTTAATTTGAATATCCATTTTATTATATCTATTTCTCTGGGTTTATATTTTTAAAGATACCAAAGCAGTAGGTGTTTTTTTGTCACATTTTTTCTTATTTGAATTATTTATAATGTTATACCCAGATATTCTTTTATAAGGTGTATATACTACCACATTGATATGTTATATCATGAATATATTTATTTTCATTATATTAGTAGTTCCATTTAATTATATTTCATATGAGGATTTTGATTCATTGTTACTGAAGTGGTAAGATATTTTTGATACAATCTCATAATTTATTGGGATTGTGTATGATTAAGCCTCCAATGTGGAAATATTATAATTCTAATGGATTTAATTATAATCTGGTTATTAATTATATTTTCAAGTATTTTTAACATTTTCCAACTCTTTGGTTCATAAAATGTTTAGAAACGTGTTTTTATGAAAACATAACTTCATTTCTCTCTTAAGTCTAAAATTTGTGTTCTTTAAAAACTAAGTTTTCTAAAAATATTTTCAATTTTTTTTTCAAATATGAAATGATAGTTTACTAAAGAAACGTTTTAAATGAATTTTTTAAAAACACCCCTTATGTTTCCACAGATTTTTTCAAATAAAATTATTTTCAAAGTGTTTTTTGTTTTAATAAAATATTTGGAAAATAAAAATGTTATTTTACTAAAAATATTGTTAATGGTATTTTAATGGTATTTACATTCATAAAAGTCGAAAAACCATGTTGTTACTTATCATAGACTAGGGATTTTTTTCAAACTATCCTCATTCCTTTTTAGATGGATTAATATTATTTCAAAGATATTTTTATCAACCTACTTTTTTTCTATGGATTAATCATTTTATGAAATGGATAATGGTAGATCATATGAGTGTATGATGAAATAAATGATTTTTGGTGATATTATTTTGTAAATGGTTATGTAAATTTTATGGCTAGTAACATTATAAAATAATTATGGGTTCTTCCATTATAAAAAATTGATGCGTGGTTCCGTGATAATATACGGATGGATGGGTCCATGATATCCCTCTAGTGCATTGGTTATGGAAGTCGACCATATGGTTATTCCATTTGTAAGAGTCATTGTAAGAGTAAAGTGAAAATGATGTCCTAATTTACATATATGTTTTCTTTATTCTTTCTATGGGTTTATTATTCTTCTCATGATCGATATTGATGTCACACGACTCACGATTAATGATTATGATGACTCGTTTCTTTTCAATTTTTTTATATTTGATGATATAGGTATTGATTGGTATGAGTTATTTTAGGATTTTCTCAAGAACTATGATTATATTGTCAATTCCATATTCACTTATTATGCTAATTTATGACATTAAATTTATAATTATTATATTTACCCTAACTGAGAATTTTATCTCACTATTCTCATGTTTCCTTTTCACCAGGTTTTAACAAATGAGGTTGACAAATTTATGTTTATAAAGTAATTATCAAGGATTATGTTGATGACCCATTGTGAAATAAGAATGGATGGGTTAATTGGGAGAAATTATAATTTAAATTCATGGGAGTTATATATATATAACATTTTATCCTAATTCTATAAAATTGTAATCCTAAGAGGTACTCAAGGTTATAAGTTATCCATGTTATCCTTTTAATGATGTAATTTTTTGATGAAAAATTTGGGTCAAAAGTATCTGCATCAAATAAGGAAACGTACAGATCAAGATTTCATCACAGGACATGAGAGTTTGGGTCCTAGGAGGTTATAATGTGTTACACGAAGTGTAGAGTTTACGTATACTATTTCCTATTTAAGGAATTCTCTAGGGTTACAAGATAAACAAAAATACTCTCTTAGTGTATATACACTATTACTTGAAGATAATTTTATATTATAGTTCCTTGAAATACTCCAGGATTTCATAAAGTATTGATATACCATATAAATTGTTATATGAATAAGAATGAGTGAGGTAAGTGACATGATTTTATGAAGTACCTGTTGAGGAATACATACCTGTTTGGGTTAGATAAAGGAAGATTGTAGATGCATGTATGCATAATGTATGTGGATGAAAAAGCATAAGAGAGTCAAGACACATATTTGAGTTTGGTATAAAAGGACTACTTAAATAAAAATATCCTAAGAATATATTATATCTCATAAAGAGGAATATTGAAGGAGATAATAAAATCAAATGAAATAATAACAATAATTTATATTTTTTACTATAGTTTATTCATAACACATGTAACATGATTTATGCATGAAGTGATATTGAATAATCCATGGTGAGAAATTGAATATAGGTTATTTTGAGATTGGGAATCAATTTAGGCGAGGATTATTCAATAAAAAGGTTTTTTTTGTATTCATAACAATTTGATATTTTATGACTAAATCCAGTAGTCACTTACATGAGTATACTCACATGTCTGACTATTCAGTAATATGAGAATAATCATATCTTTTTAGATTAGGTCTGAAGGAGTCTCAAGAAAATAAGTATTGTTACTAGAAGCTATTGATGATATTTTAGTTATACTCAAGAAATTTTCATCCTATAAGATCATGGAGGAAGATCACTCTCAAAATAAAGAGAGATTCCTATTCCTGCATCAACACCAAGAATAATTAAGAGTTTGAGACTGGGGTGTCTAACTAGTTGCAGAAGAGTATTGAGGTAGGGGTGTCTAACCAATAAAAGATAAGGAAAGATTATTGGGGTGTTTAACCAATCGATTAAAAGGTGTTGGTTACAGGGGTGTGAAGTTGAGATCAATTTAAGGATCAACTTATGGGGTATACAACCATTTTATTCCTTAGTCATTATAATTAATGATCATATTATACTGGAGAACTCATGTTGGGGATTCTAACCACATTGAAAAGATACAAGTTTTAGTACCAAAACATTTAAATGCCATGTGTTATGCCCTCTTTTATTATTTCTACATATGAGGTAAGCCTGTGAGATATTATATAGAGGATTATGAACTTTAACAAGTTTGATATGTTAAATTAATAAAAGATAATTCATAAAAGAAAGCCACTGATTCACAAACCTTTCAGTTTTCAATTTAATCTTGGGCTCTACAATGACATGCTATTTAATTTTTAATAATAAAAAATTTCATATATAAATAATATTTATGTTAATTTTTTTGATACGTATTCATTATAATTTCTAAATAGTAGTATTTAGTTTTCTAATTGAAAAATAAATAGTTTTTTATGTAACCAAATTACATTAAAATAAATATATGGTTTTATTTAAAATATAATTTGACAAAATTTACAATACTGAATTTGATAAAATGAACTCCATTTTTGTATTATTCATATAAAAATTATCTTACGGTAATTTTTTTGAATTTTGTATAAACAGTTCATTTTTAAGTGAATAATAAAAAATATCATTTTTACAAACACCGTCACTATTATGAAATCATCATGATAAAAGATTGAATTGAATGTTTATAAATACTTTCTAAGAAAAAATATATATTTAAATACTAAAATAAATCATTAATAATATTATGTTCAATTAAAAAAATCTAGGATTGATATTATGAAACCTAAGTAATGTTTTATTATAATAACAAACTATTTTTAATCCTTTTCTTTAATTGAGTAATCACAAGGGTCTATTTAGTTTTTAATTTATTTTAAAGAAACAAAACTCTCAATTTTATTAATAAACTAATAAATTTCTCATAGATTAATTATATAAATGATTTTTGTGTAAATTAATTTCTATTCTAAAAGGTTTATTTTTTTATAAAAACTATTATTCATTTCATTTTGTGTATTTATATTAAAATAAAATTTTACCACATATAGGAACTGAATATTTTAAAATTGTTTTATTATTTTGAATATGAAGGCACAATTTTTATAAGGTCAATTTCTTTTTTATTCATAAAATTAAATCAATCTAGTAAAAGTTATTATAGAGACTCATAATTTTTATCCATATAAATCACATCTAATTAGAAAAATACTCATTACTTAACATTATGATTTATATTATAATCATACAGGTCTAATATCTTTGTAAACTTGGAATCATAAATAACATTTTAATAAGAGTCTCTCATTATGTTCTTCATAACTTACACCCTTCTTATTCTTATCATACATAACATATTTTTTCATAACCATGGGAATAGAAACATTAGAATGGGTGATCTTAAATGCTCATTATGGGTAAATAAGGGAGATATCAATGAAAACATAAGAATAACATGAATATAAGAGTATAAGAACACAAGATTAACATTTAAAACCATAACCTTCATATACTAGACCATAATATTGAGTCATGGAATAACGTATGTATGTTCTGAAGACATGATTCACAAATGAATCAATGAACATGATCCATTAGAACATAAAATTGGCATGAGACAAGAATTTTGGAATACACACAAGCATAGAAAATAAATTCTTTTGTAGTGAAGGCTCACTTCGAATACTATCATAATGTATTGGGTTCACTCTCTAAACCATTTTAGTAGTCAATGTTCACTTTCATGACTATCATAATGAAAAAAGTCCCTTACTTAACTGGATTCACTCACTATTCGAGTCTTATTTGTCTCACGAGATATCTATATTTACCCAATTAATTGAATGGATATATAATTCATGGTCCGACCATCACATAATGAAAATAATACATATTTATATGATAATATCATAAAAAATTCATCATATCAGAACACATAAAAATAAATGGGTTTCACGAACACTTCAATACAATATAACCCATGGAAAAGGAATATATTTCATAAAAATTTCAATATTTTATCTTACAATAAACAATAGAAAAGTAATAGGATTCATAAAAATATTCTTATCATAAAAATAAACAATTCAGATAAATAATAAGTATGTTACTCTTGTATTATATCCTCAATAAATGATATGTGAAATCAATAATTTTTTATTTGATGAATATAAATATTATTACAAAATTATTAAAACATTTTTGATGAAAAATAACCTTTCCACTATGATAATGACTTTTCTAAAACTATAAATACACAAAATATAGTGAAAATAATTTTATTTGAAAATATACTTAGTAAGTTATAAATTATGTTTTATAGTATTTAGACTACTTGATGGAAATAATTTTTTTTCATATTGTATAAGTTGAAAAGAAAACATTAATTACACATTTTATTAAAAAGTAAAAAGCAACTTATTTAAAAAATATATGAATATTTAATTTTAACCAATTTTTTAAAAAAGTAAATAATGGGTAAAAAATAATTTAATCATTTTTAATATAATATTAAAAAAATTATTTAATACATTTTTATGAAACATTAATATGGGATTTTTTTTCAACAAAAGAAAGAAATAGATTCAGTTTATTTAAAAATTTTCTTTCATTCTATTGTGAACATAATGTGAGGAGAATAAAATAGAAACATGTATTCTCAAGAAATAACTATAGGGGAATAAAATTCACGAGTTTCTTGATAGGTATATTATAATATTTATTCATTAGAGACTTAATTGTAAACAATCCTGATAAATTATAAGATTGTAACATAAAACCCTTACTACATTGGTAACATTTGAATCATATTATTCATGAAGAAATAAAATCAATTGAAACTATAAATATAATTAAAATAATTATAATCATGATATAACAAGTAAAATGATATTATATACCCAACATAAAATAAGATAGGTGAATGACAAAACATATGTCCCAAAGAAGATAATTTGAGATGATAAAACATTACCTCGAGTTCCACTTGCATCGAAAGAAACCTAACCAACTATTTAATAAATTTAAATCTATTATAATTTTATAAAAACAAAATTTAAATATTTATAATATCATATATGATCCCTTTATAACATTCAAATGCCTCTTTACCAATAATTAAATAATAAAATCATTATTTCGACGTATTAACTGTTTCGTTTTTCATGAGAAATTTGGTTAGGTATTTCCAGTCCTTGTAATTGAATAATGATTCCAAAATATAGATAATTTTAATAATAAAATAAATATCATATATGCAATTATATATATATATTTATAATCATTCATAAAATTTATAGATAAAAAAATGAATTACACTTTTTAGTGAGATAGTAGACTGTACATACACATGAATGCTGTTTTCACTTTTCAAAGAGTGGAATGAAAGAAAATTAAATAATAAATAACATTCAAAAAATCATTATTATATCATATATATCATATATAATCATTAAATCCATCATTATTACAATCCTGGTGAAATTGAATTGAAAAAAATCACATCGCTTCGTGGAGGTGGTAGTCCACATGTACGCACGAGCGACATTATCATTTTCAAATACATTGGAAGGTAAAAAGTTAGACATGATATTATCATTAAATAAGAAATTTTTGCATCATAAATATTAAATATAAATGTTAAACCCATCATTATAAACATCCATGAAATGTGGTGATTGAAAATTAATTGTATCACTACATAGTGATAGTAAGCCGTACATACACACATGTGATACGTTCACATACCATTTTATGAAATAGGGTAAAAAATGGTGGGATCATAATAATAATAAAATTTTACTATATTTATTATGCATAACTTATTATTTTATAAAAATATAACATATTTATATGAGGTAAAATATGAATTAAAAAGAAAGTGATCAGTTAAGGTGATTACCTCTTCATTGAAACAACTCCTTTAGATATTCTCTTAAGGACCCTAGGGTTGATTTTTTTGAAATAAAAACACCTCTAGAATGTGGATAATAGATTTTATAAGGTACTCTATCTGTTTTTGGTCAATCTAGAGGTCTCAAAGTAGTGTTAATATTCGAAAAGAGGGGTTCCCTTTTATAATTGAGGGGAGGGGCACTCTTGGTATTTCTTAAAAGATTAAAATATAATACAGTAATTACATGTATAAATTCTTTAAAATGGCCATATATATGAATAAAATATTGTATTGGGATGAAATTAAATCTTCTAATAAATTTTTTGATAGGATTTTGTTTCATTTTAAACCTTGTCTTTTTGACAAACCGATTGCTTAACTAGTTTTAACCTTAACAGCGGTAAGGTCTTTTTCAATCTTTAAGAGTTATAATTTTAATTATAAGGTAAAAATTGATTCATACATGGAAAAGGTAAAATATATTAGACCATATCATATCAAAATTATCCTCTTAAATATATTTTTATAAATTTTAAACAATTTAATAAAATATAATTTTGATAACATACCATTAATCAAAATATTGACTCTATTCATATAATTTGACTTAAAAACGTAAATAAAATTTTATAATTAGAATATAATTTCTTTAAAAATAAATAAGAAGTTATATTTATATAATAGATTTTTGGAACCCTATAACTCACTCAAATTAAATTACTTTTAAAAATAATTGAATAAATATTGTATTAGCGTTGGAAAAACATTTATGGAAATTATTTAATAAATAAAAATTTGAAATAAATTACCCTCATGAAGATAATTTCGTTATAAACAACATATAAATTTAAAATTTTTCATCAATTTATCTTTTCTCAATGTGAAAACATAAGGGATACTTGAATCTAAGAGGGTGACATTTTGTAACATTCTTTTCTTAAAATATCATGTAGGAAATTTTCAAGAACAAGTATCTCTTAAACATTTAAATTTCCAGAATAATAAAGGGGAAAATTCAAATCATAAAATATAAATTTAGATGAAAAATATAACATTAACACTTAGTTTTAACCTATATTATTCGATTTACCTGTTACCACAATAATAAATGTTACCAAGGTTAATATTCATAATTCCCATAAATAAAAGTGTTATATTTAAAAAACTTGAACCTATTTATTCCAAATATTGAATCCATTTTATAAAATTAGATACTTATAAGTGGCATAAATAAACTTAATACAAAACTCACTGAAAAATGGTTAATAAAAAAAATTATTTTAAGTATAAAAATGTTTTTATATCAAATTCAAATTTAACTTCATTCAAAAGATAATAAATATTTTTTAATAGAATGAAAATAAATAAATTTTATGAAAAATTTATAATATAATTTTATATTGAAAATATTTCTAAATAAATTACATTTTCAATAAAAAATATTATTTTTCACTATTCATTGAAAAGTCAAACCATATAGAAAATTATAAAAAATTAAACATAATATTTTATTGATAAATTGAATTAAAAAATTATATCAAATAAATTTTCTAAAATTCCAATAATTTATTTTAATATTTGATTACAAAAATCAAAAAAAATGGATGCATAAAATGAATTTATTAAAAAGTCTCCGCGCTTTTCTTAAAAATTAATCCAAACATTTTTATTGAGTAGGTCCTTTATATATATATATATATATATATATATATTATAATGTAGTTAGTCCAATTCATACCTACCAATTAAATGGATAGGTTATACTGATCTTTTTAAAATAATAATGTTTTTTTGGTTCATTTAAGACCAGTTTTTCATGTTGTATATGATATCAAACACAATGTTTCTATCCAAAAAACCATGTGGTGTTATAGTTAGTCTCCATGATGAGGGTAAAAGTGTTAAATTGGGGTTTAAAATAAAGGGATAAGGATTCAAATTTCTATAAATATTTCCTAAATTTTATTTTAAGAGTGTATGTTTACCATCCATTATCCTATATTAAATTTTTTTGGTCACTTAGTGAAACCTGACCAATATAAATACATTTATAATATTTTAAAATTAGGGGTATTTATAAGACTTCCATTACTCTGACTTTTAAATTGGAACTTACTATACTCACCTATCTACACACTTTAATTTCCCTAGTTCATAGAAGACCTAAAAAATACCACCAAACACCCTTATCCATGTCCTAGAAGTTTTGTTCTTCCTAAAATACCAATATAATAATCCTTATGGTGTTTTCCATTGGAAACTATCCATGGAAGATGTACATTGTAACACCCCGAGCTTCCATGATACGCTTCTCATTCAATAATGCAATAGCTTGCATTGTACGCAACTTCGAGTTCTAAAACATCGCGACTAATCAAAGTAGCCGTTATGAATATTAATAAACACTTTTTAAAATTATAGAAATTTTATATTTCAAAATGGACTTCATTTTTGAATTCGAAATATCGAAATTATCCTAAGTTGAATTTTTTGTAACTTTCTAAGAACTTCCAATTTTTTATGAATAGTGAAAAATACTTAAAACAAATTTTTTAATCAAAATAATTTATTGTGATAAATTATACTATTTAGTGGTTTTAAAGTATAATTAGAATATATTTTTACCATTTTATCCAATGGTGGTCATTAGAATTAATTTAACATTGAAATTGGACATAAACAATTGCCAATCTTTTGATATAAATTGTTTCTTAAAAACACGCTATTTGTTGTAACAGCGGGAATTAATTATAAAATTAAATAATGCTACTTATATGTTTGTAATTTTTTAAAATAGACATAATTTTTGAATTCAGAATATCAATTATAGCTTAGGGTGAAATTTCGGCCTTGTTCTGAAAAACTTCAATTTTTGATGAATAATGAAACCACTAAGTGGTAGTTAAATAACTGATTTTTCGTTTAAATGAAATATTACCACTTCTATGATTTGATTTTAAAAAATCCGACATACATGGTTTTCATTGAGAAGTAAAATGTGGTTCAATGAGATTAAAATAATTTTTTGGTGAATAGTAACTTTTAAGTTCTTAATCGCGATTATAGGTAATTAGTGTAGTTTAAGGTACAAATAATGTTTTAATAGTATGAGATGAGCATGAAACTTGTCCTACTCCTATTAGATGAGTCATTTCCGACCAAGACAACCCATGGGTAAACTTGGGGACCCCCTGGAGCCACTTTAGTTGGAAAATGACATTAATATATATTTATTTAATGTTAAAATTAAATTGACACAAACATGAGTTGTTTTTCTAAAATATTTTTTAAGTGGGGTTAAACAAGTCAAAATTTTGACTATAAATATTCATTAGAAAGATAAAAAGATTTCATACATCATATTATTATTTTTATATTTTTTAGACATTAAATAAATTAAATTATTTATGACATCATTATGATGCAGCGATGACCTCATTATTTAACGATTTTAATAAAATGAAAAGATAATAAAAAATACAAGGCATAAACTTGTCCAAATACAATTTTATGGGTAGATTTCGAACCCTTATCACCTTATCCACTAATTATATAAGTGTGGGACCTTTAGAATCCGAAAACCATTGTGTAATAATGTAACATTTCAATCTTTCCAAAAAAGCCCCTCCTCTCCACTTATAAAAGGCCCCCCACCTCTCCCACCTTATTCACACCTTCAAGCCATTTGTCTCGGCCAACCTCTGCCCAAATAATCTCCCAACTTCCCCCTATTACTCCTAGAAGCCTCACTTTGGGCAGAAATCTTCTCAAGAAAGCCTTTGGCTCAAATCAAAAAGAGTTACCCGATTTTGAGGTAATGTCTTCTCTAATGTTGTTTTTTTTATTTTTCTTCTCCAACCCCCTAAACTCTTTTTATTCCTTTCTTTTGTAACAAAACCAGTATCTACAATATACTAGGATGTTGTTATGATAATTATTTGTTTTACACTTATACACACCTTCGTCTAATGGTTAAAGAACATACTGTTTCTGTGGGTGGCGAAATACTGCCTCACGAAACGATGATTGTTCAAATTCTTTTAACACCTATAATGGTGTCCATTTTGATGACACTATTTTCATATATGATATATATATTATGTGTATGTTTTACTTATGCTTCTGTATTTCTCATTTATGGCATACTTTATGATTTCCATTATGGGTAAAACGCGATAATTTCATTTTAGGAAGTGCGGACTACCGCCCCCTCAAAGTGATTTGAATCGTTAATGCCATATGTGGGATGTATAAATGATGGAGTAAATGGTATTATACAATATATTATACTGGAATTATATTATACATTTATATCATTATGATTTAGTTCCATTAAATATGAAATTGAAATGAAAGTAGCATTCATGCGTACATACGGCTTACCGTCTCCATGAACGGTGCATTTCATTTCTTACCTCTAAATGTTACGTAATATTATAAATGAATGTATATACTGGATATATAAGATATATATGACATCTAAATCATGAATGGATATTATACCACATAAAAAACTTGTAATTATAAGAAGTTTATTGTTGACTCAAGTACCAAAGATCGACAAAACGACCGTTATTATCTTAAATAATTACATAATGTTCATATCATTGTATTAAGTGATATAATAAGGATAATGAAATTGAAAATGGTTCTTAATAAGGTATATATTAACTATATTTTATTATTCAGGAGGTTAAAGAATAGTTGAGTCAAGTCAGACACGAGGTAAGGGAACTTCTTAACCCAATTTCCATTCTTTGGGTTAATCTCCTACTTTCAAATTATGTCATGATATTATTATGTCCAATCTTGTATTTGTACTTTCTTTATGTGTACTTATAGTTAATACACATAATAGATCTATTTTAATTAAAAAATTATCTTGGTAAGGGAATTTGATAACCCAACTTCCATTCTTTGGGTTAATCTCCTACTTTCAAATTATGTCATGATATTATTATGTCTTATTTTTTATTCTTTATGTGTACCTATAGTGAATACACATAATATATCTATTTTATTTTAAAAATGATATATTTAAGGACTCCATCTCAATCCCCTTTCATTGAGGCATATTTTGTTTTATACAAAACTTTCTTTTATACGGTGTATAAACCCATTTGACGTTTACGTTTATTCAAAATGAATCTTTTTTATACGAAGCGTTTTACTAAACGACAAAAAGAGAATGTTTTTCTTTCCGTACTTATGCGGCGACAACGACTTCTCCGCCGCCGTGACCATTATTTGAGTTTCGGCTTCCTCTACAAGCCATCATTTTTTTAATGAAAAATAAATACAAAGTTTTAACTTTCTTTTATTTTATTGAAAATGGGTTTGAAAGCGTTTTTATTATATCAATGTGTTGTATTTATATCTTGTGATTGAAATGTGGAAATGTTATGTTTCCTTTATGCATGTTTTATGTGATACGATTATGTTATGGTTTATGATATGTTTAAACCTATTCATATGAGGAATGCATTGGACTTAATAAGTGATGGGTGGAGTCCACTATAGCTCCTCGATGCATCGATAGGTCTCATTAGACAAACTAGTGTCTTGGCACGAGGCCTTGACAAAATCTTATTTTTGGTCTTGGCACGAGGCCTTGGCTACTTGGTTATGATAGTCTGGCATTATGCATTCCATCATTATGAAAGTGGTTATTGATATTGCATGTGATTATTCGACCAGTAGAATATCCATGTGAAGAAGTGAATGGCATTATCTCATTTTACTTTTGCCATATTATATTGAAGTTCAAGTTTAAAAGTCTTTTGTTTTAGTTATACATTTCCTTAAATGTTAATGTTTATTTATGAAAGCTTCCGCTATATTGTTAACCTTACTGTGCATCCGAGCTCACCCCTTTCAATGTTTTAATATTTTCCAGGATGTGAAGAAGTATTTTATGAATGACCTGCAGGGATAGTCCGAAGAGGATAGAAGTGTGGACTATGAAGACTATGTTATTATAGTTTTTCACTTTGTGATGTAATGTAACATTTATGAATGTATCTAGTGTTTCCAAGGCTACTAAACTAATCGGTCTTTCGAGAAATGATCTTTTGTGATCATGCCAATGTTACGAAGTAATGCACCGACTCTGGGTAGCTGGGGTCGGGGCGTTACAGTTGGTATCAGAGGAAGTTTAGTACAAACCTTGGAAGCTAGATTTAGATAAACTCTGATTAGAGCACGTAGAACTAAGATGAACATTGAGGATTAGTATAGAAGAACTTCCTAGAATTTTGGTATTGTAGAGATTTTGTGAGTTTTCCGAGCAATACATCCCTTTCTGGATACGAGCAGGTAGAGGCGGCTCTGGCACAGATGTTCCTAGGGGTAAAACCCGAAAACACCGCTTTGAGCTAGACTCGAACGGGAACTGGTGCACGACAACGGGCCTTGCTGCACTCTTGGTTACGATACTCCCGGGGGATATGCTTAGGATAACTCTCATTTTCTTTACAAATAATTATGAAGGGTTTATGAGTATATACTTCCTCAAAGAAAACATTTTTATGATTATGGATTATATCCATAAAGAGTTCAATTTATGTTAAGTGTTTTATAAGTATGGGATTATGTATTTTGATTCATAAACTGATCTAGTTTATGCCATTGTTTAGAAATGGCGCCTAGCGGAAGAAATGGAAACTGTATCAATGCACACACTCCATGTAGGGATTTCCCTCCTGCTCAAGATAATTATAGTGGGGCTGGTGATGCAACTGGTGCCGATCAGCTAATCACCATACTGGGACAACTTACTCAGGTTATGAATAATAACCTTACCCGTATGGAGCACCCTGATCCACAGCGTGGAGGATCAATGTTAGATCGATTCATGAGGCAATAAACACCAACGTTCAATGGGAGTACAAATCCCTTAGTAGCCGAGCAATGGATAAATTCCCTAGAGAAAATATTTCAGGCTTTGGGGAGCAGTGAAAGGGAAAAAGTTATCATGGCAGTTTACCGCCTCACTGGAGATGCTGATCAATAGTGGTCATTGATTCAAAACATGAAGGAATATGATGAAGTATCAAATATGTAATGGAGGGAGTTCAAAGATCTGTTTTTAGAAAAATACTTTCCTCGCGACCATCAAGCAGATATGGAAAGGCAATTTCTGAGTTTGAGACAAAAGGAGGATGAGAATGTCACAAAGTATGAGGCTAACTTTACAAGGTTAGCAAGGTATGCTGGAGATTATATACGTAACCCAGGAAGTAAGATTGATCATTTCTTTGATGGGTTAAAACCATTTCTTCGTCGAGCATTAGTCTCACAATCCTTTTCATCGTACGAAGATATTTTCTTGTGTGCTATCAAGACAGAAAAGGAATTTTCTAAGTCTTATGACAACAAAGTAAAGCAAGAGAAGAAGAGAACGGTGGAACAAGAGACAGATAAAGGGAAAAAGGGAAAGAAGGATTTTCTATTATGTGATAATTGTGGGAAGAATAACCCTGGTACGTGCCTAAAAGGAATGGGAGTTTTTTATAAATGTGGAGAAAAGGGTCACCAGGCTCGTGATTGCAAGGGAAATAAAGAGGCTATGAAAGTTGAATGCTATAATTGTAGAGAAATAGGTCATTATGAAAATGAATTTCCTAAGCATCAGGGAAACATACCTCAGAAAAGGCCAAGGGATCAAGGACAATCTTATGCTGTTATTACAGTTGAAGCAGAATAACTAATGTATTGGTGCTTTTGGACTCATGGATTATATTTTGGTTATTAGAATAATGTGATATATATATAAGGATTGTACTGTAGTAATTGTTGATTTCAGTAAGGTTTTAATATGATGAAGTTAATTATATTTTTAGTATGTAAAAATAATAGAAACTTTAATTTGTTTGGGGAATCTGATAAGTTGATTTTGGAATTAAGAGACCTTTTAGAGAAATTCTGGACAGAGGTATTTTGGATAACTATAAAGTTTGGAGTGGATTAAGTTGATCTTTGGATAGTATTGTTTAAGGTTAAAAAATTTATGAAGATTATTTTTGGAATATTATGATACTATAGTTTTAGAAAAAGGACAACCTGCAAGGTGGGGCATAACCCGTCGCGTCGGACAAAGCTGCAGGAATCGAACCCACAACCATAGTGAGACAAGCCTTTATTTCCTACCACTAGCCTACAGGAAGTCCCTGGTTATTAAAAAATAGTTTTACTAATCTAAATGGTATGTGTTAACATTTGGAACCTTATACAATTAGGATAAATAGAATATTTTTGAGTTCCGTTACCATTTGGAGTAAAAGTTGGGTTTGTGGTAAAAATTTATTAACGAATGAAAGTATACATAACAAGTATGTATATTCCCTTACGTTCTTAGTAAATCTCCTAAATAAATTCCTCAACATTATAAAAGGTAAATTAAAACAAAAATGTTGTCGGTTAACTTTTCCAACTGGGGATTCAATGACCGCTTAACCAATCACAAGTTTGTGATTTTCTTGTGGTTAAACTTTCTCCTAATCCTGTTTTCTATAACTCTCCATCAGACCTTGATGGTTTGTTTCTCCTCCATATCCATATTTTCATAGAATCCTAGAATGGGCTATATCGGGTGACCTCTGTACTTATCTTGCTTTCTTTTAATGTTATATATTTATTAACCTTATTTCCGATGTGGGTTTTCCTCAAAGTTATTTTCTCTTTTCAACCTTTTATTTTCAAAGAAAAATTTCAAATTGCGAGGATGCAATTTATTGAAGGAGGGGAGAATGTAACACCTCGAGCTTCCACGATACGCTTCTCATTCAATAATGCAATAGCTTGCATTGTACGCAACTTCGAGTTCTAAAACACCGCGACTAATCAAAGTAGTTGTTATGAATAGTAATAACAACTTTTTAAAATTATAGAAATTTTATATTTCAAGATGGAATTCATTTTTGAGTTCGTAATATCGAAATTATCCTAAGTTGAATTTTTTGTAACTTTCTGAGAACTTCCAATTTTTTATGAATAGTGAAAAATACTTAAAACAACTTTTTTAATCAAAATAATTTATTGTGATAAATTATACTATTTAGTAGTTTTAAAGTATAATTAGAATATATTTTTACCATTTTATCCAATGGTGGTCATTAGAATTAATTTAACATTGAAATTGGACATAAACAATTGCCAATCTTTTTATATAAATTGTTTCTTAAAAACACGCTATTTGTTGTAACAACGAGAATTAATTATAAAATTAATTAATGAAACTTATATGTTTGGAATTTTGTAAAATAGACATAATTTTTTAATTAGGAATTTCAATTATAGCTTAGGGTGAAATTTTGGCCTTGTTCTGAAAAACTACAATTTTTGATGAATAGTGAAACCACTAAGTGGTAGTTAAATAACTGATTTTTCGTTTAAATGAAATATTACCACTTCTGTGATTTGATTTTCAAAAATCCGACATACATGGTTTTCATTAAGAAGTAAAATGTGATTCAATGAGATTAAAATAATTTTTTGGTGAATAGTAACTTTTAAGTTCTTAATCGTGATTAGAGGTAATTAGTGTAGTTTAAGGTACAAATAATGTTTTAATAATATGAGATGAGCATGACACTTGTCCTACTCCTATTGGATGAGTCATGGAAGACCAAGACAACCCATGGGTCAACTTGGGGACCCCCTGGAGCCAGTTTAGTTGGAAAATGACATTAATATATATTTATTTAATGTTAAAATTAAATTGACACAAACATGTGTAGTTTTACTAAAACAGTTTTTAAGTGGGGTTAAACAAGTCCAAATTATGACTATAAATATTCATTAGAAAGATAAAAATATTTCCTACATCATAGTATTTTTTAATATTTTTTAGACATTAAATAAATTAAATTATTTATGACATCATTATGATGCACCGATGACCTCATTATTTAACGATTTTAATAAAATGAAAAGATAATGCAAAATCCAAGGCTTACACTTGTCCAAAGACTATTGGATGGGTAGATTTCGAACCCTTTTCACCTTATACACGAATTATATAAGTGTGGGACCTTTATAATCCGAAAAGCATTGTGTAATAATGTAACATTTCAATCATTCCAAAAAAGCCTTTCCTCTCAACTTATAAAAGGCCCCCACCTCTCCCACCATATTCACACCTTCAAGCCATTTGGCTCGGCCAAATTCTGCCCAAATACTCTCCAAACTTCCCCCTCTTACTCCTATAAGCCTCACTTTGGGCAGAACACTTCTCAAGGAAGCCTTTGGCTCAAATCAAAAAGAGTTACCCGATTTTGAGGTAATGTCTTCTCTAATGTTGTTTTGTGTTATTTTTCTTCTCCAACCCCCTAAACTCTTTTTATTACTTTATTTTGTAACAAAAACAGTATCTAAAATATACTAGGATGTTGTTATGATAAGTATTTGGTTTACACTTACACAAACCTTCGTCTAATGGTTAAAGAACATACTGTTTCTGTGGGTGGCGAAATACTGCCTCACGAAACGATGATTGTTCAAATTCTTTTAACACCTATAATGGTGGAAATTTTGATGAATATATTTTCATATATGTTATATATATTATGTTTATGATTTCCTTATGCTTCTGTATTTCTCATTTATGGCATACTTTATGATTTCCATTATGGGTAAAACGCGATAATTTCATTTTAGGAAGTGCGGACTACCGCCCCCTCAAAGTGATTTGAATCGTTAATGCCATATGTGGGATGTATAAAGGATGGAGTAAATGGTATTATACAATATATTATACTGGAATTATATTATACATTTATATAATTATGATTTAGTTCCATTAAATATGAAATTGAAATGAAAGTAGCGTTCATGCGTACGTACGGCTTACCGTCTCCATGAACGGTGCATTTCATTTATTTCCTCTAAATGTTACGTAATATTATAAATGAATGTATATACTGGATATATAAGATATATATGACATCTAAATCATGAATGGATATTATACCACATAAACAAATTGTAATTATAAGAAGTTTATTGTTGACTCAAGTACCAAAGATCGACAAAACGACCGTTATTAACTTAAATAATTACATAATGTTCATATCATTGTAATAAGTGATATAATAAAGATAATGAAATTGAAAATGGTTCTTAATAAGGTATATATTAACTCTAGTTTATTATTCAGGAGGTTAATGAATGTTTGAGTCAAGTCAGACACGAGGTAAGGGAACTTCTTAACCCAATTTCCATTCTTTGGGTTAATCTCCTACTTTCAAATTATGTCATGATATTATTATGTCCAATCTTGTATTTGTACTTTCTTTATGTGTACTTATAGTTAATACACATAATAGATCTATTTTAATTAAAAAATGATCTTGGTAAGGGAATTTGTTAACCCAACTTCCATTCTTTGGGTTAATCTCCTACTTTCAAATTATGTCATGATATTATTATGTCTTATTTTGTATTCTTTATGTGTACCTATAGTGAATACACATAATATATCTATTTTATTTTAAAAATGATCTTTTTAAGGACTCCGTCTCAATCCCCTTTCATTGTGGCATATTTGTTTTTATACAAAACTATCTTTTATACAGTGTATAAACCCATTTGACTTTTACGTTTATTCAAAAGGAATATTTTTTATACGAAGCATTTTACTAAACGACAAAAAGGGAATGTTTTTCTTTCCGTACTTATGCGGTGACAATGACTTCTCCGCCGCCGTGACCATTATTTTAGTTTCGGCTTCCTCTACAAGCCATCATTTTTTTAATGAAAAATAAATACAAAGTTTTAACTTTCTTTTATTTTATTGAAAATGGTTTTGAAAGCATTTTTAATATATCAATGTGTTGTATTTATATCTTGTGATTTAAATGTGGAAATGTTATGTTTCCTTTATGCATGTTTTATGTGATACGATTATGTTATGGTTTATGATATGTTTAAACCTATTCATATGTGGAATGCATTGGACTTAATAAGTGACGGGTGGAGCCCGCTATAGCTCCTCGATGCATCGGCAGGTCTCATGAGACAAACTAGTGTCTTGGCACGAGGCCTTGAAAAAATCTTATTTTTGGTCTTGGCACGAGGCCTTGGCTACATGGTTATGATAGTGTGGAATTATGCATTCCATCATTATGAAAGTGGTTATTGATATTGCATGTGATTATTTGACCATTAGAATATCCATGTGAAGAAGTGAATGGAATTATCTCATTTTACTTTTGCCATATTATGTTGAAGTTCAAGTTTAAAAGGCTTTTGTTTTAGTTATAAATTGCCTTAAATGTTAATGTTTATTTATGGAAGTTTCCGCTATATTGTTAACCTTACTGAGCATCCGAGATCACCCCTTTCAATGTTTTAATATTTTCCAGGATGTGAAGAAGTATTTTATGAATGACTACAGGGATAGTCCGAAGAGGATAGAAGTGTGGACTATGGAGACTATGTTATTATAGTTTTTCACTTTGTGATGTAATGTAACATTTATGAATGTATCTAGTGTTTCCAAGGCTACTAAACTAATCGGTATTTCGAGACTTGATCTTTTGTGATCATGCCAATGTTACAAAGTAATGCACCGGCTCTGGGTAGCTGGGGTCGGGGCGTTACATACATCTTCTTACCAATATCTTTCAGGATTATTTATTCTCAAAAATTATAAAAATATTTTATGACCATATTAAAATAATTAAATTATAATCATTAATAAACTAAAATGTTATTATGTTTATTTGATGATCATTGTTTACTTTCTTTTCATCCTTATAAAAATAAAACTGTTGCCCATGTGTATAAGTAGATTACCATCCCCATGGATAATTTATTTAATCTTTCATCACCACCTCATATGGATGTATATAAAGATAGATTAAATGATTTAACATTCTAATTATTATATATTTAATATTCTAAAATGATAAACCATCATCTAACTCCCTCCCTTTTTCCATTAGAAAAAAGAGAATGTCTCAATGCGTATATGCACACTACCACCTCCTAGGATGATATATTTTATTTTTCATTACATCCTTACATGGATAGTTTCAAAAAACAAATTAAAAAATAATTATAATTTTTATAACATTATTAAAGTTATATTAAGATAATTTGGTTATTCTATTAAAAATATTAATAATAAATGATCATCATAAAGTTAAATCACATTAAAATATCTTATCAAGACACTGATATAATAACCTATAATAATAATTTTTTATTTTTATACATCATTTAAATCTTCTTGAATATTATTTATTAATTTAATGAAACGTTGTTAAGAACACTATGATTCTATAAAAGTGATAAACAATATATCATCACTCATCATGTCATTATAACATGTTCTTATTTGGGTTGGTTTTACCACTAACATGAACAATGTTATAATATAATGTCATGGATTGTTAAGAAATATTGACATGATATGTAATAATTGTTAATTTAAGATGTTTTAATTATTTTCAATGAATATAGATACACTATAATGATAAAATTGAAGGTATGAAACTATGGGTATTTAAAATTTTAAAAAACATTCTTTTTTAATAAAGATTCATGGAAAAGAAAAATTATTATAGTATATTACACTATTTTGTTTATAAAATGATATAAATTATATAAAAGGATAAATATTTAACTTATTAAACCTTTGTAAAATTAAATTTTTCTAATACTATGATACCAAATCTCTTTTAGATATTATGAAATGAACGACTCCTATACAACCAATGTAAACTATATCAATTTAGTAAATAAATGAAACATGATAATAAATCAAACATGATAATAAATTAAATAAAATGAATAATATTATGAAATTAATCATGAAAAAGGTTTTTAATCAATTAAATAATTAATATAATTTTTTTATCTTGTAGGGGTAGAAGTCAAAAAAAATGAGTTGGAACTTGAGGTAGTGATTTTTTCATGAAAACCTGGTTTCAAAGTCCTCATTCCAAATATTTCACTTCCATATCGGACTTCATTAAATTTTTTATATTTTTTTATTTTTTATACACATATTATGGTTTATGTTCATTCCCGAATATCATTTAATTTTTTAAAAATGTTTAAAATATATTATTTTAGTAATTTTTATAAGGGTCACTTTTAGTTTTTTAAAAAAGTGTAAAAGGATGTTTTTTAATTTTTACTACATGAATACTTTTTCCTTTCATAATATCCATTATTCAATATCATGATCACTATATAAGTTTACATAGTGTTATTAGGAATATCATTTACCCATTATGTAATATATTTTTAAGATTTATTAAAAGAAAATGATATTTATTTTTATTTTTATGGGATAATTGAAAGTGCTTATGACTATGGTTGAAAAGGTTTTTTTATGAATTTTTTGGTGTAATTGAGAGACCCTAGGTGTTTTATTCATTTTTTGGTTCTTATATATTATATATGATGAAGGGTCCAATGCATTAGGTAATTTTGATAGAGTTAACTTGGTATAAGTTTATCCTACAAAGTGGATAAAGTTCAATGGTTATAAGTTAATCATATGAAGAGTTAAAATTTAAATGGATATAATTTACTCATATGGAAATTTAACAGTAAATAATCCTTGTAAATATAAGCTAAACCAATAAATAATTTGGAACTATCCAGGTTGGTTATTCCATTGAAAACATTTTTTTAAGAGTGATATGAATTTTATTTCCTAAATAACATTCATGATTATAATTTTTAACTTTACCCTTGATTATAAATTTTTTTATGAAATTTTTTTGTAAATGAGGTTTAATTTATGTGTAATCAATTGTTTATTTTATCTTGAAGTTCATTTTTTTTCAAAGTACTAATAAGTTCCCTTTCTTTTTATATCCCTTACTATGTTTTTTGTGTGTTTATACCATGTTTTAAAAAGTTTTTAAGAGGGATTTTATATTTTAGTAACTATAGAAAGGTATAATGTTCATTAATATATATTTTTTTAATGAATATATTGTTTCAAAAATGAAACATGAGGGGAAATATAAGAACTTGTTTTTATGGGAAAAATGAATATTTTTTTTGGAATTTTCCACTTTATTATGTAATGTTTTTTCTAATTTAGTAAAACTAAAAATCTAAGAGATCATGGAAATGTAAGAAAGTAAAATACTTTCTAATAAAATAATAATTATGGGTTGTTTATGCAGTTTTTTTATTTTTTCAGTCATAAAAATAAGTTACCATAGTAAAATTTCGTTATCTCGGTAAGGGTTAAATTATGAAAAAACGATTGAATTAGGGTATAAGGCCACAAAATACCAAAAAAAACGTTTCATTTAAATGATTTTATATAGTTTTTTTAAACCTAAAATTATATATTCCCAATTTTATATGTTTTTTCTCCCACTTTCATGGAATATGATATTTATTTTATAAAAAAAATAATATTTATAAAAATGACAGACTTATTATCTTAAAAATGTTGCAATGAAAAGTAGATGAATAAAAATCATTTTGGGAAGTTACATATAATAACATTAATGATTAATAAACTATATTTATGTTATTAATTTATTTTTTATTTTAAATAACCATATAATTATCTAAAATGATTACACATCGTCGATACGACCCTAGTGAAAATATTTGAAAAGTCAAAGTAAATGGTTTTAAAAATATTAAAAGAGATAATATTTGAATTGACTGAATACATTATTAAATATTAGGGATATAAATTATATTTAATAAGTGATTTTTATGTTTAAATTTAAATTCAATGTTTATATTTATATCTTTTAATTCAAATTATGTTAATAGTATTGTAAATGAATTTAAAGGGTATTTAATGGTAAATAATATTTTATTAATTGATTTTAAAAACAATAAAAAATTAAATTGGGTTGAATTCATCATAAATTTTAATAATAATCGTACATGATCCATTTATGAGGAAATTTTAATTTTTAAAATTTCATTTTGATCCTTAAAGATTGAATATTTGTGAAAATGCTATTGCTTTTTCTTATAAAATGATATTCAATTTAACCTTTCCCAAGACACATATGAGTTGATTTTTCTCTATAAACAATACCCAAATACCTCTCCAAAATTATATTTAAAATTTTTTGATCCCCTTGTGTGACCATAAAACTCTCTTTCAAGGGTTATAAGTTCAATTTAAAGGAGGATATTAATGAATGATTTAATTTTCATAACTGAATCCTTTCATGTTTCTTTCTTCTTCCACCACTTCAAATGTATTATAACCATATTCATATAGTTAAATTAGTATCATTATTTTATTTAAATTTTATTATATTTATGGATACAACATTATCTATGTCACTCTTATCCATTAGAAAATAAAAATGTCTCTCACGTTATATGTGAATTACCTCCTCAATATATTTCATTTTTGTTCACCACCATACATAGATGATTATAATAATAGATTTAATTAATTAATGTAATATTTATTAAATAATTAAGGTATTATTAAATATAAATTTTCGATTATATTAGTGATATTATCAATAAATGGTATTATAATATTTGACAACCCAAAACAATAATACAGAGAAACTGTTCTTAATTTAAATATATTTTTAACAACATGTTGAAAAATTTATATATTGTTATACTATAATTATGAAAAAATATATCTCCCTCTATAAATATATTTTATTTAACTATAACTTTATTACATTCAACATACCAAATTAGTTTTGAAGGAATTGACCAAATAACCCCAAAAAGACCAACATTGATTTATTAAATAAAAAATATGCAAATTAAAGAAATAAAATGAAATATAATAGGGGAAAAGAAATGAAAATTTATATTATAAAATTAAATAATTAATATAATTTTATTACTCACGTGGGTTGAGGATGTGCAGAACGAGTCAAGAATCAAGGTTATAGTTCTTTCTTTAATGCCTTATTTTAATTGTTTTTGAAATTTTATTTTCAATTATTTGTCCTATATTAAAATAATACTACAATAATGTTTTATATACACTTAAATTATTTATTAAATTAATTTTTATATTTACGTTAGGTTACTTATTTTTTTCAAAGGAATCTTTTTAATATTTTTGATTTGTTTCATTTTTTCCTTTCTTTACAAATATATGAAAGGAATGTTCTTTTATTGTTTTTCTCTTCAACACCATTTAACACCATTATATATATTCTTTTCTATGAATAACACTTTTCATGTTTTTATAAATTAATTTGACATCCCATTATTCTGTGAATCTATTTTTAATGAGTCATAAAATAAAATGATATTCCCTCTTATTTTTATGTGACAATTATAAGTGCTTATAATTATGGGTTAAATGGATATTTTTATGAGTTTGTAATAAAGCTAGAAATATTTTATATGTAATTTTAAACTATTTTAATTGGTAATTGTATATAATGATGGGTGAGGCTGATATAAACCTTTTTAATGTATTGGGTAATGATTTATTCTATAGAGAAAATGATATTGGAATTATCTGGTTAAGCTATTCCGTTATGAGTTTTTAGAAGTAGTCAGTTAAGTCACTAAAAAATTTAAAATGATTTTTAAGGGTGATTCAAAATAATTCCCCAATAAAGGTTCATAGATTTTCCATCATTTTAATGAGTTTTACGAGTAATATTTGGATTATATAAATCAAGATACAGATTTTATGAGCAAAGGTATGTTTTAATAGTTTCAATTTTAAAGGACTATATTTTATGGAAATTTTATTATATTATCTAAAATTATATTTTTCATAAGTTTTTATTTTTTTATAAATAAACTTTCTGATTATTTCAATTTTATATACTATATTATAAGGTTGATCTACAACATAGTTTTGAGAAAAGAAGTTGATTTCATGTCTGAAAGTGTTTTATTTGAGCTCATTATTTTTTGTTCAATAGAAATAATTATTAATATTTTAAGGAATTTATATATAATAAATTTTTTTATCTTTATTTTAAACTAGTTACTAATTTTTATAGTCATCCACTAAAGCACCCGAGTTCTGGACTCCCTGATATGGTGCTCAAACACTTTCCTTTAACTCTATGTTTGATAAAAAGATGGATGAGCCTATAATTATTTTTAGAAAATTACTACTAGATAAACCTTAAAACTCATAAATCATCTTATAAATCATGTGTCATTAAGGAATAGTTATATAAAAAATTAATTATACAACACTTGTGAATATTCCTCCATAATTGAGCCACACTACACTTCCTTCTAGACTTCAAAAAAATTATAATCATCATAATAACCTCGGGAATATAAAAATAATAAATGGGTAAGATAAAATTCTAAATAATGGAAAACTTGTGAACATTATATCATGATTAAGATCATAAGATTAAGATAAAACATGAGTAATAGAGAAATATATTATTAAAAATAACACGGAATAATAATAATTTTCAATAAATCATGATCGATTGACATGTAATATTAATTGAAAAACATATATCATGATAAAAGAGTTCATAATAATGAGGTAATAAACATGATTAATGGAACATAATCATATTATAATGGCATGGAAATTCACATTCCCTTGATACAGAACACAATAATTAACTTTGGCACAAACATTAGCATCGGGAAATTATGACATTATGAAAACAAAATTTCCATGTTTCAGGTCTTGGAAAAAATTGTATACTATTCCTATTTTGAATAAATAAAATTCTAATGTAATATTTTGTGAAAAAAAAAATTCCCACATTAGATGTTGTGAATAAAAAAATTCCAATTCCCAACGTCCTTATCAAATGTGATACCAAACATTAACCAATGCATAAGAGGGTGATATAGGATCCCACCCCTCAGTCATCCATTAATATTTATGTCTCTTAAAATCAATAATTCATTATATCATAATGAACCCATGGGGAAAAAATAGGTTTCATTCATCACATTATAAGGAGCCCACGAAAATGGAATTGGGTTACATAATACATCCATATGGTATCACCAAAATTGATATCAATCATGTAAACAATTGATACTCAAAACTCAATCACCCAACACGAGTATTTTATAATAAATTTTAGAGGGTGATTTATGGAAAACCATTTACAAGGAAATAAATAATTTTTATATAAAAAGGAAATGATAGTTAAATAATAATTTTTTTTAGAAAAATATTTTAACATTGGTATAAAAGATGAAGATATAATATTTGAAAAGGACACCTTTACGAAATTAGAATGATGTAATTTTGAGAAAAAATATATTTATATTTTTCTCAGTAATTGACCCTTCAAAATTATATAAAGGTTTTAAAAAGGTAATGTGAATTATTTTTTGAAAATTTTAACTTTTTAAGAAGGATCTTCACAAATGAGTGCTGAAAAGACTTAATATTTATAATAAGGTAAATTGATTTTTTTTCTAAAACCTTTACTTTAAAAAATAAAATTCAATAATATAACTTTGGAAATAATTAAAGGTTATAAAAATGAAATTTCTAGTGGAAGATAATACAATTTATTTTCAAATGATTGAAAATATTTTTAAATATTTTTAAATTAATTTATTAGAATCCGACATCATAAAAATCTATAAAAAATTTTGAAATTGGGAAAATGGAAATGTGAATTTTACATGAGATAAAACATAAATATATTTCCAAATAAATAGAATAATATAGGTGGGAAATGATTATATGGACAAGGAAGGGAATACTTTGTTAAAGAGGATGAGAAACATTCTACACAATAATATACCCTTCATGAGGTAAAATTTTATCAACATAGTTTTTTCAATTAGACAGACATTATAAATTTATTGGATGATAATGTAGGTGAAATAAAATATTAGGGTTTAAGAAACCACTCCTGGAATAAATAAGGTAAATAAGATGCATTATTACACAATGAATGGAATTGAGTTAACAAAAACCCTTTAAAATCTGGAATATTTTGAATTGAAATTTTTTTGATGAAAGAAAACAATTTGGTTATTCAAACCCAATAAGTTTCATAAATATAGTAAATGAAATTAATTAGGTATGAATAACTCCATATCAAATATATCATGGTATACACTATTAAATAAGTCTCAATAAATTAAATTGGGACAATGATCCCCGTTAACTTAATTCATGAATTCTAATAAGGCAAATTTATATCCTATATAATAAGAACAATTATCTTAATTACCTAATTTCGAAAATTATTCATATATATAAAAATTTATAAGAGTAATTTATAGTTATTTTCTACATTTATATTAGTTAGTTATTATCTATTTTCAATATTATTAGTTAGAAATCTTGATTTTTTCAAACTAGGTTTATATTAGTTGGTTTGTTATTCATTATTATCCCAAAGATCATAATTCCTAGATAATAAAATGTATTTTGATTTGTGTTTTATTATTATTTAAAATTTTAAAATTTCATTCCATTGGATTTTTTTGTTACGCTCTATAATTTTGAAGCAAATGATGAGTATGTTTCACTATTTTTAATGAATAGATGTTGATATTTTAATTAATGAGTTTAATATCAATGATTAAAAAAATAAATTATGTTTATTCTTTATATCATATATTATGATTAATTATTTTATCATATCCATCCATGATATTATTTTATAGCCTTGATCAAGTTGGTGGTTATATCAAACAAATATGAAAATACCATAATTAATGGATTATTATGACTATGAAATTGGTTTATTTTAGAATAATATCATTATCATATGAAAATAATAGTATTATTTAGATAATTTTGGGTCATTTAATCATATTTTAATAGTGTTTCATAAAAAGTAATGAATCTAAATGAAAATGAGACATGTAAATTTGTGGGGGAGATAGTCTGCACTACTTACAATTAACGTGATTGTGTCTTAATGAATAAGATATAAAGTAGGTCGATTATAATTTTAATCTTCATTATAATATTATATACATTATTTTTTTTCTTAAATTACACCCTTATAACTAGCAAAGAGAGGCGATGATGAAAAACCAGAGATATCATTTTGTGGAGGCAGTGGTCTGTAAAATACATGAATGATGGTTTCATTTTTCTTGATGGAAAATGTGAAGGTGGTTAATTGTTATTTTATTATAAAATTAAATTATTTACACATGAAAAAATGATTTAATTATATTTTAATTATAAAATTAGTCTTGGGAATGTAATAAATAAAAGAAAATCAGTTATGATAAAAAGGCACTCACATTGAGGAATTGAGCGTTCGCTTAGAAGACTCCTTTTAAGACTCCATGTAAAAGGATGTATTAGGACAATATCTTTTGACTGGAGGATCAATGAAAAGGAATACGATTCTATTTTAAGGAAAATGTTTAAATCTTGAAGTAGAAACTGAATTTTTATGGTGATCTTGAAGGGGTGGTGAGAGGCCCCCTTTATAAGTGGTGAGAGTAGAATTTTTGTAAATATTTCAACTTAATATAAAGAGATCACATGTTACACATGTAAAAAAGACTAAAAAATGGAAAATAATGGAATGGTTGGATGATATATGGTGGATAATCCCTCAATAGTTCATTTTCAAACATGTTTTAAACATATTTTTAAGTAATTTACTCTTAGAATTTTTACTTTTACCATTTCTAGTTTTACTGTTGTAACTAATTTTTACTTAAGTAATTTAATTTTATTGACTAAAAATAAAATGGAAGTTATTAAAAAATTTGGAAATAATGACTAAAAATTTTAAATTTATTTTATCAAATAAAAATTTTATGTGTAAGAAAAATCAATAAAAACATCAGGGCATATAATGTGAAAACCCGTTTTTAGAAAAAATGTGTTTTAGGGTTAAAATTTATGTGTACTTTGATATTGAAAATTTATTCTATTTTAATGATACAGGTTGTTTTATAATAATGAAATAAAATTTATGTGGATTTTAATTATATCTAGAACTAAATTTTACAAAAACAATATTTATTTAAATGAAAATACAAAACAAATTTATTTTATTAAAAAATATTACAAAAGTTATTAAACACAGGCCGTATAAATTCATAATAGAATTTAAAAATAAGTATTTTTAATAATTAATACATTTTTATTAATTTTTACTCTACACTTCTTGATATAGTCATAAATGCTACGATTTTAGTAAAAATTTAATTTTTCACTATTCGTACAAGAATAATTATTTTATTTAAATCTAAAAAATACAACTTTGTATAGTATTTATATATGGAATTAAAAATTTAATTTAATTTTTTTAATATTCATATTATAAAATTATAAAATTATTAATTTAAATAAAAATTCATAATCTAAAGAAAAACTGCTTTATTGAAAAATATACTTTCTAAAAAGTATAAGTTCTAAATATTATATAATATTTACTTAAAATATAAATAATTAGAATATATATTAGTTAATTTAATGTATATATACTATCACAAAAATCACTTAAAAGCGATTGATTCATTTTATTAATAGTTTAAATAGTTATTTGAGAATGAACAATCCTTTTAAATATTAAATCATATTAATTATATATATTTTAAATGTTTGAAATGTTAATTGGTAGATATCCATTTCATTATTAGTGATATTATTATTCATATATTTTTCACTATAATATTAATTAAATAGTATTTATGCCATTTTAGTCCAGTGTTGTGTGTGGAGAAAGATATCAAAGAAATTACTTTTATTTAAAGGAAAGATATATAGTAAAATCTTAAAGTGTTACATATGCTGTTTTCAAATAAATATCACATTGATTAAATATGATTAGTAATTATTATAAATTATAGTGTCGAATATTTGTTTTTTTTGAATTATGATAGTGTATCATTTAAAGAGTTTTTCTAGTTAAAAATGGCCGTATGTAGAAAAATTATGGTTCTTGTTATGTTAATAATTCCCTAATTATATAAATATCTGAACCTTAAAGGTCATCGAAATGTAAGTAATGAATTATTTTCAATAACTACAATAATTATAGAATGATTATACTTAGGTTGGTATAGGTCTTATAGAAATGTTTATTTTGGTTGATTATTTCCATTGTGTTTTGATAAGTGTTACCCCCTTTAAAACTCCTCAGCAGTATCAAAACCACTTCTATTAAATCTCGATTGAGTTTTAGATAGATGTTGGAACTGAAAAAATGTTATTATCCAGAATCATAATGTTTTTTAAATAAAATTATCATGGTTTATGATGTTTTTCAAACTACAACATAGTTTGTAATATAATTGGCATAGTTTAGGAAACTATGTTTTATTTTACAGAAAAACTAACATGATTCTATAAATTATATAAAACCCTGTTGTGTACTGATAAAAACTAACATATATAATATTTCTACAAAATACATAATTAAAATATGATAATTTTCATGGAATTGTTTGGGCATAAAATACTCATAGTTAGTATAAAAATGTGATTGCTTTAAGATAACCATGTTTTGGTTTTAAAAGAATGACTTTTAAAGGGTTTGTTAAAAACATAATAACCTAAACATAATAATAATTGTTTCCATTAGAAATTGTTATAATATAAGAGAAACTATACTTTGGTTTATAATAAAAATTACATGTTTTTTTATAATTTTAATGAAAAAATATTTTTCATATACATAAATAAATTTCAATGAGGGCCTTTGTCGAATTGGATGGGGGGGGGGGGTTTAAACCATACCAAATATTTTTATTTGATATTATCTATGTTTAATGTGTATTTAAATTTTAAATTAATTTATAAATGGTTAAAAATATATAAATAATAATAATTACAAACATTTTTATATTTTTTAATAATATTTTTATAAATCACAGTATGAAATATTCATACTGAAAGACTTTATTTTGGAAAATTTATTAAATACATGCCGAAAGTGGTTTTGTGGATTTGATCAATGTTTTAATAAAATGGAATATATGAGATTTAGTTTTTTTAAAGTGTCTATATAAGATATTAAAAGTTTATATGATTATAAGTTTTTTCATAAATATCATATATTTTGAACATAAACGAGTTTACATTAAATATAATTTTAATGATAATATGAATGTTTTATATAGAAATAAATCTAATAAATCCATGTTTATTTATTTTATATAATAAACATGAAATAATGTTTAATTATAAATTTTTTATAAATATTTATTAAATAATTTTTCAAAAAAAAATATGTCATATATTAATTTTCAAATTTTACATTTATATAGATTTTCTTGGATTTATTACCCCTGAATAAAAAATATTTATATTTTCAATGGATCATTTCTAGTTCAAATCATTAAAATACTTCTTATAAGTATTTTACCATGTATATAAAGAGTTATATTTATTAACAATCATCCTTGACTATAATTTTCATTTTTAGTTATAAACATGAATTTAATAGTTTATTAGGATTTATTTATTATGTTTTAGGATTGAATTTTTATTAAGGTTTCTCTTGAGTATTTATGAATGAATAGTAGTATTTTGGGCTAGAATACTCATGAGATCAGGGAATTAAGATCTGCCTAAAAAGTGGGGTTGTATATTTGGTGCACCATTCTTAATTTTAGGGTTATTTATTCTATATTATTTTAATCCTTTTCATAAAAAAGTTTCATGTATCTTATTCATGTTAAAATATGTTATAATAAAATTGGATTTTATATCTTGGAAATTAAAATAAAATCATGTGTTGCATAAGGAGTTAAAAATTAATTTTTTTGAACAAATTAATTTAGTTGAAGTTATATGATACTTAAAACTAAATCATTAGATGCATTCATATATAAATGGAATAAATTAGGCAAGATGATGATATTAAGAACCCCATAAAAATTACAAGTGTTAGATTCCTTTTGGAATATGAATTCACCAAAACCTCTATTTATCAGTACTAGTATCTCTAAATTTTAGGTGCCCATGGATTATGTTGTGTAAATAAAGGAAGATATAATTGACACTAAATGATACATGATTATTTTTTGGAATGAAATTAATGTCACACATAGATAAAAAAGACTAAAATTCATGATGTTAGAGGAATAAACTTGGAACAATCCATATGATGGATTTGGGAAAGCGGTTTTCCCCTCAACCATCAAAAATTTATATATGATATGATTTAAATTATTGTTGACTTAAATAACTATATAAATGGAGAAAAACTTAAGATAAACCAAAGAGTAGTAAAATATGGATCCTGGAATAATAATGGTTATAATGAACTTAACAGGGATCATTATTTTAGTTAGACCACTTTTAGAAAAATTTAATATTAAATGTATATAAAGCACGATACTAATATATTTAAACCATCTATTACAGATAAAATTATCATTATCATCGTTATTCATGACTTCAACATCAGTTACAGAGAATAAAAATATTAGTGTATGTAACATAATATAAATTATATGAATTAAAAAATTATTCTTAAATAAAAAAAAATTCTATGTGTTAGAGAGAAAAACCTAATAACCCTCATACTGATAAAGCTAGTCCAAAAGAGAATGATTCTTATAGTAATCAAAGTAGATATTCTATTAAAATATATATATTTATTCTTGTTTATATGAATCCCATCCATTAATATAAAACTGATAATATGTATGATTTTTTGATAATATATAACCCAATAAGATACATCAAAAATGTAACACCCCAAGATTTTAAGAAAAATATTATTTTTAATTTCATTAATTTCTTGTGTTGTACGATACACCAAAAGGAGCTTGCACAACATGAATCCTTGACTTGGCTTGCAAGCGCGACCTTCCATGATAGCGTGTGTTATATGCAATACCGAGTTTCGCTAAACATCCATATGCTATTAAAATATTATTAAAACCAGCCGTTATTAATAGTAATACCCACTTTTTGAAATTTTATAAATTTTATTTTTGAAAATGGACTTCATTTTTGGATTCGGAATATCAAAATTAACCTAGGGTGAAGTTTTGGTATTTTTCTGAAAACTTTCAATTTTTAATGAATAGTGAAAACACTAAGTTACTATTTAAAAACCGACTTTTTATTTAAATAATTAATTATTTTATTTAAATTTATTTTAGGTCAAAATTGATACATAATACCTATATAAGTTCAATTTAATTCATTGGAGTCATTTTATAATAAATTTAGATATATAAAAATTTTATTGAACTTTTCACCGTCTTTTACCCACCTCATAGGAGAATTTGCAAATTTACATAAAACTTAATTTTACCACTTTTGTGAAAGGAATTTAAAAAATCTGAGAGACACGGTTGATGTCAGTAAGTAAAATGTGGTTCAAGGAGATGAAAATAATTTTTGGTGAATAGTAACTTTTTACTTTTATTTACCACAGTTATAAGTAAATAGGGTAATTAAGGGTAAAAATGATATTATTATTACCCTAAAACATGTCCTAATTCTATTGGATAAGTGTAATTCGACCAAAAACAACCTTAGAAATACTAAATGACCATTTAGGCCCACTTGGATTAGATTAGGACATTTATTATTAATTTATTTAAAGAAGGGTTAAAATAGTTAAAATCAAAGTTTAATAAGTAAATCAATTTTAATATAAGGATATACATAATGTAAATTCGACTATAACAATTCATTAGAAAGATAAAAATATTTAATACATAATTATATTGTATTTGCAATTTTTAAACTTTAAATAATATAATTTATTTATGACATAATGATGATTCAGTAATTATCTTATTAATGAAATATTGACATAATTGATGTTATAAATACTCAAATAAATTCAATTTGATACTTTTTATGAATTAAAATAATTTTATATGTTAATATGACATGTTATTGTTGATTTAATTAACTTTTTTAGAACTAATAATTATTTTATGAGTTTCACAAAAATCAATTACCAAATAGTGTCAAAATTGACATAAAATAGTTTATAAAACAAATATTATATTATTAATTGTTATTATATTCCTAAAAATATAAGGTTAGGCTAAATTACTTAGAAAAGGTTATATTTATTAATAATATACAACTTGGGGTTCATTCGTCTTGTTATAGTAAGTTTATTAACCTTATAGTGTAAGAACACAAAAAGACACGTTAAAAGTAAAATTATCCAACATAAAGTTAAATCTAAATGATAAGGTTAAAATATGAGCCTAAACTTGTCTAAATTTTATTGTATGAGAGGATTTCGACCCATACCCACCTTAGCTTCGAAATAAATCAATTTGGAGCTATTTAAAACTGAAGATGTCTTTATAATAAAATAATAGTTTTTGTTTTTCCAAAGGTGCCCCTCTCATCCCTTATAAAAGGGAACCTCCTCCCTCCCTTACTCACACCAATTTGAGCCTTCAAGCTCGGCCAACCCCTAAAAAATTATCTTCTCCACTTCCCTAGAAACATCCTAGAGGTCCTGGTCTTCTTCAAAGACCAATGTTAGTTCCCTAAGAGGAGGTCTCAAAGAGGCGCTTCAAAGAAGAGGTAATGTCCATTACCGATTCTTTCAACTTTATTTCTTCTTCTACTTCTTCTTCTTTAGTTGTTTCATTATGAAGTAATAACATCAGTATCACTCATATACTGATATGTTATTATAAGTATTAAACAACCCTATTTCACCATCTATCCATCATACGGAAAACGAAATCATCGTGCGTGCGTACGTAGGGAATACAGTCTCCATGCCGTGGTGTAATATGTTTTTCCACCAACACCTTACATGGATGGGTATAATGGTGTAAATAATAACTATATATGGTTATTATAAAATCATAATGATTCTGATATATTATACCATCCACTCTAATTCTATAATTATGGGAATGATATCATCGCTCGTGCGTACGTACGGACTACCGTCTCCACGATGCGATGAGATTCATTCTCCATGATTAACCATACATGAATGATAATAAAGTTTATATAATTAAAAACAATGAAATATATGAAATAATAATGCTACTGGATTTATGTATATATATACGTATGTCATCTATTTAGTTTCATTCAATTCAATAAGGAAACTAAAACAACGTTCATGCGTACGTACGGCCTACCATCTCCATGAACGGTGTATTTAATTCCTTTTATCGATCTATAATATATATGTATACGATGAATATATATTATCTATAAATAATGTTTTAAATTCTGGAATTATGTAAATCAGGATATAAGTAATAATATCAAGAAATGACAAGTCGAAACACATACGATAAATGAAATGATTTTACCCAAAATGCTACTTTAACATGGAATTTACAAAAGAACGAGTAATATAAAGTCATAAGTGAAACATATATGATATCATAACAATGAATATGATATGTAATAAGTCAATGACATTATTTAAATCATTATAAAGGAGGTTAGGAACCATACGAAGCATATCGGACTTAAGGTAAGGGATAATTTATCAATCTCATTTTTATCCGAGATTGTTTATTCGTAAGTGTTTACTGGGGTAATCTTTATCCTCCAAGCCCATGTTTTCTAAAAATGTTTCCATGTATGTTTAAAGTCCTTTTTACCCATTTTTACTTTTACTACATGGTACGTAAAGAATCTTTCTGTTACAAGGTACTTTTTGACTTTTTCGGCAAAAGTACGAGAAGAATGTTTTTTTTAACTTATACGGCACATACAAATTTTTACGGTTTTATAAAGCCTTATTTTCATGAAGCTTCTTCCAAAAGATTTCATGAATATTTTCAAAAAAATCCTTTTCTTTTGAAATTTCATGACATTTTGTGAAAAGAGAATGATTTTGAAGAAGAAAGGATATTTTCCTCAAGAATTCATTTCAAGTGTTTTATCAAAACCATTTTTCATCTAAGATGACATTATTTCATATGTGTATGTTTCAAGTATCATGTCTCTATGATTTACATGGTTTCAATTTTATTATTATGAAATGATAACCATTTCTTTTATATGGATTATGTGATGATGGGATGATGTTTATGAAACCCATTTTATTTATTGGGTTATTATGAATGATGTATGTTTATTTTGTGGCACAAGTAAGAATGATTTCATTATGAGATGGGTGGGACCTATATCTCCCTCCAATGCATTGGGTAAAGATTTATATCTCATGAGATAGACATGTATGGAACGCCAAGTTAAACCTCTTCCGTAATACAGGACTAGAACGAGGAGTGAACTCGATTCAGAAAGGGACTTTGTCCACTAAGATGGTCTTGGCAGCAATGGCTTGGATAATATAGAAATCATATCATGTTCTTAATGGTTTCCACAATTACATGTTTTATTCCCATGCTATTTTATCATTCTTAATGTTTCTTTATGATCTATGCCTTACGTACTTACATGTTTTATGTCATTGCTCAATCTTTTGATGTTTAAACATTATGTTCATGTTTTTAAGTTCAAATTTATATGGTATGTTTTATTTTATCCATGCTTACCCTTACTGAGAATTTGAGCTCACCCTTTTTATGTTTTCATTTCCCCAGGATATAAAGAAAGGTTTTAGAAAAAAAGGGGGAAGATCTTTATGGGAGATGTTGAGGATCTTTCAACACAATTAGAAGATTAAGTTCCAAGTTTCCAAAGACACTAAAATATTATGGTCCTTGTGTGTCTGTTTTTGTTATGTATTAAGTATTCCACAAAAGTAATGTAATGTCTATGTATGTCAAGCTTCGGGTCTCTACAATTGGTATCAGAGGAAAGGTTTAGTCAAATTTTGGAAACTAGGATGCGATAACTTTAGTGAGATCCCTAGAGATATTTCTAAGGTATGTATTGGGATGTCCCTAAAGTTAATTATAAGTATAGGTTATTGTCCTAGAATTATGGTAATGATATTAGATTAAACCTAAGATGTTAGATATTGAAGGCACTCCACCTTTATTATGTTGTTTTCCTAGCATGATTTTTGCCTCTCACACTATTCTTTTTGGGTTTTAAGACGATGGATGGAACCCTAATGAACTGTTTTGATCAATGTAATGGACGATGCAATGATTGTCCTCATGAACAAACAAATGTTATGGGAGATGGAGTGAAAAATCTTATTGCTATAGTTACACAAGCTATGAATCATTCTATACTTCCAAATGAGCAGAGAAGTGAACAATATTCAATTGAGTCCTTCATGAGGCAACGTCCACCTTATTTCAGTGGGTCTTCTGATCCGATTGTTGCTGAAAAATGGATCAGTACCACTGAAAAGATATTTTTAGTTCTTCAATGTTCAGAACATGATAAAGTCATCTTAGCAGTATATCGTCTGGAAGGTGAAGCTAATCAATGGTGGAATCATATCAAGAATACGAGGCCAAGAGATGAAATTGAGTCTATGGAATGGGATGAGTTCAAGAACTTATTTTTCAATAAGTACTTACATCGTATTCTTCGAAAAAATATGGAGAAGGAGTTTCTTGAGCTTACGAAGAAGGATGATGAATCTGTTGGTATATACGAAGAGAATTTTGTAACGCCCCGACCCCAGCTACCCAGAGTTGGTGCATTACTTCGTAACATTGGCATGATCACAAAAGATCATGTCTCGAAAAACCGATTAGTTTAGTATCCTTGGAAACAGTAGATACATTCATATGTATTTCATTACATCAAAAAGTAAACAAACTACAATAACATGGTCTTCATAGTCCACACTCATATCCCTTTCTAACTATCCCTGCAGGTCATTCATAAAATACTTCTTCACATCCTGGAAAATATTAAAACATTGAAAGGGGTGAGCTCAGATGCTCAGTAAGGTTAACAATATAGCGGAAGCTTTCATAAATAAACATTAACATTTAAGGCAATGTATAACTAAAACAAAAGCCTTTTAAACTTCAACTTCAACATAATATGGAAAAAGTAAAATGAGATAATGCCATTCACTTATTCCCATGAATATTCTACTGGTCGAATAATCAAATGCAATATCAATAACCACTTTCATAATGATGGAATGCATAATTCCAGACTATCATAACCACGTAGTCAAGGCCTCGTGCCAAGACCACAAATAAGATTTTGTCAAGGCCTCGTGCCAAGACACTAGTTTGTCTCATGAGACCTGCCGATGCATCGAGGAGCTATAGAGGGCTCCACCCGTCACTTATTAAGTCCAATGCATTCCTCATATGAATAGGTTTAAACATATCATAAACCATAACATAATCGTATCACATAAAACATGCGTAAAGGAAACATAAAATTTCCACATTTCAATCACAAGATTGTCAATACAACACATTGATATAATAAAAATTCTTTCAAAACCATTTTCAATACCAAAATAAAAGCAAGTTAAAACTTTGTATTTATTTTTCATTAAAAAAAGTGATGGCTTGTAGAGGAAACTGAAACTCAAATAATGGTCACGACGGCGGAGAAGTCGTTGTCGCCGCATAAGTACGGAAAGGAAAACATTCCCTTTTTTTCGTTTAGTAAAATTCTTCGTATAAAAAAGATTCCTTTTGAATAAACGAAAAAGTCAAAGGTGTTTATACACCGTATAAAAGAAAGTTGTGTATAAAATAAAATATGCCTCAATGAAAGGAGATTGAGACAAAGTCTCATACAAAGATCATTTTTAAAATAAAATAGTTATACTATGTGTATTCACTATAAGTACACATAAATAAAGTAAAAATACAAGATATGACATAATAATATAATGACATAATTTGAAAGTAGGAGATTAAACCAAATAATGGAAATTGGGTTAAGAAATTCCCTTACCTTGCGTCTTGTCCTGACTCGACCGTTCTTTAACCTCCTCAAAATCAGGTAACTCTTTTTGATTTTAGCAAAATGCTTCCTTGAGAAGAGTTCTGCCCAAAGTGAGGCCTCTAGGAGTAAGAGGGGTAATTTGGGAGAGTATTTGGGCAGAGTTTGGCCAAGCCAAATGGCTTGAAGGTGTGAATAAGGTGGGAGAGGTGGGGGCCTTTTATAAGAGGAGAGGAGGGGCTCTTTTGGAAAGATTGAAATGTTACATTATTATACAATGATTTTCGGATTCTAAAGGTCCCACACTTATATAATTCGTGGATAAGGTGATAAGGGTTCGAAATCTCCTCATCCAATAGGCTTTGGACAAGTTTACGCCTTGGATTTTGCATTATCTTCTCATTTTATTTAAATCGTTAAATAATGAGGTCATCGCTGCATCAAAATTATGTCATAAATAATTTAATTTATATAATTTCTAAAAATTATAAAAAAAATACTATGATGTTGGAAATATTTTTAGCTTTCTAATGAATATGTATAGTCAAAATTTGGACTTGTGTAACCCCACTTAAAAACTGTTTTAGTAAAACAACTCATGTTTGTGTCAATTTAATTTTAACATTAAATAAATATATATTAATGTCATTTTCCAACTAAAGTGGATCCATGGGGTCCCCAAGTTGACCCATGGGTTGTATTGGTCGGCCATGACTCATCCAATAGGAGTAGGACAAGTGTCATGCTCATCTCATATTATTAAAACATTATTTTTACCTTAAACTACACTAATTACCTCTAATCGCGATTAAGAACTTAAAAGTTACTATTCACCAAAAATTATTTTAATCTAATTGAACCACATTTTACTTCTTAATGACAACCATGTATGTCGGATTTTTGAAAATCAAAACACAGAAGTGGTAATATTTCATTTAAACGAAAAATCAGTTATTTAACTACCACTTAGTGGTTTCACTATTCATCAAAAATAGAAGTTTTTCAGAACAATGCCAAAATTTCACCCTAAGCTATAATTGATATTCCGAATTCAAAAATGATGTCTATTTTACAAAATTACAAACATATAAGTTGCATTAATTAATTTTATAATTAATTCCCGCTGTCACAACAAATAGCGTGTTTTTAAGAAACAATTTATATCAAAAGATTGGCAATTGTTTATGTCCAATTTCAATGTTAAATTAATTCTAATGACCACCATTGGATAAAATTATAAAAATATATTCTAATTATACTTTTAAACCACTAAATATTATAATTTATCACTATAAATTATTTTGATTAAAAAAGTTGTTTTTAAGTATTTTTCAATATTTATAAAAAATTAGAAGTTCTCAGAAAAATACTAAAAATTCAACATAGGCTAATTTCGATATTCCGAATCCAAAAATGAACTCCATTTTGAAATATAAAATTTCTATAATTTTAAAAAGTTGTTAATACTATTCATAACGGCTACTTTGATTAGTCGCAGTGTTTTAGAACTCGAAGTTGCGTACAATGCAAGCTATTGCATTATTGAATGAGAAGTGTATCGTGGAAGCTCGGGGTGTTACATTTTCCCCTCCTTTAATAAATTGCGTCCTCGCAATTTGAAATTTTTCTTGGAAAATAAAAGGTTGAAAATTGAAAATACCTTTGTAGAAAACCCACATCGGAAATAAGGTTAATAAAAATATAACTTTAAAAGAAAGAAAGATAAGTACAAAGGTCACCCAAGATAGCCCATACTAGGATTCTATGAAAATATGGATATGGAAGAAAAACAAACCACCAAGGTTTGATGGAGAGTTGTAGAAAACTGGATTAGGAGAAAGTTAACAATAAGAAAATCACAAACTTGTGATTGGTTAAACGGTCATTGAATCCCCAGTTGGAAAAGATAACCAGCAACGTTTTTGTTTTAAGTCACCTTTTATAAAGTTAAAGAATTTATTTATGAGATTTACTAAGAACGTAAGGGAATATACATACTTGTCATGTAGACTTTCATTCTTTAATAAATTTTTACCAAAAACCCATCTTTCACTCTAAAAGGTAATAGAACTCAAAAATATTCTATTTATCCTAATTGTATAAGGTTCCAAATATTAACACATACCATTTAGATTAGAAAAACTATTTTGTAATAACCAGTGACTTCACGTAGTCTAGTGGTAGGCGATTAATCCCAATCGCACTATGGTTGTGGGTTCGATACCCACAGCTCTGTCCGACGCGATGGGTTGTCACTCGGTCTGCGTGTTGTCCTTTTTTATAAATATCCAAAAATAAACTTAACAATAGTATCCAATGTAAAATATAATCCATTCCAACCTTTATAGTTATCCAAAATACTTCTGTCCAACTCACAGTCCAGATTTTATGAGGAAGGTAAACATAATGAAGATCCTTTTTTTCTTGCGTAACAACATGTGAACACCTTCATCATGTATTCTTTTAAAACACTGCAACATACTGAATTACCATAAATCCTTATTTATTACATTCATGATCCCTTATTCCTTATAGAAAACTAGATATACTCCTTCTATCAAAAAATGTATACAAATCATTAATCAGTTTCAAGGATGTTAAGAATATCCAACATAATTTATCCGAATCAATCATGTCTTATTCGAAAATCACTATCTCGGTATCAGAACCATATTATGGTTTATCTTTCTCTCAACCATATATTTTCCAAAAATTTAACCTACTGTGGAGTAACTTTTCTTGGTTCCACACAATCTCAAGTCCTAGATGAAATAGTACTGCAGTACAATCCTTATATACTCCATAATTATTATAACACGTACATCATTGATACAACACTCAAATTACAAAATTCTTTAATAAAAACATAAGAACTCTAATCATTCCTCCTCATCTGTGGTAGTATCATAACTTGATTATTATCCAATAACATCATTTGGGGCATACTCTGATGATTTGAACATTGGTTTGCGTAGTGTCCCCACTCCATGTAGATGAAGCATTGTACATTTGAAACCTTTTTCTTACCCTTGCAGTCACGCACTTGGTGTCCTTTTTCTCCACACTTATAAAAAACTCCCATTCCCTTCACGAAAATTCCAAGGTGTTTCTTCCCACAGTTATCACATATTGGAAAATTCCTCTTTTCCCTAGTCCCTTTATCCATCATTCTCTCTTCCATCCTTTTCTTCTCTTTCATCCCTTCAAATCCATAAGACTCAGAGAATTCTCTACTTATCTTATTAACACATGATACTATTTCATCATATGTTGATAACACATGGGAGAACATTTCCCTTCTAAATGTTGGCTTAATACCATGAAAGATATGATCCTTCTTACTCTTTGGATCATACGTATTGATGGAGTTCACATTCCTTCTACTGGGCGCCATTTCTATACAATGCCATAAACTAGGTTAGTTTATGAATCGAAATACATAATAACAAACTTGAAAACACTTATAATAAATTGAACTATTTATGGATATAATCCATAATCATAAAAATGTTTTCTTTGAGGATGTATATAATCATAACCCTTCATAGTGGTTTGTAAAATAAATGAGAATTATCCAAAGCATATCCCCCGGGAGTGTCGTAACCAAGAGTGCAGCAAGGCCCGTTGTCGTGCACCAGTTCCCATTCGAGTCTAGCTCAAAGCGTTGTTTTCGGGTTTTACCCCTAGGTACATCTGTGACAGAGCCGCCTCTACCTGCTCGTATCCAGACAGGGATGTATTGCTCGGAAAACTCATAACATCTCAATAATACCAAAATTCTAGGAAGTTCTTCTATACTAATCCTCAAAGTCTATCTTCGGGCTATGTGCTCTAATCAGAGTTAATCTAAATCTAGCTTCCAAGGTTAGTACTAAACTGCCTTTGATACCAACTGTAACGCCCCGACCCCAGCTACCCAGAGTCGGTGCATTACTTCGTAACATTGGCATGATCACAAAAGATCAAGTCTCGAAAGACCGATTAGTTTAGTAGCATTGGAAACACTAGATACATTCATATGTCTTTCATTACATCAAAAAGTAAACAAACTACAATAACATAGTCTTCATAGTCCACACTCATATCCCTTTCTGACTATCCCTGCAGGTCATTCATAAAATAATTCTTCACATCCTGGAAAATATTAAAACATTGAAAGGGGTGAGCTCAGATGCTCAGTAAGGTTAACAATATAGCGGAAGCTTTCAAAAATAAACATTAACATTTAAGGCAATGTATAACGAAAACAAAAGCCTTTTAAACATGAACTTCAACATAATATGGCAAAAGTAAAATGAGATAATTCCATTCACTTCTTCACATGGATATTCTACTGGTCGAATAATCACATGCAATATCAATATAACCACGTAGTCAAGGCCTCGTGCCAAGACCACAAATAATATTTTGTCAAGGCCTCGTGCCAAGACCACAAATAATATTTTGTCAAGGCCTCATGCCAAGACACTAGTTTGTCTCATGAGACCTGCCGATGCATCGAGGAGCTATAGCGGGCTCCACCCGTCACATATTAAGTCTGATGCATTCCTCATATGAATAGGTTTAAACATATCATAAACTATAACATAATCGTATCACATAAAACATGCGTAATGGAAACATAAAATTTCCACATTTCAATCACAAGATTGTCAATACAACACAATGATATAATAAAAATTCTTTCAAAACCATTTTCAATACCAAAATAAAAGCAAGTTAAAACTTTGTATTTATTTTTCATTAAAAAAAAGTGATGGCTTGTAGAGGAAGCTGAAACTCAAATAATGGTCACGGCGGCGGAGAAGTCGTTGTCGCCGCATAAGTACGGAAAGGAAAACATTCCCTTTTTGTCGTTTAGTAAAATGCTTCGTATAAAAAAGATTCCTTTTGAATAAATGTAAAAGTCAAAGGGTTTTATACACCGTATAAAAGAAAGTTGTGTATAAAATAAAATATTCCTCAATGAAAGGAGATTGAGACGAAGTCCCATACAAAGATCATTTTTAAAATAAAATAGATATACTATGTGCATTCACTATAAGTACACATAAATAAAGTACAAATACAAGATATTACATAATAATATAATGACATAATTTGAAAGTAGGAGATTAACCCAAAAAATGGAAATTGGGTTAAGAAATTCCCTTACCTTGCGTCTTGTCCTGACTCGACCGTTCTTTAACCTCCTCAAAATCGGGTAACTCTTTTTGATTTGAGCCAAAGGATTACTTGAGAAGATTTCTACCCAAAGTGAGGCTTCTAGGAGTAATAGGGGGAAGTTGGGAGAGTATTTGGGCAGAGGTTGGCCAAGCCAAATGTCTTGAAGGTGTGAATAAGGTGGGAGAGGTGGGGGCCTTTTATAAGAGGAGAGGAGGGGCTCTTTTGGAAAGATTGAAATGTTACATTATTATACAATTATTTTCGGATTCTAAAGGACCCACAATTATATAATTAGTGTCTAAGGTGATAAGGGTTCTAAATCTCCTCATCCAATAGGCTTTGGACAAGTTTAATCCTTGGATTTTGCATTATCTTCTCATTTTATTTAAATCGTTAAATAATGAGGTCATCGCTGCATCATAATTATGTCATAAATAATTTAATTTATATAATGTCTAAAAATTATAAAAAAAATACTATGATTTAAGAAAATTTTTTAGCTTGATAATGAATATTTATAGTCAAAATTTGGACTTGTGTAACCCCACTTAAAAACTGTTTTAGTAAAACAACTCATGTTTGTGTCAATTTAATTTTAACACTAAATAAAAATATATTAATGTCATTTTCCAACTAAAGTGGCTCCATGGGGTCCCCAAGTTGACCCATGGGTTTTCTTGGTCGGACATGACACATCCAATAGGAGTAGGACAAGTTTCATGCTCATCTCAGATTATTAAAACATTATTTTTACCTTAAACTACCCTAATTACCTCTAATCGCGATTAAGAACTTAAAAGTTACTATTCACCAAAAATTATTTTAATCTCATTAAACCACATTTTACTTCTTAATGTCGACCATGTATGTTGGATTTTTGAAAATCAAAACACAGAAGTGGTAATATTTCATTTAAACGAAAAATCAGTTATTTAACTACCACTTAGTGGTTTCACTATTCATCAAAAATTGATGTTTTTCAGAACAATGCCAAAATTTCACCCCAAGTTATAATTGATATTCCGAATTCAAAAATGATGTATATTTTAAAAAACTCCAAACATATAAGTTGCATTAATTAATTTTATAATTAATTCCCACTGTCACAAAAAATAGCGTGTTTTTAAGAAATAATTTATATCAAAAGATTGGCAATTGTTTATGTCCAATTTCAATGTTAAATTAATTCTAATGACCACCATTGGATAAAATTGTAAAAATATATTCTAATTATACTTTAAAACCACTAAATATTATCATTTATCACTATAAATTGTTTTTATTAAAAAAATTTGTTTTTAAGTATTTTTCACTATTCATAAAAAATTAGAAGTTCTCAGAAAAATACTAAAAATTCAACATAGGCTAATTTCGATATTCCGAATCAAAAAATGAACACCATTTTGAAATATAAAATTTCTATAATTTTAAAAAGTTGTTATTACTGTTCATAACGGCTACTTTGATTAGTCACGGTGTTTTAGAACTCGAAGTTGCGTACAATGCAAGCTATTGCATTATTGAATGAGAAGTGTATCGTGGAAGCTTGGGGTGTTAAAAATTTTACAAGGCTTGCAAGTTATGCATCTGACTTTATCACCCAACCTAAATGTAAAGTTGATCGATTTTCAGTGGCTTAAAACCAAGTCTTCGAAGGGCATTATCTATAAGAGACTTCAGTAGCTATGAATAAATTGTGTGTTGTGCTATCAAGGTATAACTAGAAGTTGGTGTAACATATCCATCTCATGGTTTTGACAAGAAACGAAATATGGAGTTCAAGGAGAAATCTCAGAACAATGGTGAAAAGAAGATGAATGTTTCTTTATTCTCAAAGTGTGGAAAAAAGAATGGTGGAGATTGCCTAAAAGGTACTAGATAATGTTTTAAGTGTGGAAAAGAAGGTCATCGAGCAGCTGAGTGTCGATGTAATGGAAAAAGGGTTGCTAATGATGTGAATAAAGAATATTCTATAGAGAGAAAACCACCAAAACATCAATGCTTCAAGTGCAATGAAATGTGGCATTATGCTAATCAATGCCCTAATCCAAGGGTTATTGATGATCGACATGAGCAACCGCTTAAGGAAAAGGACAAAGGGAAGTCACATGTGATCACTATTGGCGATTTTGAATATGAAAATTATGTGGTGGAATGATTAAGTGTTTATGTAATGGATTCCAAAATAATATTGTGTATAGAATTTTGGTATATTAAAATATTTATGTATTGGTCTATTGTGGTTTTCAATAATTTTATGGTACTGGTAACCATGGAAAGTGATTGAGATATTTTTGGAAAGAAGATGATATGCGCATAATGAAGGGATAAGGATAAAATGAAATGGTTGATAGTATTCATGAGCTCATGACTGATATAAGGAAATAGTTATATCATGGTTTGAGTATATATAATTTTGGGGTTTTGGTATGTGGAAAGAGTTAACTTTTGATAGCACTCATGTTTTAACTAAGATTCAATGGGTATTAATTTTTCAAGAGAATACATGATTAAGGCCTTCAAATGTTTGGAATGTGACCCACACGACATATCTTATGATATATGGGGATCAACAATGGTATTGACATTTTTGTTATATGAAATCTCTGGTAATGGTTTTCACTATAATATGAGAGTGGACTACAGTATTATGGATACGCCTAAAGATGGGAATAGATTATGTTGGACATAAGTTAGTATTGTTTAAGGACAAAACTTTTTTTTTCGATATTATTGATGGGATGTTATAGTTGAATAGTTTTAGAAAAAGTTCAACCTGCAGGACGGGCGACAACCCATCGCGTCGGACAAGGCTGTGGGAATCGAAACCACAACCAAAGTGTGACTGGCCTTTATCGCAGACCACTGGCCTACATGAAGTCCCTGGTTAGTAGAAACTAGTTTTATTTTATTAATCGGTATGATATATAAAGTATAAGTTCATTTTTGCAACCATATACGATTAATCTAACCATATGATGGACTTACAAATTTTTCTAACCTTTTGTTTGAAACAGATGGAATGACCCATAATTTTATCATATGATCTGCTAACACATCACGAATAACAAATTCCACTTCATTTATTTAAGGGATGAAGTGGAAATTTTTCAATTTAAGAATAATTGTGAGATTGTAAGAAAATCATGTAAGTATTTCTTTTAATTCATCCACATTAGGGAAATGATCTTGAAAACCAAAAATGTTGTCCTAGTGCCCTTATATCCGATGAATCAGATGGTAACTTACATCATCACAAATCTTTAGCTTTGTGATTGTTGGATTTTTCATAGCCATGTTCTCTACCACTCTCTATCAGAACATGATGGTTAGATTTTTCCTCCATATCCATATTTTCACATATACTCTCCAATGTGGAAACCCAATGCTGAGTTACCTTGGGTGACCGTTACGTTTCTAACATTTTTTTAAAGTTATGTTTTAGTATTCCTTTTTACGATGTGGGTTTCTATGAATAGTAAATGAATTATAACCCTGAAGAATTTCGAGGGTGAAATTCATTTTAAGGGGGGTAGAATGTAACACCCCAAGATTTTACGAAAAATATTATTTTTAATTTCATTAATGTCTTGTTTTGTACGCTAGACCAAAAGGAGCTTTCACAAAACACATCCCTGACTTGGCTTGCAAGCGCGACCTTCCACGATATCGTGTGTTGTACACAATACCGAGTTTCGCTAAACATCGATATGCTATTAAAATATTATTAAAACTAGACATTATGAATAGTAATACCCACTTTTTGGAATTTTATAAATTTTATTTTTCAAAATGGACTTTATTTTTGGATTCGGAATATTGAAATTATCCTAGGGTGAAATTTTGGTATTTTTCTGAAAACTTTCAATTTTTGATGAATAGTGAAAACACTGAGTTACTATTTAAAAACTGAATTTTTATTTAAATAATTAATTATTTTATTTAAATTTATTTTCGGTCAAAATTGATACATAATACCTATATAAGTTCAATTTAATTCAATGGAGTCATTTTACAATAAATTTAGATATATAAAAATTTTATTGAACTTTTGACCGTCTTTTACCCACCGCATAGGAGAATTTGCAAATTTACATAAAACTTAATTTTACCGCTTTTGTGAAAGGAATTTCAAAAATCTAAGAGACATGGTTGATGTCAGTAAGTAAAATGTGGTTCAGTGAGATGAAAATAATTTTTGGTGAATAGTAACTTTTTACTTTTATTTACCACAGTTATAAGTAAATAGGGTAATTAAGGGTAAAAATGATATTATTATTACCCTAACACATGCTTTAATTCTATTGGATAAGTGTAATTCGACCAAAAACAACCTTAGGAATAAAATATGACCATTTAGGCCCACTTGGATTAGATTAGGACATTTATTATTAATTTATTTAACGAAGGGTTAAAATAGTTAAAATCAAAGTTTAATAAGTAAATAAATTTTAATATAAGGTTATACATAAGATAAATTCGACTATAAAAATTCATTAGAAAGATAAAAATATTTCCTACATAATGATCTTTTATTTTCAATTTTTAGACTTTAAATAATATAATTTATTTATGACACAATGATGATTCAATAATTATCTTATTAATGAAATATTGACATAATTGATGTTATAAATACTGAAATAAATTCAATTTGAGACTTTTTATGAATGAAAATAATTTTATATAATAATATGACATGTTATTGCTGATTTAATTAAATTTTTTAGGACTAATAATTCTGTTATAAGTTTTAAAAAAATCAATTACCAAATAGTGTCAAAATTGACATCAAATAGTTTTTAAGACAAATATTATATTATTAATTGTTATTATATTCCTAAAAATACAAGGTTAGGGAAAATTACTTAGATAAGGTTATATATATTAATAACAATCAACTTGGGGTTTGTTCATCTTGTTATAGTAAGTTTATTAACCTTATAGTGTAAGAACACAAAAAGACACGGTAAAAGTAAAATTATCTAACTTAAAGTTAAATCTAAATGATAAGGTTAAAATAGGAACCTAAACTTGTCTAAATTCTATTTTATGAGAGGATTTCGACCCATCCCCACCTTAGCTTCTAAATAAATCAATTTGGAGCTATTTAAAACCGAATATGTCTTTATAATAAAATAATATTTTTTGTTTTTCCAAAGGTGCCCCTCTCCTCCCTTATAAAAGGGCAACTCCTCTCTCCCTTACTCAAACCAATTTGAGCCTTCATGATCGGCCAAACCCTGACATATTCTCTTCTCCACTTCCCTAGAAACATCCTAGAGGTCCTGGTCTTCTTCAAAGACCAATTTTAGTGCCCTAAGAGGAGGTCTCAAAGAGGCGCTTCAAAGAAGAGGTAATGTCCGTTACCGATTATTTCAACTTTATTTCTTCTTCGACCTCTTCTTATTTAGTTGTTTAATTATGAAGTAATAACATCAGTATCAATAATATACTGATATGTTATTATAATTATGAAACAATCCTATTTCACCATATATCCATCCTACGGAAAACGAAATCACCGTGCGTGCATACGTACGGAATACAGTCTCCACGCTGTGGTGTAATCTGTTTTTCCACCAACACCTTACATGGATGGGTATAATGGTGTAAGGAATAACTATATATGGTTATTATAAAATCATACTGATTCTGATATATTATACCATCCACTCTAATTCTATAATTATGGGAATGATATCATCGCTCGTGCGTACGTACGGACTACCGTCTCCACGACGCGATGATATTCATTCTCCATGATTAACCATACATGAATGATCATAAAGGTTATATAATGAATAATAATGAAATATATGAAATAATAATGCTACTGGATTTATGTATATATATATATGTATGTCATCTATTTAGTTTCATTCAATTCAATAAGGAAACGAAAACAATGTTCATGCGTACGTACGACCTACCGTCTCCATGAACGGTGTATTTCATTCCTTTTATCGATCTATAATATATATGTATATGATGAATATATATTATCTATAAATCATGTTTTAAATTCTGGAATTATGTAATTCAAAATATAAGTAATAATATCAAGAAATGACAAGTGGAAACACATACGATATATGAAATGATTTTTCACAAAATGCTACTTTAACATGGAATTTACAAAAGAACGGGTAATATAAAGTCATAAGTGAAACATATATGATATCATAACAATGAATATGATTATCTAATAAATAAATGACATTATTTAAATCATTATATAGGAGGTTCGTAACCATACGAAGCATATCAGACCTAAGGTAAGGGATAATTTATCAATCTCATTTTTATCCGAGATTGTTTATTCGTAAGTGTTTACTGGGGTAATCTTTATCATCCAAGCCCACGTTTTCTAAAAATGTTTACATGTATGTTTAAAGTCCTTTTTACCCATTTTGACTTTTAATACATGGTATGTAAAGAATCTTTCTGTTACAAGGTACTTTTTGACTTTTTCGGCAAAAGTACGAGAAGAATGTTTTTTTAACTTACACGGCACATACTGAGTTTTACGGTTTTATAAAGCCTTATTTTCATGAAGATTATTCAAAATGATTTCATGAATATTTTCAAAAAAATACCTTTCTTTTAAAATTGCATGACATTTTGTGAAAAGAGAATGATTTTGAAGAAGAAAGGATATTTTCCTCAAGAATTAATTTCAAGTGTTTTATCAAAACCATTTTTCATCTAAGATGACATTATTTCATATGTGTATGTTTCATGTATCATGTTTCTATGATTTACATGGTTTAATTTTTATTATTATGAAATTATATCCATTTCTTTTATATGGATTATGTGATGATGGGATGATGTTTATGAAACCCATTTTATTTATTGGGTTATTATGAATGATGTATGTTTATTTTGTGGCACAAGTAAGAATGATTTCATTATGAGATGGGTGGGACCTATATCTCCCTGCAATGCATTGGGTAAAGATTTATATCTCATGATATAGACATGGATGGAATGGCAAGTTAAACCGGTTCCGTAATACAGGACTCGAACGAGGAGTGAACTCGATTCAGAAAGAGACTTTGTCCACTAAGATGTTCTTGGCAGCAATGGCTTGGATAATATGGAAATCATATCATGTGCTTAATGGTTTCCACAATTACATGTTTTATTCCCATTCTATTTTATCATTCTTAATGTTTCTATATGATCTATGCCTTACGTACTTACATGTTTTATGTCATTGCTCAAGCTTTTGATGTTTAAACATTATGTTCATGTTTTTAAGTTCAAATGTGTATGGAATGTTTTTTTATCCATGCTTACCTTTTCTGAGAATTTGAGCCCACCCTTTTTATGTTTTCTTTTCCCCAGGATATAAAGAAAGGTTTTATAAAAAAAGGGGGAAGATCTTTATGGGAGATTTTGAAGATGTTTCAACACGATTAGAATATTACGTTCCAAGTTTCCAAAGACACTAAACTATTATTGTCTTTGTGTGTCTGTTTTTGTTATGTATTAAGTATTCCGCAAAAGTAATGTAATGTCTATGTACGTCAAGCTTCGGGTCTCTATAATTGGTATCAGAGGAAAGGTTTATTCATCCTTTGGAAACTAGGATGCGATAACTTTAGTGAGATCCCTAGATATATTTCTAAGGTATGTCTAGGGATGTCCCTAAGGTTAAGTATAAGTATAGGTTATAGTCCTAGAAAAATGGTAATGATATTAGATTAAACCTAAGATGTTAGATATTGAAGGTACTCCCCCTTTATTATGTTGTTTTCCTAGCATGATTTTTGCCTCTCACACTATTCTTTTTGGGTTTTAAGATGATGGATGGAACCCGAAGGAACCGTGTTGATCAATGTAACAGAAGATGCAATGATTGTCCTCATGAACAAACAAATGTTATGGGAGATGGAGTGAAAAATATTATTGATATACTTACACAAGCTATGAATCATTCTAGACTTCCAAATGAGTAGAGAAGGGAACAATATTCAATTGAGTCCTTCATGAGGCAACGTCCAACTGTTTTCAGTGGGTCTTCTGATCCAATTGTTGCTGAACAATGGATCAGTACCACTGAAAATATATTTTTAGTTCTTCAATTTTCTGAACATGATAAAGTCATCTTAGCAGTATATCATCTGGAAGGTGAAGCTAATCAATGGTGGAATCTTGTCAAGAATATGAGGTCAAGAGATGAAATTGAGTCCATGGAATGGGACGAGATCAAGAAAATTTTTTTCAATAAGTACTTCCATCGTATTCTTCGAAAAAATACGGAGAAGGAATTTCTTGAGATTAAGAAGAAGGATGATGAATCTGTTGGTATATACGAAGCGAATTTTACAAGGCTTGCAAGGTATGCATCTGACTTTATCACCCAACCTAAAAGTAATGTTGATCGATTTTTCAGTGGCTTAAGACCAAGTCTTCGAAGGGCATTAGCTATAAGAGACTTCAGTAGCTATGAATAAATTGTGCGTTGTGCTATCAAGGTATAACTGGAAGTTGGTGTAACATATCCATCTCATGGTTTTGACAACAAATGAAATATGGAGTTCAAGGAGAAATCTCATAAAAATGGTGAAAAGAAGATGAATGTTTCTTTATGATCAAAGTGTGGAAAGAAGAATGGTGTAGATTTCCTAAAAGGTACTAGAAAATGTTTTAAGTATGGAAAAGAAGGTAATCGAGCAGCTGAGTGTCGATGTAATGGAAAAAGGGTTGCTAATGATGTGAATAAAGAAAAGACTGTAGAGAGAACACCACCAACACTTCAATGCTTCAAGTGCAACGAAATGTGGCATTATGCTAATCAATGCCCTAATCCAAGGGTTAATGATGATCGACATGAGCAACCGCTTAAGGAAAAGGACAAAGGGAAGTCACATGTGATCACTATTGGTGATTTTGAATATGACAACGATGTGGTGGAATGATTAAGTGTTTATGTAATGGATTCCAAAATAATATTGTGTATATTATCGTGGAATATTAAAATATTTATGTATTGGTCTATTGTGGTTTTCAATAATTTTATGGTACCGATAACCATGGAAAGTGATTGAGATATTTTTGGAAACAAGATGATATGCACATAATTAAGGGATAATGATAAAATGAAATGTTTGACAGTATTCATGAGCTCATGACTGATATAAGGAAATAGTTATATCATGGTTTGAGTATATAGAATTTTTGGGTTTTGGTATGTGGAAAGAGTTAACTTTTGACAACACTCATGTTTTAACTAAGATTCAATGGGTATTCATTTTTCAAGAGAATACATGATTAAGGCCTTCGAATGTTTGGAATGTGACCCACACGACATATCTTATGATATATGGGGATCAACGATGGTATTAACATTATTGTTATAAGAAATCTCTGGTAATCGTTTTCACTATAATATGAGAGTGGACTGTAGTATTATGGATACGCCTAAAGATTGGAATGGATTATGTTGGACATAAGTTATTATTATTTAAGGATAAATTTTTTTTTCGATATTATTGATGGGATGTTATAGTTAAATAGTTTTATAAAAAGGTCAACCTGCAGGACGGGCGACAACCCATCGCGTCAGACTAGGCTGTGGGAATCGAAACCACAACCGAAGTGTGACTGGCCTTTATCGCATACCACAGGGCTACATGAAATCCCTGGTTAGTATAAACTAGTTTTATTTTATTAAGAGGTATGATATATGAATTATAAGTTAATTTTTGGAACCATATACGATTAATCTAACCATATGATGGACTTATAACTTTTTCTAACCTTTTGTTTGAAATAGATGGAATGACCCATCATTTTATCACATGATCTGCTAACACATCACGAATAACAAATTCAACTTCATTTATTTAAGGGATGAAGTGGAAATTGTTCAATTCAAGAATAATTGTGAGATTGTACCAAAATCATGTAAGTATTTCTTTTAATTCATCAACATTAGGGAAATGATCTTGAAAACCAAAAATGTTGTCCTAGTGACCTTATATCCGATGAATCAGATGGTAACTTACATCATCACAAATATTTAGCTTTGTGATTGTTGGATTTTTCATAGCCATGTTCTCTACCACTCTCTATCAGAACTTGATGGTTAGATTTTTCCTCCATATCCATATTTTCACATATACTCTCCAATGTGGAAACCCAATGTTGAGTTACCTTGTGTGACTGTTACGTTTCTAACATTTTTTTTAAAGTTATGTTTTAGTATTCCTTTTTACGATGTGGGTTTCTATGAATAGTAAACGATTTATAACCCTGAAGAATTTCGATAGCGAAATTCATTTTAAGGGGGGTAGAAGGTAACACCCCAAGATTTTACGAAAAATATTATTTTTAATTTCATTAATGTCTTGTGTTGTACGCTACACCAAAAGGAGCTTTCACAACACCCATCCCTGACTTGGCTTGCAAGTGCGACATTCCATGATAGCGTGTGTTGTACGCAATACCGAGTTTCGCTAAACATCGATATGATATTAAAATATTATTAAAACTAGCCGTTATGAATAGTAATACCCACTTTTTAAAATTTTATAAATTTTATTTTTGAAAATGGACTTCATTTTTGGATTCAGAATATCTAAATTAGCCTAGGGTGGAATTTTAGTATTTTTCTGAAAACATTAAATTTTTGATGAATAGTGAAAACACTGAGTTACTATTTAAAAACCGACTTTTTATTTAAATAATTAATTGTTTTATTTAAATTCATTTTAGGTCAAAATTGATATATAATACCTATATAAGTTCAATTTAATTCATTGGAGTCATTTTATAATAAATTTAGATATACAAAAATTTTATTGAACTTTTGACCGTCTTTTACCCACCTCATAGGAGAAATTTCAAATTTACATAAAACATAATTTTACCGCTTTTTTGAAATTAATTTCAAAAATCCGAGAGACACGGTTGATGTCAGTAAGTAAAATGTGGTTCAATGAGATGAAAATAATTTTTGGTGAATAGTAACTTTTTACTTTTATTGACCACAGTTATAAGTAAATAGGGTAATTAAGGGTAAAAATGATATTATTATTACCCTAACACAAGTCCTAATTCTACTGGATAAGTGTAATTCGACCCGAAACAACCTTAGGAATAAAATATGACCATTTAAGCCCACTTGGATTAGATTAGGACATTTATTATTAATTTATTTAAAGAGGGGTTAAAATAGTTAAAATCAATGTTTAATAAGTAAATCAATTTTAATATAAGGATATACATAAGATAAATTCGACTATAAGAATTCATTAGAAAGATAAAAATATTTCCTACATAATGATATTTTATTTGAAATTTTTAAACTTTAAATAATATAACTTATTTATAACACAATGATGATTCAGTAATTATCTTATTAATGAAATATTGACATAATTGATGTTATAAATACCCAAATAAATGCAATTTGAGACTTTTTATGAATTAAAATAATTTTATATGTTAATATGAAATGTTAGTACTTATTTAATTAAATTTTTTAGAACTAATAATTCTGTTATGAGTTTCACAAAAATCAATTACCAAATAGTGTCAAAATTGACATAAAATAGTTTTTAAAACAAATATTATATTATTAATTGTTATTATATTCCTAAAAGTCCAAGGATAGTCCAAACTACATAGATATGGTTATATATATTAATAATAATCAACTTGGGGTTCTTTCTTCTTGTTATAGTAAGTTTATTAACCTTATAGTGTAAGAACACAAAAAGACACGATAAAAGTAAAATTATCTAACTTAAAGTTAAATCTAAATGATAAAGTTAAAATAGGAACCTAAACTTGTCTAAATTCTATTTGATGAGAGTATTTAGACTCATCCCCACTTTAGCTTCGAAATAAATCAATTTAGAGATATTTAAAACCAAATATGTCTTTATAATAAAATAATATTTTTTGTTTTTCCAAAGGTGCCCCTCTCCTCCCTTATAAAAGGGCACCTCCTCCCTCCCTTACTCACACAAATTGGAGCCTTGATGCTCGGTCAACCCCTGCCAAATTCTCTTCTCCACTTCCCTAGAAACATACTAGAGGTCCTGGTGTTCTTCAAAAACCAAATTTAGTGCCCTAAGAGGAGGTCTCAAAGAGGCGCTTCAAAGAAGAGGTAATGTCCGTTACCGATTCTTTCAACTTTATTTCTTCTTCTACTTCTTCTTCTTTAGTTGTTTAATTATGAAGTAATAACATCAGTATCACTAATATACTGATATGTTATTATAATTATGAAACAAACGTATTTCACCATCTATCCATCCTACGGAAAACGAAATCACCGCGCGTGTGTACGTACGGAATACAGTCTCCACGCTATGGTGTAATCTGTTTTTCCACCAACACCTTACATGGATGGGTATAATGGTGTAAAGAATAACTATATATGTTTATTATAAAATCATACTTATTCTGATATATTATACCATCCACTCTAATTCAATAATTATGGGAATGATATCATCGCTCGTGTGTACGTACGGACTACCGTCTCCACGACGCGATGAGATTCATTCTCCATGATTAACCATACATGAATGATCATAAAGTTTATATAATGAATAATAATGAAATATATTAAATAATAATGCTACTGGATTTATGTATATATATATGTATGTCATCTATTTAGTTTCATTCAATTCAATAAGGAAACGAAAACATCGTTCATGCGTACGTACGACCTACCGTCTCCATGAACGGTGTATTTCATTCCTTTTATCGATCTATAATATATATGTATATGATGAATATATATTATATATAAATCATGTTTTAAATTCTGTAATTATGTAAATCAGGATATAAGTAATACTATCAAGAAACGACAAGTTGAAACACATACGATAAATGAAATGATTTTACCCAAAATGCTACTTTAACATGGAATTTACAAAAGAACAGGTAATATAAAGTCATAAGTGAAACATATATGATATCATAAAAATGAATATGATTATGTAATAAGTAAATGACATTATTTAAATCATTATACAGGAGGTTCGGAACCATACGAAGCATATCAGACCTAAGGTAAGGGATAATTTATCAATCTCATTTTTATCCGAGATTGTTTATTTGTAAGTGTTTACAGGGGTAATCTTTATCATCCAAGACCATGTTTTATAAAAATGTTTCCATGTATGTTTAAAATCCTTTTTACCCATTTTTACTTTTACTACATTGTATGTAAAGAATCTTTCTGTTACAAGGTACTTTTTGACTTTTCCGGAAAAAGTACGAGAAGAATGTTTTTTTAACTTATACGGCACATACTGATTTTTACGGTTTTATAAAGCCTTATTTTCATGAAGCTTCTTCCCAAATATTTCATGACTATTTTAAAAAAATTAATTTTCTTTTAAAATTTCATGACATTTTATGAAAAGAGAATGATTTTGAAGGAGAAACGATATTTTCCTCAAGAATTCATTTCAATTGTTTTATCAAAACTATTTTTCCTTTAAGATGACATTATTTCATATGTGTATGTTTCAAGTATCATGTCTCTATGATTTACATGGTTTCACTTTTCTTATTATTAAATGATATCAATTTCTTTTATATGGATTATTTGATGATGGGATGATGTTTATGAAACCCATTTTATTTATTGGGTTATTATGAATGATGCTTTTTTATTTTGTGGCACAAGTAAGAATGATTTCATTATGAGATGGGTGGGACCTATATCTCCCTCCAATGCATTGGTTAAAGATTTATATCTCATGAGATAGACATGGATGGAACGGTAACTTAAACCGATTCAGTAATACGGAAATGGAACGAGGAGTGAACTCGATTAAGAAATGGACTTTTTCCACTAAGATGGTCTTGGCAGCAATGACTTGGAAAATATGGAAATCATATCATGTGATTAATGGTTGCAACAATTACATGTTTTATTCCCATGCTATTTTATCATTCTTAATGTTTCTTTATGACTTATGCCTTACGTACTTCCATGTTTTATGTCATTTCTCAAGCTTTTGATGTTTAAACATTATGTTCATGTTTTTAAAATCAAATGTATATAGTATGTTTTATTTTATCCTTGATTACCCTTACTGAGAATTTGAGCTCACCCATTTTATGTTTTATTTTCCCCAGGATATAAATAAAGTTTTTAGAAAAAAAGGGGGAAGATATTTATGGGAGATGTTGAAGATATTTCAACACGATTAGAAGATTACGTTCCAAGTTTCCAAAGACACTAAAATATTAAGGTCCTTGTGTGTCTGTTTTTTTATGTATTAAGTATTACACAAAAGTAATGTAATGTCTATATACGTCATGCTTCAGGTCTCTACAAATAACACACTTGACATGAGAGAATTGATGTTTTAAAATAACTCTTTTATTGTATGATGTCTATGTGTACTATTGTCTCAAGTAATATACTAAATATGATTTGGTATATAAATGAATTGGAGAGATTTGGATAAAAAATCTAGAATGATCTAGATATAAAATTATTTCTATAATCACTGTTGAAAATATTCGAATAGTTCATTGTGAATTACAATATAAATAAGTTTAATAAAATAATAATTGATATTCTCAATATGTTAAGAATTTTCAGGTAGTATATGGGAATTCAAATATAAAATTACATAATGATTGTAAACAAAAGGAAAGGTTCCTTTTACTATGATGTGCCCTACAGAATTGATTAAGGGTTCTGTATTTGATAAAAAAATAAATTTGAGAGTAATTGATGGTTATCGAGATATTTCTGAAGCAATGAAAAATATTTTTGAGATGATATAGAACTTTTAAAAGTGTTTTGAAATATTTATGTGGTTATATTTTGAAATATTAATTTCTATGATGGAGCCATAAATTCTCAAAAGACTGAAAATGTATGAGTCATTCATCATCTGTGTATGGGTAATTTCTAGATAGGATGTTGAGTAATTGACAAATGTAGTTCTATATAAGTATCATTTGAAATCTATGTATGAGTCATTTGAATTTTCCATATGTACCATTTAAATATTTATAGTAGTCATTTGATATACATATGTATCATATCAATTTGAATAAGTATGATTATATATGTCTAAGAATCATCCCTAAAAATTCATATGAGTTAATTAAATAAGCGTACATGTCAATGGGATTTACAAAAGGGTCATTTTCAACTATGTATGGGTTACTTAAATATATATATGAGTCAATGGAAACTATGTATGAGTAGTTGTACTTTTCATATGATTCAACCATACCTATATATGTACCATAAAATAATTCCACAAAATTCATTTACTTTTTTGAAATTTGACATTGTTTGGGAGTAAAGGAAGAGTTTATAGAATTAATTGTTTTGAAGAAAATAAAACTATATTATTCTAGAGAAAATATTCAATGATTATAAAATATCATTAAAGAGTGATTAAATATAATCCATGTGATAAATCAATATGGGTGATAACTGATCAAACCATTTAAACTTTTATATCTATTTTTTCTAAAAAATATCAACGGAAATTGAAGTTGTTGAAGGAGAATATTCAAAGGTTAAATAAATAATGTTTTTATAATGATTATTTATTGATATGATATAGAGAGAATCAATTTAAACTGGTTAATTAGTAATTCTATACTATGTTGAAAATGTTTAAATTATCTTGTGTGTGAATTATGTTATTTCTTTATTTTAAAGTGGTGTTTTTCTACATGAATTTCATCACACAACATGAAAAATGAAAGTGAGATAAATCCAAGATGAATTAATGGATATAAAAGGAAATAGAATATGGGCATTTCTAAAATTACAAAATTCAATTATTTTTGAATTATTTTTACATTGATCATAGCTGGATATTTTATTTAGTAGGTTTTCTAAAACTATTGAAAAGATAAGAATTAAAGAGAGGGGTAGTTGTGAATATTCACTAGAGACTTACTATCAATTTAGAAAATAATATTTAGTGATTTTGAGGACACACCCATATAAAATGATATTTTGGAAATATACCAATAATTTTTTTAAATAAGTTATGTGAATTATCTAGAATACGAAGATCGAAAAGAGTTTTGGTATTAAATAATTTCTATAATTTTTGCATTTTCGTAAATATAGTATGTAGTTAAGAGAGAGAATAGGTATCATGAGTTTTTGAAAGTTTCAAATTATTGAAATAAAAATTTATTAAATCCAAAGGATGTGAACAATACAAAAAACATACTAAAACATTATTTTTTATTTGAATAAAGTTCAAAAACCTATTTCAGAAGTAGATAAACAGTTAACTCTACATGTCTTGAGCTAGTTAACCAATTGTAATATTATTTAAAGTTTTATAATATGTTTAAGAAGTATAGGCCATGACAATATTATTATATATATCATGAATTATTTATAGGAAAACTATCCATTGTTGATAAAGAAACTAGATTCTGAAGAGATCTTTATCACTTTGTTCATTTATATTATGACAAGCCTGATACAGTGTTAATATAAGCAATAATCTGAATAACTATGGTTTCAAGATGATACCTATCTCACCAAATTATATTTTATGACTAACATCTAGTGTCAAATTTATAGTCTAGGATAAAAATCGGATGTAGCAAGGAGTAAAAATCCACTTTGGGTTTGAACCTTGTAAATGTTTTTGTGTTCTTTGTTTTTATTTATTTATGCTCTCACACTAGTAAGGATGATTTAAATATAGGATAGGATTAAATTTTATGTAATTATAGATGTTTCTTTCATATGTAAGAAATTATAAAAGACTTAAACACTGATTATACCCCCTTCTCAGTGGTACACCCATTTATGGGGAATCTCATGTGGTGTCAGAGAATGCAGGTTCCCTCAGTTAGATCCTTGAGGTGTTAAAATGAAAATATTACTTCTATGAACAATAAGATTGTTATCACCTTTGAGGAAAAAATTATTATGGTTATAAGAATAGTTTGTATCCCTATCTTCTATATATTATCATGTAAGTTGTAGATGTACAATTATTTATATTTCAACTAATTTAAAGTTGTACTCAAATGCCCTTCACTAATAAAAAGAATCTCAAAACTGATGTGAATGATTAAAATACTATTCTTAGGTCATCATCAAAAAAGTTTCTCACTAAGTTGATGAGACTTAAAACTAAAAAATCTATCTAGGAAAATTTAAAAAGTTTCTATGAAGTGAATGTAATAATCATAGACGTAAAATTACTTATTTGGAAAAGTAGTTTCAATGATATAAAAATGGTGGGAGAATAACTCATTGATGATAATTTTACAAGATTAAATTAATTAGTCAATAATATAATATGAGAGGATGATAATTTGGATGATTCCATAGTTGTAAAGATGTTAATGAAAATCCATATTATTATATTTGATCCTAAAATATCTTCCCTTAATGACTACTAGGACCTCAAAAATATTTAATTTCATAACTTATTCATTTATTATGAAATGATAAAGATATCATCTTTTAATTAGAAAGTTAAATAAGATTTTAATTTTTATTCCATGAGAAATTTGAATACTAGGGGATAATTTAAATACTATAGGGATTGTAATTATAATGAATAAGAGGATAAGTATTATGAGAGAATCATGTCTCTTATTACAAATAATGTAATAAAATGTATCAAAAAATACAAACAAAAACTTCTACTCATATTATTTTCATGTAGTGCCTTTGGAAACATTTCCATTAACAATACATGGAGAAAGATAAGTAAATATTAGGACGATGAAAAAAGTGAGAAATATTAAAAAAATTCCTATGATAAAACGTTAAAAGGTGTTAATAAATCTAGTGATGGAAGTAAAAAGTTTTCATGAATAAAGAGAATTAACCTTATTAGTAAAAAATATGAAGAAGACCATTTATCCATTATCTAATCATAATTTAAAACTTGTAATAATTTTAAAAATTCTATAGATCTTGTGGTTAGTGTTGATGAGAACTTAGGTAGGGAAGAAGAATAATATGAAATTACCAACATGGAGAACATGATGAAATTTGATTTAGAAGAATTTAATGAAAAGAATAAAAATATGAGGAAAGAAACTAGACTCCCAAATAAGGAAATTTAAGAACATTTATGAAACCAAGAAACTCATGCTAAAAAATAACAACCATGAAAATTTGATAAAATATCTTGAAGATAAACTCAAAATGAATGATTAATAGCTTAAAAGGGCACAATAAAAATGACATAAAGTTGAAATGGCATTGAAAAGTATGAAAGATTACTATAATATAGTGGTAAAAATCAATATCAAGGCATCAAAAGAACCTGAGAGAGTGAGATCAGAATATAATGTAAAATATCCAATTACTAAGTCATAATATAACTATATTTTAACTAAGAATGGAGGATTATGTTCCATATCTTGTCATTTTTTGGATAATAAGGGTTATGATAATCTATCTTATACATCTAAAAAAGAAAATAAAATTCCTATAAGATCATCAAACCTATGTTAGATACATAGACAACACATGGTTTTATAACAATGACAAGATTCAGTACATAATTTATATTATTATAGAAGAGTTTGATTTAGTGGGTACTGTTGGTTCTATGAAATATTTGGCAATATATCCTATTTAATATAACATAATATTTTATATCTATAGGGATGACATGAATTAAGTGGGAACAATTTTGAGAATACTATAAGAGAATAAAAATAGTGGTATGTCGTGATTAGGAATGCATCAAATCTATCTAAAGAAAATAGATTTTATAGTTTGAATGAAATATTTAGAATAGGTGAATAGTTGGGTCACTGTATAGAGGAATTCATGAATAAAGTTCCATCAAAAACATTCTAAAATGAAATGGGAAAGTAATTTAAATTCTCAATCAGGGGTAATGGTCTCTTATTTTAGAAGTGGAAATGAAAGAATGCAATAATAGGAGGACATTGATTATTTTAGTGAATGTTCTTTACATATGTCCAGAGAAACTAAAATTATCAAAATAATAGAAGATCATGATTGAAGGTTAGTGACATTTGTAAATGATATTTCTCTAAGAATTAAAGTTATATTTTCTATTGATGTTAATGAAAAGAGGTTCAAATATATGATTGTTCTTTATATGGAAGACATGAAACTTAATCTTCAAATTTTTATCCAATTATGTGATGATAGGAATGAGATTTCATTTAATAAATATTCATGAATCATTAAAAATTTAAAATATGGAAGAGTCGTCTCTAGATGTTAAGCAATAGGTGGAAACATGTTTCAAATTGGTAACCCAACCAATTCTTTCTACTTAAGTGAAAAATATCAGAATTTTCTATTGCATAGGATATTTGACCATATTAGACAATGAAACATGAATAAATTAACAATTAATGAAGTTGTAAGAGACCTTACCCATTATAGAATGTAAAGAAATGTTGTTGGTCTAACTTTCCAAAATGGGAATATGGGTCAAGAATCCCAAAAAAGAGTAGGTATTCAATCCACGAGGTCACTAGATATTATTTATTCAAAATTGTGTGGCCTTATCAGGAATTAATCTTTGAGAGAAAAATATTTATTTCATTAAATTTATGTATTAATTCACCTGGATGACTTTAATTATGTTCATAAATAATAGGTTTGAAGAAATTTCATGTTCAAAATCTTTAGAAGACAAGTGTAAATGGAGACAAAAGTCTATAATTTTATATTGTAAAAAATTAATTGTAGGGAGTACAGTTGATATTTCTTTGAAAATTACTTTTAAAAATAAGGGACTAAACATAAATTTATTTCACCTAATACAATTAAGAAAAATGGATTAGTTGAGAGGAAAAATATTATATTATTAATATGGGAATGAAAATGTTAGCCAAGCATAATATCTATAATGTTTTTTGGAGAGAATCTGTTTTCATAGCTGTATATAATCAAAACTGATGTTTATTGAGGTTGAATATTTCCAAGATACCATATTAAATGTGGTTCAAAATAAATCCAAAAGTTAATTATTTCAAAGTCATTGTCATCCCATATTTTATTAACACTAATGGAACTAATCCTAAATAGTTAAAAAATGAATAGGGATTTTTTCCTAGCCTACCAATCCAATGGATGTGACTATAAGTGTTTGAATAATTGGATGAAAAAAATTATTTATTATTTTAATTTAAGCATAATTTAAAATGAATCCAAGATATTTGTGTCTTTTAGAGTAGTAGATGATAATATAGAAGGTTTTTGTGAGTATATTTTTTAAAAATAGATTTAATAACAAGATAAAAATGAGTTGAATTCAATTGAAAATTAATCACATCAGACCAATGATGAAGAGAGTTCAATAAAGTAGATATAAAGACACTATATTTGGGAAAAATCATGTTGATTTTGAAAATATTATTAGAAATAAAGTGGAAATAGTCTGAACCACAATATGAATATCAATTAAGAAGAAAATTACACTTATTTCACAATTTTAACCCTATTCTGTTTTAGTGGCAGCTGAGCATGAAAAATGGATCAATTATATGAATGAGGCGCCTATTTTTTTAAAAAAAACTCCACACAGGAGATAATGATAATTCCAAAACGTAAAAATTATATTGGAATGAAGTGGGTGTTTAAAAAAAAATTGAATGACATAGGTGATGTGATTAAGAATAATGATTGACAAATTTTCAAGAGATACTCACAAAATTAATGAATTGATTTTGAAGAAAACTTTTCACCCATAGGATGGTTTATGTACATCAATGTATTATTAGCAGTGGTAATACAAAATCATTATATTGTTTATTAAGTCGACATGAATTCTACTATTCTAAATAGAGACCAGGAAGAAGAATTTTTTGTTGATCAACCTAAAATAAACCTATTAGACAAAGATCATAGCATAATGTGTAAGTTAAAGAGAGATTTTTATTGATTGGAAAAATCCCTGAGATCCTGTTAATATAAATTTGATTGATTTTTGTAAGAAATAGAATTATTAAAAGGAATTATTGATAACAACCTATTGGTTCCATATATATAAACAATAATGATCATAGTATATATTGATGATATTTTATTTTCTAGTGATAAAGTGAATATATGTAAAGATTTTTTAAATGATATGAAACAAAAATTTATGCTATTTTTATAAGGTTAGAATAGATACATCTTGGGACTAGATCTAAAAAAACAATGTATTTATTTTATTTTCCTAAGATAAATATGCCAAGGAACTAATGAATAATATCATGAAATATTATAAATAAATATATACACCCATTTTAGTTAGTTCAAAATTGAAAAAGGATGAAGCATGAAATAGTATGAATCAAATATATTTTAGAAGAATCATTGGATGACGGCACTATCTAAGCACATCAATCCCTAACATATAATTTTCTATACCTATATGTTCTAGATTTTAGAGTGAACCTAAAGAGGCTCATATGTTGGTAGGTAAAAGAATTTTGTGGTGTGTTAAGGGAACTATAAATAATGAACTTCTATAAAGAAACAAATCTGATTTTTAATTGTAGGGTTACATGTAGATTGATTGGGAAATAGATTCCATATATGAAGTAAAACATTTTCTTGGGTAGAATTATAATTAATTAGCATGTGTTGATCCAACATGTCACCGGACTCGGTCTTCCACTTGGCCCATAGGGAGCTCTGAATCCCCACTAGATATAAACCAATTCCAAGGTAACAAGAGTTAACACATAGGAATGTTTTCACCGTTAATAAATGATAAAAATAGAATAAAACTATCGAAAATATGTAATGACCCATCCATATATTAGAATTATATGCACAAGAATAAACAATTTCAATATAAATGAAACAAAAAATCAGATAAATACCTTAAAATAATAATATAAATAACTCAGAAAATGAATTAAGAATATCTAAACATAATATATCATCACATTTTAAAAAGTTAAAATGAATGATCTAGTCCAACAAGGATGGTACATAAACATCCAAAAAAGAAAACCCAAACCAAAACCATCATCAAACATCTCTATGTATCCCATGAACACTCACCACATCCCAAAAACATCCATCATCAAACAATATATACATAAAACCAAATGACACCAAATCCTAGAAACCTAACAAAAAACATGAGAGTTACATATACCTAATGGTGTATGCATGGTGTGATCAAAACATGCCTAATAATATTTCACAATAGACTTTTCACAATTCTTTTTCAAAATACATTTCATTAATGTTATTCGGAATTTTAAATATGTTTTTTTCTTTTCATAAGTCATTTTAACCAAAAATATAGAAAACTATAAATAACCTTTAAAAAAATACCCTTTCTTGGAATTAAAAATGGTGGACCCAAAACCATTTTATAAAAAAACTTTTAAATCATGAAAAATAAATCTTATATTTTGTTCATGAAAATAAGAAAAATTTCATTTCATCCATAAAAAAATTCAAATTTTTTTTTATAAAATATATACTAATTTACATTTAAAACACACTATTAATACGATTTAGTAAATTTATTTCGAATGTAAACATAAATTAAAACTAAAATATGAAGTAAACACACACACGCACCAATAAATAATTAGAACATAAAAAAATAAATAAACCAAATTTTGTCTCCACAAAAGCCAATTGAAATCTATAAGATAAAACATGTGATATAATAGAATCCATTAAATAACTATTAGGAGGAACTAGTTATTGTGGGAGACTTTCTAGGACTAAAGTAAAATGGACCTGAAATGGTAACTAAAACCCTTGGACAACACTAAAGAATCCATCATTTTCCTAAAAATTCCACAAAACTATTTGGTCTATATAATCCTCCTAAAACACTCAACATGAATGAGACCCAAAAAATATTTGGATAACTAAACATAAATGGGCCATTATCCCCTAGATAGAAAATTGTATAAACTAAGGGGGTGAATTCACTTATGTCATCTATGAACTCTTATGATTCCTTTGAAACGAAATCAAGGGAGGTGAGTAAACAAACAAAGATAAAATAAAATGTATAAATAATTTAAAATGAACCACATATCACCTCACACACCCTAAAAAGAATTATCCACCTTCCACATACATGCATAAGAAATAAAGAATGTGTATAATAGAGAAATGATGGGGATCCATCAATGTCTACACATATTAAGGTAATTCATTTATAAGGTTCCAAAAATACCTTTATTTGAAAAATGACTTATAGTGAAAATCCCTTCTTCTTCTATTTAAAAAACCAATTTTATACATCCATCTGAAATTGAGTCATTTTCATTCTCCAAAACATTTTAATAAAGTCAAATTGTAAAAAAAATCTAAAAACCACTTCTTCAATCACAAAACCAATAAATTATTTTAGAAATGGTATTTTACCTTATTTTAAACCATTTTAAAACCAAGACACCCCCTTTCACTTGAAACTATATTTTAAAATAACAAGTTAACACTATAAAAAATGATGGGAACACCCCTCTCTATTTTATATTAATTAATAAAAAAATTTAAAGGAATTTATGCAAATACATTACATATATATAATTATTTCCTAAGAAACCAAAACTACAAAACCACTTGAAATTACTTTTATTCCTAGGGTCTAAATATTTAAAATCCATTCATAAAACCACAAAGGGTATTATATATAGATATATTAACATATAAATCTATTTTTGAATGTGTTGGTATTTCAGGATATTAAAATTAAAGGAAAATTACATAAGTACCCACCACAATCAAGTGGTGATAATATGAAAGTCAATTCCTTTGAGGGAGTACACCCAAATGATTAATGAAGGAAAATCCATGATTCTTAACATCTAAAATCACCAAGGTTAGGTCACACCAAACCTCAATATTGTCCTAATATCTTCTCTAGGGTTTTTGGGAGATAACTCAATCCACAAAAATTAGTATATGAGAAGAAGTAAGGGGAGGAAAAAAGATAAAGGAAAAACACCTCCAAATTCTACTTGAAATCAAATGGAAAAAGCATGAAAATCAGTTATAATAGAGGTTTAATACTCCATAATACACATTAAGGCTCAATATGATAAAATAAAGGTGTAAATGGGGTTTAAACCCTTAAATCCAAGAGGAAGAATGTTTATATTCACTTATAAATGAAAAGTAGATACCTCTCATGGTTAGGTTATATAGTTTGGTAAAATGTGTTCCGGCCTTACATATTTTACAATATAAGAAAAAAAACACTCACATGGTTTAACATAAAAATTTATCAAATCATGAAATAACTATGAAAAACCCATCTTCTAAAAATTAAATAACTATCACACAACATCCCACATGCTTTCACCTAACCATGTGTAAGCTGTGCACCAACACTCCATGCTAAAAGGGATCAAAATTATTGAAATTGAAATCACATGATTTGGAATAATCTATTAACTACACATTTATCACAAATATGAAAGAAGAAATGAACTAGAAAGTCCCATTTACTTTTGAATCTATACTATTTGTCCAAAACTATGTGCACTAACCATGCAATAGAGAGAACTTTTCAATAGAAATGATAATTTAAAACTAAAACCCTAAATATTTTTAATTAACAAAAAAATGATGTAAAATATAAAAATAATAATATAATTGAGGTTTCAAAAGATATTTTTGTGGTGGAATAGTAATATAAGAGTTATGTTACATTGATTATACCTTATGTAGAGTATATTGTAGCTGTACATGCCTATATACTGATGCTTTGTAGGGAAGTTGTAAGGACCTAACCTTAAACATTACATAATATGATTAATTCATCTGGAATTAAATTTAATACCTTCCCAAATAAATTTTAGGTTTATATTATTAGAAAATTAAGCCATAAATTATACATAAAAACTTATATAATTACAAAATAGGCACTTCTATGCAATATCCATTTTTCTCACAAACTGAATCTTTTTTTAAAATAAATTTATCTTTCTATAAAAATAAAAAATTTAAACCTGAATTATTAATTTCTTGTAACCATCCATAAAACTTGTATTTTTTTTAAAATTTCAGATGAGAACTAAAATATCATTAAGGGACATAAAATGGGATAAAGAAACGGTTTGTCAAGAATGAAAACAATTTCAAAAAGTTATAAATTTTACACATAAAATGTAATCTTCTTATCTAAACTTATAAAATCATAAGTTTCCTATAAAAGAATAGAAATCATACATAAATCACAAAGGTAAATGATGTAGTCATTTTTATATCACTCTAAAAAATAATGTATCTCTCTCAACTACATAGGGAGGAACCATCCTGATTACGCAGGAGAATAATTATCCTAGTATATTTCCCTAATCTATTAGGTGAAACCTAACTAGTTAACTCCATAACTTTACCCAAAAAATAAGAGATATATTAGGGGATAACCTTCCCAAGGTTTATCATAGAACCACCCTTTATCATAACAACTCATGTAACTATAACATGATCATAAAACATAAACATTTCATAAAAGAAACACTCTTGATGAAAATATTTTTTAAATTTTGAATTTCACATTTTGTTTTTTCAAATCCTCACAATAATTAATGAAAAAATATTATTTGAAAAAAAATTGTAAACTTTTAAAGGAAACAAAAAATCTTTTAGGTGTCATGAAAATTGGGAAAATATTGTTAGTCTGTAGAAGTAAAAAAATCCATTAATAAAAGTATTTTTAACATGAAAATAATATTTTTGAAAAACAATTCCCTTACCTCAGAGTCAAATTCATTGAAATTTGTTCAAAACTCTTTTATAATGGTTTATAAAGTGTTATTAATTTATTAAATAAATATATTAATATTTATAAGACCTTAAATGGTATTTTTACAACATATTTCACCCACTTATTAATAATATTTTATCTGTGTTAATGTTAAATCGAAGAAAAAATCAAGAATAGGAAGGATTGGTATTAATATGCTTCAATAATTTTATGTTATTCTGTGTATCATTTTTTATATGATTATGATTATTTAGATAAAATATTAATGATAAATGCTTGGTTTGTTTTTGATGGTTTTTATGATAATTAAAAACTAATTTTTTAACATAATCATTATGTCTATAAATTAATTACTGAAAATTTAAAAAGATATAATTTAAATTTTTTAAATTTTTTTAACAATAATAATTATTGTATTAGCAACCTTGAAGTCAATAAAGGAAAATGAAAATTGTCATCCACAAAGGTGATGAGTTGACACACCACAAATAATAAGATGAGAAGAGAAGAGGTTTTATGATGAATATTATATTAACACAATAATATTACATTATATATATGATAATGGATTTACCATGTTATTTTGGATATGGTAGGTGAGGAAAAGGTGGAAGGAATGAAATATAGATGGAATTTTAAAGAGAAAGAAAGATGATTTTACCTATTGAGCATCGTCTCCTTGAGAACCTCCTTAAGAAACTTGGATTTAGGATTTTGGTGAGATGAATAGGTATTGTATGGCATGAAGAGGATTAGTAAGGTAATTTGGAAGAATTTATAAAATCTATAAGTCTTTAGAGGTGTGAGGAGAAGGGGTGGTATTTATAGGGATAAGAGAGATGTGTTTTTTGATTATTTTAAATCATGACTATAAATAGTGTTGATTAACATGAATAAATATTATAATTAGATCATTTTAAATCAAAACAATTTGTGTAATGACTCAAAAATTCATTTATTTAATTATAATGAAAAATACTATAAATTACCGTATTTTTCTATTGGAAAAAATTCATCTATTTCATAAAAATCCAAAAAATTCACTATAACCATTTTTTGATGTGTATATTTCAAAAATAGATTCCATTTTTATAAAATAATTTTATAGATATGAGAAACATTATTTTTAATTAAAATCATCATTTATTTGAAAAATATCAATTTTAAAATTATCACTGATTATATGACACTTGAAATATTAATAAATGTCTCATAATATTTTCATATAATTATAGTACAATGAATCTATTTTATGAAAATAAATTTTATTTTAAATCATCATATTAATTATTAAATTTTAAATAAACATTTATGTTTTCCAAAAATACCAATAGTTAATATATCATTTTAAAACATTTATTTACTTATACCATGATATATCTTATTTTCATTTATATAACATTATTTTTATTCATACTTTCATAGGTGGGGTTACTATTCTATTAGTATAGATTCTTTAATTTCTATAAATACCACTTAATTCATTATACATTTATAATGAATTTAATTATTCAATTCTAGAATAAAAAAATTATTTTATATGTACCTGGGTTGTTACATTCTCCCATTTTTAGAAATTGAATCCACACGATTATATTATCTTATTAAACAAGTGAGGATATATTGAACTCCTTTAATTTCAAACTCCCGTTTTTCTTCGTCATCCATGTAGTTTTTCTAGAAAACCTTGACCTGATGAATTTTTTTATCTCATAATACTTGTTCTCAATAATCCAGAATCTGAATAGGGGTTTCCTCATATGAAAGGTTAAATTATAACTAAACTAATTCAAGGATCAAAATATGAGATAAATCTAAAATATACATTATTTACATTGAACCATGAAAACATGTGCTCCTGAGACAAACTTGGAAGAATTTCTACTCGGTAGAAAACTAATCCAACTTTCTCTAGGATTTCATAGGGTCCAATGAACCATGGACTTAGCTTCGACTTCTTACCAAAATACATCAAACTTCCCTATGGAGAAACATTTTGAAATACATGATCACCTATATCCAAATGAATATCCTTCCTCCGTTTATCCACATAACTACTATTCATTTTATGAGTAGTCCTTAAGTGTCACTGAATCAACAAACCCTTCTCTTTCATTTCCTATACTATCTTTAGTCCCAAAAACATTCATACACCAAATTCAACCTAAAATTCTGTATTTCAACACTTATTTCCATATAATTATTCAAAAGGTTCCATCTAAATACTTTAATGAGATATGTTATTATAAGAAAACTCAACCAATGAAAGATATTGATCCCAACTTCCCTGGTAATAAATTGATCATGCTCAAATAATATCCTCTAATGTTTGAATTGTTTACTTTGACTATTAATTATATTAAGGATTAAAATCAGTGATAAAATTTAATTTAGTTCCCAATGACTTCTTAAGAACTTTCCCGAAGTTAAATTTGAACCTAAGATCATGATCATATACAATAAAGAGATGAACTCCATGAAACCCGACTATCTCTTTGAGGTACAATCGAGAAATATATTCTAGAGATAGTTTTTCTCGAATTGAAAGAAAATGTTAATATTTAGTTAATTGGTCAACAATAACCCAAATAAAATTGTTACCTTGAAAAGTTGTTTGTATTCCCACTATGAAATCCATGGTTGTATTTTCCCATTTTCACTATGGAACTTGAAAAGGTAGAAGAACCCCCATTAGTAATTGCCAGTATTTTTTACCTATTGAAAAGTAAAAAATCATAGGGTAAATGCAACAACATATCTTCTCATTCAATCCCACTCATAATACCCCCAAAGGTACCTATACATTCTAGAGCTTCCAGGAGGAACTGAAAGTGGAGATCTATAGTCTTCACTTAATAAATATTCTTTCAACTATGAATCATAAGGCACACATAATCACTTCAAAAATATAAAAACATAATCCTTATCAATATTAAATTCTAAAAAATCATCCATTTTAACCTATTCTACCATTTTCTATAACTCACTATCTTACTTCTATTATTCTTTAATTCTATCTGATAGAGACAATTACACTAACACCTGAAACAAAAAAGAGGAATTTTTTTCACCAACAACTTCCAATCCAAAAGAAATCAAATAATTAAACAGGGAGTTATATTATGAATTTATTATGGTTAATGTAGCATGATATTTTTAACTCAAGGAATTGTCCACATTTTTTATTTTTCAGGATGGTAATTGATCTTGCAATCATAATTCTTTATCAGTTCCAACCATATTCTATGACACATGTTCAATTATTTCTGAGTAAATATATATATATATAAAATTTATGATCATCATATATTTAACATTATTCTACATATAGATGATGTCAAAAAAAAATTTAAATCAAAAACCATAGCTTCAAATTCTAAATAAGGTGTGGTATAATTTAACTCATGAGGTTTTAGTTGTCATGAATTGTAAGCAATTACCTGATAATTCTGCATAAAAATGAAACCAAGTCCCTTAAGAATAACTATAGTTGATATCCTCTCTATTTCTGGAAGGTAGGTGAAAATGAAAAGAATTAACAAATCTCCATTAATGTTCATGAAAAAAATTATATTCTTCTTTGAAAATAAATTTAACCACTTTTTGTGTTACCTTATTTAGACGGAGAGATAACCGTGTGAAGTATTTAACAAAACATTGGTAATATCCTACTAATATAAGAAAACTATGAAAGTCAGCAACATTTTATGGTATTTTCCATTAATTAAACACCTTTTTTGCGAGATCAATTTTTATGCGATCCTTATTTTCAATGATCCCAATTAAAGAAGTTTTTTGTAAACAAAAAAAAATTCTAAATTTCCCATATTACTGGTTTTATTCAAGGGTTTGAAAAAAATATTTAGATGTTTTTCATGATCCTCATAAATCTTTGGATAAACCAAAATATCATAATTACAGACAACAACAAAATTATCCATACTTTTAAACAATATTATGTTCATAAGATCCATAAATACAATAGAAAAATTTGTAAAACCAAAGCGCATAACTAAAAACTCATAATGATCATATCTATTTGATAATGCTACTTTTATAATTCCATCATCCTTCACCTTTAGCTGATGGTACCTGTATCTCAAGTGAATATTTGAAAAATACTGAGCTACCTCTAGATGATCAAACAATTAATTTATATGAGGCAAACAATACATATTATTAACAGTAATGTAATTCAATGCTCTATACTCAATGAAATGACTCATGGAACCATATTTATTTTTAACAAACAAAATAGGATCACCCAAAGATGATGTTTTGGTTCGAATAAAACCTTCATCTAGAATCTCTTATTACTTGTTTTTAAATTCTAGAAGCTCTACTTAAGCCCTTCAAAGAGGGGGTTTGTAAATAAGTTCAGAATAATAGAATAAATCAACAGTAAAATCAACCTCCTAGTCACAAAAAATACCAGCAAAAATCATCACGAAAAAACATATAAATTCTCATTTACGACTGAAAAAATCATTGATTTGAACAGTTCCCTTATTTTCAACAATATGTGCAAGATAACATTAATTTAAATCATTTAATAGTTTCAATGATTCTTGATATGTTATAAATTATATTGGTTAATTATTTTATATAAACAGAATCTCTTTCTGAAAAAAAACTTCTTTAGCTCTACAAGAAATCTTAGTATGGTACACATAAACTCAATCCATACCGAGAATAACATCAAATTCAACTAGGGGAATGAAAACAAAGTTTGTAGGAAAATTCATTCCACATACATCAATAATAAGATTCTTATAATTTATTTATTCTTCAATATTCAACACATGTGTTCTTACCATAATTTATGGCTTTATTTATTGAGGTGGAATTTCCAATTTACCAGAAAATTTTTTTGATATTAAGGAATTTGTAGACTCTATATCAAACAAAATATTAACATAATCTAAATGAACAAAAAATATACTTGATACCACTTTGTTTTATGACCCAACATATTCCAATTTATTTGAAAAAGATTTCACCAGACCTTTATACTTTTAGTATGGATTCTTCCCATTATTGGGTTCCTCTTCAGACGCTCATTTATATAATGACCCATCTCATTACATTTCAAACAGTTTACTGTTTGTAAGTCAAAATTTTTCTTACCACAACAAAGATCTTTTTTATTATAATTACAAGCCATATACCCAAACATACCACGTAATAAATGTAACAACCCATGTAAAAATAGAATAATTTGTTTTCATATTAATTTTATAGAATTAAATAGTTAAATTAATTCGGTTATGTAATTCTAAAAAAATATTTTTTTTAAAGTATTTATTTTTTGTAAACAAATTTCTTATATAGTTATATTTAAATGATTAATTTTTAAATTATAGAATTTTAATTTGAAAAAATTAATTTTTTTTGAATTCATTATGTTGAAATTATCAGAATGTGAATTTATCATAATTATCTAAAAACATTATATCTTTGGTGAATTGTAAAAAAATAGTTTTTATAAAATAAATTACTTTTGTTACATTCTCAAGACATAATTAAGATATAATATTTATTAAACTTTTTAATTAAAAAATTATGACATTATAATAGAAAAATTTAGAAGAAATAATCCATAAAATGTAAATTATAATTTGTTTTATGATAAGTATAAAATATATTTTCCCTTGTCAACAAAGTGTCTATGAAATGTTAAAAATTTCAAATTTGGTTTCCTATAGATAACAATTTAGTGATAAAAATAATTTTATTTAATTCTTTATTAATTATTATGTATAATTGATGTTTTTTGCTGATATTTTCGTATTTTATAATTAAAAAATATGAATATTATACAAATTCATGTGAAATTATTGCACAAGGAGAGAGAAGTTAAATTAACAAATTAAATAAGTTGTCTTCACATGGACATGATTAAATTTACATAATAAATAAATATAAATTATTATCTTGAACCAAATTAATTTATTTTTGTGAAATTAATTTTTTTTAATTATATATTTTACATAATTAACTTTAATACTTTTGAAATGTTGATGTAGTGCTTGTGAATGTAGAAGAAAAATCTATAAATTTATATTCATTATAATAACCATTAAATGAAAAAAATTGAATAATTTTTTTAGATGAGTAAGTACCAACCATAATCAGATTTTGATTCTAATTTGGGAACTTTTGTATCAACATGGGTCAATTTAAGTCCACTATAATATTTTATTTAAATTAAATTCAAGTTGTTCAGACTATGGTTTTGAATTATTATATCTTTTTTATAGAATATTTTATACAATATTATTTATAACATAAATAGTTTTTTAAAATATAAGAGATTTATCTTAATCATGAAATTTTATTTTTACTTTTTTGCCAAAAAATAAATAGTTAAAACGATTTCACAACGATGGTGTTGTAATTATTAATTTAATAGAAAAATAAAATAAATGATAGTAACCATATTAAAATAAATCTAATAAGAGATAATTAAGATTATCCATGAATCATATAGACAAATATGATATGTTTAACATATAATGAAACATTTGATTCAAATTTTAATAATTTATTTGATGTTTCTAATTTCATAGTTATGAAAATTATTAAATTTGATATAAAATATAATTCATTAATATAATATATTATTAAATTATTTTAAATTCAAAAATATATTTAATAGTGAAAAATATGATGATATTTTGTCTAAAATGTATTATCATGATATTTTTAGGCCATTTTGAAGTCTTTAGCCCTATAATAACCTTTTTATATTAAAATATTTTATGTAATTCCTAAATTTCTCTCATCTAAATTATAAAAAGGGACACATTCTATCACTTAATTACATCACCTTAAGACATCTTACTCGAATATACTCTACTAAATTCTTTTATCCTCCTCCCTTTAAACATTCTAGTGTTTCTGGTACACAAAAATACCAATTCAAAGTGACTATAGAGGATATGAATGAGTAATATTTAAGACTTAAAATCCTCCTTATCATTTAAATTCATTCTCACTTATACCTTATCCTCACCCCATATCCAAAGTTTAATGATAAATATAGTATCATATATATATTTTAATGTTATTTTGTAAATGGTATATCCATAATCCAATATCTTTTTTCTCCTTTTATTCTAAAAAATGAAATTGTCGTCCACGATGTGTTAATTCACCTCCTTCATGGAGGATGAGTTTTTGTTTCTCATTACCACATTCATGGAAATTCACATTAACTTATAATTTTTTAAAATGAACTACATATATATATTCTCTCTTATAGATTATTATTTCCATTTCTGAATAAAATCTACAACGAACAGACCTTGGAACCATGAAATGAATGAAACCAAATCAATGGAAATAACAAAATATTATTAATAAAAGGTTAGAAAGATATTATAATAATATCATATAATATATTATAAATATAAATATTTTCCTATAATATATTAGTAACACTCTTTAAATCAATATAAAAGGTGTTTTAACACATTTTAAGGAAGTGGAACTTTAGGGAAGGGACATTCATTTAAATTCCATTGGAGTTATTACAAAATTTAAAAAGAATTTTTCATATTATAAAACATGAGAGAATTTTAATGTTTTCATGAATCCATAGTGATCTAATGCCTCATTCACAAGATTAAAATGTTATTTACAAATAATTTTTATCTTTTTTATATGCATGATATTCCTTCTAAATGAGTTATTTTCTTCAAGGAATGTTTATATGATGAAAGTATTAACATTTTTTGATTTTGTTATGGTTGTTGGAAATTGTTTATACTAATGAGTGAATACTATATAAAATAAATATGAGTGGGTCTGTTATATCGCTCCAATTCATTATGTATGTTATAAGTTGACCGTAATGGTTTTTTCAAGTGTAACATTTATAGTTACATCATATGGTATCCATGAGGGTTATATTGTAAGGTATCTATGAGGTTTTAAAATCATATGGACACTGTAAGTGATACAATCATAAGTAATTATGGTAAGAAAATAATTCCACAAGTTACCTAAATGATTTTCTATGCTTTATTTGTTTTTTATAGAAATCACATGTTTTCATAAATTTGGTATATGTTACATTCAAGGGTGAGATTTATATCTTTCATGTGTTTATATGAATTCAAAGAAGAAAGGTTTCATTTTTTATTTTTATGTCCCTTACGAATATTTTTGTGCTCATCCCAAGTTATAAAATATTTTTCATAGGGTTTAAGGTTGGGTAATAGAAAATAAGAATACAAAATAAATGTTGTGATGTTTTTTTATAAAAGAAAATCATGATATATTTTTAAATACTATTGTATTATGAAAAAATTTGATATTGTTTTAGAAACATCCACTTTCTAGGATTATCAGTTGTCATGTATGCATTTTTTCATAATTCTCTAAAACTCTAAAATGAGATGTTCTTTGGGAATATAAGAAATTGAAAGATTGTTTAATTAAATAGATTATGTAATGTTTAAGGTCGGGTCCTTATAGGAAACACTTATTATACATCAAAAGGTATCCCCCTTTATGTTTTTTAACCACCATTCTAAAAAACTAAAAACATAATTTTGTTAACATAAACCTTCTTTGATGCATTATTTCCTTTTTCTTGCCACCTTGAGCACTTCCTACTGGTTGGTAAATAACACATGAACATAAAAAAACTCCATTTAATCCTTCTCTACACAATGGAAAAGTTATGCATATCTTTCTAATTCACCAGAATCAAATTCCCTTTGATATTTTTTCTTCAATACATGGAAAAATAATTGATTTAACTGACAATACCATGGATAAAATTTTGAGTGAACCATTCAAGTTGAGTTACTTTTTCTTCATGTGCAGCAACTCTATCGTTCACCTATATCTATTCCAAAAATTGTTTTTCCATCCTTAGTCAAGTCACCTTAGGAAATATTTATCAATTAAAATATTTTTATAATTTTCCCATTCCAAAGTATTAATCTCCTCACAATCCCTTATATTCTTGACCATTGACCACCATTGGTCGAATTCAAATTAAAAATGGTAAACATAATGACTAACCTTTCGATTTTATGAACAAACCTTGACATAAAAAATATTTTCTAGTGATTTAATGGACCCTTCAGCTTCCACTAGGTTAGAGTATCCACAAAATTAAAGAGGGTGTTGCCTCATAAAATGTTCCTCCACTCACTTATTCCTATGAAGTTGATCTATCTAATCTTGTGCTCTTATTCTATCTATATTTATTTCATATTTCAATAGATCCATTATTATCAAAAACTTCTCAGTTCTAATTCCCTCCATTACATGTTAGAGGTTCGGAATGATGTTGTCATTTTGGTGCCTTCTTAATTCAGCTTCCCTATTTCTCAAATGAAAAACTATTCTGAAAGGACATATCATAGAAAAATAAAAATGGTAATATATATGTTATATATCATTTAGAATTAAACATAAAGTTAAAATAATTTATGGATATTATATTAACGCAATCTTATCCCATAAAATTACCAAAACCTTGCTCTGATACAAACTGTAATGATCCAATCATAAACATTACATAATCTAGTTAATTCAACTATAATTCATATTCATACATTCCCGAAATTATTTTAAATTTATATTCTTATATAATTAGGTCATAGATTATACATATAAACTCATATAATCACAGATTATACACTTCTATTCAATATCCATTTTTTCACAATATGAAACTTTTTTAAACAAAACATGATTTCTTTGCATAAAAAAATTGCATGACATTAAACTGGAATTATTAATTTACATTAACCATATATAAAACCTTTTAAAAACATTTTAAATCATGGGATGAGCACAAAAAATATTAGTAGGATATATAAATATGAATTTATAAACCTTTATTCATGAATGAAAACATTTTCACCATGTTATGACTTTTACACATAACACTTAAGATCTTTATCTTACATTATGAAATAATAAGTTTCCAATAAATCCATAGAAATCATATATAAATAATAAATGTAAACTTTTTAATCACTTTCATATAACTCTAACAAATAGAATATCTTTGAGCTACACATGGATTAAGCATCCTAGATACACATCGAATAACCCTCATATTATATTCCCATAATCTCTTAGGAGAAATATATCTTGTTTAATCCATACCTTTACCCAATACATTGAAGAGATATAATGGGATGACCTGACCTCGATTTATCAAGGGACCACCCATCATGATAACAATTATCAGTATCTATTAAATGATCATAATGCATAAAGCATTCACAAAGGAAAGATTCTTGAGGAAAATAATTTTTCTATTTTGAAATTCACATTTCATTTTTAGAAATAAGCACACTATTAAATGAAAACCTATCATTTGAAAATAAAAAAGAAAAATTTTAAGGAAAACATTAAATAAATGCAGAATCATGAAATAATAAAATTATACTTATGATGTATAAGGAAAAAACATTTCTTTAATAAAAAGTGTTGTAACTTGAAATGAGGATTTTTGAAAACAATGTCCCTTACCTCAGGTTCAACTTTCTTAAAATGTGTTCAAAACATCTTTATAATGGTTAAAATAGTGTTATTAATTTATTCTATAACATTATTAATATTAATAATACTTTATATGATCTTTTTATAACATATTTCTTCCCATTTATTAATAATATTTTGTTATTTTAATTATTTCAGGTGTTTTTGTTTCATGGTTTCATGGTCGGTTCCCTTGAGTATAATTATGGGGTTCTTATAAAATTTAATAAGAACTCAAGGATTGAGAATAAATTTTATAAATATACTTAAATTTTTTCATATTATTCCATATATCATTTTTTATGATATAAGGATGATTCATTCGATAAAACATTAATGATAAATGTTTGTTTTTTGGCGGTTTTTCTTACTTCTAAAAAATAATTTCATTTTATATTATTATAATGTCTATAAATTAGTTAAATAACATTAGAAACGTTATAATATACATATCAATATCTATTTTAACCATAAAAATTGTTTTATGACTAGTCTTGAAGGTGGTAAAGTAAAATGAAAAATCATCATCCATGAAGGTAGTGAACTGAAATGTCACAAATGATATTTTTAGTTTTTTAGAATAAGAGGAGATGAGAAGAGTTTTAGTTATAGATTTTTCATTAATACAATACCATTACTGTATATTTATGATACTGGTTTTATCACATCACTTTAGATATGGGAGGTGGGGATAAGGTGGAAATAAAGAAAGAAAGAAAGAACAAATTTAAAAGGGAAATAAAGAGGTTTTTAGCATTTGAAACTAATTCAAATAGGCCATGGTTATTTTCATATTTTATTGAAATATTCGGTGGAATTAGATCATGTTTGGACATTAGGGAATATTCATCTTTAACCTGCTCTCCATTGAATCACAGAATAGGACTATGATTTTAATCCTCATACACATAAGAACACAATGGCATAGGTTTGGATTTGATTGCACTATCTTAACCAGTTCTTTTGGAACTCTAAAATATAGAATGATATAGTATCTTGTGTAGGTACCTATCTTAAAATAGATCATTATACCCTAAATATAGAATTAGGTTTGTTTGTAAGAGTCATGGTAGAAGTCAACAAAGACTTTAAACACCTGATAGTTATATGATTTAATGAAAATGATTATAAAATTGAAGATAGAGTTATATATGAATGAAATAACCTATTTTGTGATCTACGTAAGATATTGGGACCTTCCATCCTAAACTATATGGTGGTGAGAAACCAATCTATACATCCATTGGATAATGACTGGACTGAGGTTAGAAAAAACAATAAAGACAAGTGAAATATTATAGATAAACCTAAGCCTCCCAATAAGAAGAATGAAGTTTGGGTAAAGAAATCAATTTACCCAAACTAATCAGGATAAAACATGGGTAAAACGTGATTTGGACTTGTGGAAGATGAGATTAATTATAATGAAGAACATGATATTTTAGCTGATAATGAAACATTGGTCATGAAGGCCATTGAATAGTCCCAATATGAGTAGTTAATGGATGATCCCAATAAGGAATTATCTAGAGAACATGAACAGTAATGTATTGGTGTCATAGAATCCAGTGTGGAACACATTGTCCCATGCAGGTATGAAGGTACAATGGTTTTTGTTGATAAGGTCAAGGGACATAAATGTGATATGGTTTCTTTGATGATGGAAAAGTAAGTGGACTCTTCTACCCTACCTACTATAGGCATATACCATGATAAACTTACAAAAATACCTTTGGGAATTGGTGGTATCTCACCTACTGCACAACATGTTGAGGGTTCTGAATCACTTATTGATTCTGCAAATTCCTCGGCTCAACCAGGACTTTATGAGCCGGGTTCATCTCCAAATAGTGTCTCTTAAATTCATGGGGAATTAAATCTAAAGGAGTTGATCATTAGGATAGAAACCCCTCTGCCCCATCAGAACCAGTTGACAAAAGCAGTTCTAATATGATTATTCATACTACTAATGGTATGGGTTTGTTTATTTCATATTCTGATTCAATTACGGTGAAAATTCTTGATAATGTGTTGCATGATGATCTCCCTAATAAATTAGGCACACAATGAATAGATTCTGTTTTGAATTCTAATGATAATCATCCAATTTCATTAAGTTGCAGCGTAATAGTTACTCTATAGAAGGTTTCTCCAATTAATGTAACTAAAAAAGATATGATTTTAGATTCTACTAATGTACTGCATGTTTCTTATAATGTTAAATGAGGAATGAAAAATAGTCTAGACTCATCCCAAAATGTCAGAAGATCCTCTATGAGGAATGTCTCTAGAAGTAAAAAAATGGGGTTCTTGCAAATCTAGTTTCTAATGAATTTTCCTTTTTGTAACTTTTAGGGTATAACAAACCCAGACACATATATTTTTTAACAGATTTTTTAATACTAATCATCCTAATATTTTATCTATTTAATTACCTAAAGTTAACTTCTCTCCAAAATCAATGAAACTCTATTCATATGGTTATAATTTTTTAGGTGCAAGTAAAGAGGGTACTGCTGTTGAAACCATTTCGTTTCTTTATCACTCCACACTTCAAAATGTAAATATTTTCCATGTTTTGGAACAGAATTTTACTTTTGAATTTTTTTTGATCATTCACACATTTTTTGTTCTATGGTCTATGCTAAAAATAGATACCATGATTGAAGACTACTTTGGAATGAAAACTATTTCTTTTCAAGAATTATTCATAATCCTTGGTTTCTGATTTGTTACTTCAATGCCATCCTCACATCAAGTTAGAAAATGGGCCCAAATCAATCTGCTATCTCTTTGAGAGAGTTCAAAGCTTTGATCAAGGATTTTAAAATTGTGAAATAAACCTTAAAAGTTCCATGTTAACTTGGTATAGAAGTCATTACAATAAGGTGGTTTCTAGTAAATTAGATAGATCTCTCACAAATTAATCTTATTTGAACAATTGGAACACAATATCTAGCGTAACCCTTCCCAAGTTGTAATCTGATCATCATACCATCCTTTTTATTCTTCATATTAAATTCATGAATCATACTCTACCTTTCATATTTAATAATTCTTGGTCATTAGATCCTGAGTTTTCTAGCAATATAAAAAATTTATGGATGTCAATGAAACATCACAATGACTATTTTCATTGTATAATCATACCTAAAAAACTCAAATAGTGCCTTAATGGTTGGTGTCTTTTAAAATCTAAACAAATTTACAGTTAAATTGCCTCTCTTGTAAATGAACTTTGCTAAATTCAAAACTCCAACACTAGTTCTAACTTCACTGAGGACCCTCAACATGAAATTAATACTTCTATGAAACGTAATAATTTTCTTCCCATTAAAGATATTATATGTAGTCATGTTTTCAAAACTAAATGGATCTAAGAAGGTGATTGGAACACAAAATTCTATATTTCTCTTCAATAAACCAGGAAGGTTAATAGACCTATCACTTTTCGTAGATATGGAAACTACCTCATTGAAATTGAGGATGGAATTTCACGTCATTTTTTTCTTATTTTGAAAATATTTTCAATGGTATTGATGTCAAAAATGATCTTTTACCTGGTGTGATTCTAGATTTTGTAAATGAGGAAGATAAAAATTATCTTTTAGGAATTCATCTTGACCAAGAAATCAAAGAAACAATCTTTAGTATTAAATAATAAATTGATATGGGTCTCGATGGTTTCAATAATATATTTTATTAGCGGTTCTGGGAATTCATCCAATCTAATGTTTTCAAAATCATTAAAACATTTTTTTCCAATTTCCGACTTCCCTATGTAATGAATGCATAATTTATTTCTTAATTATCAAAGAGAAACTTTCCTCTGAAATTCATCATTTCCAATCTATTTCACTCATTAAATATCTTGACATAGTTATCACCAAAATCCTTGATAATAGACACACATAGATAAGCAGAAGAATTACTTCCCAAAACCAATTTGGCTTTATCAAGGGTAGTTCAATACATGATTTTATCTATCTTTCCTTGGAATATACTAACTCTTTAAGTAGATCTACCAGAGAAGGTAATATAGAAATTAAACTCGATATTAAAAAGTCCTTTGACACCATTTATTTGAGTTTTATTTTCAAAGTGATGCACAATTTTTGTTTTAATGACGCTTTTATTGAAGAATTAAAAGTCCTTTCAATTCAGATACTATTTCCATCCTCTTCAATGGTTTATCATAGGGTTAATTTAAATTTTCCAAGGGATTTAGGCATGGTGACCCCCTCTCTTCCATTCTTTTCTGAATGGTGGAAGATTACCTTAGTCGATTTCTTAATCACCTTGTTGATCAGAACAAGCATAAACCAATACATGATTCTAGAAAAATAAATATTCTCACAGATCTTCTCTATGATTATGATATTATCCACTTCTTACAAGATGGTAAAAATAGCATTCAATATCTCAAGAGGGCCCTTTCTCATTATAAAGAAATACCTGGAAAAAAATATTAGATGGAAAAAATCCTTTGTTTTATTTGGAAAATATTCCCCTACAATAAAAGGTACCATTACAAATATTCTAGATATTAATGAAGTTCACTTCCCCTTTACTTATCTTAGAGTTCCAGTTTTTTGAGGAAGACCTGATTCTATCTTCTTTTCCAACACTATAGACCAAATTCTTAATCAGATCTCCTCTTGGAAAGGTAAATCCCTCTCCATGGATAGCAAAATCTATCTGGTTAAATCAAAAATTTTCTCTAAAATGGTCAACTCGTTGATGTTATACAAATGACATGATGTTCTCCTCAAAAAAATTAATGTTTATGTTAAGAATTTTGTCTGGACATGGATAATAAATTAAAGGAAACTTGTGACCATCCCTTGGAATAATTGTTGTAAGCCTTTGAATAAAAGAGGCCTTGGAATAAAAAACCATAATATTTTCAATGAGGGATTACAAACTAGACTAACTTGGAACCTCCTTCACAATGATTCAGACTCCATTTATTTTCTCAAAAAAACATTCCATGATATGTTAATGAAGGGAAATTAGAACTATATTATCTATTCTATTTGTCCATCCATTAGACAAGATTTTTCTAACATCAGGATTAGCTAGAGATGGATGGTTTGCAATAAATCTTCCATGAATTTTTGGTTAGACAACTGGGCTAGTACCCCTTTAATATCCATGTTGACTCATAATAATTTACTAGAAAACACTAATCAAATTAGCTGAGAGAAGTTAAATTATCAATCCTATAACTTTCCTGATATCATTATTCATGTCATTGATAATTAACCCTATTCTAAATTAGATGCCATTTTCATTTGGGAACCATCTCATAATGGTGTTCTTAACTATTTTTTTTACAATCAAAACATTAAATATTTGAAAAACAATTTAAATTGGAAATTTTTTTGATAAGCCATAGATTAAGCCCTCATGTTTTCCTCTTTTTTGGAGTATTTCACACAACATAGACCCCACTGATGTTTTCATGAATACTTGAATATTTAACTTTTCTCTAAATGTAACCTATGTAACCAACATAGAGAAGATACTAACCATATTTTTCTATCTTTTTCGATGCATTTTTCTCTTTGGAGATATATTTTTGACAATTTTTATTATAGATGGATTCTTTTTGACTCTCTCAGCCTGAAAAGAAAGCACTGTGTTGAAATGAAAACCTCTCTAAATATCACAATGTTTTTCTTAGCAGCTAATTCGTAGCTTCTCCATGTGATATAGTATTATCTAAATTCTATCATTTATATAAATTTTTCATTCAGTCTAAATGCTTGTCGGATACAGATCCTAATTTCTATTCTAGAAGCTTCTTCAATTCAAAAGTCTTTTTGTGACAACTCTGTCAATGACTTTGAGATTCTTCGACATCTTCAGATTGATGATGTCTATCATTATCCTAGGAATACATTTGAAGTGTTCCAGAAATTCCTACTCCTAGGATGGATTAAAGTGAATGTGGATGGTGCATCTTAGGGCAATCAATTTCCCTAAGGTTGTGGTGCTATCTTTAGGGACCATCTTGGGAAATTCCTTGGAGGTTTCTATGGCAGCTATGGAATCAACTCTTCCTTGGAAGTAGAAAGGATGAGTGTGATCCATGTTGTTTCCTTTACTAAGAAACCGGGATGGAACAATATTTGTATTGATTGTGATTTGACCATGATTTTCCAGGCTATGTGGAATGGAGTGGTTCATATTTCATGGATTCTTACAACCCATTGGATAAATTATCTTCATTTTATCTTGGAGTTCAGCTACATTGTCACTCGTACCTTCCATGAACCCAACAATGTGGCAGACAATATTGTTAATAAGGGAGTTAACTATGACATAACCTGGCTGGTTGACCTTCCTGATGATCTTATCTCAATATATGATAATTATTGTAAAAATATTTTGTCCTCTAGAATTTGTTAATCCCTAGTTTTTTTAATAATATTTCTTATCTTGGTCATTTACCAAGGCCTCACCTCTAAAAAATTACTTTTATGAGAATCGAAAAAATAATAAAGGTCTTATAAAATTATTTAATTATTATAATACAACAAAATATTAATTCATGAATATATTTTATGAAAATAAAATTTCTTTTAAATCATTTTATTAATTAAAATATTGTAAAAAAACGTTTATATTTCACAAAAATACGAACACTTAGTTTATCATTTTTTTATAATTTATTTGCTTATACCATGATATCTCATATTTTAATTTATATGATACATAAAAATTATTCATACATTCATAGGTGAGGTTAATATTATATTAGTGTAGATTTATTAATTTCTATAAATATCACTTATCTCATTATACCTTTATAATGAATTTAACAATTTAATTCCTGAATGAAAACAACATATTCTATAAGTACCCAAGTTGTTACATAAGTATACATTGTGGATTTAAAATTTTTTGTTGAGAAGGCAATGCAAATTTCTTTTGATAACCCATGTTCAATTTACCTTTATAATAATACTATACAACACACAAAATTAAAAGATATTGACATTTTATTTCATTTCATTAATGATAAAATGGAAAATAGTGATGGGAAAATTTATTATATTTGTAGAAAATATCATATTGAAAATATTTTCACTAAAGTAATGTTAAGATATAAGTCAAAATATTTGATAAAAACTCCATGTTCTTCATTCTCCTCTCACTTAAATATCTGTGAAATACCCCCCAAAACGCATTATATTGTGTTTTTAGAGGGGATAGAAAATATTTAACTCATAGACAGAAGTGATACTATCTTTTTCAAATGGGAATTTTTTTTAAAGGGGAATGTAAAATTTACTCATATGTTTTAATACGAATCTACGAATAATACTTAATAGGTAAATTTATGAAATTTAGATATCTGAATATTATTTGTAGGGGAAATCATTTATGTTAGTCGGCCATAATTTCTTATCACTATAAGATGAAAATATATCAATAAAATTACTTTATCTCATATTTTTTTCAATATACATCTGTATATATAAATGATATGATTTAATGATTCAATTTTGATTTTATATTTTAAAAAATAATTGAGTTGAGTTTAGATAGTTTTATAGAGTTTCCACCAAATTCAAAAGGGGGGATTGATGTGACCTACTTAATTATTGAAGGAGGTAGTATTTGTTGAAAAACGTATTTGAGAATCATTAGAGGATATTGATATATTTTGGAATATGTGTTAAATTTTTTTGAGATGACTTAAAATTACCTAAAGATATTTTAAGTACTCCTATGGTTATATGATGAAATATGGATTTTTTTGTGTCAGATTTAATAATTCTTTAATTTTTTAATCATGAGAAATGTATGAGTCATTATTTATATGCATATCAGTCATTTCCAGATGATATTTTGAGTTTTTGATAGAGTAAGATCTATGTATGTATCATTTTAGCTATTTGTGAGTATCATTTCAATCTTCTTACGTGTCATTTGGACTATGTATGTATCAATTTTATCTGTTATTGTATTATCCTATTTATGTAAGTTTGATCTCTATAATTTAGTTTAAGTAAATTGAATCCACATACAAGTAAACGGGAGATAATTAAAAATTATTTTCAGCTATTAATGAGTCTCAAGATGTAATGTATGTGTAAATATAATCTATAAATGAGTAGTTAAACTCCTTTTATGAATTAACACGACATAGGTATGTTTCATCAAAATATCTATATTATTCATTTACTTAATGGAATTTTATAATTTCTAGAGATTAAAAATATATGTTTATTGATTTATATATACTAAAAGAACTAAAACCATTTGATGTTATAACTGATAGTTAATGATGATAACACACTTTTTATGTGTGATTCAATCTTATTCAAGTGAGAAATCATGGAAGGTGATCACTACTCAAAGCATTTTAAGGTTCAATTTCATTTTATTTGAAAAATTTAAGTGGTGATTGAATATATTAAAGGAAAATCTCTAAAATATAAATTGAGAATGTTTGTGTGATGATACCTTATTGATATAAAGTTAAAATAACCAATTTCATTTGGATTTGTTAAGATACTATATTAAATTTAAAATATTTGAATTTTCATTTATTTAATGTTTGTTTCTATAAAGTTATAAATTACTTTTCTATTTTAATGAATCTAATTATTCCATAAGAAATTAATGGTAAGTTAAATTCAAGGCTTAACTAGTAAAGAGAAGAGGAAAATCAGATTGGTATATTTTTAATTCATAAATAAATATTTTTGAATTATATTTACATTCATCATAGCTAGATATTTTCTCAAATGATTTTTATTTAGAAACTAAATCGAGAATAAATAAAAATGTGGGTTGTCATAGAAATTCCTTGAAGTTAAGTTTTTAATATAGAAAAAAATGTTTTTTATGGCCATGAATGTACATGAAAATAAATTCAGTAAATGACCTAATGAATTTTTTTGAAATCCTTTTTGGGAATGCACAAGAATGGTGTGGTGGAAATGAATTCTGGAATAAAATAAATTCTATAATTGTTGAGTTTACTATAATTTAGAGAACATTTGGAAGTGGGAATAAGTATAATGAAAATTTTTGAGTATAACATTATTGTGAGAAATAAATCTAAAATCCAAATATTTACAAGAACAAAAAACCAAATGGAATCATAATTTTTAGTCAATTGAGTTTAAAAATAAATTTGGCAAGTATACCAATATCAAATTCCATATGTTTCGAGCTAGTTTGACAACTGATAATATTATTTGAAGTTTTATATGATGTTGAATAAATATAATAGGGGGGAATAATATTCTTTATATCCAAGAGGATTGAGAGGAATATCTATAGTTTCCACATAAACCATATCCTAAAGAGATATTTCTCATCTTGTTCATTTATACTATAACCAATGGGATTTTGTTTAAATATAGGTGGGATACAAGTAAAATATAGCTATAAAATGATACCCAGCTACCCAATTATATTTAATAATAACAAACTTGAGGAAAATCTATAGAATATGATAATAACTCAATGTAACAAGAAGTGTGAACCCATACTCTTTTCAAGCCATGTAAGAATTCTTTTCATTCTTGTTATTTTATTTCTACACCCATATGAGTAAGGGTATGTTAAATATTTTAGAGGATAAAAATATAAAACATTCTAGAGGTTTATTTCATGTGAATGAAATTTTAAAATAATTCAACATTGATTCAACCACTCTTCACTTTGGTTCTCCCATTCCTCAGTCATCTCAGACTATATAGGGAAAAATAGTGGCTAGAGAGATTCCACACCATCATTTTTTTAAACCAAATGAGCTCCCATGTAAGGTTAGTGTTTTCATTGTGGAAAACATGGACACTATTTGATGACTTCTCTTAAATAAATAAATAGGTTTAAAAAACTAGTTGTAGAATCCACATTAGGAATTATTGTTATAAAAATCAATCATTCTATTCAAAAGGTTATGGAATACTGACTGTACATTACATAACTATTTTTAATATATAAAGGTGTTCAAAATTGTAGAAGGGTTAATAAATAGATCTTGAAGTATGAATTCTTATGATAATTAAAAGGGGTTATATATCAAGGAGGTGGATTCATTAGACTAATTCATATTTTAAATGGGTATGAATAAAAGATATGTATTTTCATCTTGTGTTTCTCTTATGTGACATGGGAAATTATCTATAAACTATTGTTTCCATGAATAATATAATATTATTACTTTAATACATATGGTTTATGATTCATCTATTTATTTAATATGTTTTAAAAATGATAAGGATAAAAGGATTTTAATATAGGATAAAATATTTAATCTAATATATTTTTCAAAACATAAGGGAATGCTTTTCCACCACCCTACAGTGAAATATTTTTAAGAATGCATATTCTTTTCAAAAAACGTATGCAAAAATGTAATATAATATTTAATATTTTGGTGTTAATAATTATTTTTTTAAATATTCCCATTAAATTAAATAAGTGTTTTTTCCTTACAGAAGTTTTTTTTGTCTTAGAAATATACTTCTGATAAAATATTGTTTCGTTGTGGTGAGTGAGAGTATGATTAGACTTATAAAATTTAAAAATAAAATAAATAAATGATTATTCTAGTCCATTTAAAATTGAATTTCACCTGATATATTAAAAAAATTTAGGATATGTTGGTAGAAAATGATCTTAATATAAAGTGTTACATTGCAATTTTTTTACCAAAATGATCTCGATAAAAAGATTCAATAGAAATGTTTCATGATAAAGATGATGATATTAAAAAGTGTTTTATGTAGAAAAAATTTAGTAAAATCAAAACATATGATACAGTGAATTGAATATGTTTGAATACAATGCTTAAATAGTTGAACTTGAGTGTGAGAAATTCTTATTTCCCCATTATCTAAATTTTTTATAGATGTTAACCCATTAAAGGAGTGCAGTGAGTGTATTTTATTATATGGACACATAAATATGCTACAAGAATTATATAGTGATGTAATGAGTTTAAAAACCCCCAAAAAAAGTTGTCAAAGATGAATAATATCTAGAAATATATAATATGAGATATAATATGATGCATTATTATGTATGGTTTTATTTTTATTCTCAAAACAAATTTAGAATATAAAATGTATAATCTTGTACAAAAATTAGTCTCTAATCTATCAATATTTTACGGTGGATGCATATATTTCATTAATTGAAATAGAAATTTACCATTTAAAATATAAAATGGAGTTATCCCTAATAAATATTCATCATTGAGTTTTATATTTTTTGATGAAATGTTATGATTATTATAGTTTTAATTTTTAATATAAATACAATATTATATCATATGATATAAAAATAGATTTGTGTATTGGATTTAAGGGTTTTCATGTCTCAATTAATGATTAATTAATGTATAAAATATTATTAGAAACCATAAATCCTATGATCACTATTCAATTGTTAAAAAACTTAATAATTTGGAAATAAATAATATCTATCTTACAAAATGTTTTTTGTTATTTTTTGTTTCCACTGATCAATGATTGATGTTAATTGAATTAATCAACATTAAAACTCTTCCTTTTATGGTGTATTCAAAGGATATATTGAATCACCCAAATAGTTTGGGAAGGGCCTTTATAACCACCATGATATTATAGCATCTCAAGTAGTTAAGGAGGATGGAAAATGAGTGAATTTAGAGGGGTTTAATATCATCCAAATACATTCTTTAAGAGTGATAAAATTAAGTCTCGTGTCCTATACTCCTTTATATATCCCTTAGTACATTTAGGAGTTATCACAAAATTTACTTATACATTTCGATACACATGAGAAAATCTTTTACCATTAATGCATTCAACCTATCAATACATTCTCATATGAGTTACATTTAATCAATGAAAACAAATACGTTAGGGAGATTTGAACATTAACTTCATAACACTGCCAAATGAATTATATCATACATTTCATAAGAATATGAATCACATTTGTTGTACAATATAACATTCCTATGTAGCCTTTATATGATATAAATATATGATATAAATATATTATATAATATGATATACCGAAAGGTATAAAATAATATTCATTTCATATGTACGGCACACTCAACAACAAACTATTTTTTCTATTCGATATTATATGGATTTAGGGTATATTGTCTTCCCTCTTCCACTTAAAATAAATCCAAATAATATTTTATACCATTAAATATTATATCATAAGATATATAATAACATTGGAAACCATATTCAAAAATAAATTTGGATATATTCCAAATCATTTTTGGAAATCATTCAAAAACTTCCCCACGTACCACATCATATAAAATACCTTGTGAAAAATGATACCAAGACTATTTCTGATAAACATTGAAAAACTGTTAGATTATCTCTCTTATTTTTATAAAACTCAATCACCATTTGGTAAACCAAAACTTTTTACCCCATGGTACTTTGTATCATTTAAAATAAACACTAATTCCCAAATTCATAAATGTAAGCAATTAGTGTCCTCTAGAAAAAAACCTACGCTATTTAATATACAAAGTTATCTAGTGTGATCTCAATCAAATTAATGTATCTCCATTACCATGTCCACCAACAACATAATATAAAAGTATACATAATCATATAATCCCTTTTTCTAAGACATCTAATTACCATGGGACATGGAGCATGTTTTTCTTATATAGTCTTCTCATTCATTCTCAACTATTTGAGTATATATTGACCATATAGATGAAAAAATCAGATTCCATTCACCTTAGAAGATGAGAACATCTCATATGCCCCGCCTGAGTAGATACCACATCATATGAACTATCTAAGTATGACTATACATTTCCTCAATTTAACTGAATTTAGTGCTCTAATTTTATACTAATCAAATGAGAGGAAAAATCATTTCTTGGTAATGCTCAGATCAATGAAATGAATAGTAATACACCCAATCACTCTGTTATTAGCTATGTATCAAGGATTTTATAAGATGGATTTCAATGTATTAAGGTTCACATTATATTAATCCTTCCAACATCAGGTATTGGTATTAAAAATGAAACATGCACCCCTCATAAACCAAAGATATAGTGTATCACACTCAATGTGTTATATACATGGAAGGTATTCAAGTGTTCAAAACCTATTTTGTACCTCATGAGTATATTCTATATCTTGATAAAATAACCCTACTAATTCTAGCCATAAAATATTATCATTACCTATAACAATCCATGATGAACATCGGTAACAGATAACTCAATGTCATACTTTGAGAGATCAATCATCATTTCATTTCATGATACATATATAGCCAATGTAAAATAATGATGAAGTGGAGATAGCCTTTTATATAACATGATATATTTATAGTCTTAAAATATATATGAATATTTTAACAAGAGAATCCCTAAGATTTGTTTTTTCATATCACGTATGATAGAATTCCATACCAAAATTAATTTTTCAACACATTTAGGTTTTTGTTAAACACATTACATATATATGTAATTTTTTCCACATCTATATGTGAACACATAATATAATCCTCCCACAAAACCTATTTAGTGTTGAATATATATACATAATTCTAGTATCTATAATTTCAATACTTAAGAATCATATTCCGATTGTTTAACACATTGAACAAGTATTCAAACTTTATTACCTCATAACATAATTTTTTATGATTTTAATTATTTATGTTGTCTATATAGAACCATTTTTATGTTCATCATCATCATCCACATACTTATAACATATTCCATCAACATTTCCCCTTGAAAGTAGAATTAACCTTAATTATTGACCACTATAATCCTTTATTTATCCAAATTCAAACATACTACCACTATTCTCTTAGAAATTATATTATTTCAGAATATAGGATAAAAAATACAAACCAATTTATATTTTTCATGATAAAACTTATTTACTTAAGTGGGAATACATAACAATTAAATTATTTCATCCATATCATATGTGCTATTCTATTAATTTGGAATATTTTCCTTGAAAATAAGTCTTCTGGGATAAACATGTCATCCTATGTAAGATTCATCTTTCCATTATTATCATTTAAAAAACTGTTATTGTACTAGATGAAATATATAAAATTTAAATTAAAACATAAATCTTGTTTATTAAATGAAAATTGTGTATAGTAATCTCTAAAAAATGAACATAATGAGATCCAAAAAAACATATATTCCTTTTCAAATTCATCATAGACATAAAGTATTTATTATATTCAATTATTTAGTGCATAAAATAGTTTCTCCTTTAAATTGAAGGCATAATTAATGCTTCATTAATAAACTCAACAACATTTAACTTCTTTATATTCGTAACACTTTGTAAAACATAATGTTTGTATCATAAACCTTATAAGAAATATAGGAATTAAATTTTGTAACAACAGAACTGATGTAGATTCTAGACCATGTTTCTTTATACACTTAAGGTATTCAATGTTTTTCCTTCACAAATGAACAAAATTTCCCCAAGTAAAGAACAACCCTTAAATCCTTTTATTTAGTATATTTTGAGTTATAGACTCTCCAAAACCTATTTTCTTATGTTTTTTCCAAATCTTTTACCATTATCCATCTATACCATGATCATATAACTAACATATCCTACTCTAAAATTCAAAATATACTATATATATCAGGTAATTTATTTTAATTCATTCATATTATAGTTTATAATGAACTATCAGAACCCATTTGGATGAGACTGTAGAATGAAGTCTATGGAAAGATCAAGACTAAGAGGTGAACTCAGTATCTCAAAGTAATTGAAACACCCAATAATATTGACTACAATTGTAGAGGCTAATGTTTCTTATTTCCATATTTTACCAAAGGATATCCATTAAAACCTCACTCATCTCATGTCTTTTGTGTTCCTAATAGATAATTTTCAAATTTTCTATCATATCATATGCATACATGTTATAATATTTATTTTTAAACTTGGGTTCAATAGTTACAAGAATAAGAGTAGAAACTTAAACCAAATCATTTAGAAACTTTTCAAAGGTATCTATATCCATTTATTTAAAAACAATAATTAGTTATATATTGAGGAAGGGGTTTATCCAACACTATAATTTATCTTCTTGATTAAGAAATCTTATTAATTTTTGTTACCCATCACGAAAATTACTACCACTATGTTTTTCATTCTACAATATATATTTCACATTAAAGCTCAAATATAATGATACCACCACTACATAAAATATAATATCTTATTATATGAGTATCATGTTTTACATTAATTTAACAAATAATTTTATCAAAGGGGATCCTATAAAAATCTTGACCCCTTTTAAACTCATCATATCCATTAGTATGACAAGATCCAAATTTCACTATAAAATGAGTCCTCTTTGGTGATTTTTACCACTTATTTATTTAGGCATAGAATCATCCCAATCATATAATATATGAGTCATGAACAGTTGAGAGAATAATTCATTACCCAATCCATAATTTGGATAAACTCAACTCTATTCCTTAGGAAACCTATCCCTATTGGTGTCTCTTGGCTATGTGTAACCAAAATAAAATTCTAATAATTGGTATGTAGACCTATTAGGGTGACCCATTACATTATTTTCCAATACAAGATAATTTTGGGGCACCAATATATGATAGGAGCAACCTGCTTGGATGATCGAGGTCTTTAAAAGTTGCAATTTAGAAGGAATTTGGAAGTTAGTATTTTATAAGAGATTTAATATCACTATATTATCTGATGTCATTCCCTTTTATTAATGTATTATTTTAATTATTTAGTTTGTAATATCATTCCTTCTACTAAATTGTTATATTCAAACCATATTTATGTGTATCTCTTTACACAACTCATAGATTATGCTTTTAACCCAAAATAAGATCTAACTATATTTATAAACATATAAATGAATCTTATGGATAATGTACATCCAAATATTCCTTGTATAGGTTTAAAATTATATGAAATCAACAATACAATCAATAGTAGGAATCAATCTATATATATTCAACTCCTACATTTCTAGACAAGGCAAAACCCTCTAGGAAAGTTAGTAGTCTGACCAAAAGTCCCTATATATGGGGATACTTTACTTAAGATAGATTTCAATACCATTATAATTACTACACGTAATATGTATAAACTATAAATAACTTATTAATTTTATCTCATAGCCTAATACAAGAGAAATTAAATGTAGAATAAAGCTAAATAAATTATTATACCCATCAGGAATCTACCTATATATGTTTATAGTGATTCATAGAATTAATTTAAATCATTAAACTAAATAAAAAACAAAATCATAATATAATAATTATATTTATTCAAAAAAATTATAAATTAAATAAAAAATATAAAACTCATAAATTAAGGCACAAGATAAAAATTTATAATCTATTCATAAATTGTGATAATATAAAAATTTTATAATTTATTAATGAATTTAGGAAAATATATAATTGAAATAAATATACACAATTTACATTTATTCCCAATGTGAGCTCTTTCATATTATTCATTATATGAAATTATATTTTAATATATAATATTTTATGAAATATAAACATTTTGAACTCGAAAATCAATGTGTAAACAATTTACACCATGTAAATATCATATATTTAATATCATTTAAACACTTTTATCAAATAAATTATAAAAACTAATTTTGATATGATTTAAATAATTTCTCAAAATAATTCCCTTTTAATTTGAATAATTTAAATATTTATGATGGATAATTCATAAATTTAGATATAAATTCATCTAAATTATTTATCAATTTCAATTTCAAAACAATTAATATATTACACATATGATTATAGAGAAATTTTTTATCAATAATTATATATAATGTTTAAAACATTATTTCAATATTAACAATTAATATTTGTTGATATTTATTTATTTAAAATTTCAAAAACAATTAATAAATTAATTATAAAACATATAAAACTTTATTATTTTTTAAAAATTTATACATTCAATAAATATCCAAAAATACATTTTTCTATAATTTTTAAAAATTTTATAAATTATAAAATTCAATTCATAATAGAAATTTTGAAAAATCCAAATGTTTTCCTTCATATGATTTTCAATGATATGTAATATATTATAAGGATTGATTGATAATACCATGATGTATGAAACTATTTCAATGCCATAAATCATATTTTAGGATTGAAAACATGACCTACGAAATGTCAGGGTTACTGTGCAACAATAATCTATGATATTTAATAATAAATACTTATGATATATGGATTGCATAATAATAACCCTGAATTTTGTGACTTTTATTAGAATAAATCACATGGAATAAGAAAATCAGGGCTTATAATTGTCCTTATGTATAATTAATACTTTATCACATTAATAATCATAGATTATAACACACATCATTATTTCTCAAGAGAAACAATGTGTTAATTTTCTGTATTTAATTTGGTTCTATCGCTCCATATGATATCACAGGCCATACATTGTGATTCATGAAAAATTGAAAGATTGATCTGAGTCACTACATAGAATATATTTTGTTATTTGGTGAAAACTTATCACAACTTACAACAAAAATGTTGTAAAACCAAACCAAAACAAATTCTGAATATTATTTCACTATAGAGAATAAGATACCCATACGATTCAATATTTAATCATTTTAAATTATGATTTCATGAGTCAAATTACAAGTAATATTTTTGATTTCACCAAAGGGTTTCTAATTATTTATTAATGATTAATCAATGCTATGAAAATGATTTGAAACTATAATTCCCATGATCCCTAAGACATTAAAATAAAAACTGAGTAAAATGGAAATGATGAACATATACCTTTTATGAAATTTTAGAACTTTTTGTTTCTTTTGATTTTTTATTGATGAGGATTACATGGAACAACCTTTAGACTCTTCCCAAAACGGTGTATCCAAAGGATATACTAAATCACCCAAACAGTTTAAGAAGAACCTCTTTATCTTCAATAATATGCTGGAACTAGAGTAGCTATGGAGGATAGATTAATGGAGCTTTAATAGACAGTGAGTATTAGATAGATACTTACTCATGGAGTGCGTACAATAAGACTCTTATCCATGACACCATTATTTGAATGTTTACTTTATAAAATTCCTCTAAATTATGTGAAAATTAATAGTTCCATATGGATCATAACATACGATTCATGGAACTATTATTCACCTATGTGGTATTATATGACTTTCCCAAGTATCCATTATACGATACCCATATATAATATAATATGATATACCCAAATAAAAAAATAATCCTTTTTCATTTTTTTTTTATAATCTATGACATTCCATATCATACCATATGTTATCATATGGATTTAAAGCATATTCCCTTCATGGAAAACCCATTATGTATACTATATGTAGTATCATACACTTTGTCATTGGTATACCACTGATGAATCTTTCATATTGAATACCTATACCTGTGGTTGACAAGATATCCATAATTAGAGCCTTCATACTTTGATATATTTATTATTATATCTTTGGGGTTATTCTAATCAAGGGATGGTTGGGTAATCTTTTAAGTATGTTACTAGTTATGGTTTAACCAATGTAGGATTTATCCATTCATATGATGAGTATGAAATCTGGGACCTTGATTGAGATAGATTGTGAAAGTGTATAACCAAACCTAGACAAGGAAAACTTATTTTATTATCTATTTGGGTGGGGTGAATCTCATTTGGTTATTCATGTTAATGGATAACATATGATTTGTTCATTGATCTATCCAGTCTATGAACATATGAGTTAGATATATGATATTAACATACTCAGTGTATCTTGACCACTTGATACCATGTAAAAATTTATTATTTGATCATAAAAACATGTAAAAAATAATTTTTTAGATAAATGTGTTAAGATACATTTGTTTGATAGAGATTATGTTAAATCAGTAGCATTTTCACTTTCCTAGAGGTCTCTCTACTATGAATTATGGATTAAGGAATTCATAATTATTATCAATGATATAAATTTCTATGGGGTCATAATTTTTTCATGGGAAAATCAGTATTAATTTTTCATATAATGTGTAGTTATGAAACATTAAGTTATAAAAAAATTGTTTTTGAGGATTTCCAAAAAATATAAGGTTTTATCAGATTTTAATACATATGACATAACATGTGTGATGATGAATGATAGCTTTTACAAATAGAGCATCGAAATATATCTAGATGGTGTTTCATATATTATTTCACATGTTGTTACATATTATGTAATATAAGGTATAATATGAACTAATTTGATAAATATTTAGTAAAATTGGTTGATTGTAAGAAATATACACCAACGATCAGAGTACAAAGTGGTGGTTTAAACCATGTTTTAGGTTGTACTGGGGTAATCCACGATCTAGTAAAGGTCACTATAACAGGGTTTAGAGATTGGAAATGCATGTGTTATGAGATAATAATTTAATTGTTTTTTCTATTCCACCTAAGTTATCATTTTTTAATGTATTATCATTCATTGATGATGTGAGTAATTAGAACATCCATTTTAATTTCAAAATCATTAAATAATAATCATGTGAATTATACCATGATCTAAAAGGAGTTGTAATTTTTAAAATATTTATGAAACATATCAGTAAATAAATATATTATTGAGTTCCGTGGAGTTTCATCATATGGTTATGAAAAAAAGTTCAATTTTATTTTATGTTGTATCATTGGAACTCTATATTCATGTTATAAAAACTCTTTAAACTAAATAAAACTTAATGTTTTATCTTTAAAACGTTAAATAAAGACTCTTGCACATCATGGATTAAATAAAACGATTCACAAGAACAATTAGATTCACCCAACTATTGAATATACTATGGTGAATGAGTATATTTCATTTTTATCAGTGATCCCTATATAGATCATGTAGAGATTCTTGGAAAAATCATATCATTAAAGAAAACTTATAAATTATTCTTTATTTTATTTAGTAAAAATGTATATATGGATCCCATGTAAAATTTAGTTTTAATTTATTAATTCCTCTATAATTATGAAATTATTATCCCCTCCAAAATGCTATAGAGTAAAATATGTATCTCTATATAGGATATATTCACATCAATCTTAACATTTTGTCATAACCTAGGTTTTTTCACGATGTTTATTAAGTAAAGAAAATAATGAGTATTAACTCCAATGTGTAAATTAAAATTCCAATCTTCATGATATATACAACACTCAAGAATGAATGATAAATTGGAAATTACTTTTTATAACAACATACATTTTTTATTATTTTATCACTTTTTTAAAAAACTAACAAAACCATATACATGAGTGTTAGCCTCACCATATCCTAAAACATAACGACCTTATTGAACTTATATTTTACATCCATAATTGGTTTTATTAAAAAAATTAACATCTCTATGTGAAACATTTTATATCACTATGTGAAATATACTACATGAAGTTGTATCCATATAATAAATAAACTATCCCATTAAAACCTTCATGTGTGATCACATATTTATAAAAATTATATTTCTATAATGGTGCGATTGGAATTCTCTATTATTAAATTCAATATTTTAAGCATTACAACAAAATAAATTTATTTCAAAACATACAATATTATAATTTATTAAAATACTTTTATTAAAATGGATAATATTTTGAACCCCAAATAAAAATAAAAACTTTATTTGAGATCGTTGGTAATATGTAACAATACAACTCTTACTGTAATGTCATGACTTTTCTCAAAAGAAAAGAACATTGGTTTTTGGTTTAAATTCTATTTTTAGACCTAGTAATGATGACTAATGGATTCATGGAGATCATGGGGGTGTTTGGGGCCTGTTTAGAGCCCACAATGAAATATTTGAAGAATAAGACAAGGCCTCATAGTTTGGAGAAACTATACTGCCTAGCCCACACAATTTCAGTAACCGAGCATCTTGAGATAGTGTAGAGTAGCGATCCACATAGTTTCTTTGAAACCATACTCATAGGGATTCACTTCCATGAAACATTGATCAAATAATTTTAAAAGGAATTTTTATAGTCTATGGATGGTTAACCAACCCATACACCTAGCTCATGCTAGGGTCCTCTAGAAACATTGGCCTGAAGCATGGTTGACACACAGTTTTGAAAAACGTGTAGCCAAACCACATGCCCCTACTTATGTGGGTGTTTTTATAGTTTCCATTGATTTTTTTGAACCCCTAAAAACCATTCATTATTCATTATTCTTCAACAGTAGTAACCTATGAGCCTTTCTCCTCCTCTCTATAGGGTTTTTCTATATCCCTCATCTGGAAACCAAATCCTTTGTTATCAGATGCATCATAAATATTTAGGTATGTTATACACTCATATTTTATCAATTCTTCATTACTTTCCACATATGTTACACTATGTTAGTTTGACATACTTTCCCCCAATTTTCAAGGAATTTTAGGATTTCTTCAACAACTGTCATTCTAGATCAATACAAAGTGTTATGTTGGATATGGAGAGAATTATAAACCTATGGTTGGTATTATAGATTCTTTAACAAACTCTTTATGTGTTATATAACATTATTCATTATGCGGCATGACAGACCCTTCCAGCGATGCCTATAACTAGTTAAATAAGTTTAATTGGATGATTTTTCATGTTTAGTTTTGAATCAACACTTACATAATCGATTTAGTCTAAGCCACACCTTTACACGTGTTTTTCCTTAATGGGATAATTAACTTCCTTCTTATCTTGATAAATTACCATTGAGGCTTCCCTAATCTTAATAATAAATGATTATGACCTTAAATAATGGATGGGATAAGTGGTTAGGAATTCATGCCTCATGCCTTATACGCTATTCTCTAACACACCTTGTAACATATTTGATGATTTGATATAAATGAAATGTATATATTGGTTTTAAATTTTAATTATGATTTCTATGATAAATTGTGTGGTTTTTTAACCAAATCACATCTTCATATTTTTCTAAGGTGATATAAGTCATTCTGACTTAAGGAACCCTTGTATGGGCTCTTCGTGCCTCGTAGTTAGAGTATGTTAATAAGTTGTAAATATACCATAGAGACAGTAGCTATGTATGAGATGAGCACTATATGAGTTTTTCACTTAACCTCCAGAAGAGTGACCCTGGTTTTCAAGGTTAGACCACATGGATGGGTACAATAGGGTAATGGTTATACTATGCCTTGAGAGTGAACCATGCCCCTTCGTTTGATACAAGGTATAGACATAATGTTAAGTTCATGTTTTTTCCAAAACATTCCAACAGTGTTACTTGGGACTTCTTTCATGGGTTTCCTTTGATGTAATCCAATGACATTGGAATATATAGATCCACTAGAGAGATACATAGGCCCCCACCCTGATCTCCTTGGATGCACTCAGGGTGCATCTACTTAATTTCAATGAATTGCATTAATTATGTAATGACACATTGAAATTAGAAATTTAGGGATCTATCTCCCATGTATAATCAAAATATTGGGGACATTCATTCTCTTTATATATTATACTACTCACTTTACTTGTGTAGGACTTCTTGGAATAAGCACACCTGACATAGGACGAATTTGGTAACGTTGGAGGGGTTTCCCATTTGGAAATCAATCTAATGTATTTATTTATTTAATTATATCATGAATTTATTACTAATGAAACACTATTCATTTTATATTGCATGATCTATATTTATCTAAATACCATTGGTGGTGGCCTACTGAGTATATGTAACACCTTGATTGGGGTTCCTTTGGTACCCACGAAAAAATCTTGGAAACAGTTATAGAAAAAGGGAAGCAAATAGATTTTGATACCTAATTAGCAGCCCTAGGATGTAGTACGAGAACATAGTATTGATCATATGACCGTGATGTTAGTAGTAGATGTTTTGGACTTTTTGTATTTTTATTGTAGAATGTGGTATATAGTTTCTCCCATGTATCCCATTTCCATTATTTTTAGCTACTTGAGTGTCATTATCATCATTTTGTATCTACTTGTTATTCAACATCTTCTTGTCGATTTTTATTGCTTGGATATTTTTTAACTTTCTTAAATTTTCACTATGGTAGGTTACTATGCAAGTAATATAGTGTCTTTTTCTATTTTTTTTAATTATATATGGTATTTTCATACACTCTAATATATGAGGGAATAATTTCCCCACTGACACACACTAGTCCTTCACTCATAGTCGACATCCTCTGGTGTTTGGGGAGGCACACATGAGTTCTTATGGCCCGCCATCTTTGGGCACTGTAAAGTGGGATCCAGGGCGGGATGCTACAAAGTGGTAGAAGATTTATTTTTCCATTGTATTACTACTTTTTTATTACATAGGGACTCAAAATATTATAAATTGGTAACAATCCTATGCTTGAGAGTATAAAACCCATGTATAGTGGAAACCCAAATTTCCTATGATGGGTTGTTACTATGTTGGTTGAACTGTCAATGTCAATCAGATTTCATCATTGGGTGAAGCAATTTTTTTGCACTATTAGTATTATTTATGTTGTTATATTGGATTGTTTTACCTTGGCCGTTAATATGTGGGAATATAATTCATGCATCATTCTAAGATCCATAGGATTTAAATTTCATACATTATGCAATGACATATCTATATTTCACCATTCATTATCTATGTTTTATGTGATTGTATGGTGCCTTTTATTTTATTCCTTATAGCATGATAGTATTTTATGAAGGGGAATTATTTGTTCTACTAAGATGAAAACATACAACTAAAAGGTGTTTTCTCAAATATATTTATGTTAACCCAGTAATAAGTCATTTATGCCACATGAGTTGGTTTGATTGATGAATGAAAATAGAAATTTAAGAGGTGATTACTTCTATAAATTGGAAATGGTAGTTCATTAAATAAAATCATTATTTATAACCTATTACTCCCTGATATCGGATGTATAAGACACATTACAATTAATTGACAATCCAATCAATGTTTATAAATAGTATGAACCATTATAAATTTTGGAAGGGACACACATTTAACTTCACTTGTATACCATACATAAATTAATGAGAACAAACCTAAATAAAATCACATTTTATCTAAAAAGGTTACTACTAGATGAAGATGCCAAATTCATGGTAGTGGGTGTTTTCCTACAAAATTTTCATTTGACACTCCTTATATTATAACCTATTCTGTGGAGAATGAGACCTTGACCCTATCATCACCATACTAGTTGGAAATATGCTATTTATATAGTGATCCTTTATGTGTCTTTTCCCAATCTCCTAGACTTGGATCTAGGAGCAGGTTGGGGGTTGTGACATTCTTATATAAAGGCCTTGTGATTTTTCCTTCTTTTATTAGTTTCCCTACCTATTATGATTCTATTATATTCATTCACTTTTTGATTGAATAGTTATGAAACTACAACATCCTCACGTAGAACACCCAAAAGGCAGTGAAGACCATACTCTTGAGGTGGTGGGTCTTGATCCACCCATGATGTCTTCTATAGTGTAACATGAGGAACCTTCTATAGATATTAAATTGGGTGTCAATACTCATTTATGTGATAGATTTATCCATTTCATGCTGTCCATATAGGGTGCTTCCCAACCTAACCATACTATAAAAGACTTGAATTGGGAGTTCTAGTAGCAACATCCTCCCTCCTTCTTGGGGGATAGAGGACCTCAGGCTACTAAGTCATGGTTAGAGGCCATGCTTTCTATATTCAAGAATATCTATATACCTCTAGAGTTGAGGTTCAATATCACCACCTATATACTACATGACTGAGCCTTGTGTTGGGGGGATGTCCTCATTTCTGATGGTTGACATCAGGGTATGGTCTGGGAATAATTCCAGATATCCTTATTTGAATTCCCATTTCCCTAGATGTTACAAGTAGACCATTCCCAAGAGTTCATGAACCTTTAGAATAGTGACATTTCAGTGTTGGATACTATACTCATTTCATATAATTACATTTGTTCAAATCGACCATGACTGGTGAGATTCTGACAACGGTGATGTGATTTTAGGATGGGATTGCATATGCCATTTCATCAAAGGTGAATTTCTTCCATCTAACCACCATATTTTAAATAGTGAACCATGCCCTCATCAGTGATTGGATTTTGAGGGAATGTAACAATGTGAAAAAGGGTGGTTCAACTTCCAGGAAGAGTAGTGGTTTATCTAGTGGATGGAAGCGGAATTTTGAGGGTACATGTGTGGGTGGTATGGGCTAAGTCATACAACCCAAAACATATGTGGTGTGTCACCTATGTGGGATTCCTTGTCATAATATGCCTTAGTGTATGTGGAACCGAATCGAGTGTCGATCATGAAAATGCATGGATAACCTAAATGTTTCTTCCAATCATTTCTTCTAGTGCTCAGAGAACATGGATCCTTGACGACACCTCTTTTAGGTACATGATGAGTGACTCCACATTTGAATGGGATTTGATCTTCTACCGGCTAATCAAGCTATGGGGGGTGGTCATGGGGGAGGTATTGAGGCTTCAAATGTTCTTCTCCATTAGAGTGGATTTGAACTGGTTACTCAGGTGCATATCAAGGCCATGATTCAAGCCATATCACTGTAGTATAGGTTTATCCATAAGATAATTGTTAAGGGATATCTATGGTTAGAGGTACAATTATTATACCCTGTACTTTAGTATCTTCCTTGTTTGATATTGGTGCATCACACTTTTCTATTTGTAATACTATGGAAATTATTGTCCATGAAATTGAGTAATATAGTAGAATTATGATTCAAAATACCACATAATGGGTCATATTAGAGGGTATAATGTTGTGTAAGGTGTTAAAACTAAAGAAAAGTGGGTACTATTCCCTATGTAATTTCTCCATCCTCAAGATGACTTACTTAAATGTCATTCTTTGTATGGACTGGCTAGTCCCTTTTCATGACCATGTTAATTGCTATCACTATTAGGTATCCTTAAGAACACCGGAGGAAAGCTTGTATATAATGAAGGGAAAATGGGATGACAAGGATAACTAATATGGATCTATGGTTCAGTGTCAAGGTAGGGTACAAACCCAGATGAAGAGTCTCTTTTTTAGTGATCAGGGAAGGAATCAAATGGAATTTTCTCCTAATGTGGATCATTTCAAAGACATATTCCCTTAAAAATTCTCATTAATACCTTATGAGAGAGAGAGAGAGAGGCTAATTTTACCCTAGATCTTTCTCTAGGTTTTTCATTTTTTTCCATTACTCATTATGGGATGTCACCTACAAAGCTCTATGAACTTAAGAACTGTCTTGAAGATTTAGAGGGGAAGGGTTTTATCCAACCCATCAAATCACCTTGAGGTTCACCTATACCTTCTTCCAAGAAGGTGGATCGTACCCTTATATTGTATGTATATTACTACCAATTGAACCAAATTATAGTGTAGAGATAGTACCCACTATCTCATATAGAAAACTTTTTCAACTACCTCTATATAGAAACAATGTTATCTATGATCAATTTGAGGTTGAGCTACCATTAGGTGCATGTAAAAAACAAATAACAAATAACATTATATAGAAGGTATTATGTATTCAAGTATCTGGATATTCTTTTTAGCCTTATGAATTCTTTGATAGACTTTATGGCTCTGAATAATCAAATTATTCACTCATACATTGTTTCATTTGTGGTAGTCTTCATAGATGAAATCCCAATGTATTCTCACACTAGACATGAACAATATAACCATCTTGAGATCATGATAAATACAATAAGAGGGAACCAACTATATGAAAATATCAGTAAATGACAAATTTGGATCATAAATTTTCACTTCTTTGGTCATATCATATATGAGGATGGTGTTTCTATTTACCCAGAGATGGTGAGTGTCATGGTTCTTTTGAAGCATACCATGAATGTGTTTAATATATGTAATTGTTTAGGGTTGGATGGATATTATGGGTGATTAATCTGGGATTTCTCATTCCTAGTAGTGCCACATAGGATATTGTCTAAGAAGGGTGTGAAATTCAGTTGGACTTAATATTGTGAGATTGATTTTCTACAGTTAAAGGGAATATTGACATTATTATCAATTGATTCTACTAGATCCAAATAAAGGAAAAAAAATTTACTGTAATGTTTTAGGTATCAGGATAAGAGAAGTCATGATTCAAGGGGATTGAATCATGTCATATTGGTCATTATATTTGAGGAATCATGAGTTGAATCAGACTATGCACAACCTTGAGCTAACGACCGTGGTTCATTCTATATGATGTTGGAGGGACTACATATTTGTTGAGTAATTCATTTTCTACATGGAAAGAAAAAGTATAAAATACATCCCCACATAGTGAGACCTAAATATGAGGTAGTATAGGTGGTAGAGTACCTATAGTACTTTAATAATGAGCATTCTTACACAACTAGAAATGGTAATATCGTAAATGGAATTTTGTGCCATAAGTCACATGTAAAGGCCAAAAAGGAGGCCAACATTGAGCAGAAGTTAAGAATCATTTTTCCAAGATGCACTAGGAGGTTCAGGAACAATAAAAAAAACATGTTTTAGATACACTTGAATTGATATCCTCCCATATTTCATGGGTATTAATGAGTCAGTTATCTAATTTTTAGGGCCCCACCTTAATGGAAAGTGTCTCTGGTGAGAAAACACCTCCTAGTTTGGTTGTGGATTGTAATGATACCCTATAATACCATCTGTTTGTTTGGGTGCCTTTTGATTTATGAGAAGATTTGATGTGAGAAAATTATTATTTGGTTGGGGTAGTTCAACCTAGACTTCCCAAGATGTACTGAGATGTAGACCGTTATTATCGGTGGCTGGGTATAAAGAGGTGGATAACAAGTTTCATCATGAGGTGTTCCGCCTGTTAGCAGGTGAAGGTAGACCAGTAGTGACCTTTCATACTCTTAGAACCTCTATCTATTTCGAAGTGGAAACATAATGACATCACCATGGATTTTGTGACAGGATTTTTTATATCCCCTCAAGGTAGTGATAAAGTATAGGTGATTATTAATAGGTTGACCTCGGTTGAAAATTTCCTACTGATCCAGGAAACTATCTCTATTGATATGCTTGGGAGGCTTTATGATCATGAGATTTTTCACCTTTATGGTGTTTCGTATTCTATCATATTTAATCATGAATCCCTATACACCTCACGATTCAAAAAATTGTTGTATAAGGCCCATGTTTCACAAGTTCTCTTAAGTACAACATATCCCCCGCAAAGTGATGGGAAGTCCAAGAAGATGATATGGTTCTTAATTGATATTCTTTGGGCATATATCATTGATTTTAGAGGTTCATAGAAAAATAATATACATATTTTTGAGTTTTATTATGTTTTTTTTCAGAAAATTATTTAAATGGCTCTATATGAGGGCCTTTATGGTAGGCCGTGAGGTTCACCTCTGTGTTGGTTAGCGGTTGGTGAGGTAGCACTATTAGGTCCTCATCTCTTCTAGGAGACATCATTGAAAGTACAACTGATTTAGATGTTTATGGATATAGATATTTCTAGATATAATTCTTATACTGATCATCTCCATTGACCTATCATGTTTGAGATGGGACATCAGGTCTTTCTATGTGTGTCACATAGTTTGGGTCAAAGACGAATCCAAAGTATTAGAATGTTAATTGCTTGATATTTCATGAATTTTGAGATATTAGAGAGATTCAAGATGGTAGCCTATTTTTTGAAGCTACCTCAGAGGCACCATACCCTATAATACATCTTCCACGTATCCTAGCTTTGGTCGTACCAGGACGAATCATCTCATTCATTTTACCCTGATTATATTGAGTTAGAGGTTGATGTGTCCTTCAAGAAGCATATGATAGATATCATTGATTGGAGATCGATGGATCCCCAAGGAAGGTCAGTTCCTCCGGTCCAAGTTATATGGTAAAAAATACATTTTTAAGATGTAACCCTGGAGTGGGAGGTCGATGTATATACTTAGTGACTAGAAATATTCTTTGATGATATTTTACCACCATCAGAAGGGAAACTCGAGGGTGAGTTATCTTATGGATGGGAAGTTGAAACTTATCCACACTAATAAAAGGTATGGATAATTGGTGTTTGGATTAAATTCATTTCTTCAACACCAGTAATGATTTCTAATGGAGTCATGGAGGTATCATGGGGTGTCTGGAGCTTTTTTGGAGATAAGATCTTGAAATTTAATGAAACATACTAGGCCACACGGTTTGGAGAAACATTAAATCCTAAGGCACATGAGTTCTATAACTATGAAACATGAGATATTGGGGAGAATGAATCTACATGGTTTCCATAAAACTAGGTGAATAGGTCATCATTCCTAGGAAAAAGTTCTTAGACAAGTTTTAGAGGCATTTTTCATGGGCTTTGCATGGTGAAAAAAATTTATACCTAGCCCTTGAAAGGGTCCTCCTTTGATAGTGGATTAGTGAATGGTTTGGATAAACCATGAACCCTTTCCTATAGGAGAGTTTTTATAGTTTCCTATAATGTTTTTTAAAACCATAAAAACTTTTCCTCCTTCTTTCTACTATGGCAGTAGCCACTCGATATCATTTCTCCTCCCTTCCATAGGTAGTTTTATCTCCTTAATCTAGCATATAAATTTATCACCATTGGATATCTCAAAAATCTTCAGTTAATATATAGACTCCTCTTCTTTCTACTCATCATTTCTTTCCCCATCTATTTCTCAATTTCTGTATGACCTATTTTTCCCCATTTTTCAGGAATTTGGCAATTTATTCAATAACTCTTATTCTTGCTTGATTAAAATACAGAAACTGGATGATGATAGAACTACCCACATATGGTAGGTGGTCTATCTTATTTCTAAATTTTTATATGCATTTTATAAAAAAATCCATTGTTACACATGTATGAACCTTCCAACAACATCTCGAACTTGTTAAATAAATTAAATTGGATGATTTTTCATATCTGTTTCATCTAAAGAGAGTGGATAATCAACCTTTGGTTGAACCCCTTGGTCTAAGACACACCTTTGTGTATGTTTTACATAAATTAACTAACTACCTTCCCTTTTAGCATTCAAAATATCATTTAGGGAATCCCTTGTATTAATAATTAAGTTTTTGAACTTATAGAATCGATGGGCCAATGGGTTTTACTTTCATGCTTCATGCCTTATGACCAATTCCCTAATGCACCTTGTAACATAATTAAATATTTTAAACAAAAGAAATGGATATCTTGGTTTTAAATGTGAAAAGTTATTTTTATTATAAATGGTATGTTTTTTCTTACCAAATCATACCCTCTCCTTCTATATAGGGTGATAAAAGGGGTTCTGACTTATGGAACCCTTGAACAGGCTCTTCATGACTCATAGTCAGAGTTTGATAATGAATTGTAAATACACATAGGGTGACACTAGGTATCCCCAAAATGGGGTTTCTGTGAATATTCCAATTTACCCCAGGATGGGTGACACCAATTCCCTAAGGAATACCCCATGGCTGATCTCGATGGCATGATGGTTGTACCATTCTATGAGAGAGACTCTGGACCCTATATGTTATACAATGTAAAAATGCATAGGTTAGTTAATGTTTTTTCCACACCATTATTGGAGTGCCACTTGGGATATCTTTTTTGGATCACCTTGGACATACTCCCATGAAATTTGTATATATGGAACCGCTGTAGAGAGACTTTGGTTCCCATATGGCCCGCCTTGGATTGGATCAGGGTGCATCTTCTCAAATTCAAAGAATTATCTTAATTAAGTAATGAGACATTGAAATTATAAATTCCGGGATGCGTCCTACAAAACAAATGAAAAACATTGGAAGAGATCAAGTCTTTATATATTATAATACCAATTTTTATTGTGCAATAATTCATAGTACAGACACAGCCAAATTAGGCTGATGTAGGTAAAGTTGGATGGCTGTCCCAAGTGGAACCCAGTCCAAGGTACTTTTTTATTTAATTCTATCATTTATTTATTATTAAAGGTCCACTTTTCATTTTTTATTTCATGAACAAGATTGATCTAGAAACCGTTAGTTGGGGCCTATTGAGTATTTCTCACACCCTACGAGGCCCACCTATGGAACCCAAGAAGACTTCATGAATTTAGGTATAGACAAAGGGAAGTAGATAGTTTTTGATGCTTGATTACCAGCACTAGGATGGAGTATGGGAGGAGAGAACCAGAACTATACTCACGATTCTAGTAGTATGAATTTTTTACTTGTTGATTTTTTTTCAGAATGTGGTATATTCCAGGACCCCTGTATCCCATTTCCTTCATTTTAGTAAAATACTTGAGTATCATATTCATCATTTTGTATCTATTTATTATTCATATTCCACCTGTCATTTATATTGCTTTTCTATTTCTACTGCATCATATATTTCTTCTATGATGGGTTACTGGTCTAGTCATATAGTTTATTATTCTAATATTTCATAAAAATATATATAGCACTATACTACACTTTGATCTATAAGGGCATAATCTCCCATGAACAAACCCTATGTCCTCACTACTCATCGGTAGCCTTTGGCATTCAGGCAGGTGCACTTGAGGTCTTATGGGACACCATCTTGAGAAATCGTTAAGTGATATCTGGGGTGAGACACCACATATAAGTTAAAATAATTATTTTTACTAATCATATTCTAAGAACTTATTTATGTGGTTAAAATAATTACATTAGTGAATTCCACTTCATATTAACTTTTAATCTTATAAATCAACATTTTAGTAATATTTCATTTGTTTTTCTTAATATTAAACATTTATTAGATAAATATTAACTTCCAGTAAAATCTTTAAAAAATATTCTTTTCCAAATTTATTATTTCTTTGTGACACAGTCAATTTTTTTACTAAAATAAAATCTCATTTTTTTTCTTTACGGTGTAAAAAAATAATTTAAAATCATATCTCATATGAATTATTTAAATTATATGTGATTATTACTAAGTTAAACAAAATAAAAATAATAATAAAATTGGAAACATTTTCACAATTTATAATTTATATAATATATTTTATTTCTTACACCACCTTTCCCCACCAAGGAACCACCTTATAATAATGATGAGAATTATAGTACCATCAAAATATCACCATCAATAGGTTAGGGGTGGATGACTGGGGTTGAGTGAATATTCACTCAAATATTAAAGTCATTATTCTCATTTATAATAGAATACATAATAAATATAAAAATTATAAACATGATAAATAATGGAATCCATGATACAATAATGAATAATATGTATTCTATAAAATAATTTTGATTTAAATTTTATAACTTGTGGTTGAATAACCATACATGATAATACCAAAAGATATAATGATATCACTCCAATACACCTCAACGGTATATGGAATGCATTCCCCAAACACTAACCTCAAGTCAGAACATGGTCAAATGTTTCTAGACACATTTAGAAACTCACTCATGAATATATTTTTTATAAAAAGTATATGTGAGTATATACGCTTTCTTAGTAGGTTCATTCCCAAGAACTCACAATTTTACCAAAGTGAATAGAGCATAATAATATAACTGTGTGTAGAAGATGAAATTTAAAAATCCACCATAACCAAATATTATATAAATATATATTAGTACTATATTATGCTAAATAATTTACATTCCAAATAATATAATGTGTGTGTGCATGTTCATTTTTATTGGTGTGTTTATATAAAAAATATAAAGTACTCTAAAAATAGTAGTAAGGGACATCAATAACTGACTCCCACTAATATAGCCATCACCTGTCCCAACATATAAATCCAATGTAATCCACCCACTTTACTAAAATAATATATACAATAGTAAATTTTCTATAACTATATCCATAAATAGGGTGAGGGTTGGTCCTAGTGGTTTTCTATTCAATTAGCCCACTCACCAACTTAATGTTGGGTCACACCTAGAAAAAAATCCATTAGGTGGTGGTTTCACTGTGAATGGTGCTCCCATCACTTTAAATATTATAAAGTATAATATTATTAACTACAAAATCTCATATACCATATGAATAATCAAAATTGGTTATTTGTACTCCCACTATGGAACTCTTACTTTTACTCTCTATGGTCCTCCCATGATATGAAATATGAATATTTTCTATACTCTTATAGTATATAAGTGAAAAATTAAATTTGTGATTAATTTTTCATATTAAATTGTAATATTTTAAAGTTTCAATGTTACCATATTATGTAATCTTTTAATGTTTTATGTTAGGATTGATAATAAAGACGGATTTGGAGAAGTTTAAAAGAAAATTTATCTTAAAGGAAGAAATCACAATGTACCAATATTTCATTGTAGCATTATTAATTTAATGATAAATATTTTGAATTATAGGGGAACTATTATAGTGAAATAAGGAAATATTACACCATTATTACTTTGAGTGATTGGATACTAGAAAATAAAGGAATCCATTTCAGATTAACTAAATGGAAAGAATGAGCTACTATACAAAAATTTAGAGAATAATAATACATTTGTGATTTTATTTTAATTTTATTTAAAATCATTAAACTATATAATTTTTTCCATAATGACTTAAGAATCAAAGATAGTGAAAAGGTTGTAGAATTATAGTGTGAAATTATGATGTAAAGGATGGATTGAAAAAAATCAAGTGGATAACAATATTAGATTATAGTGTAAAACATTATTTTTTAAACATAATAATTTAGATATAAAAATATATAATGATATATATATTTTATCATCAAAAATTATAAGAATGAACTATTATTTTCCATAGATACTTGAATTACAACTAAATCAAAACATTGTGTCATAATTTATATCAATTAGAAATAGTCAATAAATACCTATGGCCATTATTTAGAAACATTAATCACTAGTTTGAAGGAGGAATTATTTTGATTTTTATGGAAGTATGAAACTATTTATATTGGTTTAGTTAGGATATATCAAGACTTTCTTCCATGATTAACATAAATTAACTATTTGGTTCATTTGAATTCATGAAAGTGTAAAATTTTATGTTGAGTTTTATAATAAATGGTGATAGAATAAATGAATTAGTTTTTAATGGTAATTAATATTTTTTTCTAGTATTCATTTGTTCTATAATATCTATAGTTATTTTCATTATCCATGATTAGTATGAACTGATTAACAAATTTACCTAAAAATTGTTGTCTAATTATTTGAAATCTTTTGGGAACAATGAATGAGTTTTAGTATACTGTAGTTTAGATATTGTTTTGGTTATTTTAATATTGATTAAACTGAAGAACATGATCATAAGATAATAGAAGTTTAATAATTATAACACCAAGGTTTTTTTGGATTCCATTTTGATAATAACATAACCATACATTAAGAATAACATAATCTCAATTATCTCATGATTATAGAATTATAAAAACTCAATACACTTTAATTTAGTGGAGTTTATTTAAATTAGTTTTCTTTGAAATTATTTATATATATATTTTATGTATTAAATTTTAAATCAAGGGTTGATTTTGGGGATTACTAGTCTCTGTGGGTTTATCCTTGGGCTGGAGTTATACCATGCCTTTGTAAAATATCCTTCCTAAAAACTAAAATAAGGAAATTGTGTTATAACTCAAGTATAATGACACACACAATAATACTAGTTATCCCTTACATGAAACTGTAATTTAAAAGTTAATACTCCTAATTTTGATAAATAAGTCAAAACTAAACTAATTTGAATGAACTCTATTAGAGGAAAATGTATAGATTTTATATATATCTAGAGTCAAAAGATAAATGATAATCCAATATTAATAATTTCTGATATTATTATTATCAAAATGGAATCTTAACAAAAACCTTTGACATGGTAGTGTTATATAATTATTAATGTAATTTTATATTATGATAAATTACTTTGATTTATTTAATAATTATGTTATTAAAAACCAGATTTAAACATAATGTAAATAAAATCATTCAATTTTGAAGAATAAATTAAAGTAACTAGTTCATGAATTAATTGTAAATACCTTAATCAATACATAATGAACTTGAATAATGAAATTATAATATATAATATAATAAATGAATGTAATAACCCAATGAAAATAACTAATAAAAAAATAATTCAACCATTCAATCACCCTTTATTGTAAAATGAAACACTAAATATTTAACCCTCTATGAATACACATGGACCAAATAGTTCATTCATGTTAACTATGGAATAAGGTAATAATAAATTATATAGAATGAAAACCAATGTGATATCACTATCTTTGATGTTTAAAAAAATTCCTCCTTCCAAAAAATGATTGATTTCATAAAAAATGATCACATGAATTTATAGAGTTTTTTTGGTAAATAAATTATTCTAAAATGGTTTCATTACACCAAAATACATTTATCTTTAGAAAATCATAGTGCAATATATTATTTTATGGTCATGATAAAAATTCCATATATATATATATCTTTTATTATTTTTATTATTGAAACACATTATATATTTTATTAAACAACAACAAAATGAAATTATCCCCTCAATCTTCATCACTCTAAACTTTAAACAATAGTCTCACTCCTCAATTATATAACATCTATTCTATATGTAATGCTTCCTTAATTACAACACAAATCATATATCCAAGTCAGAACATACAAAATCATCATTAAATGAATCCCCATGAATTATTATTATTTAAATGTTTACATAATTGTTCATTCCCCCCACTTGTTCGTGCCATAATAACATCATTTATAATTTATTATTTAGTCATACATAATAATCATAGGGTAATATTTTCTTGTTACACTGTGAAATATACACTATAATTCCTAATGTTATGCTTAAAATAATCACACCACAATAAAATGTTTCCATTATATTATTTAATTATTAAATATTCAATTGGTTCGAAAATTGTATAAATTCATTCTTAATATCAATCCGTTAATAAAACATTAAAAACCATATAATAAGAATTATTGAACCATAAAAAAAGTAAAATTTACAATAAATAATAATCAAGTATTTAATCTACAAATTTACCTTAAACATAAAACTTTATTATCCTCAAGAATAAATCTCTACATCATCACCAAGAAAATACATCACATCCATGTTTTAAACATCCTAATGTATAAAATTAAATAATTATATATGGGGAATAAATTTTGAAGTATCACTACAAAAAATATTTTTATCTCCATGACATTAAAAAAAGCTAATGGACTATATATTTTACTTTCTCTCTAAAATAAAATAAACTCATAATCTCTTACATTCACAAATTTCCACTTCTCATTAATATTATTGAAAAATTATGATCTACCTTAATGAAATACTAAGTACCTCATCACACAAGAATAATTTAATTAGACTTATTTTTAATCATCAAGTACCTACATTATAAAAGTTAGATTTTAATGAATCTAAATCTTCAAATTCAATGAAAAAACCAACACTATTTGTGATGGATCTCAATAAAGTAATTATATAGAGAAATGAGTTAGTATGAAATGGAATAAAAATTAAAAAGAATTAAATAAGTGACTTAACACTTTAGTGTAATGTATGATTTACAAATAAATTACAATTAAAAACTCTTTATTAACTCTTATTAAAAATATATCACCCATGTTAGTCCCTTTTATTAATTTTATTTTCCCATGGGATTATAAATCATAACAATTAAACCCCTAAATTATTCTCCCAATTGTTTTTATATTTTAATTTTTTATCTTTTTTTAAAATGAATCCTTGAAAGGAAAATGAAAATTAACCCATAAGCCTTTCTATAATAACACCTGATAACTCTTTAAATAATAATTATTTTAATATTATTATTCCTTAACCAAAATCATGAAATAGATTGACACCCCAAATTATCTACTTTGTAATCATAAAAATTACCAATAGTCGGGATGTAAAGGAAATACTAGTTTATAATGTTGATTTCTTAATAAATTTACAAGTTTTATAAGGGAATAAGGAATGGTAAATTGTGAAGGATGACTCAAAGGTATAGGGATAAAAAATTATAAATTCATGAACCATTTTAATGTGATTTAACTTTATAGTTTTTCAAATGAATTAATGCATGTTTTAGATGCCATCTTGTCTTATTAATCTCTCAAAAATCATAGTATTAAATAAAATATGTTCAATGGTTTTGAATACCTATTGGGAATGAGAATTAATAAAATTGGTCAATATATTTTCTATGAATGAAAATAATCATTCAATTGTCATAAATTATAGAAAATTATGGTATAAATTTCTTTTAGAAATTCCACGTACACTAATAAATCAGTATTCATAAATCAAGATTCATTAAATCATTATCTCATTCATATATTTACTCATCTACCTGTCATCTTACTCATTTAAATCCATTAAAACTTACCTATAGAAAAAGTTATGGTGGTATTACTAAGAAACTATTTTCATCACAGATACAAAACCTCGCAAAACTTTAAGCAAGAAATTAGATTTCCTACCTATAATTAAAATTTAACTGAAAATATAAGTAATGTAAAAATATAATGAATTATAAAAATAGTCCCCTTTCCATCAAGAAAAATAATTTTTATATATTTATCACCATGTGGATTTTTTCATCACCGTGGACATATAAAACCAAAATAAACATGTGAAAGTACAAGGACTATTCAATTATAACTAAAAAATAATATTATTTAACTTTATATCCTAGAATTTTTCTTAAAATAAATTCCTAAATTGAATCCCAAAAACCAATTCCTAAATAAAATCATGTTTCCTCTCATAAGAATATTGATTAATTATTTTATGCTAGATGTGAGCTCAACATGATATATTTTAAAATAATTAAAATAAGTTACCCATTTGAGATCAATTAAAGGCCTGAATGGAGTCTCCATGGCATAGATGGTTTTTCATAAATTATATAAAATTTTCATTACTCTACATTGAGGTATAACATTATCAACTTTCTATGGTCCAATCAACCAATTTTTAGCTATTCTTGAAAAGGAAATTTTTAATTCATGATCTAACTAAAATTTTTGTCTCACTTTTATATCTTATTTCAATGAATATTTTATAACACATTCTATCATTTCAATCAACCTTATTTACTCATTACCTAACTATATTATCCCCTTTTTATATCCCTTAGAAAAACCAATTCCTTTATCTAATCAATGGAATAAACATACTTATGTCCCAATATTCCATCCTCACTCAAAATGCATCTTCTTCATCATTTTATTTATTTATAAATTAATGTTAATACATAATTTCTCACAAAAAACTCTCAAATATAACACATCATTTTAAATGATAATTAGGTTATTTCCCATTACTAAAAATATATTTCCACATTTAACTAGTTTCTTATCTTTATCCATTTAATTACACAAAATTCTACATATAAATAATATTTAAAATCAAATAATTCATGACCTTTTCATACATTGGTATGTGTGCTAATGGTTTTTAAAAGGATATTTTAATTCTAATTTCATTAAAAAAATTGAATGTTATTGAATTATTCCTCGGTTATCCTTTTATTTATCCTTTCCAAGAATGTTAGTGAGATTTATTAATGTGTTTGAGTATCTTACCTTTCTTATTCTTTAACTTTATTCACCCTCTTATCTATATTTTTTTTAATATTTCCCCTCTTTCCTTTTTAGATTTCATGTTATATAATCTTCGATTAAGAACTTTACTCCATGATTTTGACACTTTTTTGGGAGATATATGTCATATCTATACTTGGTTTGATATCTATATCACCCAATAAATCTTATTGGACACCCCTTTTGATTTTTTCCTTTATTCATAAATCAAGATTCCAAATTCCAAATTATAGTTATCTAATAATTAGAATAATATTTTAATTATTTAATGGAATTCCTAATATTTTTCATAAATTTCACGATGGTTATTTACAATGAGCTCATTTTTTTAATGTGTTTTTCATTATTTTAGTTGGGACCCTGAAACTCCTCCTACTCATTGAAACCATTACACATTCCATCCATGATTTTATTATATTTTTCATCCCTAAAAATATTTTTTAATTAAAATATATGTAATTTGAATCTTAAATATAAATACCTTGAGGTTCCTTTATGAAATTAATTATATTTAATTTTATTGTTAAATACTCTAGTATAGTAGTCATTCGTCCATTAGTATTTACAACGTGTACTATATTTTGGTTTATAAATGATTTTTTTCTATTAGAAAATATTTCTAGACATAATTTACAATTATTTATACTCTCTATTTGTAATTTATTCATCAATTATCATCTAATGATAAAATTTATAATTTAACTATTTATTTGAGAAAAAACATCAGAAAATATTTTTATTAATAACCATATCCCTAATATATGATTGGGACACTAATTTATTAATATCATAAACCTCTCAAATTATATGTAAAGTTACTCATCATAAAATTAATTAAATTTTAAAATATAAATGTGAATGTTCACTCATTTTGAATGAGGAAAGAATCTTGTATTGAACCTCCTTTCTATATCGTCTCATGTTGTAATAGAAAATTATTCCTATGTTCTAAACCACTCTTCTATCCTATATATTATTGAAACTTTAGACAATTAATTACTTCATTGATTTTAAAAAAACTTTTGTATTTAAAATAATTATAAAGCTCAAATAAACTATCCATGTGTACGGTTGGATCTTTATGTGATATCCAAATGAATTTAATTAAATAAATGATCATTTGGATAAATATTGTATTTATATTGAAGTTATTTTTAGTCACCTACGGACCTGGTATTCTTGGTTTTACCCCCACAAATAAAGGTCAACCATACTCCACTAAAGTTATATGTATCAACTGTAATTATTTAAAAAAAATTCTATTACTTGAACTTGATAAAATCTAGTAATATTTCACTCTTTATTTTGTTTCCTAAAGATTCTCACAATCATAGTATTTTACACTATTATTTTATCCCCTTCATTAATAACCATCTCCTTAGTGGAATACTTATGCATCAAAAATATCTACACTAAAATTAACTAAAGGAAAACACCAATCATAATAAAAATATAAAAGTAAAAATATAAAGGGGATAAAAAACATTCCCTAATATATCAAAGCTAATTTTCATTTAATTTCAATTATACAAAAAAATATGAAAAAACATTGAACTCACACATCTAATGGTTAATTATCATTGTAAATAAAATTTATTTATTTAAAAATTACTCTAACATAAAACTAAAACTACAAAAATATAGTATAGTTCAAGTCTAATGTTGAAACCAGGAAGACCAGTGATATTTAAAATAAAACCTTTATTTGAAAATTATGATTATCAATAAAGACACCCCATTAATTGTTAATGTTATATCCATCTATATCTCAAGACATCCCATTAATGAATTTATCTTACTCTCCACCTGGATCTATTATCAAAAAGATCCTAATGAGAAATAATTATCTCTACCCATATCTTGGGCTCTTAAATAAGATCAATATCATTCTATTTTATCATTTTAGGATTCTAGTTAGGAATCTACATCTATATTTAACCTTTATTACTCATTAATATATCAAATATTATATATCATCATTTATAGAGGATTACCACGGTTATTTGATATACTATCATGTTATTTAGGCTTTATAACATAACGTTGTATAACTTTATGAATATAAAGGAAGGATAAAAATTAGTGGATTGGGCCAATGTTTTCAATGGAATAAACCAATGTTTATTTAATATTTCCCATGTGGATATTATTTAACCACCTCTGTAAGTACTAGAATATAACTAAATCTCCATACAATGAGTGGAAAGACCTTGGTGACATTTGGCATGACCCTTATGTGAGTCATTATTTCATCACTCAAGGGGAAACTCATCATATAAGGTTTATCTAGGTAGTGTAATGAGACCCATTCCCTTTGTAATGTCCCATTTATGAGTCATTGTTTCATCACTCAAGGGGAAACTCATCATCAAAGGTTCATCTAGTGAGTGGAATGACGCCAATGATATAATTGTATGACTCTTTTCCAAAAGTACTAAACTAAAAAATTAATATCCCTCGTGGAAAATTATAATAATTTATAATAAATCATACTCAAACACCTACATGGGGAGTTTAAATATGAACTAAAAAATATTTCTATTTTCATGGTTTATTTTCATGGTTTTTGGAACCATGTTAATATGCCCTCATATTCCCAACCAATTATCATAGTTCTATAAAACCATAAAAACAAGCCCCCTATTTACTATATTATATAAAAAGATGGAAATTATGTAGGAATATGGAGTCCTATTTCCACAGTTTAGAGGAGTGGAATATAGGTAGTAATTTCTATGTTATAATAATTCTGGTAGTAGGTCCCATGTATTTTTATTTATTTTAATTTAAAATAATATTATGTATAATAATAAATAATTATTAATTTATATATTATAATTTATACTATATAATATGTAAATAACAATATAAATAAAAAACTGAAAGTGTGTATTAGTACAATTATAAATAATTTACTCAAATTCAAGGTGGTTGTGGGTTTGAAACACAAGAGTTTTTTAAATTTAACCTATTTTCCTGGGTTAAGAACCATAAAAATACAAATAAAGTATCTGTCACAAACCGGCCCATATCAAGGCCCAAGATGAAACTACCCCAAGCCCACATCCATAGGCTAGGGGGTGCCAGCTAATGTTGAAGGCACAAAAAAACATAGGGAAGCCTTTTCCTAAGTACCTGGACACACACACAAACACGTCCAACTCAATACAAAGTACAGAGGGAGAAAAGTAAAAGACGAAACCTACTACAAAAGTAAACCCAATAAAGCATTGACCAATAAAACAGAACGATTATGGTAATGTAAACTGAAAGGAAAAAGGGAAAAAATACATGCCCAACTAGTACATTTTCCAAAACTGATAGAAAACTAAAATTACATCAACTAAGGAAGCCCTGCTCTAAAATTCCAAATGTGACCACTTTATGCGTTCCAGTCACCTACAATCCTGAGCTCTTTGATGTCCAAATAAAACATGTTCATGATCTTCATAGAGCAAGATATGTGCGGGAAAATCCCATGTAGGGGAGAGTATAAACATACTCAACAGGACTCCCAAAAAATGAGGTGGAGTAGTAAGATATCTAAGAGATAACGAAGTATAATAGACATAATGATTGTACAGTAAACAAGTGATGCTCAAATCAACGAGGATGTGGAGTAACCTCATCCAGACACAAGGAGAAAGATATGTTGAGGATGTGAACTTGTTGCTGAGTCTTTTCTACCTACAGTAGGAGACTAGACTCGTCCAACCACAAGATGCTAGACACGGAAAGTATGTGGCATACCCTGTGTGTCTTAACATCTTCTAGAAGTAGAGGAACAAGAACCCATGGAGTGGGTACTTCAATAGGGTGTAAATATATATATTCTGAAACCAATGAAATGAAAACTATAGTATGTAAGGGGATATCCATCTCAAAGATCATCCCAGGAAAAGATTCACTAACATTTCTAGTTGTAACCACCATTAATTCCCAGTGACTGTACGTTGTCCCTGAACTCCAAGAAAAAGTGGCACAAACACCATACCTTGATACTATCCACTTTAGATGGGTATGTCTCATTCGCATTATTTTAGGTCACATCACCAGGATGCGTCTTGGTGGGGGAAATTGCCTCTCTTACTCATTATGCCATGGTTACCCCAAACCATGCTTAATGGCATAGTTTTCAGCGAACTCCACTGTCCAGCCTCACTGGAGGGAAATCTTTAAAGAGTAACTGGTGAACAAAACTACCTAGCCCCACTGGAGGGTACACCCAGAAGATTAAACAATGAACCTAACTGCCCGTACCTACTGGTGGGTAAGTCCTAAAGATTAAACGACAAACCTCACTTCCCAATCCTGTTGGAGGGTAAGTCTTGATGTGTCTTTAGTGAACCTTACTTCCCAACCCCGTTAGAGGGTATTCCCAGAAGAGAGAATGGAAAATGCCATTGACCATCCTCGTTAGAGGGTATTCAGGTAATTCTCTAGGGATTCTGAATTCATCATCCCCATACAGCCATCATCAAACACCATTAGATGAGAGTTGAGTTCCAAACACCTCACTTTGTAACATGGATGACCAAGATGAGGTCACCATGACTTTCTATGTGAAAAAATACACAGGATATTCTATTTACTTTCTCCAAACAAACAAATTGTGAAGATGGATATTTTCACTGTGAAATGCCCGAATGTGTCATAGTGGGTCCCACATTACGAAACCAAACATAAAATTACCAAATTTATTTTAAAATGGAATTCTTGAAGAGAGGAAGATGCTACCATAGATGATGAATCAAACAGATTCACAGTTTAAAATTTATGTGCATGGGAACCCACAGATGAGGGTTGTGGGGCTGGTTGACCGACTCATGGTCGGTCCACCTATTGGGGCAATCGACGGCTGCGATCAACCACCGTGGTTGGTCTGGACATGGTCAACCACCTTTGGGTTGACCTTCAACCGTTCCTGCACTGCAGGATCCTCCGCGACAGTCGGCTTCCACGTCTGACCATGGTTGGTTGACTGTCGGTCGACCATGGGGGGTCGACCATCGGGAGACCATGGGAGGTGGACCGTCGGCCGAACCATGGTTAACCCAGGTCCAACCCACCAGATTGGAATAGTTCTATTTACCCGACCTAGGATTCTATCATGGCCCACATGCCAATGCTGTTTAACCCACCAAAGATAGTGGGTTCAGCCTGTAATCCAATTGTTGGCCATGGGTTTTGTGGTGGTAGTCGCCACCTCCGGTTGCGTCGCATGACGACGCATTGCCAAAAACTGTGCCACATGGCCCGACCACATTGTTGAACTGCCAGTGTTGTGGTGCTTCCAATACTATGTATACCATCAGGGTTGTTCTGGTCTCTTGATCGCGATTCCATCAGCAGATCAGGGACCCTTGCAATGGTGGCTTCACTGCGACGACCTATGATTGTCGATCCACTATTGATCTTACTCACCAAAAAGTTGTTGGCACAAAACCCAAAAAATGGACAAAGAATGACATTTTACATAGATCAATGGATGTGTTCCTCAATCCATGAATGATTTATAAATTATACAATGAGGAACAAAGAAAAAAATAGGTATTTGAATTAGAAATTTATTTGGAACTCAAAAAAACCAAATAAATCATATCTTGAATCGATGTTTAGTCGTTGGCGACGCACCCATGGCACATTCTCTTCGATATGCTGATGTTCTGGTGGAAATATATCCTTGATCTAGTGAATAATGGTGATGAATGAATGACATAAGAGAGAGATGGTTCCATTTTGAGAGAGAATGGTCTTTAGGGTTAACCCTAATAAAAAACAACTCTCTATTTATAGACGTCCATCTTGGCACGAAATCCGAAATTCCTACACCCCCTCATTTCATATCACACCTAACCAAAACACCTAATTAAAAACTCAACATTTTACTCATATTTATAATATGAGAACCCATTTAAATGTTATTTAGAATGACCTTAGGAGTAAAATAATTACATTTAAATATTTTAATTATGATTTTCCCTTGGATTGTTTTTCTATAGAAGTCTCACACTAGGGAAAGTTAGGACCCACCAAGGGTAAACATCGTGTTGAAAACTCAAGAGTTGCCTCAAATTTTAGCTCTGATCAACCAATTAAGAGTTATCCCATTTCCATCATGTTTACAATATTAAAAAACATAATTTTTTTTATAAAATTAATTTTGGGAACATCGGTCGTCAGAATTTCACGTTGTCTTAGCGCACAACTTTGGAAATACATATAAAAATATTTTAATGTATTACAAGGTGAAAACGGGTCTCTACAACATTCCTCCTCCAATATTTTCTTCCCTGAAAAGAAAAAACTGGAAAAAAATACGGTATACGGATCCCACATCTGGCTCTCCCGTTCCCAAGAACTCTTCTTCACGTTTACGTGCCACCACATCACTCAAATCAAGGGTATGGACATTATAGGTATGGTTTACCCCAATCAATCCTCGATCATCATAGGGTGGTGTGAAAAGGAAGCAGCATATTCAATGTCTAGCTCTCCACAGTTGATGGCGTCTGTTGGATCAGGCACGTATCACCTCAGCTGAGACACGTGGAAGATGTTGTGCACCCTCTCTAGCTGTGGGGGTAGGGAAAGGGAGTAGAAAACCTTTCGAAGCATCTTCCACTATAAAAAAGTTAGTTTTCACAGTGCCACCCTTCAACAACGCTAAAAAAGTGCTGATAAAGGTACCCCCTTTTTCAATGCTTTTCTTAGTGCTGTTTAAGGCCCCCCCTTTATCTGCACTTTTTTAATAGTGCTGATAAAGGGGGTTATTTATCATCTATTTTTTTACTAGATTTAATAAAGGGTATATTTCAAAAAAAATATTGACAATAATTTTTTAATATATGAAAATATTTATAATGATATAATTATTATAATTATTTTATGAATATGTTTTAGATAAGTATTAATAGTCATTTACATTTAATAAATAAGAAATTCAGTGAAAATAACTTTAAAATAGTTTTAAAAATATTATAAATTAATAATTTTATAATTATCATTGGCTAATAATCATTTAATAACAATTTTAAGACACAAAAAAATCAAAAAATTAATAAAAAATCTAAAATAAGTTAAAAACGAAACTCAAACTTCAAACGACCATAACTCTTGATTAGGGTGTCTGTTTGAGCTCTACCACATATAAAATCAAAACATTCAACGAGATCTACAAGTTAGAAACATAAATTAACCTTATGTAATATTTTTAGAGGAATAAAAGGTCTATAAGGCCTCTAAAACAAATTTTTTTAGTCAGGATACTCAAATCTTTTAAAATTTGATGGAATTTTAGCCTCATTTCAGGGGGTATTTTTCCCTTTTCCAGTAGGGATTGAATTTATTTCAAGTAATTACATTCATATTGATAGTATGGATTTCAAATTTTATCATTTTTATTAATTTTATTTTATTTATAATCAAATATATAACAATATATACTTATTTTTTATATATTCACACATAAAAATTTAATTTTATAAATAAATAACTAAAAATATTTACATATAAAGTATATTTATCTATATATGATCCATATAGTATCAATTTTATTTTAAATAAGAATATATAAATATTTATATACTTATATAATATGTGTGTGTATGTGTGTGTATTAGTGTGTGTCTGTATTAACAAATTGAAATATATTATCTTTATATTCTAACATATGAATATACATATGAATATACATAGGGAAATATATTTTTAGAAAGAGTACCATAACCAATAGGTACCAAAGATGATATATATATGAAGTTACATAATTCAATAGTGGGGAATCTTTTTACAATCATTTTCATACAGAGAATTCAAGTCATCAAGGGGCAAATCTAACCATGTGAGAGTCACATCAACACCCTTATTCTCAAGACCATCCGTGACAATGTATTCTTCCCTGATAATGAGCCTGATAATGATGTTAAGACTCGTGATAGAACTCATGAAATCCATCCATTTCGGTGTAAGCCTCCATGAAATATGAGAATCACCATTTCAAATATCTTTCACAAGGGTGGAGGAATCACTCTCAAACCAAAGGTTATTCCAACCCTTCTTCCTTGCATAAGAAACATCATGAATGAATACGATCATCTCTACCTCCAAGGAATTAGTAACTACACAAGATCCTTTAAAGCATCCTTTGACAAATATTCAAATGAATATATAATATATGTATATATATATAAATTCATATACTAATACTTACAGATACACACACATTTATATATTAATATACACAAGTGTATATATGTTGTTTGTATGTTTTATATATGTATGTATGTATTTATTTATAAATAAACAAAAAAGAAATATATTCTATAAATGTATTTTGATAATATTATAAATATATATTAATATAAGAAAAAATATACAGATTAAAAAATAAAACAAAATATTTATAAAAATAAGTATATATATATTAATATATGAATAAATAAATAAATAAATAAATATTATTATAACTATATATATATTAATATATTAAAAAAAATAAAAATATATATATATAAATAGATATATCATTAAATATAGAACAAAGCAACATGGGGGATTGGTAAATTGTCCAGGAACATAGGGGAGAGTTCTCAAGTTTGAATCCTGGGGGATGTAGAGGCACACAGGTGGGTCTAGGGGGGGCAATGTGTGAGCTGGTGCAGGATTGGTGGCTAGAACAATTAATGGGGGTTGGTGGGGGCGCGGGTGGGTGAAGGTGGGGGCTAGCACTATTAGGGGGGTCAATATCTCTTAAAAGGGGATCATATTTATGGTTTTTTTTATGTTTTTTTGAATTGTATCAGTGGTTTTAAAAAGAATTGATAAATGACCCTTTTAGTAGTGCTTTTTTATGCTAATAAAACGGACCTCCACCTTTATCTTCACTAAGATGAACTACGTTTTTGTAGAACTTTTAAAAGCGGTTTCTATCACTTTTAAAAGAACTATCAATACTAGTGATCATGATCTCGAACGACCTAATAAACCATGGGGTTATATTTCCTCCCTGATATAACCTCTACATTCCGCATCGTGGGGAGAATCTAAAGAAGACATGGTATCGCTTCTTAAACTCCAATGGCCTACGATGGCAGTCTGCATATGATTTATGTCTAATCTGGGTCGTTTTCATCCTTTAATGGATGACCTGAACCTTATTAATCTTCGATCGTTGTATCTCCGAGCCTACGAGAGATGATTCTCCAACCTCGTTCAAGCAAAAAAGGTGACATGCAGGGCCTCCCATATAGGTCCTCATATAGTGCCATGCTGATGGTAGAGTGTTAGATATTGTTTTACACAAACTCTACTAAAGGAAGGTTATCCTCCTAGCTCCAGATGAAATCTAGAATGTAAGCCCACATCATATCTTCGAGCACCGAGATACTAAGTTCGGTCTGTCCATCAGTTTGGGGGTGAAAGGCCATAATCTTCTGCAATTGGGCCCCAAATGACTCCTAGATGCCTCTCCACAACCATGATTTAAACTTCACATCATAATCGAAGACAATCGTTGAGGGTACCTTATGAAGGTGGATGATATCTTGTAAGTAAAACTACTCTAATCACTCCACCAAATTCGATCCCATGATAGCGAGGAAGTGTGTTGAAATGGTAAGTTGTTCCACTATCACCCAGATGGATCCATGACCCTACATTGAGCACATAATCCCTATGATGAAGTCTGTGGATATACCTTCAGACTTCCACTCTAGGATGTCAAAGGGTTTCAGTAAAACTACCAGAAACTTATGCTCATCCTTCACCTATTGACATGTAAATCATCAGGAGGTGATTTTAGCAATTCCTTTCCTCCTGTCAGAACACCAAAAATGCAACTAAAGATTTCTATATATCTTCTCTACACTAAGGTGTAATGCTAGGGGCGACATGTGGAACTCATGCATCACTTCCTAATGCATTGCAACTAGAATCACCATTCTCCCATAGAATAAGATCTCATGATTACCTCCTTCAAAATAACCATCATGTACATTGCCCATTGATATTTGGTCTTGTAGAACCTCACAGTCACTATCTCTCATCTAGGACTCTCTCAAATGCTTGAGCAGTGACGAAGTCAGCATCATCGACTACTAAAAAATTTACCCTCCTACTCCATCAGGATTAGCTGTTGGAAAGCTAACTACTCTAAAGCTTCATGTACTAGGAAAGACTAGGACTTCCTACTGAGGGAATCTGCTACAACATTTCTCGTCTCTAGGGTAGAGACAATCTCAATGTTGTAGTCCTATAAGAACTCCAACCAGCGTCGCTGCCTCATATTCCAATCTATCTAGGTGAATATATACCTGAGACTCTGGTTCTCTGAGTAACCACAAAGAACTCTCCCAGGAGGAAGTGCCTCCACATCCTTAGGGAAAGGACTACCGCTGAGAGCTCCAAGGCATGAGTCGCATAGTTCTGCTCATGGGGTCTTAATTGACTTGACACGTACCTGATTATTATCTATTACTACATCAAAACAAAACCTATTCTAGCTTCTGAGGCATCATTGTGCACTACAAACTAAATTCTATCATCTGGTAGTCTTGGGACTAGAGCACTTGTCAACCTCTACCACAACTGCTCAAAGGAATTATAACATTGCTCAGACCAGGTAAACGACTATCCCTTTCACATAAGATAAGTCAAAGGGGATTCTATCCTAGAGAATTCATCAACAAGTCTCTATTTATACCCATATAGAAGAAGAAAAATTTGAACCTCTAATGTATTATTTTGTGGATCCCAAGATAGAACTTCATCAATCTTCATGGGATCCACGACTAATGCCTCTTAAGAGATGAAATGACTTATAAAGTGAAGCTCATGTATCTAGAACGGACACTTTGAGATATTTCCATAAATCTTGTGATCTCAAAGTACACGAAAGACCACCCTCATGTGCTCTGTGTGGTCCTCCTATGATACAGAGTAGAAGAGTATATCGTCAGTGAAGACAATAAATAACCGGCCTAAGTGTAGATGGAAGAACCGGTTAATCAAAGATACGAAAATGGTTGGGGCATTTGTCATAGTGAAAGATATCACTAAGAAATCATAATTCCCGTAGTGACATCAGAAGGCCAACTTTGGAATATCAGCCTCGAAAACCCATAGCTGGTGTTATATGGATGTTAGATCATTCTCAGAGAACTACCTTATACCTCAAAACTGGTAAAAATGGTCGTCGATCCTCACTAAGGGGTACTTATTCTTTGTCATGGCCTGATTCAGGCAACAATAATCCCCACAAAGCCATAAAATACCATATGCCTTTTTTCAAAATAGAACAAGATCTTCCTAGGGGGACACACTAGGCCTGATGAAGCCCTTCTAACAAAGGTCCTCTAATTGGAAATGTAGCTCCCATATCTCAGTGGGTTCCATGTGAATTGTTGTAGAAGATATCGAGGTAGTCCTTTGTTGAAAATTGATGAAAAATTACATATGTCTCTTTGGAGGTATTCTTGGGACATCTTTGGGGATGAATTATATGTAATCATCAACAAATAAAGAAACACAGGTGCCGGAAGAGTCTACTGCACCATGGTTTATGCTCACTAACTGGTGGAAAAAAGGTTGTAGTATCTTGTTTACAACACTATACTTCTTTGTTATGAGGCCCCATTCACCAAGAAAGGAGAACTATGTTCCCTTAGTGTATAGACATATGAATAGGCTACAGTGATAGTAAACCTAGGATCAATCCACAGAAATATAATCCATTCCCATGATGATATCATAAGCTTCCATTGTGATGACCAGTAGTTCACACATGAACATTTATCCTCGAAATGAAATCTTGTACTATTGAAAAATAATGGATATAGAATAGGAACATATATTAGGAACCTCCAGACAAAGCCACTATGATAACACCTCTACTGGGAGATCCAACTATCGTAGAAAGAGTAACGAGAAAAAAGAGAAACTCGATCATGTGTCTACTAATACACATGCAAGAGTAGAATAAACAAAGAGCATTCCTTAGATCTTCTCATGCACAGGATGATCACATACGTCTAAATCCTATAGATTCTTGTGGCCCCGACCGCCAGCTCCCTAAGCCTATCGTGGGCCACCCAGTGGGACAGGGTGGGGGGGGACTTGTAACATCATCCCCACCAGCTATTTCTCTTGATCCTATATGAACACCACCTCCCAAGGGTCCAACCTTATTATGGAATGACCTATGCTGTGATGATCCACTCAATTCCTGCTCTGGATGCTCAACTTGTCTTGTCAGGAAGTCTCTTTCCATGTGACCATGATTATCACATGCATAGAATCAACCCTCTCAAGCCTAACATGGTTCTCTACACTATCCTACTACCGTCTAACCACATGTTCAAGCCTGATCTGGGAAATGTCCCATGCATCACAACCCTTCCATCTAACACCCAAAAATTTCCATGGACGTCTCTACTCTGAGGTTACCACTACCCATCCTAGGTAACTTTTATCCTTATTTTAGGAAACTCTCCTCCACTAGAGTATGCTTCATCCCACCATCTTAGGTAGGGAAGAATAGGGGAACTAAGCTCACACATATGTCTTGGAAAATACCCTATTCGAACTTAAATTATCGGATGTAACTGTCACAGATCATGTCTAGGGAGTAGTGTGTAAGATCAAAAAACATATCCACATATGTGGGTAGTATCAAGTCTCTATTCTGCTGCCGCAGAAGCTCCTGAATATTGATGAATCACATGCTTGTGGGGATGTAATCCTTTGAAATCAGCTGCTGAAACGCATCCCACAAGAGAGTAATCTCATTGTGAATCTTGGAAACTAAACCCACTAGTACCGAGATGACTCAAGGAAAAGGATGGATACCAAGACTTTCATCTAGTTGTGAGTGTCTGTACAAGCCTGAAAATGAGGATCACTGAATCCTTCAAGTCATCTCCCACATGAGGGTATGGATCACTATGAAACCTCAGTGGCCTCTACCGATGGAACTCACGAACTGCTCTCAGCCTCCACTCATCATAAAAATGTGCTACTGGTACTACCTGCTTCTCTATAGGAGGAGGTACTACTGTTGGTACACATAGAGTAAGGGGATCACATGATTTCCCCTGAACTGATGCCTCATTATTCATAAGGTCATCATCACGATCTAGAGCAGGTAACCTGGTTTGTTGTATTCACAAAGGAATCATAAAAATTATTGAGGGGTACTATGGTTGGATAAGAATATATATATATATACAAATATCAAGAACAAAAAAGTGGAGATTACTCTACAAGGGAAGTCAAAGACTCGATCCTATGTGATGCATGTACCATTAATCTGTGCAACATCTATCTCAGCATGCAAAGTCATCATGCATGTAATCAGGGTGCTGGTGAATGGCTACATCAACCACTACATCATCATTAGACTCCCTAGCCTCATAGCCTCTCCCAAGACACGTCAATACGTTTTCCCTATACCCAAACAATCCACTTAAGGGTAAATGTATGAACACCATCTCAAGGAAAGAACTTTCCCTAATACCAGTTTTTCCTGACCAGAACCATACTGGGGTCCGAGCCACAACTACCCCAAGCCTACCTCCATAGACTATGGGTGGAGACATTTTCCTAAGACACAAAAAACATGGGGATGACTTTTCCTATGTACCTATATACACACACACACTGACAAAAAACACGATGAAAAGTGTAGAGGGAAAAAGTAAAAGATGAAACCTGCTATAAAAGTAAACCCAATCATGCTTTCACCACTAAAATGGTACAAGTATAGTAATGTAAATATAAAGGAAAAAAGGGAAAAAATACCCACCAAACCAGTATAGAGTCCCAACCTGATAGAAACTTGAAATTAATGCTACTGATGAAGCCCTTCTTTGGGAATCCAACTATAACCACCACACCGGCCTAATAACCTACAATCCTTAGCTCCCTGATGTCCCAATCTAACCATCTCATCATTTTTTTCAAGAAAAATAATTTTGGGAATATACCATGCATGGGTGAGTATAAACACACTCAGTAGGATTCCCCCCAAAAGGAGGGGGAGTATTGAGGGATATAAGAGAGAAGGAAGTACATCGAACAGAACTATCACTCAAAAAAGAAGTACAAATCTACCTAAAAAAGAAGTTAGGTAAGCTCATCCATACACAAGAAGATAGATATGTTGAGGAGATGAAATTATCATCAAGTTATCTCTACCAATAGTAGGATAGTAGACTTGTCCAACCCTGACAAGCTAGACATGGAAAGCATGTGACAAACCCCAGGCATCTTTGACTCTCCTGGAGGGAGAGTAACTAGAACCCAAGGAGTGGGTACTTCAATCAGGGGTAAATATATATATGTGCAATCCAAAGAAACCCAAACAATATATAGTAATAAGATATCTATCTCAAATCTCATCCAAAGTAAAGAGTCTATAATACTTTTAGGAGTAATGACCATTGATGCCCAACGTTCATAAATTTTCCAAGAATTGTAAGTCAAAGGGGATCAAATGCCACACCTTGATACTATCCACTTTTGATGGGTCAGTCTCATATTCACAGTTTTAGTTCGTGTCACTAGGACACCTCTTGGTGGGGAAAGAGCCCCTTTTACTTGTTAATCCTAGGTTATTCCAAAGCATGCTTCATCACAGAGTTCTCAGTGAACTCCACTGCCCAACTACACTAGAGGGTAATACCTAATGATTAAATGGTGAATGCCACTATCGAGCCCCACTGGAGGGTAATAACCGAAGATTAAATGACAAACCTCACTACACAACCCCACTGGAAGGTAAGTTCGGAAGAGTTAATAAAGAACCTCACAACCCGGCCCCGCTGGAGGGAATATCTTGAAGAGTCCCTGGCAAACCTCACTACCCATATCCACTAGTGGGTAATCCAAAAAGAGAGAATGGAAAATGCCATTTCCCATAATTGATGGAGGGTAATATGGTAATTCTATGGTGATTTAGAAAACATCGTCGCCTTCACTGCTATCATCATACATCTATAGATGTGATTCCATTTCAGAACACCACGCTACATAACATGAATTTTGAAATTTAAGTCACCAATGTGTTATACACAAAACAATAGACATGACATGCTATTTACTTTCCCAAAATGGATAACCAGGGAAAAAGCTACATTTCACCATGAAATTCCTAAATCGATCATTATGGTGCCCATTTTTTGACCCCAAACATTAAATTCACAAAATTATGTTAAAAGGGTCATCTTGAAGAGAGGAACATGTTACCACAGATGTCGCATGAAAGGGACAACCGATTAAAAAATTATGGGCATTTGAACCCACAAAAGAGGGTTGTTAGGCCGGTGGACCGACTCCCGATCGGTCCACCTACCATGGTAGTTGACCACCACGGTCAACCGCCATCGTTGGTCTAGTCAGGGTCAGCTGCCCCACGGTTTACTGACCGACTATTCCTGCAATACATCAACTTCCGTGGAGGTTTATTTCCACGGTTGACCTTGGGTCATTGAACTTGGGTTGACCGTGGGCCGTCAAACCTGGGTCTACCGTCGGCTGTCTCGAGATCCGACCCGGGTCCGACCCGTCTGGTAGGACCTGGGACATTTATCAGACCCGAGATGCTATCCCAGCATGCACACCGATGCGGTATGAACTTCTTCCAAAACTGGATCTATCCCGCAAGCCATTTGCTGACCGTGTTAACGGGGCAGACCTACTACAGGTATTGTAGCGGTGGTTGCTGCCTAGGGTCGCACCGCACGACCCATCCCGACCGATAGCATGGCCATGTGTCATAGCTACTTTGTCGCACTACTTCTACCATGGTTCCATTTCCACTCCATGGATTTCTGGTGGAGCGGACCATGCATAGAATCCACTACCGGCCGCTATGCTAGTGTCACCCCATCAGTCCTTTCCATAGACCACCAGGCTCCATCCGGTCACCCGATTGTAATTATATCAGTATATCGAGGACCATTGTAGTGGTGGATTCACTTAAATGGATCTTAATTGTAGATCCACCATTGATCTTACTTTCCCAAAAGTTGTCAATGGAAAACCTGAAGAACAAACAAAGAGTGACATTTTACACAGATCGATGCCTATTTTTGTGAGGCCATTGATGCTTTAGCAATTATACGATAAAGAAAAATGCAATTAAGCAAGTATTTGAATTTTACATAAAATCAAAACAAAAAAAATTGATAAATCCTACCTAGAATCGGTGTTTAGTCATTGGAAACGTGCCCACGATGCTCCCGCTTCGATCCACCAAATTTCTAGTAGAGATCGATCCTCAATCCGGCGAAGAATGGGGAGATAAGAGAGGATATAGGGTGTTACTTTTAGAGAGAGAAATGTTTTTAGGGTTATCCCTAATACAAAAAAATTAACTCTATATTTATAGACATCCCACTCATCAAAAAATCCAAAATCCCCACATCATCACAGTTTATGTAATTCTAAGCCAAAAAACCCCATTACGAACTCAACAACGGTCATATATTTCCAATATTAGAACCCATTTGAATGTTATTTAAAATAACCTGAGAGGTAATATAATTACATGTAATTATTTTAATTATGATTTCCCCCTGGATAGTTTTTTTCATAGATGTTCTGCGCCAAAAAAATTTATTCCCTGGCTAGGGTAAATGCCACATTTAAAACTCAACTATGGATTTAGATTTCTGATCCAGGATACCGTTTAAGAGTAATAAAATTTCTATCATGTTCATAGTATAAGAAAAAATTAATATTTTTATAAAATTAATTTTGGGCACATCGGGCCTTAGAAATGCATGCCGTATCAGAACCCAACTTTGGAAATATATATATAAATATTTCAAAGTATTAAAAGGTGAAAAACCAGTCTCTACAGTATCATATTATTGTTGTAGTTTATAAAATATGTTAATAAACTACCCATGAGACCAACTATGAGAGACATAACACCCACGATAACCAAATCCATGGTAATTTCTTTTCACCACAGTTTTGAGTCTATTTTCCGTAGATGTAAAGTATATAAATTTGATTATTTTAGAGTATTTAAGGTTTATGAAAATACAATATAGTCAAATCCTTTAAAAAAACATCATATCCTTGATTTCTTTTTCAAATAATCATAATCCCATGAATAAAAAATTATTCAACATTTTTTTATATTCATTATTTCATACTTCATATATAAAAAATTAATATTATGGATAATTTCATGGGAATGATTAAATTAAAATTTAGATGTATTTTTTATGTTTCTTGATTTTAATCAACCCATAAAAAATATTTATTTGATAAAAATAGAGAAAAAGAAGGTATCATAGCTATTATATATTAAATAGTCATCTTAAGTCTTCATTCATCAGCCGCCACACTCTAAGAAATCAATTCCAAAAATGGAAAAAATAGAGAAAATTAAATGAAGCAGTAGAATTTATGAGATAATTTGAGTGTTAGGAATATAGATTCCTCCACCCCAGTCTATTGATACCAATTTTTTCACCACATTCAATTACTCTAGTTGAATTCAGTCATTAAAACTTTTGACCCCTCATAAATAGACTACACCTCACCATAATATCCATGTTAGTATAAGAATGTTTTATATTCCTCCTCAATCTTTTACTTGATAAATAATATCATATCAATAATAATTAAATAATAACTAAAATTATAATATTTCTAAAAAAATATTTAAAATGAAAATTTTAATTATAAATATTAATAAATATAAAATTTACCATTTTATCTTCTTATTAAAATATCAAAACTACACCAAACATTTCCATAAGCTCCATACCATAAATATTCAAACGCCTTCGTTTGAACCACCTTAAAATATTTTCATCCTTGAAAATAAATATTTTAAATCACATAATTTCAAAACACGTTTTCCTACCACATGAACTTCTATAACCAATGATGAAAAAGTCACCCAAATAATTTCACCTTCCAAACTTTTAGTCATATATTTTTAAAAAAATATATATAAAAAACAAAAAATATGAAGAACAACCTCAATTCACATCTCATGAAAAAATATATAAATAAAACTAAGTGATCTAATCAAATTATGGTGGGGGAAAATGAAAATAAACTAGGATAACTCATGATACTTTACCCTTATATAATATCCTTACTCATTGATACTCTCTTATATATTACCATATATCTGACACACTCAAAAAAAATACAACTACATATCAATGTATACATTTCTCTCTATGGTCCCAAATCTTGGAAAAATACTTAAAAAAAAATTTATTTCCCATCAACTCTAGTTGACCATACTCGATCACATGAGATTTATCTTGGAAATAATTTCTAAACTAAGTTACAACGATTAAATTATGTATTATCTATATATATAATGTTTTTTCCAATCAATAAGATACCATACTAACCCTACATAGAACCTAAAAATGCCCAATGAATCTCAATAATAGCTCACTTTCTTCCCATACCATGTGATGTCCCGGGCTTGGTCATACATTTAATAAGACATTATCACTATTTATAATCTCTAATAGCCTTTATATATATAAATATATGAATTCAATCAACTATTCACCACCATCATGTATAACATAATAAATTTATCTCACTTTCTGTTCAAATTTGTACCAAGTTAAGTCCAACAATAACCAATTTTACAAAATCTAATCTACATAAAAGAGATTGAATATATGGGGAACTTATTTTTTAAACATTATTGTTAAGAAATATCCTTAAAAATTATTTATTTATTATATTCCATAGTATATTATGATGTTTAATTTCTTTGAAACTAGGTACATAAAACATGATGTACATAGACCACAAGAAAAATATAAAATTTATCTATTTCTCTTGAAAGTATCTTTATTATTTTATCCCATGAAACCTCACTGAAATTTATTTCTTAGGGTCATACATCAAAATTAAAGGGTGATCATAAATCCAAATAATTGGATAAATAATGGAAATGAAATTTAAATGATCATCATAGATGAAATATGAAGAATAACATAAGATCAAAATTATATGTTTAAAAAAATAATAAAATGTGGCTATAATATAAATTTTTTAGATTCATAAACTTATCCCAAAGAATAATAACCATGGTTTAATGAAAAAAATTAACATCATTTTTCACCAAGGCATCATGAAACATTACAATATTGTGATGCCAAGGTATTATAAACATGTTATATATAGTGATTAATTATTTACCCAATGCATTTGAGTGCTATTAGGGTGAACACTTCATATACCTAATTTTATGTGCACCACACATAAAATATATCATAATAAATGATTTAATGACTTTAAATCCTAAGTAGGGAATTTGAGTTCCAAAATTTGAATTCCCCAATCAAGAAATTATAGTTATATCTATTTTAATACCCTTGAATTAATGTATGGTTGAGTATTTACAATATAAGATTATGATGTGGAAAATAAAATAATGACTTAAATAACAAAACTGATAGAATAAATATATCATGGAAATGATTAATGAGAGATATTGGTATTATATCACTAATAGGTAATAATTTATATAATAAAGAAATCATTATAAAAATATGAAAACATAGTAAACTAAAAATCAAAATGCTTACTAAAAAATAAGTACATGATCAGAGAGGAGGAAAGATAAATAGAACCCTTACCTTTCAATGATGATTCATAAAGCTCAATAAGAGATATTTCGAACCATGGATACTACATAGAAAGATTTATTAGAGGGAGAATGAGGGAAAATCCATGTTTATTTTTTTTGGAGTGGCGAAGAATGGGATAACCGGTGGGTATTTATATCAAATTAGGGGGATTTTTTAAATAATATTTAGACATAGAAATTGAACTCTAGGTTATAAAAAATAAATCTATTGTTCTTCCCATGGTTTTAGCCCATGGTATTTTACATGTAAGTCCTTTTTTGTTATTTTAAATATTAATAACTGAAACCCTTTTAAAAAATTTTGTTTCGAATGTGGATAAGATTCATATTCATAAATAATATCTTATAATAAACTTTATGTTTTGGAATATTATTTATAGGTTTGGAAAAATAAATTTTTTATCGTTTATTAACTCTTTTTAATTAGAGAACGTATTTTTGGTTGAGAAATTGTTTATAGTATATATTACCTCATTTTATGTCATTATATTGTCACAATACTTATCATATAGTCATATTAAATTATACATTTTATGTAAAATTTCAATTATCTAAAAAATTAAAAAATAATAATCATTAACTGATTTTAATATGTTGATTTAGAAAATGACAACCATTTTTTCAAAATAAAATTCTAAATATAATAATTTTTCTAAATATAAATTTTTTATATTTTTATAGATACAAAAGTTTATCAAACGATAAAATTTATAACCCATATAAAAAATATATATGATTTCATAAAATTATTTGATTATTTAAATAATAATTAATATTAATATTTATAAAACTAATTTGAAAATATTTTTTTTATAATTTTCAGAATTTATCATAACTATTTATTTTAATTAAATATATATATATATATATATATATATATATTCCCAAAATATAATTATGGTTTCTTTATATAAAAATCCCATTTTATCATATTCATATTCTAATCGTGTGCATTTTATCTTTTATATAAGGGTGAAGCATTAAATAAAATCATAAGATCAGTGTAACTAGTATTTAATTTACAAAAGAATATATAGATTAATAATACTCATGGCCTTGATACATAACCCATTATCACACTAGTATAATCAATATGTGTAAGCTCTGTGACAGTGGTTTTAATGGGGTGGTTCAGCCAACATACATATGTTAGTGATTTATACTAACTTGAACATCTCACACAGTTGATTCTAAATATGTCTTAGTTATTAGAGCTCGACTTGGGCTTGGTTAGGGGTAAACCCTAGTGATGACACCACCCTTCCAAGTCATGATAAGTGATCTTCATAAGAGATATTACCTCTAGTTGCGTCCAAGAAATATCTATTCTTTATCAACTATCGTTCATCATTACCCTTTATATTAATTATTTATAATGGTAAAATTATAACACCTAAATTACCAATGGTCATATTTCACACAAGTCATAATGACCAATAGTCATAATACCCAATATTCATAATGAAAACAGTCATAACGCACAATGGTCATAATGAACAACAACCATAATTCCCAACTACCATATTTTCTTATTTGAAATATGTTCTAACCATTCCCCTAAATAATAATTACTATTTTATCTCGTTCAATATGTTTATTCTATGGGATATTATATCCTACCATTATTAGTTCTTATAATAAATATATTATTTATTAGAGAATTTAATCAAAGATACATATACATTGTATTTTTATTTTTTATTTTTATTTACTTTCCATTTTTTATAAATTTCTTGATAAATTTATACCTCTAAATTGAAATGCAATACATTGTAATAAAATATGTTCATTCAATAATAGAATCTTCTTAAAAGTTACATTCTCCCAAAATTAAAATTATTTCCATTGAAAATTATGTCTCCCCTAAAAATAAATGGGGATATGTTTCCTCCATATCTTCTTCTAGATTCTATGTTTCTTCTTCAATCCAATGATTTCTTCACAATACTTTCACAAGTAGGATTTTCATGTTCCATAACACTTGTTCTCTTATATTTGGAGTCTGTACATGTTCTTTTTTAATGGTTAGGTTCCAATTTCACACCATTATTATCAACTAAATTCATTGGTTTTAATATATAATTTCTTAATATGGACACATGGAAGATGTCATGAACACTAGAAAAATTTAGAGGTATTTTTAACTGATAGGTAACTACTCTACATTATATAAAATCTAAAATGGTTCAACATAACTAGGATCTAGTTTCCCATTATTTATAAATATCATAACTCTTTTACATGGTGGTATCTTGAGGAATACATGATCCCAGGCATGAAATTATATGTTATTTATTCAATTTTACACAAATATATTTTGTTAAATCTAAAAATCCTTGATATTTTTTTTGGATCACTTATATGTACCTCGTCGTGTATTTTAAAATTTATAGTCAAAAATATTTTTCATTCAATAACTTAATCCCAACTTCTTGGAGTTTTAATCATTTTTTATGGAGTGAATTATAAGGATCCATTTGAATACTTGAGTGGAAATAGTTGTTTTTGGAGATTTCAACAATTGGAATATGTTTCCCTAACTCCATTGAAAATCATGTGTCCTATACCTTGAATTTTTTTGAATGTTTGGATAGTCCTATTATATTTTTCATATATTTTAGGATAAATAGGCTATACCTAGGTTTAATTCTTCATTGATATTGTTTTGGAGGATACTCAAAAATATGAAAGTAAATCTTGAATCATGGTTAGAAACAATTGAGAGTATTACTTCATAGAGTCTTACTACTTCTTTAATATATTGAATAACAATGCAATCATGGAATAAGTACATTCATATAGTTATAAATAGGAAACCATTATTAATCTATAAAATATTACCCATATGGTATTGGATGCCTTATATATATTTGGAAGTCTGATAATGTAGAGAAGAAACCATGGATTCCATACATTTGGAACTTGATATAGCTCACCATAAGGTCTGACGGGTGTGCCCAACACCCACAGACCGAAAACAAGTTTCTAGGCATTAAAATAAATTATTTGGGAATGATTTTCCCCAAACTAGTGATAAAAGATAACAAAACATCAACTACGACCCCCCAACATAGACCATCCTTATATTGGGCATCAATGAAATACAAAACATATAATAAGATAAAATAAATGAACATTCCAAATGGGTTATAACCTAAAGCACTAATCCACACCATTCTTGTAAACATAAAATATCATCCATATATACGACAATATAGAATGTCTTGAAAGGATATAGTAAGGAAAAATACAAATAGATACAATAAAGGCCTTATTGGCCGATAGAATACTATCAAAATATAAAAAAAGAATTAAAAACAAGATACAATCTTAAAACCATCTCCACACAGACTCTGGTTTCTGACTAAAATACAACTCAACCCAAATCAGTCATAAGAATGAAACCCTAAAACTAGTTAAAATCATAGAACGTAATATATATATGTGTGAGCTAAAATACCCAATAGGTTACCACCCACTAAGACTATGTAAATCATTTCATATGTAAATTCGTAAATTCTATTTAAAAAATAGTTATATAATTGGATTCCAAAAATAAGAAAGTGAAAAGAACTAATAAGTCCATAAAAACCATTCAAAACATTACACTCTATTTTTTAACTAAAACACATGATTGAAAAAATTTCCACAGACCTAATACATTTCTAAAAAAATAATTACCCTTAAGTAATATTTTGATCCCATAACCACATTTAAAAAATATTAATTTGTTTTCTTAAAATGATAATAACCCATTTATAAAACATTAACTAGAAAAATTCCAATTTAACAATGTAATGCCCATTTAGAAATCCACATTAAAAACACAACACATGATTTTTATTTCAAAAATGGATTTTCTAAACAACCGTTAAAAGAACCCACATTAAAAGAGATACTATATCACACATTGATTAATCGTAAAAAATCAGGAACCATAATTTCATAAGGAATATAAACATAAATGAAAAATATGTGTGTTCCACAACAATATAAGAAATAATAATTATATAATCGAAAACTAGATCAAAACCCCTAACATTGACTCTGAATCAATAAAATGAATATGTCATGGGCTCTGCCTTAAGATCCCTAACATAAAATTGAAATCAAGTAAATGATTGTGCCATGGGTTTTACATTGGGATCCCTAATGTGAGATACTTAATACTTTATAGACTTATCTTAAGGACCAAACATCAGCATTTTCTACTTCCAAATCACAATCCATTCAAATAGACCACACTAGGCTTATCTCAAATTGAATTCCCCTCAAAAACATAGTGCCAAACATGTATAGGGGTACTAGAAGTTTATTTACTAACTTGATTAATATATGAATATACCACTCACTTAGTTCATGGGTTACTATGACTAATAATAGAGTGATTAAAGTGAACATGAAAGAAAATATTAACATGAAAGTCATAAAGAAGTAACTATCTCTCACACCCAACACACTAGTATTTAATAATACTATATATATCAGTCATATACTACATTAACAATAACATCCCCACACAAGTTTAGAAACAACCATGACATTGTGATAAAAACCCCTCCCAAAGGATAAAAAAATCATGGGGAAATCAAGAGGGTTATTTTTTAACAATTAATTTAAAACCAAGGTTCCAAAAAGTTGATTAAAAATAAACATGGCTTGAGATTCCAATCATGTTTTTACATCATAAATCACCATATTAAAAATTCCATAGAAATCCGTGTAATTTTCACACACTATTTAAAAATTTAAAATTAAACCTTGAAAACCAATATATGACTCTTTGAAATCCAAAACAAGGGAAAAGGCGATCCATTTTTATAAAATATATTTAAAATATCCATTAAGAAATTTCCCGAAGGGGTAAACCAAAAAATAATTTCAATCCAACATATTAAATTCCTAAAATAGCCGCTAATTAAATCACAGTGAGGTTAACATTCCATTTTTAAACAACATTCCACTTTAAAAAATAGTTTTTAATCATTTAAATCCAAAGTCTTATCAAAATCCAAGACAAACCATCAAAATGATTTCAAAACTTCTCATAGAAATTTCATAAATTATTAGAACATAAAACAATTTTACATTAAACATGAAAACCAATAATTTGAAAAAGAAACCCTTTATTCCAAGATCAAGACACATTGAAATGGTTTCAAATCATCACATGGATATAATATATATTAATAAATTTTATAAAAATAGATTTAGAATGATCATTTACAATTTTAATTCAAAAATGAAAGAAATTTTATAGAAACACCTCAAAATCGGTAGAAACAAAGGCAAAACATGCAACCTCTAATAGATACCACCTAAATAAGGAAGAACACCTCCCCGATAATTGATAAGATACCAAGAACCCTAGTTTAGAACAACCCCAACCCCATTTCCTAACTTACATAGTGAAATATGGTTTGTGTGGAAGAAAAATCATAGAAAAAATAAATAAGGACGAATAAATGAGAGATAAGAGAATATTTACCTTGTAAAGTATTTAAAATCACCAAAAAAGGACCAAGAATTAAATGGAATATAGGTTGGAGATTCTACATAATCTTATAAGGATCAGATGATACATTAGGGGGAACAAAATGGGGGAAAACTTTTATAAGAATAGGTATAAATCATTTTCTCAAGTGATTCTAGGTTGGCTACACAGTTTTTATACGTGATTTTCCAAACCATGTGCCAACTGTGCATAGGTTAATGCATCAGCCAAGATCAATTTCAAAATTTATGGGCTTCCCCGTTGGGATTTTCTAACAATTATAATTTGTGATAAATGTTTTTGTTCCAAGGAAAACTCCCTCCACATGGTTTCCCCTAACCTTTTGGGTAGATCGTACAATATAAAGAAAACTTTCAAAACAATAACATTATTTTCCAAAAGTTACATAGACTTATGAACACCCAATATAAAATGAAATTATTAAAATTAAGTACTATAGTGATATATTTATGTAAATTCTCTCAACCATTCTACTCTCAATAGAGGCTAAATGGTTTTTCTAGTGTTTTTATGAAGCTGAAGTTATTATGAAAAATATCTTTTTATTGTAAGAAGGTTTTCATGAGTGTTTTAATTTTTTGACCAAAATATATCACATAAAATAGATCAGTTAACATTTCTTAAATTCAAAAAAATTTATATGATGGAGAAAAACTATTCGATTTCATCAAATGAACACTACTGGTCTCATGTAATCTGCCAAAGTTCTAGTGATGAATATTTATCCATGTTTTATCTAAATGACCATTGAGGATAATATTTGATGATATAAATCAGATTATTTTTACTTTTTCTTAAAGTTATTAACATCATCTGTGTTGAAAGATCTCATGATCCAATCTTGAGTCATAAGGGGAGAATAATGTTCATATATAAAAACTGCATGCTACCATGTTTTGTGGAGATCACTGAATAGATGTTATCACATAAAGGTTTAGCTAATAAAAGTTCAAAGTTTTAAGGCCATGATGTGGTGGTGGTGTGATGATACAAAGTTTTCTGTTTATAATTTTATGAAGTTAAGACAACTAATCAAGTACAAGTTCATTGAACAAAATGATAGGAACTGGTTCATCAAACTAGGTATCTTAATGTTACTGAGTTAATTTCATTTATTTAATCTTTTATAAATTATCTAGGTAAATAATGTAATATGGATTCTTGGTATGAATGTGTGTTCGATGGATTTCTAATTTATTTACACGAACATCATTTTCACCAAATGAACTCTAGTATGTTCATTAGTTAATAAATTGTTTTCTTCTATACAAAGTTTTTTGGATGAAATTGTATGATGTTAAAGAGTGATACTATTATAGGTTAATCATATGGAAGTATCCATTTCATTTTTAAACAATAACTGTTTGATTTCATAGGAAAAATATTTTCATATTGAGTCTGTCAGATGGAGGGTTACTAGTGAATGAAATGAGATGCAGTTTTTGAATTAAGTCATCGGACAAAGAAAGAGTCTTGTGAGAGTATTTTTGTGATGTATCTATGATGTTGTGTAGGAACACCAATTAGAGTTTCATTAGTAGGAATAATGTTATGAAGGTGTATCAAATGGATGTTTCAATTGGATTAATGAATTTTTTTTAAAGATATTAAATATGAGGATGTTGAGTTTATCTATAAAGGTTATAATAATCATGGATGAATTATATGATTCTCTACAAGTCTTAAGAAAGTGTGATGAAAAATGTAGATTTCATGCATTAAAGAAATATATTACTTTGCTAAAGGTTTATATTCCATCAAATAAAAGTTGTGTCCAATCCGGTTATTCTAATTTTGAGTGGGAGACTATTATTAAAGTTCACACCTCTCCCTAAAAACTCAACGGAATGATGGATATATAAAGTGTATTGATGTGATGAGAAGTGTGATCATATTTTATGATATTGGACAAATTTATTCTAAATTAAAGATTAAATAAGTTGAACATGTTGAATTGGAATCAATCGAATAGATACTAGACAAAAGTTTCTATCTATTCACACCAGATGAATAATGTGATCAAGCGATCAGTTGAATAGGTTAAAGAGGAATCAATTGAACTATGGGAAGTGGGGATTAGTCTAATATAGTTGATCCACCAGAAAAAGGGGATGATATGAACAAGGAATCTAATCAAGTGTCCCGAGTGTAGAAATTAGTAGATGGAGTGAGAATGGATTATATTTATTTCATATATCCCAGAAGAATTTCTTTAGTATTGTTGTGAAAGAAAGTAAAGAATAAGAAAAAACATATAATAATATTAGGTCTAAAGAAATAATCATAGTTAAAACATACTAAACCCGATTAGTGAAGTTTATTATATTTATTATAGAACATTGTTATATCTTTTATCTATGTGAGGATCACATGGACTAGCAATTAACTATAGTGCTACCAAAGAGAAATGATATTCCTTGATTACTGTAACTACATAAAGGAATGTTTTCCTATAGTTATTGTGGTCTTGGATTACATATAAACATTGAAAAGTATTAGATACTATTATTGAGTAGTTATCCTTGTAATTATCTGTGTTTTTTGGGTTTCCATATTTTATTGTCTCATAGTACAGTCAAATATCACTAACTATAGGTGAAGGTTTTTTCTTAAAGAATAAAATAGAAAGATATAAAATAACTAATCTAACCCATCCCCCTCTCAGTGATCACATTGATCCTGATTTTCCCTTTCATGTGGTATCATGGGGGGTTAATTTATTGAATCTTTTCTAAATATTGATGAAAAGAAAGGCTTCCATGGATATATGGAACCCTGTTAAAAGTAATGGGATTCCTATATTTTATAGAAATAACTATCATATATGAAGGATATAATATATCCTTATCTAATTTCCATTACCAATGAATTTATTAAGGCTTATAAAAATTGTTTCCACTATGCTATAGAGGATTTTACATTAATATGTTATGATAATATAAATCAAGAGAATGAAGGGTGAGATAGAAGTTCTATACTTTTTATCACTCTCTGGAAGTGAGTTTCTAAGGGTAAAAGGCATTGGAATGGATAAAGGCATCTTTTAAAAGATTAAGGACATATATGTAGGAATCATTATTGTAAATAAAATGAATATAAATATATATATATTGAATTATAATTATTTTAAGATGTGTGATGATGAATCATTTGGTGACTCCTTTACAAGAGTTAATGACATTTCCAACAACATTAGATTTCTGTTGAGAAGTTAGAATATTAAACTATTATTGAAATTTTAATACATATTATTCCTCAAAAACATGATTCCAATGTTTCACCCTTATAATATAGACCTTATAAAACTCATTATCTAGATGATTTATAATGTATTGTAATCATATATTATATGATAAGATAAATGTCCACCATGAAAAATGTAAAATATAATCGAAATATATATTTAAATGCCACAAAGAAAAGAAAATCTAAGAATTATTTTTCAGAATGAAAAGTTATTTACTATGACACTAAATATGAGGAATGATTTTTTAATGAATTCATGACCTTTTGTATAGAAAAGTTAAAATAGTAATAGGAAAGTTCTAAGGAATGTTACATATAAAGTTCTTTAGTTGGGAAGCAATTATAAATTTCACTGTATATTATCTATTATAAAAGAAAGATGAACAAAGTTATGTTGATGATGGAAATTTAATAAAATCAATTAATATTAAGGAATAAGACAAATATGATTCCTTTCCTAAAGGAAAGGATAAGATGTTATCTAAATATAATAAAGAACGTTTTTTCAAATATGGTGAAGATGATAATAGTGAAGTTCAAGTTCAACACTCAAGTGATGATATTGTTGAAAAATTTATTCATTCAAAATTTAATGATGTAAATATAACTGGTGAAAAAAGAATTATCTCTGATGAATAATAAGAGGAGGAGATTGATATAGAGTTTATACTTATGATAGACCAGAAATAATGTCTTATAATTATTTTTATACTTGAATAAAATAATAGTAAATTTAAGAAAGAAAATACTTCATCAAATGATTAGGAATATTCTCATTAATAATAATCCAAGATTCTAAAAAAATTATGATATGTATAAGTTACATGATCAAATGAAAATTATCAACCACAACCTTGAAGAAAAGATATATGTGAAGGGGAAATAAATTGATTGTATTCAACAAAAACTTGTTAATGTAGAGTGAAGAAAAAAAACTTCCAAAACATGGTATTATAAGTTCATAAATATTTTAATAAGATTAAAAATAAAATGGATCAACAAAAATAACCCTATGAGGTTTATGATATAGTTAAAAATATTCAAAAGGAAAAAAATTGAAGAAGAACATGTACATAGAGATAAAAAGTGGAGTTGAAAATCAAAAAAATCATAAGGGTACAAAATCTGAACCAAAATATGAGTCTATTAAAGAAATAATTAAGTATTAAAATAAACTAAATTAGAAGAAGAATATTTCAAGAGGCTACAAAAATTTTGGTACACAAAAAAGTGCCAAGGTGGATGATAAGAAATATGGTGAAAAAAGGTACAAAGTTATGAATAGAATGTTATCTATAGAGGACAAGATGAATGATATGAATATTTTTTGTACTATGAAGTCATTGGAAACAACACTAAAATTTTCTTATTCGCTCATCAATACAATAATGAATATAAGAAGAAATAGTGGATGATTTTGAGGGGGAGTCAACCCAGTCAAATAATAAAACCTGAGAAAGTCAGTGTGATGATTGAAAATATATTTCAATCTCTTGATTTTTTTTGAAGATGTGATCATCCCAGCAATCTTGAAAAATCATATATTTTTGTGTTACTATCATAATAATCATTATGTAGAAAATCTCAAAGTCCATTTCATATGAAATTAAAAGGAATGAAAAATGCCTTACTTGTTGAATCAATAATCATATTTACAAAAGGAAAACAACCATGAATATTGGATAGTGACTGTTATTCATATAAGAATGGATATTTAATTTTTTTGAAAACATTGAAATATAATAAAGAAGTGAAAATGAAATTGTGAAAGGGTGAGTCCCTTATAATTAAAGACATTGAATTATCTATCAGTAGAGAAGAAAAATAAAAATCTAAAATATCTTTATTTGTTGATTGACTAAATCACAACTTTTTAAGTACTTTAAATCTCTGTGATGGCGGAAATATTTATTTATAATATAGGGTTTTGTTTCCAAACAAATTGGATATAAGAAAGTTGTTATAAAAGGAGAATAACTACGAGAATATTTTTTCATGTTGGTGATGTGCAGAGTTCACGATATCTCATCATGAAGGAAAAAAAGAAGGAATAACATAAATAGTTAGGGTATATGTTTAAGAAGAAAAAGACGAATTTAAAAAATATAGAAATTATTTTTAATATTCTTAACGTGAAAAAAATAAGTGATTAGGGTTGTTCCTATGACAGAAATGTAACAACCCAAAACATTATTTAATGGAAATACCTCATAATCTAATTAAATGTATTTGTATCTAAAATTTTTATATAAAATTTTAAATTATTTGGTTTTATGTTATTAATTGTGACCATTGCTAATATAGCCATTGAACAGTGATCACATGATTAATATAAATATAAGGCTTTAACAAATCTAATTTACTCAATCAAGGGAAGCGATGGCCTCATCCAGTAGACATGCCCCATAAGAAGCCGATTTGTCAAAGCTCAAAAAGGAGGCAGCGTCATTGGGCTTCACTCTTGTCCATTCCCAAGCCATGCTTGAATATTTTAAGCTCAAGCGGGACTGCCTACAAGAGAAGTGGATGTTGATAGAGATTACCGCCCGAGCATTGTTTTCCGAGCCACCCCAAGAGTCTGTCACTATTGCACACCTTACTCTTTAGCCTTCTGCGGGTGTTATAAGGGGTTATGTAACAAGACCTTAGCACTATGGTTATGTACATTATTTTTTTAAATAATAATGAATATACTTTCATTTTATTATTGTTACCTAGAAAATAGTTTTTAAATCTCAAATGGTATTTTTAGTTAAAGTTCAACTAAGAAATCTATTTTGAGGAATTAATAGATTTTTGAATTAAATAATATATTAATAAAATATTATTATTATTATTAAATTAATTTTTATTTAATATAAATGATAATATAATTTTATGAATGAAATTGTGATTTTTATTAATGTTTGAAATCCATTTTTGTCAAAACTCGTGAATTTTTTATAAATGATGGTTTTTATTTTAAAAGTAAAAATTAAAATATTTATAAAATTATATAGATATTATTTCTATAATTAGAACATCGAAATTATCCAATGGTGAATTTTTCATACTTTTCTGAGAGAGTCATATTTTTGGGTAAAAATTAAATACCGTTTAAATATATAATGTATTTTATAACATCATAATGACCCAATAGTGGTAAGAACCAGGATCTTATATTTGAGTCATGGGTTTCTTCTTTTCCCTTTTCCTTAAGTGTTTTTGAGAAAATAAGGAAAATGGGGAAAATCCCAAATTTTTTACGTACACAACATATCGTTTTCCACATGTCGTGTACTTTGGCCTTGTGGGATGAGTACATAGAGAGTGCAGGCCCGTTGGTTAAGAAGCGTGTAAAAACTGAGTACACGCCATGTACTTAGTTTTTACACGCCCTGTAATCATTCGAAAGGTGAATAGTAAGACAGTGGAGGCATCCATAAACTGAGGGACATTACACACCGTGTAATCAGGAATACACATCGTGTACTCATGTTGATAGATAAACAATGCCGCGGTGGAAAGAAGTCATGAGAGGAACCGTTAAAAAATGAATTGTACATGTCATGTACTCTAGAGTACACGCCATGTAGTTTTTTTCTTAAAATGGGCAGTATCCTCCTCATTTGGTATAAGAGGCTTTGAGTTCATTTTTGAGCCGGGAGAGGAGGCTAGAGCTTCAGAGATCTCCCAACCGCACACCAGGAATCTGAATCCTTCTCTGACGGTCTCTATGGAACTATATGGGTGAGTTATTCCCTCTCCATGTGTGTTTTTAACAATTATTTCCTGAGGGAAAATTATTTTAGTTTGAATTATTGAACATTTATCCCAAATCTACGTCATTCTTGGATGATTCAAGAGGCATCGATCACGTATACCGGTCAAAGACGATCGAGGTAGGTGGTCTAATGTTTCTTTCAACTGTTGTGTTGAAATTGTGTACCATTGTGATACGCTCCCATGGTTGGGGTGTCTTATGTCTGAGGACTTTGCTGAAAGATATATATAATTTCATAGTTAATCTTTTGATAAATTAAAACTGTTTTTTGGATCATTTCTTGGATCCAGTACCACCCTGGGGGTGTGTTCCTCTATTTAGCCATTTGGCCAGGATACCTGCGGGTATGCCATAATTATATTGTGTATTTCATTTTCTTGAGAGAAACCTTATATAAATTTCTTGTTTATGCTTTGGGAATGGACCAGTTACTTTCTTCTAAGGGAAGTGTTTTCTTAGCCTAAGGGTAACCTTTGTTCATGCCTGTGGGCAGTAGTCTCGGTGCCCAAGGGAAATATCTCGTATGCTTTAGGGAAATGTTCATCATTACTTAGGGAAGAAACCTTTGTATTTTGATTCAGATTACCTGAGGGTAAGGATTGTTACGTCTGAGTACAATGTTTACCATAAATGTTCACTGATGTGATTTTCATATTTTATACTTTCTAAGATAAACCACAAGATTTGGAGTGATTAACAAATATTACAATGGCAATAAAACTGTTAGTGATAGTTACTTTGAGTACTTACATGTTTACTGCATTCTATTACTACACACTGTTGTTGCACATTTTCACTGACAGTTGGGCATGGGCCTTTGATGCTTTCCTACTAGGATTTATTTCTCACACCCTGTTTGGGTCATTTCTTTATCCCAAATAGACTATATTTCTGCAGGTGTCAATAGGGGAAAGAATACAGGTAAATGGTTGTTGTAGAGGAGTAGTAGAGCATGAGACTGAGCTTAGGTTTGCGATGCTACTGAGTTCCTATTGCACTGTTCTGTTTTGTTTTGTTGTACTTGTACTTTGAGTTGTATTGTACTGTATTGCATTGTATCCTGTTTTGGATGCTTTCATAGAGTTTGTGACCTGCTGAATCATTATCTATATAATTGTTGGTTATCTTTTACTGTAGTTGTTTATTTCTTGTTTATATTCTTTACCACTTCCGCTGTTGTATGTTATATTTCTTTTCAACTGTGCTACACTTTGACAAATGAGGGAATAGTTTCCCCACTATCAAACCTGGGCCCTCGTTGCTAGTCGACAGCCTCTAGCATTTGGGGAAATGCGCTTGAGGTCAATTGACCAACTAGGTTCGGGGAACCCATCGTGTGGAATCCAGATCTAGGACGTTAAAAGTGGTATCAAAGGATGTTTTTTCTTTCACTTACTATTTATGACCTATATTCAGGGATATGACAGAATAGGTACTTGGAATAAGTTGTGCCCGGGAGTAGCTAACCCTTGTACAGGGAAAATCCAATTTACCTTGTGATGATTTTTTTTTGGTTTTGCAATTTCACAGTTGATTTGATTTTAACCATTGGGTGACACACTTGTGGTTGTTCTATTTATATGTTATACATGGGTTCTATTTTGTTGCAACCCGATGAGATGAGGGTGTTCCATGTCATGCATCATTTAGATACATGATAGAAATCAAATGTCATACCTTCCTTCTATGCCATGTAAATGCATTAGAAATTTCATGTTTTTGTGATAGTTGATGTTCTATAAGAGCATGCTGTTGTGATAGATGCTTTGATAAATACCAGATTTTTGTTAGGGTATTGTTGTGTGAGGTTTTTGTAGAATGAATGACATAATTTTGTTCATGAGGTGTATGGGCACCCAATGACCGAAATTTGGTGGTCCATTAACTATTTTTCCTTGTTATAACATGTATAAGATGCCAAGATTTAATTCAAGGGGAGTATGGGCCCACATGGATCGTGATTTGGAACTTAGGTGTTTGTTCCATGTTCATTTGGGTTCCAAAGTAGTTTTTGAGGCTTACTGTCTAGAAAAACCAGCATAAACACCGTGTAGTTCTATGGACACATGCCATGTGTTCTTCTATTCAAGAAGAAATGAAAACATTTTAAGTACACGCCGTGTACCCTATGTACATCCTTGTAGTCTCTTCCCATGTCATAGGTCGTGTGGGAGGGGACACATGGTAGGGATTGGCATGGGGTAACATGACGTGTATCAGTTGTACATGCCATGTAGTGTTGACCCGGTGTCTGCTCGTGTAACTAACAACATGGAAGGAGAAAACAATAAGACATACATGCTGTGTCTACCTTGAACACGCCGTGTAGTCTGACCCAGGTACCCGACCGTGTCTCGAACAACACGGGTCAATGGTATCTTTCCTATTACACGCCGTGTCCACCTGGAAAATTCAGTGTAGTGTCATCTGTGTAGCCGACCAAGTAGCGAGCAACACGGGTCAGTCTGGGGATTCTTTGAATACGCCTCTTCTTGTTGGAGAACGCCGTGTAGTGTGACCTGGGTACACAGGCCGTGTGACGAACAACATGGACTGATGAAATCTTGTAGAGTACACACTGTGTCTACCTTTGAACACACTGTGTAGTTTTGTTTTAGGAGAGGCATGTGGCTTAATCCTTGTATAAGGAATCGGGCAGGGGAGAAGGATTCAATACACACTGTGTGGTAAGACAACACGTCGTGTAGTTGGGGTGATACACTAACAGTTCTTGCAGAAGTACACGCCCATGTGAAAGACTTAAGGGAACATGTCGTGTAGTTAATATATACGTAGTGTAGTCTTATTTTGTAAAACTTGAATTCTTTTCTTCTCCTATTCCCTTCTTGGCCTCCTCGTTTTTGGTCTTTTATAATATTGATCTAAGGTGTGCGTCTGAACTTGTAGGGGTATGCCACCGAGATGACCACTGGTTGTTCTCTAGGAGATTGCTGACAATTATACTCTTTAGATGATGGGCCATGGGCTACCAGTGAATCCTACAACAGTGCTAGATGTGGCGTTAGCCGTTATACCATAAACAGGAGCGGATGCATAGTTCTGTGAAGGCTTCATGTGGTTCATGTGGACCTTCCAGGGAGCACCGCATGCCTCCACATCTATGGTAGAGCTGACGTGCATATTCCAACAGCAGCATCCGCCTATGTTTTCATGGGATGACAGAGAACAAGCTATGAAGTATTAGCTATGGTCTATGCATACTATATTCGTGCATCAGGAGATGCCTCCAGGGTGGAGGGTCAAGCTCTCTACATACATGTTGCGTGATTCCTCAAAGAGATGATGTGATGTTACCACCCAGATTGAGCATCACAGAGACATGGCATAAGAATATTTTTAGGCAGTCTTCTATGAACTTTTCTTTCCAGAGATTCTAAGGTTAGATCGATCTCGATAGTTCCTCAATCTGCAGGAGAGTTCCATGTCAGTGATGGATTATTCTGCTCGCTTCACTGAGATTCAGCGTTTTTCACCCGTTCTGGTGGGTGATGCGGCATTGAGGGATTGACTCTTTGAGGATGGTCTTTGGTGTGATATCTGAGCATTGGTGAATGTTTTCAGGTTTCATAACATGCATGATATTGTGAACCAGACACTTATTACATAGCAGAACCTAAGGGAAGCTAGGGGTGTGGGCTAGGGCGGTTCGACACTAGTTTCTGGTACTATTTCTACCGGCAAGAGGAAGAGGGAGATGGAATTATCTCACGATGGTATTACTAGTCAGAAGAAGACTTTAGGTGGCCAGGTCATGTGCTACCAGTATGGTAGATAGGGGTACAAGAAACCTCAGTATCCGTGTGACCTAGTGGAGTGCCGAGAATGTAGAAATATGGGTCATCTTCATCCTTTTGGCAGGGCGTTTCCACCAGTGGCTAGTGAAAGGGGTTCTATGCAGACTCCGTGTGAGGGAGCAGGACCAGAAGCTTCTTACCATTCAATAAATTTGTTTATGTCAGTGTGTGCAGGAAGAGATAGTGGTTGTCACCATGGTAGCCAAACACCAGAATCTCAAAGGCAACACGGCGGGTCAGCTCAGGGTATCCAGGCTGTGTCGCAGGGCCACGACACTGGGCAGGCATATGAAGTGAAACATACCCAATAGAAGAAGGATCCCAGACCTTCCACTTTCAGTTGTACTATTCTAGTTGCTTATGATTTATCTTCTTCACTTTTCGATACTGGTGCTTCCCATAGCTTTATATCTGTGGCCGGTGTAGAGATCCTTGGGCTCTGTGTTTCTTTTTCTTCTAATATCATGATGCTAGAAACTACGTTGGGAGCAGGATGGCAGGTGTGCATCAGTGCAAGGAGTTCCCCCTTAAGGTTGGTGAGTGTCACATCCTATGGGACCTCTATGTCTTAGAGATGACAGCGTATGATGTCATTATCGAGATGGACTGGTTGGTACCCTTTCGAGCCTTTGTAGATTGCTATCATCGCAGGGTGAGTTTCGCATCACCTCATGGTGGAGAGTTTATATACAAGGGTGAATATGATGCCTAGGTGAACCAAGATGGACTCGAGCAACGTGGGCGAGGTGGAGTGACCTCACAGATTGCAAGCTTATATCTAAATGACCAAGAAACATGTCATACAAATTTCCCTCCCATGGTTGATCATTTCTGGGATGTCTTCCTAGACACATTTTTAGGTCTACCTATAGAGCGAGAGGTGGATTTCTCTATTGCTCTTGTTCCAGGAGTGGAAACGGTGTCTATTCTTCCTTATAGGATGGCTACACCAGAGTTACATGAGCTCAAGAGGCAGTTGGAGGAGTGTCAGGCAAAGGGTTTCATCTGACTCAATACTTCTCCTTGGGGTTTACTGGTCCTTTTTGCGAAGAAGGTGGATGGTAACCTCAAAATCTGTGTAGACAATCAGAAACTGAACCAGCTGATAGTTAATAACTGATATCCCTTACCGAGGATTGATGATCTTTTTATTCAACTTCATGGTGCCTGAGTGTTCTTCTTGTTTGACTTGAGATCCAGATATCATCAGTTGCTCGTTAGACTATCGGACATACCGCTTATAGCCTTTCAGAGCAGATATAGTTTATATGAGTACTTGGTCATACTGTTTGGACTCACAAATGCGCCACCGGTTTTGATGGTTCTAATGAATTATGTGTTCCACCCGAATCTGGATTCTTTTGTGGTAGTCTTGATGGAGGACATCTTGGTGTACTCTAGCACTCGACACGACCGTGGTACCCATCTTGAGATCGTATTGAGTACACTGTGAGAGCATTAGATATATGCTAAGCTCTCAAAGAGAAACTTTTGGATGTACCAGATTCACTTCCTAGGTCATATTATCTCGGAGGTAGGATTTTCAGTAGACCTAGAGAAGGTGAGAGTAGTATTTTCCTAGGATCATCCCAAGAACATGTTTGAAAAACAGAGTTTCTTGGGGTTGGTTGGTTACTATAGGAGTTTTATAGAGGAATTCTCTTTCTTACCAACGACATTGACAGGTTTAACTAAGAATGGTGTGAAGATCGTTTGGTCAGAAGCTTGCAAGATAGCCTTTTAGGAGCTGAAGGGTCGGTTGGCATCATCACCAATCCTGATACTTCCAGATAAAGGTAAGATCTATACAATTTACTGTGATGCATCAGGTATTAGGCTACGAGTAGTGTTGATGAAGGGTGATTTACTTGTTGAATACAGGTCTCGACAGTTGAGGCCACATTAGAGGAATTACCCGATGCATGACCTCAAGTTGGCTGTAGTTGTTCATGTGTTGTGCTGTTGGAGACATTATCTATTGGGAGAGCATTTTGTGGTTTTCACCGACAAAAAAAGTCTTAAATACATCTTTACTGAGTGTGACTTGAACCTGAGACAGTGAAGGTGGGTCTAATACCTTCATTCCTTCAACATTGAGCTTTCCTATACCCCTGGTAAGGGTAATGTAGTAGCGAATGCACTGAGTAGGAAGACTCTAGCACATGCAGTGTAGGAGGCCAGTGGCGAGTGGCAGGTTATGGCTTTGTTCTCTGAGATTCATTTGGAGGTGCATGATAGTTAAGTGAAAACCTATATTTTATCCTTAGCTATGACTTCTACCCTCCTGGATAGAGTGTGGATGAGACAGCTATCAGATTCATAAGGCCTAGTTCTACAGGAGTCGGTGGCAAGTGAGGACCCACCTCCAAGTTGGACGATAGGTGATGAGGAGGTACTGTGTTTCCATGTATGAGTATGGGTTCTAGGGGATATATGCGAGGAGTTTCTTCGGGAGTTTCATGCTTCAGCTTGGGAAGTTCATCCCGGAGTTACCAAAATGTACCGTGACTTGAGACGTCAGTATTGGTGGCTGGGTATGAAGAGAGAGATCACTAGTTTTGTAACTAGATGTTGAACTTGTCAGAAGGTGAAGGTGAAGCATCAGAGGCCATCCAGACTATTACAACAGTTACCCATTCTAGAGTGGTAATGGGATGATGTCACGATGGACTTCGTGACTGTGTTTTCGAGGTCACCTCAAGGAAATGATGTCGTGTGGGTTGTTGTGGACAGACTTATGAAGGTGGATCACTTTTTTCCAATCAAGGAGACCTTAAGTGTTGATGAGATAGAGAAGTTGTATAACTGAGAGGTAGTAAATCTTCATGGGGCCCCTCATTCCATCGTTTCTGATAGGGACTCCCACTTTACATCTCTTTTTAGGAAGATTTTTAGAGGGAACTAGGTACACAGGTGTTTCTGAGCACATCTTACAACCCTCAGACTGAAGACCAGTCATGGCGTATGATACAGGTGCTTGAGAACATGATGCATGCATTTTTCCTGGACTTTGGGGGCTCTTGGGAGAAGCATATACCCCTGGTCGATTTTCACTACAATAATAGTTTTCAGGAAACTATTGAGACTCTACCTTATGAGTATTTATATAGTAGGCCATGCCAATCACCCTTGTGTTGGATGGAGGCAGGTGAAGCAGCTTTACTGGGACCATGTCTCGTGTAAGCGACTTTAGAGTAGGTCCAGTTGATTCAAAAACAGATGGATACTGCATAGTCTCATCATAAATCTTATGATGATCGTTGTAGATGACTCCTAGAGTTTGTGGTCAGGGATCAGGTTTTCTTACGTGATTTGCTGAGGCTGGGACACAGGCAGATCAGAAAACAGGGTAAACTTTCATTGAGGAATGTGGGGATGTTTGAGATTCTGGAGTGAGTCGGGCCAATTTCCTATTGGTTGCAGCTACTATAGAGGTACCAGGCCACGCACGACGTCTCCCATGTATCTCAAGTATGTTGTTATCACTCATACCCATCTTGAATTTTTCATCCCATGGAGGTTGAGATTCAGGTCGATGCATCCTTTGAGGAACATCAGATTTGAATTGTTGATATGAGAACGAAGGTTCTCCAAGGCTGGTCAGTTCCTCTCATACGACTGCTATGGCAGCATGGCCGAGTACCTGATGAAACCTACGAGCATGAGACCGATTACAAGCTCAGTGGCCATAGTTGTTCAAAAATTTATCTTCTCCACCCTTGGAAGGGTACTTCACGGACAAATTGCTTTAAGGGGGGAAGTTTGTAAGACCCCGGTTATTAGATTTTAGGTACGTGTTTCTTCTTTTCTCCTTTCCTTAACTGTTTTTGAGAAAATAAGGAAAATGGGGAAAAATCCAAAATTTTGTACTTACACACCATCTAATTCTCCTCATGTCGTGTACTTTGGCCATGTGGGATGAGTACACATGGCGTGTAGGACCGTCAGTAAGGAAGCATGTAAAAACTGACTACACACCATATAATTAGTGTTTACACGCCCTGTAATCAGTCGGCATGTGAATTGTAAGGGGGTGGAAGCAGCCACCAGCCAAGCGAAATTACACTCTATGTAATTAGGAATACACAATGTGTACTAATGCCGACAGATGAATAGTGCCACGGTGGAAAGAAGCCACAAGAGGAATAGTTAAAAAATTAAAGGTACACACAGTGTACTCTAGAGTACACGTTGTGTAGTTTTTTTTTTGTTTTTTTTGTTTAAAATGGGAAGTAGCCTCCACATTTGGCATTGGAGGCTTTGAGTTCATGTTGGAACTGGGAGAGGAGGCTGGATCCTCAGAGATCTCCAAACGACACACTGGGAATCTGAATCCTTCTCTGACGGTCTCAATTGAACCACACGGGTGAGTTATTCCCTCTCCTTGTGTGTTTCTTACCAATTCTTTCCCGAGGAACTGTTATTTGAGTTTGATTGAGTTAACGTTTATCCCAGATCTATGTCGTTCATGGAAAATTCGGGAGGCATCATTCACATATATCAGTCATAGATGATCGAGGTAGGTGGTATGATGTTTATTTAAACTATTTTGTTGAAATTGTGTATCTTTGTGCTATGCACCCATGGTTGGGGTATCGTATGGTTGTGGCCTTTTCTGAATGATATCTATAATTGCATGGATAATCTGTTGATAAATTAAAACTGTTTTTTGGGATCGTTGCTTGGATCTAGGACCACCCCAGGGGTGCATTATTCTTTTTAGCCGTTTGGCCAAGATACCCGAGGGTATACCATAATTATATTGTGTATTGCATTTTCTTGAGTGAAACCTTATATAAATTGATTTCTTATTCTTTGGGCTCAGACCGGTTACTTGCGCCTGAGGGCAGTGTTTGCTTAGCCCGTGGGCAGTGTTTGGTTAGCCTGAGGGTAACCTTTGTTTATTCCTGTGGGGAAGTAGTCTTTCTGCCAGAGGGAAATATCTCATATGCCTGAGGAAAATTTTCGTTATGCCTGAGGGCAGAAACCTGTGGGTTTTGATTCTGATTACCTGAGTGTAAGGATTAGTACGTTTGAGGACAATGTTTACCATAAATGTTAACTGAGGTGATTTTCATATGTTATACTTTCCAAGCTAAAGAAAAATCTTGAGAGTGGTTAAAAAATATTAAAATGTCAATAAAACTGGTAGTGATATTTACATTGAGTACTTACTAGTTTACTGCATTCTATTACTACACACTATTGTTGCAAATTTTCACTGACAGTTGGTCATGGGACTTTGGTGGTTGCTTACTGGGATTTATTTCTCACACCCTATTTGGGTCATGTCTTAGGCCAAAACAAACTATATTGCTACTGGTGTCTATAGGTTTAAGGGTCCCTACACAGGTACATGATTGTTGCGGAGGAGTGGGAGAGCATGGGACCGAGCTTAGGCTTGCGATGCTACTGAGTTCCTATTTCACTATTCTTTTTTGTTTTGTTGTACTTTTACTTTGAGTTGTATTGTACTGTATTTCATTGTATCCTGTTTTTGATGCTTTCATAGAATTAGTGACATGATGAATCATTATATATATAACTGTTGGTTATCTTTTACTGCAGTTTTTTATTTCTGGTAATATTATTTACCTCTTCCTCTATTGTGTGTTATAATTATTTTCCACTGAGTTACACTTTGAAAAATGAGGGTATAGTTTCCCCACTATCAGAATTGGGTCCTCACTACAAGTCTGCAGCCTCTGACATTTGGGGAAATGCACTTGAGGTCATGTGACCAACCAGGTTCGGGACACCCGTCGTTTGGCCTCCAGATCCGGGACTTTACAATAGTGATGTAATAAAATACTATAAGCCTTTTGTTCGGACAATATATGTTTTACCATTAAAATAATTTTATTTTGAGTTTGTTTGACTTATTTTACAAAGCATTAATGGACCCTTCAAGGCTTATTAAACATCTTGTCTTTTAAAATTGATTTCCTCAGGAGTGTGACTCACCTCTACATAAGCAACCACATTATTTTAAGAAGTTAGGACTTGGGCCTTATAAAATATTGTTATCCACTTCCTTTTTTCAAAAACCGTGGAAAAAACCATGGGCTGGTGTGTGGTTTGGATTAGTTTAATATGAGGTGTCTCAAACATAAAAAATAATGAATTCCCTCAACTTTCCTATATAAACCCACCCAATCTCCCACTTCCTCCTCATTCAAAGCCTTTGGAGTTCGTCCAAAATCTTCCCTCCATTCTCTATAATCCTCCCAAGGTGCCCCAAGCTCCCAAGAAGCCTCTCTCAAGCCTCACTCAAGCCTTTGGAAGCACATTTCCAAGTAAGGTTTTTTTCTTCCTTTCTCATTTTTGTCTAATATTTATAATGATATTATGCCCTTTAAATTTCAATTATGACTGTTGGGGTATTGTTTCGCACCTCCCCCATACTTCCCCCTTTATGTTTGAATTATGAGAGACCCTTTTCTCTCTCAGTAAATGCCTTCCATGTACACCCGTTACTATGCCGAAATTCTGAAAGGAATTTCTCACTCCTCTTTTACATTCAAGCAATTCTTTTGTATCATGACACTAAATTAAATTAAAATTGTTGGGACATATATCTATATGACCCCATTACTATCCATTTCATGTACATATGACGAGACACCCCTTTCTCTCTCATCAACCATTTTTATTAATTCTTACTTCACGCCATTACGCTGCCGAAATTGCATTGATTTTCCAAACTAATATCATTGTGTAGTGAATACCATGCCAATTTCTCTATCAAGGGTATTCAACATTATGTAGATTTAATTATTTATTAAAAAGTATCATGTATAAATTCCACATTAATTTGTCATTTAATAAATTATTATGTTTCTTGAATCCATGTTATATGATCCATGAGGCACACTTACGCATGAAATGAAATGTTTAAGAAGGGTGCACCCTTATAGCGGTCCAATGCATTGGGTGAAGTACAGTATCATGATACATCATGTGAAATGAATGTTTAATCATTCTAATTTAAGTGCAATGAGGTTTTAATCGTGCTTCATATACAATGAGGATTACTCATGCTCCATGTGCAATGAGCCTTGGCTCTTGGTAATTCCATGTTAAGTGTTGTTTCCACATTTCCATGCTATGATTATCATGGATTATCACGACTTTATGTTTATATTTCTCTTGTTCTCTATTGATATGTCTATTGTATAACATATATTTTATTCCACATGTTATTACATGATTGTTCCCTTATTAGTCCTTATAGCTCACCCTTTTCTTATGCATGTACTTCAGTTATCCCATAAAATGCTACATACAAGGGAATGTAGTGGTCATGTAAAGGATGTTTTCAACAAAGATGATGTATTTAATGTTTTAAGTTGTTATGTAATGATCATAATACCCAAAGACACTAGAAGTCTTGATATTCTATGTTTTATCAAGTGAATTTTATGTAATAAATCAAGTTTAAGTCTGAAATAAAGATCAGGGTAGTTATAGTTGGTATCAGAGGATATGATTAGTTATTTTTGGGATTAGGATTAGAAAACCCCAATGAAGGCTTAAATAAAAACTATGTATAATAAAAAATCACCACTTTTTGGTGAGTATTGAGTAAGTGGTTTATCCAGAAAATACATCACTATCTGGATACGAGCAAGTTGAGGCGGCTCTGGCACAAATGTATCCTAGGGGTAAAACCCAAAAACACTGCTTTGAGCTAGACTCGAACATGAACTGGTGCACGACAACAGGCCTTTCTACACTCTTGGTTATGAAACTTCTAGGGGGTACACTTTGGTAAATTTCCAATCTTAGTATGAACCATTATTAAGGGACAAAAAAAATTCCCTAAGCATATATGTTAGAAATTATATCATGGATAACATAGACTGAAGCCAATAGATTCGTATGTTGAGGAAATAAAATTTATTTATAAGTGGATAGTTTTGTCCTTGGATTACCCTTTATGTGTTACCCCTAACTTTCCTTTTATTCTAGCCAATGGATGGTAATAGGAGGACTCGGGAAAACGGCCGATGTGAAGATCAATGTGATGACTGTATTAATGAGATACCCAATCCAATGAGAGTGGGAATCACAATCTTTTTCATGCTTCTCTCTCAGCTAACTCAAGCATTGAATAAAAGCATGGGTCAAGAGGAACAGTCAACCCCCCTCCCCATAAGAATGAACAAGTCATTATCGGGAGCTTCATGAGACAAAGGCCAGCTACTTTTAATGGATCATTTGATCCTTCAATCACCGAACAATGGATCAACTCCATTGAAAAGATCTTCTCAATCCATTAATGTACTAAAAAGAGAAGGTTATCCTGGATTCTTATCATATGGAGGGTGAATTTGATCAATGGTGGAAGTTGATCAAAAATATGAAGCCTAAGGAGGAGATCGAGGCTTTGGAATGGAAGTATTTCCAGAAGATGTTTTTCGATAAATATTTTCCACGCACCCTCTGGCTTAAGATGGAAAGGTACTTTCTTTCCCTCAAGACAAAAAGATGAAATATCTGTTGGAGAGTACAAGGTAAACATCACAAGGCTTGTAAGATATTCTTCTAGCTTTGTCACTACCCCAGAATGCAAGGTTGACCGCTTCTTTGGTGGGCTGAAGCCTAGCCTGCCGAATGCACTGGCGATCCGTGACTTTGACAGTTATGCGAAAATATTCTGATGTGCCCTCAAGGTTGAAATGGAGATCAGGGAATCTCAGGGGTATCATGGGGATAAGAAGAATATGGTGGACATTAATGTTGGCGGTATGATGGATAAATACAAAGGTGCTAAAAAGATCTTGTACCCCACTTTCCAAGGGTGCGGAATGAAGCACCCTGTTAATTGCCTGACGGGTATAAGAAAATGATTTAGGTTTGGAAGAGAAGGGAACCTGTGTATTAACTATCAGCAAGAAAGACCCGCGACTGTGATAGATAAGAGGAACACTCCATTCGAACCTCAACTTGTGGTTCATTGCTGTAACTACAAAGAACCAGAGAATATTTAAAATTAGGTCCCTATGCCAAGGGTTTTCAGAGGCAACCAACAATGTCCATGGCAGCAAGGGTGAGATTTTTCCATCACTACTGGCGAAGTGAACCCCGAAAACGAAGTGGAGAGTGGTACACTAGTTATTTATTCAAGAATATAAAACATACTTTTTGATTCAGGTTCTACACATTCTTTTATATCTCAAAAGTTTAGTAGAATAATCCTTCCACCAACAGAAATCATGGAAGTGAAGATTTTGGTGAGTACGAAAAATGGGGAAATCATTGTATCCCATGAATATAACTTCTCCCATATCATAATCGGTAGATTAAACTTATTGGTGAACCTCGTCATACTCCCTCTTGTGGAATTTGTTTTAATTCTTGGAAAGGATTGGCTTTCCTTATATAGAGACAACATAAATTGCCGGGAGAGGGAAATCACTCTCCATGTGGAGAGTCGACCTATGATTCTTTACAAGTGAAAGGAGGAAGATGAATCTTCTTTAGATCCATCATATCATGTGTGGAAATTACTGCCCTATGAGAACACGTATCTATCTCAGATGACTAAGTCTATGGAGGAAACCATCCAAAAAGACATTCCTATTGTGAGTGAATTCCATGAAGTGTTTCCCGAGGAATTTCCTTGTCTTCCCCATAGAAAATATGATGAATTTTCAATTGATCTTATACTTGGGGCATTGCCAATATCCAAGACTCCATATAGAATGGCTGTTTTGGAGCTTGAGGAGATGAAAAAACAAGTAAAGGAGAATCTGGAAAAAGGTTTTATACGCCCAAGTGCCTCACCATGGGGTGCACCAGTCCTCTTCATCAAGAAGAAAGATGGGTCAATGCGCCTTTTCATCAATTATCGTGAGCTCAAAAAAATCACTTTAAGGAACAAGAATCTTCTCCCACAAATAGATGACTTCTACGATCAGTTGCATGCAGCATAATACTGATCCATAGTTTATTTTCTATCGGGATATTATCAAGTAAGGGTGAAGAAGGATGATATCCTGAAGACTGCTTTTCGTACAAGATACGAGCACTATGAATTCATAGTAATGCCTTTCAGACTCACTAATGCTCCATAAATCTTCTTAGACAATATTAATAGAGTCTTTAGAGATTACCTCGACAAATTTTGGTAGTATTTATAGATGATATTATGATATAATCCAAAACCAAGTAGGATCAAGAGGAGCATATAAGAACTGTACTAGAGACCTTGCGGAAGGAGAAGCTCTATGAAAAGTAAAACAAGTCTGAGTTCTAGTTGAAGGAGGTCTCATTATTGGGCCATATCATTAGAAGCAATGAGATACATATGGATCCCTCCAAAATAGATGCAATTGAGGGATGGCCAAGGCCATCATCGGTAACGGATATCCATAGATTCTTGGGGTTATCTAGATATTATCGACGATTCTTGATAAATTTCTCATGATTTTCCAACCTCTTACCAAGCTAACTCGGAAGGGAGTAAATATTTCCTGGAGTGATTATTGAGAAAAAACCTTCAAGGAGTTAAAAAGGAGGCTTATCACTGTGCCCTTGCTCACTTTACCCACAAGTGGATAACATTTTGTGTTATTCAGTGATGCTTCGAAGAAGGGCCTAGGAAGTGTGTTCATGGAAAATGAAAAAGTCATTACCTATTCTTCTATGCAAATGAAGGTTCATGAACAGAACTATCCAACCCCTGACCTTGAGTTGGCTGTAGTGATCTTCACATTGAAAATTGGGCGACATTATCTCTTTGGGTAGAAGTGGGAAATATAAACGGACCAAAAAATCCCCAAGTATATATTCACACAGAAAGAGTTGAACATGTGCCAACAATGATGGTTAGAGCTAATCAATGACTATGACTGTTCAATCCATTACCACCCTGGTAAAGCAATCAAGGTGGGGATGCCTTAAGTAAAAATGACCCAGCGACTCTATCATAGATGTTAATTGAAAAGGATCCAATCTTATTAGATTTGATGAATATGGACATGGAAATCATAAAGAAGGGAAAATCATCAATCCTTTCACAAAAGATTGCTCAACCGTCACTTTTGGAAAGGTTAAAAGATTCTCAAAAAGATGATGTGGGAATTCAGGAAAATGTGGAAGCTATCGGAAAAGGTAAATCCTTAGAGTTTAATGTTAATGAAGAAGGAATTATTTGATTTGGGAAAAGACTATGTGTTCCATCAAGTTCGAAGTTGAAGAAATAACTTTTGGATGATGCACAAAGTTCAAATTTATCTATTCACCCAGGAAACACAAGGATGTATCAAGATGTCCAAGAGCATTATTGGTGGGATAATATGAAGAAGGAGATCGCCGAATATATATCAAGGTGCCTGGTGTGTCTGCATGAGAATGCAGAGAGAGAGAATTATAAGGGGATGATGCAACCATTTCCCATACCAGAATGGAAATGGGAGAACATCACCATGGACTTTGTCAACGGACTTCCGAAGACATCCAAAGGCAACAATGTAATCTGGGTTGTTTTGGATCATCATACAAAGGCTGCACACTTCATTTCTATTCAGGATGATTTCTCATTAGATCAATTGGCACAAATATATATCCTAGCAGTGGTAAAGATGCATGGAGTACCACTATCTATTGTGTTCAGTCGAGATCCAAGATTCTCCTTTATGTTTTGGAAGAGTCTTCAACATGCTCTGAATAATGAACTGAACTTCAGTATGGCCTATCATCCTCAAACTGATAGCCAATCTGAGTGGACTATCCAAACACTTCAGGATAGGTTAAGAGAGTGCTCAATGGACATTAAAGGAGGATGGGATCAACATCTTCCTCTGGTTGAGTTCTCTTGTAATAAAAGTTTCCACTCGAGCATCCAAATGGAACCATATGAAGATCTTTATGGGAAAAGGTGAAGAAAACTGACATGTTGGGAGGAGGTTGGTGAGTGTAAGGTGCTTGAACCAGAAATGGTCAAAGAAATGGTAGAGAAGGTGAAAACCATTCAGCATCATATCAAGGCAGCCCAGAGTTGATAGTAGAGCTATAGAGATAATATTCAATGAGAACTTATGTTTTAATTTGGAGACATGTTATTTCTACGCATATCTCGATGAAAGAAGGTCACGAGGTTTTGAAAGAAATGGAAGTTAAGTCCAAGGTACATCGACCCCTTCGATATTCTTGATTGTGTTGGGGTTGTAGCCTATCGAATAGCACATACACCTACTATGGCCAAAGAACATGATGTCTTTCATGTATCCCCCTTAAAAAAGTACATACCGGAACCTTCACATGTACTCTTTTCAGAGGTGGTACAATTAGATGATTATCTTTCTTGTGAGGAGAAACCAATGAAGATCATAGATCGTAGAGAAAAAGTTATACAAAATGAGGCAATTCCCGTCAACCAGGTGTTGTGTTGAGACCACAAGTTTGAAGAAGCGACATGGGAATTGGAGGAAATGATAAAGTAGAGTTACCCACATCTGTTTTAGTGTTGGAAAAGAAAATTTCGAGGGTAAAATTTTTTTAAGGGGGAAGATTGTAATGACCAAAAACATTCATTAATTGAAATACCCCTTAATATAGTTAAATATATTTTTATGTAAAATGTTTATATAAAATTTCATCCTAATTGGTTTTATGTTAAGAATTGTGACCATTTCTAATGTAGTCGTTGAACAGTGATCACATGATTAGTATAAATACAAGGTTATAACAAATCCAATTTACATAGACAATGGAAGTGATGGCCTCATCTAGTAGACATGCCCCATATGAAGCCCATTTGTCAGAGCTCAGAAAGGAGGTGGCATCATTGGGCTTCCCTATTGACCAAGCCCAATCTAAGCTTGAATATGTTATACTCGAGCAGGAACGCCTACGAGAGAAGTGGAAGTTGATAGAGATTACCACCCGAGCAATGTTATCCGGGCCACCCCAAGAGTCCGTCACAAATGCACACCTTACTCTTTGGTCTTATGCGGGTGTTATTAGGGGTTATGCAAAATGACCTTAGCACTATGGTTATATATATTATTTTTATATATAATAATGAATATACTTTCATTTCATTATTGTTACCTTTTAAATAGTTTTTAGAGCTCAAATAGTATTTTTAGTTAAAGATCAACTAAGAAATATATTTTGATGAATTAATGGATTTTTGAATTAAATAATATTTTAATAAAATATTAATGTTAACATTAAATTAATTTTTATTAAATATAAATGATCGTATAATTATATGAATGCAATTTTAATTTTTATTAAGGTTTGAAAGCCATTTTTGTCAAAACCCTTGAATTTTTGATAAATGTCGGTTTTCATTTTAAAAGTGAAAATTAAAATATTTAGAAAATTATTTAGATATTAATTCTATAATTAAGAGGTTGAAATTATCCAATGGTTAATTTTTCATAATTTTCTAAGACAGTCAAATTATAGGGAAAAAATTAAATACCGTTTGGATATATAATGTGTTTTATGACATCATAATGACCCAATAGTGATGTAATAAAATACTATAAGCCTTATGTTCGGACAATATATTTTTTTCCATTAAAATATTGTGATTTTGGGTTTGTTTTACTTATTTTACACAGAATTAATGGACCTTTCAAGGCTTGTTAAACATCTTGTCTTTTTAAATTGATTTCCTTGGGAGTGTGACTCACCTCCACATAAGAAACCCCATCATTTTAAGATGTTAAGACTTTGGACTTATAAAATTTTGTTTTCCAATACCCTTTTCCAAAAAACATGGGAAAAACCATGGTCTAATTTTTTTTTGATTAGTTTAATGTGAGGTGTACCAAACCTAAATAATAAAAAATTACCTCACCTTTCCAATATAAATCCACCCAAGCTCCCACTTCCTCCTCACTCATAGCCTTTGTAGTTCATCCAACCTCTTCCCTCCTCTCTCTATAATCCTACCAAGTTTCCCCAATCTCCCAAGAATCCTCTCTCAGGCCTTTCTCAAGCCTTTGAAAGCACACTTCCAATTAAAGGTTTTTTCTTCTATTCTCTTTTTTTTAATTTTCATAATGTTGTTCTGCTCTTATTATTTAAATTCTGAATGTTGGGGTATAGTTTCAAACCTACCCCATACTTCCCTGTTTATTTTTGAATAATGAGATACCCTTTTCTCTCTCATTAAATGCCTCCAATGTACACCCGTTACTATGCCAAAATTCTGAAAGGAGTTTCTCGCTTCTCTTTTACATTCAAGAAATTATTTTGTATAATGACTCTAAATTCCATTACAATTATTGGGACATGTATCTATATGACCCCCTACTATACATTTCATGTAAATATGATGAGACACCCCTTTCTCTTTCATCAACCATTTTTATGAATTCTTACGGCATGCAGTTACATTGGTGAAATTTCACCAATTTTCCAAGCCAATGTCATTGTGTAGTGAATATCATGACCATTTCTCTATCAAGGGTATTCACCTTTATGCACATTTACTTATTGATTATAAAGATTCTTTTATGAATTCCACATTTCATTATCATGGAATAAATAATTATGTTTTATGAATCCATGTTATACGATCAATGTGGCACACATATGCATGAAATAAAATGTTTAAAAAGGGTACACCCTTATAGCGCTCCAATTCATTGGGTGAAGTATAGTATCATGATACATCATGTTCAATGGGTGTTTACTCAGGATAATTAAATTTCAATAAGGTTTTACTTGTTCTTCATGTTCAATGAGGATTTACTAATGCTCCATGTGCAATGAGCCTTGGCACATTCTAATCCCATGTTAAGTGTTGTTTCCACATTTCCATGTTATGATTATCATGCTTTATCATGGCTTTATGTTTATGTTTATATTGTGCTCTATTGATATGTCTATTTTCTAACATGTATTGTATTCATCATGTTATTCCATGATTATTCCCTTACTATTCTTTATAGCTCACCCTTTTCTTATGCACGTCCTCTGTTTATTCCACGCAATGCTAAGTACGAGGGAATGTAGTGGTGATGTAAATGAAGTTTTCAATAAATATGATGTATTTCATATTATATGTTGTTAGGTAATGATCCTAAGCCCCAAAGACACTAGACCTCTCAATATTATATGTTTTATCTGGTTAATTTTATGTAATAAATCAAGTTTATGTTTGAAATAAAGATCAAGGTTGTTATATGAAAGGGAATATTAAAAACTTCGTATGTAAGAATGTTGAGATAAAATCATCTAATCTAGTGGAGGAAATATAATCTAACATATATATTTCTATAACAAAATAATCATCAAACATATATTACTACTTTATTTCTTTTATTTATGATTTTTTTCATATAAAATATATTATATTCTTGAAACATAAATCAGAGGCTCTAAAAATGTTGAAGAGTTTCAGTAGAAGTAAAAAATAGAATGTGTATTTTACCTTAAGAATATTAAAATTAATAATACTTCCAAATAAATAAATTTAATGTTTATATAATATCTAAAAAATGGTGGCATATTCATGAATTGGGTGAACTATACACACCAAAAAAATGGTTTTTTTCAAATAGGAAATAAAAGTTTGATGGAGATGTCCTGAATTAGGTTGATAGAAAATTATAATTCTTGAAAATTTTGTAGGAAATATATTATAGTAGTATTTCATATTCATAATCAATGTTTCTATATGAAATAGACCAATATGACTCCTTAAAATATTTATTGAAAATAAGCCCCAAGTTTGAAATACTTGAATGCTTTTGGAAGTCATTTCATTATCAAAGTCAAAGGTGAGAATCTTGGGGATTCTGGTCAGAGATTTGTTGACGGAATAATACTAGAATACCCTCTTAATGATATAAGATACCAATTCTTTAATAAAATAACACGAAATATTATTAACACTGTAGATGTGAATGTTTTTGAATAGTATAAAAATATTGTTTTGTAGACAATAATAGATATATAATAAGGGGATGAAAAAGTGGTTCAAATCAAAATTCATGAAAAAATTATTGAAAATAGTAATAATACTGAATCATTTTAATATGGATATTATAATTAATATATCTATATTTATGTGTAATAATTTGTTCATCACATCCAATGTTGAGGAAACAAGTGGAAGTCGAAAACATTAGTGGAGATCAAGGACTAAAAGGTTAAACAAATATATCATCATGTTTAGTTATGAATAATTTAAAATATTCATAGTTTGAGACAAGATATTTTTGAACAAGATTTAGAGTATCAAGATTGGATTAAATCTGTGAATGAATAGCTATATTAGATTGAGAAGAATTAGACATGGGAACTTGCATTAAAAAATTTATAAGAGTGCGACTGGTACAAAATGGATGTCTCAAAATAATTTTAATGAATAAGGTGAAGTGATAAGAAACATGGAATTACTAGTTTATAATGGTTACTCAAAAATAAATTTCCTTTATTTTTATGGGACATTTCCCACTGTAAAAAGGCTTGAAACTATCAGAATCTTTATTATTATCACTACATGAGAAATTTATAAGATATTTTAGATGTATTTTATATCATATGTTCTTAATAGGGATCACAATGAAGAATTTTATATTGAATAAATATATAGATTCTTGCTTGGTAGAGAAGAAAATTAAGTGTGTAAGTTGAATAATTATTTGATGGTGTAAAGAAATATCTAAGGTCTTGGTACTCTAAATTGGATACCTTCTCAAGTAAATTCAATTTTAGAAAATACATATTTTTTGTTAACCACTATATAAAAAAATATAAAGAGGTTTCCCTCATCATGAATGTTTATGTTAATGAAATCATATTTATAGGGAATGATAAGAACCATGTTAAAATTTCTCTAAGGAGATGAAGAAGATATTTGAAATGTCCGTTTTTGGAGAAATGTAATACTTTATTATCTTATAAATCTATAAAAAGAATTACATTTTTCAATATTAAGAGAAGTTTACTAAGTAACTTATAAATAAATTCATCTTGGAATATTCAATGTCTGTTTATATACTCATTTCAGGGGGAACAAAGTAGTCAAAATATGTGGAAGGGAAGAAGATTATACCTAACTAGTTTAGAATGTTGGTTGGAATCTTGAAATATCTAATGGATTCAAGGAAAAAAATTGTGCATATTATTATATTATGTGTTGGGTATGAATGTGTTATAATTTAATCTCATCTTATAAAAGGAAAAATAATTATCATATATATAAAAGACACAATTGATTTAGAAATATAATATGACATCTCTAGACATATTTATATATTTGGTCATGAAGATATATATTGGCTAGATTATATTGATAAAAAAATATGAACATATCTTGTTGTTTTATTCATAGGATAATGATGTGTGAGTTAACAAATAATGAATCTAAATTTAGTTACCCTAACCACTATAGAATATGAGTATTCAACTTCCACTAAAGATATAAGTCAATTAATATCGATGAAGACATAGTTAAACAATTTTTTAGTTGGTGTGGAGTTTATCCTTCCCTTTTATTGTGATAATAAAAGTGTTAAAAATATAAATAATAATCCATTGAAATTTTTTTATTCTAATAAAATTCATATTAATTACCACCTCATTAAAGATCATGTGGATAGAAATGAACTCGATTTGGAGTTTTTTTTATAATTGAAAAAATTTCTGATAACTTTACTGAAAAACTTCAAAAGAAAACATTTCATAAGTTGAGGCTGATAATTCATGTTAAACCTCCCTCTCATTAAGGCTATAGTATATGATATCTATCCCCTGTCCCATCATCACTTTTGATATTTTTATCAAAGGATGATAAAATATGTAACAAAAATATATCCATTGGTACTTACTTAATTTTGTATAAAAAACATATATTTATAAAGAGTTCTTAAAAGGGTTAATATATGATTTAAACATGTCTAAAAAATTATAACAGATTTTTATGTGGGTGAATTTTTTTTGGGTTGAATTATTTTTTGATGATAGAAGTTAAAATTGAATGAACAATATTCTTAAGAGTTATATGAATATAATCTTAAATCACAAGTTAAAGAAAGCATGATATTACTGCAACATGATTACTATTTCTTGTAATAATTTTAATCACACTAGAATATAATTATAGGATATCTGATCTATTGATTTAGTAATAAATTTATGGATTTATGTTCCTTGGTTTCAAATAACATAAAAGGGGTATATTGTTGTGGACAAGAGGTTTTTGAGGTGTTTTCAAGAAGCTGGTGGTGTTTAGAAGAATCTTGTTGTGTTGTAAGAAGATTTTTATGTGTGTTTTATTTTTTTTGAGAAACATAGGACACATAACATAAATTACATAACATTTCTATCTTTCATAAAAAATTTACCAGAGAAAGTCCAATTGCACGAGTTCATCGAGCATACTCTAGTAGTATAATGCCATCGTCCATAGTTTCAGTACTAAATGATTATTCAATTTTCTCTCATGTATCCATAGTTATTATACTAAATGTTTATTAAATTTTCCATCAATTAGAGTCACAAAAAACATTCAATGATGTAAATTAAATGATGCTTTTTTCCTTCTATTCATTACATATGTGTTTGGAATGATCTCAAGATCCAAGATTGAGTTTAATAGGGAAGAATAATGCTCATATATAGAAATTTCACGCTATGATGTTTTGTGGAGATCACCTGATAGATGTTATTGACTAAATTTTTTTCTAAGAAAAGTTCAATATTAAAGGGTTATGAAGATGTGATATTGTAATGGTACAAATTATAATTAGTCATAATTCTACATAGTTAAGTCAATAAAACTTATATTAGTTTATCAGAAAAAAGTATCGGCATTGGTTCATCATATGTGGGAAATTAATGTATTTATATTAGAGTCACTGGATGAATCTTTTTTAAAGACTATAGGGAGAGAAGTTTTTTTGGATTATTTATATAAATCATGTTTTGTGGAAGTTTAATTATTTTTAGAAGTTTATTAATGATATAAAAGATTTCTAGTTCACTGAATAAACTTTTGTACGTTCATTTTTGATAATATGGGTTTCCTTTAAAAAAATATATCAGAAGACCTTTTATAATGTTTGAAAGTTACTTTGTCAAAGGATTAATATATAGATGTATCTATTTCATCAAGAATTCATCTTTGATCAAAGTCATATAATAAATATTTCCATATAGAGTTCATTAGGTATAGGGTTCCAATTAAAGGAAACGATATGTGGTTTTAAGAGAAAGTAATCGGAAAAAGAAAGAGTATTACAAGAATATTTATATAATGTTTCTATGATGTTGTGTAGGAACATTGGTCAATGTTTCATTAGTGAGAAGAATATTATTAATGTGTTTTGGATGGATGGTTCAACAAGATTAATGACCTTTTAGTAAAGATATTAAATGTAAATACTATGAGATGATATATTAATGTTCTAATAATCAATGTGGAAGAATGTGATTCCCATTGTGTCTTTGTATGTTTTATGAAGAGTGATGATTCAAGGTCTCGGGAAAAGATCACAATTTTTAGGAGGTTTGAATGCATTCAAATGATGGTTGTTTCTAAGTGGTACATTAAAATTATTTAGTGTGAATTTGTTTTATGATTGTGTGACTATACCAAAAACCAGGAAGGAAATCTAGATTTATAATAGGGTTGATGTATTGAAGAGTGTTTTGATATTTTTTTGAAGTTGGGTGAAGTTCTGCAGAAGTAAGGAGTCGATCAGTTGAATAGGTTTAAGAGGAATTACATGAAAAAAATCCTAGAATTCTTTTCTATATATTGGTACTAGAATAATGTTGTGATGTAGGGATGGGTTAAACATGTCAAAGAAGTGGTGGTCAAATTGTGGGATGATGTGATCAGCCAAATAGTGGTGATCGACTAGATGGAAGTGTTAATAATAACATAGAATTAGACCAAGTTTAATTAAATCAAGTGTACTAAATGGAGAAGTCATTGAAAAAAGTGTTCATATATTCTTTTTCCTACATAAGTATAGGAATAAGATATATAATTATACTATAAAATAAATTGAAAATAAAGAAGAAAAAATTATAAGAAGAGAACGTTTTAAGAGAGAAACACAGTGAAGACATACTAAATCATATTCGTGTATGTTCTTATTATTTATTATAAAACATTGTTATATATTTTATTTGTATGGGGAGAATATTCACATTTGATTGACTATAGTTGTATACAAATGAAATGATATTCCCTTATTACTATATCCATTGAAAGGATTATTTTATAGTGGTTGGTGTGGACTTCGATTAATTCCAAACACTGATAAATAATCACTACTCTTATTAAGTATTGAACCATGTAATTACTAATGTTCCTACGGTTGTGCTTGTTTAATTGTCTTCTAATATTTTCATATCTCACTAAAAAGAAGTGAATATTTTTTAATAAGTAATAAATCATAGAAATATATGATCATTGACTCACACCACATCATCTAAATGATCTCACAGATCCTAAATGTTCATTTTACTTCTACATTAAAAAATTATGTCGTGGAAAAAGGAAGGTGAGAGGGAGAAAAAGATACCAAAAAGACATAACCAAAGTGAACCACATAACAGAAACTGAATCTAGAGAAAAATTACTAGTATCCTAAATAATATTGAAAAGATCATATATTATATTTCCAAACATCTCCACACATAATTGAAGAATATATATAAAAAAAGATGTCTCATAGATTAAGTGAGACCAAACAAGGTCTCCCTAATATTTATAATTCCTTTAAAATAGTGGAATACAAAAATGATATCGAGGGATGATTCCAAAAAATAAAAAATAAAATAAAGGAGAAAATAAATATGAAACTGAAGGAACTTCCAAAAAATTGAGGAAAAACTACAAATAACCTCCCAGAAATTATACAATTTCACAAATCTGGCCACAAGACACTTGGAAAATGTCTGGTAATAAACTAGATCATCCTCACATGGTGGATGCCAAATGGACCAAGAAGAACACCATCTAGTATACATACTCAACTGAGGGATCACCCACCGTAGTTATCCAATCATGTACTTAAAGAGTATATAATCTCCAAATAATGTGAAAAAAAATATATCAATACAAACAAAGGGTATAAACAACCAATCTCATGGAAGGTTCAACCTAATGACATAGACCATCAAAAAACACTCAAAACATACTGTAAAAGATTAAGTAAAAAAAGAACAAAATCATCCAAGGACATTAACAAGGGATATCCCAAAAAAAACATCCACTATATTCGAAACAACCAATAGCCTAAGATATAAAATCTGAATCTTAATTAAAAACATAAAAAAGGTCTGAAATTAACCCACCCACAAAAGGATGAAACCTAATACATTATATAAAAATCTATATTACAAAACCTCTAAAGATTACCTAAATGACCACAAAATGGAAAAATATATAAAATTTAGAAAAGGATGGATCAAAATAACCTAAAACCCCACAGTAGAAGTATATGAGATATATCTTATGCTCACAAGAAGGACCTTCTGACATTGCCTATAGATTATCCTGGTTTTTCTCAAGACCAATGGGTTTCTGTCATTCCCATCAGATAAAACCATGGAATCACCCCTTGTTGGCTCCCAAGATTTTTCTTCTTCTACCAAAATGGACTCATTGAAAAAAATAATGAAATGATATAAAGCTATAAGTAATTATATATGGAAACAACTAGGGTGAAGAGTTCCTCTGAAGAAATGAGATTTCTCGAAATCGTTAATGACCATCTATGAGGACAAGGCTACCAATTCTTGGAAATGATCAACATTCTCACTTATAAATCAATCACCCTTTTAATAGTCCATAATCTCTAGTTATCTCTCAAATTTAACAACCCTAGGAAATTACCATTGGATAGAAACTATCCTAAATAACTTCCAAGACATAACATCACATAGCATTGATGGTACTATAGACTCCCAATAATCACATCTATATCTAATGAGAAATATATCTATAGATATTACGTTATAAGCATTAGGTGTTTAAGGATAATTGAGGATACCTAAATATATTTAAAACACCTAACCACTTCCATTAAACATTGATCATCATATAAATAAAGATGATGTTGATTCAAGAAGCCTGAAATGAAGTTTGAGCAGTAGGAGGGCTCTATGTCCACCACCCTACTCAACACCTCGATAGATATTGGAACTGAAGAAACTCGTTCAACTATTCTAGAATGCATCGCTTAAATAATACATGACTTTAACAACATCAATTCATGCATTAAGGAATAAACCATTCAATCCTTTCACATACTAAGGATAAAATCTACAATGTATATCATAGATACAAGGCACACCACATTCACACTAAAAAAATAAATTGTTCTTTTGAAATTACTCACTTTTACCAAGGAATATTTAAGACAAAATCTACCAAGGAGAACGCTTGAAAACCAATCCAAAACCACGTTTTGAAAACAATCTAACCTTGATGGAACTCACATCACCAAAATAAGGCATTTTAAAAACACATTTTAAAATTCAATTTTGTTAAGAAGGCCAATAAAGCTAATTAAATGTAAGATCCTGAAACATATTAGAGGTATGTAATTGTTTAAAATTTGGTTTATATATCTTTTTCTTGTTAATGATGTATTTATTTAGAGTTTGAGGGACGTTAAGGGTGTTCTAGGGGTCCATCACATGAAAGAAGGTGGAAATTGTGCCATCATATGTCTGGCACATAGTTGGAATATGGATGGAACATGGTTTAGTAAATCACGTGAGGTGGGAGGTAAAATTGGGAAAATCTGGACTGTAACATATCACAGGGTTGTTTCATGGTTTGTAATCCATGTGGGTCTCTCTAGGTAACCCTGTTACTCAACTTCTCTTAAGGAGTGTCTTGGACATGGTTTGCACATTATATAGAAAACCATGCAGCCAAACCATGAACACCAGTAAAATATGGAAAAATTAAAAAATATACACTTTAGGATTTTAGGTTCCCATTCTTTTTTCTTCCCCACTTACTTCATTGGAGTCCTAGTGATGAACCCTAGTGACCCAAGCTTCCAAGAGGTGATTCGGCCTCGATCCTAATCCATTAGGAGTGCCATTGGTAATAAATCAAAGCTCTAATATGAAACTTCAAAGGGTGGTTGAATTGGGGTCTAAGGGTTCAATTATGGGTGTGTTCATTACTATATTCATGGTAGGTGGTCTAAAAGATATATCCCATAGTTTTTAATAGGATATGTGTAAATAAGATTGTGTTATAGTTTCCTATTGTTGTGTTCTTGGTGATGTTAGAGAGATTTGGTAAAAAAAGGTGTCTAAATGAAAAATTGAACCCCCTCAATCCTCATGGGATTCATAGAGGATGACATGACTAATTTAGGTCCACACATAGGGTGATCCAAACCTTATGAACATGGTTAATGTAAATGTTAGATGTGTATTTCACTTGTGATTATGTAGTTCCCAAGATGAACATGTTAATTGATTTATGTGGTGATTAATAATGGAATTTGGGAAGTTGGGTTTAGATGTGGATAATGGATAAGGGATTGTTTCCCTTGATATTATAATGGGTTAAATGGGATTTGTGGTAATCATCTAAATGAATTGTCAATTTTTCATGAAATTTATAAATGGGTTAATGTGTGGGAATGATAAATGTGTTATGTGAATTAACATATGGAAATGGTTAGATATGCTAAATGGGTTAATATAGGGGAACTAATGAATATTATTATTGTGTTAGGAATATGAATAGGGGAATATGGATTAATGTATATCAAATGTAAATGGTAAATGTCTTAATGTGTTACAACATGATATTAATTATCACACTGATTATTATGGATTGTGATTTCTATTGGTATTGGTTATGTTTGTTTGTGGTATTTTATATGTGTGGTGAATGGAAAAATAAGCACATTTACATGGCTTTATAGTGTGGGGTATTGACATGAGGAACTACTTCCATGGGTAGTGTTAGACCAGGGTTCTAAAATCCTCCAAAAAATGAAAAGATTATGGAAGGGGAAGAAGTTCTATTCCCCTAATGGCTGTATTCGATGAGATCACCTAGACTGGGGCTTCAAGGTGAGTGTATTGTTTATGTGACGATGTGTTTATCCCTATATAGATAGGAAAATTGACTTACTCCCATTATACATTGAGTTTAAGGAATATTCCTATCCAATTAAACTTGTGGGTGAAATAAAATTATAATTAAAGATGGTATACATAATGAAATTGGGAAGAATTCTAGGAATGAATTAAATGAACCTTGTCAATTAATGGAACCAGCGCTGTATTTTATTTTCATTTCATTTATTTATTACTTTCAGGCAGTATCAATTTAGACTGGATATTTTGTATACAATGTTGGTGGTGTCCTATTGAGTTGTACTCACACCTTCCTCAGGGCACCATTGGGTACTGAGGCATATTTCAGGCTTACGATCCAGGATAGGGGAAAGACCTATTATTGGGGTATGCTTTGGGCTTGGTATGTTCATGGAAGTGGTTCTAGTCTTGGGCCTAGAATGTTTGGGAATTGTTTTTTTTTTCTTTATTTTGGTTTTGTTTACTTGGTACTGTTTAGTATGACATAACATATTTTTTCTATGGTTTATATCCAGTCTTTGGAGATGTTTCTTATGTATGTTCCGGGATTATTTTATATAATTTAGTCTATTTATATTGTGTTATACTTTGTATTACTCTAGTAAAGAGGATATATTCTCCCTATGTGGCTTATTTAGAACCCTCAATGTAACAGCCCGAGATTTTATGAAAAATATTATTTTTATTTCACTAATGTCTTGTGTTTTACGCTACACCAAAAGGAGCTTGCACAACACGCATCCTTGACTTGCCTTGCATTACACGCAATCACGACCTTCCTCGATAGCGTGTGTAGTACGCAATAACGAGTTTCACTAAACAGCGATATGCTATTAAAATGTTATTAAAACTAACCGTTATGAATAGTAATAACCACTTTTTGAAATTTTGTAAATTTTATTTTTCAAAATGGATTTCATTTTTGGATTCGGAGTATCGAATTTAGCCTAAGGTGAAATTTTGGTACATTTCGGATAACTTTCATATTCTGATGAATAGTGAAAATTACTATATTATAATTAAAAACAACTTTTTTAATCGAAATAATTAATAGTGATAAATCATTAATTTTAGTGGTTTTAAAGTATATTTAGAATATATTTTTACAATTTAATACAATGTTGGTCATTGGATGTAATTTCACATTTAAACCAGACATAAACAAGTGTCAATCTTTTGATAGATATTGTTTCTTAAAAACACGCTATTTGTTTTAACAGCGGGATTTAATTGTAAAATTAATTAATGCAACATCTATGTTATGAATATGGTAAAATAGACTTCATTTTTGAATTCGGAATATGAAATATAGCTTAGGATGAAATTTTGGCATTGTTCTGAAAAACATCAATTTTTGATGAACAGTGAAACTACTAAGTGGTAGGTTAAAAACTGAATTTTGCATAAAACATAATTTTACCGCTTCTGTGAATGGAATTTCGAAAATCCGACAGACACGGTTAATATCAAGGACTAAAATGTGGTTGAATGAGATGAAAATAATTTTTGGTGAATAGTAACTTTTTACTTTTTTTTACCACGGTTAATAGTAAATAGGGTAACTAAGGGTAAATATGATATTACTATTACCCTAACACATGTCCTAATTCTATTGGATAAGTTTCATTCGACCTAAAACAGCCTTATGAATATAATATGACCATTTAGGCCCACTTGGATTAGATTAGGACATTTATTATTATTTAATTCAAAGAAGAGTTAAAAGAGTTAAAATCAAAGTTTATTTACTAAAACATTTTTAATATGGGGTTATACATAAGATAAATTCGACTATAAATATTCCTTAGAAAGATAAAAATATTTCCTACAAAATTATATTTTATTTATAATTTTTAGACTTTATATAAATTAATTTATTTATGACACAACGATGATGCAGTAATTACCCTTTTAAGGAAATATTAACATAATTGATGTTATAAATGCTCAAATGAATGTAATTTACGACTTTTTATGAATTAAACTACTTTTCTAGGTTACTATGATGTATTAGTGTTGATTTAATCAACTTGGTTCGAACATTTAATTCTGTTATGACTCTCACAAAAATCATATGTCAAATAGTGTCAAAATTGACACAAAATAGTTTTTAAATCAAATATTATATTATTAATTGTTATTTTATTCCTAAAAATCTAAGATTCGGCCAAATGACTTATATAAGGATATATATATTAATAATAAACAATTCGGGGTTCGTTTGGCATGTTATAGTAAGTTTATTAACCATATAGTGAAAGAAAACAAAAAGACACGGTAAAAGTTAAATTATTTAACTTGGAGTTAAATCTAATTGATAAGGTTAAAATAATATCTTAAACTTGTCTAAATTCTATTGGTTGATAGGATTTCGCCCCATCCACACTTTAGCTTCGAAATAAGACCCTTTGGAACCATTATAAACCGATTTTGACTTTAATATAAAATAATATTTTGAGATATTCCTAAGGTGCCCCTCACCTCCCTTATAAAAGGACACCTCCTCCCCCTCCTCCTCACACCAATTTGAGCACTCAAGCTCGGCCAACCCCTGCCAAAATCTCTTCTCAACTTCCCTAGAAACATCCTAGAGGTTCTGGTCTTCCTAAAAGACCAATTTTAGTTCCCTAAGAGGAGGTCTCAAAGAGGCACTTCAAAGAAGAGGTAATTACCGTTACCAATTCTTTCATCTTTATTTCTTCTTCCACTTCTTCTTCTTAGGTTGTTTCATTATGAAGTAATAACATCAGTATCTCTCATATACTGATATGTTATTATAAGTATGAAACAAACCTATTTCACCATCTATCCATCCTACGGAAAAAGAAATCACCGCGCGTGCGTACGTACGGAATACCGTCTCCACGCCGTGGTGTAATCTATTTTCCACCACCACCTTACATGGATGGGTATAATGGTGTAAAGAATAACTATACATAGTTATTACAACATCATATTGATTCTGATATATTGTATAATCCACTCCAATTCAGTTCAATATTTATGGAAATGATATCATCGCTCGTGCGTACGTACGGAATACCGTCTCCACGACGCGATGAGATTCATTCTCCATGTTAACCATTTAAGAATGATTATAAAGTATATATAAGAAATAATAATGAAATATATGACATTATAAAGCTACTGGATTTATGTATATATATATATATATGTATGTCATCTACTTACTTCCATTTCAAGACAATAAGGAAAGTAAAACAGTGTTCATGCGTACGTACGGACTACCGTCTCCATGAACGGTGTTTTTCATTTTATTTATCTATCTATTATATATATATATATATACTGAATACATATGGTATATAAATCATATTTTATATTCTGGAAGTAAGTAAATCATGATATAAGTAATAATGATGTCAAGAACAACAAGTCAAAACACCTAAGATAAATGAAACGATTTTACCCAAAACGCTTCTTTAACATGAAATTTACAAAAGAACGGGTAATATAAAGTCATAAGTGAACCATATATGATATCATAAAAATGAATATGATTCTGTAATAAGTCAATGACATTATTTAAATCATTATACAGGAGGTTCGGACACATATGAAGCAAATCGGACCTAAGGTAAGGGGAAATATCACAATCTCATTTTTATCCGAGATTGTTTATTCGTAAGTATTTACTGGGGTGTATTGTATCATCCACATCCATGTTTCATCAATATGTAATATTATTTCCATCCACCTACAATTTTTTAAATCCATTTTTACCCTTCGGTGAGTTTTTAGTAAAGAATATGAAAGGAATCTTTTGTCGCTTTTTCGTACGAGGTGATTTTTTTGACTTTTCCGACAAAAGTACGAAGAATGTTTTTTTTATACGGCATGAATGGAGTTTTAAAACATTGTTTCCAAGAAGCTTCCTTTACAAGTTTTCAAGTTTATTTTTAATCAACTTCTTTTATTTTAAAGTTGTATGACATGTTATGAAAGGAAAAATGTTTTTGAAGAAGAAAGGATATTTTCCTCAAGAATGGAGTTCAAGTGTTTTATCAAAATTATTTTCCATCTAAGATAATAAAGGGTTCTGTTTTTATCCCTATTATTAAATTGATTTGTTCATGTTGTGATGGAATTATTTTTATGAATTCCTTTATCTTATATGAATTGATTTATGATGTCATGATGTTTCAAGAATCCCATTTTTGTTACATGTGTTATGCGATGATGTATGTTTTATGATTATGTGGCACACATAAGAAAGGATTCATTATAAGATGGGTGGGACCTATATCTCCCTCCAATGCATTGGGTAAAGATTTTATATCTCATGAGATAGACATGGCTGAAATGGTAGGTTATACCGGTTCAGTGAAACAGGACTGAAACGAGGGTTACTCAATTCAGAAAGGGACTTTGTCCACTAAGATAGTCTTGGCATTGAGTCTTGACTAACAAGAAATGATTCTCTATGATTATGTGTGTATGCCACAAAGTTTCATGTTTTAAGTTATGATTATTGGGATTACATTTCACTTCTATGATTTATCCCATGTTATGATATTATGATCTCTTTTGCAGGTTAAGATTTCCAAAAGCTATGTTCTTATATATATATGATGTGATTGATATTTCTTTTGTTCACCCTTACTGAGCATTTGAGCTCACCCTTTTATGTTTTCTTTTCCCCAGGATATAAAGAAAGGTTTTAGGTAAAAAAAGGAGATCTTTATGGGAGATATTGAAGATCTTTCACCACGATTAGAAGATTACGTTTCGAGTTTCCAAAGACACTAAACTATTACGATCCTTGTGTGTGTGTTTTTGTTATGTACTATGTATTCCGCAAAAGTAATGTAATGTACATGTACGTCAAGATACGGGTCTCTACAGTTGGTATCAGAGGAAAGGTTTAGTCAACCTTTGGAAACTAGGATGCGAGAACTTTAGTAAGATCCCTAGAGATATTTCTAAGGTATGTCTAGGGATGCCCCTAAGGATAAGTATACGTATAGGATATAGTCCTAGAGCTATGGTAACGATATTAGATTAAACCAAAGATGTTATATATTTAAGTTACTCCCCCTTTATTATGATTTTTGGCTCTCACACTATTCTTTTTGGGTTTTAGAAAATGGCTGGAAACAAGGTGATTCACGATAATGGAGGATATGATGGACAATGGAATGATATTCTTCATGAGCAACCAAATGAAATGGGATTTGGAAGTCCAAACATCATTATTATGCCGAATCAAAAATCTCATAATATGATCAATAAAGTAAAATTTGGTAAGTTTCCTGGCTCGGCTAATAAGAGAATGATGGAGTTTCATGATGATCATAGAGGAAAGAAAGTTCAATTTCCCCTATGTAAATCATGTGGGAAGCGGCATCAAGGAGAATGTTTCAAAGGAACTGGAAGATGCTTTGGGTGTGGAAAAGAAGAACACAAAGCCAGTAAGTGCAAAGGAAAAGGTTCAGTTAACACCAGGGATGAGGATAATGGTATTGCTACGACATCAACACTGGTTAAATTTTTTAAATGTGGAATGTACGGTCATTATGTAAACCAATGCCCTAAGGGAAAGTCTCATGAAGAGAATCAGTATGGTCGTATGGGAAGTATTTATGTTGATGATGATGAAGAGACTACAAATGATATGTGAGATGAAAGAATTGTTGAATCTTGGACAATGGTTTAAGAATGTAGTGGAATGATTACATGTTTATCATGTGTAATGTTGGAATAACGAGACATCTAAGGATTGTTACACTATTGTCTTTCCTTGAGTTTTGAAAGTGTATGATTAATGTTACCAGTATCCATGGAAGGTTATTCAGATATTTTTGGAATGTAGATGATATGTGCATAATGTAGGGATAAGGAGAAAATTAAATGTTTGATAGTATTCATGAGCTCATGACTGATATAAGGAGAAGGTTATATTATGGTTTGAGTATATAGAGTTTTTGAGGATTTTGGTATGTGGAAAGAGTTAACTTTTAATAGAATTCATGTTTTCAATAAGGTTCAATGGGTATTCAAGAGAATACATGATTAAGGCCTTTGAATGTTTGGAATGTGACCAACAAGACATATCTTATGATATATGGGGATTAACGACAGTATTAAATCTCTGGTAATCGTTTTCACTATATTATGAGAGTGGACTGTAGTATTATGGGTAAGCCTAAAGATTAGAATGGATTATGTTGGACATAAGTTAGTATTGTTTAAGGATATAAGATTTTTGATATTATTGATGGGATGTTATAGTAATGTAGTTTTAGAAAAAGGACAACCTGCAGGACGGGCGACAGCCCATCGCTTCAGACAAGGATGTGGGAATCGAACCCACAACCGATGTGCGACTGGCCTTTATCGCCTACCACTGGCCTACAGGAAGTCCCTGTTTAGTAGAAACTAGTTTTATTATATTAAGCAGTATGATATATGAAGTATAAGTCCATTTTAGGAACCATATATGATTAATCTCACTATAGATCGACTTATGCATATAATTTTTACTAACCTTTTGTTTGAGACAGATGGAATGACTCGTCATTCTATCACATGATCTGCTAACACTTCACGAATAACAAATTCAACTTCATTTATTTAAGAGATGAAGTGGAAATTGTTCAAGGCACGAACAATAGTGAGATTGTACCAAAATAAAGTAAGTATTTATTCTAATTCAAAATTTCAACTTTAGGGAAATGATCTTGAAAACCAAAAATGTTGTCCTAGTGATATTATACCTGATGAATCAGATGGTACCTTATATCATCACAAATCTATGGATTTGTGATTATTGGCTTTTCCATAGCCATGTTCTCTACCACTCTCCATTAGAACATGATGGTTAGATTTCTCTTCCATATCCATATTTTCACCTATGTGGAAACCCAGTGATTAGTTTATTTGGGTAACCATTACGTTTCATAATTTCAGTTTTAAATATTGGTTTTGGTATTCCTTTTTACGATGTGGGTTTATATTAAAGAAACTTTAGAATAGTAAACCATTTATAACCCCGACGAATTTCGAGGGAGAAATTCATTTTAAGGGGGGTAGAATGTAACAGCCCGAGATTTTATGAAAAATATTATTTTTATTTCACTAATGTCTTGTGTTGTACGCTACACCAAAAGGATCTTGCACAACACGCATCCTTGACTTGCCTTGCATTACACGCAATCGCGACCTTCCTCGATAGCGTGTGTAGTACGCAATAACGAGTTTCACTAAACAGCGATATGCTATTAAAATGTTATTAAAACTAACCGTTATGAATAGTAATAACCACTTTTTGAAATTTTGTAAATTTTATTTTTCAAAATGGATTTCATTTTTGGATTCGGAGTATCGAATTTAGCCTAAGGTGAAATTTTGGTACATTTCGGATAACTTTCATATTCTGATGAATAGTGAAAATTACTATATTATAATTAAAAACAACTTTTTTAATCGAAATAATTAATAGTGATAAATCATTAATTTTAGTGGTTTTAAAGTATATTTAGAATATATTTTTACAATTTAATACAATGTTGGTCATTGGATGTAATTTCACATTTAAACCAGACATAAACAAGTGTCAATCTTTTGATAGATATTGTTTCTTAAAAACACGCTATTAGTTTTAACAGCGGGATTTAATTATAAAATTAATTAATGCAACATCTATGTTATGAATATGGTAAAATAGACTTCATTTTTGAATTCGGAATATGAAATATAGCTTAGGATGAAATTTTGACATTGTTCTGAAAAACATCAATTTTTGATGAATAGTGAAACTACTAAGTGGTAGGTTAAAAACTGAATTTTGCATAAAACATAATTTTACCGCTTCTGTGAATGGAATTTCGAAAATCTGACAGACACGGTTAATATCAAGGACTAAAATGTGGTTCAATGAGATGAAAATAATTTTTGGTGAATAGTAACTTTTTACTTTTTTTTACCACGGTTAATAGTAAATAGGGTAACTAAGGGTAAATATGATATTACTATTACCCTAACACATGTCCTAATTCTATTGGATAAGTTTCATTCGACCTAAAACAACCTTATGAATATAATATGACCATTTAGGCCCACTTGGATTAGATTAGGACATTTATTATTATTTAATTCAAAGAAGAGTTAAAAGAGTTAAAATCAAAGTTTATTTACTAAAACATTTTTAATATGGGGTTATACATAAGATAAATTCGACTATAAATATTCCTTAGAAAGATAAAACGATTTCCTACAAAATTATATTTTATTTATAATTTTTATACTTTATATAAATTAATTTATTTATGACACAACGATGATGCAGTAATTACCCTTTTAAGGAAATATTAACATAATTGATGTTATAAATGCTCAAATGAATGTAATTTACGACTTTTTATGAATTAAACTACTTTTCTAGGTTACTATGATGTATTAGTGTTGATTTAATCAACTTGGTTCGAACATTTAATTCTGTTATGACTCTCACAAAAATCATATGTCAAATAGTGTCAAAATTGACACAAAATAGTTTTTAAATCAAATATTATATTATTAATTGTTATTTTATTCCTAAAAATCTAAGGTTCGGCCAAATGACTTATATAAGGATATATATATTAATAATAAACAATTCGGGGTTCGTTTGGCATGTTATAGTAAGTTTATTAACCATATAGTGAAAGAAAACAAAAAGACACGGTAAAAGTTAAATTATTTAACTTGGAGTTAAATCTAATTGATAAGGTTAAAATAATATCTTAAACTTGTCTAAATTCTATTGGTTGATAGGATTTAGCCCCATCCACACTTTAGCTTCGAAATAAGACCCTTTGGAACCATTATAAACCGATTTTGACTTTAATATAAAATAATATTTTGAGATATTCCTAAGGTGCCCCTCACCTCCCTTATAAAAGGACACCTCCTCCCCCTCCTCCTCACACCAATTTGAGCACTCAAGCTCGGCCAACCCCTGCCAAAATCTCTTCTCAACTTCCCTAGAAACATCCTAGAGGTTCTGGTCTTCCTAAAAGACCAATTTTAGTTCCCTAAGAGGAGGTCTCAAAGAGGCACTTCAAAGAAGAGGTAATTACCGTTACCAATTCTTTCATCTTTATTTCTTCTTCCACTTCTTCTTCTTAGGTTGTTTCATTATGATGTAATAACATAAGTATCTCTCATATACTTATATGTTATTATAAGTATGAAACAAACCTATTTCACCATCTATCATTCCTACGGAAAAAGAAATCACCGCGCGTGCGTACGTACGGAATACCGTCTCCACGCCGTGGTGTAATCTATTTTCCACCACCACCTTACATGGATGGGTATAATGGTGTAAAGAATAACTATACATAGTTATTACAACATCATATTGATTCTGATATATTGTATAATCCACTCCAATTCAGTTCAATATTTATGGAAATGATATCATCGCTCGTGCGTACGTACGGAATACCGTCTCCACGACGCGATGAGATTCATTCTCCATGTTAACTATTTAAGAATGATTATAAAGTATATATAAGAAATAATAATGAAATATATGACATTATAAAGCTACTGGATTTATGTATATATATATATATATATATGTATGTCATCTACTTACTTCCATTTCAAGACAATAAGGAAAGTAAAACAGTGTTCATGCGTACGTACGGACTACCGTCTCCATGAACGGTGTTTTTCATTTTATTTATCTATCTATTATATATATATATATACTGAATACATATGGTATATAAATCATATTTTATATTCTGGAAGTAAGTAAATCATGATATAAGTAATAATGATGTCAAGAACAACAAGTCAAAACACCTAAGATAAATGAAACGATTTTACCCAAAACGCTTCTTTAACATGACATTTACAAAATAAAGGGTAATATAAAGTCATAAGTGAACCATATATGATATCATAAAAATGAATATGATTCTGTAATAAGTCAATGACATTATTTAAATCATTATACAGGAGGTTCGGACACATACGAAGCAAATCAGACCTAAGGTAAGGGGAAATATCACAATCTCATTTTTATCCGAGATTGTTTATTCGTAAGTATTTACTGGGGTGTATTGTATCATCCACATCCATGTTTCATCAATATGTAATATTATTTCCATCCACCTACAATTTTTTAAATCCATTTTTACCCTTCGGTGAGTTTTTAGTAAAGAATATGAAAGGAATCTTTTGTCGCTTTTTCGTACGAGGTGATTTTTTTGACTTTTCCGACAAAAGTACGAAGAATGTTTTTTTTATACGGCATGAATGTATTTTTAAAACATTGTTTCCAAGAAGCTTCCTTTACAAGTTTTCAAGTTTATTTTTAATCAACTTCTTTTATTTTAAAGTTGTATGACATGTTATGAAAGGAAAAAAAAATTTGAAGAAGAAAGGATATTTTCCTCAAGAATGGAGTTCAAGTGTTTTATCAAAATTATTTTCCATCTAAGATAATAAAGGGTTCTGTTTTTATCCCTATTATTAAATTGATTTGTTCATGTTGTGATGGAATTATTTTTATGAATTCCTTTATCTTATATGAATTAATTTATGATGTCATGATGTTTCAAGAATCCCATTTTTGTTACATGTGTTATGCGATGATGTATGTTTTATGATTTTGTGGCACACATAAGAAAGGATTCATTATAAGATGGGTGGGACCTATATCTCCCTCCAATTCATTGGGTAAAGATTTTATATCTCATGAGATAGACATGGCTGAAATGGTAGGTTATACCGGTTTAGTGAAACAGGACTGAAATGAGGGTTACTCAATTCAGAAAGGGACTTTGTCCACTAAGATAGTCTTGGCATTGAGTCTTGACTAACAAGAAATGATTCTCTATGATTATGTGTGTATGCCACAAAGTATCATGTTTTAAGTTATGATTATTGGGATTACATTTCACTTCTATGATTTATCCCATGTTATGATATTATGAGCTCTTTTGCAGGTTAAGATTTCCAAAAGCTATGTTCTTATATATATATGATGTGATTGATATTTCTTTTGTTCACCCTTACTGAGCATTTGAGCTCACCCTTTTATGTTTTCTTTTCCCCAGGATATAAAGAAAGGTTTTAGGTAAAAAAAAGGAGATCTTTATGGGAGATATTGAAGATCTTTCACCACGATTAGAAGATTACGTTCCGAGTTTCCAAAGACACTAAACTATTACGATCCTTGTGTGTGTGTTTTTGTTATGTACTATGTATTCCGCAAAAGTAATGTAATGTACATGTACGTCAAGATACAGGTCTCTACACTCAATGCTAGTCGCGACCTCTAGCATGTGGGGAGGCGTGCTTGAGGTCATGTGGTGACGCAGTCCTAGACATCGTTTAGTGGATCCTAGAAAGGGGATGTTACATGTTTTTATGAGAGGGGTTATTTTCAATGGGTTTACTTTTTGGGATGGTAAAGAGGAGAAAATTATGTGTAGGGACTCGGAAATGATCTTGTTCTTTGGAGTAGCTGAACTAAGCACATATGAAAACCCAAGTCACCCAGTGAGGGAATTGTTGTTCTTGATATGTGTTGTTATAGTTGATGATATTTCACCATTAGGTGATAAAAATATTTTGTGATTTGACTATTTTATGTTATTTTTCTCATGGATTTAATGGCATGGGGTTGTGCATTCATTTATCCTTATTGGGAACTAGGTATGTTGGAGATGATCATCCTTCTAGAAGAAATGGTATCATTGTGTGAGATATAAATGTAGAAATGTATTTTAATTTATTAAAGAAATTCGAATAAAATAGTGTCAAATAAAAATGATGAAAATGGGAAAAAGGGAATGAATATTTGTAAAGTCTTAAATAACTATGCTTAATGAATATGTAAATGAGTTAAAAAGTTGTTGTAACAAGCTAGAAAATAAAAAATGTGCTTATAAAGAAGGATTTACATTGCGAGTGTAAAAATGGATTTAAAAATGGGATCTACTAAAGGACTATGGTGATGTGAATTAGTTTACCCTTGTTGACCATGACCCATAGTAGGCATGTTAGGGGGTAGTGTTCTAAGTGTGATGGTATCCTTTGGAATGGTGTATTAAAATGAGTTGTTTATGGCTAGAAGAGAGCCTTTATACACACTATGGTAGAATTATTTTGTGTGTTCTAAATATTGTGTTAGGAATTTTAAAGAAATTCTTCCATAATGACATGTGCTAGTTTGGTGAAAAGAGGATATTTCTAAGAACTCTTCTCCAATAGTGGAGTAGAAGAATGTGGTGATCTTGGAAAATAGGGAAGATAACTCTATAGATAATCTTTCTCAGTTATTTCAAATGATGGAATGAGACTCGGGGTGGGTTGTACCTAGTATGTTTGAGGTGAATATGGAATTTCAGATAGAACACCCTCTGACTATTACTAGAGAGGGTGGTCCGGAGACAACTGAGTTGTGGATAGAGTCCATCAGGATGAATCTTGATCATTTGGAGACTCCTTATGAAAAGAAAGTCAAGTTGGAAGCCTATATGTTGAGAGGCCTAGAAAAGTGTTGGTCAGATATCATGGGGTAGACTGAATCAGATGACAGAAATCTATGTAAATATTTCATGGAAAAGTTTCTAAAGAATTTATATCTAGATACATTGAGGTTGGATAAGGCAACACATTTTATGAGTTTTACCTAGGGGATAGTGTTAGTAATTGAGTATGATTGTAATTTCACTTATTTTTTTCACATTATTCTGACATTGGAAGGAGACGATGTAGCTATGGAAAACATTTTCAGGATGGATTGTGGCATGAGATCAGGTCTCAGGGGAACATATTCAATTAAAAATGGTTTTTAGTGGTAGTGGATCATGATTTTATCTCAAAATGGGGCCTGAAGGGGGCTTCAGGTAGTAGAATTTTGGAACCATTTGGATGGGCAAGTGGTGTGGATTCTCAGGGAAATAAGCATCACATTAAGACTTTCCATTAGGTTGTAAGTTCACAGATTAGTCAGAAGAGGGGGTTAGCCTCTATGGATAGCGACAATGTGTTTTGTTTTCATTGTGGTAAGATAGGACATGTGCACAATTAGTGTCCCCAAACACCAGTTGAGTTCCATTTGTGTGACCAATATTCCATGTGTTTCGATTTTGTAGGAATACTCAGTAGTTGGGCATGGATGAAGGTTGAGGTATGTACAAAGTGCGGGAAATTGGTCAGTTACCCCATATCAAGTTGGCAGTTGGAGTTTAACTGGTGGTACTGTTAGAGGTGGTGGACATGGTACTCCAGGGGGAGAGCTTCCATATCAGCAGGGTAGTGTAGAAATAGACACTTATGTCGGTGCCCAGGGTATATGGGTAGGTCATATTCATGCAGTTTAGTTTACATATAGAGGTGGAAAAGCAGGACCATATACTATTCGAGGTAAGATCCTTGCAGATTCTATGCTAGCTAGTATTTTATTTGATATAGGTTCCACACATTATTTTATCTATACTCAGTTTTCAGTTGTGTTTAGACTTTTTTGGTACATGTATATGGGGTTATGTCAATTGATACTCCATTGGGGGTGCCATCTAAGGATATCAGACAATTTAGGGATTGTTCTTTGGAGGTCGGTGAGTATCTTTTTTGATGGGACTTGTTCATGATAGAAATTTCATGTTTTGACCTAATCATGGTTATGGATTGGTTAGTGTTTTACAAATAACACATCTATTGTTACCATCATAGTGTAACGTTCACATATCTTGAGGGATACAATTATGTCCTTCGTGGTGAGTGGGACATTCGAGCAGGCTTCACATGGATGGGTTTTCGACAATTGGGAGAAATAACATCCCTAGTGGCTTTTATTATGCTCGTTGATGGGGAAATGGGGAAGATTTTATTTCCTCTTGTGGTGGGTTAGTTTTTGGATTTGTTTCCTAAGGGCTTATCAGGGATTATGAGCGATAGATATGTTGAGTTCACGATAGAGTTGCAGTCAGGAGTATAATCAGTTTATAATATTCCATACAGGATGGCTCTAGATGAACTCCAGGAGATTATGATTCAGTTTGAGGAGTTAGATAGGAAAGGGTTCATCCATCAGAGCATGTCACCTTGGGGATCTCCAGTGTTGTTTGATATATAAGTTAGATGGGTTTTTTTTCTATTGTTCATAGATTATAAAAATATGAATCAGAAAAATGTTAAGAATAGGTATTGTATTCCACAAATTAATGACCAATTTGACTAAATAATTGGTGATTTATTATTTTCTATTATTGATCTATGATCAAGATAACATAAATTGATGTTGAGACCTTATGATATACCACAAACAACTTTTAGGGGTAGTTATGGGTTGTATGAATTTTTCGTGATGCCATACGGGTTTTCCAATGCACCAACTGTATTCATGGATTTAATAAATTTAATACATCTACCATATAAAGAATATATTGTTGCTGTCTTCATTGATGACATCTTAGTATACTTCATAACTCATGACAATCATTCAAAATATCTTGATATCTTCCCAAGTACACTAAGATAGAATAGTATTTTTTCCAAGCTATCTAAATATAATTTCTGGATCGATAACATGCATTTTTGGGGGCACATCATCACTAAGGTAGGTGTGTCATTGGATATAGAGAAAGTGTAGGCTATTTTGCCTTGGGAGAAGCCCAAGAATGTCTATAATGTTTTGATATTTCTAGTATTGGACCGTTATTACCAAAGATTCATGAGGAATTTATCTCATTTGGTAGTTCCACATTTGGGCTTAAACAAGAAGGGGGTAAAGTTTGAATTTTTGAAGGCATGTGAGAATACATTTAAGGTGTTGAATTAGTGGTTGACTACAACATCGATTCAAATATTACCCTATCTGTGCAAGAATTACACATTATTTTTGTGATGCATCTACTATGGGGCTAGGAACATTTCTCTTGTAGGATGATCAGGTTTTTTCATATGGATCATGGTAGTTGAGGCCACATGAAATAAACATCCCTACTCAGGATATTTAGTTGGCCACTATGGTTAATTCCTTAATGTTTTGGAGGTATCACATGATGGGAGAGAGGTTTACCATGTATACCAATCACAAAAGTCTAATGTTCATGTTATCTCTTCATCATCTGAATCATCGGTAATGAAGGTGGGTCAAGTATCTAAAGTCCTTTTATTTTGAGTTAGTTTACACACCCAAAAAATGGAATAGTGTTTAAGATTATCTAAGCTAGAAAATTAAAAACCAAGTGGTTTAGGAATCCAATTATGAGTGTAAAATTATGGCCTCATTTTCTAAGATGCACCTAGAGGTGTAGGATTGGCACATGAAGATGAACCTTGCGTCCATAGCAGTTGAGTCGGTGATTTTGAGCCACATCAAGGAGAGTCATCTTGGGGACCTGAAATGCTTTCCTGTGAAAGAGAGTCTTATAGGTAGATAGTCACCCTTTGATTTGGTTTTTAGTGTTGTTGGAACTGTTTGTGTTCGTGACCGTAGTTTTAGACCATGATTTTCTTTTCAAATCACTCTTATAGAGGGGAATGTAGAAGGAACATGGTACTAATGTGTAATTTACTATGGATTTTTACCCGAAAAGGATGAGAAGTCAGAGGATATGATCCGACTTCTATAGAATATGTTGAGGGATTTTGTTCTAGAACTTAGTGGTTCACGGGAATGACACTTGTTGCTTGTTGAGTTTTCCTAAAAAAATATCTTTCAATATATGATTAAAATGGATCCATACGAGGTGCTCTATGGGAGGACATGTAGATATACATTATGTTTATTAGAGGTTAGATAATAAAATTTGTTGTGGATTTTTCTTGGACAAGAGATTTCAGAAAAGGTATAGTTGATTCAGAAATGCGTGAAAACAGCTTACCATAGGGAGAAGTCATATTAAGATTGGTGTCATAGACCTCGTGAATTTATGATGGGTGATAGTGATTTTCTTTGGGTTTCACTAATGATCTGTCACCATGAAATCCAAAAATAGGGTATGTTGGCACTTCTGTATGTGGGGTCATTTGAGATTGTAGAGAGGATCAGACTGGTGGCTTACTGATTGGATCTCCCACAATGGTATAGTCTGTTGCATGATATTTTCTATGTTTCACAGCTTTGATAGTATTACACTCTTCCATCTCATGTAATCAACATTGAGGATAGAAAACATGAGGATGAGGTGTTCTTTAAGGAGTATCCAATTGGTTTTGTGGATCATAGTCAAAATATATTGTGGGGAATTATTGTGCCATTGGTTCAAGTTTTTTGGAAACATGGGAAATTTCATGAAGAAACCTGGGAGGTGAAATCATATATGTAGGTCTAGTGGCCCGATCAATTTACTTTAGGGATGCATTGATGCTCAGTAAGAGTGGCTTGAGGAAAATCCATAATATGGTTTGGATGTTATAAGATCCATATCCTCATGGAGGCATGTACTTGATTAAAATTTGGTTTAAATCTCTTATTTTTGGTTAATAATGTTTTTCCTGGGAGTTTGAGTGGCCTTGAGGGTGTTCCAGGGGTTCAGAAAATGAATGTAGGGGGAAACTGATCCAACCTATACAAGGCGTACGGTTGGTGTACGATTAAGTAAACCATGGAGCACAGAGTCTAAATTGTAAAATTATGGATAGGGGAATATCACATGGTTGGAGAACAGTTTCAAATCCTTGAGGGTTTCCCTATGTTACCATGTGAACCAATTTCCCTTAGGTAGTGGGTTGCATACTGTTTGCACACGGTTTAAAAAAGCGTGTATCCAAACCGTGCATCCTTGAAAAAGTTATAAAAACTAAAAAAATCCTTTTTTGGAATTTAAGTTCCCACTTGTTTTTAATCCCCATTTCTTTCACTGTATATCCAATGATGAACCCTAGTGACCCAAGTTTCTAAGGGTTGATTCTCATTCGATTATGATACATTTTGAGCATTGTTGGTTTCATATTGAATCTATGGGTAAAGGCTTCAAAGGGTGGTTGAATCGAGAAACAAGGCTTTGATTAGTGGTGTGTTCATCAACATATTCAGGGTATGCGGTCCAAAATTTTTATCCCATACTTTAATGACGATTTGTGCATATGATATTGTTTTTTTGATTCCCCATTGTTGTTTTCTTTGTTTCATTAGTGATATTTGGTAAAATGGGTGTCTAAATAACAAATTTAACCCCTCATGATCCCCATTGGATGCATGGAAGATGACCTGACCGATTTAGGGCTACCCATGGGGTTCACCAACCCTCCCAAACATGATTAATGTAAATTTTAATTGTAATTTTGAATTATGATTTAGAAGAGACTAAGATGAAAATTTTAACAGATTAATGTGATGATTAGGAAGGTAAAGTGTGTAGTTTTTTTAAATGTGGATAATGGATAAGGGATTCTTTGTCCTAAAATTGTAATGGATTAAATGGGATTAGTGGTAACATGTAAAATGAATTATGAATTGTATGTGAAATGAATAAGTGGGTTAATGAATGGAAATGATAAATTTATTATGTTAATTAACATATAGAAATGGTTTTATATGTCAAATTTGTTAATATAGGGTAACTAATGAAAATTTTTAGTGAGTTAGGCATAAAAAGGTGAAATTGGGATAAATGTATAAGAAATGTAAATGGTAAATTTGTTAATGGGTTACGACATTATGTTAATTCCTATGTTCATTCTTATGGAATGTGATTTATATTAGTATTGGTTATGTTTGGTTGTGTTATGTTATATTTGTGGTGAATGGACAAGTAAGCATGGGAACAAGGCTTAGTAGAGTTGGGTATTGACATGAGTATCTATGCCCATAGGTCGAGATGGAATGAGGGTCTAAAATCCACCCCAAAATGCATAGATTATGGAAGGGGAAAAATTTCTATTTCCATAATGGCTAATTCAATGAGACCACCTGGACTGAATTTCAAGGAGAGTGTGTTGTATATGTGATGATATGTTTATCCCTAATGATATAAGGAAATTAAATTACTCTCATTATTCATTGATTTAGGTGAATATGAATATCATGTTGACCACATGGTGGAAATGAATTAAGTAATGAAATTCGTAATAATGGTAGGAATGTATTAAGAAAACCTATGTAACTAGTTGAAACTGAAATGTCTTTTATTTACCTATACTTTATTTAGTACTTAAATGAACTATTTGTTTAAACATAATATTTTCTAAACACCATTGGGGGGATACTAAGTTCCACTCTCACCTTGCTCGGGCATCCATTGGGGACCCAAGAATATTTCATGTTTGAAGGTCAGGATATTGGAAAAGGCCTTGTTCTTGGGGGTTGAGTCGGGCTTGGGATGTTCATGGAGAGGTTCCAGATATGGGTCTAGACCATTTATGGAATTTTTCTGTTTTTATTTATTTTGGGTTTGTTCACTTGGTATTTTTTAATATGACTTAAAAAAGTTATTGTCTTCTATGGTTTGTACCCAATCATGGGAGATTATTCTTTTTCATGTTTTTGGATTATTTCATATTGTTTCCACTATTTATATTGTTGTTTACTGTTTATTAATATAGTAAACTGGGTATAGTCTCCCCTTGTGAATTTTTTAGACCATAACTGCTAATTAAAAACCTCTGGAATATGAGGAGAAATGCTTGTGGTTAGGTGCGACCCGACATGGGGCACCGTTTAGTGGTTCCTAGGACCGAGATATTACCTGAAAACTCATTAAAACTAACCTTCTATTTAAAACAGATTTAAAATATATTTCTAGACCAAAATATTTTTTTCACTTTGTAAACACCATAATATAATCAAATATGTCACAAAATATTTCATCAAAACAAACAAAATTACCTCTTTCTAATGATTCCTAAATTAATGTATATAATTAAACTTTTAACAAAATTTTCAATTTTCCAAAATAATTTATTTAAAAATAAATCACTCCCAAAAAAACACACAACATTTCAACATGTTATATAAAACACAAAAAAAATAGAATCAAAATAATCCTCAATCCACCACTAATAAGAAATAATCACAGCAGTAAAAACCCGAAATAGAGAGGAGTTATAACAACTGGACTAGGGATGAAATATGGATGTGCATGATTTAACTGCATGTGTTGGGAAACTATGTTATAATTATGAAAAATTCTCTATAGATAGTAGAATCCCAAACCACACGTGCTCCACATGATTTTCTAAGCCAGGAATGCTAACCATTCAACTTAATGTCTTCTCAATTTTGACACAAAAATCGAAAACAACACCCAAAATTACATACATTCTCAAAATGGTTGAAAAAACATCAAAAAACATCAGAATAGATCAAAATTAAACTATAATTCACAGTTAAATACCCAAATTTGCCTAATAGATTGATAATTTTGATGATAAAGAATTAGCTAATATTCCTTCAACCTTACATCTCACTCCACAAAAACCTTAATCTACTTTTTAACAGGGAATTCCAAAATAAATGAGGGTTTAAAAAAAATATTAGGGTGTCAAAAAAGATAACCTAGGATCTGATACCATTTTTTAGAAATCCAACCCAGGCTTCTATCCACATGGAACCTAACCCGACCTACCACAAGGATCGATGGCTGTTCTAAATCCCCACAAGCTAAAAACAAGTGCATGAGTATCACAAGAATCTCTTTAGTGTCAATGTTTCCAAAATTAAAGATATAATATAGTGGAACATCAATTGAGAGTCCAATATAGACCATAATTACATAATATTTCAATGAAATATCAAACATAGAAGAAGCTAAAATAAATAAACATGTCAAAGTGTATTTAACCAAATAAACTAATCCCAACCTTACATAGAAACATATGAAATCATCCATAAATACGATAATAAAACATGGAATGAATGCATACCAAAAATAAAAATATAAGGCATCTACAAGAAATGTATTCTTGGTCTATACAACACTAACAAAAAATGAAACAAAACCATAGAAAACTCATGGTATGTGAAAAAAAATCTCCATGCAACCTCTAATTTCACACCACCACCCAATTATTCCCATATTTTTCTAAAGAATTAAACCTCAAATTATGATAAAAATATAGAACCTGAAACATGGAGGTGTGTACTAATCATTCCAATAGGTCTCAACCCATAGGGACTATACAAATAATTTATTAAGTAAATTCATAAATTATTGTTATAAATAACTAGAAAATAGAATTTTGAACATAATAAATTAAAACAACTAACATGTACATACACACAATTCAAAAAAAATTCCCATTTTTTTTAAAAATACAAACACACACTTCGAAAACATTGCACCCAAAAAAAGAATTAATTACCCTTAGATCATACTTTCAATCAATTAAAATATTTCAAAAAAATACATTTTTTATTAAAATTACAATAATTACTTCAAGAAATTTTAATCAGAAAAAGCCTTATTTGATCCAAAAATCCAATTTTGAGATGCACCTTAAAACCCAACCACAAAATATTTTATTTCGAAAATAATTTTTCTATAAAAAATTTAAATGAAACCATTTCAATGGTGATGACTCATTATAAATGAGTAATACATAAAAAAAGGAACCACAATGTAACAAGGTATATCAAATTAAATTAAATAAATATATGGGTTCTATTAAATTACAATAGTGGAGAATGACGCAATATAAAACTAGATCCAAACTCCAAACATCAACTATGATTCAAGAAAATGGGTGTTCCATGGGATCTACACTAGGATCCATAATGTCAACTATGAATCAAGTAACTGAAGGATTCATGGGCTTTACCTTGGGATCCATAACATGAGACATGTATATCATCGTTAATTTCTCTAAAATACCAACATCTAGAATATGTAACACCCATATCTTAATCCATTGAACTAGCCCACACCAGCCTCATTACAAATAGAACACCCCTAACTACCCTAGTGTAAAGAATGACCATAAGTATGCTACCACCTTATGTACCTACTACTGTATTATAAGAATAGGCCTCCCACACTATACTTGGTCTCCTATGTCCAATAAATATGTGAGGTAAGTGAACATAAAATTTGAGATTTACACACAAAAAATAAACAATAACTCCCCATCACCCCACAATCACAATTAATAAACCCATATATCTCATTAATTTATGAAATTAACAGGTAATTCCCACATAAGGGGAGTAACAAGAATCAAGTAGTGATAAAATCCCCACAAAAAGGATAAAAAACTCAAGGGGAAATCAAGTAGGGTTTTTGATAAACATCCATTTAAAACCAAGGTGCCAACCAATAATTTATCCTAAAACATCGCTTAGAATTTCATTCCCCTTTTCACATCATAATAAACCAATTTAAATATTCTTTTCAAAGCGATGGAAATATCGCACACCATTTAAACCAAGTCAAAACTACACATGAAACATGATTTTGTCTCTTTAAAATACAAAAGGCAAAATACCATCCATTTACATAAAATATATTTAAAAGAGACATTATTCATTTTTCCATGGGGTAAACCACACACTCATCTGAATCCAACATTTGAAATTCATTAAATAACCCATTATTAAATAAATTGGAAATAAATAACCCACATTATAAAATTATCCACCATTATGAATGTTCCTTTTATTGGAACTTATTTAACAATTTTGTATCATTATTTTTAGAGAAAACAATTTTCTCAATATTTTGGGAATTTTTTGTTCAAATTTTATCAAATTAAATAATATTTAACCTTGATTTAAAAGAATGTATTGAATGTTATTTTAAAGGTATTTTTCATATATGGAAGTATTCATTGATTATTTTTATACTTCACCAGGGATATGACCTTATGATACCATCCATTTTATTTCTATGGATAGATTATGATGATTATGGTTTAAGAACTATTCTTTTAAAACAATTTATTTTGCATGAGTTAATTATGTTATGGTGAAAGATTTATGAAACATATTTCTTTTCTATAGAATATGCGATGTTGGATGGCTGAAATTTTATTAAATCCATTTCATTTCCAGGGGTTATGATATTATGATATAAATAATATTTTATGATCTTTTGGAACACATATGTATGATTTTTATTTTTTGATTGGTGGGAAAAAAATTATATATCCCGCTAATGCATTGGTTAATGATGAAAAATTCAATTGGGTGTATGTTACTCCTAAGAGAATGTTGGGTTTGACTGATTATGATTTCTTATAATGAAAATACATATACCGAACAATGATGGCTTTATAAGTGATCTTTGACATATGATTTCAATGATTATTATTATTACCCAATTTTTTCCACTATATTATGAAATGATCTTATGGTTATGATATGTTTTCATGGGTAATGAATTTTTATTCTCTTAATATTCATGTCTTATAAACTATAAATATTTACACCATGACTCACAATTATGATTTATAAATTTTTATATATGATTTTATTTTGTTATTATCATATTCTAAATAAGTTATGATAATTTTATGCTTAAAGTTATCATTAATTGATATCTCCCATGTTTACCCTTAAAGATCTTTTGATATCACAAATTATTATGTCTAATAATCCCCATATCATGAAGAATGTTTTTAATAATTTTATGACTAATGAAGGTACTATATGTAAAGAAGTTAGTGGGAGATGATATAGTTTTTATAGAGTGGTTTTTAGGTATCTAAATTTTAAAATATAATTAACCTCTACGTTTCTGGTGTGGAACATAATTATATATAATGAATATTCATCTAAATTGATGTAATATTTATATATGAAATTCTTTGGTCACTATAAGTTGTTTGTATGAAATTGTTTCATTATGGAATTAAATGTATTATTATGAGTTATTAATCCATTTTTTTGGAAAGTATGAATATATATAATCATATCACAACCCATGTAGAGGAAATGGATTTCATAACATTTTATCATTCCATCACAGCATAACCTATTGAAAATAAGAGAGTTTCATAAAGGTTTTATCATAACTTAATTATCTAATGGAAATGAAATGTGTTTTATAGAATCATCCTTAAATAATCATCATAATAATCAACCTAGAGAATGAAATTTGAAGGTTTTATTAGATCATACCCCCATGATGTATGATAATCCATAAAGGATATTGTTATAGATAAACAATACCATTAAAATAACATTCAATCTTTCTTATAAAATATGAAAAAATATCCTTTTCCTTTGATAACACTTTAATAAAAAATTCCCAATATATTAAGAATATATGTTTCTCTTAAAAGAAAGATGTAAAATTATTAAGGAAGATTAAAATAAAATTACATTCCTAATGATGGAAAATCTATTCATTCCATATATTTTAAAAAACAAATATCCACAACTTTAAAAAAAACAAAAAAAATACTTGTTTAATGAATATTTAGAAATATTATATTTTAAAATTTTGCAAATAAAGTCAATGTTATTGGAAATTAACTTTTTAAAACATTTCAAGTTTAGGACATAACTTTAATAAAATTCAATTCAGGTGATAGAAAAATTATGAAAAGGTTCATCAACTAATGAGAAAATAAGATCGGGTTTTCTTTAAAATATTTCCTCCATCATTTCAAGTACCTAAGAGAGATAAATGGTACTGATGATTGAAAATTACTAGAATAACCATACGAGAATATAATATATGTGGTTTAAAGGATAATATCTAAAAAAATTTCCCCAATATAAATTTTACATAGACAATCCTGAAAAGAAATGTCACTGTAACGTAAAATCCTTTCCGCTTTGGTAACTTTTGAATCAACCCCCATGAAATAAATAAATTAAAATAAAACTTTAAATACCATGAGAGTATAAGTATTCATGATGTAAAATATTAAATTGAATTTAGATACTACTTATAAAATAATATAGGTGTATAAGATAATATATGAAACAAAGAAGATAACTTGAGATGACAAATCCTTACCACATTGGAATATTCTTAACCAAAAATCCATTGATGTAATAACTATAATTATAACATTAAAGACAATTAATTAATAATTATTAATTATATAACATATAAAGGGATCAATATATAAACTATATAAAGATAAATTGGTTCACAACATCAAATAAGACTCAATGAAATAATATTGTGATGATGTACCTATACAACTACGGTAATCCATGAATGAAAACCTCATGAAAGAGATAACTATATATGGATTTTAAAATAAAAATAATATTCAATAAATTAATTATAAAATTAATTCATATTTAGTATATACACCACAAAAATTAATCAAGTGGTGAATACAACATATGATTCAGGAAAATAAAATTGAGATGAGAAACCCTTACCTCACATCTGACTTGCTTTATAAGTGATTTGAATTACATTATAATAAATTAAAACTTATTCTAATTTTATATGTAAAACATATAAATACTTATAAAATCATATATTATCCTATTATAGCATCTCAACACCCATTTATCAATAAATATTTTTTATAATTTCTATTTTTGAGTGCTTGTTGTATCATTCTTCATATTTGTTTTGGTTTGACAATACCAGTCCGTGTACTATAATTATTGTTACCTAATCTCTAGAATTTTATTCATTTCATGAGAATAATATGTGATACATAAATAAACTTTTATAACTATTCATATAAATTGGGGATGAAAAATGAACTACATCACTTCGTAGAGATGGTAGTCCACACACATGCATGTGTGGGTTTTCCGTTTTCCAATGGATGGAAAAAAATAAAGGAAACTAATAAGTAATATTCCCAAAAAATAATAATATCATAAATATTTATTAAATCCATCATTATAATAAACCATGTAAGGTTTCAATTGAAAATGAATCGTATCGCTTCATGGAGGTGGTAGTCTATATGTACACAAAAGTGATACTTTCATTTCACAATTTTTGGAAGATATAGTTTAATATGGTTATGAAATTAACATAATGAAATATCATTATGTGACATATAGATATTTTATTATATTTTAATGTTTAGGGAATAAATTATGGAGGTATAAACAGGAAAATAAACATGCTCATTGAAGATGATTACCTCCTCTCTGAAGAACCTCTTTTGAATTTCTCCATAAGAACCCTAGGAATGATCTTAATAGAATAAAAAAATATAATTTATATAATAAAGATAACAATCGGTTTGGGCATGTTTTTTTGATCTATGTGAATCATAAAGTATGATAAAGAGAGGATATGGGGTGTCCTAATATAAGATTCGATAGGGGAACAATTATAATTACATAAAGTATGAAATTATTATAAATTAGCATTCATGTTGAAGTGGATTCAAATTGATATATTTAAAATATATTATTAATATTATTCCAAATAATTTCATCTAATAATTTTTAATAAATATTAGGTTATTTTTTAACCCCATCTCTTAGTTTTAACAGCCATATACCCTTTAGAAAATTATCATCATATCAATTTTTTCACACTTTAGGGGTCAAGAATTTCACTATAAAATGAAAAGTTATCCATTAGTATAAATTAGCTGATATTAGTTACAATTTCCCATTCTATCATCCTAATTTAATATTTTTATTAATTTTAATTCATTAAAAAATATAATTTAACATAAGATACCAATAAGGTCATTTTTTGTACTATTAACAAATTTGAATTTAAAAAAAATATAAATAGTAATGTAATTAGAATATAATATTTTAAAACATATATAATACATAATATTTGACCAAAAACATTTTGGAACACCATAACTAACCAAAAAAATTATTACTTTTAATGATTTTTAATTTATTTACAAGTTTTTTCTACTACTTGAATAAGCATTGTGTCAAAATTGTGTCTACATTAAATGTAATGATTCCATCATGAAAATTTTGAAATAAATTAATATCGTAAGAAAATATTTAATATTTCAATTAAATAATTAATACTAAAAATACAGAACATTTATTCCTATGAAAAAACATTAGAGTTATCAAAATAAAGGCAATGGCATTTTGGATTCATTATTTAGTTAAAATAATACTAAGTATATTATCAAAGAAAAAAGATACCATGTTTACTTATCCTAAAATGTTTTATGAAGATGGAATAAATAAACTCCTAAAATATAAATAACTTATGTGTTATTTGTATATTTTTGAAGCCTCATCACATTATCTGTTAAGCATAATTACGCTATTTACCCTTACCAAGGTGAAACATGTTTTCCATGAGTATTATTCAAAATATCCAAAAATAAAGTTTTCTGATTTAAATTTTTGGTAAATTATAATAAAAATTATGGAATAAATTCTAAAAAATTAAAAACCCCTATGTGGATGAATTTAATTTTTAAAATAAACCTATAGAATGCGATAAAAATAGTTTTTCCAGAAAAAGAATTTTCACTATAAAAATGTTTTTTATCAACAATATTAAAGAAAATTTAAAATATAAAGTAATTAATTGGATTGTTTAAAATAAAATGGAAGTAATGAAATTTAAAAATCGATTAAAAAATGATACATAGTAAAAACTGGAATGAAAAAGATAGTTTTCTATAATATCTTTTCAGATAACACCAAAAAATTCACCTTAAACCAATCTGGATATGATTATTTAAAAAATGAGACCCTTTTTATAAAATATAATTTCTAAAATTTATAGAAATTAATTTTAATATTTACCCACATTATGAAATAAAGATCATTTTTGAAAAAAAATAATTTTTGAAACATAAAATCACTACAATAAATAGTGCCAAAGTGGAAAAACCCAAAAAATGATAAATTAAATAATCCCACAATTTGTCATGAATCTAAGTAAATAACCTAATACATGAATATCCAAAGCCTGACTCAACTCCCTAGCATTAGTCCATTTCCCATTTCCTATCCTGTAAGCATGAAATCTGCTTAGGTACCTAATAGTTCTCGAGCATGTTGTGAGTAAAACTCACATGGGAACCATCAATAGTGTCTAAAAAATATGTAGTCTAAGTATATAGTGCATGAAAATACAAAATATATGATAAGTTAAAAATAATAATAAGGTACCATTAGTTAACCATTTCAAACAGTTTGTATTTTTTCATCATTCACTTCATCTTCATTACTTAATCCAATATCATCAGGTGTTATATAGGTTATGCAATCACATCATTTACATAAGGATTTAAGGAAATAAAAAATGAAGCATAAGAGAATAAGTAAAGCCTTTATCTTAGTAGGGATAAAAATGTCACAACAATACATTATCCTCACCTCGAATCCTCAGTCCAGTTGGATTGCAACCATTAGGGAAATATAGATATGTTCCCTTCCCCAACCTATACATTTTGGGGAAGAGTTTAGAGCATCAGTCTAACTCAACCTGTGGGCCTAGAGGAACAGTAAATACCCGAGACCACCAACCATGTGCACATTATTATATATATATCTAATAACCAAAAATACCATATCATCAATCTTACACAAACAATATATAGAAAAATCTGAACCCATAACAATCAATATAAGAATCAATATTATTCCAGAACCCATTAACACATTACCATTTTATAATACATATCCGATTTATCCCAATTCCCATTATCATACCCCAAAACATTAGGAAAATAGAAAATTCCCTTACATTAACCCAATTTTTATATCCATCAATTCATAATCCATTACCAATTTAACATGGTCATCATTCCACATACATTAACCCTCTTAGGGATTTTAACATATACTAGAATCCATTTGGAAAAATCTTATTTAACTAAATTAACCCATTACAATTCCATTCCAAACAACCCCTAAATCCATTATCAAACCTAGGAACTGTCACAAACCAACCCGGGTCGACCCTGAACTGGTCACCTGAGCTGATCCAAGACATGACACGAGAGGCATTACCGATCCTCTGGGGCTGGCAACAAGTGCCAGGGCATCAACAAAGGTGGTAGGAATGATTTCTCCTAGTCAAAATAAATAAATAAAGCAGCTGAAATAAAATAGTGTAGTGGAAATTAAATAAAAAAATTAAAGTAACTAAATGAGAACGAAATCAAATGAAACTAATCGAAGGAGAAAACCACTATCTCCGTGTGACCTCATGGTTCACTCTCCAACTCTCGACCAAATGTCACCCAAGGGGAACACACCAATGTTGTAGCCTGCACAAACACTAAAAAATGAAAAGAACTATAGGCGTGAGTATTATAACTCAATAGGTTATCCCGATATTTATTCCCAATGCACTAACTTTAAATAATGAAATTTAATAACTCTATGTTTGAACTGAATTATATAAAATATTATTTTCCTCATACACTTTCATTTCTAAAACAATTTACAATCCATTTCACTTTTTAATTTAAAAACAATTTTTTTTCTTTGAAAGGAACAGGTGTGTTGCATTTTTAAACATTTTTGAGAACAATTAGAAAACCAAAATTTAGTTATTATCCAAAAAGAAAAACTCACACATAATACAAAAAACACACCAAGGGAAATGGACAGAGTGGCACACAGGGGCCCGCAACCAAACTAGACCTCTCAATCATCCGGCACATACAAATAAACACTAGAGTAAACATGGGTCGAACTTAGGAGGTCGTGAACAATCTATAATGTACTATACATGTGACTCATCCTGAAAGAATGCTCCAACTTGATGACATCATAACGCCATAACACCTAATATTTCCCTTCATGGACTAACCGAGGGGTCCAATCCCCATAGCAGCAATAAATCAGTATTCTCCAACTATGGGGCCACTAGCCGGTGCGTAATCTAAACATGTGCAACAATCCTTCACAGAATATTCACTCACTATGCTAGGTTCCCATGTCAACACATGGAATAAAAAGGGGTGAATCCACAATGTAAATCAATCAGTCACGAGGTACAAATATCACACACAACTCACGTAATCACTGCAAACCAATGATCACTCCTAATTAACCCCAATGTGAGTTTTTCCAAAATAATTTATCTTGTTAAAGTTCCAAATGGGCCATCACTAATTTTGAAGAAAATCCTCATTTCTCAAGAAACTCAAAACACCCATTCACGTTTTAGAAGATATCATTTATCATTTAAACCAAAACTACATTTGAAATTTTTTGAATTATCATTAAATTCAAAATGTGCATTCTTTCACAACTAAGATTCCATTCATCAATAAAATATTTCAAGTGTTATGTATAAAATAAATTGGTCTTTTTACACTAAATAATCATTTAAAAATTAATAATCTTATATCATTTCACATTTATTAAAATTAATAAAAACATCAAGAAATTAATAAAATCTAATGTTAAAGTGAAATTAGTGGGGGACCTACTTCATGACTAAGTTGTGATGACTGTGCAAGATCAGAAACCAGGCGCGGCGATGGCGCTCACTCGGAAATGCCGTCACGGTTCCTAGAAAGTCAAACCGACCCCAAAAAAATTAATAAATACAAATTATAATCAAACCAAGGTAAAATATATACATATATATATATATATGTTTGTATATATATATGTATCAAATAAAAATATTACAGAGCATAAAATAAGTAGGTACCAATGGGGGTTCGTGACTGGAAACAGACACCTGGAGGGCGTCGCGCCAGAACAGTGGAAGGAATCCTCGCGGCGGGATGCGGTCCGACCAAGGGGTGTGGCGAGGGCTGTCAGAAAGTGGCGATGTGAGACAACCGATGGGTAGGGATGGTGGCTGGATCGCAGCAAGGGGCTGCGGAAGGTGCGCGACGGGGTAGTGTTGTTCTGGGCTCGTGACAGAGGCAGCTATCCAGGAGGAAGGGGAGGCCGAGATGAGGCCGGACCAGGGGGTAGCAGGGAAAGAACACCAGACATTTCACTGCCGCATGAGGGGGGCACAGATTGAGAGCTACTGTGTGGGGAGTAGATCGGGGTGCCGCTGCAGGCGGTCAGCGGGAGCGCAGGTGCTGCTGGAAGAGGGCGAGCCGAGCCAGGTGGGCCGTGCAGGAGGAGACCGGGGGAAGACCTCGAGGTTGCGTACATGACATGGGGGAAAAGGGGGAGCAGTGCATGAGGCGATGCGCTGTACGGAGGAAGAGGGAAGTCACGGGTCCTGGTCTAGCAGTGAAGCGGGAGTAGGGGAGAGGGGTAGTGCAGGTGCGATGGTAGCCGGGAAGGGCACTACTGCAGGTGAGGTCGGTGACAGAGAGGGCATCCGGTAGCAAGAGGAGAAGAGCGGTGCTGCAAAAGGCGGTTAAGCTGCATGAAGGGTGGAGGCAGATTAGGAGGTGGAGAAGGGAGACCACGTGAAGGGCGCAGTGCATGACTACTGCTCATGTGGAAGAAGTCATGGGAGGGGACAACCACGTAGAGAAAAAAAGAGAAGAAGAAAGAGAGGGAGGAGGGGAGGCTGCTCACGCGGGTCACGGGAGAGGGGTAGCATTAGGGTTTGGAAAAAATCAATAATAATAAAACAATAATAATAATAATAATACCAATAAATTTAATTATTTCATATCTATTTTGTTTTAAATTATAATAATAATATTAATCTCAATGCTACGATAATAATAATAGTAATAACGATCTTATACATATTAAGATATAAACATTATAAAATATTTATCCTTCTTTTAATTTTTTATTTCATCCTTGTTTTATCGATATAAAGTTTAATTTGGATTCCACTTTCAAATAACATAATTAATTTATTTAATTTGTTATTTATCTTAAGTGTCGTGCCACTGCGCATTCTAGAGGACCAAATGCACGGTCGCTGCTAATGGTGCGGTGACCGCACACCCACACGTACCAAATGCACGGTGACAGCTAGCAGTGCGGTGACTACGCACTCACCCGAAACCCACTGAAAACATCAACGATTCAAAGAAAATTCAAACCTGGACCCAATGAAACTCTGGCCAAAGTCGTGGGACTGAGAAATGAATAAAGACATGGGAATTCAGGGTCGAGGTGTGACAATTCTCCCCACCACATACAATTTATTCCCCCAGAATGTCACCAAGCCAATTGTTGACACAACTTGATTTCATTCCTAGACAAAATCATAGAGAACCAAGAGCCTTGGGGAAACCATTCCCAACAAACTTCACACCCGAACAATTCAAGAAAAACCATTGCCCGATATTGAGGGGAGAACATGTGAGGGTTCTCCCCACCATGAGAATTTACTAATACAAAAAAACCCCATGAAACTTGAACAAACCACCCCCAGGGGGGGCAACACGGGATCTCCCAAACAAAACTCATTCATTTTCCCCACATGGACTAGACAACACACAAGAGATTTTGATGGAAATCTTGATACCGAACACTCCAGAAACATAAGGATAATAATTTAACTCAACACCTCCCATCAATTTCACGAAACAAACACCTCCCTAACGAACACACCTGGGACCAACTCAAAAATAGAACAGGTCCATTTATTAATGGGATGACACCATTCAGAGAGACCAAACAACTTAAAAACCACATAGAGAGCAAATAAGACCACTTGGATTGTGGAGGAACGAGCTCATCACACCACCACAACAAGGATGAGATTATGACAAAGATGAGAATATGACAAGGGAAATTTTTTATGTTTCCATTTCAAAGTTGAATACATTATCTAGAACGAGGTTCCACATACCATTAACAACTCCCGACTGTGCGCAGGCTTCACCCCAAGATTTGTGACTGTGGCCCTGATGGCTGAATTGTCTTTTTCTTCATAGTCAGGTATTTTTCTCTTCTTGTCTCTTACTCCTTCTGTTCGATGTTTCAAACAACCACGATGGTCGTACATTTCCAAAGGGATAAAACATGATGACTTAGAATGTTTGAACATGCTATAATGGTTTTGCACAAGAGTAGGGTCCGATGAACTAGGAGCTGGGACTGACGAGGATAGTTTATTGGAGAATGGTTCCACCGTCCGGTACTTTTCTCCAGATGGGGAACCTTTGGAGAAGTCAACCACCATTAATCACTCCCAAAACTCTTACGGAAATGAGACATTTCATCTTTAGTAGTCCAGAACTAGACCCTCAAATAACTCTAGGGTTGTACAAACCTTAACTATCCTGGGAGTTCCTAATAACCCAAAGACACAATATCTCTAAAAATGACACAACTACCTCTAATAGACTTCAATTACCTCGAAAAGCAAGCAACACACAAAAAAATTGAGAACTGAGCATAACTCATTAACAAAATTTGGAGGCTTTCTGGGTGGCATACTCATGACAACATGAAAAACACCATTGAAACTGGCATCAAGCCAAAACTCAATCAATGCAACAAGAAAATCCAAGGACAATATGCCCATAAGCCAAACATATACAATGCAAGGAGAAATAACTTTTCCAAAACCATTACTTCTTTAAAAATTTTAAAAACTCACCTATGGAACCTTATAAACCATCACATGTGCATTTATTCAATCCATCTCACATCATCTGTGAACAAGTGCCCCCGTGCACTTTCCATTCATACCCACACACGTGTGACCCTCCATAAGAAGTTGAAAGGTTCAAACACATATTATTCTTATCAAATACAAACACATACCAAGTTTTTCCAAACTAATACACCTTCTATTTAGAAACTCACTTTAGTAAGTTCAAATTTTTTTTTGAAGAAACACTTTTCTATTTCAAAAAAAATTCACTTTTAACGCACACTCAGATCAACCGAGATTAAAACAAAACACAAGCAATAATAACCCACTGGAATGAGGAACTAGTGCATATGCCTGACCCAGCAACATGGTGGTTATCCATGCCCCAAGTAAGGTGTAACACTAAGAGGACCTTAAACTGTGAACATGGACCCCACATGTGTCAGCATCCCATGTGACGATGCAAAGTGAACCGATTTTCCTCAAATGTCATCCTTCAATCTGAAACGACCAAGGACAAGTGACTCAAATCCTAGACTAACCCTGGTAACTCAGGTCTTGTCACGAGTTGTGGTGATCAGGCACCGACCCGTAACCTACCTCCTGAGCCCCGATAGTCCTAATCCTTATCTACTAGACATCCCATGTATCAAAGGGTGCTCTGAAAAGTGAGGTTTTCTAAGGGCTGACCTCATTTGATACCATTTTTTCACGAACCAACCTGGGTTGACCCTAAACCAGTCAACCGAGCCGGTCCACGACATGGACCGAGAGGTGTTCCTGATTTTCCAGGGCTGGTGATAAGTGCCAGGGCATCAACAGAGGCGGTAGGAATGATTTCACCCAGTTAAAATAAATAAATAAAGCAACAAAAATAAAACAGAGTAGAAAAAAATAAATAAACAAAGTAAATTAAATAAAACAAGAACAAAAGAAAATGAAACTAACTGAAAGAGACAACCACTATCTCTGTGTGACCTCGTGGGTCACCCAACTCATGGCCACATGTCACCCTAGGCGAACTCACCCAAGCTGTAGCCTACAAAAACACTAAAAACAGAAAATAAATATAGGCATGAGTATTAAAACTCAATAGGCTAGCCCGGTATCTATTCAAAATTTACTACCTTTAAATAAAGAAATTTAATAATTCCAGGTTTTAACTAAATTATATAAAATATTAGTTTCTACACACACTTTCATTTCTAAAACAAGTAACAGTCCATTTCCCTTTTTAATTTAAAAACCATTTTTAATGTCGGAACGGAATAGGTGCATTGCTTTTTAAAACATTTTTGTGAAAATTTAGGAAACCAAACTTTAGTTATTAGCCAAAAGGTGAATATCACACATAATACACAACACACACCATGTGAAATGGAAAGAGTGGAATACAAGGGCAATCAACCGAACAAGACCTCTCAATCAACCACCACATACAAATAATCAATAAAGTAAACAAGGGTCGAATCTAGGAGATCGTGAACAATACAGAAGGTACTAAATATGTGACTCATCCTGAAATCATGCTCTAACTTGATGCCATCATAATTCCCTAATGCCTAGTATATCCCTTCATGACCTAACCGAGGGGCCCAATACCCATAGCAGCAATAACTCAGTATTCCCCTACTATGGGGACACTACACAATGCGTAATCTAAATTAGTGTAGCAATCATTCTCAGAAGATTAACTCACTATGCTAGGTTCCCATGTCAACACATCCAATAAAAAGGGGTGCGTCCACAATGTAAATCAATCAGTCAGGAGGCACAAATATCACAGAAAACTCACGCAATCAAAACACACCAATGATCACGCCTAAGAAACCCCAATTTGAGTTTTTCCTAAATAATTTATTTTATTAAAGTGCCAAACAGACCATCACCAATTTTAAAGAAAAACCTCATTTCTCTATAAAACTCAAAACACTCATTCAAAATTCAGAAGAAATAATTTATCATTTATACCAAAACTACATTTTAAATTTGGTCTATTATATTTAAAGGCCAAATCATCATTTAAGAATTAATTATATTATATCATTTCCCAATTATTAAAATTATTAGAAACATCAAGAAATTAATAAAATCTAAATTTAAAGGTGAAATAAGTTAGGTACCTACCTCAAGACTAATGCGCGACGACGGTGCATGCTCGAAAACCAGGCACGACAATGGCGCTCACTCAGAAACGCCCGCACATGTCCTAGAATGTCAAACCGACCCAAAAAAATTTTAATTAAAAAAATCCTAATCAAACCAAGGTAAAATACAAACATATATATATATATATATATGTAGGTATCAAATAAAAATTTTAAGGAGCATAAAAAAATAGGTACAAACGGGGGGGTCACGATTAGAAAGGGACCGCCAGAGGGTGTCATGCCGGAACAACGGAAGGTGTCTGTGTGGATAGAAACGGTCTGACCAGGTGGTACATCGAGGGCCACCAGATAGCGGTGATTCGAGATAGTCAACGGATAGGGATGGCGGCTGGATCGCAGCAAGGGGCTATAGAAGGTGCGCGGCGGGGCGATGCTGTTCGGGGTGCGCGACAGAGGCAGCCAACCAGGAGGAAGGGGAGGCCGATATGAGGCCGGACCAGGGGGTAGCAGGGGGAGAACGATGGACATGGCCCTACCGTAGGAGGGTGGTGCAGCTGTTGAGATGATGTGCAGGGAGTAGATCGGGGTGCCGCTGCAGGAGGTCAGTGGGAGCGCAGGTGCTGTCGGAAGAGGGCGAGCTGAGCTAGGAGGGCCGTGTAGGAGGAGACCTAGGGAAGTCATCAAGGTCACGCACAAGAAATGGGGGACAAGGGGGAGCAGGGTGCGAGGTGAGTTTATGTACGGAGGAAGGGGTATGTCGTGGGTCCTGGGCAAGCAGGGAAGTAGGAGTAGGGTAGAGGGGTACTGAATGTGCAATAGAAGCAAGGCAGGGCGCTGCTGCAGGCGAGGTCAGTGGCAGGGAGGGCATCCGGTAGCAAGAGGAGAGGAGTGGAACTGTAGAAGGTGGGCATGCTGCATGAAGGGAGGAGGCAGATCAGGAGGATATGAAGGGAGATCGCATCAAGGGCGCATCGCAGGATAGCTTCTCGTGCAGAAGAAGGCAGGGTAGTAGACAACTACGTGGAGAAAAAAAGGAAGAAGAAAGAGAGGGAGGAGGGGAGGCGGCTTTCATGGGTCACATGAGAGGGGTATCTTTACGGTTTGGAAAAAACAATAATAATAAGATAATAATAATCATAATAATAAATTTAATTCTTTCCTATCTATTTTATTTAAAATGATAATAATAATATTAATCTCAATGCTACAATAATAATAATAGTAAAAATGATCTTATACATATTAAGATATAAACATTATGAAATATTTATCATTCTTTTAATTTGTTATTTCAAACTTGTTTTATCGATATAAAATTTTATTTGGCTTCCACTTTCAATTAACTTAATTAATTTATTTAATTTATTATTTATTTGAAGTGTCGCGTCACCGCACATTCTCCAGGACCAAATGCACGGCCGCCACTAACGGTGCGGTGACCGCGCACCTACATGGACCGAATGCACAGTGACCGCTAGTAGTGTGGTGACTGCGCAATGGCCTGAAACCCACCGAAAACATCAAATCTTCAAACAAAATTCAAACCTGGACCCAATGCAACTCTCCCAAAGTCATGGGACCGTGAAAATAATAAATACATGGGCATTCATTGTCTAGGTGTGATAGGAACAACTACCAATATTCCATTTTCAACTCAACTAAATCTGTTTATAGGTTCTACAAGGTATCTAAATTATCACACATTAATTAAACACTTGAATTTACTAATTCATAGGTTTACGAATGTCGGTGCACCACATGGGTGGCCCTAAATCCGTCAAATAATCCTCAACGAATCACACAATGATCATGATGAGTCCAAAACATCATTTAGATGATAATTTTACTGAATATAACAAATGGAATTCAAGGATCAACAATAGGGACCCATGAATCCATTCAAACATGAATAAATCAGCACAATGAATCAATGATATACCTTGTAGACCACCTGCCTTGAATCTATTGATAAACACACTCTCAATCAATAAGTTAGGTCCAGATTCAATCTCCCCTTGGAGCCTTAACCTTGATTCCACTGGAAAATGTGGGTTTTAGGGATTTAGAAGAAGATCGCTGAAGTTTTAGGCCCTAATCTAGAGAAGAGAGGAAAGAGTAAAATTAGACAAACCCGGAGATTTGTTCCAAAACCAACGGTACTCCAAATGGCCAAGAAATGAGGTAGATCAATCACTGGGATGTATTGAGGGTTTAAGTTCATATCTAGGGTTAGAGTTAGAATAAAGGGGAGAAAAATCTAATGAAACATAAAAATCACAATATGGGAAAACCACAAAATTTCTAACTTTTAAAAGGGAACATGGTTTATCTACACAATCTCCCAAATTGTGTGAAAACCATGCACAAGCCTATTCCCTAGAGAGGTTGGTTTACACTATTACCTAGAGAGAACCAGATGGTTTTTCAATTTGGGTGCCAATCGGAAGATAAGCCACTACCCAATGTTGCATTGTTTTCTTGGGAAGTCCAAATGATTTACTAAACCATGAACCAACTATGCGCCTTGCATAGGTTGGCATAATTTTCATTATTTTCGTGTCCCAAACCCTCAAAACACCCCAAGACCACTCAGATTCCTAGGAAAAATTTCATTAATCAAAAAAGGTATTATAACCAAAATTTAAATAAGGATATACCTCACATTAGTCTAGGATAGTACAAACTCCCAGCATTATAATATATTGTCCTCGAGATGCATTCCATAGCATCAATAAGCTTCCAATGAAAAGGGATTGGGATAATGGGCCTACACATAAAATTCATAATCCCAAGTTTTTTCCTAGACATTTCTATAATACTGAAGAACATTAACTAAAGGAACAACCTTTCCTTGCAAGACGTTCTCACTATGACCTACAAAGTGAAAAAGATGATCCTCAAAGGTCGTATCAACCTCAAGATCAATATTCTCAACAACAATAACATGGTATGGGTCAGGGTGTTATTACTAGATATGTGAAACATGAAAAAAATCATGTATACCCCTATACCATTGTTGAAGATCCTATCGGTTGGCCACCGGTCTAATCCTCTCCACAATCTCAAACAGCCCCATGTACCTGGGCGCTAAATTTCCCTATTTCTGAATTTGAAAGAGAATAAACCTCGAAGAGACTTGAATAAACATATTATCACCCACCATAAACTCAAGAGCCATATGATTTCTATCATTATATGTTTTTTACCTACTATGATCCATTTCCATTTGGTTCTGAATCAACTGAACCTTTTATGCTGTCTCCCTCATTTGAATCAATCCCAACTACTCGGACTCTCCAGCTTTAAAACTACACTATAGTGATCTACATAGGCTCCCATAGATCTCCTTAAATGGTGCCATCAGAATTATAGCATGGAAACTATTATTTTAAGAAAACACAAAAAGTGACAAGTTTTTTTCCCATAAACCACCTAAATCTAGGACACAGGCCCTCAACACGTCTTCTAACACCTAAATAATATGCTTTGACTAACCTTCCTTCTTCAGGTGAAAATCCATACTGAAAAACTCCTTGGTACCAAGAACAATTTGTAATCCCTTCTATAATTACAAAATGAGTCATAGATCTTGATATGAAACTATATTATTTAGTACTCAATGAAATTATAGTATCTACCAAATATAAAACTCACTTAACTAGTCAATGGTTAATGTATCCTGAATCAGCAAGAAATGATAAACTTTAGTCAATATATCCAAAACCACCCAGACGACATCATTCATCCAAGGCATTCCCAGAAGACCCACTAAAAAAATACATAATTACATCATCCCATTTTTATTCTGGATTGGGAAATGGTTGTAATAAACCACATGGGTGCTGATGCTCGGCCCTCACCTACTAATTGGTGAGGCATCACACCACAAAACACATATCTTCTTTCTTCATTCCTAGTAACAAACACTACCTATGAAGATCACAATACATCTTAGTAAAACTCATATGCACAACCCACAATGATGCATGATAGTCATGCATCAACTCTTCTATCATACCCATTGTCACCACAATGTGGCCATGAAAAAAATACCATCAACATGAACAACCCAACTATAAGGTTACTCCCCAACATTAAGACATTAATTCATAGTCAAACAATATAGATCCCCAAGATGACTCTCCATCACCCATTTCAAAAGCACAGTATCAGCTATAATGGATACAAGGTTCCTCTGCTCATGCCTATCCTACTCCTCTAGCTGTATCTCAGTAACCAAGGTCATCCATCTCAACTCATAGTTGGATTCCTAAACCACATGATTCTGATTCTTTCGAAATAGTGAATTCACAAAACTATTCCCTTTTCCCGGTGTTTAAACCAACACAAATTCAAAATACTACATGTATTCAACCCATAATTATTTCAAAATATTTAAATAACACACAGGGAAGATGTACATAAGACATTTATGGTTGGTAAACACCATGAACCACTATCCCATCAAGTAATTCCTACAATAATTTAATACATAAAATAAAATAGAAAACTCAATATTAAGAGAGGGGTAATTTATTTCATGATTCCTCAAGTATCTTTACCCATATGATACAACTTGATCATCTCACATAAACACTTCCCCAAGTCCAACACAAGATGCATAAAAAATAGGGCAAACCATTTACCTAGATTGGGAAAGATCAGGATTGGTGTGGTTATCAACCACATCTTTAACTCTTGAAAATAATTATTACATGCCTTAGAACAATCTAACTTAACTCCCTTATATGTTAAACGTAAAAGTGGAACTACCAAATAAGAGTAACCATTAATGATCCTTCAGTAATAACTGGAAAATCCTAGAAAACTCTAAAGATCAGAAAAATTCTTGGGCTTCTCCCAGGACACAAAAACATTCAATTTCTCTGGATACACTGAAACACCTACCTCAGAGATGATGTGACCCAATAAATTTATTTTATTAATATAGAAACAAACTTTTTATATATTAGCATAAATCTTATTATATCCAGTTTACTCATCATGATGTTATCATGTTTTCCATGATTGTATTGAGCTCTAAAGTACACAAATATAGGATCAATGAAGATAACTATGATATGATCCATATATGGGTTGATTATTTGATTCATTAAATCCATAAAAATATATTTTGCATTGGTAAACCCGAATGAAATCCAAAAAAACTCCTAAAAATCATACACAATCTTAAAATTAGTCCAGATTATGTCAGAAGTTCTATCCTTATCTAATGATAACCTATGCTCAAATCAATCACGGAGGACACTAATGCACCCCTTAGCTTGTCAAAAAGATCATAAATTTATGGAATAGAGTAAAGGTTCTTTACTATCATCTTATTTTACATATTATAATCAACACAAATCCTCCACGATCTGTCATCCTTCTTGGAAAAAAGCACAAGAGATCCCCAAGTCAAGATAATTAGATGAATAAACCATTTATTCTCCAATTCCTCTAAATGAGATTTAACTTCCAAATGTTCTTCAATCTCTACTCGATATGGTGGAATGGAATCTGGATCCTCCCCTTGCATCAACTCAATCATAAAATAAATTTATCTCTCAAGAGGTAACCTCAAGAAGTGCTTAAGAAACACATCCTAAAATTGATCTACAATGGGACGGATGACTATATACTATATTCCTCCATAATCAAGTATATAACATGCCACCTGGCCTGTGAGATATCCCATTTTTTTGAAAAATGGCCTACATGGCCTGCTCAAAAATTACACTCTCCACGATGGAAAAAAGTGCCTCCCTCAAGATATGTGACGTTACACAACAACGCTAATATTTTTTATGTTCTTCATACAACACAACCCAATCATCATCATCAAAATCATCATGAATTTTTATTATCATGGGCACTGCATAAAATGAGAGTCTATCAAGGGGGTCTAATTTAGTGCAAGCCAAGGGAATCCCCTATATCCAGAGTCACCCCCTCTGGAGGTAATGAATTCAAACAAGAAAAAAGGTCATATCAGTACCGTTGATTGCAATAGAGGCCAAAATTTCTGCTACTTTGTTCCCCGCCCTCCAATTGTGAATAACCTCCATGCCTCTGCTAAGGTAAGTTCTGCACTGTCTGATAGTATAAATGATAGAACACGATACCTTTCCAATTCAATTCATTGAGTCCTGAAGAACGAAGGAATCCATATCCACTATAGCTATAAATATCTTCTTTTTCTGGAAAATCCAATGACCTATGATAAGGGCCATCACCTCGTCTTGAAGAGCATGACCACAAATAAAACTTGAACTGAAAGAAATAATGATAGAACAACTAGGATCCTGGACAACCCCCACCTATGATGAAAACCAAAGAAACATGATCCATCATTTTTGATATTTAATCCTGATGATTGAGGGAACCAATGCACCTAAATAACTTATCTGGATCTGGTTGGATGGGAAGGGATCCCCGCTTCTATAATCCTGAGAGTGGGGGAGTCCTCCCCATAACTGAGGATGATGGTGAAATATATCAATAAGATTTTGTTGTGTGTGATCATTGAGTGACACCAGGTGGCCACCCCTTAAAATAGAGCATAATTCTTATCTTTCAAAATGCACCATCATCCAAAAAGATGAAATAAATCTCTCACATTCTTCAACGGTCCTTTGGAAGAGGCTCAATGGAACCAAGATTAAGAAAATTGGAGGAGCGAGTCTCATGAAGGCAAAATCCGGTGAAGTCACCGAACGAGCTCCAGATAGAACATGCCTAATAAATTTTAAAAAAAAGACGATTAGAGGTCTCTACCTTGTGAAAATGAATATAGAAGTACTTGGAAACCATGGATATGCCCATGCGTTGGATATTTTCATCTGTGTCCAATGCATGGTTCCTAGTCCTCTAAAGAAGGAAGTTGATATTACTCGGAATTTACTTCCTCCACATCACCTCTTGGAATGCATCCACCTCCCCCCCTGATCACATCAACCTGTAAAAATCCTTAGAAGAGAAAGCACAGGAAGCAGACTCAGTAAAACTGCATATGTCAGGCTCTGGACTAAAGATGATGTTGTTATAAACTAATATCTGATCGTGTGTTAGGATAACATAAATGAAACGCAGAAAGAATCTTTCCTCTGTGAAAGTAATCCTAGGGGTGGGGCACCCAAGGAAGCTGAGATTCCCTCCCATCCAGTTATAGAACCAAAAAGAAATTTTACCCTTACCAAAAATCTAGCAGGATTGGTCCGGATGCCGCTGAAGATGCAGGTAAACCAAAGTCTAGATTTCCGAAAAGCTCCCCCCAGTAGTGGTTGAATCCCCTTGTCTTTCCATCGCATGTGATAACCCCAACGGGTGGTATCTTCTGGGTACTACCATATGAGATTAGCCTACATGCATTGAAGCGTTACCGACATGTTCCAGACATTGATTCCCCCTTCCCCATACGACATGGCCATACGCCCCCATGAAGTGTAGTGGTGCTTTCCATCACCATGGGCATCCCAAATTAAGGAGGACAAGATTCTGTCTAGAGAGAAAGCCACCTACTTGGGCACCCTGATAGAAAATACCGCATGAATGATAATGGAGGACAAGACACTATTCACAAGAGAGATCCTTCCCCTGAAAGAGAAAACCCGATTATTCAATTTAAAAATCATATCAAAAATACTCCCAAGGGGATGATAAAAATGATGGATGATCAATTTCCTTGAGGAATGGGGGCACCCAAATACTACATGTGGAAGGATCCCCATGACATGTGCAACCTGCTCCCAATGGATATAACCTGTTGATCTGATCACTTGTTCGAGACATAAAAGCTTCTATTCAGAAGATTTATCACTTTCCCACACACACGTTCCACGACTAGGCCCAACAAAACAAAAAAAAAGATGAAATAAAAGAATATGTGGAACCTATTTCAAATAGAGAACTAAAATGTGTGGAATCAAAAAGACACATACCTAAAATTATATATGGTCAAGTTTTTCAACATAAGGGTGTAGATTGAACTACGTGAAGATAAAATATCCCTCTACCCTAGGCTCTAGCTTGAGTACCTTCTACTACACTTCCCTACTGATATGAATGATCTATCCCTAAAGTACCACGTCCACCACCCTTAATGGTACGACCAATGGAGATCCAACTACCTGCCTGATATAGGGTAACCAACCCCCTTCCTTCACTCAACATCTACCTATAGCCTCCATCTACACCCAACAGTCGAGGGTTCTTATATAACCTCTATATGTGTCCCAATCTTCCACACATATGAAACACAACTGGTGGTTTGAGACACTGGCCAGGAAATGTTCCCCGACCTACCCCTCTGGTAACATAACACATGATTGCAAACCAGATATACTACGCCCCTCCAATTAATACTCTACACAATCTCACCTTGATTTAAATTTCAAAAACGACGCTTCATACCCACCAATGATGTACCACCCGTCCATCCAATAGGAACCACAATTCCACTAATTGGAGAGTCGTTTAGGATCCTTTTTGGGAAAAGGGTATGATCTAATGGCGCTGTAAGCATTTTTAAATAGAATGTATTCACCTGAGACCTGATTTCATGTCTAAGACCATCCTTGAAATGTCTGTCCATTGGTGCCTATTCACCTGCCAATCCTAGAATGAAGCTGCACAAGTGAGTGAAACAACTATCATAATCCTTGACTGACACATCCCCTCAAGTGAAACTCATAATCTTTAAAACCTTATCCTACCCCATGGTTTCTAGAGAGAAGTGTTCAAGAATTGTTTCATGGAAATCCTTCCATATCATTCTGTCAGCCTACTCAGTATTAACCATGATGTCCCATGAACACCTTGCTATCCCTTGAAACATATAGGCCTCTTACATGACTCTCTTCATAGAAGGATTATCTAAATGGTCAAGAATCATCTGGATGGACTCTATCTAGAGCTCTTCTACCTATATCCCACCCTCTCTAATAATGTTTGGAGGGCATTGCAGTTAAATCACTCTAGTCAGCTTGACTATACTTGGCACAACCCACCCTGGGTATCATTCCATCATCTACATAAAATGATAAAGTTCTAATAGAACTACTCTTCTATATTTCCCTAAATCACTAGGTCTTCATGATCCACTACTAGGGGATAATTCTCGACAACATCCTCCTATCTTCCTACCGAGGCATTTCTTGATGGTGGCATTTCTCTACAATTCTAAACATGACCCTTAGAATACAAAACATAATTCTTTAATAGTTCATATAAAAGAGGTCTCTCTACTGGTCATAAAAAACCATTTAATACACTATCCCAAAGGCTGTCATCACATCCCAAACACTACCCTCATCAATGCATACAAAGGGCCATGACTAACACAGGTTAAAAAACATAAACTATTGTGATTCTTACATTAGACACAATTTCAAAATCATTTCCACACATACCACGTAATCCATTCCTCCTAGTCATATTCCACATTTTGTGACTTGTTACATCCAACATTTTAACTCGCTTTTGACCCTTCATTAGACCCAATTTTTTGAACACAATTTCATTCCATCTTCCTTTTTACCCATTTTCATCATTTTATTAGACACCATTTTATTTATGATTTTGAAGAAGTAATGTGCATTATACCTTTCATACCCCACACACCCATCCAATGTATTCATATCCAAATTCATGACACTTATATACCTAGGTTTTTATAATGATACTTGAATGAACAACCACATTCTATCACATCTAAGAGAAAAATATCATAATATAGTCGCATCACACAACAAGTGCATCACACAATAGTAGAATATCATCACATTTAACAAATAGAATTAAGAACAACAATTCACACCCTATGAAAATTTGGTTTCCCTTGTACATGGGTTAGATACTCTAATGACTCAGATCATTTCTAATGCCCAACATATCCTATTATTATTTCTACCATCCCAAATAATAATACTACAGAAAATAACCCCTCAAACACCAATTTGTAATGTACCCTACTCATAATCCACAAAACGGTGGACCGAGTTGGGTCACTACATGACCTCAAGCACACCTCCCCATATGCTAGAGGTTTCTAACTAGTATCGAGGGTAAAAATACGCCAAATCGGGAGATTATACCCTCTTTACCAGAGTAATCCACTTCATGTAATAATTAAATAGAGGAAACAAGATTCAACAACCAATGATCATGAATAATAAAAAATCTCCCAAAACTAGGTAAAAACCAAAACAAACAATAAATATATCATGTCATTCTAAACAGTGCCAAAGTAAAAAAACCCAAAAAAAGACAGACATTGGAATCCCCCAATCAGTCCTAACTCAATATTCAAAACCTCATATATGCACACCCCAAGCCTCTATCAACTCCCAATCAGTGTGCCTTCTCCATTTTCCTATCCCAAATGCATGAAATATAATAGGGTACCCAACAGTGCCTAAGTAGGGTTTATATACAACTTGGTTGGCCACCACCAATGGGTTCTACAAAATAACCAGTCCAAGAAGATAGTGCATAAAAATAGTAAATAAATGAAAAGAAAATAAAATAAAACTAAAGTTCAATTACTTAACCATATTTACTTTAACCATTTCGAACATTAGTTCTATTTTCAACATTCAATTCTTCTTCATAACTTAATCCAATATCATCATGTATTCCATGGGTTAGGCAATTACATCATTTATACAAGGGTTCATGGAAATCAAACATTTAGAATAAAAGAATAAGTCATGTATCTATCTTACTAGGGATGAAAACATCACAAAAATACATTATCCTCACCTCGAAGCCTCTGTACTTGTGGAATGAAACCGTTAGTGGAATAGAGCTTCATCACCTTCTCTAGACTGTGAATTGTGGGGTGGAGTTTAGAGCATCAGTCTAACTCGACCCGTGGGTGTAGAACCTCTATCAATAAACCACACTACCAAGAATATTCACATGCCAATATATATATATATATATATATCCAATCACAACACATACTATATAAAAAAACAATACATAAATAATATAGATAACAATCAGAATCCATAACATCAACATGGGAAACAATATTATGCTAGAACTTGTTAACCCATTACCATTTTACAATATATTACCCATATATCCCAATTTTAATTGTCATCCCTAACCCATTAGTAAAATCAATAATTAACTTAAATTTACAATTTTTTCATATTAATCAATTCAGAATTCATTACCAATTTGATATGTCCATCATTACCCAAACATTAACCCTCCAAGGGATTTCAACTTATTTCATAATCTATTTGGAACAATCTCAATTAACTCAATTAACCAATTATTATTCCATGCCAAAAAAACAATGAAGACATAATAAAAACTTAGAACAACTATCAATATTCAATTTTAAAATCAACTAAACATACTAACATGTTAAACAACGAATTTTTGTTATCACTCAACAATTCCAATATTGAGTTTACCAATTACTTGGTTCAGGAATGTCAGCACACCCCAAGGGTATCACTAAATAAGACATATCATCTTCAATGCCTAACATGGGGATCATTATTGGTTAAAATCATAATTTAGACACTCATTTTATGAAATTTAATCAATAGAATTCATGGTGAAATAATATGTACCCCAGAGTGCAACTAAACTTTCAAAAATCAACAAAACGATAATGGGATATAACCTGTAGACCACCTACCCCAAATTCATTAGTGATCACACTCATAAAAATATTTTTTTTTGGATTCAGTCCCCCCTTTGAATCCTCAACCTAGATTCCATGAGAAAAAAAAATAGTATTTTAGGGTTTTAGAAGATGATCGCATAAGTTACAATCCCTAATCCGAAAAAGAGAAAAAAGTGGAAGAGTAGACTTACCTGGAGAATTGATCCAAAACTAACAACACTCCCAATAAAATATAAATTATGGGTATCAATAATTGGGTGACTTTGAAGGTTTAGAATCATCACTACAGATGGATCTAAAAGAAAGGGGAGAAAAACCAGGTGAAACTAAAAAAATACCTAGATAGGAAAACGACATAAAAATAATATTCAAATATTTCCAAGAAAAAATTAGAAAATATCATTACACTTTGATAATAGATTAACTATAAATTCCCAAAATATTGATAAAATACTTTATTTGAAAATAAATAAATAAAATTGTAAATCAATTTTCAAATCACTGAATGGTCACGTCAACATGAAAATATATACAAGTTGTATACACAATAATAAAACTTTTTTTTTTCAAACTTTTGTAAAACACAAAAAAAAACATATTCAAAAAATGATCAGAAAGAATCATTTTTGAATTTTTTCAATAAATTCAATGGTAGTAAAAATTATCTCTCTAAATAATTTAACATATAGGTAATAACTTTTATAAAATAGTTTCGAATATAATAAACATGGAAGAAAAAGTTCATCAACCAAAGAGGAAATAACCTATACTTTTCATTAAAAATATTTTATTGATATGTTTGACTAAAAAATAGAGAAAAAGGTATTAGTAATTTTAAATTTTATTAATAAAAATAGGATATGAAAATATATATTGTTTAAATGATAATATCTATACGATTTTCCTCCATATAATTTAGTATTGAAAATCCTGAAAAGAAAATAAATTTTACGACAAACCCCTTATTACTTTAGTAAATTTTGAATCATAACCCCGTGAAATAAATAACTTCAAACAAAACATGAAATACCATTAAAATAAGGTTATTATTTATATAAAATATTAAATGTTAAGTATATACCCCTTATAAATTAATATAGGTTTATGACATAACATATGTCTCAAAGAAGACAAATTGAAAGGACAAATCCTTACCAATTAGGTAAATTTAAAACAAAAATGCATTGAATGAGTTAATTTTACTTTTAACATTAAATAAAATTAATTAAAAAAGACACATTATATAATAAATAAAAATAGTTTATAAACATAAAAAACATAGATAATTACACAACATCAAACATGTCTTAATGAAACACTATTGAGATAAAGATCCCTTAAAAGTTTGGAGATCTCTAAATAAAAGTATCATAAAATAGAGACATTATATGGATATATAAATAAAAATAATTTTCATTAAAATAATAATAAATACATTCATTTTTATTATATAAACCACACAAAGGAAACACGTGTTGAATATGAAAAATCTCTAATGGAAATAATTGTAAAATGAGAAACCCCTACCTCATGTTTGACTTGTTTCATAAGTGATTTAACATCAAATATAATAAATTTAACTTTATCATAATTATATTATATAACCATATACATAGATAAAGTACCATATATAATCTAATAATAACCTTTAGACACTCATTTATCATTAATTATTTTTTAAAATCATCATTCCCAGGTGTTAACAGTTTCATTTTTCATATAAGTTTCTATTAGGATGTTTTGGTCCTCATAATTTAATCTTGATTCCATAATATCTAAAATATTAATAATATCATTTACATCATTTTAAATAATTTTATACACTTTTATAACTATTCATATAATGTGGTGATTAAAAATAAAATACATCACTTTATGAGATGGTATTTTTTATGTGTGCACGAGTGACATTTTTATTTTTTAGATGGATGGAATGAATGAAATGAAAATAATAATTCAGATTTAGGTAACCATAATAACATCATAAATATAAAATTTATTTATTAAATAAATCCTTAAAAACATCCGTGTGAGGTGGTGATGGAAAATGAATTGTATCGCTATATGGAGGTGGTAGTTGACACAAACACATGAGTGATACATTGATATAGAATATTATGGGAAACTGTGAATAATAATGTTATTAAATAATCATAATAAAATATAATTATTTTTGGATAATTATTATTTTTATTTTTAAATAGTTCAGATATAACTGATGGAGGTAGAAGAATAAGTATAATGAAAATGCTCGGTTAAGATGATTAAATCCTCTTTGAAGAAACTTCTTTGGATCTGTCATTGAAGCCAATAGAGTTTTAATTTTAAGAATAAAAGAACCTATAGAAAATATATAATGAAGTTAAGAAGAGTTTTTGGTAGGGTTTTGTTGAGATAAGTCTTTCAAGAAGTTTGAGGAAGAGAGAATATGTGGTGTCCTTATATAAGAGAGTAGATGTGATCCCTTGGAATTACATAAAGTATTAAATTAATAGAAATTATTTATCATTTTAAAGTTGCTAAAAATTTTTATATTTATAATATAATATGAATATATGTATAAATAATCTCGTAAAATAATATTTTTACATATTTTGGTTATTTTAAACCTCAATGCATATTTTTAACCTCCATTAACCATTATTATGATTGCAACAATATAAAAGTTTTTTACTCTTTAGAGGTAAGGCATTTTACATTAAAAAAAAAATTCAATAACTGCTTGATTCTCAATTTTCTTAAAATGATTGAATTTCCCTTTAATTTTTATTTATAGGGTATAAGGAAAATTATTTTTGAAAATAAAATTTTGAACTCTTCCTACTCTACCGCTTCAACCCCATCCTTTGGATTCATGGTTTTGATCTATTTCCACCATTGATAAAATTGTCCCTTTAAGTGGTATAGTATAAAATTAGCATTATATTTCTTGGAATAATAGAGTACATAAATTTTATTTTCTATAGTGTTGATCCATTTTTCTATGATTAGTAGATCAAAGTGTGCACTATAAGTTGGTGGTCTTTGACAAATCAATGATTCAACTTCTAGTTGTTCCATCCAAGGTGAAGTCAGAAACTCCATGTGGATCATGTTATTATTCACAACAAAATATTACTAATCTATAATCATCATAAATTCTTGAACTCTAGATACCATCATATAGGGTAGGTTTTCATTTTATTATCTTTAAGACCCATTATTAACTTGAGTCCTTCCATATCCAAATTGTTTTTTAAAAGAAGAAAAATTAAATTCAAAGATTTATAAAATTAAAAATATTATGATAATGATTACAATGGGTAGTTAAATCATAAATTTTTTTAATATCACACTTCAAGGATCATATACATTAATGTTTTCTAAAAAATAAAATGATCACATTAGCTATATATCAATCATAATAGTTTGTAAAGAGAATGTGATCAACCGATGAATATCATTTTGGAGTGCCAAACAAGGTGTTAATTTAGTATCTTTTTCGTAAACTAAGTAAAGATTCAGTTAATACTCAAACAACCATTTAAAGGGTTATTAACCTTAGGTGAATTCGGAAAGATCCAACATCCACTTGTTAATATCCATACTAGGATGTTATTACTAGGAAATCACACAGTCTATACTTTACTAAATTTTTATAGGTTAAACAAATATATATATACTAAACCCTAGGGTCTTCACTAAGGATTTCAAGTACTGCTTGTCATAAATAACTAAACCCTGATTTCATATTAACTATGGGAACAAACAATTTCCAATAATTATTTCTAATATATTACCTTTATAATGTATTTAATTAAGAAATTTATAAGGATCTTTTGTGGTTTCATGTTTTGGAAACTAGGTACATCATACATGAAGTGAAAAGATCAATAAATATTCTGATTATTTATCATAATATCTTTAAATAGAATTATCATAAGTATATAAGAATAACATGGAAATGTGACAACAATATAATTGTGAGATATTCAAAATTATATCACTAAGGGTTGAAAAAATATATTACCATGGTTTTTAAAAAAGGTATCACAAAAAATTACAAATGTTTCATTTGAAGGTATCAAAAAAATTTCATATCAAGTGATTAGTTCTTTTCCAAATACCATGGAGCGCTATTATGAATCACCCTTCATATTCCAAACATTATGTATTCAAAAACGATCATATATAACATGAATAGATTTTGTTATTTCAAACTATGAGTTTTGAATTTTTATTTCAAAAATAGATTTACCCAATATATCATGTATAATTATATCTCTAGGAATAACTTTGAATGAATGTAGGGTTAGGTAGTGACACAATAGAAAATAATGGTATGGAAAATCAATGAATAATTTTGACAGGATAATAGGTATACATAATAGAATATATAACAAGATAAATGAGAGTGAATGGTAGTATCTCATTAATAGGAATCATTTTGATATTAAAGTAATGATTATAAATATATGAAAACATAATCAATTGAAAATCAAAAGGCTTAATACATTTGAATCACTTGAATGGAGATGAGGAAAGGGTAAGTAAACCGCTACCTTCAAGGTAGATTTTTAAATCTTGAGAAAATATCCTTAGAACCTTAGAAACTCCTTTTATATACTCTTGATAATGAAAATGAGGGAAAATTGCATCTCAATTGATTTATATTGGAGAGTAATAGGATAATGGATGTGTATTTTAATAAAATAAGGGAGAATTGTTTATTAATTAAGAAACATAAGCCTTGGATCTTGGTTATAAAACAAGACAAACTATTATACTTATTAGGGTTATATACCATGATATATGACATATACGACATATATTTCTAGTATTTTATGGTTTAAGAAGAATACCCCTTTAAAATATATTAGTTTGGATATAGTAAATATTCTTATTGAAAAAGAAAATAATAAATAATAAATTAGTTTTGGGACGATTTTTTAGGTTTGAAAAAATGATTTTATTTCATTAAAATACATTATTTTAATGAGAAAGAAATTTTTTATTAGGAAATGATTTATAATATTTATTACTTCATTTTATGTCATTATTATATTATAATATTTATCATATATTCATACTATATTTTAATTTTTAACAAAAAAATTCTATCTCAGAAAATTTGGAATAATTCACAATAACCAAATTTCAATATCCTTATTCAAAAAAGAAAAATTCATTTTACCAAAATAATTTTATAAATATTGGAAAATTAATTTTAATTTTAAATTTTAATTTTTTAAAATTACCAAATTTTATAACATGATCAAATTTAAAACCCACAAAAAATGACACATGATTATATAAAATTAATTTATTTTTTATGTATAAATAAACATTTTTTACAAAAATTTTCTAAAAAAAAATATTTATTAAAAATATATGATTTATTTTAAAAATAAATTTTAATAAAAATTAGGCATATATGTTTTTCAAAAATAAAATTTTTGTCTCTTTTTATCAAAAATATATTTTATCAAATTCATCATCAAATCCTTGGCATTTTATCTGTTACTTTATGTTGATACATTAAATAAAAAACACAAGATCAATATAACCAATATTTTTTTCTAAAAGAATTTATAACTTAATAACACGTAAAGTCTGGATACATAACCCATTATCACACCTGTGTAAGATCTATTGATATGGTGTGAGATGGAGTTACTTTAATATGATGGTTTATCTAATACTAATCTAGTAGATAACATTACTAGGTTAATCTTATTCCACAAATGATTCCTCTTGACTCTTAGTTGTTGAATCTTGGATTAGGATTAATTAAGAGTGGACCATGGTGATGCCACCTACTGCCTAAGTTATAATAAATTATCTTCATAGGGGATGTTCCAACTAGTTTAGGATATGGTTTCTCTCTTATGTAACAACTATTTTTCATCATTACCCTTTATATGGAATAATTCCAATGGTAATAATATAACAACGACATTACCGAGGGTTATAATGCCCTTCATACATAACAACCCATGATCATAACACCAAATGATCATAAATATCAATAGTCATAATTCGTAATAAATATATTTTCTTACTATAATGATATTCCAAGAAAACACCTTAAATAATAATTATCAATTTCATATTCTTAATTTTGCAAATTTAATGGATTATATTATTCTTCTTGTTTACTATTCCTATTATAATAATGATTTTTATAAGATAATTTGTGCATGGAGACATATACATTGAACTTGATTTTTTTTATTTTTTTTATTTTCCACTAATTTTTATAGAATCCTCAATAAAATTTCACCTTGGTATTGTAATTAATTACTTTTTAGTAAAATACATTCATTCCATACTATAATATTATTGGGTGTTATAGAAATGGTATCTCATAAAATGGTTTACTTGATTTTATTCATATATGTATATGAAAAAACATGTTTAAATGAATTATACCAATGGTATATGCTCCATCATGATCCCCTAATTTAAATATGATTTCTCACAATATATCCTTAATTGTTTTAATTATCCTCTCAATCTGAATTTTTGTATGAGGACGAAAATATGAATAAATGCACAATTATGTATGAAATGCACATTTAAAACTCCTTTACATCATTAATGTACCCCGATCATAATTGTCTGATAGAATAATTTTATGAACTCTGGCCATATTTACAAATATAGATATATATACGTTAATGTTAAAGATTTAATTGAAGTCTACTATTTGATAGGGGTGAAATACAATCACATCATAAATTTATCCAACACCACATAGAATAATGATAACCTCATGGTTCATATGGTAATGTAATCATAGAGTATATAGAAACATATTCACGCTTCCATTAAGGTATAATCAATAACTATAACCACCCTGTTAGAAATGAATGCTCAACTTCTACTTGAATAATAGTAATGAATTTTCTCACAAACACACTCATTTTTTTTCAATAAACCCAACCCCCAGAGATCTTTTTTTCAATGAATTTTATATCCTTTACACTATTATATGTTAAAATAAATGTAAAATATGATATTCATATATAATTTCTTCACACATAACACATGTTATCAAAATCTGGTTGTAAAATTAAATATAATGGTCCTTATCTTTAAACCATCCATCCAACGCTTCTTTATGAATTGTAATATCACTATTCACCTTTACCACTAGATCAACTATTTCAGAGTGGTCTACTCACTATATGAAATATGAATACATCACCATATAATGTAATTAATTTTTTCCATTCACTTTATCTACATCAATATGTAATGTTGTTAAATATTTCATCATATTTTACCCATTTACCAAATCTATAGAAACATATTAATTTGATTTATAACTCAACTTAATAACCACCACGCTACCCATTATAGGGGTATATTTTGTCTCAATGTCATAATATTCAAGTAATTTAATATATTTCATCTATATTAGGATAAGGTAAATATAAAATTTAATATCATATAAGTTATGAATACTATAAAGTTCTCACATAAAAGCTAATTTATCTATAATTTTAATATAATGGACATAGTTATTATCATGAGGTCATGGGTAGTATAATTAAACTCATATGGTATCAAATTTATAGAACCATATGCTTTTAATACTCTCTCATATAATAATATAAAACCCAATCCTAGATATTAGACATTATAATAAATGTCATAAGAAACTCCTTCCAATCATAATCTTAGAATGGGTGCACTAATTAGCCTTTCATCTGGACACTCAAATTCCATCTGGTAGTACCCTATCTAGATGAATGATTTTCTATTCTAAGTTAATGGAGATAATCGGACACTGTATAATAGAAATATAAGAGACAACTACATCAATATTTTTTGGGCCTATAACAAATCCAATCTATAAAATAATATTCACTTGGAAAAAAATTCACATCCGTAATAAAAACTAGAATAAATTCCCATTTTGTTTATTCATGACCAATAACTCTTTGAAAATACACATATTTCCCACTTTATTATCTTTCTATAATGAATATACTTTCATATAATCTATTAATACCAAAAAAATTGATTGAGATTTGGAAAAAATATCTAGTCCATTTACCATGAGAATAAAATTGTTAATTTTTTAGATCGAATGACATCATAATAGAATAATAGTTACCATACATATATTGTAAATAAATATTATAAATGTAACCCATTGAAACTATTAATTAGTGATATGCATACTGAAAAACAATCTTCTTAAACTATATGAAACTTTTAACTTAAATGAAGAGATAATCAATAATTTGTAGAGGATAATGATTATTCACTAGTACCTTACTTAACCATCAATAATTGATACATAACTTCAAACTATCATCCACATTCTTAGTAAATAAAATTAGTTCACACCACTATGAAATGTTGAGTTAAATAAAAATTATTTTGAAAAATTGATAATAATGATTCAATATTTACAAATCAATGAAGGTGATATATTTTAAAAATCTAAGTATATTAAAATCATTCATAGATGAAAATAACCATAAACATAACCTCTTAGTATGTAGTCATATAGAAAAATATCCATGAATTCTAAAAACACTCAAGAGAGATCCTTATCCTCCCCTTTTACAAATGAAAAAATCAATCTATCTAAATGAGATTCAATATAATATGTCTTAGTACCTCGATTTTTCATTTAATGATCTCATTCACTAATCAATATGAGTATTAATTTCCCAAAAAAGTAATGTGAAACTCCATCATTAACAATGAAAACAGACCCCACATTGATCACACTCAATCCATGTCAAGGATAGCATTATATTACATTGTCTATAATAGTGATAATTTATATTATAATATCTAATGTCTAATAACTAGTTGGTAACAAAAAAAACCTATAATAATCTTAAAAAACCCTTGATTGGGGTAGTTAACTGTTATGGATGATAACAATTCTCTTAAAAAAGACTTAACCCATTTATAACTGTAGAATTTATAATAAAATATGATGATTTTTAAATTATTAAAACTAAAATAATAGTAGAGTAAATAAATATTATAACTCACAATGTCTTAAGTATATCCACCTCAATAATATTTTTTATATGTAGTTGTTCTCAAATAGAAACACATTATATTTGAACTTGATATCAGTCACCACCAATATCTAGATTAGGATATAGAAACTATGGATATGGATTTCTAAACTATTGATAAACCATGATAGCTCCATCTGTATCATGTATCATTTGATAAAATACATTACCAATTTTTTTCGACTATTGGATTAATTTTAAATAAGAAAAATATGAGGTTTTTTAAGGATAATATTTTATATAAAGTCTATAAAACTAATGGTGAGGTCCAAATACCCACACATTGTTCTATTACCTCCTTTGACTCTCTCGAAAATATAAACATGCAAACTTGGGATGAACCATACAACCCCAAGAGAAGAAGATAAGTCTTTTATCACCAAAGTATAACCCTATATATAACTAAAGTATAAGGGTGTATTAACAATTGGTTCCCATAATCTCATTATAACCGTGATGAAATTAATCTACACTCAATAAATCATTTTAAGTAAATCTCTAATGTATTAATTACTAATATTAACTCATTCAAGATAACATACTCCTACTTATCTTCATTATCTCCTCTATTTTATCATAATTATTATAATTTATTGTATCAATATAAAAATTATATTTTTTTGTAGTTCATTATGAGAATCACTTGTTCTTAGTATCTCATCATTAAATATGCTATGAAAAATATGAATCATCCGATTAATCTATCCTCAAAAACTCTAACCCTTTATATTCCCCATTATATGGGAAATAACACTTATTGACGATCCACACATATAGACATAGATATAAATATAGCCTAAATTTATTACAAAACTAAGTCCATTGGACCATCTAATCATGTCAATATCTAATATAAAACATTCAAAATTATAGAATTATACTTCAAAATAAGATCATAACCAATTATACCTTATGATAATATAATATAAAAACAATTTAAAAGCTTATATATACCTCCTATAACAATTTTTATATCACTGCATAAAAAATATATCCATTATAATTATAAAAACCATGTTATGAATACATTTAAAAACCCAAAGTCCAAAACCTATATAGCATTGGGATGTTCCCTTCATTCTTATATTGAACAAATGGTGGTAGTTGTTCCCTAAAATAAACTCTAGGTTGGAACCCTATGACATTACTCTAGATAGATAGAAGTAAAAAAATTAATCTAATTCCAAGGATATGGATAGATAAATTATCGATACCCATTGATATACCACATGAAAACATATATTCCCTACATAGAATATATAATCCTCTACATGAATTATGTGAAACAATATAATGAATGTTACCATGCATAAAAGAGTACCCTAAAAAAATTACAGTAATCCTAGGGGTATAATCAATAGATATTTAAGGTCTATAAACTGGAGTACATCAACTACCCATATCCATATATATTTTCTATAGTCTAATGATTAACATAAATTCATTTATTTAATTTATTTACCAATGAAATAAAATTATCAGATGTGACCACTTGAATATATATCCTAAAAAATTAACCAAATTATTTGATACCACATTGAGACAACCCACTCCTGGTGAGTTCCCTCTTCACAAAAAAATTAGAATTCCACCCTAAACCCAACATAAATAATTCTTTGTATTATGACTAGCATTGAGGGAATAATCAAACAATATGGAATGAACATCATTCATATACTGTGGACGAAAAAATAAATATGAATGTATATAACATAATTAGTAATAGGATCATAGATCTAATAATAAACTATATATATTTTATATAAAAAACAAATTAATTTTCTACTACTGAAATATAAAATCCTAAGAAAATCCCCAAAATATAAAACAATATCATTTTTATATAACTTAATGATATATAAAAAATATTCCACTCACTCCAATCTCTAAATAATCATGGATATAATGATTTATAATACCTACACTAACATGATCAATAATATTTATATAAATTCTAAAAGAAGTATGGTTGATTATAGCCACATACATATATAATTCCTTCTTTGTAAATTCTATCTAATCCAATGTGATTAAAGAATTCCGATAGAATTATGTATGGAATTTAAATATGAAAATACATCCCAAACCTAGGTTAGTTATATCTCTGTTTGGACCACCTAATGCTTACCATAATCATACCCCTGACAACACAAAGTGTGTTTGTATATATATATATATATATACAATTAAACTCATTCAAAAATAATACAAAGGTCCTTTATAAATTAACTCTAACCAACATAGTCAGTAACCATTAGAATATCTATCATCAATTCCATCCACTCATGTTTCTATAATAATATTACTAAATATTATCATATCTATAAACATAACTATAATTATGGTGGGGACTAGGCCTATTAGTTGTATATTCAGTTAGCTCTTTCACTAACTAAATGTCAGTTCATACCATATAAATACATCCTTTTGGTGGTGGTTCCATAAAAAATGATACTCCCATTAATTTAAATATAAAAAATTATAATATAGGTTTATAAAATTTAATATTTTTATATTCTAAAAGAAATACCATACTCAATAGCATAAAAGATAAGAAACATTAAGATTAAATGAATTGGTTAATATTATTATATAAATATGAAAACATTAACATAGATTTTTAATAACCATGTCTAAATAAGATTAATTTTTTTTGAAATATATCTAAATATCATATTAAATAAAAATTTACTATTTAATTCTTATGAAATAATCACACAATTTTTAGTGATGTCATTTTATTCCGAAAAAATATGTTTTCTTCAAAAAAGGTTGGTATTAATTCTTGTGAGAGAATAATATATGTAATTTATTAATAATTAAGAAATTTTATTTGAAAAAAATATCATTTTTTAATTCATAATGCCAAAAATTACATAGTGTTATTTTTTTGGATTTTTTTGAATAGATTGATTTTCCAGTGAATTGTGAAAAATATTGATTTTTATTGAAAATTTTATTCTTGATTAAAAAATTTATGAAGTTAAAATTTTTCAAATCTATTAAAATTAAAATTAGTTCTATTATATTATTAGTAATCCAATAATATTTATTTTAATCAATTTTATGGATATATTTGGTATAAAATAATTTTTATTCTTAAAACGACATTCTTATTAAAAACTATTTTTATTCTATTTGGTGATTAATAACAAATTAATTTATACCACCTCTAGAAATTTAATCTTTAAAAATGAATTCCATATTTAAAACCAAGAGGTACAAATTTGGTAAATAGGTCCCTTTTATTTTTTATCATTATCAATAGTAACCATATTTAATATTTTTCACTACTGTTTGGGTGAATCAGGTAATTAAGGTTAAAAATAATATGATAAAGACAAAAAATGACTCTTAATTTTAATTTTTCCTATTTTATGAGTATATTTCAGATAGTTTTATCCATGTTTCAAAAATATGGCATCTTGGTTCCAAATTTCATAGATTTTGATCATAATAATATTCAAATAAACCCTAATGTAAAAAATGATACTTTCTTCCTTTTAATCATTATAGTATTCTTTGATAGGGATAAAAATAGTAAATCTTAGTTCAAAATGGTTATTTTAAAGATAAATGGATTTTTTATCATGGTACTTTATTTATAATTTTTAATGATAAAATAATTTCCATAGATATTTACAGAACATCTACACAATATTAACTCAATTTTAGAAAAACAAAATAAATGATTCTAATGGTATTAAAAGTAAAATTTTATGAAGAAATTATTATGTTACACTAATTTTTATATGAACATATGATTTTATGAATTTATTAATGTATAATATTCGAATTCCTATGATTTAATGTTGTTTTCAAGTGAAATTAAATTTATATTTCCAAAAATGAAATTAATGATATTTTATAATAAGTAACAATTTATTAAATGATTTTAACTTCATAAAAATTCCATCTCTATTAAGGCGACTAAGATATGTTTTTAAATACCAACTATGGTTTGTTAATAAGAAAGTGTATTTTTATTTTAACTATCACGACTCCTAATGTGTAAAAAACAACGTTACCACAATAATTGTGAAGAGGGTTAAAATTGGGCTTACACAAGAAGATTGGTTTATAATATCCCATAGACATGTGAATTTTTTTTAGATTAGAGAATTTTGAATACAACTCACCCTAGATTCCAATTATATACATTTTTATCCTTTTTGATATAAAAATTAATTTATAATAATTTAATACTTTAAGTAATTTCAAGACTACACCTCCCCCCATTTATATAAGGGTACCTTATCTTATATCTTTCTCACACTATTTGATTACTCTAGATCAAACATGATATTACCAAATCGTTTATTGAAATCCACCCCCACATTCCGGAGTTCTTATATTTGGAATAAATCTTACCTTAGAAAGATTTTGGTGTAAATTTGAAGTGGTGGTCCAAAGTAAAGGTATAGTTATTAACCAAGCCTTTTTATTTTATTTCTTATTATACATTCTTAATATATTGTTCATACTTGAAAAACTAAAAACACAATTATCTTCCATATACTGATATTTTATTTTTTTAATGGAAACACCTTTACTTATCTCCACTTTAATCAAATGGGAAAAGAAATCATAGTTCGTGTTTATGGGAGACTACTGCCTCTCGAATCAATGTAATTCGTTTTCCATCATTACCTCTCATGACTAGTTATAATTATGAATTTAATGTATATGTGTGATATTAATGAAATAATTATCATTATGGAATGATAATACATCAACCAATTTATTAAATTTACATCCATTTTAAAATGATAACGTCATTTGTGCGTATATATTGATTACCACCTCCACAAAGCGATGTGAGTCATTTTATCATAACCACGTCACATAGATAAAACATAGAAGTATAAATAAAGAAAGAGTATTATATTTATGATATAATATTCATAATGAAAGCATTAAATAATAGATGCTTTCTTTTCTTCATTATCATTGAAAAATGGAAGCTTTACATATACGTACATACGACCTACCATCCCAAAGAGTGTAAAATAGCTCATTCTCCATAACTATATTTCATGGTTGGTTTTAAAAGTATAATTTATTTATAAAAATTATATTTATTTCATGATTATTATTCTAGAGATGATGTATTCATGACCCTATTTACTATAATCAACTTACTATAGTCATTTTGGAAATATGATCTAAATATCATCAAAACGCCCGACTTGAACATAAATCAATAAGTAATTGAATATAATAGAGTAATAAATAAAAAAAGAATAATAAAAAATAAAAGGTAACTATGAAGGAAAATAATTAACCTAAGTTATTATTCTGGAATATACAACGTATGTGATGATTTTGACTACAGGTAAGGGCCATTTTACTTTAAAGACCTCATTATAAATGTCTTAAACAATTATTTTATAAATATTTTTCTTCTATATTATTAAAATTAGTTTTTGAATTAATTTATATAGAAATAAATTAATTATAAAAGGCATTTTATATCTCCTACTTCAAATGGTCTTCCAAAGTAATCTTTTTACAGAATGCTTTAACTTTCCTTAATAATGAAAAATGGAATGTATTATTTTAATGTATATAGTGTCAAAATATTTTCCCACTATTGTAACCACTATTTTATGTTAATGATTCATTTATAAGATTCCATGTTTTCTTAAAAGAAAATCGCACATTATAATTTTTTTCAGGTATTTTAATTTCGAAAATGTGGTTCTAAAAAAATAAAATTGTACTTTTATATCCAATAGTGTTTTACCTATGGATTCAAAATATTATTTCAAGGGATTTATGATAAAATGGTAAAATATGTTTTATTCATGATATGATCCTTGTATTTTTTATGATTATGTGATCCTAGTATAGTTCTCCAATTTATTGGGTAATTATTATTATCTCTATATAATTATGTTGTAATTCGACCAAAAAATGTTAATTCCAGTTGTAAGGGTTATTGTACAGGTTATATGATGTTAATGGGAAAAGGAACCTATAATATATTTTTTATTTTTTCTTATGAGTTTTCATAGAAATTGTTTGATTTCAAACTTAATGGTAAAGCTATTAAATTTTAAATAAATTACTATGAACTTTTGGTTAAAAAGGTACTTTTTAAATATATTTTTTCTTGGGTTCTCATGTTATCTATGAAACCCTCAGGATTATAAATTTTTCATTTATTGTTACTAATAAATTTTTTTATGAAACTATTTGGATATTAATGATTATTTCAAGAGTATTTAAATTATTTTTTGATCATGATGTCTTTTATGTTACAAGAAAACTCTCTTTTTATGATCTCATTTTTGTAAAATGACTAACGAGTTTCATTTTATCTTTTTATATTTCCCATATGTGGATTTCTTTTCTCATACTGGATTTTAAATGTTTATCGTTGATTTTAAATATGAGTAATAATAAAAATTTAGTTTAATTGAAATTCTTAAAGATTTTTCTAGGACAGAAAATGTTATTTTTTAAATTTTTATATTTTTTAAAAGATGGATACTCATAAAATGTATCCATTTAATAAAATATTTGTTTTTTTGTAAGAGTTATGAAATATTTTTCTAAAAAATATAAACCATAATTATCTATAAGAGTATATGAAAGTGAAATTTTTACCAAAAACCCTCAATATGTACGGTGTTATGGTCGTGTCTTTACATTTTTCATAATATGAAACATTTAGATACTGTTATAGGATAATAATTCATTTTATTATAAGTTAAAATTCCTCTATATCCAAAATGGTTGGTAATTTAGGAAGAATTATTAATCTATTTGATAAACTAAAAGATTTGAAGACATCATGGGTAAGGATATCATGGTTTTTATCCTCTCCATAATATGGTTTATTATGATTGTTTTGATATACCCACACTATCGTTTTTTTCTAGTAAATGGACAGATCTAGTTGAATCCAAATTAATTCTTGATGTGAAGGAAAATATGGTTTTTTTTGAATGAGAAAATGAACAAAATGGGAGAAACAATGAATAATATTGTTGTTATTAAAAACTAGTGATCATGAGTTGTGATTAAAAAAATGAACCTACATGAGTTTCATAACATGTAGAATAAGACAGAGATAGAACTCTGTGCAAGTTCCTTCAATAAATATAATAACGGTAAAAATATTCAAAAACCTATGTGTCAAGAATTTGGGAAGAAGGACCCAAGAAATTGGCATAAAATAATGATAATAATCTTTTCATGATATAAACGAGGGAATAAAGAAATAATATACCAAGGAAAAGAGGAATCATTAATTTAATTCCATGAAGGGGAATATTATCTTACTAAGGTATCAATTAAATGTTTTAAATGTTTGGAGTATCAACATTATTAAAATCAATTTCTGATGTTTAAATCTCAATAATAGGACCATCTAAAATATATAGACCAATGTTTAATAATAATGAATTCCATTATAATTGAAGACAAGTAAAATACAAATGGAATAAAAAATATATGGATTTTATGTTTTATTATGTTTTGATGTTTTTAAATATTATTTATTGATTCATAATTTTGTTTTTAGAAAGTAAGTATCTTGGAATAAGATGAATAATCATGTTCAATGATTTATAAAGAACATTTTATGACTATTTTTTCTATATATAGTGATTCAAGAGTTGTGATGTTGTGGTATATTTATGTAAGAACATAAGTTTTAAATAATTAATAATCTTTTTCGGTTTTACATTATGGGAGTAGTTTGGGATACATTAAATGTTTTTTTATAGTTTTTTAGGTATATATAACCAATTTTTTTAACTGGGAAAAATTTTATTTTGATAGAGAATTCAATTTTCAATTTATAAACACAAGTTTAGAGGTATTGATAAACATTAGTGTTCATATGTTATATGATGATTACGGTTAGTTTTGATGTTTTAGTCATATTTTAGGGATTTTATTAGATTTATATTAACATTGCTTTATGAGAAGAAGAACCTATAGGGTGGGTGACAACCCATCACATATGGTAAGTCCACGAGGCCTAATCCCACAACCAAAGGTATAAAAGGGTGAAACTACAACCATTAGCCAATTTTTTAATCCCTGACCCCAGTTACCCAGAGTCGGAGAATTATTTTAATACATTGGCATGATCACAAGGAATCAAGTCTGGAAGGACTGATCAGTTTAGCACTCTTAGAAAAATAGATTACATACATGAACGTTAAATTGCACATTAAAAAATAAAAAAACAACATAAATGATCCTTTGAGAAAGCCATTAATCCCCATGCTTAACCCTGCTTATCAATCATAATACACTTCTTGGAATGCTGGGAAAATTAAAAGATAGAAATGGGTGAGCTCAGATGCTCATTAAGGATAACAATATAGTGGAATCTTTCATAAATAAGCATAAACATTAAAGGCAATGTATAAGAATATAACAAAAGCCTTTTTAAACTTAAAATTCAGCATAATATGGAAAATATACAATAAAATAATTCCATTTACTTATTCACATGGATATTCCACTAGTTGAATAATCACATGCAATATCAATAGACACTTTTATAAAGATGGAATGCATAATTCCAAACTATCACAACCACATAGTCAAGGCCTTGTGGCAAGAATAAAAATATGATTTTGTCAAGGCCTTGTGCCAAGACACTAGTTTGTCCCATGAGACCTACCGATGCATCGAGGAGCTATAGAAGACTCCACTAGTCACTTACTAAGTCCAATGCATTACTCATATGAAAATGTTTAATCCTAACCCAAACATTCGTATTAAAACTAGAATACGAAATGTCAATACTTTACCCATAAACCATTAATGGTATAAAAATAACACATCCGTATTCAAACAAATCACAAAACATTCAATATAATCTGGAAGATTTGTATCATAATAAATTAACTTCAAATAAGTTTAAAATCCATTAAAGGATTTTCACATAGATGAAAATGATTTGTAAAAATCTTTGAGAGAAATATCCATTTTTCATGAAAACATTTAAAAGTCACACAATATAGAAAGGAAGAGATTTAAATACATTTTTGAATCAATGTGTCCCATACCACATTGAAACTTTTTAAACTAATTAACATTTTAAAACATTCATGTACATTTAAATAAATACTTAAAACCAGTTTTGAAAACATTGACATTAATGAGAATGGTTTAGAAGAATAAATATTTAAAACATTAAAAATGATGTTTTAGTAAAAATTAAATTAAAAGAATCAATTTGAAAACTATTTTTTGAAACATATACATGGATAATAAATATGTCTTAGTAGATACTTACGTAAAAACAACCTCGGATAATTAAGATATTGTGAAATTAACCCTTCCCAATTTTGGAACAACCAAAACATACACCCTATGAATGAAGTATCATAAAATAAATATGTAAATACAAATAAATAAAATTGTATTACACAAATAATAAAATTACAGGTAGTACATATACCACACAAAAGGTAATAGTGGCAATATGGCATGAATCACACAGGAATAAGGAGTGAGATGAAAACCCCTTACCTTACACTTTCATTAAGTCAAGGGTACATTTATCCTCCTGTATGAAGATCATAGTATGTTATTAAAGTATACCAGAACCATATTAGTATTTATGATATCATAAATGATTCATTAATGACTTTATAATACCCATTTAATAATAATTTCCATGTTAAATTAATATTTCGGGTAATACTCATTTTCTCTATCCTACATGTTTTAACTTGTTACTCTTGATTGTATAAAATAGACCATGATTTAAATACTTCCAGAATATAAAAAATTATTTATATATCATATATATTTATAATATAAATATGTATAATAGATATATATATGAAATGAAAAATACCGTTTATGGAGACGGTAGTTCGTACGTACGCATAAACACTGTTTCCGTTTTCATATTGTATTGAACAGATCTAAGTGAATAAGATATATGTTAGTATATATATATAAATATATATATCTCTAGTAGAATTATTATTTCATATATTACATACTTATTAGTAATATATATTTTTATAATCTTTGATGAATGGTGATCGTGGAAATGAATCTAATCACGTCGTGGAGATGGTAATCCGTACGTACGCACGAGAGACAATACCATTTCAATAAAGGTGTGGAATTATATGGTATATTAATTTTGCAGAGATATTAGCATTTTATTTTCATTATTTTCATACATTTTACTCATCATTATATCCATCTAAATAACATAGTGTTGAATAACAAATTACACCATGACATGGAGACAGTAAGCCATACGTACGCACGAATGGTGACATTATCATTCATCACCACAAGATAATTTCTTACAAGATACATTTAATCTTCTCTAACATTTCATATGCACCTATAAAATTATTTTGTGTCATAAAAACATTAATATTATATTTATTTTAATACTTATAATACCATTTATTTGATTCTTTCGTTAGTAAGATAATTAATGCATTATCATTGGGTAAATACATTTAATTATTTAATGTCTGAAAATTATAATAAAAATACCATGATGTAGGAAATATTTTTAGCTTTCCAAAATAAATTTATAGTAAAAAGGATTACTTATATAACACCATATAAGAAGTAATTACTAAAAGAGTTTTTGTTTATGTCAATTTTTTCTTTACTTTAAATTAATTAATCTAATGTGTCGTTATAATTCACAAGTGGCTCCATGGGGTCTCCAAATATACCCAAGGATACCCATGGTTGGTCTTTACTCATCCAATAAATTTAGGACATGTGTTAAGTTAATTTTGAATTATTACAATAATCTTTTTACCTTGAATTTCCATATTTACCTTTAACCGCGGTAAATAAAAGTCAAAAGTTACTATTAACCAAAAAATATTTTTAACATATTGAACCACATTTTACATACTGAGGTTTACTGTGTCTCTTGGATTTGTGAAATTCCACTCACAAAAGTGGTAAAATTATGTTTTATGTGAATTTTCAAATTCTCCTAGGAGGTGGGTAAAAGACGGTGAAAAGTTCAATAACATTTTTATATATCTAAAATTATTATAAACTGACTCCAACTAATTAAATTGAATTTATATAGGTATTATGTATCTATTTTGACCTAAAATAAATTTAAACAAAATAAATAATTATTAAAATAAAAATACGGTTTTAAACAATAACTCAGTGTTTTTCACTATTCATCAAAAATTGAATGTTTTCAGAAAAATACCAAAAATTTACCCAAGGAAAATTTCAATATTCAAAATCCAAAAATGATGTCTATTTTACCAAAATTAAAACATATAATTTGAATTTATTAATTTAAAATTAATTCCCGTTGTCAAAACAAAAAGGTGTATTTTTAAAAATAATATCTATCAAAATATTGACACTTGTTTATGTCCAATTTCAATGTAAAATTACTTACAATGACCAGTATTGGATTAAATGGTAAAAATATAAAGTATTTATACTTCCAAACCATTAAAATTCATAATTTAACAGTATAAATTATTTTGATTAAAAAAGAAGTTTTCAGTTAAAATATAGTATTTTTCACAATTCACCCAAATATGCAAGTTATCGGAAAAACACCAAAATTTATTGAAACCAAATTATTATGTCTCGATTCTAAAGAAGAAGTTTATTATACCAAATTTAATATATAAAAGTTTCAAATATTGTGTTTAAAAAGGGTTTTCCATTAAAAGGAGGTAAAATTTCATTTTTTGAAAAATACTTCTTTTATCTAAAAAATGTATTTGTTCTTACATTATGTCTAAGAAACTAATAATAGAGATTGGAAAATTATAAGGATTATATAATGTTTAGAAATCAGTTAATACTATTCTTAATAGATTTTGAATGTCTAGTTTGGTAAGTCGTGATGCACTTGAACTTAGTGTCGCGTGTAGTGCACGTTATTGAATTGCATTGAAGAAATAATGTGTTATGAAATCTTGGGGTGTTACATTCTTCCCTCCATAAATAAATTGTTTCCTCTGAATTTGAAATTGTTCTTCGAAAATAAAAGGTTGAAAATTGAAAATACCTTTGTGGGGAAACCCACATCGGAAATTGGGTTAATAAAATTTAGTCTTAATAAGAGGAAAAGGGGAATGAAAAATTCACCACCAAATTATGGCCTTGATTAGGATAACATTGTTGGAAATTAGAGACACATAATTGGAGGAAAAATGTAAATATTTATAGGGAGTGATTGAGGTCATAAATCACAATCAATTGTAGAATTGTGGGCCTCAATGCCACCAATCTATGACGATTTAAAATACCATCGGTTTAAGAAAACGTAAGGTATTGGGATAACACATTTTTGGTTTTAAGATCCCTTCCATAATGTTTAATAATTAATTAATCCATAAAATAAGAGAGAAATATATATATATATATATATATATATATATATGTATATATATACTTTACAAGTAAAGTTTAATCCTTCAACTAATTCCTACCACAAACTTATCTTTCCCTCTAAAAGATTTCAAAAAAATATTCTATTTATCCTAATCGTATAGGGTTAGAAAAGTAATGAATTTATAATTCACATATCAGACCCCTTAAAACTACATTATTCAATCCAGGACATCACATGGGTCAGTGATAGGTGATACACCAATTCTTCCATTCAGATGCGAGTTCAAGTCTCGTGGCCTTTCTGGACGTGACGGGTTGCTGCCTTACCTCCGGGTAGTCCTTTTTATGGAAATCCAAAAAAAAACCTTAACAATAATATAAAATTTCAAAATTAATCCATTAAAAACATTAGAATTATCCAAAATAATTATATCCAAACTCTCATTCCAATGTTTATAAGGAAGTTAAACATAAGGAGGATCCTTTTTTCCAGGTAATAACACGTCAACGCCTTCATCATGTATTTTTTACAACATCACAACATCCTAAATTACCAAAATCAACCATCTCTTATTCCAAAATCACTACCTCATTATCAGGACCATATTTAGGATTTCCTTTCCTTAAACCATTTATTTTCCAAAAAGTGTAGTTTACTATTAAGGCACTTTTCTTAGAACCATATAATCTCGAATCCTCAAAAAATAGTACTATAGTATAATCCTTATTTATCTCCATAATTTATGTAACCATAATACTATTGATCTATAATAACAACATAAGAACACTAGTTATTCCTCTTCATCTGAGGTAGTATCATAACTTTATTATTATCTAATAACATCATTTGTAGTATACTCTTATTAATGGGACATTGATTCACGTAGTGTCCCAACGCCTTGCAGATGAAGCATTTTACATTTGAAAACTTTTTCTTACCCTTGGAATCACATACATGGTGTAATTTTTCTCCACACATATAAAAAACTCCCATTCGCTTAAAAATTTTACCAAGGTGATTCATTCCACATTTATCACATATTGGAAAATCCTTCTTTTCCCTCTTCCCTATATCCATCTTTCTCTCTTCCAACCTTTTCTTCCCTTTCTTCCCATTAATGCCATAGGACTCAAAGAATTATTTACTTATCATATTAACACAGTATATCATTTAATCATATGATGAGAATACATGGTAGATTATTTCCCTTCTAAATGTTGGATTAATACTATGAAATATTTGATCCTTCTTACTCATTGGATCATACGTTTTGCTGGAGTTCACATTCCTTCTACTGGGTGCCATTTCTATACAATGGCATACAGTAGTTCAGTTTAAGAATAACAATGAATAATTCCAAACTTGTAAAATACCTAACATAAATTGAAAAATTTATGAATATAATATATAAAAATAGTTTCTTTGTGGAGATATATACTCATAAATCTTTCATAATGATTTGTAACGAAAATGAAATTATCCAAACCATACCCCCCTGAGAGTGTCGTATCCAAGAGTAAAGCAAGGCCCATTGTTGTGCACTAGTTCCCGTTCGAGTCTATCTTAAAGAGGGGTTTTCGGGTTTTACCCCTAGGTACATTTGTTCCAGAGCCTCCTCTACCTGCTCGTATCCAGACAGGGATGTTTTTTCGAGGAAAACTCAAAAAATATCTATATTACCAAAATTCTAGGAAGTTATTATATACAAATCTTCAAAGTCTATCTTAAGGTAATGTGATCTAATCAGAGTTTATCAAAATCTAGTTTCCAAGGTTATTGCTAAGCTTCCTATGATTCCAACTATACCGCCCCGACCCCAGTAACCCTAAGTTGGTGCATTATTTTAATACATTGGCATGATTACAAGTAATCAAGTCCCGAAGGACCAATCAGTTTAGCAGTATTAAAAAATAGATTACATACATGAACGTTACATTACACATTAGAAAAAAAAACCTAAATGATTCTTTGAGAACACCATTAATCCCCCTTCTTAACCCTACTTATCAATCATAATACACTTATTGGAATCTTCGGAAAATTAAAACATAAAAAGGGGTGAGCTCAGAAGCTCAGTAAGGATAAAAATATAGCTGAAACATTCATAAATAAGAATAAACATATAAGGAAATTTGTTAAACTAAAACAAAATCTTTTTAAAACTTAAACTTCATCATAATATAGAAAATATACTATCAAATAATTCCATTTACTTATTCACATGGATATTATACTAGTAGAATAATCACATTAAATATCAATATCCACTTTTATAATGATGGAATGCATAATGCCAGACAATCATAACCAAATACTCAAGACCTTGTGCCATGAATACCAATAAGATTTTGTCAAGGCCTTATTCCAAGACACTAGTTTTTCTCATGAGACCTACCGATGCATAAATGAGCTATAGCGGGCTCCACCAGTCACTTAATATGTTCAATGCATTCCTCATATGAAAAGGTTTAGACATAACATAAACCTTCATATTAAAATTGGCATATGAAATGTCAATACATTACCCATAAACCATGAATGGTATAAAAATAACACATCCACACTCAAACATATCACAAAACCTTCAATTAAATACAAAAGATTTGTACCATAATAAATCAACATCAATCAAGATTAAAATCCATTAATGTATTTTGACATAGAAGAAAATGATTGGTAAAACTCTTTGAGAGAAATATCCCTTTTTCATGAAAACATTTAAAATTCACACAATTTAGAAAGGAAGACATGTAAATACATTCTGGAATCAAAGTGTCCCATACCACTTGGAAACTTTTGAATGTAATTAACATTTCAAAACATTCATGTCCATTTAAATAAATCCAGAAAACCATTTTGAAAACATGGACATTAATGAGAATGGTCAATAAGAATAAATCCATAAAACATTTAAAATGATTTTTAGTAAAATGAACCTTAAAATAATCCATTTTAAAACTATTTTATGAAACATAGACATGGATAATAAATATGTCCCAGTAGATACTTACGTAAAAACATCCTCGGATAATAATGTGATTGTGAAGTTAACCCTTACCAATTTGGTAACTTACGAAACATACACCCTATGAAAGAAGTATCATACAATTAATATGTAATTACACATAAATTAAATTTTATTACACAAAGAATAAAATTACATGAAGTACATAGACCACACAAAAGGTAATAGTGGCAATATAGCATGAATCTCATGGGAATAAGGAGTGAGATGAAAACCCCTTACCTTGCACTTTCCTTTTGTTGAGGGAACGTTTAACCTCATGTATGAAGATCTTTGAATGTTATTAAAGTATATAAAAACCATATTAGTATTTATGATATCATACATGATTCATTAATTACTTTATAATACCCATTTAATAATAGTTTCCATGTTAAATTAACATTTCGTGTAATAATCATTCTCTTTATCCAACATATTTTAACTTGTTACTCTTGATTGTATCACATAGAAAATGATTTAAATAATTCCATAATACAAAATATTATTTATATATCATATATATTTAGAATATAAATATGTAAAATAGACATATATATGAAATGAAAAACACCGCTTTTGGAGACGGTAGTCCGTACGTACGCATAAACGTTGTTTCCGTTTTCATATCGTATTGAACGTAACTAAGTGAATCAGATATATGTAAGTAAATATTTATATAAATATATACATATCTAGTAGAATTATTATGTCATATATTACATACTTATTATTAATATATATTTTTATAATCGTTGATGAATGGTGATCGTGGAAATGAACCCCATCGCGTTGTGGAGACGGTAATCCGTACGTACGCACGAGAGACAATATCCTTTCCATAATAGTGTGGAATTGGATGGTATTTTAATTTTACATAGACATTAGCATGTTATTTTACTTATTTATATACATATTACTCATCATTATATCCATCCAAATAACATAGTTTTGAATGACAAATTACACCACGGCGTGGAGACGTTATGCCGTACGTACGCACGCATGGTGACATTAGAATTCATAATATGGGTAGAATAATGAATATAGTTGTGTAACATTTATAATAATATCACCATATATAGAATATACTATAGTTATTATTTTATAATGGAAAAAACAAAGAATGAGTAAGTGGAAGAATAAAAGAACTTGAAAGAGGGTGGTGAAATCATGACCTCTTCTTCGGGTTCTTCCTTTTGATTTGATCAAAAGGGATCCATAAGATGGATTTATGATAAAATAAAGTCCTCTAGGATGATAGTAGGATCGTTTTAAGGATATTTGGGAAGGGTTTGGCCGAGCCAAATGGCTTTGGAGGTGTGATTTTGAGAGAAGGGGAAGTGCCCTTTTATAAGAGGGGCGAGGGTCACTTTAGGAAAAGATTAAAGTATTAATTTATTATAAAATCATATTCAGTTTATAATTGTTAAAAATGAATTTATTTCTATACTTAGGTGGTTATGGGTCGAAATACCCCCAACCAATAGGTTTTAGATAAGTTTAGGTTACAATTTTAACCTTATCTTTTATATTTAACTTTTACCGTGCCTTCTTGTATTCTTACTCTATATGGTTAACAAACACACTCTAAACTAAAAAGAGAACCTAAAGTGGCTCATTAATGAAATATATAGTATTATTTAATTCTTTTGGCCGAACAATACATTTTTAGTAATATTATATCAACTAATAATATAGTATTTTTATAAATATTAATTTATGTCAATTTTGACACTATTTGGTATTTTGTTTTTTTGAAAGTCATAACAAAATGATTGCTTCTAAAACGATACATTGAATCATCCCTAACATTTCATATTCCCCTAAAAAATTCTTGGATGTCATAAAAACTTTAAAATTATATTTATTTTAATATTTATAATACCATTTATTTGAATCTTTCATTAATAAGGTAATTACTGCATCATCATTGTGTCATAAATAAATTTAATTATTTAATGTCTAAAAATTAAAAAAATATACCATAATGTAGGAAATATTTTTATCTTTAGAAATAATTCTTATAGTAAAAATATTACTTATATAACTCCATATAAAAGTTAATTACTAAAATACTTTTGTTTATGGAAATTTTGCCTTTATTTTAAATTAGTTAATCTAAAGTGTCATTATCATTCATAAGTGGCTCCATGGGGTCTTAAAATCGACTCAAGGATTCCCATGGTCATCAATTTCTCATCCAATAAGGTTCAAACATGTGTTAAGGTAATTGTGAATTATTACAATATTCTTTTTACCTTGAATTACCCAATTTATCTTTAACCACAATAAATAAAAGTCAAAAGTTACTATTCAAAAAAAATTATATTTATTTTATTGAACAAAATATTACATAATACGGTTTTTCTTGTCTCTCGGATTTTTTAAATTCTACTCACAGAAGCGGTAAAATTAAGATTTATGTGAATTTGCAATTTCTTCTAGGAGGTGGGTTAAAGACGGTTAAAAGTTCAATAAAATTTATATATATATATAATTATTATAAAATGACTCCAAAGAATTACATTGAATTTTTATAGGTATTATGTATCTATTTTTACCTAAAATAAATTTAAACAAAATAAATAATTATGTAAATAAAAAGCTGGTTTTAAACAACAACTCAGTGTTTTTCACTATTCATCAAAAATTGAAAGTTTTCAGAAAAATACCAAAACTTTACCCTAGGATAATTTCAATATTCTGAATCCAAAAATGATATCTATTTTACCAAATTCAAAACATAGAAGTTTCATTTATTATTTTAAAATTAATTCCCATTGTCAAAACCAAAAGGCGTATTTTTAAGAAATAATACTATCAAAAGATTGACACTTGTTTATGTCCAATTTCAATGTAAAATTATTTACAATGACCAGTATTATATTTAATGGTAAAAATATAATATATTTATACTTCTAAATAATTAAAATGTATAATTTAGCACTATAAATTATTTTGATTAAAAAGGTTGTTTTCAGTTAAAATATAGTATTTTTTACTATTCACCCAAATATGAAAGTTATCCGAAAACACCAAAAAATTATTGAAAATAAATTATTATGTCCTGATTATAAAGAATAAGTTTATTTTATCAAATTAAATATTCAAAATTTTAAAATATTGGATTTAATAATGGTTCGCCATTAAAATGCGGTAAAATTACATTTTTGAAGAATACTTCTTTTATCGGAAAAAATGTATTTGTTCTTACATTATGTCTAAGAAACTAATAATATAGATTCTAAAATTATAAGGATTATATTATGTTCAAAATTCATTTAATACAATTCATAACTACTTTTGAACGACTAGTTTGGTAAGTCCTGATGCGCTTGAACTCAGTGTTGCGTGTAGTGCAAGTTATAGCATTAATTTAAAGAAATAACGTACTATGAAATCTTGGGGTGTTACAAATGTGATGTACAATTTAGAATGTAAATATGTAAATTAATTTACATATAATGATTTAGTTGGTATTGAGAACCTATATTTTATCATATTGATAACCATGTGACTAAAAAGTGATTTGGTGAGTAGGTGATTAATTTTATTTCAGAATATCAACACAGTTTTTTGAAACACATTATAGGGGTAGTTTAAATATAATATTATTGGAATTTATTTGTGGTTTAAAGGATTAATTATCTCATAGAATAATATAATTTTTTTTATTTATAGTTTTTAATGTCCTTTCTGGAAATGAATAGTATATATTTTATATAATACAATTATGAAATATATATTTTCAGTATGAGCCATTAGGTGTGATTGATTTTATTTAGATATAAATATTAAATTTATATTAGAAAAATATATGATAAAATAATTCTAATAATTGGGTTTCAATATTATTTAGGAATATTTTGAATAATGTTATGGATAGTTATTTATAGAATTAATTAGTTTTAAATTTTAGTATTACTATAGAAGTTTAGAGATTAATGTATTATTTCTTCTTATTTTGGTTTATTCATTTTGAGAATTATCTTATCTTGTCATTAACACATTGGTTTTTGTTAATTACTAAAGATGTGAGAAATAGGGTGTTATCCTTTTTTTTAATTATGTGATCTTCTTAAAGTAAATTTTAGTGATTCGACCCTGAAAAATTCATCTTGAATAGTCATTGTTTGGAAAAAAATATGAGATTGTTGTGGAAATAGATCAAAGAATGAAATCATAATTTTAATGTATGTATCTTTAATTAAGTTATTAGTATAGATAGTAAATTAATTACTCAACCCTAAGAAAAGGATATTGAAATAAAAATGGTATCATATTACCTTCATTATGATGAATCAATTTATTTTTGGAAACCTTTTTAGTTTAATATTTTTGTGGTTGTTGAAATTACCTTGATAATTCATTTTCATATGATCAATGTTCTTCGTCACTCTCCATCATTATTTTGAAATTAATCTTTTATTTTATGACTATATTTTTACTTCTAACTAACTTTATCCAATTTGAAAATCTAGTATGTGATATTCCAAATAACCTTTGTACCTTTCTTTCTCTCTTTTCGTGATAATGTAAAGTTAACCCTTTTTACGGTGTATGATTTCAAAAAAGGTATTTTAAAATGTCAAACCACTTATTACTGTATTCAATTTTTAATTGTGTGGATTAAATTTATTAATTTTTGGGATAATTTAATATATTAAATATTTTAAAATAAAGAAAGTGTTTGATATTGTACAAGATACACAACACTAAGCTTAAACAAAACATGAAATATTATTATTTAAATATGATTATTATAACCTAGCTATTTAACTAGAGGTCAAGAATTGTATTAGAGTAATTATTTAATATATATATATATATAATAGACCTAGTCAATAAAAATTTATTGATTAATTATTAAAAAATAAGTTCTCAATTTTTAGTAGAGTCATTTTATTCTTCAAAAATACATTTTTGAATAATTTTTTAATGTATTTTTGTGAGAGAATATTATAATTAATTTATGGAAATTTTATAAATTTTATTTTGATAAAAAGGATATAATTTTTAAAATCATCATGTCAAAATTATCTTAGAGTTAATTTTTGGCATTTAAATGAAAATATTTATTCTAAAGTGAATGATAAAAAATATAAATTTTTATTAAAAACAATAATCAGTATTTTATAATTTATGAAGTTCCATTTTTAATGGTTTAAAATTAACATTAGTTCACTTTTATTATTAAGAATTCAATTATGTTTATTAGAATCAATTTTTTGGTTGAATTTGTTATAAATCATTTTTATACATAAAAAGGATTTTTTATGAAGAACTATTTTTCATTGCATTTTAATCCTAAATTTATTTATGAAACTTCTCGAAATATAAGCCTAAATAATTTATTCCTTTTTTATAATCATGAGGTTTAATTGTTTTAAAATATACCCTTTTTGGTCATTATAAATTGTCACTGTAGTATATTATTTCCACTATGGTATGGGTAATTCGAGTAATTAAAGTTAAAAATAATTTGTTAAGTACTAAACAATCACCATAACACATGAATTTATCATATTTGGTGCATTTAGTTTTTCCATTTCCATCCAATTTTTAAACATATGTCAAAATAGTGATATATTTTGTTGGTTTTTACCTTTATAATATTTATGTAAAAGATAAGGTCAAAAATGATTCTTTGTTTTAACATCTATAATTATTTTTGACGGGGATAAGTTATTTTGTTTAGTTCTAAATGTTTTTTTTAAATATATATTTTTTTTATATTTTTTCTATGATTAAATAATTACCATCAACTCATATACAACACCAACAAAATATTTATTCAGTTAATATAAATATAAATATATAATTCAAAAAATATTAAATGAATTATAATATTAATGATTTATTGTGTCAAATTGATTATACGTAAATATAATATATTTTTTTAAAGGATTAAACTAGAATTAATTTTTTATCATGTTATTTTCAAAATAAAATTAAATTAATAGTCCTAAAAATGACGTTAATGATATTTTATAAAAACTAATATTTTTGATAAATGATTTCAAATTACTGGAAATCCTATATTTGGCCAATTTATTTATATATGGTTCAAAATATCAACCATGACTAATTTATGGGACAATTACAATTTTATTGTAATTATTTTTTCCCCTAAAGTGTAAAAAACATGGTTACCAATATAATTTTTTAATGGGTTAACATAGAATTACCAAAACAATAAGGTTGAAAAAATATCGTAAACATGTCCAATTTTTATTTTATGATATAAATTAGAGTCATAACAACCTTAGATTGAAATAATATAAATTTTTAGACATTAGAACTTGAAAACTAATTCATATTTATGTAATACATTAATAAATTCCACGACTTGCCCTCCTCTCATCCCTACACCCTTTGAGAACTCAATATATACTAAGAACTTCCCAAATACCCTCCTAAAATCACTCCCAAAAGTTTATAGCTCTTATTTTTGGATGAATACAAACCTTATAGGGTTTTTGGTGTAAACCTAAAGAGGTTGTCCGAATAAAAGGTATAGTCCTTAAAAAGGCATTTTTTTAATTGTTATAAAAGATAAAAATATAATAAAAACATGATTAAATAAAAAAAATATTTTGTTAAATATATTGAAATTTTATTATGTTAATTTAATCACCTACACCCATTACCACTTCCATAATTTGATAAACAAAACCATTGTTCATGTGTACGACAAACTACTCCCTCCCTAACCAATCTAATAATCTGTCTATCAAAGTATCTCATGACTGTTTATAATTATGGATTTAATATATATGTGTGACATTCATGAATTATTATCATTTATTAAATATAATATATCATTTAATTTATTACTCTTCCATACAATGAAAAATAATAGTGTCATTCATACATACATGTGGATTACCACCTCCATAATGTGATGCAATTTTTTCCCATAACCACATTATATAGGTAGTCTGTATAAGTATAATTAATGAAACAATCAGATATTTACGATATAATCATCAAGATTAAAATAAAAAATTATTATTATCTTTATTCTATCATGATCATTGAAAAATGGCAACGTTACAGATACATACATTAGAACTACGATATCCATGATTATGACATAGTTTATTTTTTATAACCATATTTTATGGTTTGTTTTAAAAGTATAATTTGTGTATAGAAATAATAATTATAATAATAATATTTTTTTTGATGATGGAATGGTTATCCCATTTAACAATGTCAAGTTACTGATGTCATTTTGGACATATGTGCCAAATATCATCAAAACATTAGACGTGAACTTAAATGATTCAGTAATTTTATATAATATGTTAATAAATAATATAAAAATAATAAATAACTTGAATTATTTATTAATTAAGTAAATAATTAACATAGGTATATTATTTAGGAAGATAGAAAAATATGTGATGATTCTGACTCAAGGTAAGGGACACTTTACCTTAAACAAATTGTTATAAATATTTAAAATATTGGTTTTCTAAATATTTTTATTCCATATTATTAAAATGATTTTTGGAATGTATTTATATTGATATAAATGAATTATAAATAATATTTTATATGTCCTTCTTAATTTTTTTTAAAAGGAATATTTTTACTAAATTTGTTTACTTTCATTACAAAATACAAAGGGCATATTATATTTTAAACTATTCAGCATCAACTGATTTTCCAAATTCCATAACATTTAATTAATGTTTTGAATTAATTTATAAGATTCCATGGTTTATTGAAAAATATCCCCTCCTTCCATTCGTTTTGGGTATTTTAGTTCTGAAAATGAGTTTTTAAACAGAAAACTGTATTTTGATATCAAAAATTGTTTTACATATGGGTTCAAAAGATTTTTTAATAGGATATATTTTGAAAATGTGAAAGATTAAAATGTTTTATTCATGATATGATCCTTTAAAATTGTTTATTATTTGGTGATCCGGGTATATCTCTCAAATTCATTGGGTAATTATTATGTTATTTGTATAATTATGCTGGAAGTAGACCTTAATGGTTATTCCAATTATAAGGGTTCTTGTAAGTGTTAGTGTAAGGGTTCTATGTATATGATGTCACAAGGAACCTACTATATTATTCTATTATTTATTATGATTTTACATGGAAATATTTTAATTTTAAAGGGTAATATAAAGATGTTTAACTGTAATGTCGTTTACCTTTTAGAAAAAATCATGTTTTTAGGAAAGTGTTCTTCATGTGTTCTCATGTTATCTAAGAAACACTAATGATTATGTTTTTTCATTTATGTTTTCTATAAAATTGTTTTATGAAAAAAATTTGACATTAAAGTTGATTTCTTGATTAAATAATGTTTTTTTGAGCTCAAATTTTATTATGTTAAATACAAACTCTCTTTTATAATCTCATGTTATAAAATGACTAATGATTTTATTTCACTCTTTTTATATGTCCCTTAATGAGATATTTTTTCCTCATACCACAATTTAAAATATTTATAAAAGGGATAGAGGATGAGTAATAAAAATGAATAAGGTAATTTGAATGTTATGAATATTTTTCATAAAAAGAAAACAATTTTTAAATGTTTTATATTGTTGAAGAAAATGGATATTGGGTAAATGTGTCCAATTTTTAAAATAAAGGTCTGTTATGTAATAATTATGACCTAATTATCTAAAACTCTAAATTGTAAAGATCCTTGAGAAAATAAGAAAGTGAATTCTTGAAAAAAACTAGAAGATATGTAAGGTTTTATGAAAATATCCTTAAACAAAAATCCCATATCCTAGATAAATAATTGTCATCAGTTTATAAGACTCCAAAATTTATTCACTAAGATACACCCATGGTATGTAATATGAATCTTTCTAGTACTACCATTTATTATAATCTCTGTTATCTATAATAGGGTAGGAGAATATAAATAATCCAACATTTCTATATAAATTCTTAGGGTATCCCCATGTCTTCGATCCTATATAGATATTAAGAAATCCCTATAATATAATATTACCACCCACTACAAAGACCTAGTATAAAAAATGTTATAAGATGAAATAATTATATCAATTATATGATAAATTTAATATGATATAATCATAATTAGGATTTAGTGAATATTCCCTAGCCAAATATTCCCTCAAAAAGGTCATATATTATCTTATTAGTAGGTGAATTCCTGAATACCCCCTTTAATAGACCAGGTATTAGTGACTAACATTGAGGAATCCATAAAAAATAATTCTATAAAATACCTATGAAGGTAACTTGTCTCCTACTAACGTGAAACATTTTACACTATTACATAAATGAATAAAAAATAATGATATATAAATCATTAATATGTAATAAAAATAATCCTTATACAATATAAAGTAGATGAATAAATCTGCACCTGAAAATAACACTCTCATAATTTATGTAATGAGGCTATAGAAAAAACTAATGTGCTCACCGAAATAAAGACTCAAATTATTTAATAACCATATCTCTTATAAATATTTAGAGTCTTGGATTATCTACCAGAAACACATGTATATCTATATGAATAGAAGTAAAGAATATACACAAGTTCTCATTCATTGGTGAGTTGTATTACTTAGTGTATTCATCCCAAGTAGTTAGTTGATTCTCATAAACATAGTGTGTTTATACGCATAATTAACATTTATTGAAAATTAATGAAAAGAAATATCAACATATATCATAAATGTTACCATAGTAATATCTATGATTAATTTCATATCAAGGATACCCATAGGTATCCATCAACACACAGACCATATAATAATGTATTTATTCACACACACACACACATATACTTCCAATTATTATAAAAATAACTCCCCCACGAACTAAATAATACTAGTAGTATATAATAATCCAAAACCTTAGACCATGCCTCAATTTATCCCAAAGGTACACAGAGATGGGTAATATTCATAACACTAAATCCATTAAGATATTCATTATACAACTCCCTTAATAGAAATTAGATATTTTTTACCAATATATAGATTATAATCATTTAAAGTAAATAAAATATTAGAAATTAATGATATCTTATTTCAAATCCCTTCATGAATTGCACTTCCAATGAATCTCCCAACATTCACTACTATATCATGCTATGGTAACACCTATATAGCTAGTCTCTAATAGAGATATTCGCTAAATATTATATTAAATTTTGTGTTGTGATCATGTTATAGGTTATGAAATTAATGAATCCAAGGAATATCATATTATTTTGTGTAGGTTATATCATAGGACATGATTTGAGATATTGTACCATTCCCTTGTGCCATTCCATAATTGTTTTTGATATGTTTTAATAATATCCTATGATTCAATTGAGTAACTAAATGTTAAAAATTAATGTTTGAATCATCATCCTTGTAAATATATCCTTAATCGTTGATGTTTTATATGATAAAACATATAGAGAGTAAAACGTGTTAAATTTTATAATATATTACATGACCAAATTTGTGATATGTGTTTTACTTATAGTCAATACTTGGAAATTTCATAATATTCTAGTAAATTTATGTAAGAATTAGGGATCACCCCTAATGACTATATGAACTAAAAAAAGTTGTAAAAATCTTATCCATCATTATTGTTGATGTACCCTTCCATTTTACGTTTCTCATTCTATATATAACTTGAGATATTCTAGCATTTCACAATGTGAATAGAAATCCCTCGCAAATAGTGTGTGATTTGTGTATTTCCAGGTATAGATTGCAATGGAAGGATCCCTTTGGTTTCTTCTCAACGGTCTTTGTTAAACTCATTTTTGAAGATAAAATATTCAACCAATATATGTGTAAGGTACAAACGATATGCATTTTAAATTTCACAATGTTTTGGACTGATATCATGGTATTCTTGGGTTTTGGGTTTTTTTCTTCAACTACTTGAATATGTAATATTAATTATGTAAAAACCACTTAGTGTCATCAGATCCTTGTAATGATGTTAATCATTAACAAATTATTTTTGAAAATGAAGAAAATAGAAATCATTTTACGTATAGTATTTCTTAATATTAAAAATGGTATAGATTTTTAATCATGCCTTGTTTTATTATATATGATAGCATAAGCTATGAGAAGATCACTTGTAGGATATAGGATATCATAATAAGCAACATGATGTAATATGTTGGTTTTAGTTATGTCATAACACATGAAATGAAGGGTCACAATTTATTATGGGACTAGTCATAACAATTCATGTGACTTAAAATATAGAATCATATCAAAATAATGACATCAATACTGATAGTAAACTATATATGCCTTAAAATTAAAGTGTATATCATACACCATTTACTATTAATCTTAAATCACAATAAAGGATAATTTATGAATTATAATATGAAGATGTCATTAAATATGGCTAACAAAACTAGTTTTATATTTCATATGTCACTAGTTTCAAACGATAATAAATTATACAGGGAAATGGATGGACCATGCATTATGATCTATGTGGGTAATAAAATATTACATAAAGGGTAAATTTATTTTTCTAATTTTCAATTATGTATTGAACTATATAGTTTTTAAAATGTTAACAAATTATAAAAAAAATTATTATATTTATTTATTTATTAATATTTACAAATTCATTAATTATATTGTGTATATAAGTAATTATTAATTTTTTTGGAAACAATTAATAAATCAAAATCCTTAAAATTAATTGTTAATATTAAAGTACACAAGATTTATATAGAATGACTTATACTTTTTATATAAAGTGTTTATTTAGAATTACAATTTTACTTATTAAATGTTTATAAATTATAAAATAATGAAAAATATAGTGGAGTTTATATTAAATTATGATTTGTTCATGAATTTTAATATTAAATTCTCAAATAAAATTTTTTATTTGAGAAATTATTTGAAGAATATGAAAAATATTTTTGAAAGTTAATTTGATTAAGGTTAGAATAATTATATATATATATATATTTAAATTATGAAATTTTTTTATTTAATAGAGATGAAATATAAAAGGATTATATTTTGAATATCATATATTAAAGTTAAAATAAATATAAATAATAATATAAAGGTGTTCACATTGGAAATAAATATAATGTGTTTATACTTATTTAATTATAAAATTTAACACTTGCAATGTTATTTTTAGGTAAATGATATATCATTTACTAGTTTTATATTTTAACTTGAGGTTTGGGGATAAATTTCATAATTTTAAAGGAATTTTCTAGGGTGCATGGCCAAGGAACATATTTATCTATCCGTGATTATAAAATGTGTGTCTCGGTCATGGGATTTCTGGAGGTGATAACACATTTTATATGTGGTTTACCCAACCATACATTTAAACCATTTGAGTCAATTTTGGGTTCAAAAACCATTTTCACTATTTATGAATGGTTTATTAAACTATTCCCCAAAACCATGCGACATATTAAAAAACATAATTAATTGAAATTTTAAGTTTGAATTTAAGTAAAAAGTGGGTTTCTTATTCTCATTTGGATCTAAGGGCTTAGAGAGATATCACCCTATGTTGACCTCCTCTATTCCCCCTTTCTCCATTTTTCATTCTTCACCAAAGTTTATCTTGATCACTCAAGTAAATTATTTCCATATTTCCTCTTCATTATTCTCCTCCCTCTTTCTCCATTATTATTCACCCCTATGTCCATGATGGCATAGGGTTCATAATTGATTAATTATAAGTTGATTTTTTATATTTATATACTAATTTGATCTCTAAGGTATTTTTTCTCTTCTCCTTGGGTAGTATATAATCATTTACCAATGGTTTCATTAAAACAAGGTAGGTTACACAATTTGCCTTCCCATAATTAGTGACCCGTGATTTAATTGATGTTTTTAAAAGTGTTTTATTCATAAAATAGGGTATTTTAGTGATTATTAGGAATAATTTGATTTATATTAACACATTCATTTGGTTTTTCAATTGATATTGAAATATATTTATTGAATATTCCATAATTGGTTTCAATTACATCTTACACTTAAGGATTTTGATGAAATTCCATTATTAGTTTCCATAAAATTAATTAGTGATTTTTTTGGAATGATTTGTTTTGATTAATAATGAATTTCAAAAATATATTTATGGAAACATCTCTATGTTTTTATAAATTTTTGTTTTATGTAAATTAAATCTCTCAAAATAACTATATGAATTCTTAAGATGCTTATGTAATTTGAAATTTCTACGGAAAATATGGCTTAATGAATTATGATCCTTTATGTTATATAGAGTTTCATGATTTATATATGTGATCTATGAAAAACTTTGTAATAATTTTAATACTCGTAGAAACCCATGGGAATTTTTGGGGAACTCAGACACAAAACAAGCTAAGATATGGGATTGACCTTCCCAATGGATATCATTTTGTCCCACCCAACACTATCCTATACTTGCTCATGGTAGAAATGACTAGTGGATATCTTTTTTTCTATCCCCTTCTTGGTATCATATTTTGGAATGAAGAGACTATTCTTCATTATTTTCAAACCATTTGATATATTGGAAGGATGACTCTTGTTTTCATGAACATTGTCCCATATAGTCATTATCAGGTGGAATTATTATATTATAATAAATTTATTCATAGATTTATCTACTTATAATCCTCATTTCAAATTACACTTTCACTTCCTGTTAAACTTGTCAAAATGTAACTTGTTCTTTATACTTCTAATTATAACACACTAAATACACCTTATGGGTGTATACCAGAGGCATTTTTTTGAAATAGTTAAATGAAATGAAACATTGTGAGTAGCGAGTTCATGGTACATTTTGTTGGGACTTTCTGGAGGTGTCATGAAGGGATTTCCCCACATGTCACATAGAGATTCGTAGTGATTTTTGGTTATTCTTTTTTTAATTATTTTGTTTTTTTAATTATAATCTTCATGTGAATATCACCTCATTGTATTTCTAACCTATATTTAATTCATATTGGATCAATCATGATTTATAAATAGTTGGTTTAAAGATATCCTTTAAAGGTTAAGAATTCCCTTTTACTTTTAATTAATTTTAATTTTTTATATGATCTTTTATCTATATTATAAAAATTTTAGGATGTAATTTTTTATACTATTTATTCAGATTCATGACTTTCCAATGTATAGTTAGTTCATTTTGGGTTCATGGAAGAAATAAACATTATGTTAACTTCATTTTTTATGAGGACAAATCACTAATATTTGGGTAAATTTTATACTCAAAACACTAGTTTCTTGCTAGTGGTGATTGTGGAATTACCACAAGCCTTATAACTAGTTGAATCAGGTACTAGGAATGTGTATTTTGGGTTGGTTCATTAAATTCAATATGTATATTTAATAATTTATTTATATTGTTTTTATAATTATTTGATTGATGAAATTTTTACAAATTTTATCTAATTTCAAAATTGATATAATGTTGATTATTTTTTATTCCCAAATTTATTAATGAATATAAATGTTATATTATGAATTGATATGTGGTTTATTTTTAAGACTTAAAATATATCTGTTAATTCTCATGAATGCATTTAAGGAATAACATGATATGTTTGATAATTTATTTAGTTTTCATCTACCTTTTATTTGAATTATTATTGGTTATAAACATTAATTTAGTGGTTAAATGTTTTAAATATATATTTAAATGACAAAATTATAATGAAATGAAATCTCGAGAATAGTATTGTGTGTATAGAGGCATTGAGTTAGTCCACTTATTAGCCTGGGAGCTTAGTCCATACCAATAAAATAGGGTGTAATGTGATGGCCCAAGTGCTACTAAATTGTTTCCATAAGAGAGTGTTCTATATGACCTCATGTGTGCCTACCCATATTCCATAGTCTATTAAATAGCCAAAAGGGTCTGATGTAGTACAAGGGGATACTATAAACTCTTTACTAGAGTAAAAAATAATAGCTGAAATCAATATAAGAAATATCCAATGAAAAAACATCAATAAACATGCATAACTCAATCAATTCCCTAAACTAGGTAAATGAAAAAAACCAAATATAGTAAATATGTCATGTCCTTCTAGTTCCATGTGTCTAAGAAAGCCCAAAATAAAAGGCACACTACAAAACCCTAGAAATGGGTCTTGACGTCTTTCTCTTCCCCTCATCCATAATCTATCCCATATCCCAAGTCTTCCACCAAACATATGGCCTTTTCCCTTATCCTGACCTGCTATCAGGATGTCTTATCTGGTACTAATGGAAGACTGTGAAAGGTGTGAATACAACTTAGTAGATCACCACCAAAAGTTTCTACAGTGATATCTAATCTAAGAATTTTTGATATTAATGTTATGTAAGTAGTAACAAGTAAATACTGAAACATTCTTTTCAATTAAACATATTTTCAATTATCCACATGGGTGTTCTATTTATTCCATTACACCCAAACCCCCTAGACCTACTTCAACCATGATAGAATTATTTGACAATAATTTATGGGGTTTTAAATTTATATTTAAAAGGGTAATTCAATGATCATTTCAATTTCTCATATTAAGGTTCCCCAATCCATTTTCCCAAATAATACAAATATTCATTAGTGCCTAGATCACCATGTCAATGACCTAGCCATGAATTAAAAACACTATGTCCATTAGATCAAGTCAAGGATTCAAATTATATTTCTATCTATAATGAATCAAGGATAAGACTCAATATATCCAACTTCATTACCCTTGGGTGGCAAATTTCATGTACCCCATCTCCAAACATTTCATTAATTCATATTTCACAAGATCCAATACACTTTTCCTTTTCAACACATTACAAGATCGAGGTTTCACCTCATTCAATTCACTATGGTCCAACACATTCAACATCATTAAAAAATTAAATTCTCAAATCATTTAACAATTTGATCATACAAAAAATTATCATGGCATTTTTAAAACCATTTAACAATATATTTAAACCCCTTAAGAAATTTACCCTTATTCCATACAATTTTCATAATGACATTTAGTTTTAATTAATCCAAACAACCCATTATGACGTGATAATTGTTCAAAAAAAATTTCTTACTTGTTTAATGATCAAAATCCAATATCTCAGTATTTTGAAACCCATTTAAAATTTTTAATGGAATTTTAGACTTCATGGGGGCCCTAAATCCAGCCACATAGCCGTCAAAATATCAAAATGGTGCTATGAGAGGTCTAAAATTTTATTTTGAGAACCAATTATATTTTCATAGTTAAAAACATAATTACACATCATGTAAGAAAAATTGATTATCCACATACACATGAAAAATATAATGACAATGTGAGAAATATATAGGCCCCATACCTTAGAGATGTTGAAAACACTCATCCAACCATATACCATGATTCAAGCTTGAACAATAGGAAACACCAAAGTTAATAATTTCATATAAATAGTGTTCTTAATATTTAAATGTATAGGAAATAACCTACAATTATTCTTCCATAAAACAGAAGAAAACAAAGTCAATTACTTATTAGTAAATTAGATTCTCACTAAATGACATTCTTATCACATAATAATCAAGGGAGAATCACCCTTGAGGGACAAGGGAGGTCTAGGTTTATAACTCATTCTATTGGAGGAGAAATGGGGCATCATTCGGGTTAAAATAGTATAAAGGATGGGAGGGAAAATCATCAAATTCAAACCATTTAAGAGGTGAAATGTTTGGCCACATGTTTTTCTTAACCATGTGACAACCATGGAGTTCCCTATTTCTAAGTGGAAACTAACATGCGCAGTATTTCTGGACACCCACACTATTTGATGAAAACTTTATTACCATGTGACTAGCTCTATGGAGGGTGGGGGTGGGTGGTTAGTTTTCATAGTCTCCTGGGACACTATGCATGGTTGGATTACAATGCACCACCCTCCACCAATACACACAGTTGTGGAAAATGGTTAGACTTAACTATTTGAAACCATGAAACAAGCAAAAGATGACCTATTTTCCCCCATTTTCATTCCCCACAACCCTATGAAACTACTAAGACATTTTTCCACTAATTTGAGATATTTCATTAACAAATTTAAATTCGGTTTAATAGAAGATAAAACAAAAATATACCTCATCGATGTTCAGGATCTTATAACCTCCCCATGATACAATTGATCATCCTTAAACTGCTCTCTTAAGCATCACTAAGATTCCAAGGAAAATACATTGGGCCATTGATCCCATATTTTAGCTTCCATATCCCATGGTTCTTCCCAATCCCAAATATGATACCACAACACTCAGACCAGTTTCACAATCTTCCCTTGATGTTTTTTATCATTGTGATTCATAATACAAATCAAATGCACCTCAAAGGACACATCTTATCGGAGCCCAAAACCATCAACATCACTCAAATGAGAAGGGTTAGAGTGATACTTCTGAAGATGTGAACCATGAAAAGCATCATGCGTAGCACCATACCACTATAGAAGATCCAACTAGTATGCTACCAGTATAATCCAATCCACAATATCAAATAGTCCCACAAACCTAAACCCCAGCATATAGAGTTTTTGAATCAGATGGTGACCCACTCTTTGTGAAACATGAAGGAACACACAATGAACTACAAAAAAATAAAGTGGTTAATTACATACATCAGGTTATGAATTATATTTTATGTGTACCATATCTATATGATTCTAGATCAATTTTACATACTATAATGTCTCCAATAAATGGCTCAATCCCAAAAACACCGACATTCCAGCTTCTATCCAACACAACGGTGAACTATATGACATACTATAGAGTGCCTCATATGGTTCCATTTGAATAGTATCTTGGTTACTATATTTATAGTAACACTAATCAAGATCTAATTATTTCACCTATGTCCCAAAAAATCTAGGAATCATTCCATTAGCTTGTCTTCCAACACTAGTATAGTATATTTTTATTGACTGTCTATCTGCGGGTAAAAATATATACTAAAAAAAACATGAGTACCCAACATCTTCTGAAACCCTATCGATAAGCATGAAGTAAAATGTGGATCATGGTAAAAAAAAATTACTCTATGTCACCATGTGGAAATGATCTACCTCCTGAACATATAATCCCCATAACACGTCAAGAGTAAAAAAATCCTTAATCAGAAAGAAATGTGATAAATATTTTAGCTAATCTATGATCACCCTTATCACATCATTCTTCCAGGGCATCCTTGGGGTCCCACCACAAATTCCATGTTCACATAATACCACTTCCATTATGAAATAGGAAATGACTTAAAAAAATCATCAATTTCCCAATGCTAGACGTTCACCTAATAAATGGTGTACAATCAAATCTAAAAAACCTATGATATAATTTTTTATCCATTTACTCTAATACATTTTATAGATATCACATTACATCTTGGTCAAACTTGGGTGATCCTCCCATGTCCAGGCATGAAAGTCATGCATAATCTCCTCCCACATGCATGTGGGCATAACTATGTGGCCAAAAACATAAATAACATCATAATCACTAATGTTACAATCATGATGGAAATCTACACATTTAAATATATCCCTCATTTATAAGATCTATGCTTCCTTGTGTTTTGTATTCCTTACCCAATTAATAATAGAGGGAAACTTATAAATACATGAGTATTATCTATTCATGTTCCTCATGAACACATGTATCAATCACATCAAAAAAAGTTATCAACTACCTCTTAGATCTATACTCCTAGAAATCCTAAATATATATCTTTCTACTAATCTCATCTTCAACACTATTCCATTTCCCAATGTATAGAAAATTTGAATGTCTAGATGATGGAAATATATTTGACCCATATCTATTGGTGAAGATTTATATATTTTAAAGAAAAGGTATATTAGAGGCTCTTATGATTAGTATATATTTTCAAATTCTAACCTACATGTTAATACCATGAATATTTTAAATCATAAACCACTAATATCAATTGTAGATAATGCATATGATAATTTCACTCATGTTTCCTCCTCTATTGTGATCCACAGGAGATGACTTGATCTCCATAAATCATCACTACCATTTGTCTAATCCTAAATACATTAAAATAGATGTTGTAATCCTCACTTAGTTTTGGTAAGATCATAATTATTGTAGTGGTTAAACACATCTTTAGCTTCTAGAAGTGATTATCACATGCCTGAAACCATGAAAACATTATCACCTTCTTGGTCAGGCCCGTGAGTACTTCCTCTAAGTGAGAAAAGTCTTTAATGAACCGTAATTAATAATCCACTAGATCCGAAAATCTTCGGATATAAAAAACATTCATGGGATGCACCGAAGAAAAATCTACTTTAACATTCTCAGTGTCCACTATCACACCATCCTTAGAGATTATGTGACCCAATCAGTATACCTTTTTTATTATGAAATGACTCTTAGATAGATTTGTGTACATACTATGAAAAATCAGTGTAAACAGGATGATTTCAAGATGTTTATACTTATCTTCTAGAGTCCGGGTGTACACTAAATTATCATCAATAATGAAGGCCATAAACTGATCTAATTACTGGTGAATTATTCCATTCATTAAATCCATAAAAATATTATGATCATTCTTTATCCCAAACGACTTCATGATGAAATCATAAACACTATACCTAATTCTAAAATAAGTTTACTATTTATCAAAATGTCCCACCATCAACTGATGATACCCTAATCTCAAATAAATCATGGAGAGTATGAAGGAACCCATCATCTTGTTAAAAAATTTATCAATACGAATAAGTCGATATTAGTTCTTAAACATCATATAGTTTAACTTCTGCAATAAACACAAAATCAACATGTTCCATTAGATTTATTTCCAAATAACTCTCATGATCCTCAATGTGATGTACTTGGACAAATATAAACTTTATTATCCAACTTCTAAACTTGAGTTTTGATCTCTTGGTGCACTACTGGTTCCATTATATATGATAGAATAGAAACTGGATCAACCCCTGACCTGAGATTGATTATGAACTAAACCTCTCACTGAGGTGGAATCCATAACAATTTCTTATGAAAATTGACCTAAAACTAATCCAATATTGGAGGGAAGACATCATGATCCACTCCCCCATCATCAAGAAAAATAATCCCAACTTGCGTTGTGATATCATCTAGTTGTGGATGAACCGGTCCTATATAGACTTCTTAGATATTTTATTTTTCATAAAAAAAATATTTGGTACACTCAGAAGACATAAAGGATACTTTCATATGGTAACAATTGATGTGTCCTCAAGAAGATACCAGATAGTACATTCCCAATATCAGGTCAAACATTACGTCTCATGAATTTACAAGTCCAAATAAAATGATTGTCTCTAATCTCAAGGTAACATCCCTTACAAAGAAAAATTCCATATGATTTCATCCATAATGTCATGTCATTATATATAATCCTGCACATGAGAACCACTTTCAAATCTAAGCCATTAACAAATTGAGAAGATATAAAATATTGGGAGGCTCCTGTATCAAATATAGTACTATAAATAATTAAATATATAAGAATCCAACCTAGAAAAGTTGATGGTCTAGACTCTCCACCACTAGGTATGGAATTAACTGCATTTATCTGATCTGTCCCTATACCAAGAGCTCCATTATGGGTCCAATTATTCTATTACACTGCTGAAATAGTCTCTCATTTCCTGTAGTGAATATTCCTCCACACATTAAGTGTGTCTATTATAAATTCAACTAGAATATAGATATGGGGTAGTATATCCCATGATTTAAGTTCTAATTGGCATTTATTCTATATCACTTGTTATAGTTTGAAGGTTCTAGCAGAACCACAATAGGTGTCACATCCTACCACAAGATCAATAATCCACTGGTGGTCGAAGGCAATATCCCTCCATGTGAGTAAGCATGCCACACTGATATAAAATCATTTGACCACTTCATTGAGGGGATAATCCGCTCTCATGGCTACTCTACCCACTACCACTTTTGTAAAAACTCTCATAACTTTTATTCCTACCATATATGGTTATGACACCATAATTCCCAAATATTCCTACCTACCCCAACTAGAAGAGTCCTTCATGTTTCTATCAGAAATGTGATCATTATTTACCTTCATAACAATAATTTTTAGAAGAAAAATATTTACCTTGGACTCTATATCATGTCAAAATCAATCCTAAAGATATTTTTCTACTGCTGTCTCATCCTTTACAAATTCTCAAACAAAGAAATGCATGGTAGTGAGGTGGACAACATAACCCTTCATTGAAATATTCATTTAGGTCAACTATAGGAACTATGTTTATCTATACCACCTTAGGGTCTATCGGTATAAATTTTATAGGAAATATTGTTAGCATTCCATACAATTTTTATTATCTAAATTCTCAGTCGGAAAATAAATATCACACCAGCTCTTCACTAGTGCATGTAAAATGTTACCTTATCAATTCACTCTATTCCATGAAGGGGTTTTAATGTGAACCAAAATCATCTAGATAGACTCAATACAAAACTCAACTTCCTCTAGTTTACATGACCCATCAAATGTCAGAGGATGATGTAGCTGAAACTCTCTTGTCAGGTTAAACATACTAGGTATTTTTCTACCTGGGCCTCTCTCCTTAAAATTCAGAAAATAATCAAAGTTATTTTTGGGAATTATCTTATTCTATATCAATAAAAATTAATAGGGCTTGTAGTCTCACTACTAGAGCTGAATTATCACCAACGTATTCCTATCACCCAACTAGAAAACATCATCGTGGTACCATTTTTTACAACGAAAAACACACGTCATAAAACACATACCATATCACTTTCTCATTTACAGACATCCGGAGGGGTTCACAACTGGCCAAAAATGTACTCCACATGAACAAAACCAAATTATACAAAAATAAATCCTATCATATTAGAAAACCATCCATATCATAGGACAAGGGTAACTCAACATAAAAAAGACATTGGAATCATAAAAATCATATTTAATACCATTTTCACATATTAAAATTTTCAAAAAACTCCAATATCCCCATTTGAAACCAATTTAACCATTATTTTTGGCATATTTAAATTTAAAAAATTGGTTTCTAATTATTAGTAAATATTATTTTAAACTATAAAAAAATAGAAATCTATTTTAATTTTACACATTCTAACCCTAACATGACTTTTCATGTGTTTCTAACATGAGACACATCACATAAATCCCTGGGTTCCAAAATTAATGCTTGTATTCACAATATTGTTCCATAACGACCCATGAGGAAGATAAAAAAAAATATGAGTATCAAACAACATGTTAATAACCAAGGTTTAAGTGACATCCAACTATAATGGGAGGACATTAAGAACAACAACTCAACATTCGGGAGTTAGGTTTCCCCCCACACATGGGACAGGTACCCCCACGAACGAGTTCATTTAAAATGATCATTATATCAAATAATAACATATAAAATTTCCAAATATAAAAATAATAATAAGTAAAATGATATGATACCACTTTATTTCTTTCATTCTCAGGTTCCACTAAATCTGTTCCCTAAGCTAGTGCACCACATGACCTCAGGTGCGCCTCCACGTAGCTAGAGGTTATTGATTAGCAAAGAGGGACTAATATGGTATGTGGTGAGACTATAACCTATATATAATAGTAAAAGTAGTGTAAATCAATATAAAAAGTAACTATTGTAGAAAATTTCAATAACCATGGATAGTGTAATCAATTCCCAAAATTGGTTAAATTTGCATAACAAAATATAGTAATCATGTAATGTCCCACTAGTGTCATGTGTCATGGAAAACCCAAAATAAAAGATATATTTTTAGTAATAAAAATGGGACCCAAAATTAGTTTGGTCCAATCATCCCTTCTCCCACTTTTATCCCAAATCAGCCAGCTAATATAGGGAATTTTCCATTTCCTAACTTTCAACAATGATATTTTTTCAGTTACCAATGGTGGTTCAGGAAGGGTGTGAGTACAACTTAGTTAGCCACAAACAAATATTTATAATTAAATATCATGTATAATAAATATTTATTCATAATATAATGGATCTACAAAAGGAAATAATGAAAAAAAATTATAATTATTTTTTTTTCATTTGTCCGCTTGGGCCCTTTTGTTATTCTATGACACTAAAACCACCTAGACTTACATCATCAATGATAAATGTTTACACATTCAATAAAAGGTTTTAAAATTTCTCTTTAAAAAACAATGGGAATTAATTTTATAATTTCAATTTTAAATTCAATGGTTCCCTAATCCATTTACCCATATCATAAAAATAGGCATTAGATCCCATATCACCATGCTGACACCCTAGCAAAGAACAAGAAACATCATGGGCATCATATAAAGTCTGAAATGTTGAGAATCATATTTATCCACATAAATTAAGAATAAGTAGAGAAATTACCAACATACATACCCATGAGTGAGATCCATCATTTCCCACATCTATAACTATTTCATCAATTCAAATTTCACAACATCAAACACATTTGTCCTTTTCACCACATTACAATTTTCAGAGTGCACCTCATTCAATTAACCATTATTCACATGGTCTAACTGATTCAACTTCTTTAAGAAAATTCAATTGATAGAAAATTTAACATATTGTTCAAATTACCCAATATACATGGGTACATTAAAACCATTTACCAATATATTCGAACCACTATAATAATTCAACCATATTTGCCTACCCTTTTCCAAACCTCTTTTCAATATAATAAAACCATACAACCCCTTATGAAAAGAAAACTTGTTGAAACAGAAATATCAACCATTTTAATCATAAAAACACTGTATTATACCAATTTACTATCTACTAACCATTTTAATGGGAATTAAACACTTCATGTGTTGCCTCAAACATGGACTTATAGTTATCAATGGACCCGAAGGGGAAAATTAGAGGAATAACTTCTCAGTTGAGAGCCCAATGGGATTTTAATAGTAAAAAACACAAATGAAAGTTAATAAATCAAAAATTTATGACCACATAAACATGAAAAAATAAAGACTATAGGGGAATGCTAGTAAACCACCTACCTTTGGACTATTGACAAGACTCATAAAACTATGACCCCTAATTCAGGCTAGAATGGTCAACAACAATGAGGTAAAAAATAACCTATAAATACAATTATTTTGATTAATTAGGATAGTAAATGAACAAAAACTATTCATCTTGAAGAAAAAAAGAAAATTGAGTCGAGGACATTCAAGGAGCATCGATTCACACTAAATGACATTATGAATGCCTAATAATTGAGGGGGAATCTCCCTTGATGGTGGAGGGAGCTTTATGTTCATAAACATTTCTACTAGAGAATAAATGGGGGATAATTTGGGTAAAATAATATATTTTTTAGGAGGTAATAATATAATGAACTTACCATAAACATTACTTAATCTTGAATTAAATAAATAATTCACATTGAGGATCTTTTCAGGTTTAGAGTGTTAGATTATTAGGCATAACAATTACATTACATCTCTAAAATTAAAAAATCGACACTTCTACTTAGTTTCCATTTTTTCATAAAATAAAAACTATTAAATAAATGAGACATGTCTAGTTCCATGTTTTAGAGAGAATTTATTTTCCTTGATCCCATCCTTGACCCTATTCCACTTTATATCCTGTGAAAAACATTTCAAAAATGTAGGGTGAGCATAAAAAGCTAAGGGATAAACAAAGAAGGAAAACTGTTAGATTTTCAAATCAATAAGTAATCCATGAATACTTTATTATAACTAATATATTTCCCCTTTATGTAATAGTAAATACTATTCACTGAATAAAAGATCATTGCTTACCCTTTTTAACCAAAAGATTACCATAAAACCCATATAAAGAACACATAATATATAAGGGTAACTTGGGACATAAAAATTATTAAGTAGAATAACCATACGGTCGACGTCCACAAATATCACTAAATGGAATAGTCATACGACCGACTTCCATACCCAATGCATTGGAGGTTATAACATAACCACTGGTCCTGGTTTATTACGGCACCACCAGTAATATGGTTTATCATGTAACCACCCATCAAATGTCCAAGTACCATCAAAACAAAAAAAATATTTCAAATAAAAAAATTTCACTAATAACATTTCATCTGAATCAGAAGAAGTAATTTCAAGATATTAAAACAATCATTACATTTTCATAAACCATTTAAAAAGTGATTTTTGAATCATTGTGTCCCATACCACTTTAGAAGCTTTTAATGGAATTATAATTTTAAAACAATAATGTCCATATAAATAAATACTCAATATTTTTTTTAAAACATCGACATTAAAGATAATTATTTTGAATAATAAATCTTTAAAAAAATTAAATATGATATTTTAGTTAAAGAGTTTTTAACAAAATGAGAGACTCTTAAATACAGATAATGGAGGAATAACATTTAATATGAACTTTATAATATCCTGATAATAAAGTTATTCATGATATAATATGAAAAAGTATAGTATATACACCATATAATAGTGAATTGGTGCATAATAACAATGAAGTCTCAATAGAAATGTAAATTGAGATGAAATCCATTATAAAGACAGTATTATTAAATTAAGGATAAATCAATCACATAATTATGTGTGAAAAATATTAATACACCCAATATAAGTGGATATTAAGTGTAAAACAATTAGATTTCATTCACACATATTCATTGGATGACATATTCAAGATGTACAAGTTTAACCCAAAGAGTTGAAATTGGGTTAAGAAGTTCCCTTGCAAAAAATTGAAATCCTAACAACGTCACTTTAAAATTCAGAAAATGTGTTGATGAGATAAAAAGTTTATATCTTCACTTGGACATAAAATTTACATCAATAAGGATATATAAGAATATATCCCAACATAATAAGATGTAGATTAAAAGACATAATAAAAATAAGTCTTTTAAAAAGAGGAGGGTGAAAGGTTCCCTTACCGATTTGGTAACATACAAAACATACGCCACATGGAATAAAGACCATAAAATGTAGATGTAAATACCTATAAATGAAATTATATTAAACAAAGTGTATAATCATGGGCATTACATACAACACCCAAGGGAAATAGTGACGAATATAGCATGAATCTCACAGGAATAAAAAGTGAGATAAAAACCCCTTACCTCGTTGTAATCAATTAAGTCATATGACCAAAAAATAATAACCATAAAATTAATCTAAAAAACCATTAACATAAAGATAATAATGATAATATATATCAATATAAGTATAAATTACCCCACATGCAATAACTAAGTGGAGAACAATAGAAATCTCATGGAATTAAAAGTGAGATAAGAAATCCCCTTACCTCGTGTCCTACTTGACTCGTATGTTCCTTGTTCTTCCTGAATAATAAACATAATTTAATCTATACTTTTTTACAAAAAATTAAATTTTATTATTCATTTTATATAACTTATTATCTTTCTATAACAACTAGTTAATTATTTGAGTTCATAATAAATATTTTATCGATGTTCAGAATTTGAGTAGAAAATGAACTTGTTATAATTACAATTTGTCCATGTGGTCAAAATTCCATTATATCCAAAATTATATACATGTTTTATTTATCATATATATCATATATATTCATTGTATATGTATTTATAATAATCCATATCATTTGGAGTTAAGAAATGAAATGCACCGTTCATGGACACGGCAAACCATACGTACGCATGAACACTACTTTCATTTCAATTTTATATTTAAAAGAATGAAAAAATAATGGTAAATTGGTATATTATAATTAAAATATAATATCATATGATATTTATGTTAGATAATTTAATTAAATCCATCCTTTATATGTTCCATGTATGTCATGAACGAATCATATCACGTTGAGGGGGCGGTAGTCTGCACTTCCTCAAATGAAATTATCACAATTACCCATAATGGAAACCATAAAGGTATGCTTTAAATGAATAATACAGAAGAATAAAGAAAACATAAACATAATATATCTCAAATAAAAATACAGTTCCATATTAAAGGCCCCCATTTTTAGCGGTAGGAGATAATCGAACAATCATCATTTCGTGAGGCGTTAGTTTGCCATCCACAGAAACAATATGTTCTTCACCAATTAGATGGAGGTGTGTGTAAGTGTAGTTCAAATAATTTTTATAAAAACATAAAAGTATATTTATTATACTTCGGTTGTTATAATATAAAGGAATAAAAAGAGTTTAGGGGGTCAGAGAAGTAAAATAAAATAAAATAAAATAAAAGAATTTAAGAGAAACTGTTACCTTTAATTTGGGTAACATCCTTTGGTTTGAACCAAAAAGACTTATTAAAGTGTCTTCTGCCTAAGGTAATACTTATATGAGGTTAATGGTGATCTTTAGAGATTATTTGAATAGGTTTTGGACGAGCCAAGGGTCTTGAGAGGTGTGAGGAATGGGTTATAAGTTGTGTCCTTTTATAAGGGGGAAGAGGGACTCTTTAGGAAAGTGTGAAAATATTATTTTATTATATAATGATATTCAGTTTCTGAAAGTCCAAAACTAAATAAAGTCGAATATAAGATGACTCATGGTCGAAATAAAATCATCCAATAAAAAATGGACAGGTTTTGGATATAGTTTTAATATTTATAATCTTATTTATTTAAATCCTTTATTAATGAGGTAAATACTGCATCATTATTTTGTCATATATAATTTAATTTATTTGATGTCTAAAAATTATAATAAAAATACCATGATGTAGTAAATCTGATTATCCTTACAAATAATATTTATTGTCTAAAATATGACTTATATATCCCCATGTAAAACTTGATTTACAAAAAGATATCTGTTTATGTCAATTTTGCCTTGACTTTAGGTTAATTAAAATGAAGTTTCATTATCATTCATAAGTGGCTCCATGGGGTTCCAAAATCAACCAAAGGATGACCATTATCGTCTATTACTCATCTAATATGTTCGGGACAAGTGTTAAGGTAATTTGGTATTATTACAATATTCATTTTACCTTGAATTACCCTATTTACCTTTGACCGCGGTAAATAAAAGTCAAAAGTTACTATTCACCAAAAATTATTTTCATCTTATTGAACCAAATTTTACATACTAATAACAACCATTTATGTCATATTTTTAAAATTAAATTCACATAAGTGGTAAAATTTCATTTAAATTAAAAAGTCAGTTTTTTTAACTACTACTAAGTGGTTTCACTATTCATCCAAAATTGATGCTTTTTAGAAAAATACCAAAAATTCAGCCTAAGATATATTTGATACTATGAATTAAAAAATGATGTCTATTTTACCAAATTCAAAACTTAGAAGTTACATTAATTAATATAAAATTAATTCCCGTTGTCAAAACAAATAGCGTGTTTTTAAGAAACCATAACTATAAAATGATTGACACTTGTTTATGTCCAATTTCAAAGTAAAATTAATTACAATGACAACCATTATATTAAATGGTAAAAATATAATATAATAAAAATTTAAAAAAAAATTAAAAATATAATATAATCATATAAATAAATTAGGTTAAAAGGTAGTTTTGAATTAAAATACAGTATTTTCACAATTCATCAAAAAACTAAATTTCATAAAAAAAAATACCAAAATTTTACCCAAAGAGAATTTTGATGTCCCAATTCTAAATAATAATTTTATTTTATAAAAAATAACTTATAAATGTGACCAAAACTATATTTAAAGAGGGTTTTCCATCCAAAGGCGGTAAATCAACCTTTTAAAGTAAATTATGCTTAAAATTAGATTCATTTCGCATTTTAAACCTCAAAATTTTATTGGATAAATGTAAATTTTTAAAAAAAAGCATGTATAATCATATTATAGTTAGTTTTGTTTTTTCCTACCATTACAACATCTTGTAATTAACTACTATTTAAAATAATAATATTATATTAATATTTTTCAGTATGACGCAACATTGTGTGCAACGTAAGATTTCAAAGAAACCCGTTGTTGCATATCAGAAAAGCCATCGAATCATAGAATCCCATTTAAAGTAAAATTAATATTTAATTAAAAAATATTAAAAAATATGAAAATTTCTTACTTAATATTTACCTGGGATGTTACATCCTTCCCCACTTTTAGAAATTGCGTCCTCATAATTTTAAAACTATGCTTGGAAACTTAATTGAAAGTCCCACATCGAAAAAAGAGTCAATAAATATATCACTTTAAAAGAAAGAAAGAAAAGTACAAAGTTCACCCGAGATAATCCCATACTAGGATTCCATGTAAGAAAACATGGATATGGAAGAGATAATAAACCATCATGTTCTGATGGAGTGTGATAGAAAACATGGTTAGGAAAAAGTTAACCACCAAAAAATCACAAACTTTTGATGGGTTAAATAGTCTTTGATTCCCTAGTAAGAAAAGTTAACGGTTAATGTTTTTGGTTTAAATTACTTTTCAAAAAATTAAGGAATTTATTAATGAGCTTAACTAAAAACATAAGGAAACATACATACTTTTCATGTCGACTTTAATCCTTTACCAGCTTTCTAACACAAACTCATATTTTCTACAAATGAAGAGTATTCAGGATGACTTTTTCATATTAAATGCACTATAATCAAATTCTAGAGAATCACATAATTAAAAAAAGATGAACTATATATTTCCCATGTATTTATACCTTATCCAAAACCAAAAAGGTTAGTACATGATCAGATAATCCCCAAAAAGGATAATTCTATATAAAAAAATATTATTCCTAATCTCCAAAATTCATCAAACAGTACCCTACGTTCAATAAAGACCATTCAATAAAAAAAGTCTATAAAATTATTCAATATAATTCACACTAACCTTGAAAAACCAAACTCAAAATAATTTAATCCCGTAGTCTTCCACAATAAATCTTAACATTTATCTCCAAATATCATCGACTACTTTTAAAGTCTCACACTGAAGTGTAATTAACCTAATCACATATTTTCTATGATAAGTTAATAATTTCCATAAATATCCCAAAATAAACTTATTCATAAGATCATCTAACTAAAAATAATTAATCATACTTACCAGGGACATCATGTAGTCCATTGGTAGGCGATAAATCCTAGTCGCACTTTGGTTGTGGGTTCGATTCCCACAGCTTTGTCCGACATGACGGGTTGTCATGCGGTCTGTGTGTTGTCATTTTTCAAAAACTCTATAATTTTTTTTAACATTCTTAAAAACAGATAAATTCATCTAAAATAACCACCAAAAAGAGATAAATTCATCAAAAATAACCATAACATATTTTAACCACAAAGGTTATCTAATAACTTCAATTTTTCATCATAAAATGTGTTAACATGTAATTTCCTCAAATTCAAGGATCATATAAACCCAAATGGTTCTTTATAACTATATCCACAAAATAAAAGATAATTATTCCTTGAATAAAATTTTCATATATCAAACTTCAGGGTTACACATACCATAAAATGTCTTCTAATTTAATCCCATCATCAAAAGAGCCTTAACACTTTTAAGCATTTCACCATCCTAAATTCTATCATAAATCGTGAATCCATTATATGTTGACTTCTTACTCATTCAACATTCTTCATGATCTATTAACCATTCTTTAACAACTTATTCTGAAATACTTATTTCCTACAAACAAAATCATGAATCATATCCCAAGATTCAATAATGTCAAAACTTATGTTAAGAAATAATCTATACCTTTCATTGGTCATTGTGAATTTCTTTATCCTCATTTGGAATGGAATTAGGTATTGTTAAACATATATTTGTATGATCCTGGTGATCCCATTACTGAAACATCTTCGTAGGACATTTGTTTGTATAATGACCATGCACTGCACATTTAAAACATTCAATTGATCCCTCAGAGAGCACTTCTTTCCCTTTCCTAGAGTCAACTGGATGCTTCCTTTTTACATGGAAGGTTCTTGCTTTATGACCTTCATTCCCACATCTATAGCATCTTCCAATCCCTTTGATGCATATTCCTAGGTTTTTCTTTTCACATCCTTGACACATAGGTTTTTGATCATACATACCTTAATGATTGGTACCTGAAATTCCATATGGATTTGTTTCTCACATATACGATGCCTTGTAAAAATAACCAAGGTTATAGTTTTCAATCATCACTCTAGATAGTTGGTTGAGAATAATCACAAGATTTCTCATTGTAGCCCTCATTTCATTTAGTTTCTCGTTTATAAAACCATCAAAGTTTTCTTTACATCCACTGTTACTTTGGTGCCGGCTAGATCCTACCATTTACTAAAACCAAAAAGGTTAGTGTGAGTATATCAGTAAAATCATCATATAATATCTTATGATGAGGGTAAATACTTATTCATGTTAACTTAAACTCATTCAAAATAACTACGACTCTTTCTAATATTCTAACCATTATGGTTTGGTCACATAGGCTTAGATAACACCCTAACCTCAAATGTTATCTAAACCGTCCTATGATACCAACTATTAGGACCCGACCTTAAACATTACATAATATTGAATTAAATGAATAATTCACATTGAGGATATTTTCAGGTTTATAGTTTAAGATAATTAGGTATAAAAATTACATAAAATCTCAAAAATTACAAAGTAGACACTTCTACTCAGTTTTTATTTTTTCATAAAATAAAAACTCTTGAATAAATGAGACATGTCTAGTTCCATGTTTTATACAGCATGAATTTTCCTTGATCCCATCCTTGACCCTATTCCACTTTATGTCCTGTGGAAAACATTTCAAAAACATGGGGTGAGAATAAAAAACTATGTAAGGGATACACAAAGAAGGAAAACCGTTAGATTTTCAAAACACCAAATAATCCATGAATAATTTATCATAACTAATACTTTTCCCCTTTATGAAGTAATAAATACTCTTCACTGAATAAAAGATCACTTCTTACCCTTTTGTAACCAAAAGAATACCATAAAACCCATACTAAGAACAGATAACATATAAAGGTAACTTGGGACATAAAGATTCTTAAGTGGAATAACCATATGGTCAACTTCCACAAATATCACTAAATGGAATAGCTATATGGCTGACTTCTATACCCAATGCATTTGAGGTTATAACGTACCCACCCATCCTGGTTTATCAAGGCACCACCCGTCATATGATTTATCACATAACAACCCATAAAATGTCCATGTGCCATCATAACACATAAAATATAGCAAATATAAACATTTCACTAATAACATTTCATTTGAAATCACAAGAAGTAATTTCAATATATTGAAATAATCATTCCATTTTCATAAAATATTTAAAAAGAGATTTTTGTATCAATGTGTACCATACCACTTTGATGTTTTTAATGTAATTATAATTTTGAAACATTAAATTCCATATAAATAAATACTCAAAACAATTTTTAAAACACATACATTAAAGATAATTATTTATAATAATAAATCTTTAAAACATTTAAAACAATATTTTAATTAAAGAGTTTTTAACAAAATGAGAGACTCTTGAAAACAAATAATTGAGGAGTAAAATTTAATCTGAACATTATAATATCATTCTGTTAATGGTATTCATGATATAATATGACAAAGGACAGTATATACACCATAAAAGAGTGAATTGGTGCATGAAAACAATGAAGTCTTAGTGGAAATGTAAATTGAGATGAAATCTCGTATAAAGACGGTATCCTTAAATTAAGGATATATTAATCAAATAATTATGTGTGAAAAAAATAAACACACCCAATATAAGTGGATAATAAGTGTAAAACAATTAGTTTTCATTCACACATATTCATAGGACATCATATTTAAGAAGTACAAGTTTAACCCAAAAAATGAAATTGGGTTAAGAAGTTCCCTTGCAAAAATTTGAAAGCCTAACGGTGTCACTTTAAAATTCAAAATATGTTTTGATGAGATAAAAATGATATCTCATCACTTGGAAATAATATTTATATCAATAAGGATATAGAATAACATATCCCAACATAATAAGGTGTAAATTAAAAGACATAACAGAAAGAAGAATTTTCAAAAGAGGAGGGTGAAAGGTTCCCTTACTGATTTGGTAACATACAAAACATATGCCACTTGGAAGAAGGACCATAAAATTATGATGTAAATACCCATAAATAAATTTATATTACACAAAAATTAGAATCATGGGCATTAAATACACCACTCAAAGTAAATAGTGACAAATAGAGCATGAATCTCACGAGAATAAAAAGTGAGATAAAAACCCCTTACCTCATTGTAATCAATCAAGTCATATGACAAAAAGATAATAACCACCAAATGAATCACACAATACCATGAATATAAATAGATTCATGATAATATATATAAATGGAAGTAATCGTTACACCATAAGCAATAAATACGTAGCGAACAATGGAAATATCACAAAATTAAAAGTGAGATAAGAAATCCCCTTTCCTCGTGTCCTACTTGACTTGTATGATCCATGAAATTCATGAATAATAAAATTAAGTTAATATATACTTCATTAAGAAAATTTTTAATGTTTATTATTCATTTTATATAACTTATTATCTTTCTATAACAACTAGTTAATTATTTGAATTCATATTGGATATTTTATCGATGTTCGGAATTTGAGTCAAAAATGAACTTATTATAATTACAATTTGTCCATGCGGTCAAAATTACATTATCTCGAGAATGATATACATGTTTTTTATATCATATATATCATATATATCCAGTATATATGTATTTATAATATTCCATATCAATTGGAGTTATGAAATAAAACACACCATTCATGGAGACGGTAAGTCTTACGTACGCATGAATGCTACTTTCATTTCTATTTTATATTTAATGGAATGAAAAAATAATGATAAATTGGTATATTATAATTAAAATATGATATTATATGATATTTATGTTACATAATATCATCAACTCTATCCTTTATACATTCAATTTATGTCATTAATGAATCATATCACCTTGAGGGGGCAGTAGTCCGCACTTCCTCAAATGAAATTATCGCGTTACCCATAACAGAAACCATAAAGGTATGATATAAATGAATAATAGAGAATCATAAAGAAACCATTAACATAATATAAATCAAATATAAATAAAGTTCCATATTAATGGCCACCATTTTGGCGGTAGGAGATAATCGAACAATCATTGTTTCGTGAGGTGTTAGTTTTCCATCCACAGAAACAATATGTTCTTCACCAATTAAATGGAGGTGTGTGTAAGTGTAGTTATAATACTTATTATAAAAACATACTAGTGTATTTAGGATACTGGTTTTTTTATAAAATAATGTAATAAGAGAGTTAAGGGGGTTGGTTAAGTAAAATGAAACAAAATTAAACAAAACAATTTAAGAGAAACTGTTACCTTAAATTTGGGTAACTTCATTTGGTTTGAACCAAAAGGACTTCTTGAAGTGCCTTATACCTAATGTAAGGCTTCTAGGAGGAATGGGGGATATTGGGAGTTTATTTGGGTAATATTGGTATGATCCAAGGGGCTTTAGAGGTGTGAGGAATGGGTTATAAGTGGTGTATTTTTATAAAGGGGAGGAGGGGCTCTTTAGGAAAGTGTGAAAATATTATTTTATTATATAATGATATTCAGTTTCTAAAGGACCAAAACTAATTAAAGTGGAAGATAAGATGACTAGTGGTGGAAATAAAATCATGCAATAATAATTGGACCGGTTTTGGATATTTTTTTATTATTTATAATCATATTAATTTAAATCATTTATTAATGAGGTAAATAATGCATCATTATTGTTTCATATATAATTTATTTTATTTTATGTCTAAAAATTATAATAAAAATACCATGTTTTAGTGAATATTTTGAGATTTAAAAATAATAATTATAGTTGAAAGGATGACTTATAGAACCCCATGTAAAAATAGTCTTACTAAAAGATATTTGTTTATGTGAATTTTTCCTTTACGTTAAGTTAATTAAAATAGTACCATTATCATTCATAAGTGGCTCCAGGGGATCCAAAAATCACCCAAGTATGCCCATTGTGGAAAATTACTTATCCAATAAGGTTATTACAATTGTTAAGGAAATTTGGTATTATTATCATATTCTTTTTACCTTGAGTTACCCTATTTTCCTTTAACCACTGTATATAAAATTCCAAAGTTACGTTCTCCCAAATATTATTTTCATCTTATTGAACCAAATTTTACCTAATAATAACAACCATATAGGTATGATTTTAGAAATAAAAATCACAAAAGCGGTGGAATTTCATTTAAATGAAAAAGTCAGTTTTTTTAATTACTATTAAGTAGTTTTACTATTCCTAAAAAATAGAAGCTTTTCAAAAAAATACCAAAAATCAAGCCTAATATATATTTGATATTATTAATTAAAAAAATATGTCTATTTTTCCAAATTAAAAATATATAAGTTTCATTAATTAATTTAAAATTAATTCACGTTGTCCAAACAAATAGCGTGTTTTTATGAAACAATAACTATCAAAAGAGTGACACTTGATTTTGTTCAATTGGAAAGTGAAATTTATTCTAATGACCACCATTGGATTAAATGGTGAAAATATTATCTAGTTAAACTTTAAACCCAATTAAAAAGATAATATAACCATATAAATTAATTATATTAAAAAGAAATTTTGAAATAAAATACAGTATTTTCACTATTCATCAAAAAATTGAATTTTATCAGAAAAATACTAAAATTTCACCCAAAGTGAATTTTGATGTCCCATTTATAAATAAGAATTTAATTTTATCAAAATTACCATATAAAAGTGACCAAAACTATATTTAAATAGGGTTCACCATCAAAAAGTGATAAATCAACATTTTAAAGTAAATTATGAGTAAAATTAGATTCATTCACATTTTAAGCCTCTAAAATTTATTAAATAAATGTAATAACATTAACAAACATGTATAATTTTATTGTAGTTAGTTTTGTTTGTTCCCGCCATTACAACGTCTAGGTTCTAACTACTATTTAAAATAATAATATTATATTATAATTTTTCAGAATGACTCAGCATTATGTGAAATGTAAGATTTCAAAGAAACCTATTATTGCATATCGGGTATTCCATTGAATCATAACACCCCCTTTAATGTAAAATCAATATTTAATTCACAAATATTAAAAATATGAAAATGACTTACTCATTATTTACCTGTGATGTTTCAAATAATCACTAAATTCCCAATTTTTAAGAGGCACAATATTTGGAAACAGGATTTCTAAACCATGCAGTTCCCTCTAAATAGGACGAAACCGAGATACACAGTTTTTTATCCACCGACAATTTTTGAGAAACCATGTGGTAGAAGTGTGGTTGGTACATCATGAAATATGTTCGAGTTCATGATCTTCTAGTACACTATAGAAGGTTTGTAAATCATGCACCACCCTCCACTTGGCTACATAGTTATTGTGTACGATTAGTAATAACTATTTTACAGCCATGAAATAGATAGTAGATGACCAATTTTCCCCATTTGCAACCCTTAAACACCTAAGAAACATTGGAGACCATTTAATACTCGTGGAAGAAATTTCATTATCAAATTAAAGGGGCTTTATCCTTGATATAAATGAAAAATGGACCTCATCAATGTTCGAGACCTTACAAAGGGGACCAATTAACTTTCACTCCTTGCTTAATCTTGTGACTAATAGAGAATTTATTTTTTATTAATAAATTAACTAGAATTATAAAAAAAGAGAAAAGGGAAAAAATATTTTGGTGGCTTGAAGTGATGAAGGCCAAGAGAATCATCAAGTATAATGTGCTTGCAGTAATTAGGTAGGGAGAAAAAGCTATCATAAATAATGATATCTTCATCTACTCTTCCTATATGAGCCAACTCATCTTCTCCAATTTTAGCTTCGTTCCAAGTATGTTGGACAGATCTTCATAGTATAATTTTGTTTTTTTCATTCTTTAACATGGTAGGATAACTCCCAAGGTGGTTCATATTTTCATTGAAGAAATTTTATGATACCAGAAGAATTAGATTCAATTTCCACCACAAAAAGTTTTAAGCGACCACATATAGTTAATCCAGTAAGCATAGATCTCACATCCACAGCCGAAGAAGATTTGTGACTATAGAAAGCACTAAATTCAATAAATACAGATCCATATATGTTCCTCACTAGGCCACCTCCCTACATCTTCACATCTTTGTAGGAGCTGTCAATGTCGATTTTAAACCACCGTAAGGAGGAAACCATTTAAACCATCTTCCCTAGTTAAAATGACTCTGGACGAAATCCGAATAGAGCCTTAGGTAGATTCTCCATAAGGACTGCGAGATCACTTTGTCGCTAAGGAGATGGCCTAGCTCGGCCACCAAGGATCTTGAATGAACCTAAAGAAAAATGGAGGATGGCTTTGTTCCTTCTCTCACGTTGTTACTAGATTCCCACAGGTTTAAGAAAATCACTGCCACTACGATACCGTGAACATCTATTTACCATCCTTGGGTTCCATGTCCTTGAGATCATATCATGATTCTATCTTGAAAAGAATGTCCTCCATATAAAATGATCATGCTTGATCCCATCTATAAAAAAATGTTCCTCTCCCACTTTCCTTGCATGAAAAATTGCTCCATTATCTCCGCTTGTGGGCTAGTACAACAAAAGCATTGGTAATCCAAGTTCACTTTTATATACTAGATGTTGTCATTCATTAGTAAATCCCAGTGTCAGATGCACCAGACAAGAAAATTTAGATTGGTGAGAATTTCCTTACAGAATATATTTGAATCCAGATCATACCTTTCATTATTAATATTGAAGGAAGCCCTGTAATACTGGCTGGAAAACATACCAGTGAAAGAACTAGTGTAGCAACACAAATCTGGCTCATCAACTAAAATTATGCTGTTGTAAATAGTTTTTTGATCCGTATTGAGAATGGATTCCATCAATACATGATGGATGCTATAATTTTTGAAGGATATGTATGAAATTTGGAACCCCAGAAAGATGAGTTTTTCACCATCCCAATTATCAAACCATAGATTAATGTCACATATTCCAATCAACCATCGAGTTTGGATCTAGATTTCAGTCATGTGAGTGAGCATGCATTTCAAAAGATTCTATTGGGCCCTTCTACTGCATGTCCATTATTCCCATATCTCCATTGAATGATCCCTAATAACCCTCTCCCATAAGATTTCCCCATAATAATATCCCACAGGAGTCATTCCTTCATAGAGTGCATGGTCTCGACAACATTATGGAGGCCAAAAACACCGTATTCAATTGGTTTATCCGTATTATTACAACAATCCCAATGACATTGACACATAATGTTATCATCTAATATGAAAGACAACATGATTTTTTCATTTTTATGGAGTGTACCCTTTAGAGGATTAATATTTGAGATCAGATGCATGAGGATTGACATAAGCACACTGTTGATAAAGGTGAATCCCCCTCCCAAAGAAATGAATTCATTATTCCAATTGAAAATTATTCTTGTAATGTGGATTATAATTTGAATAATGTTTCTCTTTTTAATTATCACATTTGAGTAAGGGGCCCTGAGGTAGGTCATTTTCAAGTGAAACCTTTGGATTCCTAGAGTTCCTTGAATTGAATTACTTCATCTTCCAGAGCATTTGTTAGATATAAAGATCTTTCCCTTCATTGGGTTAATAATTTGACCACTTTCCTCACCATAGGCTACCAACATTCTCATGAGGTTTTTAATGTACCTTCTCCTTCTAATTAAAAATATTAAAACAACACCATTGAACATGAGATTAGAAATGGAGTTTCTCCCATATTTGGTGGAAAAGGGGAAATACTTCCTTCTATAAAATTATAATGAAGGTTCCTTGAGAGGGACACCTGAGCCAAGAGGAAGATATAATGGGACATATTATCTCCTTGACTAATGAATTTGACCTTTTTAAAGAATCCAGACTGTTTTACCATAAGCGATAGGGGAGATAAGGAAAGGTGTACCATCTGAAGCACATGTCACAAAACCATTCCAAGAAACCAAATTTCTTTATCACCGAGATAATGAATCCCCAATTAAGACTTCCATAGTCGTTTTCTATTCTAACTTGGAGAATTATGTTAGAACCAACATTCTTCATGATGATGTCCCCCACTAACTCCTTGGAAATGACAATTTCCCCTTGGATGCTTCTAGCATTCAAAAATCCATGTTGTTATTCGAAAACAATCCTTGGGATGAGAATGCTCATTCTTATGGACAACATGCTGGAGGGAACTTTATAATATAAGATGAATAATAAAATTGGCAAATATTGGTTAATAGCTATTGTATATTTAATTTTGGGGATGCAGACCATTATTCATGCACAAACACATCAGTGAAGGGAGCCCACTTTGAAAAAATCAATTATAGCCTAAACATCTTTGTCCTTCACAACCTCCCATGATGCTACAAAGAAAGCACATTGAAATCCATTGGGACCTTACACGCTATCATGGATTAAGCTTAAGACGGTCTATTTAACCTCATCCTATTTTGAGATATTCACTACGAATTCATTTTCTGAGTTCCCTATAAGCTCATGAATGCCACACATAACATCCTCCTCTCTATAGTGGTTGGTCTTGTTCTTATTCCTAGCGGAGGATGGGTCAGCCAGAAGGCCTTTTAAGTGATCCAAGGATATATTTCCTTCCATATAAAGATATGAAGTGAAGGAACCATCATCCATATTTATATATATATGAGAATTTTTCTTTTTCTCATTTAATTAGGCATGAAAATAGCAGTTTTTTCTATCTCCTTCTTTTTTCCAGAAGGCCCGTTATCGGGCTTAGAAAATCCTCTCTATTTCTAGAAATGTTTCATCCATAATGGAGCAATTTTCATTGAGAAGAGAAATTGTATTATCATCCAATCTGTCTTGATGGAATTCTTCATTATTATCAATGTCTACCTTGAGATCTTAAAGGATGAAATTATAAATGGGAGTGATTTCAAGCCAATCCTGGATGTTTCTTCTGATCTGTTGAAGATAATGGTAGAGACCAGAGCGATAATTCTCATTAACTTCAGACTCCCAGGAATACTTCACCATCCGAAGAAAGACCTCTCTTTTATGCCAATTAGTGGAGTAGAAAAAATGATACTACCTTGGAAAAATTAATATCAACACAATCATAAGAGGACTAGGATCAGAGAGAGATCTAAATAGGTGAGAATCTAATTCCTAGACAAAATAATCAAATCCATGGAGATTATAAAGGCAACTATCAAGACACCTCTACTCTCAGTGAATACCTTTATGGTTGTTTCACAATGTGAATTTTTTTCCATTAATGACCACATCCATGAGACATTTTGAGGCCATAAAGTGTTGAAAATCATGAATAGAACTTGTGAAGCCTCCCATCCCTCCTTTATTTTCAGTCACATCTACCACTTTGCTAAAATTTCATTCCATGAACAAAGGAATGTTACAATGCTGAAAAATCTCTATATTTTTATAGAGTGGCATTAATTCTAAAGCATCACAGCTCACATAATCAAAAGTAAGAAATAATATCAACACTATTAGAATTTATTCTTGTATTTATAAAATATGGCGACACATCCACCATTTCTATTTTGAGATCATGTTTCCAGAAGATCCAAATGTGAGAGTTACATAGGATTCCATGAAAATAATGGTTGAAACCTGTGCTTTTTTCTGAAAATATCAATAGGGTTAACCTAAAACTTTGGATCAAGAATTAATTCCATATAATAAAGATTCTTTTTGGATTCTGAGACCAAGAAAGCTCTTTTGGCATGAGCTCTGAAACCCATCGCATTCCAAATAATGATCGATAATGAAATTAAAATAGGGTAGAGGTCTCTCAACTAAAGGATACTGACTAAAGTTGTTAATATGATTTAAAGGCTTCTCTATATCATGAATTAGTTATGAGAACAAATCATTTACTATAAGATATGTGAGAAGGAGGAATATCATTCTTAATAATCGATGGAGAACCCAACTCCGTATATTTTGAATGTTCCTCCAGAACGAGTGACGAGATTGAAGAATATTTGGATTTCATATATCTCTAATCCAATAGATTAAAGGGTTTACGGTAATTTATACATAGTATTAATTTTTATATGTATAAATATAGTTGTATTTTAATTTTTTTTTCATAACATAAGTTGTGGGTTGTTTAAAGAGTTACACATGAATGTGGTTTCAAAATATTGATTTGATAGAGGGTATATAATTCATATATAAATAACTATAAGCATGCATAAATGTTAATATAATATATTAGATTGGATGGTGAGATAATTAAAAAAAATTCAAAAATCTTATGCATAACATTCCCTAAAAAATGAACACATGTTTTGGCCATATCATTCAACTGGGTCGCTTAATACTAAATTTGGTTGCCCATAGATTAAGTTGTGTAAAGATTAATGGAAATAGATAACATTAAGAGTTTGATAAAAAAATCCTAATATGATATATAGGTCACACATAGCTATTAAACCCTATGAGATAGGATACTAAAGGAATTTAGTTATCCATTTCCATTTAAAATATTTGAAAAAGAGTTGTTTGATCAACTATCAAAGATTAATATATGATATGATTAGCACAATGAACTACCCAAATAACTAACTAGTGATAGGAAACTAAATTGGACTCATTACATAGATAAATATATATCCTGGAATAGTAATAGATATTATGTAATTAAATAGGATCATCATTTTAATGAGAGTACATTTAAGAAAAGTTATTTTTAAATTAATGATAGACATGATACTCATATGAAAAAATATTATGTTATAGATAAATGAAAAAATTATAACAAAATATGAAATTGAAGTCAGTCCTTTATATGGATAATAATAACTACATATGTTTCCAAAAAATGGAATATAAACGTAATAATAATTCTTAATTAATAATGAAAAAATATATGTGATAATGAAGTACCATCTTAAGTGAACAAATGATGAAGTTATTTAAAAAATGGAACTAGTTTCTTATTTTAAGCAAAGATGAGTTCATGTATGGTTTGAAATTTATTTCTATTGAAATTAAATCAAATAAATTTTAGACTCCACTCATGGACTCAATATAATTTGGTGTATCAATGTCTTGGAGGGGGTTTTCTTTCTTTTATAGCTTGATTGGGGCATGGAATTTATAAATAATCATTTGGAATATTCCAACAATGTGACTGATTTTAATAAAATATAAACCCATGCCCACAAATTATAATGTATAAATTAATTGACATGATATGTCTCTGTTATAGTATTATATTGATAATATAATTTTAAAAAATTGAATAAAAAAAGAATATAAGTCTATAAGATTATCTAATAGTCAATCAATCAATAACCATTCAAAGTTGTTGAATACTAATGGAAGAATTATGATAGGGAGAAAATGATTCTATTTGATTGAATTAACTAGGATAACCAAAGGAGTTCGAAATATTCCATAGACATTCCATGCATTTCATTATGGTTATAGAAAAATTCATCAATTTTTAAGGGCATATAATACCAAATATATGTTTTATAAATGTTGTAAATATACAAGAGTTCGAAATTAAAGAATGAATTAATGAAGCTTCTATTTTTCATTAATATATAATGAAAAATATTAATATTATAAATATTTTGAATTTAATGGAAAATTTCGAGCACAGGAGGATCTTAATAAAGGATGTGTATTCTTAGCTCAGTTGACCTATATGATAAATTGTGACGCCCTAAACCCTCACTCCCCGATCTGATGCCTAATAACATACATTACATATTGGATTTGAGGAAACTTTTAGATTATAAAACATAACATTCCCATAATTAAATTAAATTAATAAAATATTACATTATATAAATTCATAAGATCTTTTAGGTTTAGCTATTTTGGTAATTTGGAAAAATCATAAACCAATAAATCTCATTCCTTTCTCAATAAATGGTTTTTTACTCTATATGGAAATCACTTAATCTATAATTTTTTACAATACCTCAAAAAAAATCTATACCAAAGCTATTCTATTAAACATGTGATGTGTAACACTTTTCTTCATAACCTAGGGAAATAGAAACACAAAAAGGGGTGATATAAAATGCTCAGTAAGAGTAAACACACAACTAAGGTAATCATAAAATAAATATGGAATAATTTTTATAGAAGTAATAAGTAATCATTATAAATCAATAATCAAATGAAATTGAGATCATAATATACCCATGTATAATAATGAAAATAAATAGATCACATGGATAATAATAAATAAATTTATAATGGAGGAATGCATAATTCCATATATCTTGATCTAACGATAAAGGCCTTAATAAATACATTATTGTTTCTATCAAGGAAATATATAATACATCATTCATGTCCTCAAGATCATAGTCAACAAATGTGGAAAAATTGTGAAGGCATAAAATAAATACCCAAACATGTTGGTCTCATGCGGCCTATATATGAATTGAGGCTTAATATAAATTTGGGCCCCAAACATCACGTTTTGAAGTTTAATGAATTTAAAATATGAGAAAATGAATAAATAATACATAATTAGGGTGAAAAATAATCATATGTAATATAAAAGAAACTTACAAAATGAAAATAATTTCCCCCAAGTCCATAAAAGGGATAACATGACCATAATCCATTCATCGAAAGAAGGTGTATGGTAACACAATATATATTCATCTTTCTATAGTAATTAATAAACATTCATATCATAATAAAAAATGTACATATTTTTTATATTTCCTTAATAAATAAATGGAATTTCTCTCTATATAAGAATTTATAAATCTAAAACCATATATAATAATGATATATAGTTATGTTAATTATTTTCCTAATCAATTTATATTTGGAATCTAGGTGAAAACCTTTCAATCAATGAAATTTAAAACATAATATTCATAATGAAAAGATATTAGAATAAAATATATCCCAATTCATGGAGGATGGTTAGGCAACACAATGTAATTAATGAATCATATATTTGATAGAAAAGAACATTGGATAATATGTCCAATTAAATAAAGTGGAAGGTAAAAAAATAAAATATCACCACTATAACAAAGGAAACTCATAAGTATTTTTATATAAATGATACAATCATTAAAAAATAATGATTTAAATGGTATCACACAAGAAGGAATCATGAATTGAAAGCTCAAGTCCTCAACATGAGTATTCGTCTTTCCATAATAAATATTATTTTAAATATTATATTATAATATTATTTTTTCCATTATTATATAATTAAAATATTATTAATTATTTAATTAATGTTTTTTGTGTAAAAATCATCTACCTTTCCTCTTTTCAATTAAATAAAATGAAACTCGAATTCATGCGTTTTGAAAACTACCGCCTCCATGATACGACATCTTCTATTTTTCACTACCAACTATATACAATAGTTATAGGGATTTAATTGAATAATAAATTTGAAAAATATAAAATAAATATGACTAGTTATGTAAAAATTATAATCCACCCCATTTCACTCTCATTAATCAGCAAACAAAAACATTAACTGTGTGTTCTGAGGACTATTTCATCTACAATGTATCGTATATTTTTTTACATGTGGTTTATCTATTATTTATTAAAATCTCTAAAAATATGGTTAAAAACCTAAAACAATCTATATTATATCATTATTATTTGATAATAATGATATTATTCCAAATGAATCAACTTTAATGACCATTATCATCTATTAATTTTGGTATGCTTGTGTTTGGGATGATTTACATCCTATAGAAAAAATTATATAAATTAATATCATGGATGACTATTATAACATAAATAATGAAAAAATATGATATTAATAATTACTTAATTTTTTTTTTCAAATTTAAACATTAATATTTAACTTAATATTTAAGATACCAACAACTGCTCGTTAAATATCACTGAAACAAGCTCATCCACAATTTCATCTTTAAGGATCATAAAACAATCCCATAAAATGAAATTTGAATATTATAAATAATTATAAATAATCATTTAATGTACCTTTTATTATCTATGAATGATTAAATTTTGGAAAATAATTTGGAACAACATCACTTTTATGAAACTAGTTCAAAATGATCAAGATTACTCACACCCGATATTGAAAATATATAATAACAAACTAACATAATCATAATAAGTGATCGTAATTGATGTATATAAAAGTTAATGTATATTAATAATGTAATAAAATATAATATTATTATATTTATATTTTTTTACATGATATTATAGTGCATTCGACTAAGTAGGAAATCAAGGTAAGGGTTTTTGCTTACTCAGTTTTCTTCCATTGAGTTATAACCTTTATTATTGAACCCTATTATTGAAAGTTTGATTTATTTTTATTAATGAATAAATTTTATTATAATATATCATTATTTTCTAGTGATATACAATTCTTCTATATAACCTCATTAGTAAATGATTCTTACCCCAATGATTAATTTACTTGAAAGGGGTTTCTTGGTCTCAATTACTATTTCTTGAGACGTTCTTCTTGTTTTGTAAAAATTTACTATTATATTGAGTATATAATAACTTTTTGTTATATTTTATTATGAATTTTATTTCTGGGTGATTTAAAATTCTATTTCATGTTCCTTTTATTTCAAGGGTTCTGATTAAAATGATACTCAAGGAGTAAGAGTTTCTTTGTCTCAACTTTCACTCCCCAGTAGAAATTTATTATTATGCACCAAATTTTATTTTTTGGTTCACTTATTTAAACATTAAATTCAATTATTTTTATTAATCAATCAATTTTGGTATTTTCATGTTTATATCCTAATCCCTCCCTCATATTCATTTGACAAAAAAGATACCAATGTTGTAATATTTTTTGGTCAACACAATTTCCATTCATTGGTTCGCATACAATCTTATGTGGTTATACTTATTTATGATTCTTTTATTCCATTATTTCCTTATTATAAATTGTATTTCCAATTTTATTTTAGGAAATTATTTAATTAATCGTATTCCATTACTCTATATGGTGTTAGTTTGAGGGATGCATACATAAAAAGCTATTCTATTTAATGATTGGGGAAATATTATAAATCTATATACATTTTTTTCAATATGGATATTTATTAATTACTAAGAATTTTTATATATATATTATTTTGTATTAATTACTTTATATTTTCATTGAATTATCCATATTTAGAAAACTGTGGGGCTCAATATATATAGCTTCTCATTCATCGATAGGTCTTATGATACAAACTAGTTTTTGTATTTTAGTGTATGACTACCCAAAGAATGATATTTCCTTAAAATAGGTCCTTTATAGTAAGATAATGATGTCTAATATCATGATTTATTGTCTTAAGGAATAAAATTAGTTGTCTGACATTATGAATTTATCACTAAGGATGAAGTTATTGTTATCCATATAATATTTTCACTTTCATTATTTCCTCGAGATATATTATTCTTTTAGATTCATTATATTATGATATTATTTTTTGTTATTGATTCCTAATATATTATTTATTCTCATCTTATGCTCACATAAATACTTTGATTTTTATCTCTTATGTTTACCCTTACAGATCATTTGATGTCTCCCATTTTTGATTACCCATTTCCCTCTAGTTATGAAGAAAAGTATTAAAAAAGATATGCACAACATGATATATTTTGTGGAGAATTTCTTTGAGATTTTTGTTAACTATTATCGATTATGGAGTTTATTATATCCTGTAGAAAAAACATACCAGCTGAGAAAGACATGAGACTTATCAGTAAATGATTTTTTGTAATTCTACAAATCACTAAACTTATAAAGTCATGATAATTTATGTAATGATATATTTCATTTAGGTCATGTAATTATTTAATTAATTCATATGAGTGTATATATTCGGTATCAAATATAGAGTTTAAAGTATGTGCATTTGTCACCAGATCTAGGAGCATGAGTCTAGAACATCACAGTTGATATCAAAACATGCTTTAAAAATATTTGTAGGATATGATGTCATTTTAGGATAAATTATGGGGGATATGTTATGTTTGATCATAATATCAAATATGTAAATATCCCTTTATTTTAGTTGAGGTAATATTTAGTATTTTATGGATTGGGATTAGAAAAAATTAGTGAAAAACCTAGTGATAATTCAAAGGGATATCTTAAAATAGATTACAATATCCTAATTTTAATGATTAGTTTAGATTGTTCACTACTAAAAATATGCCCTTTATCAGCACTAAAAACAGCATTTAACAGCGCTTGAAAAGCACTGTTAAAGTCGGAGAAGATAAAGGGGTCCTATATCAGCACTTCCTTTATCAGCGCTTTCTTTTTACCGCTGATAAAAGTAAAAAATTAAAAAAAAAATTAAAAAAATTAAAAAAAATTAAAAAAATTACAAAAAATTACAAAAAAATAAAAAAATTACAAAAAATTAAAAAATCATGCCAATCCGGCGGGGCTTTTATAGCACTTGAGCCCCACTTTTAATAGTGCTTTCCACCCCCTCCAGTGCCCCACACGCATCCCCTCCACCCTTTATCAGCGCTAGCACCCCTCATCCAGCTACATGTGCGCGCCTCTGCCTCCAACAGGTTTTGAACTCAAGATCTCCCCCCTACGCGCCTAAGCCCTTACCACTACTCTATTTTGATTTGTTTACTATTTCATGATATATCTATTTATATATATATAGTTATATTTATTCGTATGGTAATATATATTTATATTAATATATATATAGTTATATTAATATATATATAGTTATATTAATAAATATATATATATATAGTTATATTAATATATATATATAGTTATATTAATATATATATATATAGTTATATTAATATATATATATAGTTATAATAATATATATAGTTATATTAATATATATATAGTTATAATAGTATATATATAGTTATATTAATATAGATATAGTTATATTAATATAGATATAGTTATATTAATATATATATAGTTATATTAATATATATATATATATATAGCTATATTAGTATATATCTCTATTTATATATATACAGTTATATTTATTCGTATAGTAATATATATTTATAGTTACATTAATATATATAGTTATATTAATATATATCTCTATTTATATATATATATAGTTATATTTATTCGTATAGTAATATATATTTATATTAATATATATATATATAGTTATATGAATATATATATTTATAGTGATATTAATATATATATTTATAGTGATTTTAATATATATATATAGTAATATTAATATATATGTAGTTATATTAATATATATATAGCTAGATTAATATATATATATATATATAGTTAGATTAATATATAGGTATATAAATATTCATATATTTGTATATTAAATAAAAAGGATATTAATTATTATTTATATAAAGCTAATATATTTTATATGTAAATATATTTTATTATTTATCTTTATAATTAATATTTATGTCTGAATGTATAAACAATTTGTATATATTGTTATATATTTGATTATAAATAGCAGTGAATTATAAAAAACGATAAAATATCAAAGAAATAATATCAATATGAATGTAATACCTTGGAATAAATTTATTCCCCACCCAAAAAAAGTCAATAATACCCCCTTAAACGAGGCTGAAAATCCAAAAAATGTTAAAAAATCGGGGTACCCCGACAAAAAACTCAGTTTTAGTGGCCTTCTGGTCCTCTTTTGGCCTCGAAAAACCTTTGACCAGGGTTTCCCTGGTCATAGAGATGTAGAGCTCATCGCGGGATTTGAATTGATATGTGGTAGAACTCAAACGGACACCCGGATCAAAAGTTATGGCCGTTTGAAGTTTGAGTTGCGTTTTCAACATATTTTGGATCTTTTTTTAATTTTTTTTAATTTTTTTATTCTTAAAATTTTTATTAAATGACTATTAGTCCATAATAATTAACAAATTATTAACTAATTTTTTTTTAATTTTTTAAGAAGTCATTTTCACTAAATATCTTATATATTAAGTATATTAAGTTTAAATGTACAGTTATACTTATCTAAAATATTTTTAAAAATTATATATTATATTTATATCAATATAAATATATATAAATATTAATATATTAATATATTTTTTTAAATTTTCTTTGAATTCGACCCTTTATCTGCGCTTTTAAAAAAAGCACTGATAAAGGCCCCCCCTTTATCAGCGCTACTAAACAAGCGCTGATAAAGGTGGTCCCATTATCAGTGCTAAAAGAAGTGCTGATAAAGGGGGGGGGGTTTATCAGCGCTGAAAAAAATCACTGATAAAGGGACCCCCCTTTATCAGCGCTTTTTTGTAAGCGACGATAAAGGGGGGGGGGCACTGGGAAAAACTATTTTTGTGGTAGTGGTTTTTTATCCTTTAAATTAAATTCCTTTCTAGATATTTTAATGTGGATGTGACCATGGAACAAATACACCTAGGGATAATCACCCTAAAAATGTCTAATTATGTATAAAATCATTTTTTCTTCATGTGAAAAATGAGTGGGCCTAATACAACACATATTGAAATATAATACAAAGGGATATGATTTGGTTAATCAAATTATATTTAGAATACCTCATAAATGATCTGTTATGTCATGGAATTAGATTGAGGAATGTTATAGAACTCAAACTAAAGAAATTCAGATTTAAATAAGAATGATTTAGTAGTAATTGAATATCAATATAATAATCTTGAAGTGTAAAATATTGTGAAGTTTAATTTTTCTTGTAATTATATTACAAAAATAATATTGTGGTGTTAATTTTTTATCACTAATGTTAATTCTTATAGGTTTTATCAATGGAGGAATCCCAAAGGGATCACATTATAGATGTGAACCATGGAAAATGTGAAAATTATCTAAATAAGAAACCTAACAGGCTAAGAAATGATGTGATAAATATTATAATTATGCTTAATAATCTATGAAAAATTATGAATAAAAATGTAGACATAGTATAGTTTCCAAAAACACCAAATAAAATAATTATGAAGTCTCATGTAAATCTTAACGATGAAGATGATAAAAGAAAAATAATTGAATTTCCTTCATGTCAAAAATTTGTCGAGGATCACCAATGGAAATTCATTAAAGGAACTAGAATATGTTATGTATGTAGAAAAGGATGTCATTGAGAATAATGTTTTGGTGGTAAATTGAATAAAATTATTGTCATGATGAATGGAAAATATTCTTTTCTTAGTCACACCTAATATATTAACTTGGACACCTTATTTGAAAGTATTTGTTGAGTTATGATTATATTTTGGGCACCTTTATGTAATTTTAATAATTAGTAAAAATTAAAGTTATGAGAATGTAATTTATTTAAGGGGGTGGGGGATAATGTAACACCATGATATTTTAAATTATACTATCCTTTATAACGTAATGGGTCCAATGAATTGCTTCCCACACAACACCAAACCATAATGAAATATAGAACATTATATAACCTTTAAAAATTATATTTGTAACTAAAGGATAAAATAGAGATAATTGAATTATGATTAGAAAAGTATAAATAAAAACAAGTATCACTATTAATAATAATACATTGATAAAATTCAATTACATTATCTAAATAACAAATAATACTGATTAACACATTAAAATGAAACCCCTATAAAAATTAGTTTATTAGGTATTTATAGAAATTAAATATATCATAGATAAAAATATTATTTATATGAATAATATATTAAAACCTATTTTCTTAGTGACTCAAAGGAAATAATAATAAGAATAATTAATTTCTCTAAAAGTTACATTCCTATTAAAAGAGTTTTCATTATATTTTGTTTTTTATATAAAATTTAAATTCTAAATATTTAGAAGTTGAATTTTTGAAAATTGAATTCATTTTTTATTTTATAATAATATTATTATCATTAGTCAAATTTTTAGTTTTTTTTGAATTAATTGATTTTAGTTTAATAGAAGAAAATATATTCTGTTAACAAATATTGTAATTTTAAAACATTACCATTATATATTAATGACTTGAAATTGTATAAAACTATTTAATTGGTTGAATATTTATTTATTAAATAAAACTATTCTTTTTTAATATAACTTCCAAAGTTCCGTGCTTTCAGATTTGGAGTTGAAATCATGAACATTGCATTTATTACTTGGATAAAGATAATTGTGACACAATTTTTTTCATCCATACCATACAATATTAAAATGAAAAAAATTTGACTACTTACATCCTTGAGGATATTTTAGGATTAGAGTTTTAGGTAATTAGGGAAAACATTTACATAAATAATTCACATGACTTTATACTAAAATTTATCCCACTTAAACCATATTTTCTCTTTAACATTAAGACACCATCATCATTAATAAGAAATACCTTTAAAAAAACTAGTTCAACATAATCCTTTATAACATGGTGAAAATAAAACATAATAGGGTGATATCCAATAATCAATAAGGGAAAATATAATCATTAAAAAATGAATGACATCAGTGGGCATACAAATAACATAAGGGTATGATGATAAAATCAAAGAACATTATTATAACACAAGAATATCCATACCCCTCAATACCAAGATCATCAAACATGAAAAAATTCCACAAGGATCTAATAAAGGAATTATTCATATGAATCAATAATAACGATCCATGTGATATCAATCTTCTTCAAATGAAACAGCATATACCCATAATAAGCATAAATAAATCATATCAATATCTTGGGACATCATATTCCTAGAACACTTAAAGAACCCTTAAAAAATCATTACATAACCCTTAGAAATTGTAATAACGATATGAAATATATTGAATGTAATTATTTTTCAAACATAATTATTGGCCGAGTCGTTGGAGCGCTATCTTGGGGAACCTATCAAATTAGGTATAATAGGCTCACCCGATGTAATCTGGGTGCACCCATAATATATAATGATCAAGAATTATAAACAAAGTAAACAGATATTAACTTTCTTCTTAACACTCATGGAAACAATAATTATTCCATTAATAACTTTATTAACCCATAAAAAATAAATGGGTTTCTGGTATATATGTTTTAGACATTATTTACCCATGGAAAATAAATAGGGTACCACAATAATCTTTTTGAAACATGATTAACTTGTGGAAGAGAAATAGGTTCTATATAAATATATTACAAAAAATATTATTCCATAAAGGAAAGAATAAATAGGGTATAAATATAACATATCACCAACAGAGTAATAATAATAAGTTTTTGGATGTCGATTAAGGGAAATTCCATTAAAATATCATGAATTTTTTTAGAAAATACCCTTTCCATTTTGAATTTTTTTTCTAAAATACACAAAATTTTGAAAAATCCTTTTATTTGAAAATAACAGTGAAATAATTTAATGAAATTATTCAAAAATCATATAAAACATTCCCTGAGTAAAATATATTTCTTTATATGAAAAAAAACAGTTTAAATTAGTTTTGAAAACATTTTAAAAAAATATGGTTTTAGAAGAAAATAGATTTCTAACCGAAGAAGTAAATAAAGTTAAAATTTATTTAGAAAATTCTCAAAATATTTATGTATTAATTAGTGGAAAAATGTTTAAATTTCATGAAGATATTATGAATAACAAGATGAGACTATATTTCTTGAGAATTATAAGATTTCAACCTCAAAGATATAATCTTACACTATCTCGATAAATGAAGAGATTGTAACAAAAGACTCATCAAATATTTATAAATTTGAATTGTAATAACCATGAATAGAAAACATTAAATTAATCATATAATATAATAAATGTGTGTATAATTATGGTCTTCAATATAAAAGGTTGAGTATATACATTTCAAAATAGAATATAGGATTATTAATAACAAACTTCTCAAAGAAGGAAAACTGAGATTGAAATTTCTTACTTCTTTGGGAAATTTGGAACCATAAACCCTATAAAATATAGATACTAAAATAGATATGTAAAACCCAATAAAAATAAATATAACAACAATATAATAGATTCATTTTCATTATATACTCCACATAATATAAAAATAATTTTTCAATATGGCATATATCTTACATAAATAAATGTAAGACGTGAAAACCCTTGAATTGAGTTCTAATTGTCGTGGTTGTTCTTTATATAATTGAATAAAAACATAGGGTAATTACTTATTTTATTTTTAACCTTTTTAAATTATATTAATTTTTTCACTTATTATCATGTTATATACAAGTACTAAATTTATTGAGTTCACGTCAGATCTTATGGCATCATTCAACTTCTTTGTCAAAAATGGCTTAGGTGGGTTGATAGTGGTCAAAGTGGTTATTATTTAAAACTACATATAATAATAATAATAATATATTTATCATATTTATACATCAATTATACTTTTAAAACAAATCAAGAAATATGGTTATGAAAAATGAACAAATTTTATGACTAGGGGGACAATAGGTCGTTTCTTTGCATGAGTAACATTTCCATTTTTAAATGATCATTATGGTAAGAAGGTAGGTAATATTTATCTTTAAAGAATTATCTAAATATCTTAAATAACATAATATTTAATTATATATAATTATATTTATCATTTTTATGATTTGGTGAGTAAAAAAGGAATCACATCACTTTGAGGATGCGGTAGTCCAAACGTCCATGAACAACATTATCATTTTTTAAGCGAGTGAAAAGGTAAAAATAAAATCACATATTATATTTATAGAATGAAAATATTTCATTAAGATAAAAATATATATTATTTATATCACAAATATTTATTATATTTTCTTTTATTACTTTCTATGTGATGTAGAAATTATTGAATCACATCGCTTTGTGAGGCGGTAGTTTGTCGTACACACGAGCGACATTATCATATAACTTATGGAATGGAACATAAAAAGGAATATATGATATAAATTATAAATAGATATAATTATGTTATAAATATCATATATAAAATTTATATCCATAAACCTATATAACTATGAAGGGTGGTAATAGGAAAATTAATGACATCAGTTCTTAAGGCGGTAGTCTTCCGTACACACAAATGTAGATTTCAAAACCCATTTAATAGAATTGGATATGGTTTTAGGTCATTAAATTATTATAAAAACATTAAATTTTATGAAATATTATTAGGATATTTTATAATCACGATTCAATTAAAATTTAACTAGGTGGAGAAATAAATAAAATAAAAATGCTTTTTGATGAACATCACCTCTTCTTTGGGTATCTTCTTTTGGGTTTCACTAAAACATTACAAGGTTGTATTTTTACATAAAATACTTCATATTGGATATTTAGAGTGATGTTTTTAAGTAATTTGGGAATTTACTTGATAAAAAATAGTGGGTTGAAAGTGTAAATAATGGGGGACTGTGAGTGACCAAATATAGTTTATGAGGAGTGGCATTCATGCAAATATTTAAAATTATTCTCTATTGGGAGGTCTCCCTTACCTAATGTACCTCCAAAATTTAATAATTATTATTTTAGTGTTTATTTGGTCTAGAAAAACCTTAAAAACAAATAAATAGATACATTTTTATAGTTTTATTTGATATCCTTTAAGTTTAATCAATTTTACGCCTTCAGTTTAGCACAATAACTTGTATATTTTTATTTACCTAGGTGATTTGTCCTTTAAGAATATAATTAAAATGATTTTTCATATATAATATATAAATAATTATTATAAATTTAAAATAAAAATTATTAAATAAAAATACTATATGAGTGTAAAATTAACTTTAATATAAATACATGTAATGCGCCAAACCCTATTTTAACCTTATCACATAAATTAATTTTATCTATTTTTTCTAATAATTATGGTAAAAAATTAAGTTAAAATTAATATATAATATAAATTATTATGATTATAAATATGAAATACATTTGTAAAAATCTATCTAGATTGAGTTTCATAATTTAAATTAATGTTATTCGCACAGACGCTACCAGATAATGGGTTTTTAAGAATTGTATATTTTTAAGAAAAAAATGATTCTATAATATTTGAATAACTAATAATAATATTTTTATTAAAATAAAATTATATATAATGATTTATAATATTTATATTTAATTTCAAAAAAATAAAAATTATGGATTATTTTAATTAATTAAAATGGAAAAACATTGAGCATTTTAAAAATGTATTTAGAAGAAACCAATTATTATACACAAAACAAACATTTTCTAAAAAATATATATAATTGATTAAAATTAATTAAATTTATTAATTATAAATAAATAAAAATTATGAAACTTGAATATGAATTCAAAACATATTTTTACTTTTAATGTAAATAATTTGTTGAAAGGAAAACATTTTTTACAAACATTGTTATTTTACACTATTCACAGGAAAATCAATATTTTCATAAAAGTCCCAAAATTTCACCAAATGTAAATTTTGATATTATGATTCCAAAAATGAAGTTAATTTTATCAAAAAAAATTTATAAAAGTTTTAAAAAATAATATGAAAAAGTAAGGTATAAAAGATGCGACTAAACTACTATATTTAAAATATATAATTTTATGGGTAATATTGGATTTATTTTTAACTCATTTACAAAAAACACATAAGTTAATTGTTAAAATTTATATTTAACCCACAAATTTCATTAATATAATCCATAAATTTTGAGTTCTTTAATTTATTAGTTTAAAACACACTCGTTCTCAACTAAATAGTTTAAAAAAAAGATTTCTGTTTATTTTCTAAAGGGGTTTTATCACTTCTAATTAATTTGTCACAAAAAAAATCATGATATAAATATGTAACACATATTTTCATAATTCATATAATATTATTCATACACTCCATTGCAATGAAAACGTAATAACCATCAAATATAAATAAAAATATTATGTTTTTCTTCAATAAAACTCGGTCATGCATGTAATGAAAGAAATAGAAGAAGCTTGTTGTTGTGTGCAACACAAGATAAACATGGTGTTTCATATCACATAAATTATCCAACTTAATTGTTTCCCTTCAAATATTTGGGTGTTACATAATCCCAAACGTTAATAAATTTAATCCTCACAATTTTACATTTATCTCCATAATCAAGGGTTTGAAAATTAAAAACACTATTATTGTAAACCCACATCGTTAAAATAATTCATAAAAAGTAAAATTAATTAGAGAGAAATTGAAGTATTAGGGTAATCTAGAATAACACATACCATGTTTAAAAAAATTATTTCATAGGTGGGAATGGAGGAAAATTTAAAAATAATTTTAGAGAGTGATTGGGGTCATTGATCACAAGCAAGTGAATGATCAATGGAATGTAAGGGCCTAAAAAAATAAATATATGATGATAAAAAATCCATCAGTTCATCATAATTGAATTTTCTAGGATAAATTTTTGTTTCACGGTCCTTTACCTAGAGTACAGTAATTATTTTACCATATAAACTAAAAAATAATTAAATATACATACTTATTAAATATAATTTCATCATTTTTTCAATTTACTCTAAAATATCTTATTTTTCTCTAAACGATGAGTATTAAAGAAGTCTTTTTGATTCCTAAAGACCTAAAATCATTTTTTCAAGACCAAATATCCATAAAAGGGACAATAATACATTCCACACATCTTTCAATAATAACAAAAAAATGGTTAGCACATAGTATGATAAAAAATAAACTTTCATACATTAATATACATATTTTGATAGAAATACAAAAATTGAAATCCAAATCATTCCATAAATAAACATACTCAAACTTCTTCAAACATTATATATCTATGTTTGAAACCCAAACATTAGAAGTTTATAATCATATATAATTACAAGATAAATAAATCATTATTCCTAAAATAATATCACATATATATATGAAAAATAAAATTTAATTCTACATATTAAATTACCATATTAATTAGAAAATCACATAGGCTAGTGGTAGGAATGAAACCCTTATTGTCTTTAGGTCATGAGTTCAATCTCCACCATCTTTCCAAATACAATGGGTTTTCAACCGACATACGGGTTGTATTTTTAATAATAAATAATTCCTACTATAAAATATCATGTTTACCCTAAGGGTTAAAAATACCTAAATATAATAATTTTTTTCTAAAAATATCATTAATAACAGCAATATTATTACTACTTAAAACACCCATATGAGGTGTATAGGTCATTGAACATATGATTATCCTTAATCTTATTGACCTATTATGGTATCCATAACTCTTAAGATAACGTCACATGAAAACATCCTAATCTCCAAATTTATCTAAACCTCTACATTGATTCCAACTATCATTTCCTGGGACCTGCACTTTCAGATTCAGTGCTGAAATCATAATCCTTACTTTTCCAGCATTGATATCGATAATTATGACCCAATTATTTCCATCAAGAAAACACAACATCAAAATAAAAAAATGGATCACTTACATCCTTGATGAAATTTTAGGTTTAAAGTTTCATTATGTAGAAATAAATACTACATAAATTATTCATATGAATTTAAATTAACATTTTTACCACTTAACCCAGCTTTTCTCATTCTCATTAAGACATCACGATCATCCATAATAAACCCCTTCTAAAAAAACTAATTCAACTCAATTTTTTATAACCTAAGGAAAAGGAAACATAATAAGGATGAGATAAATTTCTTAGTGATGGGAAAATAATCATTAACAAATGAATGTTATCAGTGAGAATAAGAATAACATTAGGGATGATGACATGATCGAATCACATGAGTATAACATAAGAATATTCAACCCCATCAATACATGGATCATAAAACATGAAAACATAGAATAAGGATTTGAATAATTAATTATCCATAAGAATAATTTATCATGATAAATATTATATAAATATTGGTCAAATTAAAAAACAAACACCCATAGTATACATAGATAAAACATATCGATATCTTGGGGTATCATAATCATAGAACACTTACAAAACAGTGCAAAATTGGAATAACCATACATAAAACATTAAATATAATTATCTAGAGGACATTATCATTACCCAATTGATTGGAGTAATATTTGGGCACACCCATAATTTATGATATAATAGGTTCACTAGATGCTATCTGGGAACAATCATCATATATAATTTATAATAACCATAAATAATGTACATATATCTTTCATTTCATCATAAAACTCATTGAAATAATCATTATACATTTTATAACTTTATTAACCTATGGAAAAAGTGTATTTCATAGAAATATATTTTTAACAAGATTATTTAATAGAAAATAAATAGGTTCTGTAATAGTCTCTTTGAAACCTGATGAACCCATGTAAGAGAACTAGGTGTCATAAATATCACATTTGAACAATCTTATTCCATAAAGATATGTAATAAGGATGATATTAATATTAAATATACCAATTTTAGTAATAATAAAATGTATTTTGATTTTTATGAATGGAAATACCATTAAAATACCATTAAATAAATTTGAAGAAGATACATTTTTCAATATGAACAATTTTAAAAACATATAACATTTTTTTTTAAAAATTATTTGAATATAACATTTAAATATTATCAAGGAATACTTTAAAGTCATTTAAAACATTTATTGAGTAAAATTTTATTATTTGTTTAAAAAAAACTTTTTAAAACGATTTTTAATATATTTTCAAAGCATTATTTTGGAATAAAACAAATTTTTTAATGAACAGGTAAATGAAGTCAGATTTTATTAAAAAAATTCTAAAAAAATATTATGTACCAAAGAGTAGAAATATGGTAAAATTAATTGATTATATTATGAATAAATAACTGATAATATAATTAATGAGAATTATTATATTCTTGTATCAGATGCTTAATCATATAAAATCTTGATAAATGATGAGATTGTAAGAAAAGACTCTTTCTACATTGGTAAATTTTAACCATTGTCCCAATGAAATAATAGTATTAAATGTAACTAATAATATAATTAAAACACAAATATTCATGATATATCATGTAAAATGTGAAACATGTACACCTCAAAATTTTAGATATCTGTATAACATAACAAGCATCTTAAAATGGGAAATCAACACAAATATACCTTACTACATTGGTATCATTGATACCAAAACCCCCATGAAATATATATCCTAATTGGATATGTAAATATAAATAATATTTTTGTATATGAATAAAAAAAATACATTTATGGGTTGATATATACCATACAACAAAAACAAGTGATGAAAATGGAATATATCTCACAGAAATAAAAGTGGGATGAGAAAACCATTAAATTGAGTCAAATATGTCACACTTGGTCTTTATCATCATGAATAATAATGTTATTTTAATTATATAAATAATTTTTATCATTTTTATTGCTTATTATTAATTTTATTTCACTAATTAACACATTATATATAATTACTTAATTGATTAAGTATACGTCAGATGTTTTGACCACATTTGATGATGGTCAAATTGGTTATCATTTAAACATATCAATAATAATAATCATGAAATAATTATCATATTTATACAATAATTATACTATTAAAACATATCATGGAAAATGGATATGAAAAATGAACTAATGATGTGATCATGGAGACGACATGCTATACATATGCATGACTAACGTTTCCATTTTTTAATGACCATTATGGCAAATTGGTATTTAATATTTATATTCCATAATTATCATAATATAATAAATATAATATTATTTAATTATATATAATTATTTGTATCATTTTTATGATGTGGTGACAAAAACTGAATCACACCACTTCATGGAGGAGATTGTCCACATGTCTAAAAACGACGTTATAATATTATTTAGCGAGTCAAAATATAAAAATAAAATTAAAAATTTTCATTACATAATTATTAATATGTCATGAATATAATATATATTTATTATATATCACATATATTTATAATCATTACCCATATTATCTTCCATGTAACATGTTAATGAAAAACAAATAACATCACTTCACAAGGAAGTAGTCTACCTTACACATGAGAGATTTTATCATATCTTCTAAATAATGGATTATAAAAGGGTATATATTAGGTTTGATACTTATGGATTATGAATTACTATATTCTAGATCTTATCCTATTGATAAGAGGCTAGTGATTAGTTTTGACTACTAGCATGAAGAGGCAAGAGGTGAATCATGTATTATGGTGGGATCATATGATTCAAACGATATTGCAATGATAATATAACTATTTCCACTGAATACTATGGAAAATATGATTAATCATTTAGACACTACTCATACGGAATTTTTCCATAATATTATTTGGTGGAATTCTCTACAGTTTGGGTAACTTGTATACATATGTTTTATTCTTATGGATGGTGTAATAGATCATATGGGAATAATTATGGTATGATCCCTTCAATAAGGGGTGAGTATAGAACCTAAGAGTTCAATATGTGAGTTAATTTTCATAGAGATGAACCCTTGTAGGTGAGTTTTTCAAATTTTTGGTTACATAAATTTCTAGTAACAACCTATATGGTGTTTCCCACATATCTTGGTATGTTACACTACTTAACAAAACCATACATTTTTATCTTCTTGACAGGGATCATCTAGGATGATGTCATTGTAAATGTGTGGAAATGTGTGAGTGTGTTTCCTGTGGGATCATTCTCGATGGAGGATTCTCATGGTAATTAGTTCCCATGTGGTTGGGTGTTTTGTTATGTGATTCGTGGTGTTTAGAATGGGACCCTTGAGTTGGTGTTTTGGAATGTTATTGCTATGGTTCATTTTAATTGAGAGTTAGTTTGATGTATGATGGGTTGATACCCTATAGTGGATATTTTACCATATTAGATTCTATGTGTCCTTGAGATGGGAAACATGTGGTGTTACTATGAGCTGAGACCTTCTGTGAGTTTGGTTCGGGGCTAAGTGGTATAAACTTATAACCCTAAAGTGAGATTTGATCTATGGAATTATTAGGGGACCTATATAACTTTAAAATTTATTTGGACTTTATTAGGCTGGTGTTGGTTATTCTAGTGAGTGAATCCTTCGAGAGGGGTTTGGAAAATGGTTTTTGATTCTTAATGATGGGAAATGTAGGTAAGGGTTTTGGGATATGAAACTATTTAATGTGTGGTGAAAAATTGTTTATGATTTCACCATAGAGATTTATTTATGTAGGTTTAATGTGAATTAACATTGAATGAAAATTTTCAGTTTCCAAACTAGATTGGAAGGGAAAGAATCTTCAGGTTTCTTGCCCTGTTATTATTGGTGTGTTAGTATGGGATGATATTATTGGATGGTGATGATGGATTTTGAGTGGAAGTGGGTGGTAGTTAAGTGTATATATTAATTAATTATTACATGGTTATTTAATGGATGTTTGTATTTTTTGAATGAAACCATGTATCAGGTATTCCTAATGTAGTCACAATAAAGGTGAAGTATCTGTTTTGAAGAGGAGTGTCTTGGGCACTCCCAGTCAACTATTGATAAAATTATATAAGGGTAATCATTATTTGTACTGGTTAATATTCCATGAGACAAGTTGTATATCAGTATCCTTGATGTGGGATAGAATTTTTTGTACCTTGGTTTTCATCGAACTATTATGCAAGAGAAACTCCAAACTATTATGTCGGGCTTGTGAGACTAGTTTATATGAAACATAGCTCATGGGATTGTGAGCTGGGTTCTAGTGAAAAGATGGAATGGGAGAATACAACCATTTCATTCATAATAAAATCAAGATAGACCATACAGTTCACATGTTGATATTGTGGAGTTGAAAATGGTGATGACCATTAAAGGGGCTGAGGATTGATGCAAGTTATGAAAAAATAATTACATGAATAGTGACATAGAGCTTTAAATGATGAAAGGAAGTGTCCCTATAATTATTTCTAATTGTAAATAGATTTGGTATAGTCGGTCCAAAAATGGTTAATGGAAATTATTTCATAGGGAATGGTAAGCATGGATCAGGATGAGAAATATGAAATTTTGTCTATAAACCCTCTAGGTAGTGGTCAAGGAGATTTTTGAACCAATAGTAGTAGTGATGAGTGCACCTGTGGATGGTTGAGGGTGGTGAATTTTTTTTGGTTTTAATTTCAAAATGTGCTGAGGATGAAATTACCATGGACCTGGAATGGATTTTGATTTATCATTTGGTGTGATGCTAAGGTACGGGCGATTTCAGGCCCATACAATAATTAACGGTATAAATAAATGACAGAAAGGATATGATAGTTGAGGTTTGACATTGTGATATGATGGTAAGGGTGATCCGATGGAGGGATGTGTTACATTAGTTATAGATAAAAAACCCCCACATTGAAAGGATCATATATCTGTGTAACATGACATTTTATGGTCATTATGATATTTTATGTCGATGAGAAACATATACATGTTTACTCTTATTACTTAAGAAATACTGTGTCTTAATTAGGATGTGAAAATAGGTGGAGTTTGAGAATCAGCTTAGGGTTTTGGGTAACTTGAGGAGCGAAGATTTTTAGTTCATTGTTATATAAGAGTGGGTGGAAAGGCCTATAATGGGTCTGGTTAAAGGAGGATGGGACTTGGAAATATCAACAGGGGTTAGGTGTGAACATTCAGTGGTTGAGTTGTTTGAAAAAACATCAACTAATGGTGTCTGATATTAGGCATCTATCTTTGGTTTAATTATTAATTATCTTATGTTTATCTATATCAAGATTGTGTTTTCACTCATATAAAGAATGATGTGGGTTTAATTATCCTATGAGATGCTAGGGAAGAGAATAAAAGGAGATGGGTGTGGCATATAGTGAGTTTTTTTAGACAATTGTGGGATTTCGCTATGTCTAGAGGCATCATGGTTGGGTAGTTTAGAAATTCATTAGTGTTAGGGACAATCATTCTGATGATGGGTCAGTCAAAAAAATATCTACGAGTGGTTTTTCATTAAATTGGGTGAAGTGATAATGATACCACAATGAGCACATCCAATTAATAAATATGATTTTTTTAGGATTTAGTTGGAGAATTTTTAGGAATACATGTTATGTATTTGATTTTGAATGGAAGAAGTGTATGCATTTAATTATATTTATAAAAAAAATACATAGAGCTATACCAGTGATGGATCAGTGTTCTTGCTTGTGATCAGGTATGGTATGTTGGAAACATCACTAAGAATATATAATGGATATGACCACAGGGTTCCATTATGAAATTACATAGGAGAAAGAAATATGTTGTGGAAATCGATTGTTATAGACTAAGCCCTATAGTGGGGATAACTATAGCTTGAGTGATATTTTAGGAGTTGATAAGAATATATCTTAGGTTAGAGAGTCTCTATATACCACCAAATTATTTTTTGGAGAATTTTTATGGGAATTATTTGAAGGTTCGGTAGCTTAGGAAAAATTAATTGAAGGTTTCCCTTTAAAAGCACATTTGAAAATAAGAGTCGGAATATTGCTATTTAAATATGAGATGGTGACAAGGGATGGTAAAAATATATAATTAGATAACCATCTGACTTCTTGTGCATGATAAGTGTTTTAGTGAGGAGTTTGTAATGTATTGAGTTCATATTACGAGACTGTAATTTAAGGAAAATTTTCTTTTCCAGTCATTGGGTATGTTACATTATAAATTTATCTGAAAAAACGTTTTTATGGAATAGAAATCCTTATAGAATTATTTTAAAAATGGAAAATGTTTTAAGAGATAAAATGAGGGCTTGATGGAGTTAGGGATGAAGCACACCACTAGCTAGGCAGTGGTCTCTTGTAGTAGTAGAAACTACTACTAATAACCAAGAACCATACAATGGATTCCAACAGCTTTCTAGTATGCTTTTAAAGGAGTAAAATGTAATTTCCCCTTTATTTTTTACAATGGTAAGAATATTTTTCCACATCCTCTTGTGTGCACAATAATGTTGTACTCAAACTTATACGCCCTATTTAATCCTCACCTAATAGTCAATTTGAAGTGATTCGATATCAAATCTAGGTATATCTCACCCTCTATTAATATAATTATCTCACAATGGTTTTAATTTTCATCTCCTATGCCTAGGATTTCATTTTTGGTTTGAATAGAGTATATTGGAATCTTCCAATTCTCAAGGGGCTTCAATGTCTCCTAGGATGGGGGTGTCCCAAATAACATCAACACCAGATTGCTTGATGATTAGATAAAGAATGATTATGTTTCAATTTTTTATTATTTTATCACCCAACATTTTAATTTTATGGGATATTTAATGGATGTTATAGGTTGGTTATTTGGTTAATCATGGACAAGTGTTGCTGGTGGCTAACACCTCGTGGCTTGATGTTTTAATGGACGATTATGGATTGTTGGGTCATTTGACATTATTCTGAGATAGTTTTGTTTTAATTAATTAATTACAATTGTTATAATTAATAGATTTGTTTTTAGGCTTTATGATATGATTTTTTTTGTCAGAGTGGGTTAAGATAATCTTGGGTAGGGCTCAACAAACCTTGGTAGAGCTTCCCGATGTTGGTGAATTTAATCAGAAATCTCCAAATTGAGTTAGGAATTCCCTTGAATTTACTAATAATATTTAATTTTTCTATATTACTATGTCATGTGGTTATTTTGGTTTCGATGAGCATTAAATTTATTATTTTTAAAATTTAAACTCTTGTATATTTTTTGGAATTTGTTAAACATCCCTTAGATATATTGGGGAAAAGTGGTAAACAGTTGATTTTTGGAAACTATTTTTGATTTTCTTCTTGGATATTGAAATGTAAAATTGTTTGAAATATAAATTGGTTATCTAATGTTAGATTAATTTGGATATGGATATGGAAATATGAATTTTGTTCTGGAAAAAGTTCTTGGATGTGTAAATAGCCTTTTGTTGAATTTAAAATTGGGTATCTGGAAGGTGTGTGTCCTGTATTTCATAGTAAATTTTGTGATAGTGTATTTTAAATTGATTGTAAATGGTATTTATCCTTGAAATTAAAATGTTTATGGGATGATTCATATTAATGGTAATTGTATAATTTTGAAATGGAAAAGATATGTTTCCCCTTATACCATGTGGGATTATTTTGGGTGTCATGACGTTAGTGTTATGTTTTATTTATACATGAATAGTATTTTAATTTAGTTTTTTAATTGATTATTTAACATGGGTAAACATGGACCTTGGGGGATGTAGTAAGATATAGTTAACCTGGGGTGAACACAACCATTTGTAGATACTATAATCTATGGTTTACCCTTCGTGAACATGGCCCCTGGAGGATGCATGTGATGGTCAATTCTGAGGGTGAACATGGTGCCCCGAGTGGATTTAGTATCGTGACCCATAAATTTCATAAATACATATCAAATATTATTTGATTAATATTCATTATATAATATAATGATCCTTTCCAGAATCATAAAGGTCTAGTGTCTTTGGAATAATGAATATAATAAAATTGGTTCATAAGTGAACAACATCATCTACCAATAAGTTATTCAGAAATAGCACCCTTATAATACATATCATACATAGTAACTGTCTTCATAACCTTGGGAATAGAAACAAAATAATTGGTGAGATTAGATTCTCAGTAAAGTTAAAATATGAATATTTCAATAAAATATGAGAATAATGGTATAATAACATGAGAATAACATTTTAAAAAATCCATGCCCTACATATCCTAGAACATAATATTGAGTCATGACATAAACATCAGCATTTAATTAGAAAGAATCATAAAGGAATAAAATACATGGTCCATGAGAGAATAACATCAGCATAAGACATAAGTTTTTGGAATACACAAATTCCTATAAAATCAATTTTTTATTATTCAAGGATCTCTATGAATAATATCATTGTGGATATATTTCAATATTGAAAAAATTGAAGTAGTCAAGGTTCACTCAGAATACTATCATAGTGGACAATGTCCCATTCTGCACAAGGTTCACTCCCCTTTTTTTTCTTTTTTATCACATGATATATCAATAATTGTCCATTCAATTATAGGGATATATAATTCCAAGCCCACCCATCACATAATGAGAATGAAAAATAAATTTTACAAAACATTATACAAAAGTAATCATATCATAACCAATGAAAATAAATTGTTTTCATAAATATTTCATTATAGAATATCCCTTGGAAAATAAATTGGTTTAATAAACCTTTCATGAATTCATCAAAATATAACTCATAGAACAGGTATGGGTTGTATAATCATCTTTTAATCATAATTATAATCCATAAAAAGAATTAATAGGTATGGTGTCATTAGATCATATCCCATAGTAGAATTATTAAACTTCAAGGGGTGTCATCTTAGATAAAAAATTTATTTATAAGATCAAGTGGAAAATTTCCTGATGAAAATTCCCTTTAATCTTTGAAATGACATAATTGAAATCTAGAAAGATCCAAATATTAAGGGAAAAATTTTATTTGAAATGAACCTTTTAAAATTTTAATGTAATATTCAAATCACTAGTTTTTTAAGATAATGGTAAATTATGTTCATGTTGTATAACTTAAAATAATACATTACTTTCAATATTTTTTAAAATGAAAAAAACATTACCTCATTTTGAAAATTAAAATATGATTAATTTTAATATTTTTTAAAAGGATAAAAATGGGTAAAAATTAATTTAAAACCTTATTTTATAATGGTCAAATTATTTTTAAAAACGTATTTATAAAAAATGGCATGTGAGAGGAATATTTTCGAACGAAGAGATAAAAAAAGTCAGTTTACCAAAAAAATGCTATATATGCCTCAGGATTACAAAAAGGTAGTAAAATGAAAGGAAAACAAATATTATCAAGAAATAACTATTATATAATAAAATTCATTATTCTATTTTTACGTATATCATATATGTTTTTCATCATAGACTTAATCATAATCAATCCTGATAAAAAATGAGATTGTAATGTAAAAACCCTTTCCACTTTGGTGACATTTGAATCATAATACCCATGAAATAATAACTACAAATTAAACATTAAATATCATTAACATAATTTTAATCAAGATAAATCATGTCAAATGTTAGTATATACACCACATAAAAAAATATGCATGACATAACATATATCCCAAATAAGATAATTTGAGATGACAAACCCTTACTGCTTAAGTAATCTATAAATTAAAACCTACAGAAATATAGAAAAATATATGTATTTAAAAATTCATATATTTATCATTAAAATTATAATAAAAAACATAAATTTGATGTATATACCCCCATAAAAAAGAAACATGTGATTATTATGGAATATACCCCATGGGCACAAAATTTAGATGAGAAAACCCTCATCTCAAGTTCCACATTCTTTGAAAGCACTCTAAAATATAGTGTAATAAATTTTGATTTATTATAAATATATAATAGAATAATTTTCACACTTAAAATATCATATATGATCCCTTTATAACATTTAAACATCAAATTTTCAAAAATTCCATGATAGAATGGTCTTTTCCTAATGTTAACTATTTCATTTATAATGAGTACATTAGTTTTGTAGTTCCATTCCTTATAAATTGATCGTGAATAAATATTATCCATAATTTTATTCATGAATTTAATATCATATATATCAAATCTATTAATATTTATAATCATTCAGAAATTTAGAGATAAAAATATTTACAATATTTATAGAGATGATACGAATTACTTACACACGAATAAAATTTTCACATTTCGATGGGTGTAATGATAGAAAGATAAAAAATAAACCACCATAATAAATTTAAAAATTAGATAATATATACCATATATATTAATTAAATTCGAAACTATTATTATGCATGTTAATTTGAAATGAAAACAAAATCCCATCGCTTTATAAAGCCGGTAGTCCACAGGTATGCCAAAGCGATGTCATCGCTTTCCAATGATATGGAAGGTAAAAAATTTGATATAAAATTATCATTAAATAATAATAATTATTTAAAAAGTTATTATAAATAAACTTTAAACACTATATAATAATCATCCCTGAGACATGGTGATCAATAATGAGTGTTATCTCTACATGGAGACAATAAGTTGTACGTACTCAGAACGATACTTTCACTTTCCATTTGATGGAAAGGTGGTGAATAAAGGTGTATTCATCATCATAATAAAATTTTATTCCATTTTGGATACTGAATTGAATATTTTATGAATAATATAATATATTTATAGAAGTTAAAATAATAATTAAAGAGAAAGAGGTAAGTTAAGCTGATTACCTCTTCTTCAAAACAACTACATTATAATATCTCTTAAAGATCCTAGAGGTGGTCTTTGGGAATAACAACACCTCTAGAATGTGTTTAAAGAACATTATGAGGGATGATGTCATGTTATTGACTGTATATAAATATCCAAATTTGGGTATAAGTGAGGGTATGTGGTCCACATTTATTATTGAGGTGGGGGAACTTTTGGTATTTCTTATATTATTAAAATTTTAAAAATCCATTCTCATGAAAAATGACTAAAAATGGACATTAATTAAAATATTTTTTCTAGGTTTGAAATAAAAATAGAAAAATAAATTTAGACACGTTTTAGTGTCATTATTAACTTTATATTTTTATTAATCCATACATTATTTATTTTTTACCTTAATCGGTATAAAAACTATTTTAATCATAAATGGTTAAGAGAGATACCATAGATTTAAAGGTGCATTATATATGGAACATGGATGAAAATATATACAATATTAAATTCACATGTATTATAATAATATTTTTATGAAATTTAAATCATATATGAAAATATTATATATTATAAACACGATTAATGTCAATTTTGGATATATTAATTTAATTTTCCTTCAAAGACACCAATAAAAAGATTAAAATTAAATATTATAATTTTTTAAAAAAATTAATATATTATATTTTTTAAATAAATTAGTGGAAAACTATAAATCAATAAATTACATTACTTTAAAAAAATTTAAAATCATTTATTTTATTTTTATATTAATTGAAGATATAATATACTAGATTTATGAAAGAATTTATGGTTATTATTAAATCCCTAAAAATTAAAAATAAATTAAAAATCATTCGTACAATTTTATTATTCAAAAAATTAACACATATATTCATTCACTCCTTTCTTTTTTCCCTATGTGAACACATAATATATCTTTAAAAGTAAGGTAGTGACATTTTTGTATTTTTATTTACATTTAATATTATATAGGTCATTTTCATGAAAATGTGTCTATTAAAAAATAAATTTTTATCCTAAGGTGATATGGGTAAATTAAGGTTTTATAATAAGGATTTTGTTTAAAATTTATGGCCCTATAACATAGTTTTAACTTAGATTAACCCAATTTACGCCTTGCTGGGCTGGTAAATTTTACCCCATTTACTATTCATATTGGCAAAAAATAATAGGATGCTATTTAAAAAAATTAAACCTCGTGATTAAAAATATGGAATAACTTTCTCAGTATTAAATTTATATAAGTTATAGAAATATATTTTAAAAATTAGAATGCTAAACTTGATGAAAATAGTTTTTTATGAAAAATAAATTTGTAAGAAAAAAAGAATGCTTTATTCTTATCTCATTCAAAGAGAAAATATTAAATGAATATTAACACATATTATTGAATATATAATATGTACATTTCTTTAAAATAATTTACTAATACTTATTTATTGAATTTATTAAGATAAAAAATCATCACCTACGCAAAAAATGTTTTTTAGAAAAACATCATTTTTATTTTTAAAATAATTTTTTATTTATTATCAATTGATAAACAATGAATAAATTTTATAAATATGTTACCATGTGTTTTTTAAAATATATATAGTCTAATAAAAAACATCCAATCAAATATATAGGTAATAAATGTCACATTATACTATTTTAATATTATAACACAGTTCTTTTAACTCATTATAGTGTGTAATGCCAACAATCAAACAAATACAACTATTTAAAGATAAATATATTCTAAAATATTTTAATGTTAAATTTTAACACTATTAAAATTATGTTTAACATATAAATGTCACACTCAAATATAAAAAAGGAGGATATCCTTGTTTTATCCCATCCTCAGGTTCCTATGTAGCTTTTTCAAATTTATGATTTCTCGAGAGAACATTATTCGAGTGAGTACTATTTTTTCCGAGAAACTTATCTCAACAAAAAAATATTTATAACTTATATTCCCCATAAAATATATCACGATCTAATGGTACAACCATAGAGTTTATTATTTGTTAATTATCATGTGTGTTTTTCCTCAGTAGAGATATTTGGAACACATGGTAAAACTAAGAGACATTTGGTGTAAGAACCAAGTAATAAGCTACCATACCAAGTAAAAAAATAATATAGTAAGGTAAAATATACCTAGGGATAAATTTTACCTTATTTTAGAATCTCATAACATTATTCCATGGAAAAATTCATAAAATAAACTTCTCACCTACTTAAAATTCTACATCACTGTGATGATTGTAAGAATAAATTTTTATTCAACATTGAGCTGCCTTGATGTAGTATTGAATGAAACTAAATTTATATTTCATTTCTATTGCTTGATAATTTATCATATATTTCTTTATCTAACCACATCCCAACATGTTGGAGTTCAACACTTATTTCTATTGAGGGATTCACAAGGATCCATCTCAATACTCGGGTGAAAGATATTATTGTAAGAAACCTTAACCATAGGGACATGTTGATCCCAACCACAATTAGAATTCATATATCGATGTCTAAACATATCCCCTATGGATTTAATGATTCTATTATATTTAACATATATATGAGGATGATTCATTTTACTAAATCTCAACTCTATATCTAGATCCCATTAAAGACTTCACAAGAACAATGATGTAAACCATAGATCTTAATTAGATACCAGGCCTTCGGGCGAACTCAAGGACATCAGGCCACCTGAAGTCCTTCATGCCACCTCATGTCTTTTGGGCCACCTAAACGTTTTCTGAATGGAATAGAAAGAATCTACAAAATATCAGACTCTAGATTAGGATTGAGAGAAGGTGTATTCACTATAGCAGACGATAACGAATGTGGAAGAAAGAGGGTGTTTGGCATTTCCATCAAGACTAGTCTGTGCATGCATGGGAATCCTAGATGAACAGTCATGCGAAGGTGGAGAGATGATATCATGATGTAGATGCAAGGGAGGAGCAGTTCCTTGAAGTTATAGTCATGATATTACCTCTAATTCCTATGGGTCATGTAATCTCTAAGCCTAAGGGCCTTGTAAGGGTTCCCCCTCATCCCTTCAATGGGGTTTATCAAAAATCAATACAAAGAAGGCCTTCGGTCTATTAAAACTAGAATACAATGTGGTACACCATGAAAAATTAAAACTCCATAAATTTATATTCCTGATTGATGATCAAGAGATAAGTTATATCTTACGGTAATGGGGTTTTCTGACTTTGTAACGTGAAAAATTATGACACAAATGGTATTATGGACCATACATGTTTTGGGGATTCTAGTGATAAAATCCATGCTGTTGTTTTCTTATTTTCATTCCGGTATAGGAAATGGTTTTAACATAAATGTATAATTATAACTCTCAATGTTAACTTGACAAAAAACCATGCATCGAGATACATACATTATAATATCTCTCTTCTTGTTGTTACACTAAAAATACTCTTTCAGGTCTCTATACATCTTTATAATCCCCGTTTGAATTGAAAATAAACTACAAGCCTCAACTAATAGATCCTTATTCAAATATATTATGGTAAGAAAAACAATAATTTTTGAACTTTATCATTACATAACAATCAGGGATAAACTTAGAGACATTTTTCATCATCTTCTATAGATCTAAATCATACTTCATCCCCTATTTAATAATTAATTAGATAGATGGTAGACCTCTCATTTAATAAAAATAGAATTTTTCTCCTTCCTTCAAGATTTCAAGATCTATCCTTTCAAAATCACGAAATATTGGAACTTTTATAATCTCTATCATATATAATATTAATTGATCCTTTTAACTCAAGGACTATACTACTATGTTTTCTTTCTCAGGTTGGTAATGTATTGAGAAGTCATAATCAGTAATAATCTCTAACCATATTCTCTAGTTTATATTCAAAACATTCTAAGGGAATATATAGTTTTTAATTTTGTGATCAATATATAAATAAATTTATATATATATATATGACACCTTTCTGAACAAGGATAATAAATCTATATCTTTAATGAAAAAAATAAAAAAGCTAAATCCAAATAATGAGTTTTTGTAATTTTTCTCATGAACCTTCAATTGGCATGAGGTAAAATCTATCACTTTACCATTATACACTATAACACATCCCAATCCTTTATTTGATGAATCCCTATATATTAAAAAAGCTTTACCACTATAGGGTAATGTATGTAAAGGTTCACTAAGTAACCTTATATTTAGTTCCTTGAAATTTTCTTTACATTCATATGTCCAAAGAAACTTTTCTTCCATTTAATCCATCATTGTGAGTTTATTATAAAATGATTATAAGTTATCAATAATCTGTTATTAATATGATTAAAAACTATGAAAAATGTAGATCTCAGTCATAGTGGTTTGTCTAGGACAATTTTCAATAACTTCTATCTTCGATGGGTCCACCAATACACCCACACATAAGATTATATGTCTCAAGAATGAAACATTATAAATCCAAAATTCATAGTCAGTACATTTTTCATAAATATTTTTCTTCCTCAGGGTCTTTAGAATGATTGTGAAATGATATTAATGTGGTATAATTGTATTTTAATATATAACAATATAATCTATAAATTCCATCATAAACTAATCAATTTAATCTCTAAATAAATTATTAATTAAATCCACAAATATAGTGGTGGAATTAGTAATTGAAAATTGAATTATTACAAATTAATAGATTTTATACCTTTTGTGGAATACTATATTCAATATAATTTCTTCCTGACCCTTAATTTATGATATCCAGAATGAATTTCAATCTTATAAAAGTATTGATCTCCATAAAGTTGATCAAACATGTGATTAATATAGAATAGAGGATACTTGTTCTTGATTTTTAACTTATTATGTTCCTAATAATTAATACATAGTGGCATTGATCCATTTTTATTTTCAACAAAAAATATGTTCACCCCAAGCTGATGTACTTGGATTAATAAATCCCTAATCAATATTCCCCTTGAGTTTCTTCTCTAATTCATACAAATCAATTAGGTCCATTCTATATGGAGTCATTGAAATAGGTTTTGAAATATGTGAGAGTTATATGGATAACTAAACTTCAATATTTAGTTGAATAATGGGAAATTATTCTATACATACATCAATAAACATTCATAGAGTAGGAATAGCTTTGATGTTGATTTTATCCCTAACCATCTGAGAAAAACACCCCTTTTAAATAAGATTCTTGTCGTATATAAGTAATGTTATTTCTATAATAAGTTCATATTTTTTTCACATAGATAGATAATCAGAGGTTAATTTGAAATATCAAATGATAATTACCATTGTTAATATCTAATGTGTGATGTATTCTAATAAATCCAACATAGTTACAAAATAATAGAAAACTTATCTCGATGGAGAATAATTTTTTTTGATTATCATTCTCACAAACATTATTTTGAGAATAATCAATGTCAGGAGATGAAATCCTCATAGCATTAGGGGTTTTCACTAATAATTAAACATATAATAATTTGGGAATCATTTTGATCCCTTTATCAAATTATTCAGATATATATGAGTGGTTAGATCCATATTGAAATAAAATATTAGTATTTCTTGATAGTTTAGTAAGTGTACATTTCACCACATATTTGTTACACTCATCATATGAAAAATTTATTTCCTAATATTTCATTATTTCTCTCAGTATAAGAGGTTACTATCATCAATCATTATCTTCAACCTTTATATTTGAGAACTATTTAGCATTATACACAAACTCATTACATTTGAAACACTAGTGTATGGGTGTTGATTTTTTGGGGGATTTATCTCTATTTGAATCATTATATAACTTCTTCCCATAACTTCATCATTAAATTGACTAATGAGCTCCATTTAGACACGTAAAACATTTACCAATATCCATGTGAATATTTCTACCATGTTTACTTCCACACATTGATCATAAAAGAAGAATTATCTTTTTCACTCCCTGGTTTTTAGAGTTTCCTTTGAGTTCAAAATATCTTTTCTTATGAAAACCATGAGATCGATGGGTATCTCCAATACTATTTCCACCTTTATTTCACATCGAATGATTTATTCATAGCTATTGATGTCCCTTATGTCTAATTCAATTTAGATACATGGTTATTAATCCACTGAAGAATTGATCAACCATACTTTCTTGTTAGATGATAATACACAAAATGTAACACAAAACTCTTGTAAAATATTCCTTATAGGCACCAATGTATTCATAATCACTCTTTCTCACCTCTAGTAATTTATTCTCCATTTTTATACAAAAAATACTAGGAATATAATTATTGAAAAGTAAGACTATAGGCTCATCTCACCCCTTTGGGTTAATATCGTCAAGTTCCCTCATATTCTTGATGATATTATACCATTTATATTATTCCCTTTCCAAATTATAGACAACCAAAATAACTTTTTTATATTCCAAACACTAAAGAATAGAAAATACCTTTTTTGTTGTATTAATACATTGACCAATAAATAGTGGATTAGTGAATACACTAAAAGAAGGTTGGTGTTTCCTCATAAAGGACTCAATAAAAAATTATTACCACCTTTTATAGTTAGGAATCCTAGCATGATTAATATATTGATAAATTTGTCTGATTATAATAATGATATTTTTATTCCAAATCACATAACATATGGTTTCTTAAGAAGAAAATAATTGAATTTTTCATCACAATCATCATTAAATTTTTTTATTTGTGTTCCATCTGTATTTAAAAAAATCGTACTATGAGATACAATAATCACAGTGGAAAACCATATAATCATGAAACAAAATATGTATGATGTCAAAATAAATACGCCTTCATTTTTAGTCAACAACACCTCTGGTTTATCCAAGGTCATACCTGATTATAATCAAACTATTAATATGTCTTCTTATACATAGAACTATCCAAAGGGTTACCAATAATGTTTTATTATCATAGTTGATAATTTTTAAATAATAATTTCATAGATACGAACTATAGAAACCCATACTTTTGATATATAAATATCACATCATATTAGAAGAAAATTAAATACGCAACACAATGATCACTAATAGAATCAAATATATATAGTGAATTTGGAAACTTGGATACATAATTAATTTCTTCATAAGTGTAAAACATCATTTCCTACTAATTATTCACAACTAGTACCCCTGTTAGTCGTATCATACTTAATAAAATTCTTCATAACCAGGGTAAAGGAGAAATAAGATAGGGCTGGATCATATTCTTAGTAATGGTAAATAAGGGAGATATCAACATAACATGAGTGTAAGGGTATGAGAAAATTAAAATAGAAATTGATAATAATGACACAAATAAATTAATATATCATAATATTGACTCCTGACATAAAAATTATGATTTTGTAAGTAAATAATCATAAAGGAACCAAATAACATGAGTCATGGGAGTATAACATTGTCATAGGAAACAAGTATGTGGAATACACAAAAGTATATAAAATCATTTCATTAATAGTTAAGGAGCATTTACAATACTATAATAATTAATTTAATTCACTCCCCAGACCATTGTAGAAGTCATGGTTCGCTCCCAAGACTATTATAGTGGATATATTCCCTTATTGAATGTTGTTCACTCCCCATTCCAGTCCTATTTATCTCATAAGATATCAATATTTACCAAATGCATTGGAGGACTATATAATTTATGGCCCACCTATGGAATAATTAAATTCATATATATATATTCCATAAAATCATAAAACACTATTAATATCTTAATCCAAAAAAAGAAATGGGTTTCTCAAACATTTCAACATAGAATAACCCATGGAAAAGAAATTAATTTCCTAAAAATTCATCAATTCAACATATAATATTCCCTGGAAATGGTATGAGTTTTATAAAAAAAATTCATAATAATAATAAAACATCTATAGAAATAATAAATCTGGTTTCATTTGATCATCTTGTAACACCCCAAGCTTCTACGATACTCTTCTCTTTGAATAATGCAATAGCGTGTGTTGTACGGAACATCGAGTTTTAACACACCACAACCAATCAAACTAGCCGTTATGAATAGTAAAAACTAATTTTTAAAATTTTATAAATTTTATTTTTCAAAATGGACTTCATTTTTGGATTTGGAATATCAAAATTAACCTAAGATAAAGTTTTGGTATTTTTCTGAGAACTTCCAATTTTTATGAATAGGGAAAAATACTTAAAAAAAACTTTTTTAATAAAAATAATTTATAGTGATAAATTATATTATTTAGTGATTTTAAAGTATAATTAGAATATATTTTTACCATTTTATCCATTGGTGTTAATTAGAATTAATTTCACTTTGAAATTGGACATAAACAATTGTCAATCTTTTGATATATATTGTTTCTTAAAAACACGCTATTTGTTGTGACAACGGGAATTAATTCTAAAATCAATTAATAAAACTTATATGTTTGGAATTTTGTAAAATAGAAATCATTTTTGAATTCGGAAGATCAATTATAGCTTAGGGTGAAATTTTGGAATTGTTCTGAAAAACTTCAATTTTTTGATGAATAGTGAAACTACTAAGTGGTAGTTAAAAAACTGAATTTCTCATAAAACTTAATTTTACCACTTCTGTGGTTGAAATTTAGAAAATCCTAGAGACACGGTTAATATCAAGGAGTAAAATGTGGTTCAATGAGATGAAAATAATTTTTGGTGAATAGTAACTTTTTACTTTTATTTACCACGGTTAAAAGTAAATAGGGTAATTAAGGGTAAAATGATATTAATATTACCCGAACACATGTCCTAATTCTATTGTACAAGTGTATCTCAACCAAAAAAAACATTAGGAATAAAATATTATCATTTAGGTCCACTTGGATTGGATTAGGACATTTATTATTATTTAATTCAAAGAAGAGTTAAAAGAGTTAAAATCAAATTTTATTTACTAAAACATTTTTCATATAGGGTTATACATAATATAAATTCGATTGTAAATATTAATTATAAATCTAAAATTATTTTATACATAATTATATTTTATTTATAATTTTTAGAAATTAAATAATTTAATTTATTTATGACACAATGATGATGCAGTAATTACCTAATTAATGAAAAATTAGAATAATTGATATTATAAATACCCAAATAAATATAATTTAAGACTTTTTATGAATTAAAATAATTTTCTAGGTTAATATGAAATATTATTATTGACTTAAATAACTTTTTTATAAGTAATAAGTCTTTTATTATTTTCACAAAAATCAATTATTGAATAGCGTCAAAATTGACATAAAAGAGTTTTAAAAACAAATATTATATTATTAATTGATATTAAATTCATAAAAATCTAAGGTTCAGCCAAGAGACTTATATCATGATAGGTGTATCATTAATGGACCACTTTGGGGTCGATTGGATGTATATAGTAAGTTTATTAACTATATAATATAAAAATACAAAGTGACATGGTAAATGTCAAACTAATTCACTAAGAGTTAAAAGTAAAAGATAAGGTTAATATAATGACCCAAACCTGTCTAAATTCTATTGGTTGAGTGGTTTTCGACCCATCCCCACCTTAAACTTTAAATAATCCACTTTGGAGCCATTATAATCCGAATGTGAATTTAATATAAATTAATATTTCTTGCTTTTCCAAAGGTGCCCCTCACCCCTCTAATAAATGGGCACTCCCCCTTCTCATTAATTCGCACCTTCAAAGCCTTTTGGTTCAGACAAACCCTACCCAAATTCTCTCTCAACTTCCGTAACTACAACCTAAAGCCTTAGGTTGATCATAAAGCCAACCTAAGGAGCCCTTTTGATCAAATCAAAAGGAAGAACCCGAAGAAGAGGTAATGTTTTCACCACCCTTTTTCAAATTCATTTCTTCTTCAACTTCTTCTTTATTTTTTATTCCCATTATAAAATAATGAATCCAGTATCTCCTATATACTGTAATATTATTATAAATATGGTACAACTATATTCAGTGTTCTATCCATCCTCTGAATGACATGTCACCATACGTGCGTACGTACGGCTTACCGTCTCCACATCGTGGTGTAATTGTTATTCAATATATTATTATTTGGATGGGTATAATAATGATTTCTAATTCATTTAAATAATAAATATAACTTGATAATGATTCTGTATATATGATATACCATCCAATTATATATTATTTTAATATCAAAAGAATGATATTGTCGCTCGTGTGTACGTACGGACTACCGTCTCCACGAACGCGATGAGATTCATTCTCAATCGTATCCATTCAAGTATAATTATCATTTTATGATTAAAATTAATTTTCAAGAACATTATATCATTCTGGATTTGAATAAGATACAAAATATCCATAAACAACATGACTTATGTAACAAAACATATAAAATAAAACGAGTAAGATAACACCCGAAACAATGATAATACTAAGATATTATTAACAAATCAATGTTAAAAGATCATATATGATATCATAATTATGTATATGGTTCTTGTATAATTTAATAACAATGTTTTAACTATTATACATGAGGTTAACATACAATCTACTAAGGAAAAGTACAAGGTAAGGGTTTATTTCGCAATCTCTTCATTATCCGAGGTTGTTTATACGTAATAATCTACTGGGAATTCTTTATCATCCAAATCCATGTTTCTTAAAAATGTATTTCAAAAAAAATACTATTTACTAGAATATGGGTTAAATTCATTTATACCCTTATTTTACTTTTTATAAGAGTTTTTAAAAAGGAAACCTTCCATCATTTTGCAAACAAGGTGCTTTTTAACCTTTTTGACAGAATTAAGGTAAGAATGTTTTTTAACTTATACTGCGGGTGCAGCTATTTTACGCCGTTATAAAATCATCGAAGCTTACCTTACAATCTTATAAGAATATTTTCAAATAAAATGTTTTATTTCATATGAATCTTAAATTATTTCAAAATAAGAAGAGATATTTCTCTAAAAAGAGTTTTGATTTCATCTATGTCACCATCCTTTGATGGCTTTTAAACTTATTTGAAGCTGATTTATTATGAATCATAACTTCCATATGGAATTGAAGGTTTTGTGATATGTTTGACTATGGATATGTTATTTTTATACCCTTCATGGGTTATGGTGTATGCATTGACATTTCATGTGCTAGTTTTAATACTAATTTTTATGTTATGTTTAAACCTTTTCATATGGGAATGCATTGGACTTAATATGTGACGGGTGGAGCCCGCTATTGCTCCTCGATGAACCGGTAGGTCTCATGAGACAAACTAGTGTCTTGGCACATGTCCTTAACAAAATCTTATTTGTAGTCATGGCACGAGGCCTTGGCTATGTGGTTATGATAGTCTGGTATTATGCATTCCATCATTATGAATGTGGTTATTGATATTGCATGTGATTATTTGATTAGTAGAATATCCATGTGAATAAGTAAATGGAATTATTTCATTTTATTTTTTCCATAATATGTTGAAGTTCAAGTTTAAAAGGATTTTGTTTTAGTTATACATTGTCTTAAATTTTTATTCTTATTTATGAATGTTTCTGCTATATTGTTATCCTTACTGGGCATTTGAGCTCACCCCTTTCAATGTTTTATTTTTCCCAGGATGTGAAGAAGTAATTTATGAATGACCTGCAGGGACAGTATGTGGGGATATGAGTGTGGACTATGAAGAAAATATATTGTTGTAGTTTTCATTTTTATGATGTAATGTAAGACTTATGAATATATCTAGTGTTTCCAAGGCTACTAAACCAATCGGTCTTTTGAGATTTGATCTTTCTTGTGATCATGCCAATTTTATGTAATAATGCACCGGCTCAGGGTAACTGGGGTCGGGGCGTTACAGTTGGTATTAGAGGAAGTTTAGTACAAACCTTGGAATATAGATTTAGATAAACTCTAATTAGAGCACATAGAACTAAGATGAACTTTGAGGATTAGTATAGAAGAAATTCCTAGAATTTTGGTATTGTAGAGATTTTTTGAGTTTTCCGAGCAATACATCCCTGTATGGATACGAGCAGGTAGGGGAGGCTCTGGCACAGATGTACCTAGGGGTAAAACCCAAAAACACCGCTTTGAGCTAGACTCGAACAGGAACTGGTGCACGACAACGGGCCTTGCTACACTCTTGGTTACGACACTCCTGAGGGATATGCTTAGGATAACTCTCATTTTCTTTACAAATCATTATGAAGGGTTTATGAGTATATAATTACTCAAAGAAAACATTTTTATGATTATGGATTATATCCATAAATAGTTCAATTTATGTTAGGTGTTTTATAAGTATGGGATTATGTATTTTGATTTATAAACTGATCTAGTTTATGACATTGTATAGAAATGGTGCATAGTGGAAGAAATGGAAACTGTATCAATTCACGCACTCCATGTAGGGATTTCCCTCCTGCTCAAGATAATTATAGTGGAGCTAGTGATGCAACTAGTGCCGATCAGCTAATCACCATACTGGGACAACTCACTCAGGTTATGAATAATAACTTTACCCGTATGGAGCACCCTGATCCGCAGCGTGGAGGATCAATGTTAGTTCTATTCATGAGGAAACAACCACCAATGTTCAATGGGATTAAAAATACCTTAGTATCTGAGCAATGGATAAATTTTCTAGAGAAAATATTTCAGGCTTTGGGTAGTAGTGAAAGGGAAAAAGTTATCCTGGCTATTTACCGCCTCACTGGAGATGCTGATCAATGGTGGTCATTGATTCAAAACATGAAGGAAGATGACGAAGTATCAAATATGGAATGGAGAGATTTCAAAGATCTATTTTTAGAAAAATACTTTCCTCGTGACCATCGAGCAGATATGGAAAGACAATTTCTGAGTCTGAGACAAAAGGAGGATGAGAATGTCGCAAAGTATGAGGCTAACTTTACAAGGTTATCAAGGTATGATGGAGACTATATACGTAACCCAAGAAGTGATATTGATCGTTTCTTTGATGGGTTAAAACCATTTCGACGTCGAGCATTAGTCTCACAATCCTTTTTATCGTACGAAGACATTGTCTCATGTGCTATCAAGACCGAAAAGGAACTCTCTATGTATTATGACTTTAAAGCAAAGAAAGAGAAGAAGAGATCTGCTGATCAGTCTGGGAATGGAAATAAGGGGAAGAAGGGAAATGTTGAATATCCATCCTGTGGTAAATGTGGGAAGAAACACCCCGGTACTTGCTTGAAGGGAATGGGTGTCTGTTACAAGTGTGGTGAAAAATGCCACCAAGCTTGTGATTGCAAAGGGAAGAAGGAATCTACCAATGTTCAGTTCTAAAATTGTAGGGAGATGGGACATTATGCAAATTAATGTCCTAAGCATTAGGGGAACTGACCTTAGAAATGGCCAAGGGATCAAGGCCAAGATTATTCTATTACTACTGCTGAGGTAGAAGCTCCGAAAGACGTGGTGGCAGGTAATTTAATGGTTTCCTCATGTTTAGAAAATTCATTATTTGATTCTGGATTATCGAATTGTTTCATATCTTCCCAGTTTTCTAAGAATATTAGATATTTCAAATTTGATTTAACAAGGGTGTTGTCAGTTAAAACTCTTAAGTGAAGTATCACTGCAACAATGTTTTGTGAATCAATCCCCATTAGAGCACATAAATGTTCTTTATCTACTGATCTCATCATCTTACCTATGATTGAGTTTGATATAATCCTCAGTATGGACTGGCTTTCGGACTATGATGCGAAGATTTATTGTAAGAATAAAGAGGTTACGATTTTTGATGATGATGATAAGGAACACCTTATCTTTAGAGCAGAATCGTCACCACCTAATTCTTATCTAGATCCACCCCCAGTAGCTCAAAAAAATTCAATTATTGGGGAGGAAGAGAATGAAATGACTGTGGGTGAGGAAAGGAATGTTCAAATAGAGTATGTACCTGTTGTTAAAGAATATGTAGATGTGTTTCTAAAAGATTTACCTGGACATCCTCCAGAACTAGAAGTTGAGTTTTCCATTGATTTGATTTCTGGATCAAGGCCTATATCGAAGACCCCTTATAGAATGGTCAGTTTAGAATTAGTCAAACTAAAGAAACAATAATAGGAATTGAGTAATAAAGGATTTATTCTCCCTAGTGTTTCTCCATGGGGAGCCCCTGTTCTTTTTGTTAAAAAGAAATATGGATCTATGAGGTTATGTATCGACTACAGGGAGATCAATGCTATAACAATAAAGAACAAGTATCCCCTACCTCGCATTGATGATTTATTTGACCAACTGCATGGAGCTCAATACTTTTCAAAGATTGAACTTTGATCTGGATACCATCAGTTGTGTGTGAAGAAGGAAGAAATTCCAAAGAAAACATTTCGAACTAGGTACGGGAATTAAGAGTTTACAGTAATTCCTTTTGGATTGACTAATGCACCCTCTGTATTCATGGATCTGATGAATAGAGTTTTCTAGGAATATCTCGATGAATTTGTGGTGGTATTTATTGATGATATCTTAGTATACTCCAAAATCTATGAAGATCATGAAAATCACTTGTGCATTATCCTGAAGACTCTGAGATGAAATGAATTATATGGGAAGTTAAGAAAGTGTGAATTCTGGATTCATGAGATTTCTTTTCTTGGCCATATTGTCTCTAAAGAAGGAATCTCTGTTGATCCTTTTAAGACCAAGGCAATTCCAGAATGGCCAACACCTACGAGAATAACTGAGGTATGCAGTTTTAATGGTTTAGCAGGTTACTATCGACGTTTCGGCCAGAATTTTGCCCAGTTGGATAACCCATTAACAAAGCTCACTCGTAAAGGGGTTAAATTTGATTGGAAAAAATAGTGTGAAGAATGTTTTGAAGAACCGAAGAGAATATTAGTCAATTCTCCTATATTTACTCTACCATCAGGGAATGATGGGTTCGTTATTTATAGTGATGCATCGAAGAAAGGACTTGGTTGTGTCCTTATGAAAAATGATAGGGTTATTGATTATGCATCACGACAGTTAAAAATTCATGAGAAAAACTGTCCTACTCATGATCTCGTGTTAGCAGCTGTGATCTTTTCTTTGAAGATATGGAGGCACTACCTCTATGGTGAAAAATGTGATATTTATAATGATCACAAGAGTTTGAAGTATATTTTCTCACAAAAAGAACTCAACATGAGGTGAAGGAGTTGGCTTGAATTACTCAAGGATTATGATTACACGATACACTACCACCAGTGGAAGGAAAACAAGGTGGAAGATGATTTGAGTAGAAAAGACCATGGAGTTTTGAACAATATGAGAATTGAAAGGGATCCCATTTTCATGGATCCAGTGAAGATGGACATGGGAATAACCATGGAAGGTGAAAAATCAGTGCTTTTTCAAATGGTTGCAAAACCATATTTACTAGAAAGGATTAAGAGTTCTCAGACCGATGATGAAGAATTTCAAAATAAGATTAAAGCTGTGAATTATGGGATATTGAGAGACTTTGTGTATGAAGATGGAATTTTGAAATTCCAGAGGAGACTTTTTGTTCCCAATATACCCGATCTAAAAAGGGAATTGCTGGATGATGCTCATAGTTCCAATTTCTCTATACACCCTGGGAGAACCAAAATGTATAGAGATTTGAAGGAACATTTATGGTGGGACAACATGAAGAGAGAGATTGCCGATTTTGTGTCAAGATGTATGGTTTTTCAACAAGTGAATGCTGGAAGGCAATAGACTGGTGGAGTATTGCAACCTCTTCCCATACCTGAGTGGAAATGGGATAATATCACAATGGACTTTAAAATGGGACTACCAAAGAATCCTAGATGGAATGATGCAATATGGGTTATTGTTGATCGTCTTACCAAGTCAGCACATTTTCTTGATATAAGAGAAGATCTACCACTGGAACGTCTAGAAATACTATATATTGATGTAGTTGTGAGACTTCATGGAGTACCCATATCGATTGTTTCTGATCGTAATCCCCATTTTACTTCATGATTCTGGAAAAGTCTTCAGAAATCCCTGGATACTGAACTTCATTTGAGCACTAACTTCCACCCTCAGATAGAGGGACAATCAGAACGGACCATTAAAACCTTAGAAGACATGTTGAGATCTTGCTCAATTGACTTTCAGGGTATGTGGGATCAATATTTACCGCGAGTAGAAGTTTCTTATAACAATAGCTTCCATTAGAGTATTCAGATGGCACCATATGAAGCGTTATACGGAAATAGATGTCTCACACCAACCTGTTGGGATGACGTTGGTGAAAGAAAACTTGTAGGTCCAGAACTGGTGGAGGAAACGATGGAAAAGGTGAAGGTAATCCAAAATCACATCAAAGAAGCTCAAAGTAGGCAGAAGAGCTATGCTGATAATCGAAAGAAGGATTTGGAATTTCAAGTTGGTGATCTTGTTTTCCTGAAAGTATCTCCATGGAATGGAGTCATACGTTTTGGTAAGAAAGGTAACTTGAGTCCTAGGTACATCGGACCTTTCGAAATTCTAGAACGAATTGGGGCTGTAGCTTACCGATTGGCAATGCCGCCAAGTCTCTCCAAAGTTCACGATGTGTTCCACGTATCTCTATTGAGGAAATACATGCCTGACCCAATGCATGTACTCACCTACGAGGAATTATAACTGGAACCTGGTATGTCTTATTGCGATAAGCCCATCAAGATTCTTGATACGAGAGAACAAGTGCTGAGAAATCAGACGACGCGTCTGGTAAAAGTCTTGTGGAGAAACCATAAGTTGGAAGAGGCAACATGGGAACCCGAGGAACTTATGATGAAGAACCACCCGAGACTTTTCATGCGGTAGTATTCTAGAAATTTCGAGGACGAAATTATTTGAAGGATGGGAGAATATAACACCCCAAGCTTCTATGATACGCTTCTCTTTGAATAATGCAATACCGTGTGTTGTACGGAACATCGAGTTCTAACACCCCACAACCAATCAAACTAGCTGTTATGAATAGTAATACCCACTTTTTGAAATTTTATAAATTTTATTTCTCAAAATGGACTTCATTTTTGGATTCGGAATATCAAAATTATCCTAAGTTGAATTTTTTAATTTTTATGAGAACTTCCAATTTTTATGAATAGTGAAAAATACTTTAAAACAACTTTTATAATCAAAATTATTTATAGTGATAATTTATATTATTTAGTGGTTTTAAAGTATAATTAAATTATATTTTTACCATTTTATCCAATGTTGTTCATTAGAATTAATTTCACTTTGAAATTGGACATAAACAATTGTCAATCTTTTGATATATATTGTTTCTTAAAAACACGCTATTTGTTGTGACAACAGGAATTAATTATAAAATTAATTAATTCAACTGATATGTTAGGTATTTTGTAAAATAGACATCATTTTTGAATTCAGAATATCAATTATAGCCTAGGATGAAATTTTGGCATTGTTCTGAAAAACTTCAATTTTTGATGAATAGTGAGACTACTAAGTGGTAGATAAAATACTAAATTTTTCATAAAACATAATTTTACCGCTTCGGTGATTGGAATTTAGAAAATCCTAGAGACACAGTTAATATCAAGGATTAAAATTTCGTTCAATGAGATGAAAATAATTTTTGGTGAATAGTAACCTTTTACTTTTATTTACCACAGTTAAAAGTAAATAGGGTGATTAAGGGTAAAAAAGATATTAATATTACCCTAAAACATGTACTAATTCTATTAGACAAGTCTATCAAGACTAAAAATAACATTAGGAATAAAATATTATCATTTAGGTCCACTTGGATTAGATTTAGACATTTATTATTATTTAATTCAAAGAAGAGTTAAAAGAGTTAAATTCAAAGTTTATTTACTAAACCATTTTTAATATAGGGTGATACATAATATAAATTCGATTGTAAATATTAATTAAAAAGGTAAAATGATTTCCTACATAATGATATTTTATTTATAATTTTTAGACATTATATAATTTAATTTATTTATGACACAATGATGATGCAGTAATTACCTAATTAATGAAAAACTAGAATAATTGATAATATAAATACCCAAATAAATATAATTTGAGACTTTTTATGAATTAAAATAATTTTCAAGGTTAATATGACATGTTCGGATTTACTTAAGTAACTTTGTTCGAAGTAATTATTCTGTTATAATTTTCACAAAAATCAATTATTGAATAGTGTCAAAATTGACATAAAAGAGTTTTTTAAAAAAATAATATATTATTAAATGATATTAAATTCTTAAAAATCTAAGGTTCGTCCATGAGACTTATATCATTATAGGTGTGTCATTAATGGACAAAATGGGGGTCTATTGGATGTATATAGTATGTTTATTAACTATATAATATAAAAATATAAAGTGACATGGTAAATGTCAAACTAATTCACTAAAACTTAAAAATAAAAGATAAGGTTAATATAATGACCCAAACCTGTCTAAATTCTATTGGAGGATTTTTTTCGACCTATCCCCACCTAAAACGTTAAATAATACACTTTGGAGCCCTTAGAAACTGAATATTAATTTATTATAAATTAATATTTCTAGCATTTCCAAAGGTGCCCCTCACCCCTCTTATTAAAGGGCACTCCCCCTTCTCATTAATTTAAAACTTCAAAACATTTTGGTTCGGCCAAAACCTGCACAAATACTCTCTAAACTTCCCTCACTACAACCTAGAGGCCTTATTTAGATCATAAAGCTATCTTAAGGAGCCCTTTTGATCAAATCAAAAGGAAGAACTTGAAGAAGAGGTAATGTTTTCACCACCCCTTGTCAAATTCATTTCTTCTTCATCTTCTTATTTCTTTGTTATTCCCATTATAAAATAATATATCCAGTATCTCCTATATAATTTAATATTATTATAATTTTCGTAAAACCATATTCAATATTCTATCCGTCCTTTGAATGACATGTCACCATACGTGTGTACGTACGACTTACCGTCTCCACGTTGTGGTGTAATTATTATTCAATATATTACTATTTGGATGGGTATAATAATGATTTGTAATTCATGTAAATAATAAATATAACATGATAATGATTTTGTATATATGATATACCATCCAATTATATATTATTTTATTATCAAAAGAATGATATTGTCGCTCGTGTGTACGTACGGACTACCGTCTCCACGAACGCGACGAGATTCATTCTCCATCATATCCATTCAAGTATAAATATCCTTTGATGATTAAAATTAATTTTTAAGAACTTTATCTCATTCTGGATTTGAATAAGGCACAAAATATCCATAACAAACATGACTTATGTAAAAAAACATATAAAAGAAAACGAGTATGTTGACACCCGAAACAACGATAATACTAAGATATTATTAACAAATAAATGTTAAAAGATCATATATGATATCATAATTATGTTTATGGTTCTTGTATAATTTAATAACAATGTTTTAACTATTATATAGGAGGTTAAAATACCATATACTAAGAAAAAGTACAAGGTAAGGGTTTATTTTGCAATCTCTTCATTATCCGAGGTTGTTTATACGTAATAATCTACTGGGACTTCTTTATCATCCACATCCATGTTTCATAAAAATGTATTTCAAAAAAAATTACTATTTACTAGAATATGGGTTAAATTCATTTATACCCTTGTTTGACTTTTTATAAGAGGTTTATAAAGGAATCTTTCCGTCGTTTTCCAAAAAAGGTGCTTTTTAACCTTTTCGACAGAATTAAGGTAAGAATGTTTTTTTTAACTTATACGGCGGGTGCAGCTATTTTCCGCCATTATAAAATCATCGAAGCTTCCCTTACAAGCTTATAAGAATGTTTTCAATGAAAATGTTTTTATTTTATATGAATCTTAAATTATTTAAAAATAAAAAGAGATATTTCTCTATAAAGATTTTTCATTTCATCTATGTCAACATCCTTTGATGGATTTTAATCTTATTTGAAGCTGATTTATTATAAAAGAAAACCTCCATATGGAATTGACGGTTTTGTGAAATGTTTGACTATAGATATGTTATTTTTATACCCTTCATGGTTTTTGGTGAAGGTATTGAAATTTCGTATGCTAGTTTTAATACGAATTTTTATGTTATGTTTAAACCTTTTTATATAGGAATGCATTGGACTTAATATGTGACAGGTGGAGCCCACTATAGCTCCTCGATGCATCGATAGGTCTCATGAGACAAACTAGTGTCTTGGCACAAGGCCTTGACAAAATCTTATTTTTAGTCTTGGCACGAGGCTTTGGCTATGTGGTTATGATATTCTGGCATTATGCATTCCATCATTGTGAAAGTGGTTATTGATATTGCATGTGATTATTCGATTAGTAGAATATCCATGTGAATAAGTAAATGGAATTATTTCATTTTATTTTTTCCATACTATATTGAAGTTCATGTTTAAAAGGCTTTTGTTTTAGTTATACATTACCTTATAAATTTATTCTTGTTTATGAATGTTTCCGCTATATTTTTATCCTTACTGGGCATTTGAGCTCACCCCTTTCAATGTTTTATTTTTCCCAGGATATGAAGAAGTAATTTATGAATGACCTGCAGGGATAGTATGTGGGGATATGAGTGTGGACTATGAAGAAACTTTGTTGTTGTAGTTTTAATTTTTATGATGTATTGTAAGACTTATGAATATATCTAGTGTTTCCAAGGCTACTAAACAAATCGGTCTTTCGAAATTTGATCTTTCTTGTGATCATGACAATGTTATTTAATAATGCACCGGCTCTGGGTAACTGGGGTGGGGGCGTTACACATCTCCCTAGTAAACATATGTAACATCAAAGAATGTCATCATAGATGAAAAATACCTTTTAGAGATCTGTTGGCACTTTTCCTAAGGAAAATAAACTTTACTATTTGAAATCACTTATTTAAAGCATAAAAATATCCAGAAAACTAATGAAAATATCTTCATTGATTTTGTTTAAAATTATAATAGAATCCTAAATGAATTGAACAGTCTCTGTGGAAGGAAATTTTGATCATGTTGTATAAGTTAAAATAAAATATTCCCTTCATACTTTTGTAAAAAAAATCAAAAAATTTCCCACTCTAAAGAAAATAAGAATATTTTTAAACCATTTTTAAAAATATAAACATGAAAAAAAAAATTAAAAATAAATTGGATAATGGGAAAAATGGATTTTTTTAGAAAACATGGAAATGTAATATAAAGGATTTTCAACAAAAGAGATAAATAAAGATGGTTCTCCATAAAAATATTATTTATGGATCTTGAGTTATTAATTTGAGGTGGATGAAAATAAAACATTTTCTCTCATGAAATAACTAGAGGAGAAGAAAATTCATGATTTTCTTGAGAGGTATGTCATAATCTTTAAACCTTAGAAACATGATTATAAAACATCCCAATAAAAAAATATTGAAACATAAAAAAAATTACTTCTTTTGTGATATTTGAATCATATTCCAAGTAAAACAATAACATAAAACTAAACCTTAAATATCATGAACAGAAGAAAAATACTGACATAACATTTCAAAGGGAAGTATAATCCTAAAAAAAAGATAGATGCATGACATAACATATGTCCCAATGAACATAATTTGATATCATAAAACCTTTCCACTTTGGAAATATAGGAATAAAAAACTCATTAATGATAAAACTTTATATTTATTTTGAAATCCCCAATATTTTCATTAAAATCAACATAAATACCATTATTGGTGGTATATACACCATAAAAAGGAACAAAAGTAGTGATTCTGGCATATGTCTCCTGGAAAAAAACATTATATGAGAAAATCATTAACTCAAGTTCCTATTACTTTGAGATTACAATAACTTAATGTATAATAAATTTAAATTTATTATACATATATACTGGAATCAAGTATATTGTAGGAATATCATATATGAACGCTTTATAATATTGCAATATCCAATTATCAATAATTCCTTATTAAAATTTCCATTTCATGGTTGTAAAAGGTTTCATTTATCTTGTGTATTTATGTATATTTAAAAAATTTAAGTTATTATTTTACGAACAATATAATATAGTTCAAAAATATAAATGAATAATTTAAAATTTTGAGACTAGTTAAGATGATTACCTTATTATTGAAACAATTACCTTAGATATTCTCTTAGGGAAAGTATGGTTGGTATTTTGGGAATACAATTGTAAGGCCCCAGCCTTAAACATTACTTAATCTTGAATTAAATTGAATAATTCACGTTGATAATTTTTTCAGGTTTAGAGTTTTAGAGAATTAGGACATAACTATTACATCTCAAAAGATTACAAAGTAGACACTTCAACTATGTATCCATTTTTCATAAAATAAAAACTATTGAACAAAAGAGTCATGTGTAGTTCCTTGTTTTAGATAGCAAGACATTTCCTTGATATCATCCTTGACCCTATTACACTTTATGTCCTATGAAAAACATTTCAAAAAAACATGGGATGAGCATAAAAAGCTCAGCAAGGGTTATGACAATACAGAAAGAAAACATTTGTCCATGTATACATAACAATCAATGAAATCATACTTTACTCATAAAACATAAGAAATTTAACATACTCATAAAATAATAAGATTTATGCATAACTCAATAGAAATCATAAGACATAAAGGTAACACGAGGCATTCATAACATTCTTACGTAGGGAGTAACCCTTATGGTTACGTTTGGAATAACCATCATAGTATATTCCCTAAATCTATTCAGATAAACCTTAGTGTCTAACTCGTTTACATTACCCAATGCATTGGAGAGCTATATCGGGCTCACCCGCCCTTAGTTTATCACAAAACCACCCGATTTCATAAACATTTCCCAAGAACCATAACATAATAACAACACTTAAATCATGCATAAAAGAAACATAAAATTTCCACATTTCAATCACAAGAGATAACATAATGATATTATCATAAATAAAAACATATAATAAAATCATTAAAACTCTATGAGAGAAAAATCCCTTTATACTTTGAAAATATTAAAAGAAGACATTTTAAAGAGATCAAAGTGTCTCATACCTCTTCAAAACTTTTGAATGGGTTTTAAAACATTCAAGTCCACATAAATAAATCCTTAAAACCATTTTTAAAAAATGGACATGGATAATAAATGTTTAAAAGAAATAGTCATTAAAACCATTTAAAAGAATGTTTTAATAAAAGAGTCCTTTTCCATTTTGAACATTTAAATTATAAGCCACATGAAAGTATACCATTTTAAAAAAATTTAAATGACTTTAGTATAGACATAATATGGATATGGAAAGTCAAAGAATCTGTATATACACTTTATAAAAGAATAAAAGTGCATATCATTAAGAAATGTCTCAATGAGAAGAAATTGAGATATAATCCCAATCCAGGATCATGCCATTAGAGAAAGGATAATGAAATGTAATAATTATGTGTGAAAAATATAAATACACTAAATATAAGTGGATACTTAGTGTAAAACAATCATATTTCATCCACACATTTTCATAGCATGACGTAATCAAGAAGTAGAGGTTTAACCCAAAGAATTGGAATTGGGTTAAGAAGTTCCCTTGCAAAAATTCAATAGCCTAACGGCGTCACATCAAATTTTAGAAAAATATTTGATGAGAGAGATAAAGGGTATCTCATCACATGGACATAAAATTTATAGAAATAAGGATATATAATAACATATCCCAATATAAGAAGATGTAATTTAAAAGACAAAACAAAAATAAATCTTTTAAAAATAGAAGGGTGAAAGGTTCCCTTACCGACTTAGGTAACTTTTGAAACGCACACCCCATGAAATAAGGACTATAAAAAAAGTTTGTAAATACTCATTAACAAAATGATATTACACAAAGAGTAGAATAATAGGTAGTACATACACCACTTAAAGGAAATGGTGGAAAACGTAGCATAAATCTCACGGGAATAAAAGTGAGATGAAAAATACCTTATGAAAACTCGGCAGCCTAACGACACCAGTTAAAACGTCCAAAAATGGATTTATGAGATCAAATATGGTCTCTAAGAATATAAACATAAAAATTACATTATGAGGAATATAATATAACATCCCAAAACATAATAAAGATGAGGTTAAAATAAATGACATAAAATAGTGTACTTAAAAAGAAAGAGAGGTAAGATCACTTAACTCGTGTCCAACTTGACTTGATCGTTCTTTAATCACCTGAATAATAAACTAGAGATAATTTATAATTTCTTACGAAATTTTTTTTAATTTAAATATTCCTTTTATATCATTTATTACCAATTAATGAACATTATCTAATTATTTAAGTTAATAACGGTCATTTTGTCAATCATTGGTACTTGAGTCAAAAATAAACTTCTTATAATTACAAGTTGTTCATGTGGTAAAATATCCATTAAATCCAGAAATATATTCATGATTTAGATATCATGTATATCATATATATACAGTATATAAATTCATTTAGAATATTACATAACAATTAGAGTTACTAAATGAAATTCACCATTCATGGAGACGGTAAGCCGTACGTACGCATGAACACTACTTTGATTTCTATTTCGTATTAAATGGAATGAAATCATAATGATATAATGGTATATTATAATTCCAATATAATATCATATATATATATATATAATATCATTAACCCCATCCTTTATGTGTCCCACATATGGCATTAACGAATGAAATCACTTTGAGGGGGCAGTAGTCCGCACTTCATAAAATTAAGATATCGCGTTTACCCATAATGGAAACCATAAAAGTACTCCATAAATGAAAAATACAGAAGCATAAGGAAAAAATAAACATATTATATATCATATATAAATATAGTGACATCTTAATGGCCACCTTTAAAGCTGTTAAAATAATATTTAACAATCAATGTTTCGTGAGGCAGTAATTCGCCATCCACAGAAACAATATGTTCTTTAACCATTAGGCAAAGGTGTTTGTAAGTGTAGCTCGAATCATTCTTATAAAAAAATCATATTATATTAAATATACTTTTATTTTTACAAAATAAAGGAATAAAATTTTTTTAGGGGGTTGGAGAAGTAAAATAAAACAAAAGAACATACGAGAAGACATTACCTTTAAATCGGGTAACTCCCTTTGGTTTGTACCAAAAGGGTTTCTTGAAGGTATTTCTGCCTAAGGTAAGGCTTATATGATTAATAGAGGTATGTGGAGGGATAAAATGAACATATGTTGGCTGAGCCAATAGCTTGAGCGGTTTGGTTAAGGAGGTAGAGGTGGGTCCTTTTATAAGAGGGAGGTTGGGCACTCTTGCATTGCCAAGAAATGTTACATTATATTAAAATGAGTTTCGGATTATAAAGGACCCACATTGATATTTTTCTAGGATAAGGTGGTATGGGTTAGACAAATACTCATACAATAGGTTTTAGTCAAGTGTATGTCTTATATTTTACATTATCTTTTCATTTTATTTAAATCGTTCATTAATTAGATAATCGCTGCATCATCATGGTGTCATAAATAAATTAATTTATTTAATGTCTAAAAATTATAAAAAAATACTATGATGTAGGAAATATTTTTATCTTTTCAATGAATATTTATAGTCCAAGATATCATTTACATAGACAAAACTAAATGTTTTTTACATTGGTGATACCTACTTTGGTTATACCATCCTTTTAAAAACATAAAATAAAAAAGTGTCAATATCACCCCAAAAGTGATTCCATGGGGTCCCAAAGCTTGGTAAAAGGCATCCCATGGTATTAAATGAAACAACCAGTAGAATTAGAACACATGTTGGGGTCATTTGTTATTATTATGATATTATTTTATTACCCTTAACGACCCGATTACTAATTAATCACGATAATTAAAGATAATTACCGTCGTTACTATTCATAATGTCCAAAAAGAGTCTTAATTACATAATTTGGACCTTATGATTCCAAATATGTAATCCATTTTATCAAATTCAAAACACATAAATTGTATTAAATAATTTAAAAGTAAATTACATTGTCAAAACAAAAGACGGGGTTTTAAGAAGTAAAATTTATCAAAAGATTGACTTGTTTTTACATCTAATTGAAAAGTGAAATTACTTCAATGAACGACATTGTATTAAGTGATAAAAAAATAATTCAATTATACTTTAAAAAAATTAAAATAGAAATCTAAATATATAAATAAATTGGATGAAGAGGCAGTTTTGAATTAAAAAGATGTATTTTTAACTATTCATTAAAAGACATTATCAGAAAAATACCAAAAATTAACCCTAATATATATTTGATATTAAAAATTCAGAAATTATGTAAATTTTACCAAATTCAAAACATATAAGATTCATTAATAAATCATATAGTTAATTCCCGCTGTCAAAACAAATAGTGTGTTTTTAAAAAATAATATCTATCAAAAGATTGGCACTGGTTTATGTCCATTTTCAAAGTGAAATTAGTTCTAATGGCCACCATTAAATTAAATGGTAAAAATATATTCTAATTAAACTTTAAAATAATTAAAAAAGATAATCTATCCATATAATTAAATTATATGAAAAAGAAGTTTTGAAGTAAAATGCAGTATTTTTCACTATTCATTAAAAAAAATGAACATTTGTAAAAAATATACCAAAAAATTATCCAATGTAAATTTCAATATCCCAATTCTAAAGAATAATTTTATTATGAAAAATAGAGCTTATAAAAGTGTCAAAAGTTGGATTTAAAAAAGGTTCATCATCAAAAGGCCGTAAAATAATCTTTTAAAAATATTAGAGTATTTATTATTAAAATTGGATTCATTTGCAATTTAAGCCACTAAAATTTATTGGATAAATGTAAAAATATTTAACAAACATATGTAATAATTTTTTACTTAGTTTTTTTCATTCCCACCATTACAATGGCTAGGTATTAACTATTTAAAATAATATTATTATATTATTGGTGTGCAACGTAAGATTTCAACGAAACACGTTGTTGCGTATTGGGTACACCATCAAGCATAGAATTCCCTTTAAAGTAATATTAATATTTTATTAAAAAATATTGATAAACATGAGAATGTAATATTATTTATTTACCTGGGATGTTACATCCTTCCCCCTTTTGAGAATTTCTTCCTCGCAATTTTAAAATTGGGCTCAGAAACTTCATTGAAAGCCCCACATCGATAAAAGAGTAAATTTAACTATCACATTAAAAGAAAGAAAGAGAAGTACAAGGGTCACCCAAGTTAACCCATACTAGGATTACATGTTGGAAAACATAGATATGGAGGAGAAAAAAAAGGGTCGTGTTCTGATGGAGAGTGATATAAAATATGTATAGGAGAAAGTCAACCACCAGAAAATCACAAACATGTGATGGGTTAAAAGGTATTTGATTCCCCAATATGAAAAGTTAATAGAAAACATTTCTGTTTTAAGTTACTTTTTTAAAGAGGTATTTATTTATGAGATTAACTAAATCAATAGGAAACATACTCACTTTTCAAGTAGACTTTCATCTTTTAATAGATTTCTAACACAAACTCATATTTTCTCTAAACGATTAGTATTTCAAGATGAATTTTTTATATTAAGAGTGCTATAATCAAATTCCAGAGAATCACCTAACCCACAAAAGATGAAATATATATTTTACATGTCTTTAAACATTAACCAAAACCAAAAATTGTTAGTACAAGATCAGATAATACCCCAAAAGAATAATCCATAATAAAAAAATACTACTCTAAATCTCCAAAAATTTTCCAAAAAAATCCCAAAGTTCAACGAAGACCATTCGGTAAAAAAAATTTCCATAAAATTAATCAAAGTAAACCAAACTAAGATTGAAACCCAAATATTTTAAGGATTTAATCAAATAGTCTTCCAAGGTAAAAATTAACATTTATCTCCAAGTAACATCAGTTGCTCTTAAAGTCTCATATTGGAAAGTAATTAACTTAATCATATATCCTCCATGATAGGTCAATATTTTCCTAGATAACCCAAAATCAACTTATTCTTGATTCATAAAATTATATAACTAAAAATAATTTGTCATACTAAGCAGGGACTACACATGGTCCAATTGTAGGAGATAAATACAAATCGCACTTTGGTTTTGGGTTCAATTCCCACAGCTCTGTCTGACGCGACAGGTTGTCACATGGTCTGCATGTTGTCCTTTTTCAAAAACTATATAATTTTCAAAACCTTCCCCCAAATAGAGGTAAAATCATAAAAAATAACCATAACATAATTTAACCTCAAGTTTATCTCATGCCTTTCATTTTCCATAATAACATATAGTAACCCATAATTAAATCAAAAGTAAGGACCATATAAACCCTAATGGTCACCTTTATAATTATTACCTGAACTTCCACATAGATTTGGAGATCTCACACATGATTCATTAGAGAACTCCCTAATTTTCATGTGGTTAATCACGACTACTGATATTTGGTTGAGAAAAACCACAAGAGTTCTCATTGCAGCTCCCATATCATTCAGTTGTTCTTTCATAAATCCGTCACAGTTTTCATCACATCCACTATCACTTTAGTGCCTGCTAGATCCAACCGTTTACTAAAACAAAACAGGTTAGTGTGAGTATATCATTAGAATCATCATATAATACTATGATATAATTATTCATTTTATCATAAAATCATTCACTTTATCTAAAACTATGACTCTATCTGAAATCCTAACCATTATGGTAATTTCACTTATCCTTAAAGAATACCCTAACCTCTACAGATTTCTAAACCGACCTCTAATACCAATTGTAAGGACCCAACCATAAACATTACTTAATCTTGAATTAAATTTAATAAATCACATTGAGTATCTTTTCAGGTTTAGAGTTTTAGAGAATTAGGACATAACTATTTCATCTCAAAAGATTACAAAGTAGACACTTCTACTATGTTTCCATTTTTCATAAAATAAAAACTCTTGAAAAAAAGTGTCATGTCTAGTTCATTATTTTAGACAGAATGAAATTTCCTAGATCCCATCATTGACCCTATTATACTTTATGTCCTGTGAAAAACATTTCAAAAAAACATGGGATGAGCATAAAAAGCTGAGTAAGGGTTATAACAATACAGAAAGAAAACATTAGTCCATGTATACCTAAGAATCAATGAAATCATACTTTACTAATAAAACATAAGCAATTTAACATACCTCATGAAATCATAATATTTATGCATAACTCAATATAAATCATAAGACATAAAGGTAACTTGATGCATTTATAACATTCTTACATAGGGAGTAACCCTCATGGTTACGTTTAGAATACCTATTATAGTATATTACCAAAATATCTTCAAAGAATCCTTAGAGTTTAACACTTTCATGTTACCCAATGAATTGGAGAGCTATATCGGGCTCACCCACCCTTAGTTTATCACGGAACCACCCAATTTCATTAACATTTCCCAAGAATCATAACATAATCATAACACTTAAAACATGCATAAAAGAAACATAAAATTTCTACATTTCAATCACAAGAGATCACATCATGATATTATCATAAATAAAAACATCTAATAAAATCATTAAAACTCTATGAGTGAAAAATCCCTTGATACAATGAATATATTAAAAAAAGACATTTAAAAGAGATAAAAGTGTACCATACCACTTCGAAACTTTTGGAAGTGTTTTAAAACATTCAAGTCCATATAAATAAATCCTTAAAACCATTTTTAAAACATGGACATGTTTGATAAATTTTTAAAAGAATAAATCATTAAAACCATTTAAAATAATGTTTTAATAAAAGAGTCATTTTCCATTTTGAACATTTAAATTATAGGCCAAATGAAAGTAGTCCATTTTCAATACATTTAAAAGACTTTAGTATAGACATTATATGGATATGGAAATTCAAAGGGGATGTATATACACTTTATAAAAAATAAAAGTGCATATCATTAAGAAGTGTCTCAATGAGAAGAAATTGAGATGTAATCCCAATCAATGATCTTTCCATTAGAGCAAGGATAAAGAAATGACATAATTATGTGTGAAAAATATAAATACACTAAATATAAATGGATACTCATTGTAAAAAAATCATATGTCATCCACACATATTCATAGAATGACATAATCAAGAAGTATAGGTTTAAGCCAAAGAATTGGAATTGGGTTATGAAGTTCCCTTGCAAAATTTCGATAGCCTAACGGTGTCACATCAAAGTTTAGAAAAATAGTTGATGAGAGAGATAAAGGGTATCTCATCACATGGACATAAAATTTACACAAATAAGGATATATAAGAACATATCCCAATATAAGAAGATGTAATTTAAAAGACAAAACAAAAATAAGACTTTTAAAAATAGAAGGGTGAATGGTTCCCTTACCGACTTGGGTAACTTTCGAAACGTACACGCCATGATATAAGGACTATATAACATTGATTTAAATACTCATAAAAGAAATTATATTTCAAAAATAGTAGAATAATTGGTAGTAAATACACCACTAAAATGAAATGGTGGAAAATGCAGCATTAATCTCACGAGAATGAAAGTGAGATGAAAAATCCCTTACGAAAACTCGGTAGCCTAACAGTGCCACTTAAAACATCCAAAAATGGATTTATGAGATCAAATAGGGTCTCTAATAATATGAACATAAAAATTACAGTATAATTAATATAAAGGAACATCACCAAACATAAGAAAGACTAGGTTAAAATAAATGACATAAAAGAGAGTACTTAAAAAGAAAGAGAGAGGTTAGATCCCTTACATCGTGTCCGACTTGACTCGATCGCCATATAATCTCCAGAATAATAAACTAGAGTTAATTAATAATTTATTAAGAAACCTTTTTAATTTCATTATTCCTTTTATATCAATTATTACCATTTTATGAACATTATGTAATTATTTATGTTAATAACGGTCGTTTTGTCAGTCATTGGTACTTGAGTAAAAATTAAACTTCTTATAATTACAAGTTGTTCATGTGGAAAAATATCCATTGAATCCAGAATTATATTCATGATTTAGATATCATGTATATCATATATATCCAGTATATAAATGAATTTATAATATTACATAACATTTAGAGATAATAAATGAAATGCACCATTCATGGAGACGGTAAGCCGTACGTACCCATGAACGCTACTTTCATTTCTATTTTGTATTAAATGAAATGAAATCATAATGATATAAAGGTATATTATAATTCCAATATAATATCATATATATATATAATATCATTAACCTCATCCTTTATACATACCACATATGACATTAATGAATCAAATCACTTTGATGGGGAGGTAGTCCGCACTTCCTAAAATGAAGATATAGCATTTACCAAAAATGGAAACCATAAAGGTATGATATAAATGAAAAATACAGTAGAATAAGGAAAAAATAAACATATCATATATCATATATAAATATAGTGACATCTTAATGTCCAACTTGAATGGTGTTAAAATAATATTGAACAATCATCGTTTCGTGAGGCAATAATTCGCCATCCACAAAAACAGTATGTTCTTTAACCATTAGATGGAGGTGTGTGTATGTGTAGCTAGAATAATTCTTATAAAAAACATCCTAGTATATTGAATATACTGGTTTTGTAACAAAAGAAAGGAATAAAATAGTTTATGGGGTTGGAGAAGCAAAATAAAACAAAAGAACAGAAGAGAAGACATTACCTTTAAATCGGGTAACTCCCTTTGGTTTGAACCAAAACGGTTTCTTGAAGAGCTATATGGCTAAGGTAAGGATTCTATGATGAAGAGAGGTATGTGGAGAGACAAAATTAACATAGTTCGGCTGAGCCAATATCTTGAGAGGTGTGGATTAGGAGGTAGAGGTGGGGGCATTTATAAGAGGGAGGAGGGGCAGTCTTGGAAAGTCAAGAAATGTTACTTTATATTAATATGAGTTTTGGATTTTAAAGGTCCCACATTGATATATTTAAAGGATAATGTAGTAAGGGTTATAAATATAATCATCCAATAGGTTTTAGGCAATTTTAAGTCTTTGATTTTACATTATCTATACATTTTATTTAAATCGTCCACTAATGAGATAATTGTTGCATCATTATGGTGTCAAAAATAAATAAATTTATATAATGTCTAAAAATTATAAAAAAATACTATGATGTAGGAAATATTTTTGAAGTTATAATGAATATTTATAGTCAAAGATATCATTTACACAAAAAAACGAAAATTGTTTTACTTGGGTGATATATACTTTGGTTATACTTTCCTTTTAAAAACATAAAATTAAAAAGTGTCAGTATCACCGCAAAAGTGATTCCATGGGGTCCCAAAGTTTGGTACAAGGCATTCCATGGTCGGCCATGACACAACCAGTTGCATTAGGACACATTTTGGGGTCATTTGTTATTATTATTATATTATTTTATTACCCTTAACTACCCGATTACTAATAATCACAATAATTAAAGATAATTACTGTCGTTACTATTCATAATGTCCAAAAAAGAGTCTCAATTACAAATTTGGACCTTATGATTCCAAATATGGAATAAATTTTATCAAATTCAAAACACAAAAATTTTAGTAATTAATTTAAAAGTAAATCCCGTTGTCAAAACAAAAGATGGGTTTTTAAGAAGTAAAATTTATCAAAAGATTGACTTGTTTTTACATCCAATTGAAAAGTGAAATTACATACAATGAACAAAATTATATTAAGTGGTAAAAACATAATTCAATTATAATTTAAAAACAATTAAAATAACAATCTATATATATAAATAAATTGGATGAAAATGCATTTTTGAATAAAAAAGATGTATTTTTCACTATTCATTAAAAAAAGACATTATCAGAAAAACACCAAAAATGAACCCTTAGCTATATTTGATATTCCAAATTCAGAAATGATTTCTGTTTTACCAAATTAAAAACACAGAAGTTTCATTAATAATTCATATACTTAATTCCCGCTGTCAAAATAAATAGCGTGTTTTTAAAAAACAATATATATCAAAAGATTAACACTTATTTGTGTCCTTTTTCAAAGTGAAATTAATTATAATGACCACCATTGAATTAAATTGTAAAAATATATTCTAATTATTCTTTAAAACAATTAAAAAACATAATCCATCCATATAATTGATTTAGATGAAAAATCCATTTTGAAGTAAAATGCAGTATTTTTCCCTATTCATTAAAAAAATGAACATTTGTCAGAAATATACCAAAAATTTATCCAATGTAAATTTCAATATCCCAATTCTAAAGTATAAGTTTATTATGAAAAATATATATTATTAAATTGTCAAAAGTTGTATTTAAAAAAGTTTCTCCATTAGAAGGCGGTAAAACAATCTTTTAAAAATATTAGAGTATATATTCTTAAAATTGGATTCATTTTCTTTTTACGCCTATAAAATTTATTGGATAAATGTAAAAATATTTAACAAACATAGGTAATAATTTTTTAGTTAGTTCTGTTCATTCCTGCCATTACAACGACTAGGCATTAACTATTTAAAGTAATATTTCTATATTATTAGTGTGCAACGTAAGATTTCAAACAAACTCATTGTTGCGTATTGGGTACGCCATAGAGAATAGAATTAAATTTAAAGTAATATTAACATTTTATTCAAAAATATTGATAAATATGAGAATGTAATATTATTTATTTACCTGGGATGTTACAAAAATCACCTCTATAATGTGATTAAGAAATTTATAAACATATTATTTTAGATTATGGGCTTTCTATAAGGAAACAAATTTGTAAAGAAATGAGGGGAGGTGGTTACACTTTATAATTTGGGTGAGAGGAACTTTAGGAATCTATTTATGGATTAAAATATAACAAATTAATTCTTAAGAAAAAATCTTCCAAATCGACATGAATTCAAATAACAATTTTATATAGTTGAAATAACATCAGCCAATGAAATTTAAATTGGATTATTCATCATTTTAAACAATATCATTTTCATTAATCCCCTTTTTAATCATCGTTTTCCTTAACAGTGGTAACAATTATTTTAATCATAAAGGGTTAACAATTTTACCATAATTGGTAAATTGTCTCATAAATTAACTATGAATTGTGTGTTTAACCCTATTATATTCACATTTATAAAGATAAGATTTTTATGAATATTAAATCATTTAATACATTATTTTTTATTATAAAATATATAAAATGTTGATTTTATAACTATTAATTTTATTTTATTTTAAAGACACAGTAAAAAACGTGCTGTTAAAATAAAATCCTTTTAAAAATAATTAATATGTGATATGTATCTAAATAATACATGTAAAATTATAAATCACCCATATTATATTAATTTTAATATTTTTAGAACCATTTATTTTATTATTATATTAATTGAATAAATATTTCATTTGTGTTGGACACGTGTTTAAGGTGATTATTTAATAACTAATAATTAAAAATAAATAAAAAACACGAATATAATTTAATTATTCACAGAATTTCCATTTATATACATTCACAGTTTTCTTTTTTTCTTATGAGGATGAATTAGATATATTTAAATTTAAGAGAGTGAAATTTTTTACTTTTATTTTCTATAAATATAATGTAGATCATTTACATGGAAATGTTTCCATTAAACAAATTTTTTTTTATATTAATGTGATAAGAGAATAATTACCTTTTTAATATAATAATTAGGATGAAAATTTATGGTCTTTGAGTTAATATAAACAATGATAAACCCTATTGACCCATTATCATGGTGATAAATGTTTCCTCATTTACTATTCATATTGAAGAAAAATAAAAGTGGTCAATTTAAATGATTATAACCCTTAATTGTAAATAATAAATCATATTTTATGATTCACTTTATATAAGTGGATGAAATTAATTTTAATGATAATCATGAAAAACATGATGGAAACCACTTTTTATAAAAATGCATTTCTAAGAATAAAAATTGGTTATTCATACACCATGTATAAAAATAATATCAAATGAATGTTAAAACATTTTAATGAATATATAATATATAAATTTAAATAATATTATTCAATAAAATTTATTAATTTTTAATATTATCATAAAAATAAATTGTGTTCTTAAGAAATGTTTTTAAAAAATACATCTATTTTATTTTCAAATTATTATTTTTTTATTTCTATATTATTGATTACTAATGAATTCATTTTATACTTATGTAACCATAAAGTTTTTATATTTTATTTTTCCCTATCCATACCCATTAGTAAAATATCTAGGGGATAACTATCACGTAATAATATTTTAATAGTATATTACTGTTTTTTTAATGTCAGTGTTGAGTGTAATGTATGTTATCAAAGAAACAAATTATTTAAATTTAAATATATTATAAATTATCAATGTGTTGCATGTAGGAATATTAGGATGGTTATATTACCCTTGTATTATAGATTATTGGATCAAGGATCAGTATATTACCCCTCGTTAAAAGATGGTTGGAATGGTCATAATAACATGTTTTGAGGCACCCTGGTATTAGAAGATGCATGTATATATAGTAACTGGGTTGAAACCAACCCCCAAAGTTAATATTTTCATTAATAATTTCAATTATGAAATATTTAAAACTATTTTTATTATCTCATTTACCTGTATTACTCATGGATTCACTTTACATAGACTGGTTTTTTTAGGGACGTCATTGGTGCTGGCTTACGGAGTTGTAATCACACCCTGCATTGATTGCTATCTCACTTATGTACCCAAGAATATTCCACATTAGCCATCATGATTTATCTTATGGAAAATTCCTAGTTTTAGTTTTTCCATGGGAAATATGGATATCATGGGTGATTCTAGGAATTTGGAGTGAGGCATGACCTGAAGTTGTAGTAGAGTCTCATTATCTTTATTTTGTTTTGATTTTTCATTTTTAAATATGATGGACCCAGTGGGAAATTTTTTTTCATACGACAGTATATTATTATTTTTAGATATTTTTAGGTTATTTATAATCCAAAAAACCCTAATGTGGATGATATATTATTATTTACTATTTCTATTATTGTGCACTCAAAAAATGGGGTATATCAACCTCACAATACCTCCTTAGACAACCACTACTAGTCCAAATCCTCTAGCATTCGAGGAGGCGTGATAGAAGTCATCTATAAAACCAGTCTAATTAATATTTAAAAAGAGATATTGGATGATACATTACAACATACAAGTTTTAAACAACTTTCAATAGATTTACCACAAGGTTGTTATATTTTACCATTATATTACAAAGGTAACCATTTTTTAACTAAGTATAAAAAGTTTTAATAAATTATAAAATACCACATCTGACCAAATTTGGGTATTCTAAACCAAACATTAAAATAATTTTAATCCATTTATAATACTAAATATAATGAAGTTTAATTTAAATTTGAACATATAACTTATATAAAAAATTATTTTTGTGGAGAAATATAATTTTGATAATTATGTGTTCTTAATAATAATTAGTTTTAGTCTGAAATAAAATTCTTGTTAATATAAATATATATATATATATAGGTTTAAACATTATATTAGAGTCATTATTTAAAATATATTAATTTAAATGATTATATAAAAATTACACAATGTTTAAAATTCATTAAAAACAACTAGTTCACCATTAGCGTGGTAGATAACATTAATATTTGTGAAATTATAACAAAAATTGAAATTTTCATTTTTATTATATATAAATATATAGATATATTTGAATTAAATTTTAATATCAGTTTTTTGAATTAATTTTCACAGGTGATGAAAACTAATTTTTTAGGTATGTAAATAATAATTGTTTTGAGGGTAAAATATTTTTTAAGATTCAAAACTAATAACAATGGGTTTTAAATATTCAATGGTATATTAAAACTAAATATATTTTTATATAAAAAATTATTAAAATTACATTAATTCATTCATTTTTTTATAATAATTTCACAAAACTGAAATTATTGGAAAAAGTCTATTTTTTCACTATTGACCTAAAGATCAATTGTTTTAGAAAAATATAAAAAGTTCACCAACATATAATATTTTCATACTGAAGTTAAAATGGAACTTAATTTTAGAAATTTAAAAATATATAAATATAAAATTTATCTTTTAAATGACAATATAATTGATAGAGAAAAAATATATCTGTTGAAAAAAATACCTTTAAAACACTGAGTATTCTTAACAACAACTTGTTTGTATTTCTAATTTTTCAGTAATGTTTTTTTAGATATTTTATTATTCTATATTTTATTAATAATTTTTGTCTAATATCCACATCTCATTTTAATTTATTGTATCATGTGAAACAAGCTATCTGACATTGTATAAATTTAAATTTCAGGGTGGTACATCCCCCCCAAATAAATTAAAACCTCGCAATTTTTATTTTTAATTACTAAATAATTAATTAATGGTATCTAAAGATTTTAATGTGTCATGACATAGCTTCAAAATGATATAAAAATTTCCATCTTAGAGAAGTCTAGGTAGAATATCATCTCCCTCATAATATTCATGTATTACTATTATCAACATTTTTTTCCATAAATTCCTTAATTGATATCTCTTAAGAGTTTAAAGAGAGTTACATTCCACATATTTATTTTCATGATCCTATTTTTAGACTAATATTTAAAAAATTATTATGACTTTATTTAACAAAATCCAAACAAATGATCTTATAATTTTTAAATCTCAATCCTAATTTATCTTCTATAATCACGCCTTCATTTCAATATATGATACTATTTCATATATGGTTTACCCTATAAATATTTTGGTTTACCCTAGGTTAAATTATGTTTAATTTTCTAATATTTATTATCCTAATTCATTAATGTAATTATATAATAAATCCTCCATAATTTCTTGTAAAGAGTATGTGATTAACCAAATCATATCCCCTGCATGTTTCAATCTATGTGTATAGTCTTAGTCCGGCTCTTCATGCACTATTGTGAAAACTGAGTTAATGATCAATGGACCTTTTTGTGATGAATACCCTTAGGTGAATCTAGTCCACACCTGTATCCACATTTTAGTATCTAGATAAGCATGTAATTTATAGGAGAATCACACAATCTATACATTACCCAAACGTTAAAATATTATCCTCTATAAAGAATTATCATAAGGGTTTTTGCTAAATTTCACTATTATAAATCCCTAATATATTTATTATTACATTAAATAACCTAAATTATTATATATAGCCTTCATGTTTTGATCAACTTTAATTTTTTAACTCTAAAATTATCTTCAAACAACATACTAACTTATGATGTTATCTAAACCCTACTCTGATATTAACAATGACATCCCATATAAGTGACTATCTCAATTAAATGATGTTAATAAAATACATCATTACAATAAATTCCTATAATATTTTAGGATTGGAGTGTTTGGGAATTAGTAAAAAATATAAACTCAAAAAACCCATATTTTTTTCAACTAATGAAATTTTCCCCATAATATAATCAATTTCTTAATCCAGAATAGTACATCAACATATCAAACAAGATAATCTTCTATAAACATCATATGTATTACTTTTGATGACATGAGAAAAAAGAAACATAAGAAAGGGGTGATATAAGATGATCACTAAGGGTAAACATATGTTATAATAATCAAAGACCATAAATGAACATAATATGTGTGTATAGGTATAATTTGAATACAAAATAAATTTATACACATCAAAGAATAGATATTATATAATTACATAAGACACAGCATAACATAAAATTGTCAAATGTATTAGAAATGTGGAATAAAAAAAGAATGTAACTTTTCCTAAAGGAAAAGGAAACCTAGAATGGTAGATTAATCACAAGTAAAGTTATTTATTTACAAAACCCATTATTTAAGTTCATATTTGAATAAACTAATTATTCCCTTTCGTGAAATTTTGATAAAACTCATTTTTCTGATTTGTATATGAAAAAAATCATTATATCCACACATTAAATTCTCATGAGATATCCGACATTAAAAATTAATAATAGGGTGATATATGGGCACAACTGTTAACATTCATTTATATTTGTTCCATAAGAAAATAATCATTAATCACATCATAAAAGACAAATGGAATGAAAAACAGGTTCCATAACATTTTATGATGGTATCACAAAAGTTGACCATAAGAATGTAAATGGTTGATACAAAAAATTCAATAACCATACAAGAGTATTTCATAAGAATATTTAAATTTTTATTCATGAAAAAAAACATCAAATTTAAAAAAGGAATGTGTAGATAAAGATAACAATGGTAAATAAATATTATCTGTTTTATATAAAAATATTTTAGATTTGGAATAAGTAAAGAATATATTGGTCATATTAAAAATAAATTTTCATAAATGTAAATTTTTTCGAAATATAATGAAGGAAATTTAAAAAAACAAATTATATAAATAACAATAGTGAATCCTTGTAAAACTTATAAAGGTTTAAAAATCAGGAATTGATAACATTTTTAAAAAATTTACTTTTAAAAATAATATTTTAAAATAGATCCTTTGAAAATAAATAAATAATTTAAAAACAATTAAGTGAACTATTTATAAAAAACCATCTGTTGAAATATAAACTTCAATAATATATCTTTGAAATAATTTTTTTTATTTGAAGTGGTTATCAGTGATAGTGAAGATGGAATTTTTTGGATATTTTTTGAAAAGATCTCAGGATGGTTATGAAGATTAATTGTTTGGGGGTTATTATGCCTTTGATGATATGTCTTGTACTGTTTGGAATTTCTTTGGTGGAAATGTTGGATTCCAGTGGGTTGCTCTCACCAGTAGTCAGGTGTGGCCATGGTGTACTGTTTTGATCAGAGTGCGCAGAGCGAGGAAGCACTTCAAATGAGGTGGTGATGATGGTTTCTTTTTGTCATTTCTAATTTTAAAATTGAATTGTTATATTTTTCCTATATTATTATTTAAGATCCTATTTCTATCCATGATATATTTTTATATCATTGTTCGTCTAGGTCGTTAAAGTGACTCAAACAGGAACATACTATAATTTAGTAGGTGGGTGTGGTTAATAAATTATTTTTATTAACATAATATAATTTTAAAAAAATAATAATGATATCATTTATTTTATTTTGTAGTTTTGGATAATATTATAAGAGGCTTGGATAAATAATTAAAATCTAAATTAAAACAGAAAAAATAATATTTCATTGAGGTGGAAGTTCATAAGCACTCATAGTCTAAATTATTTTGTTTTTCTTAGTGGATGATAAAGAATAATTAATGATTTTCACATTAATGTAATAAATTTTCATAATATTAAAATTAATAAATTCATTATATTAGAATTAATTTTAGACGTGATAAAAGAAGAACATATGGAAGAAAGATATAGATGTGTGCAAATTATGTAGAAGAATTAAATCTTCTCTTGGAAATATCAATGATTAATTAAAGTGTTTGATAAATCATAAGAATAAAAAATTCTCAATAAAATTGAAAATTATTATATGGAAGGTAAAATTTAAGAGTTTCATGAATAAATTCTATGAAATAATGGTCTCATTAATGGGTGTAAGAGGTCCACTTTTTTAAGTTATAAAAGGGTAATTCTGGAGTACCATTTACTTTATAATAATGGAGTGTTAATAATAATGGGTTAATGGATCCAAAAGAGATAAATAATGGAATTTTGGGTGATATGGGTTCTATATATCTTCTATGACCCATTTTCAGACATGTTTAAATTTTTTTTCAAGTTTACTACCATTAGGATGTTACATCTTACCTTTTTGGTTTTTACCTAGAGAAATGACTTTTAACTATGTAATATATTATTTAATAAAAATATAAGATAACCCCTTTTAATAAATTGGGTTGTTGTGAACATAAATTTAAACTCTATTTAATCCAATTAAATTTATAAATATATTAAAATCTATTTTTAAATTAAAACATATAATATAAGGAAAAAACTTCTTTTTTTAATATGAAATTTTAACCATTATAAGTTATTAATCATTATAATTATTCATATCCAATTTAATGTGATTATATATAATTATATATTTGTTTAAAAATTATTATATATTCGTTATTCAAGTTATATTAATTTATTTTATTATATAAAAATTATACAATGTAATCAATTCAATGAAAAAAATGATTTCATAATTATCACGGTAGTTAAACTTTATCCAGACAATCATATACCTAAAAATGAGAATCTAATTATTAATTAATATTTTTATATTTATTTTAAATATTATTTTCATATTTTATATTTAATATCTATGAGTGATAAAAAATAACTTATAATGTAAATGAATAAAAATAGTTTTAGTGTAAAATATTATTTTATTTTCTAAAATATAAAAAATGGGTTTTAGTAATTCAACGGTATCTTTCAAAAAATATAATTTTTTATAAAAAAATATAAAAAATAATAATTTAGTTCATTCTTTTGTTGTGATAATTTCATAAAGGTGACATTATTATAAAAAAAATGGTTGGTTCTTTAAATATTATTCTAAAAGTCATTTATTTGTGAATAATATAAAAATGTTCCCCTAAGCTAATCATAACATTATAAATTAAAAAATTAAGTTCAATTTAACAAATTAAAAATTAAAAATTAAAAAAATAAAAATTTTATATTTTGACTAAAAATATAATACATAAATAAAAACAATACTTACTAGAAAAATTCCATATTAAAACTCTATGGGTTTTTAATACTATTTTTAATTAATTTCAAATTGTTAAAAATATTTTATTCACTAGTGGTTTTATTATATTTAGATTTCTTAATAATATTAATCTATTATTTCATGGGATTTTTTTGGGGTTGCAAGTAAAAAATTCAATTGAACATATTATGGATTTAGAGAAAAATATTTTCCAAAATATTGAGGAGTTACAGTCATAACATAAACTCATATTATATTTAGAATATAAATGAAGAGTAATAGTGGGTATCACAAAACATAAGATGTTAATAGAATAACCCCATGATATTTTTACAATACATGTGTCAGTATTACATGAGCTACTATATTTATATTTCCATTCGGTTAGTGGCATGATCTCCATTCCCTTTCAAAAGACCTCTGTCGAAGTCACAATTTCATCATTTAGTATTCATGTAGTGACTGGAACAACCCCATGTTAAAATAGAATGACTCTATAATAAAATTATTAACCTCTAAAATTAATTTATTATCAATGAAATGATAATAAAATATATAAATGGTAAATTCAAATAATATTTCCCTAAATTAAATATCATCAATCAATTTTAATATAAGTCATACAATAATTTCCATGTAAATAATCTTTAATTTCTAAATATAATATTATTCAATATTAATTTATAATCATAATTCTATAATTCAAATATTTACAAGGTAGGGAATCAATAATATATCAGTAATAATAATTTTCAATTTTAGATAATTTTCCCATCCTTCATGATTTAACTATCCACACTAAAGGAAAAACATATTTTATTCAAAATAGGGGAAAATAAGGGATTATAGGTACCCACCCCTTAAGATTTCCCCGAAAATCATCACTCCGCATCTACCATATTCAAACAAAACTATTCATCCATTAGAATAAGGGCGATAATACCACTAACTGAGAGAAGAGAGGAGAGATATTGAGCACATGGAATATGGTTTCCTTAACCCATTTCTATAGTTATAAAGCCTCATCCCATATTTAATTCCTCTATTCAAGATCACTCATTAAATCCTTTGGCCCCCCATAACTATATTTCCCATATCTTTCATCATTATAATTGACCAAGTTAACATTATATTCCACATTTTTCTATTTCATCATCAATAATATCATGTAAATAATGAATAATATATTTTTATAATAATATTATTTCAAAAAAATATCATCAATGAAATTTATTTTAAATAAAAAATTCCATGGTTTTCCATGAGGTATGAATAATTTTTATTTTGTTTTAACTCATATGTTTTGAACTAATTTGAGTACCTAATGAGATCCCAAGTGTTTCACAAGGGTATGTGGCCTGTTATGATCTCTAATGATTAGTTTTTGGAAAAAGAAACTATGTTTCATGGTTTGTAGAAATAGAGTGACCCATGTATCATGGTTAGAAGTTACTCTAGGGGGATGGATAAAGGGTAGTATGAGGTTGTAAATTTTGAGTAAACCATGAAAGTATTGGTGCACACACATGTGGGGGGACTTATAGTATTTAGTAGAGGATAAATTCATGGTTAATTCATGGTTTCCGAGACCATGCACATTAACTATGTTAGGTCCCCTTGTAGGGACAAAGGGTTCATGGTTGGAGCATGATTTGGACAACTGTGTAGCCAAACCATTCAACCAAATTATTTGGGAAAATATACTATTTTACCCTTAATGGGTTTAAAATTTTAAACCCTTTCTTTCATCCTTTTTTCTTGCATACTAGGATCTCGCTTTTCTTCCTATGATGAGTTCTTGAGCTTGGATTGGTTCCCATTTCAATATCTAGGATCAGATTCAAGAATAACTACTCTGGATAGATCCATTCTAGTATTTTCTAAATTCCTCTTGTGAAGTTATTCATTTGTCTTCATATCAATAGAGTTATTTTGGTGTAATATAATAAGACCTATTTCCCGGGTTTTGTTGGTTCTTCATTCTTATTCTGATCCAGACCAAATCAAATGTTGGTACAAGATGAGTGTTCAACTATAACCCTATAATAGGTGGTTTATACCATATCATCAATATTTAGTGTTTTATATACCTGGTTGTAGTTGTGTCGCATGGTATTCTACCCATTTTTACCCCTACAATTAGTTTAATGACGTTATTTAATTGTATGGGACCTTTTTAGATTTCCCAACATTGCATTTGTGAACATCAGAGGTTTTTAGATGCCAACTAGAAAACCTTGGGGTGTGTCTTTGTATCTTAACTTTTTTATACCACAATGTTGGGTGAGTGTGAGGCCGCCACTTATTTTGGGAGCCTTAATAAATTTAATGATACTTGAATGACATATTAAGATATAGTTATAGCTCTATACCATGTGAATACATATTGTTCAATTATTTTATTATTTAAATTAATTTTATAGTGATTTTTGTAATGAGATTAATGAAATCATGGAATACGAATGGTTATGAAATGAATAATGAAATGATATGATGAATTGATTATGATAGTGCATGCCTTGGATGAGATCATTTGATTCTGATTTCATAGGAAACCATGAAAAATTATACTCCATGGGTCTTAATTATGGTAGTGGATTCCTTAAACTTGTTTAGTTCTTGGATCATCATTATATAGGATTTAGTGGTCCTTACTATCCCTTGGATCTGACATTCATGGACTCACTTTGGACATGCTCTATTGAAATGCTTCTAGGACTCTACCCTAGTATCTTCCAATTTTCCATTGAGATGCTTTGGGGACTTGATGTGGGTTCCTTAGTACTCTATACCTTTTGTCAGGTTCTTTGTGGACCGACATTGGATTACACAGTGTGTCCATTATAGATATTGACACCAGATAAAATGGTATGGGAGTAGTGGATATTATATGTTTTATTACATGATGTGGTAATTTTGGATATTTTTCTATTCCTATAAATAGAAATGGTGTGGGTATCATTTTATAGTTATTAAACTGTACTGTATCCCAACTTCTTTACTTATACTTTGCAGCTTCCCTTGTTTATTAGAGATTTTATGTTGTTTATAGGGTATAATGTGTGGCTGTACATGATCACACCTTTATTTCACTACTATTATACATGTGGTATATTGTGCACTGATTATAATTATATTACAGTGAATGGGAATGTTATAAACATCATTTGTGGGGGCCTACAATGTTTTATCTTACATAATTCTGGGGCCATTATTGGGTACCCAAACAGACTTTATAAATGCAGGTGGGGACTGGGGAATGGGCTCGCAGTATATAAAAACCCTTTCATCTATTTTACATTAATACATGATTTGTGACATAAAATCACACTTAACACAACCCAAATGATCATGAAGTATAGTGTATTTAGGAATTACGTACATAACATAATAGTTTGAACATGGGATATAAAAACATTATCGAAAACTTCCATAAAAGGCTTCTAATATTCCATGACTTTTTAAAACTGCATGGGATAACCTGGGGACAAATATAAGAAATGGGTGTGTAATAAAGTGCAGTAAAAAAATAAATAAAATATATCATAAAAAATATAAAACTTTTTAGAAAATTGCAATATCAATGGAGTATAAAAAACAAGAATAGTAATAAACGATATATCATTATCCCATAACATGGAAAATGTTTCAATAACATGAACAAATGAAACATAAATATACTTCACAAATAAAACCAACAAGATATCATGGTAAAAAAAGTCCCATAAAGTAATAAGGTTCACTCACTATCCCATAATGGTATATCACGATACAAAAAATTACCCAATTTTCAAATAAATAAAATGTAAATTATTGAGTACATGGAAAATAATATCCCAACACTAGAAATTTGGAAATATATGTCATAAGGTAATTAAGATGTGAGAATAAGGAAAATAATCGTAACAGTATTTTAGAATGGTAATGGATGTGTATAATGAATCATGGGAGGATTAATGAGAGTGAAATGGGATAAAATCATTTATATATTAAATTTATATTAATGTTAATATAGAATAACATATTAAAACATAATAAAATGGAATTTATGGTACATAACAGAAAACAATTGAATGAATGGAAATGAGAAGAGAGAAGTCCCTTATGAAACTTTGGCATGGTAGCATGTATACAAAAAGGATCATCAGAGTCATAATAAGATTTAATGGGGTATATCATCATTTAGGAATGAAAATTGAACTATGTGAGATATGTAATAACTTATATTAACTTTCAAAAATTAAAATTTTGAAACCTAATATAAAAATAAGTGCGTGAATTAAAAGGAGAGTGGATGATCTCTTATAAAAATTTTATTATAGTAATGTCTTTGATAAAGGAAAAAAATTAAAGAGGAAAATTAACCATTCATTAAAACAACATCAATTTTACAGTAATGGAATGTTTATAAATAAATTACATTATAAAAATTTTAGTTAAGAATACAAATTCCAAAGAAGTTTCTTGAACTGAATGGAGGAAAGGAAGGTGAGGATACCTTACTTGAGTGTTTGGCTTAAAATTATTGGGAAGGGTTCTTGGGAGGTTGGGGTCAACTTGGAAGGACTATAAAAAGTTTAGTGAAGATTATGAATGCGATTGAAAGAGTTTTAGTGAAGATAAATGGGATATTGGGTGAGTTTATATAGGAAATGATGGGGATTTCTTTATTATGTTGGTTTTGGACTCTACATAATAAAATAAAAAAACAAAAACCACCCCCTTGTTATTTCTCATGGTTTCTTCCAAATGGGAGTAGATTATAAAATTTTAGAAGTTAATGGCCTGAAAATAATAAAATAATGCCCTTGATTATGTGTAGGTGAGTCATAATCTTTAAAACATGGTTATATAACCTTAAAATAAATTACACGTTTTGGTGGATTCATAATGGCCTTACAAAATATATAAAATAAACAAAATAATCTTCAAATGAATTTTTTAAAAAATAAAAAATATATTTGGTGGTCAATACACTTGATTGTATTTATTTCATCACTTTTGGTTAATTATGATGTCATAATACTGAAATTATATTTATATGGTATTCAATTTTTACCCAAAAAAATCAACTATCTCAGAAAAATAAGAAAAATTAACCATTGGATAATTTTGACCTTATAATTCCAAAAATAATATTCATATTATATAAAAAACATTCCAAATATTTAAATTTTTTACTTTTTAAATAATAACTGCCATATATTGGGAAATATTGGGTTTTTCACAATAATAAATTTTCAAACCCTTATTAAAAATTATATTTGAATTCATATAAATTATTTCATTATTTATATTAATTAAAAATTATTTACAGTTAATATTTTATTAAAAAATTATTTATTTCAAAGATCTATTATTTCATCAAAATAAATTACTTATTTTAATATTACCTAAAATAAAATTTCTGTTATATTATAAATAAAGTAATAAATATTTATAATGTAACAACAATCAGAGGAAAATAAATTAATCATTCTATAAAAAATAATTTACATACTCATAATGACAGAGTCTTGATACATATCCCTTTAATACACTAAGAAATGGACTATGTGTATGGTGCATGATTATGGGACTTTCACGGTCTGGTTCAGGGAACATGGTTTGGGTCATGATCTCAATGAGATTTAACATCTATAGTAAATGGTTTCAATGATACTTATGGCGTTGTATCTCAACATGATTTTGGTGAAGGGAAAATCCCCAAAATTCTATCTCCCTCAAAATCTCTGATAAATGGGCTTCATAGGGTATTATCCTAATTGTTGAGGAAATGAATTACTTTGTCTGTGATAATTTGTTTTTTTTTAAATTATGCTAATCATCTAATCACTATTAAACAACCATATTGACAACATTAATGATTCTTAATGTTCAATTAAATCTGATAGGATACAATTAATCCAAATAACTTCATGTGTTTTCTATTTCCATATCACATAATAAAATATTTAAATATATTGAAAGGGGAATTTTATTTATAACAATTCATATAATTACAATCCTCCCTTTAAGATAATTCTCCCTTGATGTTTTATTTTTCCACATAAAAATAGATGAGTATAACTTTGCATCATTAATTCCTCAAGCTTCCACATCACTTCCTAAAACATTTGGTTCCTCCACAGACCTTTAACAAGTATTATTATCATATATCATAAACCTTTTCTCAACGCTCTAACATATTTAATGACTCATCGTTATAGGAAAGAACAATCTACAATGGTATAGTCTCTGGATTTAGTACATGTGATGGGTCTGGTATGTTCTTACTCAATTGGGATACATGAAATACATCATGTACTTAAGATAGGTTTAGTGGGAGTGATGGTCGATATGCTACTTCTCTGATGCGATCGAGGATTTAAAATGGGATAATATATCTTGGAATAATAATTCCCTTCATCCAAAAATATCATTACTTTGTTACATGGAGTTAAGTAGGGGAATAACATATAACCAATATCAAACTTTAGGTCTCATTGATGATCATCCTCATAGCTCTTTTATCGACGCTGAACAGCCTTGATTTATAGTTGAATAGTTTTAAAATTTTCCCCAATTTCCCATACATTTAATTACATTGATGTTTTTGTTCCCCAACATCATCCAATCATGTTGGTGTTCTAAAAATCCTACCATAAAGAGCTTTATAGCAATCCATTTGGATTCTCAAGTGGAAATAGTTATTGTAAGAGAACATGACTGGATGAAGATGTTGTTCATATTATCCTTTTATATAAATTGACCATGCTCTCAACACGTCCTCATGTGTCTAGATAATCCTATCATATTGAAAATCAATTTGAGGGTGATAAGTCGTGATGACGTTAAACTCAAAAATTTTAGAAAGTTGGGGATTCTTCAAGAACATAGAGGAGAATCTTGGATCTCAAAAAAATACAATCAAGAGTGGTACTCCATGAAGCCTTTCCACTACACTGATGTATATTAGTTGATACTGAACTAGTGATATATCCTCTCAAATTTTGATAAAGTGAGACGTCTTTATAAGAAAATCTACAAAACCCATATAACTTTGATTCTCTTAGATGTTTTCAGATGCCTGATGAGAAAATCAGTGGTGATATTCTCCCATTTATATCTTGTTATGGTTAAATTTTGCATCATCCCACTAAACTTATGCCTTTTATCCTTCACATGCTAGAATACCTAGAACTTCAAAGTATATTAAATGATTTCTTATATATTTTCCCACTAGCAGTTCTCTAAGAGATCTCAATACATTTTTTCAATTCCTAGGTGAATAGAGAAAGTCAAACTATGAGCGTCAACCATAGAATTTGATGGATAACATAGACTTGACCAAAATATCACAAATCCTTTTTCATTAACATTTAATTTCAAGGATTTTACGTTACTTATAGTTTCCAGATTATTTTAAATGCCCACATCATCCATTCGATAATATTTTAACATCTCTAGATGTGATGGTTGAGAAATAATTTTTGAAAGAATTGATGATGTTCCCTCCATTAGGATTCCCATGTCCATCCTTTCTAAATATAAGAATATTAGATCCCACTCAATTATCATTAGTAATAGAATTTCAGGGTATTTTATACATAGATCATATTCAACTTTATTTGATTTACTATGATGGTAGTGTATTGAGAAGTATTAGTTAGTGATCACATATAATGAACTTCACTACCACATATTCATCCATTTCTATGTGTATATATACATGATTTTTTGTAAGCCGTATATATTTCACAATTCTCCCCACACAAAAAGTTTTAGCATATTTTCAAGGTGAATATCACTACTTCCAACTCCATATGATGTATTGGGTAGTTCTGTTCATGAACATTAAATTTACATGAATCATAGGATATGGATTTTTAATTTTTCATTAACACACATGCCATGCCCTTCTTCGAAGAATTGTTGAATAACATGAAAGGCTCTCCACTTATGGGTAGTGCGAGAACTGGTGTAAGGATGAGGCTTAATTTTAATTCATTTAATCTCTAATCACATTCATCATTAAAAAAAATTTGAATCCCTTCCAAGTCGTCTTTTTTATAGTGTTTGAAAATCATGTGAAATTTATCACAAATTGGTTATAGTACCCAGCTAATCCAAAGAATCAACAAATATCAATCATGGATATTTGCCTCAAACATCATTCAATTTCTATTATCATTAAAGGATCTATAGATATCCCATGTCTTTTGATGATATTCCTCGATAATTATACTTCCTTAAAATAGAACTCACATTTTCTATACTTGGATTAATGAATCTCCCTTATCAAGGTATTTGGCAGAGTGCTCAGATTTACCTCATGCACCTTCTTGGTATGGAGTATATTAGAATATAATCTATAAATACTACCACAAATTTATTGATTTAATAGTTAAATAATATATTCATCAAGTTCATGAATATTTCTAGAGAATTAGTGATCCCAAAAAGAATCACTATGAACACATAGTGGCCATACCGAGTATGAAAATCAGTGTTGGGGATATCTTCATTATTCACCCAAACTTGGTAGTATCATGACTGCAGATCCAACATGGAGATGTATTGTTCTCCAAATAACTAATTGAAGAATACATCAATATATGGAAGATGATAGATTATTTTTGTTGTGATCTTGTTGGGCTCATGATAATCAATGCAAAGGCTCATTGACCAGTCATTCTTCTTGACAAGGAGAAATAGTGTTCCCCATGGTGAAGCACTTGGGTGTATGAACCCTTTATCCAGATTTTCCTATAGTATTTTCGTAATCTCCTCAATTTCCAAAAAATACATTCTATATTGAGTAATTTATATTGGAAACTACCCAATTATATGATCAATTGAAATTCAAATTCTCGGCATGCATGAATACTAGACATTCTGCCGGAAACAAATCAGCATGTTCCCCATAGTAGGAATATCATCAAGGATGGTTATTTCCAAAGACTCAATATTTTTATCTAGATATTATTTCTCATAGGGAATTAATATCCATGCCTAAGATATTGGTAATAAATATGATTCATCCTCCTCTTTGCACCTATATAAAATTGGGGGTCGATTCACAATATAGAGAGGTAATTATTTCACACAAAAATTTATGTTGGATTTAAATAGGGAAAACCAATTCATTCCCAAAATCAAATCAAATTCCACCAAATGGAGTATGAAATATTTTATAAAGAATTTCATCCCACCAAATGTGACAAGGGATGAGTTATATTCATAGGATAAAATAGTTTCCCCATTTTCCATTTTAACCAATACCTCTACATCCCTCCTTTTTGGTGGTGTATGAATAGATGTAATAACTTTCATGGTATGAATGAATGTGTAGAACCAAAATCAAAACATAAGTTCTATATTCTTGAATGAATAACTATCATACGTGTCACCACTTCATTTTTGGGATCAACTTCAGTGGTTGTGATGTAAAATTCTACCCCTTTCTACCTTGAAGTTTGTCAATTGTCTCAAAAACCCCTTGGATTATGGAGTAGATTTTAAAAGTAACCCGGTCCGTGCAGTTAAAGAAATAGAAAACAAACTAAGGATTGACCATAGAATTCCTTTAATCCATCACATTGGTGGGATTATTATATCAGAAATTTATAGCTTGGTGTCCTTCCTTCCCAGACATAAATCATTTCTTTTTTAAACATAGGAAATTTTCAGGGTGCTTATTCTCACACCTTTGCTAAGTGTGTTTTTGAAATTTCTTATCACAAATAGATCTTTGTAATAGAAAACCAGAATTAAACTCCACTTTCCACTTCGTATCCCCATGATCCCATTGGAATTCTCCAATAAACAATTACAATTTTAGGGTACATCAAATAATTTGTTTAGAGATATCAAAGTAATGAATCACTAGATATTTTCATAAAATAGGTTTAAGCCCGCCAAATAAGTGGTCAACCGTTCATTAAGGGGTGACGACAAAGTATAAGGAAAAAAATTCAAGTCTTGTGACATTTTCCTCATAATCCCTAATATATTCATCCTCTTTTTTACATGAGGGAAAATAAAACCCATTCCATTTTTTTCATAGAGTGTGAGGAAAATATTTTTTAGGAAACATTTTCTAAAATTCCTTCGACTCCATAACTTCGATCACTTCCTCAGGCATCTTATTTTTTATCAATATCTAGAATAGATCAAATTATCCATCCATATAATACAAAATCAGTAAAAACTTCTCTTTCTAGGAATATTAAAGGATAAAGAAAATATTCCCAATGAATTTTGTCAATTGTTCCACAATTATTGGATCTAATGACCCACTGAATGTTGGACACATTTTTCACATGATGCTCTCGATTGCATCTTGTTCCCTGTTAGGGTTTTGGGTTTACCTCTTGATCCATGATTCTATATATAACATGGATAAGCTAAGATATTATTTTTATAATGTTCCCAATTCCTGATCCCATCTGGTAGGGAATATGCTTTTGACAATCATCACATTTCCCATCACAATGAATGTTTACCATATTCCTCCTATTTTTGTCCATTGGAAAAAATAAAGGGAAAATTATGGATGGATAATTTAAATCTATTAAGAACATAAATGGGAATCTAATTAAATTAATGAGCTAACTTATAAATTACATATATTTCCTTAACATATAAATTTATAGGCTTCAATATATGTTATCCATGTTCATTTTACTAATATACATTTTAATGGGAATTTTTCCCATAATAATTGTTCAAATAAGATTATGAATATACCAAATATTAAACCATATGATTGTCATATGAGGAGTATATTAAGGCCCTTTTTCATGTACCAAGTTATCCTAAGGTAGGCTCGGGACACAATGTCAGAGTTGTTACCCCTAGGAACATTTGAACCAGATCCATGTCCACTTGTAGTCTACATACATGGATATATGTTTTTTAAAACACTTAATTTAAACTTAAAAAAATTTAGGAATGTTTTCATTGTTATTATTATTATCCCTAAGGCATTTCTCTAGAGTTTTCTAATCATACTCCCAAAAATAAATAAACCCGACTCTAATTCAAAATATAACAAACCTACTCTTTATTTCACATCAACACATGATATATTAAATTAAATCACACTTAATACAGCCCAAAATTTCATGAATTATTGTTTAAGTGGAATTAGTTACATACCAAGATAGTTTGAACATGGGATACAATATCATTATGGAAAGCTTCCTTAACATGATTCTAAAATTTCAAGACATTCTAAAACTACACGAGATAACCTAGGGAAAATCATTGGAATGGGTTGAGCTATAAATACCACTAAGGGAATCAATAATACATCACATGAAAAAATATAATAAAATTTTGACAATATGTATATCAATGGACAATAAAAGGAACCTGAATAATAATTCATGATATAACATGATAATCATCACATAGGAAATGTGGAAACAACTTAAAACATTGAATCATAAAAATAGGTCAAAGACAAACAATACATGACATCATGGTGGAAAAAGCCCCATAATAGAATTAGGTTTACTCCTATTCTAACATGACGTATCATGACACTAAACAATACCAAATGCAATGGAGTGAAATCTGGGTGCACCCATCAATTTCATTTCATTTTCATTCTTAAGTGTGCCTCATAAATAATAAAACATGGATTCCTTCATCAACATAAATTTGTCTATCATTATGTTTTGTGAAATAAATATGTATAAGTCACAATAAAAAATATTTGTGCATAAATGTTAAAACCCTTGATAGGAAATGAGTATGGTATTCACTACACAATTTTTTTTATAACGGAAGATCGTCGTGAAATTTTGTCAACTTAACGACGTCACTTAATGATTCGTAAAAATGGGTTAATGATAGATAAATGGGTATATGTTCACATATAAATTAAATGGATAGTTTTATCAAAATGGAATAGAATATACCAATATTATAAATTTTTATATATAAGTAATAAGGTAATGAGGAGACTTGCACAAATAAAATAGTCGAAACTATATTTCGGCATAGTAACAGGTGTGCGTATAGTCTAATGGGATATGAAATCTCTTCCCAATATTTCACATTTTAACTTGTTTTATTACGTATAAGTACACTAAATAAAACCATAAAGACCAACAGTTCTAGTTTCTTTTGTAATTAGGTACATTACATACCAACTTATAACATGGGAAACAAAACATTATTGAAAACATCATTGAGATGATCATAATATACCAATAAACATAAAAATGCATTGGATAACCTAAGGAAAAACATAATAAAGAGGGGAAATATAAATGAAAATAATGGAATAGTAGTGGGTTAATTTATATATGATATACAACATGCATATTAATGTGAAATAAAATAATATGAATAATGAGGCATGATATGGCATAATAATCATAACATGGGATAATTGGAAACAACTTAAAATGATGAATCATGAATATATTACAATGATGAACTACCATTTCTTCATGGTGGAAAAAGTAAAATAAATAAACCAGGTACATACCAATCCCATAATGATGAATTATGATACTAATCCTTACCCAATGCATTGGAGCGCTGTCTAGGAACACCCACTGTAATCATTTCATTCTCATGCTTAGGTGTGCCACATAGATCATACACCATGGATTCATTCATCGTAATAATTTATTCCATGATTAAAAAATGTGTGTTTAATATATTTAATTATCCAATTAATATTTACATGTTCATAAAGGTGAATACCCTTTATATAATAATGGGCATGGTATTCAGTGTACAATATTTTTATCATGGAAAATCACAGAGAAATTTTGACACCCTGATGAAGTTACATAAAAATTAATAAAAATGGTTGTTGAGAGAGAAAGGAGAATATAATTATTTAGAAATAAAATGGGTAGTAATTGGGACATGTAAATTTAAATCACAACATTGTGAATTTGAAAATATAAGGAATATGATAATGAAGAAATATGAATAGGCAATACAATCCTTATGAAGTTTTGGTATGGTAACAGGTGTATATAAATGATCACAGGAGGTTTAATGAGAGTGAAAGGAATAAATAATCATTAATACAAAAAATTGAATGTATGAGGAATATTTAATATCATATCCCATCATAATAAAATGAAATTTAAAATACATTACATAAGAGGACTCCTTGATAAAAGAGGAGAGTTGAAGATCCCTTGCCTGAGTGTATGACTAAAAAGGATTGGGATGGGATTATTGAAATATTTAGGAGGCCATAGGGGGACTCTTTAGATTTGTGATAAGATTTAAGTCCTTATAATAGTTGTTTAGTTAAGATAAATGGGATCTTGGGTGGGTTTTTATAGGAAAAGTGGGATATTTCATTATTGTTTTCATTTTGGGTTCTACATAAAAAAATATCCCAAAAAACAAACCATCCCATAGTTTTTTCACATGGTTTATACTAAAGTTTAGTGGTCTGTATTATTTGATATGTAAAATGGACGATATTATTTATATAATGACCTCTCTTATGTCGAGGTGAGTCACACTCTTAATGAAATGATTTTAAAACCATAAAACATATTATTGGTTTTGGGGTATTCATAATGGATATAGAAAAATAAATAAAATAGACTTAAAATATAGTTATTTTTAGGTGAAAACCTTTTTGTTCATGGATACTATTTATATTACTTATTTCCCAAAATTTCAGTCATTTTGATTTCATAAAAGACAAAGTATATTTATATGGTATTTAATTTTTACCAAAAAAATTGATTATCTTAGAAAATAATAAAAAATACACCATTAGATAGTTTAGAAATTATGATTCCATAAACAATATTTATTTTATATAAATAGTTTTATAAATATTTGAAATTATACGTTTAAAATAATAACTGAAATTTATTAAAAATGATGTGTTTTTTTGGAAATAACAGTTATGATTCCTAATAAAAAAAATTAAAATTGACTTCATAGAAATTATATGATCGATTATATTTTTTAAAAATTATTTAAAAATAATATTTAATTAAAATATTTTTTATTTCCAAAATCCATTAACTCAGAGATTCATTAATTTAATTTGTATAGTAACCAAAAATACAATTTGTGCTTTATTATATAAAAATAAAAATAATTTAAAAATTAAAAATAATAGGATGAAAATACATTTATTATTTTTTTAAAAATAATTTACATAATAATATTGATAGTTTCTTGATAAATATCCCTTTAATAAACTAGAAAATTCCAAAAGAGTATGATGCATAATGGTGGGACTTTCTTGGGATGGTTCAATAAACATGGTTTGGTATATGATCTCTATGAGCTTGAATATATCCCATAAATTGTTTAACTCATTCTTAAGTTTTTGGATCTCAGATTGGGCTTGGTCAAGGGAAAATCCCAAAATTATTATCTCCCTTGGAAGCTAAAATAAAGAATTTTCATAGGGTATAATCCTACTGGTTGAGGTCATCACGTACTTTTTTTATGTTAATTAAATTTTCTAGAACCCTATATTTATACTAATCATGTGATAATAGTTAAAAATATATATTATTAATTGTAAAGAAACTTAATTGTCATTTAAAACTAACTGTTTATACTTAAACAAAATGAAATCATTTTTTTACAACCTACCTGTGAGGCATGGGTGAGTTGGAAAAAGGCAGTGACGTCCCGACCATGAGGTTCCAAGATCGAGTCTTTGCAAGGCAATGCGCACTATATGCTAAAAAAACTCTCATGGGCCCCTCTACCACATTGGGAACCTTCCAAAGCCCAAGGGTTGGCCACCATGGGCCTCACTGGGGAAGTGCAGTGCGCAGGTGGGGAGGCCACCCCAATACCTCGCAACCCAATGAAACGTTTTCCTGTGGGGCATGGGAGAGTTAGTTAAAGGTAGTGGCATTGTGACCATGAGGTTCTGGGTTGAAGTCCTTGCAATGAAATTCGCACTATATGCTAAAAAACATGTGGTGGGACCCTCTACCCCATTGTGAATTAGCCTAAGCCCAAGGTTTGGCCACCTTGGGCCACACTAGGGACATGTGGTGCACATGTGGGGAGGCCACCCCAATACCTCGTATCCCAATAACATGTTTTCCCACGGGGCATGGTTTAGTTGGTTAAAGGTAGTGGCGTCTTGACCCTAAGGTTCCGGGTTTGAGTCCACACAAGGGAACAAACACTATATTCTAAAAAAACTCTCGTGGTCCCCTCTACCCCATTGGGAACTGGCTTATTCCCAAGGGTTGGCCACCTTGGGAATCCCTGGTGACGTGCAGTGCACATGAGGGGAGGCCAACCCAATACCTTGTAACCCAACACCATGTTTGATCCTTGATTCAACATCCATTTTAGAAGGGTGGTTTTTAGAGAGATGAGACTAACTCTCTCTAAAATTCTCAAGAGTTTATGGTTCCATCACCCTTCCTCTTGTTCTTACCCCTCATGGTGGTTTCCTTTCTCATGCCTGGGTGGTTCGAATCTCATCTATTCGTGCCTCTTTGTTCAATTCATACCATCACAGACCAAAATATCACTACCAACAATCAACGAGTCAAAATCCCAGATGTAAAAGTTCGCAATCAAACACCCCATTCCATAACACAAGGGATCTCTTTTTCTGGATTCTCTAAAGGTCCCCACACTAGGAACTGATGATGAATCAAAGGTGACTCTCTTCAAAAAGCTTGATGATGGAGGCCATATGGTAGAAGCAGACCCGAATTCTCTTCTACAGTGCACTCAAATGTGAAAATATTCTATTGTGGTTCGCATATCCTACCTCAAAGGTGATCATCTCTGTAACCTTACTAATTTAAATTCTTGTATTTCTCACTATAGTAATTTCTCAAATTGGAAAATGATACCGATAGGAAAATGGTATTATCATATTTTGATAAGCACACAAAGGTTCTTAGTTGAGTTTAGAGGACTAGAAATCTGAATATGAGACCGGGTTTTCTCATATTATCTTAGTGGGACATTGCTTTCATCCCACATAAATATAAGAACACAATAGAACATGTTTGGATTAGGCTTCATGGTTTGAATAGGATCTTTTGGCATCCAAACATTTTAAATTACATTGTATCCTGTATATGAACCCCTCTCAAAATAGATCATAGAACGTTAAATACAGACATAGGGATTTTATGAGGGTGATGGTTGAAATAAACCTTGATTCAAAACTTATTAATTCTATTTCCATTGATGATAATATTTACAAATATTAAATTAGAATAGAATATGAATGAAATCTGCCCTTCTGTGATCTTTATATGATCATTGGTCATAACATTTATAATTCCAGGGTGGTTAAAAAACAATTTAACCCCCAATTGAAAATGAAGGGAAAGAATTTAAGAAAAACAATAATGATAAAGCTCCTATGATATAATTACTAGAAAAAAAAAGGAAAACTGATGTCTGCATAAAAAACACACAATTTGATACTCTTATGTGAATCCTCGAGTGTCACTTGGGATGATGTTGCTGAAGAGGAAGAAAATTTCCATTTGGACCAAAATTTTCTAGTTGATTTAGAATATCTAGTTCTTGATACCATCAGACTCTCTAACCAGGATCTAGAGAGAGTAGATATTGATAACTGGGAGAAAGTATCGTGCTCTAAATACAAAAAGGGTGTCACTAACCTGGGTTAGAGGGATAATCTATCTCCACCTGTTCAATTAAAATGAAATCATTATAGTGCTTCCACTGCACATAGACATGGAACATATTTCTAGGGGTCAACTCTTGTGCAAGCGAGAAGGATCAAACCATATCAATTCTAGGAAATGGACTAATCAAGGACACCCCCTCCTTAGAGTAATCTAATACACTAGGGGTTGGAGATAAAAATTGTAACAAGAAAATGGAATCTGAATGTGATTATCATCGTCTTGTTTGATCTCAAATTAGAAATTTTATAGGTAGTAATGTTAACACTCGAACTATTCTCTCAAACCAAACTATTGTTCTTGTGAATAAACAACCTACTTTTGTTAGCTCGATCTATGCTACTGATAGTCGCTCAAATGTTATGAACCCCACTACTCCTATAGAAGAATCCCTTATCTCTACACAGGGTATTATAAAGGTTATTTTCCCCCTATTCTCCTAGTTATGAATGATAAAACTTGCCTCGTGGTGGATTCACACTCAGAATTGGACTATGCTAACACTTCAGATGGTGGTACACATTCTTATAGCTAACTATAAAAGGTACAAGAATCCAAGGACATGATACCAGGTGTAGAGTATTTAGGTAATGAGCAGATGATTAAACACAAAAATGGGTAGAGCGGTGCCTCTAACTGTTTGAACACAAAACAGTGGTCAGTTGACCTAGCTAGAAACCAAGTAGTTATTCCTGCTCTGAGCACCATACCAGGTACCTACATCACTTCTGTTCAGCATATTCCATTGTAAAATAGTTGTTTAGATGCTATTAACAACAAGGATATTAGAACTATTTTTTCTTCATCTACTTATAATAACATGAAATAAATTTCCATCCAAACAATATTTTTAGGTGATACCACTAACTTTTTGGATCACACTAAAGGCAATAAAGGGTCTAATACAAGCCCTAATGTGTGAAAAAAATGCTAGAAGATCAACTAGGCATAGAGGCTTGGATATTAAGAAAAAAGGGAGTTCTAATTCCAAACATTGTTATAGAATACGATTTTATATTATAACTATCAAGTTATTTCAAACCATTACACCATTATTATTTCAAAATGAATGGTTAAGACTTTGAAGCCTTTAAGTTTTTCCATTGCTGAAAAACTTCTTCATGATTGGATTCTAAATTCAAAATATTTCTATAACTACTCCTTACACAGCCCCTAAAATGACCTTAAATAGATTAAATGTTTTGAAAACCCCTGAATTAAACCCCCAAGACTCACTCTTATTTGGCATCTCGCCTAAAATAGAGTTCCCACTTACTCTTTTCTAAAAAATTCTGGAATTCAAATTTGTTAAAACTGTCATTTTTGGAATCAACATAGAGAAGATACTAATAAATTATTACTATCTTGTGATACTCCCACTTACCTTTGGAACTATATTTTGGACACTTTTGATTGCAGATGAATGATTCATAACTCTATCAACGCTTAGCTAAATCATCGTGTTGCTATGGATAACTCCCAACAAATCAAAAACTTGTTCCTTGCTGGGGTTACAGAGCTACTTCATGTGATTTGGTATGATAGAAATACAATTATTTACAATAATTTCTCACACAACATTAATGAATGTAAAATAAGAATTCTCATTGATATTTTATAAGCTTCCTTGATTCTAAATGAGGATTGCAACAACTCTGTGGAAAATTTTATTATCCTGAGACATATTCGGGTTAATGCCATTTTCATACAATAGAAATGAACTTTTCAGATTTTTTGGAGACCTCCAATACTAGTTTGGACTAAAATCAATGTGTATGGAGCCTCTAAAAGAATTCCAGGACTCATAGGGTGTGGCTATGCCTTCATAAATCTACATTGTCACATCGTTGGGTGCTTTTGTGGAGGATGCGGTATTACAGCCTCTCTGGAAGCTGAAATGTTGAGTGTGATTCATGCCATACCTTTTTACGTGCACCAAGGCTCGAACAACTTATGGATTGAAAGTGATTATATTGCTGTATTGAAGGAGATTTGTATGGGGAGATTCATATAGCTTGGCCGATTACTACTCACTGGATGAATTTCCTTCCCTATCACTATGACATCAAATTCATTGCAACACATACCAATCGAGAAGCAAATATGGTTGCTGATGGTCTCACTAATAAAATAGTTTTTTGGGACATAACATAGCTAGAGGAGATCCCAAAAAACATTCTTCCTTTTCATGTTAAATATTGTAATATGATTCTTTCTTTTAGACTCATGTAACCTCTTTTTTTTTAAATAAAATTGCTTTGGTCTTTTGACCAAAGAACTACCTTTCATAGAAAAAAGTATTTTTATAACCATTTTACATAATAATACATTTAATTGAATCAAAATGGATATTTTATTTATAATATTTTTAGTCATTATAATCTTCCCCCTTTAGAAATTTTACCCATGAAATTTTCCTTTCCCACACTAATATAGATGCGGGTAACTCCACTTCATTACCTCCTCTAGTTCCCATATTTCATATTAAAACTTTTGGTTTTTCCACAACACTTTTACAATGTGTATTTTCATATTTCATATAAAATTTTCTTTATGATATAATATCTTCACTAGTTTCTAATAATAGGAATGTTCATTTTTTGATGGTACTACCTCTAAATTTAGTACATCAGAGGGGTCTGGTATGTTCTTTGTCAAGAGGGACACATGGAATACATCATTCACAAGAGGTTGGTTTAGTGGGAGTGCTAGTTGATAGGCCACCTATATGATGCGATCAATTATCTCAAAAGGGCCAATGTACCTTGTAATAATATTTCCCTTTTCTCAAATCTCATCACTTTCATCCATGGAGATATGTGAAGGAATACCATGTCTCCAACATCAAACTCTTGGAAATGTTGATGATTGGTAGCATAGCTCTTCTATCGGCTCTGAGAAGTCTTTATGTGGAAATGAATGGTCTTAATATTCACCACCATTTAGTAAACCATTTTAAGATGTAGAAGTTTTCATTCCAAAACTTCATCCCAACATGTCGGTGCTTTAACACTCTTCCTATAAAGGGAATCATTGGGAGCCAATTCGATGCTTTAGTGGAAACTATTTTTTATAAGAGTATTTGACCAAGGAAATATGTTTGTCCCATCATATATTTATGTCAATTGAGAATTCTATCAACATTAGATAATTTATTTTGATAATCCACTCAGATTGTCCATCAGTGTGAGGGGGATAAGCCATACTGAATTTTAGCTCATTGTTTAGAGCATACGGGAGACTTTCTAAAAACTAGAGGTGAATCCTGAATCTCGATCAGAAACATTTTACAGTGGTACTCCATACATCCTCACCAATTCATTGATGTATATCCATGAAAGTTGATCTAGTGAGAAATCCTATAAAATCCCAATGAAGTGTAAAGCCTTTGTTAGATTATCCATAAGGAACCAAATAGTGTTGATTCTTTTGGATGTCTTGGGAAGTCTAGTGAACAATTCTATGGTGAATTTTTCCCATTTCCATGTTGGTATAGGTAATATTTTCATCATCCCCTTAGAATTAAGAATTGTATCCTTCACTTTCTGACATACCAGGCACATTGATGTATATTCAATGATCTCCTTCTTCATATTGTCCACCAATAGTTCCATTAGAGATCTCAATACATAATTTTGTTTCCTAGGAGAGTGGATAAAGTGAAATTATCTGCAATATCTAATATTTCATTTTTAAACTTATTATTTTATGGAACACATAGTGTTGACCCAAATATCACAATTCCTTCTTTATTAACATTGAACCCTATGGATTTGTCTTTTCTTATATTTTCCACATCCTTATCAATTCCCGCTTCAACTTTTTTTACATCCTTTAACCTTTAAATAAGAGATTATTGTGAAATCATTTGTGAAAGGATTGATGATGTTTCATCCTTGATGATTCCAATGTAATTACTCCTCAATTCTAATAAGATCGGATCCTTCTCAATTCTCATTAATGATAAAATAGTTTGATCATTTCTATATGGAGCATCCACCACATTATTCTCTTTACTAGGATGGTAGTGAATTGAGCACTCATTGTCCTTGATCAACTCTAACCCTCATTATGGGTTCATATTATTCTCTTTATATGGGAATATATATTTGAGGCTATTGTTATCAGTATATATCTCACACTTCTCTAAATAGAGATAATATCTCTGGATTCTCAATTCAAAGATCACAATTAATAAATCCAAATAATATGTTGGGTTGTTCTATCTATAAATTTCAACTACATCATGGTGTAGGCAAAGAAATTTTCATTTTTCATTAACACAAAACCCAAAGACTTCTTTGAACCATTGCTAAATATTATGAAACGTTCTACACTTGTGGGTAGTGTGAAAATTAGGGTTGTGATATGCCTCTTATCCAGATTCGTGAATCTATTTTCACAATCTTCATTCCTAGAAATATTTACTCCCTTTTGAGTTATCATCGTAATTGGTTTTAAAAATGGATATAAATTTTCAAAAAAATCGACGATAATACACAGATAATCCAAGGAACCTACAAATATATGTCATAGATGTTGCCGTCAACCATCCTTTAATTTATTATATCATTTAGAAGTCCACATATATCCTTTTTTTGATGATGTGTCCTAATAAAGAGACCTCCTTCATCCTGATTACACATTTTCTATACTTGGCACAAATCTTATCCTTGTATAAGGCCTTTAAAATAGTGTTCAAATTCACTTTTTGTCGCTACTTTCATTGGTATTATATTATAATATCAACTATAAATACTATAATTTTTTTAAGTAAATCACTAATGACTCTATTCATCAAATTGATGATGATTTATAGAGAATTAGTGAGTTTGAATAGAATCACTATGAACTCAAAATGCACGTACCTTGTGAAAAAATCAGTCATGAGGATATCTTTATTCTTGAACCTTACATGATAATATCCAGATTGAACATCCACCAAGGATAAGTATTGTTCTCCATGATTATAATAACAAATTTCATTAATTTTTGGTATATTATACTTTTTATTTATCATGATCTTGTTTATCTCATGATAACCAATGAAAGGCGCATTGACCCATCCTTATTCTTGACAAAAATGACTGGCTAAACCTATGGAAAAGTACATGGGTGTATAAAACCTTTATATAGATCCCCTTTTACATTTTTCAATAGATCCTTAATTTTCACAACATCCATCCTATATGGAGTGTTGTATATTAGAAACACCCAAATAATATGCTCGATTGAAAATTCAACCTCTCATATATGATGAGGTCCAAACAATTCTTTGGGAATCACAATAGTGTATTCCCTCATAATAAGCATGTATTCAAGGATTATTTTTTCCATAGAATCAATAATTTGAGAAAGAAATTATTTCTCATAGGGTATTGATATCCCTACATAAGATAATGATTCTAAATAAGATTCATCAAACTCCTTTCACTTGTACAGAATCATTGGTTAATTCTCTATACAAAGAGTGATTTCCTTCTCATGAAAATTTATTATTTCCCTTTCTGGGGAAATCAAACCCAATACTTGAATTGCATAAAATACCACCAAATAAAGTATTACAACGTTTTATGGGATGTTCATCACAAAAATATATATAGGGGAGTATTTATATACTTTTCATTCAATAATTTCCCATTTTATGTTTTCACTTTCAAATCTTATTCCATGATTTATAGTGTTGTTTTGATAAATCTACTAAACCTTCATGATATGAAGGAATGTGTAGAGATAGAATCAAAAAGTACATCCACTATTATTGAATGAATCACAAGTTTACCTATCAGCACTTCGTTTTAGGGATTCAATTTAGAGAGAGTGAAGGAAAAAACTCACTTTTACTGCCTTTGAGGTTGTTGGTTATCTCCAAAAACCCATGTTTTAGGGAATTGGTTTTTAAAGTGCCTTGGTTCCTTGCATTTTATGAAATGGAAAATTCACTAAGGGATGACTTGATCATTTCATTACTCTATTGTATTCCTAGTTTTCTCTTATTAGGAATTTCTGGATAGGTGTCCTTCCTTCCAACACCTAAACCATTTCCTTGTTCCCTTTAGAAATTTTTTGAGGTGATACTTCCCACACCTTTGACCAGTGGGATGATAAAATTTCATGGATCAATTAGATAAATATACCAAAAAATTGTAATTAAACTCCACTATATTTTTCTTATCGCCATGATTCCCTTGATATTCATCGATCTACATTTTGATGTTGAGGTAACATTAGAAAATTCTTTATAGCTATAAAAGTCACAAACCACTAGGGATTTCCTTAGACTAGGTTTTATCCAACCAAAAAAGTGGCCAACCATTAATTCAGAGGTAACGATAAATATGATGGTGTATCATGTAATTATTGTGAATTTTTCTTCATTTGCAAGGATATAATCATCGTATCTTAACTTGAGCGCAAGGAAATACCTTTCCATTTTTGTTGTAGGGTGTGGGGAAAATATGTATCGAATAACATTTTATAGTATTCATTCCACCCCATCACATTTATCTCTTCCTTAGGCTTCGTATTATTGGTCAATTTCTAACACTGATCAACTTATCCTTCAATTTGATAAATATCTAGTAGAACATTCTCTTCCACATAACATTGAAGGATGATGCAGATCTTCTCAACGGAGTTGATCTATTTTTTCATGATAAAGGCATATGATGATCCATTTAAAGTAAGAGGCCTTTATTGCATGAAGCTCTTAATTATAACTTCTTATCTATTTGGGGGTTTTAGGAACTCATCTAAATCCATGTTTCTATTTATAACATGTGTTATCTAAGATATTATCTTTATAATGTTTGTCGTCCTTACTCCTATCAAGATAAAAACTTCATTGGGGATTTTATCTCATTATCGTTGCCTTGATTGATTACCTAAGTCCTCATATTACCAGTCATTAGATAGAATAAAAGGAAAATTGGGTATGAATAACATAAAATATTAAGCATATAAAGGGTAATATAATGAGAATAAAGAGATAAATTATAAATTACATTTATTTTCTTAAATTATCAATTTATTGGTTTCAATTTATGTTATCCATGATCTATTTCCTATCATGTATTCATATGGTTATTTTTTATTCCCATAATAAAGGTTCATAATGAGCTATTTAATTTTCCAAATCATATCCTATGAGAGTGTAATACCTGTTTCAAAGTAATGCCCATTTTCTGGTACCATGTTACCCTGAGTGAGGTCCGAAACCATTTGTTAGAGTTGTTACTCTTAGGTACATCTACACCAGTTCTATGTCTGCTTGTAGTATCCAAATAAATAGGTATTGTATTAATAAACTAGAAAATCTATACTCACCAAGATATAGTAATGTTTCCTTATACTTATTCTTATCCTAAAGTATTTTCATTTGAGTTTTCTAGTCCTAATACAAAAAATAGCTAGAATTTACCTCTATTACCAACATTGAAAACCCTACTATTTTTTTCACATTAATGACTATTTTATTAAAAAAATTCACTCTATATACAACAAAAAATATTGATACTTCTAGTATATTTGGTAATTTAGTGCATTATATAATAAGTTATAACATAGGATAAGAAACATTATTGAAAACATCCTTGACATGATCATAATATTCCGACGAACATAAAACTACATGGGATAACTAGGTGACAACATAATAAAGGGGTTGAGATATTATTACCATTATGGGAATGAAAATGGAATAAATGATATATGTTATGAAATATCCATATTAATGGGGAATAACTGGAATACGAGTTACAAGAAATAATATAGCATAACAATCATAACATGGGAAATGTGGAAAAAACTTAAAAAACCCAAAAAAGATCATATGACAAGGCTATACCTCCAAGGAATCATCATGGAAAAATTCACTTAACGGAATAAGTTACAACCCTATCCCAACATGACATATCATGATACTAAACATTACCCAATGCATAGTATCAATATATAGAAACACCCATCATAATCAATTCATTTGATGTTTATGTGACCCACATAGATCATATGACATGGATTCATTCATAATCATTCTTTTTTCCACGATTAAGGAATGGAGATAATATACATACAAGTACTAAATAAATAATTATATTTTCATAAATTTTAATACCTTTAATAGAGTAATGGGTATGGTATTCACTATAATATTGTTTTGGCAAGGAAATCACAGTGAAATTTTGAAATCATAATGGCGTTATGTTCTAATTTATAAAAATTGTCGATGAGAGATAAATGGGTCTCTAATTATTTCTAAATAATATGTGATGTAATAGAGACATGGAAAATAATATCCTAGAATTATAAATTTGGAAATATAAAGAATAAGGTAATGAAGAAACATGAATAGGGGAATAATCCTTATGAAATTTCGGCAAGGTAACAGGTGTAGATAAAAGATCATGGGGGGATTAATGAGAGTGAAAGGAAGATATCATAATTTATACATAAAAAATAAAATAAGTTAAATATGTAATATAATATCCCATAACATCAAAATAAAAATAAAAAGACATTACATAAAAGGAGTACATGAAAAAAGAGGAGAGTAGAAGATCCCATACATGAGTGTGTGACTCCAAAGGCTTGGTAGGATAATCATGAAATCTTGGGGGTGCCTTGGGAGGAATGCAAGGAGTGGAAGGAAGATTAAGGACATGATCCAAGGTGTTTTATTGAATATTAATTTGAGGTTTATTTAGTTTATATCAGCAAAGATAGATATTTATTTATTATTTTGGGTTTGGCTTCTACATAATAAAATATATAAAACCAAAAACCATCCCATGGGTTTTCCCATTGTTTCAACCTAAGTATAGAAGATTTTATTATTCTTGAATTCCCTGTTCCTAACTTATTAATATAATTACCAATATTACATGGTGTTGATTCATTCATTATAAAATGGTTTTAAAAGCTCTATACATATTTTATGTTTTGGAGGATTCTTAATTGCCTCAAAAAATAAATAAAATAAATTTATAATGAAATTATTTTAAATGGAAATAATATATTTTTTCACGAATCCTATTTATATTAGTTATGAAAATACTTCATGGTCATTTTGATTTCAATAAACAAAAGGAATACTTATACGATATTTAATTTTTACCTGAAAATTATACTATCTCAAACAAATTATGAAACATTCACCATTGAATATTTTTGACATTATTATTCCAAAAATTATACTCATTTAATATAATTTTTTATAAATATGTGAAGGTTCACTTTTGAAGCAATAACAATCATTTATTGAAAATTCGGGGTTTTTTGGTTATAACATTTTTTTGAACCCTCATAAAAAAGTACATTTTACTGCCTAAAAATAATACGATCAATTTTATTTGACATTTTTTTATAATAATATTTTATTATTTAAAAAAAAATTAAAATAAATTAATTCACAAATTCATTTATTGAATTTGAATTTAAACCAAAAATACAATTAGTTCTTTATTGTATTGAAATAAAAATCATTTACCAAGTAAAAAATAACAGGATGAAAATATATTAAATTTTCCTTATAAATTGTACATACTCATATTTATATGGTTTTGATACATATCTCTCTAATACAATATAGAACTCTCTAAGAGTAATATTGGAGATGGTGGGACTTTCATGGGGTGGTTCGATGCAGATATTTTGTGTCGTGATCTCAATGAGATTCAAATTCTCCCCTAAACTATTTCTATAATGAATAAGTAATTGGATCTCATCATGGATTTGGTCAATGGAAAAGCCAAAAAATTCTATCCCCCATTGAAGCTTGGGTAAATGAAATTCATAGGGTATGATTCTATGGGTTGATTCCATCATTTCCTTTGTCTGTGCCAATTGGATTTGTTAAAACCCTCTATTTATAGTAATCCTGTTATCAATATTCAACATATATATTATAAAATTATAAAATAATTAATATTAATTTAAATACAATTGGATATAATAAAACAAAATAAATCATGTTTTTTCTATAACCTTGTTACTTAATAAGACATTTAGTTGAATTAAATAGGGAATTTTATTTATAATAGTCTGGGTTGTTACATTGTAGGATTAATTAGATTGATTGGGGATATCATCATTTATACATTAAATTTATAGTAATGTGAATATGTAATAACATATCCCCACATTATAAAATATAGTTTAGAGACTTACCATAAAAGAAGTTCTTGAATGGAAATGAAAAGAGAGAAGTCCCTTAAGAAATTTCATAATGGTAATAGGTATATATAAAGGATCATGGGAATCTTAATGAAAGTTAAATGGGTATATAAACATGTAGTATTAAAAATTAAATTATTTGGGAAATTTAATAACATATCCCAACATGAAAAAATGGAAATTAATAACTATTACAGAAATATATGTTCTTGAATAAAAATGACAGTGGAAGATCCATTACAAAATTTTGGCATAGTAACGACATAGATAAAAAAAAATGAGAGAGGATAAAAACCTCACATTAAAATAACATCAGTTGGATATAAATTTAATGTTTATCAATAAATGAATTTATAAAAATTTTGAATAAAAATGAATTATTTTAAATAAGGTGAATGAATTGAAAGAAGGAGAGTAATTTAAGGATCCCATACTTGAGTGTGTGACTCCAAATGCTTGAGAGGGGATTCTTGAGAGGTTGGGGGTGAATTAGGAAGAATATATAGATTTGATAGAATATTTTGTATGTGCTAAATAGATATTTACTAATGTAAAATGGGATCTTGGGTTGGTTTATTTTGGAAAATAGGGGGATTTATTTCTTATTTTGCTATTGGAATCTACAAAATAAAATAACCAAAACCACAAACCGTCATATGGTTATTTCCCAAGGTTTCTTAAAAATGTGGGATGTGTACATTATTGTATATGTTCAATATCCTAACCTAATAAAACATTTCTCTTGATTATGTAATGGTGAGTCATACTCCTAAGGAAATGATTTTAAAACCATAAAATATATTACATGTTTTTGAGGATTTATAATTTATTTATAAAATAAATCAAATAAACATAATATAGTATTTTCTTAAATGGGAAACATATATATTGTCATAAAAACCATTTAGATTAGTTATTAAATCACTTTTTGTTCATTATAATGTCATAATACACAATATATATTTATATTATATTTAATTTTTACCAAAAAATTCAAGTATCTCAGAAAATTATAAAAAAGTCACCAATGGATAATATAGATGTCATGATTCCTAATATAATATTTATTTTATCAAATAATTTAAAAATCTTATTAATTTTCACTTTTAAAATGAGAACAGACATTTATTGATAAATTTTGGTTTTTTGACGATAAATTTATGTCAAACCCTTAAACAATTATAGTCGAATTCATAAAAATTATATGATCATTTCAATTATATAAATATTATTTATTATTTTTATATTACTATAATTTTATTTATTTCTAAAACCCATTAATTCATAAAAATAAATTCTATTTTTTAATATTAACAAAAAATATTATTTTGGTTTTTTTGAAATAAAATATAAATAATTTATAATCTAACAATAATAGGTTGAAAATATTTTTATAATTCTATAAAAAATAATGTACATACTCAAAACTCTATGATCTTGATGCATATACCTATAAAAAACCAACAAACTCCCTAAGAGTAAGGTGAATGACTGTGGGAATTTCAAGGGGTGGTCCAGAGAATATGGTTTTGGCCATGATCTAAATGATCTTGAACATATCTACTAAATAGTTCTTCACATGCTAAAGTTGTTGGATCTCAGCATGGAGTTGTTTAAGGGAAGAGCCTAGAAATTAAATTTTCCTCGGAAGTACTGATAAATGGGATTCATAGGGTACGATTATACTGGTTGAGGCCATCACATCCTTTTTCTATGAAAATTTAATTTTTTAAACAACTATACTTATTCTAATCATATGATCCTTATTCTATATCTATATTTTCCTTAGTAGAGAATATAAATGATCAATTAAATCCGATATGATATAAAAAAAATAAAAAAAAGTAAATTTACTTTATATAATAATATTCCATAATATGATATTTCAATTCACATTGATGGGAAGTTTATTTATTATAGTTGTGGGTATTTACACTATATAATGCTTGATTGTTCTATGATTAGGAGTATGGAAGAATAAAACTAATCTAGGATCATAATTCTAGACATAGATATTTCCATTTTGGTAATTTGGTACTTTTGATAAATGTATAGCACTGGAAACTTTTATAGCTATTTTCTTTATTAGTAGATACATGACATGATCATTATATTATATATGAAACTATGTTTGTTTTATTTATTATTACAGTCTTTTGGATGTTATCTTATGTCTTGGTTTATATAATTCAATCTCTATTGACTGATTTTATTACACCACTATGTTACACATGGACATGAGGGAATAGTCTACTCACATTCACTTCATATGACCTCACTTCTAGTCCACAGAATCTTGTATATGGGGAGGAATGCTTGTAGACATACGATCCATTGACTAAGTGCACCGTTTAGTGAATCCCGTGTTAGGATGTTTCAAACTGATATGAATCCATTTTATATTCAATATTTAGTTTTTTAATATAACAGATTGGAGATTAAAAATGTGTTTTGATTTTGATATGAGCTATACCTGGGAGTAGCTAACATACATACAAAATAAGGCAAATTTCATAGAAAGGGATATGTATTTCAATATTTTTTTCTATTATAATTGATTTGATTCCACCATTTTGTCAATTACTTGATGTATGATTTTCCTTGTGAGTATGGATTTTGTAGTCACCCCTGATATAAGGGAATTCCATCTCATGCATCATTTTAGGAATTTTAACAGATTCACATGCCATGCTTTATGCCATTATATATAGGATGCAGTGCTTGAATGCATGACATTATTATGTATTCCTTGAGTAATATACCCATTGTTTGATAAATGATTTGTGTATGTAATTGAGAAACATTATTAGTACATATAGTTCCTTATTTTACTTAAATAATTTTTTAATGTATTGGAAATTTTTTAGACACCATAAGAATCCAATTATTGAACATTGAGTCAAGAAACATTGTTCACATGGATTGGAACGTGTTAGGGTTTTGATTATGTGGACACAACACCTTAGTTCAAGAGTTTATGATATCTTATAGATCAAAATTGGTGATACATTTCCTTCATCCATTCAAAATGGATTTTAGATAAATGATATTTCTAATGAAATTTGAATTTTTAATTATAGATCTTTACCTTGACCTTGATTTAGAGTGGGAAGTAGGTAGTGTATTATGTAATTCTTACGATAGATCCTTTCTATCCAGTCCTACATTTTGGAGTTGGTTGAGGTGTTAAACTTTATTGTAGGAAGGATTCCTCATTTCCTATGGTTTTATATATGGTCTTTCAATATTTATATTTTCAGAGGCATGTTCCTGGAACTATAGAGACATGCCATACAAAGACCACCAGGAATGTACTAGGATGGTGTTCAGGACCATGATCCAAATGTGGTGGGATTAGGGCTACTAGTAGACCGTCCTGTAGTTCCATCAGATGAACCATTAGTAGTACAAGATGTTGGTGATGAGGTATGATTAAATGAGGGTTTCATGCGTTTAATTATTACTATATAGAGTGACATGTGGCCTTCTTTATCTACAGAAGAGCTAACGTGTGTGTGCTTGGAGAAGAATCCACCCATGTTTTTTGAGTATGGTGGTCCATAGGTTGTTGAGCTACTACTTTGGAAAATATTTTCTATTTTTCAGAATCTAGATACACCTCCTGAGTTGAGAGTGAAGCTTGGTTCAAATATTATTCACGGGAATTATATGTTCTGGTGGATTATTTTGATCTTGGATGATACGACTTGAGTTATGTTCATGAGGGATTTACAATCCTTATTTTATGATTACCTTTTATCTGATACCTTGATAGATGGAAGTTCAAGGGATTTCATTCATATCGGGGATGTCGTAATGATTATTATAGAGTATTCATCAGGAAATATAGAGATTTATTTATTATAATCAATTTATCAAGATAATGAACCATCAAGGGATAGATTCTTTAAAGGAGGTGTCAGGTATTCCATGTACCCCTAGGAAACGTGTTTCGTTTTACTACTATTACGGAGATAGTGAATCAAATGCTTATTACTGAGTGGAAGTTGATGAAAGCTAGTGACATAGAGTAGGGTATTTTAGCATCATTAATTCAAATTCTAGTGTAAGGATGTTCCATTTTGAGGCATCTCATGAGGTTAACACTAACCAGATTTTCCATGATGGTAGTTTTAACTTCTTCCATCAGTGTCAGAGACATGAGCATATGAGGATTCAATATAATCAAGAGACAGATGAGTGATCATATTGAGACATTATGGTCCACATAAATCATTTTCATAGGACATTTCCTCTAGAAATCCATGTAAGGGGATCAAATACGACTCTGGGTTTAGAAATGGGATTCAATGCTATGAGTTAGCCTACAAACTGGGGTAGTTTCATTCATTCCGGACGAGGTGGTGGTCATGGCTCAAGTAGAAAGACACTAGTTTTACCTAGAAAATAGAGTGTTCCTACTATAGGTAGTGAGTTTTTTTAGTAGGGAAACAATTCATGATAGATATATTTTATTCAACCAACCCCTAAGGAGAAAGTTTTTGGGGAATTTATAGTGACAGTAATGGTCTTAGTCACCTCTACACTTGTATGTACGATTTTTTATATGATGCTTTTCATAGATTAAAAAATCTAGATTTTTTAGAGAGTTTTAGGCTTTTCATATTTATCTAACGGTGTTGAAACTTTAGATACTTCATTGGGGATTAGAACAGAGGTTGTGTTCCAATGAAGAGAGTTCCACATTAATATTGGTGGGTGTCACTTTGTTTGGGATCTTTTTTTCCATGAGATGACTTGACTTGATGTCACACTCAGGATTCACTAAAAAGTATCTTATAGATTCCATGTTAATTTAAATCACCAAATGGTGACCCTTTCATCAAAAAAGGGAGGAGTTTTTATTCATTAGGGTGAATAGGATTTCTCAGCAAGATGAGAAAGACCAAAGCATTATGGGCTATGAGGGATAGAACCTAGATATCTATCTTATATCTACATGACCAGGGATCAATTTATGTAGAATTTCTTATCGTAGTTGATCATTTAAAGGATGTTTTATTGAATAAATTTCCTTTTCTACCTCATTAGTGAGAGGTGGCATTCTCAATTAAGATAATTCATAAAGCTAAAATAGTATCCATTACTCCTTATTGGATGGATACTATAAAGTTTAGTGAGCCCAAGAGGTAGCTAGAGGAAATGAAGGTAGTGGGTTTATAAGACCTAATAATTGTCTCTGATGTTTGCCGACACATTTTCAAAAAAAATAAGATGATGCCATCAGGTTATGTGTGGATTTCTTGAAATTGATCTTGTTTACTATTAAGAATCGTCACCCCTTACTGAAGATAGATGAACTTTTTTATTTTCTCGAACGAATGTGAGTTTTCTCAAAATATTAATTGAAGTTGGGGAATCATTAGGTTAATTCATGACCTACATGCATACCTCATATTTCATTTCATAGAAATAATTTTATATATGAGTATTGGGTTATGTTGTTCGTTCTCACAAATGAGCTAGTGATTTTCATAGTTCCAATGAACCAACTTTTCCATCCTTATATGGATCAATTTGTAGTGTTATTCATGGATGATATCTTGGTGTATTCTCACAATTGACACAACCATGACTAACATCTTAAGATATTTTTGGATACACTGAGAGAAGTATCATTTATATTCTAATCTCACAACATGAAAAAAAACATTTGGATTCATAAGGTTAACTTATTGGGACATATTATCATAGACATATGAGTATAAACTGGCCCATAAAAGGTAATAGTTATAGTTTATGGGGAGAAACCCAAGAAATTATATGATGTAAAATGATTTTGGGGGTTAAAAAGATTATAAAAGTGTTTAATGCATGAATTATAATTCTTAATAGTGCATATTTTGGGCTTGATTAAGAAGGGATTGAAGTTTGTAAGGTTAAATACCTAATATACAATCTTTCAGGAGTGGATAGGGAGACTGACTTCAGCACTGTTCATGATTTAGCTAAAGAAGACATGAGATACACTTTGTAATGTGATGAATCAAGTATTAGGTAAGGATCAGTTTTGATGCAGGGGGAGCAAGTTGAGGCATATGTCTAGGACCCCAAGACACCCTGAGAGTGGAGGGGTGAATCTAGGTTTAAAATTTGTATTTTAAAATGGGGATCTTGGTCCCATAGTAGTAAGACCTAGTTAAATATATAAGAAAGATGAGAAAATAAAGCAAACAATCACATGTGAAGAGACTACACAAAACTTTTACTTTATTCACCATTAAGGAAAACGTCCAAGGAGAATAATCCGATAGTGTGTCATTCGTACCTAAATCCACTAATCTTCACCAGTTTGTGGATTATAAGGTTCGGTCATTATCACTGTGTGACAGGATCAACACTTTTACAATGGTTTAGGGATTGTTGACTACTTCCCTTAGAACACTTGCTTCGAATCCCCCTAGAACACTACGTTGAGAGAAGTGTGAATCATTTTATTGACTTGAAGGTTCATTAAATTAATTGGAATTAAATAAATTTTCCCGAAATTACTACGAGACTCTTCTTGAACCATATACCAGAGTTCATGCTCTTTAAATTCCATGTTCACTTAAAACAGATGCTCAAAACTGCTCTTTACGAAGTCTCTTTGTGAGTCACACTCCTTCGTGAAGCACCTCTGCCTCTGTGGAACAACCTTCCTTCGTGAAGCACCCTTTCCTTCATAGAGAAAACTTTATTTGTGATGATTTCTTTCCTTCGTAGAACAATATTTTCAAAATTCACTGAGTTGATGCGGAATACCTCATCATTGAAAAGTTGACTTTTGACAAGGTCATGTGAATCAGTTAATGTCTTTTTGTACTCAATGTTTCTCTGGATTTTACTTCAAAACATTTATTAAAATGAATGAAAGGTAGCCTCATATTTATAGGCTCGGCCATTCGTGATGGTCTACCACCTATTTTCAGATTTTTCAGACCGTCAAACATGTCTTTGTGGTGCTCCTCCCTTCACAAAGAACCATGGATATCGTCAATTTTTTATGCTCATCATCATCATGATGTATTCCATAAATTCCCTTCGAGGCACCCATAAATTTTTCAAATCATTCCATCAAATACCGCAATGTTCCAAAACTCATAATCATGGAGAACTCTGTCTCTGATCATGAAGCCCGTCGTAATCACGAAGCACACCATCTGAAATCATTCTTTCTTTGTGATACACACCTTGAAAATCCTATCTTTGAAAATATAATCCCTCTATAATATTTTAATAAGGACTCCAAGAAAAATCACATTGCATAATGAAATCAAACTTCCAAATTGTGGACCCAAAAAATTTTGCAAACACCAAGAAACGACTCCACCTTCAACATTGGTTTTGGCTTGACTTGTATGATACATTTCACTAAAATCTCCATGGTCTTCCATGCGAGGATAGAAAAACACAAACCATAATCCATTTCTAGTAAGGAACAACCCTGGATCCCAAAATATGGGTCTTATCAGTTGAGTAAACATAAGAATAATTACACGAAACAAAATATTTTGCTTTCTTTTGTTGTACTTGAATTGAAATTTTAGAGGTATTATTTACTGGGAGAGAATTTTTTTGATGCACACGGACCAAAAAATTATCATGTTTATATATAAACAAGAAGAATTAAATTTTATCCTGTGAATGTGGGTTGAATAACATAAGTGATTCAACTTCATGATTGCCTATACACATAGAATGTGAAAAGAAATTTTCAATGCTTTAGGGAGGAGGGCTCAGATATAGGAAGTTCTGGAGGCCATTAGTGAGTGGAAGTTGATGTATTTATTCTCTAACATTTACTTGTAGGTGAAGGATAGTATCTCTTAGACACTTATTTCTTATTTACTCATGATATCTACTCTTCAAAATAGGGTTATGATGATACTATTATTAGATACTGAGGTCCTAGTCCTATAGGAGACTGTGGTAGGTGAGGACCCACCTCATGGTTTGAAAATTGGTGAGGATTCAATTCTATATGTCCATGGTCGCTTTTGGATTCTAGAAAACATACATGAGGAGATGATGTGGGAGTTTCATTCCCCATATTGGGAAGTACATCCCCATGGTATCGGGATGCATTTTGATTTGGGACATCATTACTAGTTGTTGGGGATGAGATGTGGGATTGGTAGTCTTTTCATGAGGTGTTCCACCTTTTAGTAGGTGAAGGAATAAAACCAGTGGCCAACTAATATTTTTAGATGTTACCTATTCCTGAGTGGAAATGGGATGATGTTTCAATTGATTTTATGAACGGGTTTTTGAGGTCTCCTCTGGGTCATGATACTACATGGGTTTTTGTGGACAGGCTCATGAATGTCTCCCATTTCCTACCAACCAAGGAGAACCTAAGAGTGGATGAGATTGGGAGATTATATAGGAATGATATTATGATAATTCATAAGGTATATCATAATATGGTATCATATATGTCTTCCAAATTTAAATATCTATCCTAGATGTGTATTTAGAGTTACATGGGTATATTGTTGCTTTTGAACATGACATACCACCCCCAAACTAATGTCTAGTTGTAGTGAATGATTAATGTGTTGGAGTAATTTTTTAGTGCATACATACTCGATTACAGGGGCTCTAGGAGAGGTATATTCCCCTGGTTGAGTTCACCTATAATGATAGTTGTTAAGAGATGATACAAAATCCACCTAAAGAGGCTTTTTATGGTAGGCCATGTCATTCACCCTTGTGCTGGTGAGAGGCAAGAGAGGTAGCACTGCCCAGACTACAAATAATGTAAGAGACTTCAAATAAAGTTCAAATTTTCTAGAAATTAAAGAATACTACATAATCTAGAGATAAATCTTATGATAATCACCATAAATGACCTATAGATTTTGGCGTCAGGTGTTAGGACATTTTATATATGTCACTAAGTCTAGGACATAGACAGATTTAGAGACATGGTAAGTTTTCAACATGATATTTCAATAAATGCATGATTTTAGAGTGATTTTGGCCAGTATACTATATGTTTTCATTTCATCAGAGGTATCGAGAAATTCATGACATATTCCATGTATCTTCGTAGTGTCGTTATCACTCAGACCCATCTCACACTCTATATCTAGATGAGGTTTAGCTATAGTTTAATGAATCCTTAAAGGGGAGTCATATTATGTATTCTTTTCAAGGAGTATGATGTCACTAAAAGGTTAGTAAGTAATTATAGTGGGTGTGCTATGGCTATATGACTGTTTACAATATGATACATTTGAGTAGAAGGCTGAATTATGTGCTCAGTGTCCAAAGTTATTCTCAGGTGATTATTGACCACCATTGTAAGGTAAATTCGGAGAATAATTTCTTTAAGAGGATAATATTATTATATATACATTTTTTTATTAAGTTACATTTCTTTTTAATTTATTTTTAACTCCATTATTTTGAACTAATTTTAGTAACTAATTAGATCAGGGGAGTTTTAGTGGTGTACTGGGCTTGTTTAGAGCCTAGAGGCTCCATTTTTGTAAAAGAAAAATGGGCCACCAAATTATTAGAAACCATTCACTCTAGGCCGTATAGTTTGAAGGAACCATAAAGGGCTAGGTCGAGGGATGCATGACGCTGCACAATTTGACGTAACATTGTAGCCCAGTGGCATGACTGTGTAGGGCCTATACAGTTTTTATTAGAGGTGAAATGAATGATTTGAACACAATTTTCTAAACCATGTGCATTAACTAGGCGACACCCCCATATGGAAGAGAAGGTCATATATTTGGTGTGTGTTTTGTCAAACAGTGTTGTCAGACTGTATGAACCAGTTTTTTTGGATAATTTACTATTTTTTAGACAAAGAGTTTAAAGATTTAAACCCATTCACTCCTCCTTTTTTCCATCATACACGGAAATATCATTTCCTCCCATGAAGTTATCTTAATATAGTATTAGATCATATTTCTCTATCCATACACCGATTCCATAATTTTTCATCTTATTGGATTCATGCTGGTATGTTCTACGTTCCCTTTATGATGTTATTCATTTGTCTTCCTATCAAAAGAGTTATTATGGTGCATGGTAATATTACCTATATCCAAAATTTTCATATGTCCTTCGTTTTTCTTCTGATCTGTACTGAAGGAATGTACCAACCTAGATGATTTTTTGACCATAGGCCTATCATTAGTGGCCTATACATTTCCCTCAAGGTTTGGTGTTTTATATATCGTGATTCTATTTTTCCACATGGAATACCACCTAACTTTCCCCCTAAAATTAATTGAATGTCTGAAAATATTTTTTTAGGACTCGTTTATGTTCCCCACTATTACTTATTTTTGTTGGAGGGTTTTATCCCAAATCTTGACCACCCATGCATTGTTTCTTTATATTTTCCCTATCTTATACCATCCCACTGGGATATTTTGATCCTTCCATTTATTTTTGGAGCCTTAATAAATTGAATGATAGATTAATTATTTATTAATATATGGTTATGTGTCTTTGAAATGTAATTACATGATGTTTAATTTGTTGATTACTTAAATGGTTTTTATAGAAAATTATTAAATGAGTTGTATCAACTCAAGGAATGTGAATTATTATGTAATGATTAATGAAATGAGACGATGAATTGATTGTGGTAGATGAAACCATAGACAATATCCATGGATAATTATTCCATAGGAAACCATGTAAATTTAAACTCCATGGTTATAGATTATAGTAGCGAATGCCTCAATCTTTTTTACCCCTTGAATCCTGATTTTGTAGGATCCCACTGGCATTACTAATCCTTATATCCAATTTTCATGGACACAAACTGCACATAATCGGTAGACATGTGCCTTGGACACTAACCAAGTATTTAACAAGTTTAAAACATCATTATTATGTGACTGAATATGGATTCCTTGGTTTTATATACCTTTTCTCTAACCATGTGTGGTCCAACAATTAATTACATGGCATGATCGTTGTTGACATTGACAATAGATTACACAGTGTGGACATTTTTGTTGGTATACATATGAATACATAGCATTAAATTTGTGTATATTTTTATATTCTTATATATATCCATGGTATGGGTATCAATTTGTGGTTTTTATACATGAAAATATCAAAATTTCCCTATTTATGCTTTGAATATGCCACTTATTTATGGGACCTTGAATATTTTTTATAGGGATCCATGTTTGGATAGATAAGATCACACTTTACTTTCATTACTGTTATACCTTTGATATATGACACACTAATTCTATTTATATTATAATTAATGGAGATGTTATAGACAGCATTGGTGGAATCCTATAGAGTGTTATGTCACACCCTATTGGGGCCTCTATTGTGTAACCAGACTGACTTCATGGATGTAGGTAGGGACTGTGGAAAGTTCTGACTGTATAATGCTTGATTGTTTTATTCATTGGAGTATGGTAGAATAGGATTTATCAATTATAATTATTCTATATTAATATAGTTTCATTTTAGAATTTTTCTACATTTGATACATGTATAGAATTGGATGTCGGTCTACATATTTTCCTTCTTTCTAGATACATGACAAAATAATAATCTTTTATATCATGATACTTTTTGTTTATCTATTGTTTCAATGTTTTTGATGTTTTTTTCTATCTTGGATTATATTATTATTCTTCTATATAATTATGTGATTACACTGCTATGTTAAACTCTGATATGTGGGCATAGTCTTACTACAGACACAACCTGGGTCCTCGCTGCTAGTGGGTATCCTCTAGCGTTTGGAGAGGTGCACTTTAGGCCATGTGAACCACTGTCTTTGGGAATCATTTAGTGTATCATGGATTAGAATTTCACATGAATTTTATACAAACATATACATTTTCCATTTTATCCTTTAATAGAAATTCAACCAAATTAATCTAAAACATTTCTTAAACTCATAAAAATATATTTTTAATCCTCTATAATTTAATCAAATTTAAGTTACATTATTCTTTTTATTATTTATGATTGTACATTATTAAATTAAAATGAAAATAAATCATATATTACCTTACAATCATTATTTCATTATAATTTTTTTATTAATTAAAATAATCTTTAATTTTTATACAAGAGAGATTTATTTAAAAAGAACACAAGCCCGATTATTTTATCCAAAATGTGAAATAAATTTCATTTATATTAAAACAGAAACCATTATTCTCACCATAAATAAACTCTTAGATATATCCATCAAGCCTTAATTTTAATGTGTTATACATGTTTTAAACAGTTTTATAATGTACATGTGGTATAAAATACCTTTCAAAATGTAACAATTTGTTTCTATAACATTACTACCTGATGTGGAATATCTTTAATGTTTCCTGATCCTCTTAATATATTCTATGAATTTTCATTTCTAAAGTATAACCAATTTATAATGGAAATATTTTCATTCCTTCTCAATACCTCTCTTATGTTTCAATAACCCATGTTTATTCTTGGACCCTATAAAATATTTTTTCTTCCTTTTTTATTTTATCACTTTATTTGTATTCTTATCGAAACTCTTAATCTTTGAACCCAATGTATTTCTCAATTTCCATAAACATATAAACAATACTCCATAATGATTTTCCAAACTAATTCTTATTATATTTTATAATATATTTTCAAAATGAATCTAAAAACTCTTATTGAATGAGAATTGTAGCCAAGTCCAGCCTAAATAGAGGAACCAAAATCTCAATATCATTAAAAAACATAATTTTATTGACTATATATATAGTCACTAAAGTTTATTTTCCCACTTGAAATCATAATAATATCATTGAAACCTCATTCCACTCATTCCACTTGTGTTATGAATGAATCCTCTTCAGGTATTTTTTTATTTTTAGCCAATCATATTCAATTATTTATTCTAGACTTTTATTTTAATAAAATACATCATGAGTGTGAAAAATTCAAAAAAAAATGGATGGTCCTAATTAGAAATTAGGCATGATTTTATAAAAACACCACTATTTATTTATTTATAATGGTTTCAATCCAATAAATAAATGATTTCTTTTTTCTTAAAATGAAACAGAAATTCATATTAAATTTTAGAAAATTTTTAGTAGTTAACTTTTGGTTTTCCCGGATAGATATAGTAATCACATTTGAGGAGGATACCAATTTATCTACAACATGAGAATTTATTAAATGAACATAATTTTTTAAATATATTTAATAAAAAATTGTTGAATATTCTTCCTTTTATATGATTAATCTTTTACATCATATCAATCAATTAATAAAGATCTATATTTCATTTAATCATTGAGAATAATTTAGGGATTCCCTCATTTATTTTCAATTTAGATAGAAAATCAGGTTAACCATATCATATGTGAATCATGGATAGTTAAACAGAGAACTCTTTATTCAAATCCATCATATGGATTGCCATGACTCAGTTCCTTTAAGGCCCCACCATATGATGGAGATGAAATTGATTATGACAAAATAAAATATAACACCACATGTTTCAAGAGGTATTAATCCAAGTTAGAATTTTTAAACAATGTGTAAATTGATGTTTTAATTTATTTTAGGGGCAATGGAGTCTTGGGATTCATGGTTTATGATTCAAAATGGTGTTTGATAAAAATTCTATTGTAGGTGAATTCTCACACAATAGAATATGTTATTTTACTATGGTGAGGGATATATAGAACTAGTGTTTTAGGATTATGGGGGCATCTCATCATAGTCCGGTGGGATTTGTAGTAAATCCCATGATTATGGACAAAACCAATAGTGATGGTTTCTACTATGAATTTGAAACTAGGTGCTGCAAAATGAAGGTGGTAGTCACATTTCAGTGTTACCAAATTCCATGTAATCAGGGTTTCATGTTTCACTCTAGGAAGAGGCATTTTGTTCTGACCAAAAGGGTTATGTTATAATGTGATCTAGATATGGGCATTTAACTAAGGCCAATATTTTCACATAACAACAAACCTATTATAATTTTTTTTAATTTCTAATAAAAATGTTTAATTATTAACAACCAAATAAAATATTCCACCCCCATAAATTTTTAACACACATACAATTGATCCTTCCTCCTGGGTAAATCTCCCATATCTTTTTCCCATCTTTTAGAAAGTGGATTCAAGTTTTAGCAGTACGATGGTATCACTATGGATAATACTATCAGCCATTTTCCCTTAAATATTTTTTTCTATTTTTTTCCAATGATATTTATATATTATGAAGTAATTTTAATGTTTATACCAAGTTCTTTGATTTCATCCATGATAGGTCAATTATATTTGTGATATCTCTTGAGAAGTTTCATATAGGTATGTTATATGCGGTTAATAAACATTCTCATTGGTTTTTGTATATTTCATGCATTGTGTGTTATATTGGTAGAACCAACCATGTGAAAAATCCCTTTCTTCGTCAATAAATAGATTCTTTTATTCCTTAATAGTATTTTAGGGCTAGATAGGGTGATGAGTGGTCATGGAGGAGTTTTTCCCTAACATAATGGTTTCTTATGTCCATTCACCTTGTGTAAAGTGAACTTTTACTATTACTCAGGCCCCAGGAAGGTTGTCCCAAATTATTATATGAACTTAAGAGCTATGTTAGGAAACTTATAATTACCCATGAAGAGGGAATGTATAAACATGGGTTTTTCATATGGAAAATTATCATAATTTGATCCATTAGGGTTTGAAAATGTCCTAGTATGTAGAATGAATATACGATGAATAGTGTATAGATATTAAGATCAATTTATATAAGTGATAAATAATTAATATGATCATATTATGATCATATATTTTCTACCTGAGTTGTATGTTTTAGTGATTTATCATTCACCATGGGAACAATTTTAGTGTCCCACCCTAGTTTCCACTTACCAGTGCCCTTATATAGTGGTCACAAGACCTTAATCATACCTCCCAAAACACCACATGTTACCAAATAGTAGTGAGGCCTTGGGTCTGTTCATTGGAAGACTATTCCCTAATCAATTAGAGTGTATAAAATCAATGAACATATAAAATAGGAGAAAACATAAGCATTAAAATTATATCAAGAAACCAGGAAAGAGAATTAAATAACTAGTAGAAATGAAAAACAAAGATGATAGAAACTGATAATGATCTCCATGATGATATACAAAATATGAGAGTACAAGAGAAATAGGAAATACCAATATATACTTAATGCTATCAAAAACACAAAAAGGAGAAAACTTCTACTATAAAAAATATGAGAATAGGATGGATCTTATGACCCATACAATAGATTAGGAAAATAGTCAAACACCAAATTATGGCACATTCCCTTTGTCCACACTAGTAATCATAAAGACCGTTTGGCTACCATAGGATGCCAAAGAAGGGTATGAGATAAAATCTCAATAGAATGCCAAAAATTATGTCTAGAACTGTACATTTGGTGAAATAAATAAATGAACAATGATCCATAAATAATAAATATAGGGAAGAATATAATGAAATAAATAAACACATCTTCATGGGTTCATTAGTTGATGCCCAATTGATACCACTTGTTTCGGCCTATGCTAGATATCGGAACCTAGGTACATGTAAAAGTAATAATTTTTATACCTGGGAATCATAAATTTACATAATAATTATGGACTAATCCCAATCATGTGATTTGGATACGTGGTCACGTCCCTGGAATGTCACTCAAGATTGCTCATACTTTTAATACGAGGTGTCACATGTAAAAAAAAGCAATCCACCAAATAAAAATGTTGGATTAATGAGACTTTCTAAGGAAATATAATAAGAACCCTGAGGGTCACTATAGGTTCCTTGAATATAAAAAATTCCACCGATTACATCAAATGAAACCCATAAAAGAATATCTTGTATCACATATGACATGGTAAACTCTATTTCCATACCATGTATCACACACAAGTGACATGGTATCACCCAAGACATAGAGTAGACATCATGGAAATGATTCAATCCATGGTTTCACCCCAGGGTGACTAGTTTCACTCCTGATTAATAATAATATTCTCAACGATCCTATAAAAGAAATTCCAAACTATCGCTCCCAGTGTGTCAGGTAGATCCAAAAAAGCATGCTGAGTACATCCACAACATCCTTAAATCGGTACCCTTTTTCTCTCTCATACTATAGCTAGTAAGGAAATGTAATGTAGGAATTTATCAAAACATGGAATTTAAAATTAAATTTCAACAATAATCATCTCAACATCACATGATAAAAAATTTATCCATCATAAAAAATTCAAACAAAACAACTATGGAACATGGAAATAACCAATAAGCCTAGTCATTATATCAAAGCTAAGATAATATGTCATGAGTTAGATAAAAATTAATTTAGCATAAGAATGATCATAATAGGCATGGTACATGGAAAATGGAATAGGGAACTATGAAAAATGATACAAGTGTAAGGATAATGACTTCGTATAGTTGTCAAGCTTAACAATTGAGGCTACAAAGCATGAAAATATAAAAATAATAATAATTAATGACATATAGAATAAGTAAAGACACCCAATTCAATAAGTGTAAAAAATAAAACATTTCCAAGGGGTTAACTAATGGCTTACAATTCATCTTAATACATTTTTTTTATTTCAGTGGATTAAACCAAAGTGCAATAGATACACACATTGTGGTTTACAATTCATGGCATTATAATTTTGTCTATTAGGGTGGGAATACCCAAAGATGTGTCCAATGGAATGGAAAAAATCCCAATGATGGTTTTCACAGTATGATAAGGTCACAAAAGTTATGAGAAACCCATAAAATAAATTGTTTTTGCATATTTGAGGCAGTGCTAGAAGGGATAAGCACACGACACAGTGAAACTACATTAAAAAAGATATGAAACAAAAGAGAATGTCCTAGAACACCTATCTTAATGTAGTATCACACCACACATTCCTTATCAATATTTGTATTGATCTAGAATGGGATAAAATGGAAAAAGTGTCCAACTCCCTAAAAATTGTGTTAGAGTTTTCCTATATAAACATAGAAATAGAGGGTAAAATAACCATGAAATATAATGGAGAGGATTGAAGTGCTTATTAAGGGATTTCCAACACTTCTGGTGGAGAGAGATTCAAATAGTGGAAAATGGAGATATCTTAACCCATAGAAAGGAGTAAAGGAGAATGATTCATGCATGGGGGAGGAAGAAAATCCCACTATAAGAAAAGAGAGGAAGAAGGGTGTTGATTAAAACATTAAAGAGGGGTGAAACAATGATTTCACCCATAGAGGATGGGGTGCATGGTTTGGCCACAGAGTTGGTCAAAACCTCTTCCAACCTTGTGAATGGTCTCTATTCAAGAGACCTAGATCACCACACTACCGTGAACCTAGGGTCACATAGTTTTAGACAAATCGTGCGGCCCTTAGCACCCAACTCTCTAAAACAACATGGTTTAGTATAAATTTGTGTGATCAGAAATATTTTTTCTACTAGCCAACTGGCCCAATCTTTTTATTAAATTTATAAGGCTCTGATCTCTAAAAAAGGCTCGTTCACCCACAATACCACATGAAATCTATTAGAATTCATTAAATGGTCCAAAAATGAAATTTAAACTAAAAAATAAATATTTCGTAACATTAAGAAAATCCAAGATGTTACAACCCCCTACCTATGAGAGCTCATCAACGAGTTTCCCTTCTGAGGGTGGTGAGATCCATTTGAGGAATATTCCATCCCCTACACACATACAAAGACCTCCCACTCACAACTCTTATCATGCACACATCTATACTTCCATCACACCTAGACTAGTGTAATTGACCTATCTTAGAGAGCCTTTATGCTTTGATCAACAATAAGTATTAGATATTCCTTTATCAACAGAGTCACATCCGAATCGATATCATTAGGATCAAATGAATAATATGGGTCATCATGATACCAGTAAAGTAGTGATATTTAGGAGATTTCATTCCTAGCATGGAACCTATGAGGTAACAACTCCAACTAAAATGATACTTGTATGACCCTCTATACTATCTCAAGAGTCCAAACATAATAAGGCAAAAAAATTCCATATATTACGATTAAGTGATGACTTAATCTAGGTGATACACACTAAAATACCCGATGTGCCACATAAGAATCAATAGGTCTACAATGATGATTATTATAAAAATTATTCCAGGTCTAATATTTATTCATATGATTCTAAATTAGCTAGACATTCTATGAAGTTTACTAAATGAATCGAGGAAAAAATAGTGATTATTGACCTGACTCTAACCGACACAGAGTTGAATGACATGGACTACAATAATGGACCATGTACCTGGACATCTGAATTGTTTTGTGAGTTTTGTTATTGTAGAAAAAAATAAACAATTGGAATATTATTTTCCCAGGAACATCCATAGTCAAGTGTGCAGGCTTAGAGAATATCTTGTGACACCTGTATTGACTACTTGAATTTCCCATCCATCTATGGGTGATATGCTTCTCTCAAGTGCACCTGTGAACAAAATTCCTTATAAAATCATTGACAGAACTATGAGGTAAAATGTGCATCTCAGTTTTGAATGATTCAATGGGGGAACACTATGAAAGTGCACTATCTCCAAAAGGTATCGTCATATCAACTCATCAATATAGAATGATTCATCAAGCAACAGAAATTGTGAAACCTTGGTCAACCAATTGATGATCACCCATACCACATCACTTCCATGAGGGGATCTCAGAAGGATTGTAATGAAATATATGGTGACATAATTACATTTCCACTCAGAAATAGGGAGAGGATGTAGATTTCTAGTAGGTCGCTAGTTCTCTTCCTTCACCTATCGATGGGTGGAGCACCGAGTGATAATTCATGAAATCTTACACTTTATATATGTCCACCAAATCCAATGATGTATATCTTAGTACATTGTGGTAATTCTAGGATGAACTAACCAAATTGAAGAACATGATTATTTCAATAACTCTTCCCATATATCTGAAGGAACCCAACCATGGCCATAGAATAGTAGGATTTTACTACCATTAAAAACCCAACAAATAGGTGGGTTCTAACCTGTGGTGATCTCCCTCATGTCAGGGCCCTCTAAATTAGACAACCACCTCATTTGGGCCTTATATATAATAGAGGGAATCACTTATATAGCTGATATTACTGGTCACTTATGTTATTTGAGAACCTTTAGTATCATCTCAGAAAACATAGCCATAAACATCCACTCATTTATGGCGTCCTTCATGGCTTGAATTTGAGTTTTTTGACTCAAGGAAAAGGATATGAAATTTCCCATTTTGGATGTGTAAGTAATATCAAAATAAAACTATTACATGTATTTTACCCACCTAATCTACCTAAGATCAAAATCCCACTACGTATATATGTATTTGAAACATTTTTTGTTTGTTTAAACAATGATCCACTCTCCCAAAAGATAGTACCTCCAACAGAACAGAGCATGAACTAGGGAATCTAGATCAAGGTCATGTGTTGGGTTACTCCACTCATGTGGCCTTATATAGTGGGACACATCAACTAAAACATGATCACCATGCATTATAAATTCCCCCAACATGTTACATAAAACATCACAATATAATTTACAGCCTCTTACTGACATAGGAAGAATTAGGACCACCACTAATGTTAGCATCACCTTTAACTCATGAAAAGATATATCCCAAGCTTCAGACCAAACGAACATCACAACTTTATTGGTTAATACCATAAGTGGCATAAAAAACCATGAGTTATAATGATCCCAACCTTTTACAAATAACAATATATGATTTTAAGAATAATTATACATCAAAATAGAAGCCATGGATCGTGAAGTCTATTGTCTTTAAAAACTAGGTCCATAAAATTGAAAACATGGAATTAAATAAAACATTTATTTATATAAAATTAATATTGATCTCCTAACATCCAATATTATCTTAAACCTGCATCGGATAACCAAGGGATAAATTGAAAAAAAATAATGAACTAGAAAGCCTAATAAGGTAATAAATATAAGAATAAAGCATCGGCACATGGGTTAGAAGGCATGGCATAATGTTATAAAAAGGCATGGAACATATAGAATCATAAAATATACAATATGGGATAATATATATAGGGAATAATAGTAATGTTTCATCAACATAAAACATTATTTTAGAGTGATTCAAGGCTCGTTTCACATAGAGGAGCACATTTCATGGTTGACCGACAAGACCGTTGCACATGGTAGTAGGAGTCATGGATAACAACCCAGACCATTGCACATAATGTATCATGAGACTAAAAATTACCCAATGTATTAGGAATCAATTTGGGAGCACCCATAATAACATGTTCATGAATATTCTTTCCACTTACAAAATCTTAAATAATCAGTCCTACATAAACATTAGGGTACCATTGGAATGGAATGGGTATCATAATCCTATCATAATGTGTAACAAGTGGTTGTATCATAAATCCATCCATTAGATAAAGGAACTTGTACATTCATAAGGTAAAAAGGCACATATCATGATAAGTTTTTTCAAACAGAAGTGACAACCTGTAAAAAATAGTATTAATAATCATTATAATTAAAAAACATTTGTGCGGTTTGAAGGAAAATACCAAAGAGAATTTATAATAGAAAAAGGGAATGATCATTTATATAAAATAATATGTGAACCAAAAAGTTTATCATAATAAAAATACTTATTTTATAAAAATAATTCTTTCTTAAAATAGATGACATATTGCACATGAAATTGGGTAATAATTCAGGATGCTCCCTTAAAACGGGTTTTCTTATTAAAAAGTATTGGGGAGCGAACAATGTAAAAACATGTATATCATTGATAGAGAAGGATGAGTTGATATTTACACATGGGATTGGATCATATACCCAAAATTTATAATATGTATATAAAAAAAATATAGCTTCATTTGGGTAAAAAAAGATAGAGAAACCCGAAGTAATGAAGGTTGTTCTGGTAGAATCCCTTGCATTAAGTCCAAAGGTGTTCTTCCCTTGATCTTAATGTCATGGATAACCAAATTACATTAATTAATTAATATTTCTTGGAAATATTTTTAATTTAATTTATATATCATAACCTTATTAAGTTTATTTATGAATCTTTTTAAGGGGTAAGAGGTTCAATTTAACTATTTGGGTGTGTTTGTTTCCTTAGTTTTCATGATTGGTTTACTTATATACATGTAAGGAAAAATATGTAAGATGAGAATAGGTGTCCAAGAATGAAGTTTAATTTAATTATTTAACATAAAAAATATCAAATAACCTTATATAAGGCAGATTAAATATATTATAGTTTGTTTCAACCATAAAAATGGTTTCATGGCCATAATTGAAAAACCCTCATCCTTGATTGTGATAAATTAACACATCTCGGATGGGGTTTTCATTTCTAGTATAAAAGAATGGGATATGAGAGATGATGATGAATTAAAATAGTATCATAAATACATTATAGTACATGTATGTTACTGGAGTTATTATAACAATTGGATGAAAGGTGGTGGGGAAGGAAAATTAAAATAATTGAACTTGAAACAAATAAATGAAATGAAAAGAGGAGTTTACCTCTCGAATATATATTCCTTGAGAACCTATTTAGGGGAGAGAATTTGGTGTTTTGAAGAGACCAGTGGCTGATGGATGTGGGAGAGGGGATTAATGAGATATTTGAGTAGAATTTAGATGAGGCACAATATTTTTTAGGAGTGAATAGAAGAGGGGGGGGGGTTATAGTGGAGGAGATGACGGTTTTCTCAATATTTTATTTATTATTTGATTATTTTTCACAAGGAAAGAAATAGAATATATTCTTGCAAAAAAATAGGAATATGTGCATGTGATTTTGAACCCAAGGTACTTACATCAGCATTGACTCAATAAATAGTTCATTTAACAAATAATGTATTTATATAGAAAATTTACATATTTTACTATTTATTAAAAATTCAATTATTTTAGTAAAATCAAAAAAATTAACCCCAACCATTTTTTGATGTGTAGAATTCAAAAATTAAATCTATTTTATAAAAATAATATTAGAAATATGTGAAATTTAATTTTTAATTAAAATCATAATTTACTTGAAAAATAAAAATTATAAAAATAAAACCGCTTTTCTAACACTTTGAAAAATTAATTAAAGTCTATTAAAATTTCGATATAATCATAAGCCATAAAATAATTATTTATGAAAAAATTTTATGTAGATAATTGTTCTTTTAAATTAGTAATTTATTCATAAAATTGTAATTTAATATACACGACTCACAAAAATACCAACATTATGATATAATCATATTGTCTCTCCAAAGATGGATAAATTTTTTTTACACTTTCATTGGTATGGTTACTTATTGACATGGAAGATTTACTATTCAGAAGGGTCGTATTACTATTCATGAGGGTAACATTACTATTCATAAAGGTCCATTACTACTCAAAAAAAATTAAGTTTGTCTTATCGGACTACAAACATCTTACTGATCGGAACCATGTATATAAAATTTTCAAAATTCAAATATTGAAAGTAAAAATATTATGTTTATAAGTTACATAGTACTTATTAGTTCATTGTATTCTGGCTTCATGTGATTATACTATGTGATAATAAGAAGGTAATTTCTATTTACTAAACTTTGGTACGTTACATTCCTCACCCATTATGATATTTCACCCATGAAATTTTGTTTTATACTCTATGAAATAAATAGGTGTGGATACTTCGCCTTCATTTTATACTCTACATAACATGTTGCCTCTTTGTACATATGGTTTAGCCATTGCACATTGACCATGTGAGTAGTCTTATTGCGTATAAAATTATCTCTATAATCTATGATCTTTATTAACTTCTCCACATAAGAAAGATCATTTTCCAATTGTACCACATATGAAGAGAGTACATATGAAGGATCTGATATGTACTTCCTTAATAAGGATATGGGGAATATATCGTGTAATTTAGACATTGTATATGAGGGTTCTAGTCGACAGGCCAAAGCCGTGACACGATCAAGGATTTCAAAGGGTCCAATGAACCTGGGAAAAAGAATTTATTTCTTCCCAAACCTCAAGGCCATCATACATGGAGATTTTCATATGAATACTATGTATCCAACTTTGAACTGCAGGTCATGTCGACGATTGTCTATATAACTCTTTTGAAAAATTTTGGATTCTATGATATGATGCTGAATGGTTTTCACCTTCTCCACCATTTATTCGAACATTTCAGGTCCTAGAATCTTTCACTCATTTAATTTACCCCAACATGCTGGTGTTTTTCACCTTTCCCCATTACAGGGATTTATATGGTCCCATTCGGATGCTGGAGTAGAAAATGTCATTATAGGAGATCTCAACCAGTGGAAAATGTTGTTTCATCCTCCATTGAAGTCCATAGAGCACATTCTCAACATTACTTCTAGTGTCTGAATAGTTCTCTCAGATTGGACATCAGTTTGAGTATGATTTTCCGTACTAATATATAATTAAGTTCTTAGATAATGTTGGTGATTCTTCAAGACATCGAGGTAAATCCTAGATCTCTATGGGATACAATAGATAGTGGAACTACATAAATCCTTACCACCTATTTGATATATATCATTTCTAGCTGATCCAATTAGAAGTCCTTTCAAATTGTTATAAAGTTATTTGTGTTTTTACAATGATCCAAAAAGACCCATAAAGCATTGTTTCCTCTGGATGTCCATGGGTAGTGGTTGCATCATACCCTTAAACTTATTTCTTTCTTCATTTACTTGTTGAAATACTAGGAACTTTGATGTATATTATGAAATAAAATTCCTTAAATTATCCCACCAAAAGTTCTCTTGGAGATTTTGATACATCTTTGGGCTCCCTGGATGAATATAGAAGGTTGAGATATGTGCATCATTAGAAATATCCTTCCTTATCTCTAGATCGAATGGTACACATAATCAGGAACCACATCTTAAAACTCCTTCATCATCAATCTTGAAATCATAGGATTCCCCATTTCTAATAGCTTCCATCATTTTCAGAATTTCAACATATTTTCATTGAGCATCTTTATTTTCTCTAAGCCAGATAATTGAGAATAAATTTGAAAAAGGATTGATGATTTTACTCCTTTAATGATTTTATATCCATCCTCTGAAAATCTGAGAAGATTGGTTTCTTTTCAATTCTCATCATTGATAAATATTAAGGATTCTTTCTACATAGAGAATTCGCCACCATATTTTAAATACCAGGGTGGTAGTGGATTGAGTAGTGATAATCCTTGATAATCTCTATCCATATTTTACAGCTCATATTAATCTCCTTATGTGTGAATATATATTTGAGGATCTTGTGATCAATATATATATCACACTTCTACCCATATGGATAATGCCGCCATATTTTCAAAGAAAAGATCATAGCTACCTACTCCAGATCGTGATTGGGATAGTTTTTCTCATGTATTTTCAACTTTATTGAAGTGTAGGCTATCACCTTATCATTTTTCAATAGAAAAAAGCCTAAAACCTTCTTTAAACCATCACTGTACACCAAAAGGAGTTCCCCTCTTCTTTGGAGTGTGAGTATTGGGGCAATTATAAGCCTCTTTTTCATCACCTAAAATGTGTCCTTAGATTATTGAGTCCAAAAAAATTCACCCCTTCCATGTCTGATTGGTCATTAGGTTTCACAATCAAGAGAAGTTCTTAACAAATTTTCTATAATATCTGGATAGACGTAGAATGTTGCAGATCTCTATTAGTGATGTTGTCCTAGTTCACTCTTCATTTTCCATTATCTTGGAAGGGTCCATAGATATCCCTTTAATGCGGATAACATGCCCCAAAAATGATACTTCCTCCATAAGAAACTCACATTTACTATACATTTTATAAAATTTCTTCTCTCTCAATTTTTTAGCACAATATTCAAATTCTTCTCATGTTCCTCCTTACTCTTAGAGTATATCATAATATCATTGATAAATACTACCATAAATTTTTGGAGGTAATATCTAAAAACCTTATTCATTAAATACATGAATGTATCTAGAGTATGAGTGAGTCTAAAGGGGGTCACTATATACTCATAGTGTACACACCTCATTTTAAAGGTATTCTTGGGAATATATTCTTTCTTCACCACTAATTGGTGATATCCTGACCGAAGGTACACCATAGACAAATAACTTGCCCCATGAAGCAGATCAAACAAGTCATATATCTGAGGGAGAGGATACTTGATCTTTATCATGATTTTATTGATATCAGGATAATCAATTCAGTGTCACATTGATCTATACTTCTTCTTGAATAAGATGACTGGAGCACCCTGTGGTGAAGCAATGAGGCATATAAAACCCTTCTTCATATTATCCTGTAACTTCTTCATCTTTTCTTGCTCTTCGGTGGGCATTAAATAAGGTATCATTGATATAGGTAAAGTTCCAGGTATAATTTCAATTGAGAAATGAACCTCTCGACAAGGAGGAAGACTAGGAAATTCATCATGGAATACATTAGTGAAATCCCTCAAGATGGGAATATCTTCAAGAAGTATAATCTCCATTGTCTCAATGATTTGAGCTAGACATACTTGCTCATAAGGAAGTAACATCCACACATAAGGAAATGATTCTAAAAGAGATTCATCTACCTCCTTATAGTTTTAAAGAATTAGATAATGCTTTAGGTTGTGAAGAGTGATACCCCATTCTTGATAGTTTATGTTTCCTTTTTATAAAGGTAGCCAATCCATTCCCCTGATAACATCGAACTCCACTAAAGTATGTATGAAGATATTTACTAGAATGTTCAGTCCACAAATCATAACTAGGTAAGAGTTATATACTTTTGGTGAAATAATTGAAACATTTTATATTCTCACAGATAACTCATCCTTCATATTTTAATGTGGTGTTTGAATAGTTCTTCTAGACTTGAATGATATGAATGAAAGCGTAGAACCAGAATAAAATAGTACATTAGTTATTCATGAATGATTAATTAGCATACCTATCACCAAATTGTTGTCTAGATCCACCTCAGCAGTTGTGACAGCATAATCCCATCCTTATTTCCTTAGGGGTTATTGTTTATTTCCTCTCACAACCCTTGGCTTAGGGAAATTGTTCTCAAAATGATAATGCTCATTGTAGTTGTAACACTACACTACATGATGAGTGTTGATCTGAACCTTAATTTATTCTTCCCCATTAGTGGTATTCTTTATATCACTCTGATATTTCTTATAAATATGTCCCTTTCATCCACATTCTAAGCAATTCATGGTTCCCTTTAGATAGTTCCTGGGATGTTTTGTCAATGAATTTTGACATGTAGGATGTTCCATATTCTTTCATTCATGGGATTTATTTTCCAAACCACCCATATTAGGATACAATTTCCACTAATTTTATCGGTCCCATAAAACCATTGAGATTATCTAATCTCCATTTCATCCATGAGGGCACAAAAGATAGTCTCCTCATAATTGTTGAAGTCAAAAATCACAAATTCTTTTTGTAGACTCAACTTTATTCCACTAAAAAATTGACCCACTGTGATTTTGGTGTTCATGATAAAGACAGATGTGTATCTTCCAAGCCTAGTGATGTTTTCTTTATAATACCTGAGGGAATCATCTTCCTTCTGCTTATATATGAGGAACTGTCATTCTATCATGAGAAGGAGGGTTCGGGGAATCTAATTATTGAAAAAAAATCATGAGTCCCTCCCAATCCATAGAATCAATTTCCTCTTCGGAATTCATATTCTTGATTACTGTCCACCAATGACCAGCTTCCCTATCAAAATGATATTCCTCTAGAATTTCTTTCTACTATTATAAGCATTAGAAAATAAAAAATATGTAAATCTATTGTTCTGTGAGAAGGGGATCAGAAGATCCACTAATCATGGGAGGCCTTTTAAAAATTAATTATTTGAAAAAACATGCTCTTTCTATAGAAGATAAGGGTGTTTTACATGATTCGATTAATTATTCATAACTTGAGACAACTAAGGATGTGATGTCATGATATTTTGAACACCTGTCTACAACATATATAGTATATAATTACGGCAATCTTCCCATTAAAAATCAAATTTATTGTGGGCACATGTTCTTATATTTCCCCCCTCTCCATTAACTAAGAAAAATAACATATAATTAGGGGGCCTCAAATACTTATCTAATTAGAGTAAAAAAAGAAACATTAAACATAAATGGATAAACTTGTAAAGTTAATGTATATCATAACTTATGATTACCTAGGTTTAAATCTAAGTTATCCTTGATCTGTTTCATAACTTATCTCATCATGGGCTCTTTTCTCCCTTAATAATGGTTCTTATTAAACTTATGAATTTAAAAAAGCACATCCCCTGGGAGTGTCAAACCATGAGTGCAAAAAAGTATTTTGTCGTGAACTAGTTCCCATTTGAGTCTAGCTCAAATATTTTTTTGGGTTTTATGCATAGAAACATATCTGTTACTGCCATATCCACTTATTTATATCCAAACAGTTATGTATTTAAATGATAAACCACATACTCTATACTTTCGAAAATTTAGGGATTTTTTCTTATATAGAGTCATATCCATTAGGTTCCTAATAAAGTGATATATACCTAATATACAAAAAATTACTAGACCATCCTTTCATACTGACTATAGTAAACCTAGCCTTTTATACATATAATAAAATATTTTAATCTTAATTATACATTATAATACAGTCCAAGGATCGTGAAGTGTAGTGTCTTTGATGACTAGTTACATAATATTGAAAAATGGAACTAATTTTTTTTCATTATCTAATATTCATATTGATATCCTAACTTCCATTTTCTCTAACATCTACATAAGATAACATGGGCTTACCATGAACAAAAAAATGAGATAGAAATCCCCATAAGGGAAGACACATAACAATAACTCTTTAGAACATGGGTTAGAAGGCATGACATAATGACATAAAAAGGCATGGAAAATATGAAATCATAACATATAAAACATGGTATAATATAAAAATGGAATCTTAATAATGTGGAAGAAACATAGAACATGAATTTATCATGATTCAAGTCTCATTCCACATATAGGATCACAAGTCAAAGTTAACCATGAAGACAATTGCACATGGTAGCACGAGTCAAGGATAACCGCCTACACCGTTGCGCATAACATCTCATGAGACTAAAAATTACCTAATTCATTAGGGTGATATCTAGAAACACCGATCATAACCTGTTCATGAATATTATTTCCACTTACATAATCTTACAAAATCAATCATACACAAACTTTAAGGAACCCATAGAAAGAAATGGGTATCATAATCATATCATAATGCATAACCAATGGGTGTATCATAAAATTGTCCATGAAATAATGGAACATGCACATTCCTAAGGTATAAATTCAAATATATTGAAATGTTATGTCAAATAGAAGTGAAAACTTTTCAAAAAGAGTATAACGAAACTTTAGGATTAAAACATTTTAGATTGGTTTTTAGGAAAATACTACAGATCATTTAAAATTGAGAAAAGAAATATATTTTATATAAAACCATAAGTGAACTAAGATGGGTTTCATAATAAAAATACTGATTATATAAAAACAATGGTGGATTAAAATATATGATTTAGTGTATATTATATCGGGTTAGAATTCATGATGTTCCCTTAAAACAGGTTTGCTTATCGGGAAGTATTTAGGAGGGAACCACTTAGAATAATGTATATCCATTAAAGGTAAGGATAAATGGATCTGGATAAATGAGTTTGGAGAATATAACCATCATTTATTATATGTACATAAAAAATAAATATAGCCTCATTTGGGTAAAAATAAAAATAGGGCTACTCAAAGAAATAAAGGATGTTTGGGTAGAATCCCTTAGCATAAGTCTGAATGTGTTATCCCCTTGATCTCAATGTGATAGATAACCAAAATAAATTCATTAATTATTATATCCAGAAGCTATTAATCATGTAAATTATATATTATAACATTTTTAGTACATTAATGGATTTTTTTTTGGGTTAAGGGGTTCAATTTCAGTGTTTTTGGAGAATTTGTTTCCTTAGATTTCTTTGTTGGTTTACTTATATACATGTAAGGACAATCATTTAAGTTGAGAATAGTTGTACAAAATTAAATTTTCCTTTTATTAGAGAACATAAAAAACATTAGAGAACCCTAAATAAGACATAATATATATATTATAGTCTGGTTCCACCATAAAAATTGTTTCATGACCAGAATTGAAGATGGTGATATAAATTGAGAACCCGTTATCCTTGAATTTGATAAAATAACACATCTCGAATGGTGTTTTCATTTCTATTATTAAAGAAATAAAAAATAGATATGATAATGAATTATTCCATTATCAATAAAAAATTCATATACATGTATGGAGCTGGAGTTATCATAATATTTGGATGAAAGGAGGTGAGGAAAAAAAGTAATATAATGGAAGTTGAAAGAAAATAAAAGAAATGAAAAGAGGAATTCACCTCTTGAATATAACATCCTTGAGAAAATCTTTAGTAGAGAGGATTTGGTGTTTTGAAGAGACCAAGGGCTAAAATATGTGGGATAGGTCCTTAGGGAGAGATTTGAGTAGAATTTTGAAAAGGAACAAGGATTGAGAGAAGTGAAGAAAAGAGGGGGGGTGAGGGTGGTTTTTAAAGTGGATGAGAGGAGGGTTTTCTCAAAATAAAATTATTATTTTATAATTTTTTTAATGAAAAGAAATATTATTGATTTTTGTGAAAATATTAGTGATATGTGAATGTGAGTTATATCCTAAGGTTATTACGTTATCCATGACTCAAAAAATTGTGTATTAAACATATATTGTATATATAAAACAATTTATATATTTTACTATTCTACAAGAATTCATGTATTTCAAACAAATCCCAATAATTCACCCCAACCATTTTTCAACATGTATAATTTAAAATTGAACTCCATTTTATTAATACAATTGTCTAAATATTTAAAATTTAATTTTTAATTAAAATCATTATTTACATTAAAAAATACAAATTTAAAAAATAATTGCATTTTTAATGGTTATAAAAATTAATTAAGTTTCATAAAATTATTATTTTTTATTACATTTTATGGAAATAAATTTTATTTTAAACTATTGAATTAATCATAAAATTATAATTAAATATTCATGACTCACAAAAATTCAAATACTATGATATAATCTTATTATAACGGATAAGTTGGATAAATTTTATTTATACTATAATTGGTAAGGTTACTAATTAACATAGAATATTTAATATTCCTAAGGGTTTTATTATTGTTCATAAAGGTATCATTACTATTCATAAGGGTAAGTTACAATTCACCAAAAATTAAGTTTCTCTTATCGGACCCCAAACATCGTACTAATCGCAACCGTGTTTATCCGATTTTCAAAATTAATATGAAAAAGTGACAATATTATTTTTAACGGTCATAAAATAATTATTAGTTTATTGTGTTGCGATTTTCCATGTGATTATACTATATAAAACATGAAGGTAATTTCCATTTATTACACTTTTGGTCATTAAATGAGCAATCCTGTATGAATTTCCTGTAATAGCTAGCCCACCCAAAGAAATTGTGTAATTTAAATACATTCTTAGACTTCTCCTATTGAATCATAATGGTCATCTTCTATTGTTAAACTACTACGCCTGCCTCATATATAATATGAATGAATAAGTGAACATTGTTAATCCAAAAGTAGTTTGTATTGATCTTATCATATAGCCAGTGATTACATAGTGTACTTATGTTGATATTAAGATGATTTTCAGGGTCGTGACTGGTGTGAGGGTACAATAAGATGTCTTCTATAAAGACCAACATAATGAAATTTAGATATGGGTGGAAAACCAGATTTGTCAGAGACATGAATACTAACTATGAATTCATCAAACTGAACAACATGACCAGATACCTGTACAAGTCATGCCTACTTCAAAATGTTGTTTTTGGTTTGTCTGATTGCCGGAAATGAACATGATGGTAGCCTGAACTCAAATCGGTATTGGAGAAAATGGTTTATCCTTTGTATAGTTTGAAGAATACATCTATAAAAGGATGTTAATATCAGTTTTTTACTATAATCCATTTTCTTCAGTGGTAATATATGAAATTTACATGGGTACCATCCACCTTCTTGGAAAAAATTGGACATCAGAATCCAATGGTGAGGTGTTAGGTCTAATAAAACCCTTATCCTCTAGATCTTAAAGCAACTTCTTGTGTTCCATTAGTTATTTAGGTGTCATCCTATAAAGAGGAATGGAAAATAATACTACACATGGGATAATATTCATAGTGAAACTGACCTATATCTCAGAATGTAAGATGGATAAATCTTACAGGATGATTCCCCTAAAAAATCTATAACTAGTGTAAATTGCAAGAGTTGGATCCTCTTATTTCTCATAAATAGACTAGTCATCAGGGATGTCACTCTACCGAGCTCTATACCCTTGGGTCTAGCATGACTTGACTAGATATCATATTCACCCTTATAGATATACATGATTCCCTTAGGTGATGTAAAAAATACCCAACACTAATAGAAACCCACCTCGTCTCGATAAGGCACAAGATAATTCATATAGAGAAATATGTCAAAACTAGTTATCTTGATGATGATGAAACTCTATAGAAAATGGTACCCACCTATATCAAGGGGAAATCCTTTCACTGGCATATAACCATATCTTGAACAATCTATAATTTTCAAAGAGTTATAATGCCATTAGAGTAATATATCACTAAGCACACACTTCCCATAGTTGTAGAAAATAGAAAAGAGTGTGATACATCTATATCAAAAAAGGAGGAAACTAGTGTGGATGCAAAAAATAGTAACTTTATTCTTATATGGATCTTGACCCTTCTCCTTGGGCACAAGATTCACTCTATTGATAGGGTCTAAACCACGACCTTGAGATTCTTCTTTATTAGCACGTGTAGATCCACTCCACTGATACTGATGCTCTAGGGTCTAACTACCTCAATCATGGACACTACCACATCAACCATATTTCATGGTAGAAGAAAAAATCCCATATTGATATGGATTATTTGATTATGTACCGGATAGAGGTGTTAGTAAAAATCCCCTCACACTGGATGCTAGAGGAAAAGACCCATCGAGGTACTAAAGGTGACCCATCTTGCCACAATCTCGACAACCAATCAGTTTGATACTACATTTAGGCTTCAAATGGAATGGACTTCTACACTAGTGACACACTATAGATTTATCAATGTTTGTCACCTTTCTGGAAACACCACCACATTCACCCTCGATAAGACACTTCCTACTACCAAATAAACCATTGAATTGCCACATAACTGAACTGTCCTTGCTCAATTGCCATCTACTACAAGATTCCATTATGTAATTAGGAAATCATTAAATATTTTGGTAATGGTTTTCAATCAGAAGATATTCACCTATGTGCAAATATAATATCCAATCCAATCCTTAAAATTCCTCACATTCTTCAAATCATCACCAATCAGAGATGGAGTGAAACTTTGGAGCTTGGGGAATTTATAAGAATACTCAATAATGATAATAGTTCCCTACTAATTATTTATTAACAACCAATAATGATCCACCCTCAGAGTCTATGGAAAGAAGTGATCGTAGATGGATATATGGAAGATTACCCAGACCATACTCTGGTGATGCTCAGCCTGAGATATGATGTTCCACCAGTGCTTGGTGGAATCATGTAGCGTGTATACAATATTATTGACCCTCCAGTCTAGATACCTCTTATGATTTTCAATGATTGAAGCCATATATCCTAACCATGAATCAACATCATGAGGTCCTCCATGCCTTGAAAAGGTGGGAGGATGTTGTAGCTAAATGTACGGATTCATATCTTCCATAGTAGGGGAACTCCCAGGAGCACCCTTACCAGACAACATGAACGAAAGAAAACTATCACAGAAATGAGCATCAGTGCCTGGTGGAAGATCTAGTTGAGGAACCTCGGGTGGCATTATAGGAGGTATAACGGGTCACTTAGTTTCCAACACCATCAGAATATGATTATTGACACTCTCTTAGTTTACAACCTGATGTATTCATGTTTCCATAGATCTACAATTAAAATTAAAATACCTTAGATATATTTTACAATAGATAGGGAATGTGGTAAATAAAGGAAAGAAATAATTCCCTACTAAAAATGAAACACACATATATTACTACTCCCATTGAAATTCCAAGGTCGTAATAAAATGTCACACAAAGATTATAGGAGACACAACCTACTGCCCACTACAATGTTGGGTTAGGGTTAAGGTATTATATGACACAACAGAGGTTCTGGTATATGGATTTTCAAATGAAAGGTATAGAGGAAGAAACCCCTTACATTCTATTTGGAAATTTAATCTACTAGTAACCTTTTTATCACAAAACATCAATTTATATATATTCATCCTTATTTCTTTGGTTATTGTTATCATGATTTGGTTAATTGCATCACCAATTCCAATTTATAAAGGCATATTCTCTTTATAAATGAAAATTGGTGTGTCATGTAACTCTATAATAACATTAAAACTATACATAGGGTTGTTACCATCCAGGGGTATACTTTTTATTTGATGTGATACCATTAGCACATGCCAATAAAATAATCTAATGTAGAATTATTGGTCAATGGAACCAATTATCTCATCGGGGAGAATACTATCACATATCAAGACATAATAGTTAAACTACCATAATAATAACATGGAATACAGTAAATGCACACATAAAAGTAAATATATTGGGCCATAATGCTTGAAATTTTAATCCTATGGTGCCTAGTATGATGCATTTTTTGGTATTCCCTCATATCATCAGGACAAGTATAAAAAATAATTTCTAATCAAAACAAAATTAATAAAAACACAAAGAAACTAATTCACCCAATGTCTAAATCCAATAAACTGTAAAAATAAAAAAAATTACATCATTTACCCATCCCATATAATTTGGTTTCCCCTATATCTGGGGTAACTACTCCAATGAACATTATTAGTACCAAATTCCAATTCTCACAGTCTCTTGTATAACCTAAACTCCAATAAAAAAAGAGAACTTTGAAACCACTTTGTATTTTCCTAGTTAGAGTGACACTTATCGATTCCCTAATTTGGTTTCCAGAAGACCCCATCCACACCTACCCAAATTCTAGAGCCTACCAACTAGTTGCGAGGGACTAAGGTGTGCCCATGGGAATACTATTCCATCACCAATCAATGTGTATCACAATAATTAATATATAAAATGTGAAATATAATAATGATAAAATAATAAAAACAAACCAAGAAATAAAAATAAATAACTCACAAAAAATGAATAAACATCTGATACCAACTGATGATGATTTCTAAGATGCTATAATAAAATTATTTTACATAGGGAAGAGGGGATACATGCATATAAAACATGCAATTAAAAATAATTGAAAATGAAAAAACTACTACTACAATTAACATGAGCATATGATCATTCCTCTTCCTCGTACTCTAGACTTGATTAACAATCAAGCATCAGACACTTTCATATTACCCTTATCCATACATGCAATCATAAAGTCTTCTTGGGTACAATATGAGTCCCAAGTTGGGCTTTGGATAAAATCTCAGTAGGCCATCATAAAATATTTCTTGATCAATCTATTTTATGAAATTAATAAATAAATAGTGTTCCATAAATAATAAATGTTGGGAAATAGATAATGAAATATATAAACACTTTATCCTAGGTTCCCAAATCGATGCATGACTGATACCAACTTCTTCGGCCTAAGCCGGATGTCAGAACCAAGGTACCTATAAAAGAAATAATGTGTATATATGGGCATCATAATTTGTAATAAAAAGTCTGTACAAACCCAAATCATGTGATTTGTCTTGGTGGTCAAATCCCTAGAATGTCACTAAATCGTGTTCATAATTTTTATTAGAGGCATCACAAGTGAAAAAATAATAAATCTATTAAATACAATGATGTTGTCCTAATCCCATCCATGGTGGTCTAATTCGAATCCCAGGGTATGCTAAATGTGTCTCTAATATGAGAAATACCACCATTTACATTCATGGAACCCATAAATGTATCCCTTTTATCACACATGGAATGTTGAACTCTAAATACATTCTATGTATCACACATAGGAGACCCAGAATCACTCAAGGCATGGAGTACCTATCATTCCAATGAGTCCATCCAGGGTTTCTCCCCTAGGGGATTGGTGTCACTCACGAGTATGAATTAAACACCTAGAGAGCTCATAAATTGAAATCCAAAATATCACTCTTGGCACATCAAGTTGATCCAAACAAGCACAATGAGTCCATCAATGACATTATTATATCAGAACCTATGTTCTCTTCTTGCCTGTAGAAGGTAAGGAATAAAAGCCAAGTTATAAATCAGAGAATGGAATTTACAATCACATGGCATAAATAAGAATCTCAATATCATAGGTGAAACAAGAAATAAAATATAATCCATTCAAACAAAACAATTATGGCACATAGAAACAACTACGAAGCCTACAAATTTCATCCTAACCAAGAAAATATTGAATGAGGAATAAGGTAAGGAAATTAAGTGTAATTTTGAGCATAATAGGTGTGATATAAGGAAAAAAGCACAAGGAACTATGAAACAAACTCAATGTGTTTGTCACATGAAATGACATATGTATCGTGAATAAGAAACAAGGATAAAAAGCATGCACAAGTGGCATACGGATAAGAAATGACATAAGGAATAAGTTGAGAGGCATGATTCAATAAGTCTGAAGCATCAACCATTTACAAGGGGCCAAAATCATGACTCAAATTTCAACTTATATAATTTTATAAATTTATGGCACTAAAAGAATGTGAATCATAGACACACATGAGGGTTAACAATTCCAAGAATGGCCATTTAGGCCAGTTGGGTGGGAACACAGAAAAGGGTGGAAAAAACATGAAGAAAAACCCACAAATGGTTTTTCACTATAAGTTAAGGTCATAAAAGTCACGTGGAACCCATTAAAGTAATTAATTTACCATATTTGTGATGCCTCTATAAGTCTTAGGCTTGACACACAATAAAATATTATTTAAAAAGTGTTGAAATGAGAAGGAAAGACCTATACCACAAACCTCATTTTATTATCACTCCACTCATATATTGTTGAATCTTGAATCAATATAGAACAAGAAGAAAATAATAAATTCTCCAACACCATAAAAATAGGGCAAAATCAGTCACACATAAATAGTGAAACAAATTATAAAAAACCTTAAAATAGAAGGGAAAGGATTGAAGATCTTACTAAAATATTTCCAATGATTCTGAAGGGGAGCGATTTGAATGATGGATAAAGGAGACATTTTAATCCATAAAAGGAGGAAGGTAGAAGAATTCATGAATGAGGGAGGAGGAAAAACATATTTTTGGAAAATAGAGGAAAAATAGGGTTGATTTTGATATAAAATAGGGGTGAAACCCTAATTTCATCCACAATGGAAGGGGCGTTCTTTTTTAGTCGCATGGTTGGCTAAAATGTGTGCCAACCTTAAAAATGGTCTATGTAAGAGAGAATCTCATCACTAATTAGTTGTATTCATGTTGTCTCATAGTTTCTGACAAATTATGCGGCCCTTATCACCCCAATGTCTGAAACCAAAATGTTGAGGGAAACCCTGTGGGTTGGGCGACATGGTTTCAAATAAATTTGTAGCCCAATCCGTTACTTAAATTTCCAAGGCTTCAATCTATGAATAGGCTCCAAACACACCTGATAAATTCTTTAATTATTAATGAAAAATTAGAAACTCCAAACAAAGGAATTTAATCCAAAAAAGGTATGTACTATTGAAAATTCTAATATGATACATAGATCATGGTGATGGTGGCATAACCACTCGGTTATTTCTATAGGTCATGCATCATCTATGAAGGGATCAAATATATGGGTAAATATACATAGAGAATATTTGGGGAAACTTATGCACATTTATTTTTTCTGGTGAAGGATCCTTCACCTTTAGTTTGTTGGGCAGTGATACCATGTTCAAAAAGTAATAACATCTTTCTCATTATTATTAGGTGGGTGGTTTCATTTACACCTGGGATGTGGGATAATAGTTATGTATGATTCATTAAGGGATTAATTATTTGTGATTTGTAGTATAATAATAATATTTATCATTTATCTAGGTCTGATATATATTTGTATCATTAATTAAGGTTTACATGGTCGTATTTCATTCATTGTAAAATATGTCTTATTGTGCCACTTCACTAAGGTGATTTGTGTATAATGAAAAAAATTCCAATTATTTAATGAGATAAGGGATTTTGTATTTTTTTATCTCGAGTTTTTTTTAAATTGTGACTGTATCATCCCACATTGGAACATGTTAAAGTAAGTATGGTCATTCATGGACTGGCTTTTGAGAATTGCGCATTAATATGAGTTTATTTTTTTATTACACTTTAAGAATTTAATAATATAATTTTTATACTATTAGGGACACCATTGGTGTTGGACTCCTAATTTTTTCCCAAAATATACGTGGGAATATTGACATGCATGCATATTTATTGGTTTGAGATACCGGTATGGTATAAGGTCCTGCTAAATAGGGATGAGCAGTTTTAGCATGGTTGGAATTGGGAGTGGTGACTAGGAAGTGATTTTGGAAATTATTTTATAGTATTATCCAATATTTTTCTTATTTTTCTAATTACATTTGTATGATCATTCCATAGATGATACTACCAATGATTTATGATTTTGTAACATTAGAGTATTGTTATTTTGTTATAGCTTGTGTTGATTATTTATTAACAATTTTACTATTGATATAATGATATGTTATTTTTTCCATTATGATTGGTGATTGTAATTTATTACAATATTACTTATATCTTCAAATATAGGGTATCGTCTCACCACAACCTATTTCTTTACCCTTACTTCTATAATTTGCCATTCTTATATGGGATGGTGCACATGAGGATGCATAACACCACTCGGTTGGGTCAAGATTAAGGTTAGTCAAGCTAAGAATGTTACAATGTGGTATAGTGGCATTTTTTATTTATCATGATATATGGGAAATGGTATACAAGAGATATGATGTTTTTATAACATTAAAATAACAATATTATTGAAATTATCTGATTCTCGTATAGGGAATGTCCATGTTACTAGGGATGAGATTAGTGTTCATTTTTTTCAAGTATTATGGTTTTGTGTTGTTAAAATATATATCATTTGATTTATGATTTATTGATTTTACTCTACCCATGGGTGTAAATATTTCTTGCATCCATGGATCAAATTTTTTACATATGATCTATATAATGGTTGTATGCATGTCTGTAACTGATTATCTATTTACAATGTATCTTTCAACTATTTAAAGTGTCAAAAAAATTATATAGTGTTTTTATATATAACTTTTTAATTCCACTTTACCTGACTAGAATATGGAGTTTGGTACTTTATTTTGATATATGATGACTATTCATGTGAACCTATGTTAAATTTCACTTGAAAAAATAGTTGATGGGTTGGGCTAGACTTTAGTTGGGTTATGTGAAACCCGTGTATTGTATGGTGTGTACATTGAGTAAAAGTGTGTATATGTAGTTTCTACTTTCTCTAATCTATGATATCAAGACCTATGACATAAATTTTTTCTATGTTTTATTCTGATCATTTTAGTGACATAACACTGTAGTGACCTCCGATCAAGCCCCAAAGGGGAAGGATGAGAATACCCCATGAACAGTGAAGTTGTAGCAACCTATTGTGCCTATGCCTCCCACCGATCAACAGATAAGAGAGAGTTTTATTTATGTTTTGTAGTCCATGGTACATAGATTAATATTAGCTAGGACAAACATTATAAATTTTACATGATAGTTCTACTTTCAACATTTAACTCCCTTTAAAGGTGATAATAAATCTTCAGCTACTGAGTAATGGGTTTATTTTATATATAACATCTTTGAAAAACAATATATTCCCGTAGAGAGGAATACAATATGCTTGAAAGAGAAACCAAGAACTATTGGGATGTAATGGTGAAGGTATAATATCAAATGAGGCTATATTGGAAGGATCTCTTGGATCATTATTTGGAATAGTAATTTCCTAGGACATTAATGATTGATGGGGACAAAGATTTTATGGATGTTGATCAGGAGAGACATGTTAGTGATTGATTATGCCACCCTATTTACTTATAGATTATATTTTGTACCTATCATTTTTTTTAGGAGAAAACTAGGGTCTATCAAATTGAGTATGGCTTGAGACATTCTATTTGGTCATAGGTGAACATCTTCCACTTGAAATCATTCTCAAAGGAAATGTGATAGGATGTTATCATTATGAGGAACATGGTCGAGGGTAAATCACCATGATAGTCTTCTTCTTCTTCTCCTTTTTCTTCTTCTTCTCATCCTACATCTAGCATGAATATTGTGTCTTTGAGAATTAGGAAGAAGAGTTATGATGAATCTTTTCATGGAAGTAATAAATATTCTTGTTATGGTAGATGTCTATAACTTCTTCTAGGAGGTAAGGGCTTTGTTAAGTGCTACTATTCTGGGTAGAAATTGAATAATTATCCTGACTATGATATATTTCCAAATTATTATTGAATTTTTAGGGATTTTGGAGAACTAAATAGTTTTTGGGGTATTATTAATTGATTTTATGGTGGGAATAAATGTAGAATGATTTTATGTCTTACTGTGAGTCTACGAGTACCACACTAGTTGGGTATTTGGGAATCCTAAATCCATTTTGGTTATATAATTATGTAGTGTGTAGGGGTAGAGCAATAAACATTTATAGGGATATTCCCCTTATTTGATTCAATAAATAGGAGATCAATGTTAGGGTTTGGGTCATCTTCAAGCTATTGAGTAGACTCCTCATGATTGGGGTGAGGGGCCCTCAATGATTCGAGGTATGATTATTTTAAATCATTAATATAATTTATTTTGTTTGATATGGGTTCCCCACAAACATTTATATTAGCTCATTTGTTTGGCGATCTTGGTTTTGTGATACATTTTTTTATGGTGTGATTTCCAATGATATACCCTTTGAGGTGATATTTGAGGGTATTTGGTGATGTCTAGAGTGAACTGTCATGATTAGTGGGAATAAGCTTCTATTGGTTTTCTTGTATTATAAATTTAGAGTATATATGTGATCTTATAAATGGATTGGTTAAATGAATATTAATAATACATTGTCTATTATAATTTGTGGGAATATTTCATGTTTATTGAGGGTGATTGTTATACCTATTTTTGGGAGTTGGATATAAGGATGTCCAGTTTTTTACATGTCTATTAGTAATTAGTGATGATCAAAACCTAGTTTTTTAGTGTTTCACCAATGTATAGGGAAGATATGAACTTGAAAATATTTCCCTCTATTGTTAAGTAGTTCTAGTTTATTTTTCTTATTAAATTTTTAAGGCTTACATCTAAGAGAGAGAGAGAGAGGGAGGGAGGGAGAGAGATGGATATTGATTTCATGATTCAGCTTATGTTGGGTATGGATCCCATATCTATTCTTCTATAAATGATTTCTCTATAGATAATATATATCTAATGACTTCTCAAGAGGTACTATTGGTATAGGGTTTCATTCACTAAATCATTTTACATTATGTTGATCCTATTTTATTCACCAAGAAGGTGGTTGGATTCTTGTTGTTATGTGTGGATTACATGAGATTGAATCAAATTCCAATCATGAACTAATATTATGATACTCATATAAATGACATAAATTATCAATTGAAATTACCTATGTGGTTCTATAAGATCAAATAGAGGTAGGGTTATCATTTTTTTATGTATAGACTTTTAACATCCTCTATACTAGTTACATGAGTAATTTTGGTTTGTATGAGTATCTCATGATGTTGTTCAGTTTGATGAATACAATGAAAATGTTCACGTATCTAATGAATAGGGTATTCCATCTATTTCTGGACTTCTTCATGGTCATGTTCATTAATTAATTTTCAGTGTACTCCAAGAAATGGGTGTACCACACTCAAAACAATGATAATTTCTTTAGCACACTAAGAGGGCATCAATTTATTTTCCAATATTTCAATTTATTAGTTCATGATTAATTAGGTTCACTTATTTTTTAATGTGATATTAGATTCAAGTATTTTATTAGACCCATTGATGTTTTATATTATGATTTTATAGGTTTGGTAGGCTACATAAAAAGAAATTCATTCGGGAAGAGGATACAAGTTTTTTATTAGTAAACAACTACAAAAGGCTCATTTACAGGATATTGAATCAAATGAAAATAAATAGAAATTTTGAGGTATGTATCTTCCATGTTTTGGTACGATACTATAAAAAATCATTCAACACTTCTATAATTTGTAAATACTAATGAAAACCCCAACCAAGAAGGGCCTATTGTTTGAGTGGTTGGATTATTGTGGGAGAATATTTTAGAATATAAATGGGAAATATATACCCATTATAATCTTGAAATTACCTAATCTAGTCAAAGAGTATAAATGTTAAAGTTATGTATCATGAGTTGGGATTGGATTTGTTTTAAAATAGGATTATATAGTAGTCGTTTATGAGTCCTGAGAGTGGTGGCCACATGAGCATAACTACCCATCACATGATCTACAGTAGGAAATGATAGTGTTTGCAATTAGGTATTGGAATAAATAATTATTGGGTTATAGGTCAATGGTGTTCACTAAAAAATGATCTTGAATTATATATTATCACAACAAGACATGGACCTTAAATAGTGGATCTGGGTTATGTATCTATATTCCTTCAACTTCAAGAAAACATATACCAATAGAAAAATTAATTTCAAAATTATCTTTATAAGTAGCAAGACTTGGGAATAAGTGGTGTGGTAGGATAATAGTTAGTGGTAGATATTGAAACTATTCAATGAGATACACCTCAATGTACAAGAATTTTAGGTTATAGCTCCCCTTGTGGATTTTACTATTACATCTTCACTTATGGATAAGGTGAATAAGGGTCAACTATTTGACTATGGTTTCTAGGTCATAGGAGATAATATATATGGAAGGGTGCCACCAACAAATAGGTCCTAGGGTAATGGTGAGATCCTTTATGTCTGATATTGGGTTGTGATCCCTATGAGTATGTGTAATGAGTTGATGTGGGATTCAATTTCCTAGTAATCAGATTTTAACCAATGGATTAACAAGATGTATCAAGAAATACAGATGTAGTATTGGTGACACACAATGTTGAAGGAAATAATTATGTTTTTCTCATAATGATTTACCTTCTTACATAGGAAAGACAATAAGTTTCAACCCATAGGTTTTCTTTATGTTCAACCCATTATTGAGTGTAAGTGGGATGTTGTGATGATAGTCTTCATTATAGGATTTCTAATGTCACCTCATGGTAGAGATAATGTACGAGAATTTATAGACCGATTGATTAAGGTCACACATTTCATGCCAATTGAATTGACGTATTCTATTGGATAGTTTAGAATGATATATGTCAAAGAGGGGGTTTGTCATCATGGTGATCTTAAGAGTGTCATGTCTGATCGGGATACCTATTTTATATAATTGGTCAATCATGGTCTTAAAAAGGGACTTGATACATAAGTGAATCAAATCATTTCCTATCATCCTTATAAATATTGATAGTTTTAGAGTACTATATATGTATTAGATGATATTATCCAATAATGTGTCCATGATTTCAGTAGTTTGTGTGTGGTTTATATTTTTTTATAGAGTTCACCTATTTGAATTTTTTTAGGAATCTATTTAAAAAGAACATTTTAAAACCTTATATACTATATTTTCTCTATCACCATTTTTATGGAATGTGGTATGGGAGCTTTTTATTTTTGAGATAATTATCATACATGAGTTATTAGAGAATATTCAATTTACAAGGAATTGACTTGAAACCTCTCATTGTAGAAAATATTCATATACTGACTCTATATGTTTTTAAATGTTGTTTTTGGGTAGTAATCAGGTATTCTTAAGAGTGTTATAAATTGGAAAACAAATTAATTTAGAGGTACAATATGTTTGTTCCCAATTTGTTTTGGGGGGGGGGGGTAATTCCAGGTTTCCAATAAGATTTGTACCAAGGAGTATTGGTTAACTCTTCCATATAGATATTGTTATATTCATGATGTATGCCATGTATTTCATCGTTGGATATACCATTCTAAACCTCCCCATTTTCATAGAATCAATGAAATAATGTAGTAATTTAATGTTTCATTTGGGGAATTATCTATTTTTAAGTGGATTAGAATTATAAAATTGTTCAATGGAAGATGATACCTCTAGTATAAATAATTTAATAGAACTATCATGTTAGGTATATGAATCCTATTCACTTCCTTATCTAATTAACTATTATAATAAAACCCAGAAGATATCTCAACCTTGGGGTTTTATATAGTGAAAAAATATATCTCCACCAATGGTAGATTGATTAATAGAAAATATCATTTTATGGTTGTTAATGTGGTTAATTCACCTAAATATATGAATAATAGTTTAATATATATATATATTCTAGATTTTGTTGCATTTTTTCTTATGGTGCTATGCTAAAGTAAATGTTTAATTCCTTCGTAGGAATTTATATATTTGGAACCATATGATGTTCTATCATACTTCAGTGATTAGGTGTTGTTTTCTTAATGCGATTGGTATCTATAATGGTTTATTGGTGGGATTTACATAATTATTAGTAGTCAATATAACAATATTACCTCATTAGAACTAATATATAGCTGTGGTGGGACTACATACAAACTTAATGTTAGATTTAGAAACAAATTAGTCACATATCTATTATAATTTACAATTGAAATATTAATCCTTATAACTTTGGAGTAATGAAACATGTGAAAATTTTCTTACATGGATATATGAATGATGTATAAAACATATAAACCCAATGTTTTCATTTCCTTATTCTATTTATTTTTCACTTGTTTGATTTTTTGTGATGTTAAATGGTAGTGTGTTTGGAGAGGAAAACATATTATGGTTATTAGGGTGTGAATAAATTCAAATATATTGGTATATCATGTTCTAGGGAGTATATATAGTCAAGGAAGTTCAATAGGTTTTGTTTTTTATACATTTTTTCATACTGGATGTCATCTATTAATCGATGGTAAAGTGAAACGACAAAAATTATTTTTAGAGCCCATTGTTTAGGACGTGAAAACTCAAACTTTTTAGGCTCTGGTATAATTATATTGCCTTTATGTTATTTTGATTTTAGTGAGAGATATATCATCTGATGTGGGTATGTTATAAATAGACAAGATTTATAGAGAATATTTCAGTTTTTAGTGAATTTGAATGGAGTACTGCGTCACCAAAAAGGATCTGGAAGTTCCGTTAGCAATAATAAATTAATAAATTACATAGAAACTAAAATGGTAATGAATATATAGAATGACACTTGGGTTTTTATGATTTAATTACCACGGAATATGGATTTATTTATTAGAGAAGTGAGAACCACAATAGTTTTGAAGAATACATTAGGATGCATATTTAAGAATCAAACAACATTGAACAAGGTGTACATGATGGATAGGTTATTTGTAAAGAGATTATCAAAAGGTGGGTCTATTATTGAACATGTGAATTACTTCAATATGAATCAATAACATATAAAATAACTGAAATAAATGTTTTTAGATGATGTGTAGGCACCTCTATTATTTTCATCACTACCATAATGTTGGTATATGATGGTAAACACTATAAAAAATTATTATATGAAATTTTAATTAGTGTTTTAGGGTGTTGAGAATCTAATTATAAACCCTATAAACTTGAAGGCATGTTATGAGAAATAAGTCAATGTAAATTGATTTGTCTTGGACCTACATGATGGTAGTGTTGGAGGATAGGACATCACAATACAGACTATAGGAGTCATAATGAAAATTATTAAAGGTAATAATCTAAAAGTTAAAATTCTATAAACTTTTTAAGGCATTAAATCCATTTTTATAAGTGTACAATCTTTGGTATAATCATGGGTTATTTATTTTACTGAATTTTCCACTAAATAATAGAGAATATATGAATATTTAATTATGTATCCTCGAGATTCACAGAATTTTATTTTGTGGATGATGAGAATCTTAATGATGTGGGGAATGGAAATGAAAACTTCCAAATAGAAAATAATTTCTTCTTGAAATTGAAATAAGTGAGACACATCTTTGGGATACAAAAAAATATAATTTCTATAGGGAAACACGATAAGTAATGGTTTATTGAAATATTTGGTAATAAATTTTAGAAGAGTACTCATTGATCATTGGTAGTGGAAAAAGTAGTGAATTATGGAACCATATATCTGATCAAAAGACCATATGGATTTATAATTTATAGTTCAATAACTTCTTAAAGTTTATAATTGTGGAATTATTTTCATGGTAATGTTAGTGAGAAGAACATGATGGTTTTGATAATAAAAATAAATTTGGATCTCATTCATATTGTTTTTTTATTATTTGTAGAGTTTTATGATTGGGAAGTTGAAGTGGGTATTGATAAAGAAAAATGGATGCAATCATAGATCCCAAATGTTATATCTTATTCATTTGGATATTTTTAAATCATCCCAAGCATAATAACATATAATTTCATTTTTCTTCATGAATCTCATTGATCATGAAATATGGAAGGTATGTATTTATATCAAAAAACAAAAATATGACATATCTAGGATTTTTAATCAATGGAATGATATGTGGAATATATAAAATATATAAAATATAAAAATATTATTATCCATCAATGATAGTGAGTATATTATAATTTAATTAAATAACTTATATTAGAATTAGTTAATCATGTTTGAGAATACTTTTTCATTATACAACTCAACAAAATGTTATAGGGAAGAGAATAAATCAATAATTGATTGAGAAGTTAATTATTATTAGGTTACACTCAAGAATGTTATATGAAATTTGTAGAGAATTATTGAAAAAGAAAGATATACTTTTTTAGAAGATGTCCATATACTCCATTGAGATAAGAGAATATAGAGATTCTAGGATTTTGTAAATATATGGAATTTAGCTACCTAAAAACATTATTATGTGTCACCTACGTGCATGTGGATACCATGTACAAATAAGAACATTATTCAAAGTCTCGCACATTTTTCATTATGGGTTATGTTGAAGAATAATTTGAAAATTTTATTTGTCACGATGATATGAGGAAAGTAATCAGATTTTGAAATGTTCTCTTCAATGATATTTTCTTGTGGAATAACTATAACATTTATGGAAAGAAATTTGAGAAAAAATAATCAATATACTAATTCTATGTTGATTAGATCAGGAGTAAAAAATTTCAAGTGTATGAATGTTTAGGTTGTATCACTAAATATTTAGAAAATATACAACTAGAAGTTGTCCTTGAATGCTTTAGGACTATTGAGGCATGATATAGATCTTTTAAAGATAAAGATCTATAAAATAGAGTGTCTGATGATGTGGTATTAAAAGGATTTATTCCACAAGTTCAATTACATATATCTAAAATACTCTAGAAAGTGGTTTTGTGATTTAGAGTTAATATGAACTTCTTACTCTTAATAGATGAAAGATAAACAGAACTCCTCTAAGTGTTGTACACTCTCAGTGAACCTTGGAAGTGGGAGTCCACAACGAAATATGGAATTATTTTTTGGATTCTAATGGAATGTAGGAGCTTACTAGGATACCACGGGAGAGGAAATAATTAGATAATAAGTATCTCTTCTATTTAAAGAAGAATCCTAATGGCAATAAACATTAAAATGAATTACTAGTGATAAAGGTATTTTATTAAAATGATGTTTTAGACTTTATAGAAATAATTTTACCCATTTCACATAAGGATACTATCTGGATAGTTCTGATCATGGTTTATACTGATAATCCTCACCTAGAAAAATTGGATGTAAGTGTAACACCCGAATGTTTTTACGAAATATTATCTTTAAATATTTTTAATTCGTCAATAGCTTACTTTTCACATAATCGTGAGTTTAAACAAACCACGATATGCCATTATTAAAAAATTATCATTATAGACTATATTTTAGGTTAGTTGTAATAAGTATAACTAACTTATGAAAATTCATTGGGAATTCCTTGGTTATCAATTATGTATTAAAAATATAAATCAATTAGATATTTTTATTTTTGAGTGAATTAATTTTGGTAATGAATTTAATGAGATATATATGTCTTATATACTTAATAAAATATTTTTTATTTTATTTATATGGATATTTTGGTAATACAGTATGAATAAAACACTATTTGATGTATAAAAACATTTTTTCGAAAAATGGTTATTTTTACACCTTTTAATGGATATCCCCTTTTAAATTAATTTTTTGACACATTAAAAAAATTATTTGACAAAATAAAAATTTTATTTTGAAGTGGGATATTAAAATGTAATTTGGATAAATTTTTGATATTTTTATGATGACTTTCATGTTTTGATTAATAGTAAAAATAAGTTAAATTTTAATAGAAAATAACGTTTTTCATTGAAATAATTTATATAGTTAAATTATATTATTGAATGGTTTAAAAGTATAAATATAATATATTTTTACCATTTAATATAATTTAGGTAAGTGGAATTAATTTTTCATTAAATTTAGATGTTAAAACTGTTCAATCTTTTACAATATTTTTACTTTAATAGCCGTTTTCTCATTTCAACATTGAGATTAATTTTAAAATAATTACTAAATATTTTGTGTTTTGAATTTTAAAAAATGGATTCTATATTTGGAATTATTACATCTGAATAGTTTAAATATATTTATTTTATTTTTGGAAAACATTAATAGAAACTTCGGTAAATTTTATTAACACTATAAAAGGGTAAATCAGGTAATTAATGATAAAAATAATAATATAATATTACTCTAACACTTTTCATATTATAATTGGATGATTATAATTTTTCCTAAATCATACTTACATCGAAATGGTATCAATTGGATCCCACTTGAATAATATTAAAACAATTAATTTATTTTTTTAAAGAATAGTGAAATACCTCTCACTCAAACATTAATAATTAAATTATTTTTAATATAAGGATATAAAGAATATAAATTTGATTATAAATACTAAATTGGAAGATAAAATTTATTTATTTATCATGAAAATTTATTTGTAATTTTTAGGAAATAAATAATTACCTTAAATACTTATACATGTATAATAAAAAAATTAATTAATTAATAAGAAATCGATAAATATTTTTTATTAAATTATTAATAACCATTTAAATTCCCCAACACTTGACCAAAACTTATTTATAGAGTATATCGTGACCATAATAATAAAATTTTCTACTTATTGAACATTTGGAGTTTTATAGAATAGATTATCACACTTATATTATTGTATTTAAAGTGAAGATAAATTTTCAAAATCATGTTTAAAAAAAGTATTGCATTTTTAATGTAGTTTTTTTCAGAATATAAAATATAATAAAATTATCCCTAAGAAATATTATGGATTTAACTTCATTATATTGTTTTACTTTGAATTTTTATTCAACAAAAAATTAAATTAAATAATTTCATAAAATTGAGGTAGTAATTATTTTATTAATGAAGAGATCAAATAAATGTTATTAAAAATATTATAATAAATATAATTTGGAATAATTATTATGTGAAATGAATTTTATAGACTACCATTACCCCATATATATATATTAAAATTTTTTATCGAGGTTCACTTCATATTTTTATATTTCTTTAAAATCCATGAAAAAATAGTGTCAAATTTGATTGTATTGATATTTTTTCCAAATAAGGTTATCTTAAATTATTTGAAACTGATAAATCATTTAAAAATATATATAATAATTATGATATGGTCTAAAATGTTCTATATTATTCATTAATTTTCTAATTAACTTCAATTAAATAAGTATTTCACCCTTTCAGTATGGAAATATTTGTTACCTTAATTAAAAATTAAATAGAATAACTATGAGTTAATTGATATGATAATGATTAAATTATAAAAAACGATTGTCTAAAATTTATTGGTTGATGGAATGATAATCCTATATCATCTCATATTCTAAATTGGGATATTTTTGTCGGTTTTGTGTGGGTTTTGATTTTATAATAAATTAATATTTTGATTGTTTCCAAAAGTGCCCCTCACCTCAATTATAAAATGGTACTTCATCCCTGAACTCTTATAATTATTTTCAGACTTCATGCTCGACCATCACCTTCCCATTTCCTTTTAAACTTTTTGAGTAACACTCTAGAGGTCCTGGTATTCTTCAAAGAGCAACTCTGGTGCTCTAAGAGGTGATTTAGAGGAGGCATGTCAGAGAATAGCTAATATCATTTACCGATTCATTCAAACATCATTATTATTATACTTCCACATCCTGATTTATTTTCAATATAAAGTAATAAAAACAGCATTAATAATATAACTATAGGTTATTATTATTATTATGAAACAACCATAATCCACCATATACACATCCTATAAAAAATGAAATCACCAAGCGTCTGTACGTACGGCTTACTGCCTACACACTGTGGTGTTATCTGTTTTTCACCACCACCTTACATGGATTGGTATAATGATGGAATTAAAACATATATATATTATAAATATAAAATTTTTAGATACTATCTACAATCCACTCCAATTCCATTCAACAATTAGGTGTACGATATCATCGCTCGTGCGTACGTACGACTTACTGTCTCCACGGTGTAATGTGATTCGTTCTACATAATCTTCATTAATGAATGATTATATAAATTAATTGAATGAATAAATATGATATATATTATACTAATAAAATTCTGTAAATTATATTACTACAACATACAAAAGAGAATTAAGAACTTATCTTACAAAACATGCATATGAACATAAAGTAGTTAATAGCTGAATAATGAGTAATAATGAAATGTTACTGACGGATGATAATATGTTCACAAATGTTATCATATAAATTATTATGATTTTGGAATAAATTTTTAACATTATTTTTTTCATTATACTGGATGTTCTGATACATGCGAAGGATATCAGACCCAAGGTAAAGGATAACTTTGAAAATCTCATTTTTATTTAAGATTGTTTATTCGTAAGTATTTATTGGGGTTTATTTATCATTCACAACTGTGTTTTGTAAATATGTTATTAAAAGTATTTTTTATATCCTTTTACAATGGTTTAACGTCAATTTTACCCACTGGTGAATATTTACTAAATGGTTTTTATGGAATATTTTTTCGTTTTCAGTATGAGGTACTTTTTGACTTTTCTTAGAATAGTATGAAAATAATTTTTTTATCTTGTACAGAATTAATGTAATTTTATGATTTCATGATGCATTATTTCTTCTAATATTACCCTATAATATTAAAAGGTTATTTGTACATAAAATTATTTCTTCAAAAAATTTGTGGCATTTTGAAGAAGGAAAACATTTTGGAAGGAGAAAGGATATTTTTACTCAAGAATTAATTTCAAGTGTTGTCTCAAAATTATTTTCCATCTAAGATGTCACTATTTAAATAGGGTTATATTTAAATCCCTATTATTATAGTGATTTTATTGCGTTTATGATGGAATTTTATTTAGTAAATCCATTAGTTTTTTGTCAATTACAATGGACTGATGTTTAAGAATCCCATTTTATTTTAGGGGTTATGATATTGGGAATGTTTTTATGTTTTTGGGAATATGTAATAATGGGTTCATTATGATATGGTCGGGACCTATATCTCCCTAAAATGAATTGGGAATAGATTTATATCTCATGATAAATGCATGATTGTAATGGCATGTATATCTGATTCATTAAAATAGGGTTGTAATGAAGAGTGAACTCAGTTTAGTAATGGACGTTTTCTGCTATGATGGTCTTGCAAATGAGAATTGACTTATATAAAATGATTTTCTATGATTATGTGTGTATGAAAACAAATTTCATGTCTTATGTTATGTATATTTTGATTACATTTCACTTTTATGATTTATCCCACGACATGATATTATAATATTTTATGTGCAGGATAAAATTTTCAAATGTTATGTTCCTATGATTATGATATGATTGTTTTTCCATTGTTTACACTTACTAAGAATTTGAGCTCACCCATTCATATGTTTCTTTTCCCTAGGTCATGAATATGGGTATTAAGTAAGATATTCCAAAAAGGAGTCTAGTTATGAATATATAAGCGGGAGACAATGTAGATGTTTTATGAACCATTTGTTTATTTTTCCTAGTTTCTAAACACACTAAACCTATATGGTCTTAACATTTTTATGTTATGTTATGTAATTAATATTCTTCAATTTTTAAGTAAAATATGCATGCAAAGTATGGACCATCATATTTAGTATCAGAGCAATGGTATAGTTAACCTTCAAAAACTAGGATGAGGGAACCTTAGTAAAAACCCTATGGATTTTTCTAATTATAGGGTACAATCATATCCTTGTATTTTAGAGATTTTCATTAACAATCTAGGATAAAACCTAATGTGACATAAATTAAAAGTTTATTCTTGAATTATGTGGTTTTCTCATTATGATTAGGGTTGCAGACATTATGGTTTTTTAGTCAATGGCTAGAACTCAAACGAACTGCGTTAATGCTGAATGTGACATGCAATGTAATTATTGTCCCACTGAGTAACCACATGTTATGGGAGCTGGAATGAAACATTTTTTATCCATGGTCCCAAATGTTTCTCAATCTATGAATCATGCTAGACTTCCAAATGAGAAAAGGAGGGTGAAACATTTTGTTGACTCCTTCATGAGCTAGCATCCACATTCAGTCATCAGGACTTCTGGTCTAATAGTGGCTAAACAATGGATTAGTACCACTGATAATATATTTTCAGTTCAATAATGTTCTAAACATGATAAATTCATCGTAGTAGTATATCATTTGGATGTTGAAGCTGGATAATTTTCAAATCTTATCTAGAATATGAGTAAAAGAGAAAAAATTGTGTCTATGGAATGGGATAAGATCAATAACTTATTTTTCAATAAGTACATTCCTTATATTATTCAAACAATGATGGAAAAGGAGTTACTTGAAATTAATAAAAAGGGTTATGAATATGTTGGTACTTATGAAAAAAATTTACAATACTTGCACATTATGCTTCACGAATTATTATCCAAACTGAGAGTAAAATTGATCGATTATTTTTTTGGAATAAAACCATGTCTCCTAAGGAAATTACCCATACATGACTTCAATAGCTATGAAGAAATTATTCAATGTTCTCTCAAGGATGAGATGGATATCAAAGTAACCCATCAGTCATATTTATTTGATAAGAAAAGAAAAAATGAACTTAAATGAAAATCTAAAGACCACATTGAAATGAATATGATTTTCCCCTTATACTCAATGTGTGGAAGGAAAAATTGAGGAAATTGTCTAAAAGGTATGAGTAAATGTTTTAAGTGTGGAAAAGAAGGCCATAAGGTTGTTGAATGCCGAAGTTATGGGAAAAAGATGTCTAATGATGAAAACAAATAAAAGGCTTCATAGAATTCCACTCTTACACTTTATTTCTAAAAGTGAAAGGAAAGGGGGAATTATGCCAATCAAATGTGACTACCCATCCTGCAGGGCCCATGTCGTGACTACCCAAATCCCACCTTCCATAGGCCACAGGCTGACAACTAGAACCAAATTAGAATATTTGAAAAAGGGATGGAATTTTCCATTAAACTAGTACACACACACAATACTAAAATTATTGAATGTAAAAACAAGGTAAACCACAACTCGCACTAAAGAAACTATTTAGAGTTTAGTACAAACTGAAAGATCAAATGGGTGAGAATACATGGCCAAAACCATAAAAGAAAATACAACACCCATGATCCTTCTACTTGAAATGCCACAATAAGGGTAGGTGAATGGTTAGTACCTATAGCCGTAGAAGTACGCCCATCCAACCCATCTCACATAGCACCACCTGGTCCTGAAACAACAAGGTCTCTATAGAAGTATATGTATATCTCATCACACTGAGCACCAACTAGTACCGGACCACCAAGGTATCCTTCGAATCATTTGTTCGTCCCGTTTGAATGAACACCACCTTTTATCGTACCACTGAGGTCTCTGTCAAAGCAACAATCACCTACACGAGAAATGACATGTGCAGGAGAATCCCGTGCAGGTGTGAGTAACACTGTACTCACTAGGGACCCGAAACACATGGGAAAGACCACAAATGAAGACCAAACAGAAAGATAAATAAGTGATGACATATCACACCTGGTATAACTCAAAATATGTAAATAATGACTATCAGTAGTAATAATTAACACCTTAGACTTCTTAGGTACTCATCCCTGATTAGTATCGTTGGTCTGTCAGGTAACATAGAACTCATCCCCACTGTGGGACTACTGGGTCAAATAGAGACTCTTCCTAATTAGGGCATCATATTTGGTCCACATAGGGCCACTTAAATCTAATCCACATAGGGTCCCTTGTCGCTGATCCACACAAGGTTGCACGTAGTAGATCCACATAGGGCCGCGTGTAGCTAATCCATATAGGGTCTCTTATAGCATATCCACACAAGGTGTCTTGTCGCTGGTTAACATAGGGAAAATTATCATCTGGGAATGGATGGTCATTTAGAACCTCTCTTTAGTAGTCTTCAGGTCTCAAGCAGCCATAGGATTCCCACACCTAGTGTGCTTGATTTTAGGATAATCCAATCCTCAAGACATTATTTATTTTTCAACATCAATTAATGTATCCTTAGGAAAATCTAAAAGAACCTCTTCATTTAAAGGGTTACAAAACTCCAAATGGCTCGTCAATTTGATGCCTGTTCTAAAAGATATAGGCTTTTTAGTAAATAGGGGCTGATTATACTTGGGCCATGTCCGACCTCATCATGTTGATCCGACCAACCTAGACTGGGGGTCCTACAAGACCAGTCCTGTTTCGATCAACCAGACTCGGTTTTGGTCTTGGCCGGCTAGGCCCATTGGGCCTTGATGGACCCTGCCTGGTTCGGCCGTGGGTCCATCTGGCTAGGTCGCCCAGTGATCCGGTTGCATCTGGCCCAGCCTGAAAAAAGTAGGTCGGTTCTTTCCCATCCTGGGCCGACCAGTTGCCTGGTTTTATCCTGCCGGCCTGGCCTGAAAAAGGGGGATGACTTGAGTTCTAGCTCAGGCCGCCCAGTGGCCCAGTTTGCACCACCAGCGCAACCCACATGGTTGGCCGATTTCCCCCCTACCCAGATGACTGCATGTCATCTGGTATGTGTCGCACAAGACATATAAGGTCGGCCTCCTCATCCTCATCTAGTCTAGGACTGCGTGCTAGCTCATACCAGGGCCATCCAGTGCAGTCTGGTCCTGCAATGCAGTGCCAAATCGGCATCGCACTCCAGTTTTGGTTCGCTCAGGAAGACATGCCCTTTAGCATGACCCACGACTCTGCCGCGTGTCGAGCTCTCATCCATAGTCTGAGGGCCATGAAATTGTTCCGTGTGAACATTAGATGAAGCTGGGTGGCCACATCCAACTACCTCCAGCCTCCAGCCTCTATTTCGGAGGCTCATGCTACCGCCACAGTGCGCTTCCAGCACGCCGCCTACCGCCTGCCATTGCAGCTGGAGTGCCACGGCCTTGTCCCATAGCGTATCACTAGTTATTATACATATGATACACTGCCATCCATTACAACATCATGAACAAGGAGGGGGAGATTTAGGGGATCACAAAAAAGCACCCAAATGAACAACCAAATAGTGTTTGTATTGGTACTGATTTTTTTGTGTTAGTGTGATCACAACATATAAATTATAAATCACTAATTTTTAATTCCATTATCAACCCTTAGTTATATGTCCCTACCCCACATGGAAAATATATCTGGGGATCAAATTATTAGATATTTGATCTTTCTTCTTCATTTAGAGTGGGAGAGTTGGGAAAACAATTCATTAATAATGTTCACCCCTACCTGGGAATGGAGATTTCTTGGGGTTGATCCTTCATCGTAGTCTATCAATCTCTGATCCTGAATTTTCTCTCCAAGGGTTTCATCACCATCATCCTATTTTTCATCACTCATCATTGTAGAGGTTATCCTTTGTCGTTCGTCATCACCACCCACTGAATCCTCATAGCAATTCCATGATTTTTCCAATAATCATGCATTGCTTATTAGGCTATTAATTTAAGAATTGGGAATCCACAATTCTCATATGCTTCATTACAGCGTCGTTATGCTCTAATCATTAGTGATGTTCACTAATGATATTTATCATCACTTTTTCGTTGCACTACAATGAACAATTCTCAATAAAAAAACTTTTTATGTTTATTTTTTTCCATAAAACAACTGAAAAGTAACTTTTCCCCTCTAACCTCCCTAGTCGAGTTTAAATCCTTTACAAATATAAAATTTTAGTATAACCTCAAAGATGGTCTCATATTTTTAATCTGCATTACCATTTGTGAGTTATGAGGATTCCAAAATAAAATAACTTTTTTAAAATAATTTTATTTAAAGTCACATCCCAAAAAACCATCATTAACAACTAGCCCACGCCAACTAATGTTATGATCTTCATAAGGGTATAATACCATCAAAAACTCAACTGTACTCTATGATTTCTAATCTTAGTCACCATTTATGGGGTATAAGTATTTGAAAATAATATAACTTTATTCATTTATTTTATTTGTGGCAAAAAACTAATTTCTATTGTTGAACCATCCCAACCAATTTTAGGCTCTACCAAAGAAATCCTACACTCATGAGTTCAATGGTGGTCTCAGATTTTCAATCTATGTCACCGTTCATGATTTATAAGGATTTGAAAAATAAAATAATGTTACAAAATAATTTTATTTACGGTTATTCGATTTTCAGGTTTTCTCACTGGAGTCCCATGGAGATTAAAATTAAGTCACGCCAAGGGTAAACTCCCCATCTTGAATACAATAGTGCCCTTATATTTCTGATCTAGGAACCTATTTTTGAGTTATTCCACTTTTTTCGGAAAACCTCTCATCCATGCTATTTAAAACGTAACATTTTTCGATTGATCAATCCGGGCACTCTAGGCCTCTGAATTGTATGCCATCTCAACGCCTGGTCTCAAAATAATCCTATTTAATTATCAAAAAAAATAATTTAATTATGGGGTATTACATTACTCCCCCATTAGGGCATTACATCCCTGTAAGACAAAACAAGGGATAATAAAACAAAAGGGGGCGCTGAGCACAAATATGATCCTCCCTCTCCCATGTTCTCTCTGGGAGATTCCAATGCTGCCAAAAAATATGCATTAGATAACTCAACCATTCATGGGGGATACTCTTTTATCGATACTCTATATCCACAAGGTACTCCATGATTTCCTCCTTATTGTCAATCTCCCACTCACTATGGTCGATGATGTGATAAGGGTCGTTCACATATCTCCTCAACTGAGATACGTGGAATACATCATGCACCCTCTCTAACTATGGTGGTAGATCCAAGTGGTACGCTAGTTCACCCACTCTACACAGTATCAGGAAAGGTTCGATGAACCTTAGAGATAACTTTCTTCCCCAGCAATATCTCAGTATACCTTATCGAGGAGAGACCCATGGGAATACATGGCCCCCCTCTTCAAAAATAAATGTTATCTATCGCCTATCAAAATATGAAAATTTTAAGCTCTGTACAGTCTTCGTCTACTATCAGATGTCCTGTACCTTCTCAGTGGTATCCCGTACTATCTCTGGACCTGTGAGTACTGACTCTCCTGGGTTTTTCTAGCTAACGCTGACCTGCATGGTCATCCATACAGTGCGTCGAATAGTGACACACCAATGGTGGGGTGGTTTCTATTCTTGTATGAAAACTCCACCAGTGGTAGGTGGTCCTCCCAACAGTGACCAAAATCATGAACACATGCATGAATCAAGTCCTCCAATGTCTGTATTTTCTACTCCATCTGACAATCCATATGTGGGTGAAAAGATGTTTTAAAGCATAGTTGAGTCCCAAACTCCTCTTGTAATTTATTCCAAAATAGGGATGTAATACGCACATCACGATCTGAGACTACAGTTGATGGGACTATATGGAAATGATCTATCTCCTAAACATAGAGGCGTCTCATGCTCTCTACTGAACTCTGCTCTCGAATGGGATGGAAGTGAGCTGAATTGGGGGTTGGTCCACAATCACCCAGATGGTATCATTCCCCTAGATGTATGTGGTAATACCCTCACAAAGTCCACAGATATTCCTTCCCCCTTCAACTATGATACCTCAAGTGGTTGTGTCAAACCTAATGGAACCTGCTACTTAGCCTCCACTTGATAACAAGTGAGGCATCTCGAGACAAACTCTACAACTGTTTTCTTCAACCCTGACCACCAGTACTTAGGTCGGAGGTCCTAATACATCGTTTCCTCACCTGTATGTGCACCTAAAGGGGATATATGGACATCCCTCAACAACTCCTCTGCCTATTACATTGGTAAAACAATTCAACTTTTGAATAGGATGACATGATCCCTAACTTTCGAATGTACAATAGGGACATGCCCTGTGGAAATATAAGAGAATGTAGTCTCGCAACGTGAATCTCTGAGTCATGCCTCCCTAACTTTCTGTAAGAGTGGAAGGGAAACTACAATCAAATCAAGGAAAGAGGGCCCATCTATATCCACAAAAGATATCTCAATTGAAGCCTACTACTATGAGTCCTAGTTCAGTAGTTGTGAAATCAATATTCTATTGAGAGAAACTTCCACCACATTCCCATTCCCAAGAGTATAGTATATATCAATGTCATTGTACTAGGGGAACTCTAGCCAATGGAACTCTCTTAGATTTAGATCCTTCTGAGAATAGATATACTTGAGACTCTTGTGGTCAGAGTAGATGATAAATCATTTTTCCATAAGGAAGTATCACTACATCGTTAGTGCAAAGACTACCACCGTAAACTCAAGATCATGAGTTGCATAGTTCTCCTCATGTGATCTCAACTATCATGAGCCCTAATCAATCACAAATTTCCCTCAAATCAAGACACAACCATGCCTAGTTCTTAATGAATCATAGTACACTTTGTAGTAGGCACCATCTTCTAGAATCCTCTAGATAAGAGCACTTGTCAATCTCTACCTCAAATACTGAATGTTCTGCCGGCATCCTTCATTCTACAAGAAGGGTTTTCTAATCTTTTTCCATGCATTCATGAGTGCTAACACTATGGTGTAATCAGGTACAAACCTCTGATAGTACCCATCCAACCAAAGAAAGCTCCTCACCTCGGTAACTCTCTTGGATGGTTCCCAAGAAAGCATCGCCTTGATCGTCACTCGATCCACCATGAATCCAGCCTCTGAGATGAAAGGTACTGGAAAATGGACCTCTTATATCTTGAACACACAATTATAAATCTTTCTGTAAATATGGTGCTCTCGGATTGTGTTCAGAACCAACCTTAGTTAAATCACGTGATCCTCCTCAGATGCTGAATACACTAATATTTCATCAATGAAGACCCCTACAAAATGGACTAATTATGACTAGAAGATCATTTTCATGAGTCCCTTGAACTCTACTGGGGATTTCTGCATGCCAAAAGACAACACCGAGAACTATTAGTGGTTGTAGAAACATATGAAATCCATATTCGATATATCCTCATCTCATACTCAAATATGGTGATATCTTGATCTGAGGTCTATATTCAAGATCCACATCGCTCCCTTAAGCTGGTCAAAGAGGTCATAAATCCTTGGTAGAGGAAAAATATTCTTCACAGTCACCCGGTTCAGGTGCTGGATGTCCAAGAATATCCTAAATCTTCCGTCTTCTTTCTTGCAGAACAACATTGGGGCTACCCATGGTAAAACATTGGCCCTTACGATCCCCTTCCCCTACAAATCCTCCAATTGTGCCCTTAGTTATTGGAGCTCTATGAGAGCCATTTGATATAAAAGTTTACATATTAATGCCTTCACGGGGTATAGAACAATGCATAAGTCTACCCCTCTGTGAAGAGGTAGTCCTGGAACATCCTTTAGAAGGAAGACCCCATAATTGACCACCAATATAGGGAATAGAAAAATAAACACATCTACCTATACCCCCTTCCCCTATCCTCCAGCTCTATGACCCATGGGTTTAACACATTGGGGAGGTGGTTGTAACATGTCAAAATGTATACCACATCTTGTTGTTATCCCAACTCATCTTCCATGTCTACCACTATGAAAAAGTCTCATGGCTTGAACCACCATATGTTCAAGTGGAAACATCACTAAGTGGAAGAATCACACCACTACCTCCATAAAATCCTTAGCAACCTAAAGATATATCTCTCCCATAAACCTAGGAGGTCCCTATCACAGGAACTCGAGTATGAAAGTAAGGCTACATGTGTCCTCTACCGATAGCGCCAGTAGTATGTGATGACTGATGGGTGGTGCTATCATTGGGACACCACCTGAATGTACCATATTGGGAAATGGTCCCTATACCAAATCCTCATCATTCAGTGGACCATCCTCATAGTCACACACTAAAAATCCTAGCTAGCAATATGGTGGATGCTCTTGAAAGAGATCATGAGGAATCGTGACTAATTGATTATACCTAGTGATACGAGTCTGGATAAAAAAGATCAATCTAAAACACCCAAATAGACATACAACCAGTGTTTTCAAGTACCAGGTTGGAAAAAAGAATTCTCGGTCCTGGGGTATAGATACATGGGTTTCCACACCAACACTGGACTCCCTGTCAAGAAAAGCGATCCTGAAACCCTTAATATTGATTCCCCATAAAAATCTATAGACTCTTAGTACTTATGGTAGAACCAAACTCCTTTGATACCACATTGTAACGACCCATCACTCGGGACCCATGTTGCAACTACCCCAAGCCCACCTTCCATAGGCCAAGAGATGGTGACTTTCACCGAATAGAAATATTCAAAAAGAGAATTCCTTTTCATTTAAACCTATACACACCCACAAAGATCAAACTACAAAAAGTGATCATATTTGTCATTGAGACAACTACTGAGAGTACAGTACAAATTGAAAGAAAAATGGGCCTGAATACAAGACCAAGATTTCAATGGAATGTACAACTTCCACAGTCTATTCACTGAAGACCCCACTTCAAGGGTAGGTGAAGGGTAGCTTCCTGTAGCCGTAGAAGTACACCCATCCTCCCCGTATCACAGGGCACCACCTGTTCCCAGACCACCATGGTCTCCATTGAAGCATATGTTTGTCCCATGTCACTAAAAACCACCTAGTCTACATCTGCCATGGTCTATATCGAATCATCCATCCATCCTATCTCACTGAGAAACACCTGGTCCCAGTCCACCATGGTATTCATCGAAGCATCGATCACCTACATGGGACACGACACATGTGGGAGAAGCCCGTGCGGGGGTGAGTAACAAAATATGCAGTACGGTCCCTGAAATACAAGATAATGACCACTAAATAAGGAAAAAAATATAGATAAAAAATCCTAGACAACTCACATGAGTTATAACTCAACATATGGAAAGCAAGTCTATCATTTGTAACACTAAACACCTGGTAATGCTAAGGTTCTCATCCCTAATGAGTATCGTGGGTCTTCTGGGTCACACAAGCCCGCTCCCCACTATGGGCCTACTGGGTCACACAGATCCACTTCCCACTTAGGCTATCATAGTTGGTCCACATAGGGCTTCTTGTATCTTATCCACAAAGGGTTTCTTGTAACTGATCCACAGAGGATCTCATGTAGCTGATCCACAGAGGGTCGCTTTTAGCTAATCCACACAGGTTCTCTTGTAGCTAGTTCATATTAGACTGCTTCTCATCGGGGCCTGTAGGGCCATTTAGACCCACTCATTAGTAATCTTCGATTCCCATCCAGTGATCGGAATACCCCACGTGGTGCGCTTGATTCTAAGAGAATCTAATCCACAGTAAATTTTTTTTATTTCAACATGCATGAAATTATCCCTATATAATTTTAAATGAACCGTCTAATCGTGAGGGCTACAAGGCCATAATTGGATTGTCAATAGGATTCCTGATATGGAAGATATTGGAATTTTAGTAAAGAGGTGCCGGTTGTGTATGGGACCGATCTGACCAAGTCGAATTGACTCGAACATCCCAAACTAGCGGTCCCGCATATCCCGGCTTAGATTGACCATCCCAACCCGATTCAGGTATGGGACGGCCCGGTCTATCCAAACCACTGTGTCTGGCCCATTGGCCTTATTGGACCTGGCCCGTTTTGTCCGTGGGTCCAGCCCGCCGGGTTCCCCAGTGACCTGGTTCAATTCGCCCCGGCCTGCAACAGTTGGGCCGATTCATTCCTAGCTTAGGCCTTCTAGCGACCCAATTCGCACCATCGGCCAGGCCCTCTTGGTGGACCAGTTTCCCCCTTCCAGAAGACCCATGGGGCGTCCGGTTCATGTAGAACGCGACTGGCTAAGGTCGCCCGCCTCCTCTGAATGCAGTCCAGTACTACATTCTAGGTCATGTTGAGACTAGCTAGCATGTGCCGCTCCTCTAACACAGTTGCACCCTCCAGCACCGGTCTACGCATGCGAACCTGTCATTTTTTGTGACCCACGACTCTTCCGTTGGTCCAACTCGCCACCGTGGTTTTTGGAAAACGGCTTTGCACCACATGTGCTTCCAAAGTGGCCGAGTGGCCGCGTCTACCTACCACCAAGCACCAACCTAAGGACTTGTGAGTCCTACATCTACTACATTGCACTGCCAAGGCACCGCCTCCCATCAGCCACTACAGCCAGTGTGCCATGGCCTATTAACACTACAATGGCTGTGTACCACTGCCTTGTGACACATACTCTCACCGGTGCCACTATAGTCAATGTTCCACCTTCTGTTAGGCAATGAAGAATAGGGAGAAAGAGATGGAGGGGATCATAAAGAACACCCAAATGAATAACCGGGATTTGTTTATGATGGTCCTAATTTGATTTTTTTAGTGGGATAACAACATTTAAATTATAAATCATTATGATTTTATCCCAATATCATCCCACAATTTTACTTTCCTACCCATCAAATAAAATCCATCTATTGATCAACTTGTTAGAGAGTTGATCTGTGTTCATCATTTAGAGGGGTAGAGCGGGGAGAACAAATCATTAATAATTTGAAACCCTACACGGGAAAAGATATTTCTCTAGGATGATACTTCATCAACATTCATCAATATATGATCCAAAATCCTCTTTCCAAGGGTGTTTCCACCTTTTTCAGATTCATTGAAGTTCTTTGTCAGAGAGGTTGTCCTTCTTCATTCGTCATCGCCACCCACCATATACTCAGATCCATTCTAGGATTATGCCAAAAATCATGCATTGCTTATTAGGTTAATAATTGATGAAAGTTGAAGAAACATTTTTGTTATATTGTGATGCAATGTTGTTACACTGGCTCATTAATGAGGTTCATTAATGAGATTTATCGTCACCTCGTCACTACACAGCATCAAACAATTATGAATAAAATAAACTTTTTTAATTTTATTTTATTTTTCCTCAAAGCGTCCGAAAGATATCGTTTTTCCTCAACACGCACTGGTCGAGGTTATGTCATTCATAAGAAGAAAATATCATCACAAACTCAATGGTGGTCTCAGATTTTTAATATGTGTTACGATTTGTGAGTTTTCAGGATTCAAAAATAAAATTACTTTTATTTAAATTATTTTATTTATGATCATGTCTCAAAAACCAACCTTCACAGCCCACTCACACTGCCCGATTTTAGGATCTGCCTAAGGGAGGAATACCTTCATGAAATCAACGGTACTCTCAGATTTTCAATATGTGTTACCGTTTATCAGTTATAAGGATTTGAAAATAAAATATCATTTTTCAATTATTTTATTTACGACAAAAAACGTACTTATATTGTTATTTTGTGCTGACTAATGTTAGGATCTAACTAAGGATTTTATACCCTCATACATTCAATGGTGCTCTCATATTTACAATCAGAGTCACCGTTTGTGAGTTATGAGGATTCGAAAAATAAAATAATTTTATTTAATTATTTTGTTTTTGATTATTCTATTTTAAGGTTTTCTCAATGGAGGCAACGTCGAAATAACATAATTCACACTTTGGGTAAACTCGCCATCCAAAATGCAACTGTACCCTCATATTTATGATATATGCACACATTTAAGAGTTATTTTACATTTTGGAAAAACTGATCATGTATGCTATTTAAAACAAAACATTTTTTGATGGATCATTCTGAGAACTCAAGGCTTCAAAATTTCATGTTGTCTTAGATCCTAGTTTTGAAATAATCCCATTTAATTTTCAAAAAAAATCATTAAATTCTGGGATATTACATCAATTCCCTAATACAAGGTTGCCTGCTGATGATCGATGTCAACAATCTCCTAAGGCCAAAGAAAAATGAAAGTCACAAGCAATCACAATCTACAATGTGGTGTATGATAATGAAGCGATGAAAGGTACTCTTACCATCTACTCTAAAGTAAGAAATGTTTTTATTTGATTCTGGATCCACCCAATCTTTTATTTGTGATAAAATTTCTAATGGTATCACCTTATTACCTCAAAAATTATATGTTGAATTTTTTGTGACAACTCCAAATGTCACAATTGTCACATAAAAAGTTTATAATTATTCTTCGACTGAAGTTTGTTAGAATGTGATTCTTGAAAATCCTGCGATCCTTCGTATAGTTTAATTTCACGTGATTATTGGAATGGATTTTATTTCACAATATGAATCTCATATCAATTTCCAAGGAAGTGAAGTCACATTTCATATTTCAAATCAATCAATGATCATCTATTGATGCATGGATGAAAATAACCTTCCAGTATACATTTCTTCCATCTTATGGGTCTTGATTTCTATAAATTATGGTTATCTATCTAAAATGGTTTATGAAAAACTCATGATTAATAATAAACCCATTGTGTGGGAGTTTTATGATGTAGTTTCAGAGGAATTTCTGGGTCATATATCAAATCATAAAGTTAAGTTTTCAATAGAACTCATACAGGGTGCTATTTCTATTTCAATTACACCTTATAGAATGGCCCCTATTATGTTGTAGGAATTAAAGAAGCAACTCCAAGAAAATCTTGATAAGGGATTCATACAGCCTAGTGTGTCACCATGATGAGTAGCTATTCTATTTTTTATGAAAATGATTGATCAATGAGACTCTGCATTGATTATCGAGAACATAAGAAGATCACTATCAAGAAAAAATATCCTCTTCCCAGCATTGATGACTAATTTTTCCAACTACGCGGATCTCTATAATTTTTCAAGATTGATCTTTATTCAAGATATCATCAATTAAGGGTCAAAATAGAAGGATATACCAAATGAGATATTCCATTAATGTTATGGACACTATGAATTTATTATGACACCTTTTGGTATTACTAATTCCCCCACTATCTTCTTAGATCTAAGGAATATAGTTTTTATAGACTATCTTGATTAGTTTGTGGTAGTCTTTATAGACTATATTATTGTCTATTCAAACATCATGGAAGAACATGAATACCACTTGAGAATTGTATTTTAGACCCTGAGAAAGGAGAAGCATTATGAGAAATTTACCAAGTGTGAATTTATCATAAAAACGATTCATTTTTGGGTCACATAATCTCAATAGAAGGGATATATATTAATTCATCAAAAAAAGTAGTTGAAATTTGTATGAGACAAAAATTATAACTGATATATGAAGTTTTCTTAATTTTTATAGATATTATCAATGTTTTTTGAATGATTTTTCATAATTATATAATCCACTCACCATGTTGACTTGAAAAAAGAGTTATTCTCTTTTGGATGGAAAAATATGAAGAGAATTTCAATGAGCTAAAAAGAAGGTTAGCCAGTGCACCTGTGCTCACACTACCATGTAGTGGAGAAAGGTTTGTAATCTACAGTGATTTATCCATGAAGGGGCTAGGATGTGTTCTCATGAAAAATGATATGGTGATAGCTTATGGATCAAATTATTAGGAAATCCATAGGAATAATTACCCAAATCATGATTTGGAGTTAACTACTGTAATATTTTCATTAAATATATTGAGGCATTATCTTTATAGTGAATGGTTAGATATTTATACTAATCATAATAGTTTAATATATATATTCACAGAAAAGGAGCTGGAAATGCATCAAAGATGATGGTTGGAGTTGATTAAAGATTATGAGTACTCAATACATTACCACACCGACAAAGTGAACAAGGTGGAAGATTATTTTTGTCAATAAGGACATGATTGCATATCCAAGATAAGGATAAAAATAGATCCAATATTTATGGATTTTCAAAGGATGGGTCTTGAAATTTAAATGGAAGGGGATAAATCATATCTTTCAAAAATGAATGTTCAATCAATACATGTGAAGATAAAGGAGGTGCAGAAAAAATATGCAGAGCTACAAAAGAAAGTGTAAAATATTCCTGAATTCAACCTTTCTTTTGATGAAATAATAAGGTTTATGAATTGGGATTATATTCACCCCATACCTGAATTAAAGAAGGGACAATTGGATGAGCCTCATAGTTCTTCATTATATATTCACCATGGAAGCACAAATATGTACAAGGACCTGAAATAGTATTTCTGGTGGTATGGAATGAAAAGATATGTTTCCAAATATGTCTCTCAATGCTTGGTTTCTCATCAAGTTAAAGACGAGAGACAGAAGTGTAATGAGATTTTTAGACCTTTACCTATAATAAAATGGAAATGGGAAAACTTTCCTATAGAATTTGTTGTTGGATTTACCAAAATATCCCAAGGCTGTAATGTTATATGGGTTATAGTTGATCACCTTATGAAGTCAGAACATTTCGTTGTTATTAAAGATAATTTCTCTCTTGATCAGCGTTCAAGGATATATGTAAATGAAGTGGTAAGATTGCATGAAGTACCACTTTCTATTATATCTGATTGGGATCTGAGGTTTTCCTCGATGTTCTGGTGAAATCTTTAGTAGGATCTAGATATAGTGTTAAGTTTCAGTACATCTTATCATCGTCATATAGATGTACATTTTGAGAGGACTATTCAAAATTTGGATGAAAAGTTGATAGCTTTCTCTAAATATTGAAAAGGTGTTTGGTGTAAACATATACCATTGGTGGAATTTTCATACAACAATATATTTCAATATAGTATTCATGTGTCTCCTTATGAATTCATATATTGAATGAAGTATAGAACTCTAACTTCTTGGTATGACATTTTGGAAAGAAATCTTCTAGGACCGAATCTTATTGATTAAATAGCAAAAAAGGATAGAAATATTAAATAACACCGAAGATCATCTCAGTGTCGACAAAAAAGTTACGCTGAAAACCAAATAAAAGACCAAGAGTTTGAGTTTGGTGATAAGGTGTTTCTATGAATATCTCCCTCAAATAGAGTAATAAGATTTGAAAAGAATGGAAAGCTAAGCCATTGGTATATCAATCCTTTTGAAATTCTGGATCGTGTTGGGAATGTAGATTGCTGATTGGAACTTAAACCAAATTACTCTCAAGTTCAGGATGTGTTCCATATATCTCTCCTGAGAAATTACATACTCAATCCTTCACATGTACTAAGCTCATAAGTCGTACCAATGGAGCAAGATCTTTCTTACAAATAACAATTGACAGAGATTCTAGATCGTAGTGAAAAAGTTCTATGAAACAAGACCACTCTCTTGGTTAATTTTTTATAGAGGAACCACCAATTTGAAGAAGCTACATGGGAAAAATGAGGATATGATGAGGGAGATGTATCCTCATCTGTTTGTTTCCAAGTGATTAATTTCAATGGTGAAATTCAGTTTAAGGGGGGTAGAATATAACACATAGATGTTTTTTTGAAAAATTTTCTTTAAATAAGTTATATTTTTAAATATCCTTATTTGCACACAATCGTGAGTTTAAAAGAATCATGAGACACCCTTATTACAAAATTACCATTATATCCCAGTTTTTAGGTTTTTGGGAATAATTATATCTAAATTATGAAAATGAATTATGAATTCATTGGCTATCTATTATTTATGAAAAATATAAATCAATTAGATATTTTTATTTTTGAGGGAATTACTTTTGGTAATGAAATTAATGATATATATGTGTGTTATATAGTTAATAAAATATTTCTTTCACTCATCCAATAGATATTTTACTGATAGAGTATGAATAAAACCCTCTTTGATATATAAAAACCTATTTTTTTTTTAAAAGGTTAATATTACGCCTTTGAATAGAAAACCCCTTTTAAGTTAATATTTTCAGACATTAATAATTTTTATATGCAAAAATAAACATGTTATTTTTAAGTGGTATATAAATATTTACTATGGATGAATTTTGATATTTTTCAGGTAACTTTCATGTTTTGATGAATAGTATAACTACGCTAAATTTTAATTGAAAATGACTTTTTAAATTGAAATAATTTATATGGTTAAATTATATTATTGAATAGTTTATATGTATAAATAGAATATATTTTTAGAATTTAATATAATATACGTCATTAGAATTAATTTTACAATAAATTCATATGTAAAGACATTTCAATCTGTTGCATTATTTTAACTTTTTAAAACATGTTTTCTCATTTCTACAACGGGATTAATTTTAAATAAATTGTTGAATATTATTTGTTTTGAATTTTCAAAATTTTATTCCATATTTTGAATCAGTATATCCAAATTATCTAAATAGATTTTTTTCGCAATATGAATAGTGATTTCGGTAAATTTTATTAACACGTTAAAAGGGTAAATCGGGTAATTAAGAATAAAAATAAGACTATAAAATTACTATAAAACTTGTATTAATATAAATGTATAGTTTTAATTCTCCCTTAAACATACTTGAGAAGAAATGGTATCCATTGGAACCCACTTGGATAAAATTAGGACATTTAATTTATTTTATTTAATGAAAAGTGAAATATGCTTCACTCAAACATTACTAATTATATGATTTTTAATATACGTTTATAAAGAAGAAAAATTAGATTATAAATAATCATTTGAAATAAAATTTATTTTCATTATCATGAAAATTTATTTGAATTTTTAGGAAATAAATAATCACTTTAAAGACTTGTACATGTATGATGAAAAATTATTTAATTGACGAGAAATCAATAATGCAATTTTAACTAAAATATTAATAACATTAGAAAGGCACAACCACTTGATAAAACCATATTTTTAAGTATATCTCAACCATAATCATTCAAGGGTTGAATTTTTGACCATTTAGAGGCTTCTAGAAGAGATTATGAAACTTTTATTAATTTATCTAAAGTTATGATAAATTTGCCACGTTCATTTTTTAAAAGAGAATATAATTTTTAATGTTTTTTTAGATGATAAAATAAACTAAAAATATTATAATAAAATCTAATGAATTTATATTAATCATATTATATTATTTTTAATTTTTATTCTATAAATAAATATATTAAATGATTACACAAAATTGAGATAGTATTTGTTTTATTAATGATGAGATCAAATAATTGTTATAAAAATATTTTAATAAATATAATATGGGATAATTAATATGTAAAATAAATTTTTTGACTACCTTTACCCCTTAGGGATATAATAAAATATTTTTATCGAGGTCCTATTCTTTTTTTAATATTTTAAAAATCTTTGAAATAAATAGTGTCAAAATTGACAGTATTAATATTTTGTAAAAATATGGTTTTCTTAAATTATTTAAAAATAAAAAAAATTAAAAATATATAATAATAATGATATTGTTTAAAATGTTCTAAATTATTCATTTATGGTCTAATTTTTTAAAAATAAGTAAATATTTCACCCTTTTAATATTGAAATATTTATTACCCTAGTTAAAAATTAAATAGAATAACTAAGTGCTAATTAAATCGATAATGCTTAAATTGACATAAAAAATTTTCTAAAATTTATTTGTTGATGATATTAAAACCCTATCTCACCACACTTTTATAATTGGGACATTTTGGAGGATTTAGGAGGGGAGGTTTGATTTTATTATAAATTAATACTTTTGAGGTTTTCAAAAGTACCCCTCGCCTCAATTATAAAAGGGAACTTCCTCCCTCAACTATTCACTTCATTTTGTGCATTCAAGCTTGAACATACCTGTACCATTTAATTTCTCCACATCCTAGAAACACTATAAAGGACTTGGTCTTCTTCAATGATTAACTCTAGTGCTCCACACACAGATTTAGTGGAAGCATGTCGAAGAAGAGGTCATATCATTTAACAATTATTTCAGACATCTTTCTTCTTCTACTTCCACCTCCTGAGTTTTTTCATTATAAATTAATAAATCTAGTAGTAATTATATAATTCGAATTTTTTATGATTATTAAACAAACACATTCCAGCTTCTATCCATTGTATGAAAAGTGAAATAACTACTCATGCGTATGTAAGGCTTACCGTGGCTACATCATTGTTTCATCCGTTTTTTTCACCACGACCTGACATTGATGGGTATAATAATGAAATTAATAAAAATATATATTATTAATATAATATTCTGGGAGACTATACTCCATCCACTTCAATACCATTCAAAAATTATTGGAATGATATCGTCACTCGTCATTACGTACAGCTTACCGTCTCCACGGTGCGATGTGATTACTTCAACATAATTTTCATTAAAGAATGATTATAGAAATGAATTGAATTAATTGAATTAATTAATATTAGATATATTCTACTAATATAATTATAAAATTTAAATAACTATAACCTAAAATGAGGAATAATAACTTATATGAAAAAACGTGAATAAGAACATAAAGTAGTTAATACACGAATAACTAGTAACAATGAAATGTTACTAACAATAAGAAGAAAATATGATCATAAAATTTATTATGATTCTAGAATAAATCAGTAATATTATTTAAATCATTATAGAAGAGTTTTTGATAGATAAAAATCATACCAGACCTAAGGTAAGTGATAACTTTTCAAATCTCATTTTTATCCTTGATCGTTTATTCGTAAGTATTTACTAGGGTATATTTATCATCCACATACGTGATTCCTAAATATGTATTTCAAAATATTCTTTATTTCCTTAGATTATTTTATAAAGTCAATTTTACCCATTTCAGAAATTTTACTAAATGGTTTGAATGGATTTTTTTTTGTCATTTTCAGCACAAGGTACTTTTTGAATTTTTCAGTAGAAGTACGAGAAGAATGTTTTCTAACTTTGACATCATGAATGGATTTTTACAATTTCATAATGCCATATTTCATTGAAGATTCATCGACAGGCTTAAAAGTTTATTTTCACAAAAATATCATTTCTTCTAAAATTGTGTGGCATTTTGAGGAAGGAAAATGTCTTTGAAGAAGAAATGATGTTTTCCTAAAGAATTAATTTCGAGCATTTTATCAAAATTATTTTCCATCTAAGATAACACTGTTTTAATAGGATTATATTTATATACCTATTATTAATATTATTTTATTGTCTTTATAATGGAATGTTATTTTGGAAATCCATTTTTTATATCAATTATTATGGATTGATGATTAAGAAACCCATTTCATTTCATGGGTTATGTTATGGTGAATGTTTTTATTTTTTTGTGGGACATGTAAGAATGGTTTAATTATGAGATGGGTGAAACCTATATACCCCTAAAATTAAATGGGTAAAGATTTATATCTCACAAGATAGACAAGATTTGAATGGAAAGAAAATCGTGTTTAGTAATACAAGGCTGGAAGGAGGAGTGAACTCGGTTCAGTAACAGACATTGTCAACAATGATGGTCTGGGAAATGAGCCATGACTAATATGAAATGATTTTATATGCTTATGTGTGTATGCCATGAAATTTAATGTCTTATGTTATGACTATTGGGATTACATTTCACTTTTATGATTTATCCCATGACATGATATTATGATCTTTTATATGCTGGATAAGATTTTCAAATGTTATGTTCCTATGATTATGATTTGATTAATATTTCCATTATTTACCCTTAATGATAATTTGATATCACCCTTTAATATGTTTCTTTTCACCAGGTAATGAAGAAGGGTATTAAATAATATATGTAAAAAAGGATTCTAGTGATGAAGAAATAAGGGGGAGGCAATGTATATGATTCATGAACCGGTTTTTATGTTTCCCAGATTCTAAAGACTGTAAACCTATATGGTCCTAGTGTAGTATTTTTATGTTATGTAAAAAATATTCTTGAATGATGATGTAAAATATATATAGTTTACGTATCATTATAGCAAGTATTTATTTTATTATTGGCGACTTAGAGGAAGATATATACATTAAGTAGCTAGTGGGTTTTGATGACAAATATAACATGGAGTTATTGTGTCAGATGAGGTGGATTTCTTATGTCTTGAAGGAGGAAACAATGTATTGGAATCAGATATTTAATGCTTTCGTGGTTAAAAAATGTTTCACTCATCCTAAATCATATCATTGTTAATACAATATGATGTATGTGATGGGTGTTTCATCATCTTTCTACTATATGTGGATGACATGATTTAGGTATGTCTGAAAACTAATAATATTAAGGAATTGTAGATAAATTTTTTCTATAATATTTGAGATAAAATATATCTATTTAGAGAATATAATATTAGGGATAAATAATGAAAGATATAGGAGATCTAGGAATTTGGTTATATCTCAAAGAGACTATATCCCGAAGATTTTCATTAAGTGAGTAATATCTGGATGTAATATAAACTCAATTTTATTTTATAGATCCTTAAAATTATTTATGAAGAAAGCATCAAAAATTGAAGCTAATATCCAGTACATGGAATAAGGAAGATTCAAATCAGTGAAAGGAATCCTAATGAATTATATTATTTATACTCGAATAGAAATTTATTTTTTAGTGTGATTTTTGAGTTGTTTCATATTGAATATGGGGAAGGGAAACTACAATGTCTTGAAGTAGACCATTTATTATCTGAAAGGATTTTAATGTATAAAAAATTATCCATGAATGAGAATTAATTATATGTTCAATTTGAGGAAAAAATATCTACGGATTCAAATAACTATATGATCACCATAGGTTTTTAGTTCACCTCTGTATTAAAGGAAATTAACCGGATTTCAGGGACCTAATCAGATGTTTGTTTTTTCACAATAAAATATTATTACATGTAATCAATTGAAGTTATGAAGGATTTATTTGGATTACTCACTTATAAAAGGATCACATAGGATCATAGAGAGTTTCTTGTTATTTTTTGATAATCATAGTGAAATCCATTTAGTTCAAAATCAATTTTTCACTCATGGGTTAAACATATTGATACAAAATATCACTTAAACCAAAATATGATAGGTGATAGAGTGATGGTGTTTCAGAAGATAATTGGGAAGATATATCTAGTGGATATTTTAATCAAGTGTAGTGTCTAAAAGCACAAAATAATAATTAATCCTTAGTTAGACTTAGGTGAATGGAAGATGGAGACAATAAATTTTTTTAGAGAAGTGGGAGGTTTGTTTTTCCTATGTGTTGGAGAAGGGTAATGGACTCATTGATCTAGTATTTAAGTCATACATTTATCGGAATGTTAAACTTTTTTATGTTCTTATCTAATCAACTAGATCAATAAACTCTGTAATATATGTTATACATGATGTTTAGGGTTGTGGAAGTGGATATCTTCAATGGTAGTAGGTTGATTGGACGATTCAATAATTTTATAGTTTTGTGTATTGGTCAGTTCCCTAAAATATGAAAATGGAAGCTAATATATATGTTTTTTATAAGTTGTTACATATATTTTTTCTCAATGAATAATGGTAAATAGAATTCATTGGTTCTTTATAGGATGTTATATATTAGGAATTTTTTATGTTTTATTAGATGTTAGTGGTCAGGTGTTGATTTTTACAGGTGATCAAAAATCATTGTATATCAAAGGTGGGACATCCAAATAGATTGAATGTCAATGAAATTTGACTGTTGGTTTGTACCCATTAGATAGGTGGTGTGGGACCACATATACATTCATAATATGATATGAAAAATTAGTGATTTAGTATTGGTAGTAATTAAAAATTGTGATTGTAAACATTACAACCATTAATAAATGAAAAAGTCAATAGTGTTATCAAATGGATATAGGAATCATTTATGAACCATGTAATCCAAGCATGGTATTTTTCTTATTCAATTAATTTTTCATATATCTAATTATTTTGGAAGCTGAGTGGGAGTGTGTTCATCAATGTTGATTTACTATAGTGAGTAGGTTGTGAAAAACATAATATCTTATAGTACATCGAATTCAGGGTAATCACAGTGATCAATGAAGTTATATAGGTTATGTTTCATTTGTGTGGTTCTTCTGGTGTATATATTATGATGATTTTTGGTTTTAAAAATTTACAACACGTTGTATTTAAGAGGAGATATGGATTTGGGAGACAAAAATAAAAACACAATAAACAGATCTTTTTGCTGGTGAGTCTTGGCAACACAACTGAGGAATGAGATGTTATATACTAAGCGGATATGACATACCATGTATTATTAGGTATGAATATTTGTTTTCTTCAAACAATTAGTAAATTTGTGTCCATGGGTCATTGGAAGATTCGGTGGAGGATAAGGGTCAGTGATTGAGGAATCAACTTCTTTTTTGGGAAAAATTATGTTGTTTGTAAAGGTTCATGTCACAACAACATGAATTGTGGTGTGATGAGGGTTATTGTGAATTGTAGATTGGGGATTAGGGTGAGAGGAATCACATCAGTTTAGGGAATTCCATGAATCCCTTGATAAGGGTGCACCCATCAACTGAGGTTCAATAATATGGTTATGGAATAGAGATACACAACAAGAAGGGGTAGTCACACTATATAATGAATTGAAGTCAATGTTATAAGTGTTTTTGGTTTTTCCATATGATGAGGTATTGTAAAATGACCCAACGGGATATATTATAATGTAATCTTAGAAGAAGATTTTTTTCTATGAGAAATATGGTGATGACATATAAACCCCCAAATGATTTTTTTTAAATTCTAAATAAATTATTTAAACAATAAAAACCAAATAAATGTATACACCCTTTATTTTTATAAAATATATGTTTGAGCCCTCCTCCATGGTTAATCATACAAACTCATTTCATTTATTATCCATTTGAGCTTGAATTTAAGTGTTTCTTATCCTAGGGTATCATTATATGTAAGGCTGACAATCATCTTAACTATAATAATAATTTCTATTTGGAATCAATGGTCTTCTGCAGTTAAGCCCTAATTTGTGGGTTTATGTTAGGTTCTTCAATTTCATTCATGAGAGGATGGATCATAAGGGTAAATCCACATGTATGTATCTTATAGTTAGAAGGTTAGTGGTTCCTAACATTTCCCATCAATTTATATAAGTATAATGTATTGTGTGTTATGTGGGAAGTTCTAACCATGTATGAATGAAATTTTGTTTACTATAAATTGATTCTATTATTCTTCGAATTCTATTTGAGGTTGATTAGGTATATGAGTGGTCCTGTGGGAGTTGTGCATCAACCATGGTTTTTGATAACCATTCGACTTGTGATGAATGATATGAAACTATGACCCAGAGCCCATGAAGGGTGTCCATGCTTACAATATAACCTTATGAGATATATTATGTTTTCCATAATGGCCCTTGGTGAAATATATCATAATAATGGGTTAACTATTTCTTGAATTAGATATATTTTTGTCATTTGGGGTAGTTAGTGTCCTCATAAGGATGACCATTATGTGTTGAATAGTTAATGGAAAACAAGATCCTTGGTTATTAGTGATAAATCTATCACTACAATGAATATGTATTGGTTTATCATCCACCCTTTATATATGGGTATTATATATTCCCCCAAGTTCTAAGTGTTGATGATTTATTATTCAACATGGGGAAGATCATGATGGTGGTTCCTCATCAACCATGTAATTTATATGGGTGGTGAATCATCCACTAATTGATTCATATCACTGGTACAACGTCCACTAGATAAATTATATTAGTGGTTAAATATTCACATGGGGACATTATTTTTTAAGGATCATTCACCTTTGGATTATCTGGTGGTGATATCATGTTCACCCATATATAAATCATCTCCTATTGTTTTTGGTTTGGTGTTAGTTAGTGGCTAGAGTTTCAATCATTTAATTTATTACTAAATTAATTGATTTTAATATTTAAATAATTATTCTCTTTTAATTTTTATGGATGAATAGTTTTTGGAAGGAACCACAGTGATTTTAGAGTAGTTTTCAATAGAATAGGATGTTGGATGAGGATAATGATTTATGAAAAATAAAATTTATATTTAAGGGTTTATCTACCCATATTTAAGAGCGAGTCTGGATGAAAGTGGATAAAAACATAAATAAGAACTAAAATAAAATAATAATTTAATTTGGAGAGTAAAATGTGGCCAACCTGAACCTATCAGCATTGGATCAACACTAACAAACTTGGAGGTGTTAGGAAACATGATTGGATAACAATGTTGACTTTATAGTTTTATATTCCCTGTGTATTGAGTCAAGGGTGTAAATAAGAACTCTTATGGGATTTTGGAGTAGGCCCACATTTGAAACATATACTAGGTGGTATGGGCATGAGATGATGTCACCAAGGCATGTCCCTCTTTGACATAGGTTTCATAAAGATCAACATGACTATTAAAATGGATATTATAATTCATCACATAGAATAAGGGTATGACATGAGTTCAATGTCAAGGATGCATATGACCACGATATACTCAAAAACATTTTCCTAGAATACCATGTTTGGGTTCACATTCCAACTATTAAAGTGGAATATTTTATTTGAAACATTGAAAAGTAAAATATTATCATGTATTACATGGAAAATAGGGATCAAGGGCCTTGAATGAACTCATAAATTCCCTAATATGAAACAACTAAATGCATCAAATAACAATCAATATGCTTGTACTAACCTGGAGTGGTGATATTGAATAGTGACACCAGAACATGAATGTTGAAGAATTTTTCATCCATCCCAAAATGATCGAGAAAATACATTAGTGATATGGAAAGAGATGTTCTGGTTCATAGGGATCATACTAAGAAAAAAAGGAACCTTTATGGTCATTAAATATGCTGTGGTGCTTCATTAATACATGGAGTGAAAGTGTTACAGGAATTTACATTTCATTTTGATGGATAGTAGTCTGAAAAGGATTTTAATCACATATAGTGAAGTAATATTTTTTGGATTGGTCATTGGAGAATATGAAGGAGAAATTTTTCATGGAGGCCAGTGCAACATTGTAGATGGTACTATGGGAGCATAAATAAGAAGTTTCTTCTTTTTTGAGTGATTTAAATGGAATTTTTTCTTGTGGTTCAAAGTTCGACACTGTGGTTTTGAAAATCTAGTGAATAATTAGGTAGTTTCATCCAATGTATCATATTACCATTCTATGGGGGTTGTATATACAATTATTTTATTAGTTTATTAATCTTAATCCTTTAGATTTTTTTTGAAGATATGTTCTATGGAGATAGATGTGATTCTCCAAAAATATTTTGTTGCCTATATATTTTTAGTTTGGGTTGGATATTGTTTAAAATATTTATTTAAATATAAAATGAGAACAAAGTGGATAATTTTTCATAAATAAAGGTTGGAACTATTGTTTTGAGGAATAAATTTTGGGGAGGATCAATTTTAAACTTCACTTGAACCTTTGGGTAATGTTTATGATGATAGATTTTGTTAGTTTCTTTTATGAAATCTATCATGACTAGAATGTGGTGATGAGTTTTTAGTTATAATATTGTGAAATTAATGGGGATTATGTTGGTAGAGTATTTATTTTATAATAATTCCTAGTTATGTTTTTGAATTAATTTCATCTTTAATATTTCCTTCTTTATCTCTGAAGCTTGACCATTATTATTTGCGAAACAAAGAATTATATTTTAATAAATGACTAGGGTGTAGAATTCTTCATGAACATTTATTGGTTTAATAATTTTTTTAAATTCAATTTTGGGTTGCATATATCATTGATTTTATAATGTAATTTTCCATTATAAAAGGGGAGTTTTTTTACAGAGAGTGATGAAGAAGACTAAGTCATTACTTAAACCCAATTTTTATGAAAACATGTCCAGTTAATTTATCTCTTCACTTCAACGGTGTATGGACTAAGATTTTTTAGTCTTTCTTACCCTCTATTCAATTAAATTTTTTTTGAATACATTTATTGTTCTACTTTATCTATGTATTTCCATGACTTATTTTTCCTCGATTCAAACTCATACTACCAATTATTACACCTTTTAGATAGCTTATTAGAATCTAATTTTATAAATTATAAACATTATTAATAGTATCAATAATCAATAACACGGGTGACATTGGTATATCATTTAACTTGGTTTTCAAATCATGGTGATTTATCATTCACCAAGGGATTATGTGTATGTAAATTATCATTCAGAAGGGGGTTGTGTGTGATGGTGATGTATTGTTCACTGGGATTTGTGATGGAATTGTATCATTCACTTGGGTTGATGATGGTGATATATAAATTACTAAGGGATATGATTTGGTGATTCCTCATCATAGTGGGGATCTCGGTATATTGATAACCAGTTTAACATGGATGGTTACATGTGGGGTGATGAATCCATCTCAATTGAGGTGTGTTTAGACTATGGGTGTATGACCTTGTTTCCTCATTGGAAATACTGGAATGACCATTTATGGATTACTTATTGGTAAGTCCATGATACAATGAGTTTATTTTATTATTTAATTATCATTTCACCTTGATCATGCACTTATATATTATGTATTTTTTAGGGAAACCATTGGTGGTTTTCTATTGGGTTTCACTCAAAACTTTTAGGGTAATCATAATAGACATATATATTTAATAGAAAATGATGTAGATAAGGGAATGTGACCTACTTTAGATGGATGAGCATGTGTAACAAGTTTGTATTTAGGATATAGGAACGAGTTTGGAATTAGTTCCTAGTTCTGAAGTCGTATTATTTATTTTTATTACTTTTGTATACCATTTAAATGGTTGGCCCAAGGGTGGTCCTATATATAATGTACTATAGTGTGAAATTATAGTTTAATCTTTTTTAATTGTGTTTTTTGATTATTTCTTCATGATTGGATTATATTAGTACATCCATGTTTTTATTTTTTCCTTTTTGGTTGATGATTTTAATTTTTTCCATTATTACTAATAACATTTGATAGAGTGTATAATATCCACACACATTATTCATCAACGGTCACAACTATTTGGAAGCCTCTAGAATACATAGTGGTACACCTAAGGTCCCATAGTTCCATCTGGTTAAAACATGGTTGGGGTGAGCCGTGACAAGGATGTTACAAAATACCACATCAAATAGGCTATAAGTTATAGACTATCACCAAATGTATAGACATAAATTGGGAAAATTACCCTTAATAAAAACTTCACCACATCAATATAAATAATAAATTAAAATAATATTACATATCCAATGCAATCCCTAATAGAATTTTAAGTGTGGAATGTCATACAATTCCATAAAGTACCCAAATGAAAAATGATATATCAATATCTCTATTATAAAATTAATAAAAATAAATGAAAATAAATTTCTCATACTTCATCTAAATCTCAATGTGCCCTATAAATTATTAACCAACACCTTCATAGACACAGTTTCATAAATCTAAATAATTAATGTAATTGGGGTGATTATATAAGTATATATAGTATGATTATCATTCAATCACCACTATTTCAAGTTTAAAATTATAATAAAGATTCTATTAATGATATATATATATATATACATATATACATTATTCTTTTTTTCTAAACATAAAAAAGTAAATTAAAATTATAAATATAATAAAATTATTCCAGTCACCCAATAACTAATGTAAATTCACATTTTTTGGATTCATCTCATATATAATAACATATTTCGAAAAAAAGATAGATATATATATATATATATATATATATGTATTTATAAATAAATAGGGTCCATTCATACTAACCCTAATTGATTCGTCCCTAAATTACCCAATAACTATTGTCCCACCACCATACTACACACTCCAAAACCACATCAACCAATTCAATATATAATCATCATTACATCATTCACATTATCATACTCATCTATGTTGTTATTATGTACTAAATATAGAAATATTTTAAGATACTATGTAATAAAAAAATGGTGGTAGGATCGATTCTAAATAGAGAATGTGAATTGTTAGTAGTAATATCCTCTTCCAAATGATTTTCAAACAGATTAGTATTTAAATTATCTAAATTTAATAACTAAATGAAAAACTTATACTATTTAATGGTAATCTAATGTGAATGAAAATTTTAATGTTTTGAATCTATATCAAGTGCATAAATAATAAAATAAACTCTTTCAATATTTTAATATATATTCACATAATCTTCACTTCTTAAAAAAGATATTATTTACATGAAATAATAATGTATATCATAAATTATTCAAAGTGTTTTTATTGGGTGTTGTGAATAATTTTTAAGAAATTTCAAAATGAATGTATTGATAAAATGACAAGACTAATTTATCAGAATGTCAATGTATTTGTCAATTTCAGGATTTCTCACATATGATTACATATAAATTATAACATATGTTTATATAGAAATAACATGAGTTATTAATTTATCAATTAACATATTTATTTATTATGAATTATTATATATGAGACTTATTATTCTACCACCCATATAACTAAATACTAAATAAATAAATTATTTGTTGTTATCTCACTCATGATTACATACTAGGCATCACAAGTGTGGGACCAATAACATTTTTAAAAATACTAGACAAAAAAATAAATACAAATATAAATAAATGACTATAAATATTATTCAAACCTGAATAATATATAATGGAATTCATATTATACCACATCAATTATAACTTATTCACTAAAAAACTATCCAATAAAGGAGATTTAAATGATATTAAATAAATCAATAAATTAAATTATTGATAATGTCACTAGTTGAATCATCAAATTACATATTTTATGAAGTGTGAATAGAAAAAACCAATTTTTTGAAGATAAAAAAACACATATTAACCACCTAAGAAGAGAAAATGCCATTTGACATTGTCGATAAATTTAGAACAGTAGTCACCGAGGAAATCTAATCTCTAAAACGCATGAAACTCCTACAATGAACACCATACAAAATAGATTACATTTTTCATTGATGAGAAAATATATATATGGGTTTAATCATAGATGGAGGTATTTATTGGTCATCTATGGAATTAATAGACTAGATAGAGTCCTACAAAATCATTGGTCATCTGGCATTATTGAAAAAACTCATTAAAGGTGGTTTTAATGAGCTATCTATAATGGTGTGGTAGTTTATAAGGTAACATATTGGTCGATAGATAGAAGCACACCAAAAGGGGGTCGACTAGGGACATGATACTAATCCTGATAGAGGATGGAAATGTGTGGCTGAATATGTGGCTTGTTGGGAACTTTGTTATAAAGGAATGTGAATTGATAGAGTGTGGGATGGAAAGTAGATGACTAAAATGTGAGGTATCTAGTTTTGTCAAAGTTGGGAGGTGGTCATGGGTAATGGTTATGGAGAAGCAGGGTTTGACTCTAGTAGGTGGAATGTATAGATAGTAATGTTTTTGGTCCACTAAAGGCAATAGACAAACGAGACAGTCTGAATAAGGCTAGAAAATGGGGAACCATTGAATATGTGGTTTTGTATGATGGACCTTGTGTTGTGATTTTATCACTATTATAGATCTAATTTATTCATCATTACCTTTTATCCATACTAAAAAAATCCTGATTATGGGGGTAATTTTATCTTCAATTTGAAAAAATGCTGACAAGGGTGACCTTTATCATCGATGATGGGACAACTAATAAAAGGGAAACAATGTTCAATGCTTTTTTAGAATTGATAAAGATCTCTATTTATCGACACTTTATTTATCACTGAAAAATTATTCCCTTAATCAACGCTTTTTAAAAAAATATTTTATGAATAAATAGATATATATCCTTAAATATGAATTATATATCAATAATTAAAAATATTTATGTAAATAATGTCTATATTTTTAATGAAATATAATATTTTTGTAACATATTTAAATTGAAATTAAATAATAAATAATATACATACATATTTATAATATACATATATATAATTATATTCACATTATATAATTTAGAATATATATATTTATTCAGAATATACATATATATTTATAATTATATATACTAGTGTTTTTATATATTTATTTATTTTTACACACACACATGCACACATACAGTATATATATATATAATCCTTTGTTTTGTGACACGAATAATTGATTTGGTCTGATGATCTTGGAGTGCGACATAAGAAAAAAGTGAAAAATAATGAGGAGTTAATATATATATGTATATAAAATATTTATGTACATATCTATGTTTTTATTTGTGTATGAATGTCTAGGTTTGTGTGTTTATATGTGCATGTGGATATATGTGTGTGTATGTGAATATAAAAGCTTGAATGTATGTATGTATGTGTATATATGTGTATGTTTTTAGGTATGTGTATGTATATATATGTGAGTGAATTGTATGAATGTGTATATATGTGTATGTGTATGTGTATTTGTATGTGTATGTGTACGTGTACGTGTATGTTTATGTTTATGTGTATGTGTATGTGTATGTGTATGTGTATGTGTATGTGTATGTGTATGAAAGTGTATATATGAGTATGTTTGTGTATGTGTATGTGTATGTGTATGTGTATGTGTATGTGTATGTGTTTGTGTATGTGTATGTTTATGTGTATGTGTATGTGTATGTGTATGTGTATGCATGTTTATGTGCTTGTATGTGTATGTGTATGTATATGTATGTGTATAAGTGTGTGTGTGTTTGATTGTATCTGTATGTGCATGTGTTTGTGTATGCATATGTATGTGTATGTGCATTGACGAATACACATAGGTATGCATTGGTTCACTTATATATCACACACACACATAGAATATTTATAAATTTATTTAAATAATATTTTTAAAACAATAATTACAATATTTTAAATGAAGTTAATAATTAATTATATTTTATATATACAATCAATACAATATATACATTTCTATAATTAGTTGTTAATAATAATATATCTATAAATTTTAAAATTTAAATCTAGTTAAATATTAATATTATAATTATTAATTTTAATTTTATATTTTTATAAATTATTATATATTGTGAAAAAACATTGATACTTTATATTTCTGTTTCTAAACATATCAATGATATATTCTGAAAAATATTTATTAATGTATACAATGAATAATATTTTTAGTTATTATTATATATTTTAAACATTAATTAATAACTAATTACATTTATACATTTTAAATATTAATTCTTTTTCATTATAAATTAATTTTTTAATATTTAACTTTTTAAAATATTAATACATTTATTAATAACATTATTTAAAATAATAATGAATTTATTAATTCATTTACTAATAAAAAATTCTTGTAATATTATTCACTTATTATAAAATTAAAATGTTTTTCATTAAATAAATATATTTATCATAATATTTACACATTTTTCAATACATTTAATATTTTTTTTTTTTCTTTCTTATTTTAATATTTTATTTAATTTATTCATTTTTAATATATATTATTTTTTTATAATATAATTTTTAGAATTTTAATTTGTTATAACATTAATACATTTAATCATAGTTTTATTATAGTATTAATACATTTATGATTAAATTTTGATTGTAGTATTAATTCATTTATTGTAATATTAATAATATACTTTTTATAATATTAATACATATATCAAAATATTAACACATTTGTTAAAAATTTAATATAATTAATGTTATTAATAATTTTTAATATTTTTTTAATTTTTAATTTTTAATATTTATTATTCTTTTTTTATATAGAAATTTTGTAATTTTTCATATATTTTTTTATAGAATTAGTATCTTTTTATGATTTTAAAACGAATTTTTCCGATTTCACTAAAATTTAGTTGTAAAAAATTTGATATTCATAATGCCATATTTTATCATCTCTAAAATTGTCATTGATAAAATACTCTTTATTAGTGTTGATCAATTGGCATTCAAAAGTGTTAGATTTATAAGAGCTAACTTTAGTGCTGATAAAAAATCATCTTTATCCACTCTAATAAAGGTATATTTTATCAGATCTTCTAAATAGTGTTGATAAAATTCTTCTTTTCCATTATTTTCATTCTCCCCTGAGTCCATGGAGGACAATGGTTTATGTTAGTTGAATTTATTAATAATTTTTATGATGTTTATGTTTCTATCCTTCCTCATAAGGATCCCCTCTCCCGATATTGAGTGAATATACATTATGTGTCAAAGATTGGATCTACAAATGGTAGGAGGTTTTGTATGCACCCTTTGTTAATTGAACCTATGATTCTTAGATTTCTAATATATAACCCCTAAAATACATATAAAAGTGTTCAAAGATGTTTTAATGAATGATTTATGTATATTTAGGATCCCCTTGTTCTTTATGCATTTTTGAATGCCTAAAGATGTTTTAAAGATCATTATAAGTACCAGAAATGATGATTATAAATTATTTAGTGATTTTCATTTTTTAAAATGGTTTTTTGAATCACTAAACTTAATGGAAACATGGGGTGCTTGGATATGGATTACTAAAATGGGAAATGGACCCTCCTGACCAGTTATGAGCATCTCCCTAACTAGTGATGTTATGAAAACACATCTCCACTATCCATTGAAAAAAAATTTATATCCATCGCACTAGTTAAGGGTATACCCATGACTTGTGTTGTTATTTAGTAGGTGACACTAGCCTTATTAACCATAGGGTTCAGATAAATGTTTTCTGTCTTATATTCATACTTTTATAGTTCCTTCGTCAGTTTTATTTAATAAAAAAGATGTATAATTTTACTTTTTTATATAAATTTTTTAGAGGCAAATTTTTATTATTTATCAAAATAGAAATATTTGGATTTTCTAATAAATCGATTTATATAGACCACATGGTGAAACCCTACAGGTCTTGATAAGCTCACAACTTGTACAAAAAAATGATTGTACATATACCTTTTTAATCTATTTGATGAAAAATAAATGCACACCATAGAGGTGTCTTGTTCTCTAGTTAGCTTAATTCAATTTATGGTGGGTATATGTTGAGAGTTTATCAATTATGTCACATAGAGATGGTTAATATTTTATTTTATTAGTGATTTATTCAAAATGTAAAATAAATATACCTAACATTGTATTTCCTATTTAGTTTCCCATACCAATAATCATATTTATAGATTGTTGGTTGTATTGACATGGTTATTCAGTTATAAAATGTTTTTATGTTTCATACCATTTTGATTTTATTTATGACATGTGTCGAGTTGTTCAATAATTTACATATGTTTGAGAACAAGGCTCACAAATATATTGAATGTTCATAGCCAGACCATGGTTACGAAATTTTTATATTGAATCATAACTTTTTGAAAAAATGTTTGCAAAGGTGTTTCCCAAATGACTAGAAACATGTTGATGGCCTGGGGATCAATAATTCATTTCAAGAAATATCCCAGACCAACTTTGGTTTCGAGGGTGAGGTTCAACCTAGGTTGGTTCCTAAAAATATTATCAAATAATGGTATTTTATTTCTAATATATGCGAAGTCTAGGTATATAGGAAGTAGTGTTTTTAGGAAAACAAGGTCATTTTGAGAGTCAGTTTCTAAAAAACTCATCATAATGAGCCTTGAGTCTCCATGGGATGTAGTAATGTGAGTGTTCAGGGATGTTTTCTATGTTTATTTTTAATTTTGAGGATTTTGAGGTTTAAAATAGAAAAATGATAAGTGTTTTTAGGGTTTTATAGTGTAGGCACATGGGATGTAGACTGTGCGGTAACCATAAGACCCTTATCATAATTTTATTGAAGAGAGCCCCTCACGGTTGGAAAAAAGATTTACTAAACAATATAAAAAATAATGTTAGGTGGAAATTTTGAGAATTTAGATGTTTTTACGCTTTTTAATTCTATTTGGAAATTCATTTGATTATTTAGTGATGTTATGTGATTTAAATTGGTCTCAATTTCATATTTTATGGTCTTTCCTAATTTGTTTATCTAATTTTATATAGTGAAATACCCCCACGGATCCCCTAATTGATCCCTCATGACGGGATCAAGAAAAATATTCCCTAGGAGAATCATCCTATTGATCAATATCTAATTGAATAAGTAGTAAGAAACATAGGATCTATGATGGGTAGTCTAATGGTATTAGTTTTTTGTGAATCAATTTGTTGATATTGATCATTTTTCTCCAGAGATAGTACAGAAATATTTTTTGAAGGCTTGTCAGTTCTAAATGTCACTTCAAAGAGATATTTAGTCAAATGTCTTCATCATTAATCTCAAATCCTATATGGATATTCTAGATGAAACAATGATGGTTGAGATGGACCATGTTGGGATGTTTATGATGGATGAAATCACTAACATAACTGATGGTATTGACGGTTCCCTTCCTGAGTGGAAGAGAAAATGGGATGAGAATAGGATAAGAAATAATAGTAGTCCATAAAATTTTCCTCATCAAACTTATTGTGCCCATACAAGAGGGAGAACTCCTATTTTCTAATTGTTTAGTAAGGAACGTCATGTCACTCAATTATTTATATAAACATCAAATACCATTAATCTATGTTGGCATGTGGTAAACATCCAATAAATACGTAGAACCAATTTTCCTATGAGGAGTGTTGTAGGATCCTTAGCTCCTAGGGGATCCTACACATAGAGAAATGATTCCAAGGTAGCTAGGTCACATTATCATGGAAATTTTTGTTGAGGAATATTATAAAACAGATAAGGTTATCTATGGACTAAGCCCCATGTAATTAGTAGGCCCCAAACAAATGATATGAGTATCAAACTTCATATTTTAGAGCAATATCCAATCGAATCCATGGTGGGATAGATGATAGTGAGAGGTATAGTCATTATTTCATCATCTATGGTACTTTCATTTTTTAATACCAATGATTATGAATGATTAATTTACATTCATGCTATGAATATATTGAATATTCCATCATATTTTATGCTTTATGTCATGGAAATATCAACTCCCTCAAGAATAAAAAAGGACCATGGATTCTGATGACACTATTACATCATCTCTATAGTCAAAGTGGAATTGTCATGAATTTTTATTATCCTTTAAATGAAAATTCCATACATCATTTTTGTAGTGTACTATATGGATACCCAAATGGTAAATATTTATTATTATCACCAAATGGTATATTTATGTACCCTAGATGGGAGTGGTCAAAATTTCCATGGAGAGTGGGACCAACTATCAAGTTTGGTGGGAACCCTCTAGCTAAAGTTAGCAGGATTATATATCAGATTTCAAACTTATTTTGAGAATTTTATGAGGTGTATTTTTGGGAGTTTTTTTACCTCACATGGTTAAAGACTTACTCGAGGTGTTCCTAAATGACTTCTCAGGGTTTCCTCCTAAATATGATATTGAATTCATTATTGATTTGGCTTAAAGGATGCAATTGAAATCTATTTTTCATATAATATGGCTCCAATAACATTGAATAAGTTATAAATACATCTATATGGATTATATTACAATTGGTTTAATCACCCAAGTGTGTCCCCATGGGCTACCCTAGTATTTTTTCCACGATTTTTTATTATTTTCATCAGTTGTGTGTTGACTAAAGAAGGCTGAACCAGGTCAATTTTAAAGTAAAATATCCCATTCACTATATTTTATTTTGTCAATTTAATATTTAATGATGTTTTTTTATAAAAAAAATCATCATTCATGTTATCTCTATATTATTTTTAATAGAGAATATGTTTCTATGTCAATGTAGATGTAACTCCCCAATTTTTTATGGACCTTTTTTTGAAAAAAAATTAAATTTTCATTTATGTATTTCAATATAGTAAGTCTAAAATTACATTCACATGGGATAGACATGGTTTATATTAAAAATAACATCTAATTGGTTAATGTTAGGCAGATCAATGACATGGAATACGTTATAGGCAACATCGATGTTTCTACAAAATATCATATTATTATTATAATTATTTAAATGATATAATTTTGACCCATCTGTTAAAAATAGTAATATGAATTCTTATAAATAATTTTAATTTATTGTTTAAAATAATTTTATATAAATAAAAAGTATTGATTATGAATGATATAGTTTTTTATAATGTCTTTATATGTTTTAAAAAAAATTATCAAACAAACTACTTTTCATACCATTCAGTGAAAATAATAAAATTAATTTAAGGTATATTTAGAAATATAATTTGATAAAATAAAATTAATTTTATAATTTAGATTTTTTAAATTATATTAGGGTACAACCTTGTCATTTTTTCGAGAAACGTCATTTTTCGATGAATATTGAAAAATACCAGATTTTAATTCAAAAATTATTTTTCATGTAATTTATTAATATGGCTTAATTATATTTTAAAATAGTTTAAAAGATTGATTAGATAAAATTTTTATCAATTTATAAAATTCAGGTCATTGAGAAAAATCTCACATTGAAACTGGATTTAAAAATAGAGTAATAGTTTGAATGTTTTTACATTAAAAACCTAAAATGTCGACCCAACTATGGGATTAATTTCAAATTAATTTATGAAACATATGTTATTAAAATTTGAAAAAATGGATTACTTATTTGGATTCATAATAATTCATAATTTCTAATAATTTAAACTTAGTTTTTTGCAAAAATTATTAGTATATGTAATTAACACTAACTACATCGATTTCGATAAAATTAAGCATAACTAAGGACTAATCCTTAAATTTAAGAAAAAAAGATTTAGAAACATATTTAACACCAATTTTCATGCCACTATTCATCCATTCTAATTCCATTATTCATTTTTTTGGTTTGGAATGAATTTTTTTAGTTAATAACATGGTCACACCTAACTTTAAAAAAAATCAATGTGTGTCCTTTCCTTTCCAATAAAAGGCCCCCACCACTCCCTCTTCTTCACACCTTCTGAAACACATAGGTTCATCAAATATTTGACGAATAAACTTCCCAAAATCCTCTCATTACTCCAATAAATCTCTAATTGGTTAGAAATCTACCCAAGTAATCCTTATGGAAAAAACCAAAAGGGGTTACCCAATTAAGAGGTAACGCCTTATCTCAAGTTCCATTAATTTATTTTCATTCTCCACCCCTCCACTATCATTATTACATTATTGAATAAAAACTGTATACCGAACATACTAGAATTTTTTTATTCTATGTTTTATTCCTACAATTACACACACCTCCATCTAATGGGTAATGATACTATTGTTTACATGTACGACGAACTATTTCCTCACTAAACGACGGTTGATCATTTTTTCCTTTGTGGCCTCTAATGGTAGAAATTATGATAGAACTTATTTTTATATACGTAATATATTATATTTAATATTTATATAAGATTATTTATTCTTTTTACAATATGTATCTTTTTTAATTTCCCTTTTTTGTAATTATTATAATTTTATTTGAGGATGTGTGGACTACATCCCCCTTAATCCAATGTGATTCATTCATACACTACATGGAATGTATTAAGGATAGTTTTAGTGAATATAAATTACATATATGATATAATAAATATGATATAATAATGATATTTATATATATAAACATATATATACATATATTTCTTTTACTTTCTTTCTTTCAACATGACAATTAATTAGAAACAACATTCATGCATACGTACAACCTACTGTCTTAATGAACGGTGTAGTCTGTTTCATACATATATATTAAATGGATTATTATAATATACATATAATGAATATATATTATTTTTAAAACATGTTTTATATTCTTTAATTCATGATAGAATTATAAGGACAAAATATATTATAAATTAAGACACATGTGAAAACAAAACAGATATTACCCGATTCAAATCCATAACATAGAATTTTTAACAAGTGGGTAATATGAGGTTATAATAAAACTATATATGGTATTATAGAAAATAATATGGTTCTGTAAATGATTTATAATAAATTTATAATTAATATATAGGTGCTTTGAATGAGTACAAAGATAGTCAATACACAAGATAAGTGAATTTCATCTAACTTTTATTTCTATGAGATAAAGGCCTTATTCATCACTCACATCATTTTTGTGGCGTATGTACTGAAAATTAATGAATTACATGTCTATTATATTATAAATTTATAGGTATTCACTTATCAATTTAATGATCTTTCTTTCCTGGGGATTATGTTTCCAAAGCTACCAAATCTTTCTAATATTTTGTGTCAATTTTCTATATTTGAAACTAAGGTTTTATTATACACCTAAATTAATTTTCAAGGTGTACATACTTCCTTTTTACATGTTATATCATGAATAGACATATTTTCGTGATATTTTTTTATTATTATAATTCCTTTATCTTGCATGGAGACTATGATCTTTTGTATCCAAGTGATAAGAGTTTTTTGAATCCATCTAATCGCTTTTTGAGATTTTTTATGATTATGCTTATTTGATAAAACATTATGATACATCTCTCAAGAATACTCATGTTTATCCTTATACATTGGTTATTAAATATATATCCATGTATTAGTTCCATTTTCTATCTCTTTGGAACTTATGATAATTAAAAACATTTTTTAATAGAATTTGAACGTATTTCTCTCTTCAGACGAAAATATGTTTTATTTCAAAAACCATGTTTTAATAAATGTTTTAAAAAATTATTTGAAATGATCCTTAAAGATAATTTTATAGGAAATAGTAATTTTAATATTTATATTTTTTTAAAGTAGTTCATTATAATTTTTCAAATATATTTTCAAATAAAAATTTTTTTCAAAAGGATTTATGATTTGAAAAGAATTTTTCAAAGAAGAAAGGATATTGTCCTCATGAAATGCATTTAAAAGTTATTTCAAAATTATTTCCCATATAAGATAAAATTCATCTTTGTTATTCATACGTTCTAGGTAAATGATTCGATGTTTAGATTAATATTATTTCTATTAATGGTTTAGGTTTTTATGGATTGATGTTTATGAAAACCATTTCTCATTCACGGGTTATATGATTTTGAAACCTGAATATTTTGAAGGGTTTTGTTGATGAAACCTTTATTTTTACCACATGTTATGAAATTATTACATTTTTATAATACCCATTTAATTTCAAGGTTTATGTTAGAAATATTTTTTAGGATTTTATTTCACATGTATGTAGGAATTCATTATGAGAAGGGTGGTACATATATCTCCCTCCAATATATTGGATAATTCTTTATATCTCATGAGATAATCATAGATAGAAGGTAAATTGAACACAGAAAATTATTCTAAGACACTAGTAGAAAATGAACCCAATTCAATATTACATGGATAGAATGTGGAGTGAATTTAGTTTAGTAATGTAGGGTTGGAATGGGGTTAGAACCCAGTTCAGTAAGTGAATTTTTCCACTAAGATGGTATCGACAGCAATGCCTCAACTACTACAAAAATAATATTATATTCTTATGTGTGTTCCTTAATTCCATGTTTTTTTCATATGTTATGATTTCATGTATTATGTTCTATATTTATTTATGATTCATGTCTAAATAATATCCATTCTTTTTCCCACGTTTCATTCATATGATCTTTGATATGCCGAGTATGGCCTTATATTTTCTTATTCATATTCCCACAACCTTATACTCATTATTATGCTTACATATCTCTCTTGTCATCCCATACTAAAAATCTGATCTCACCTGTTTTTATGTTTCCATCCCCATATTTTAGAGATATTTATTATGTTTGATGTGTATAAGAAGGGACACATAGAAAACTGGGCTTATCTTGTGCTAGATAAAAACAATATTAGAGACCCTCTTTTCTCATGCTGAAAAAGTAATTTCAAAAGGGGGTCTTTAAATGCACTAAAAAAGAATTGTTTAAGGGGGAGCTTTGTCAGCACTTTTTTACAAGATATAATTAAATTATACATAAAAAAATATATTTCATTAAAAAAATATATAAATATATAAATATATTTATACTGTTATAACTGTAATATGTATATTTTAAAATATGTTTTAGATAAGTTGAATAGGAATTTACCCTTAAGGGATAAGATATTTAGAAAAAATGGATTATATAATAAATTAAAAAATGTTTTTAACCAATAATTTGCATATTATTACTGATAAATAGTCATTCAATATCTATTTAATGTAATATAAAATCATAAAATTAATAAACTATCTAAAATAAGTTAAAAACGCAACTCAAAATTCAAACGCTCATATCTTTTGATTGGAGTTTCTGTTTCAGCTCAACCACATATTAAATCAAGTCCTACGAAGAGTTATAAAACCTAGTGAGTTAGGTTAAATCCTTAGTCTTAATTTTTGATTCTAAAAGTCCAATAAATTATCTAAAAAATATTTTTATGTTTGGGTACCCCAATTCATTAAGATTCGATGAACTTTTGGCCCCATTTAAAGGGGGGGGGGGAGCTTTTTTCCTTCTTAAGTGGGGATGGAATTTATTTTCCGTGAATACATTGATACTGATATTATGTATTTGAATTTTTTTTTTCACAATGGAGTTTTATTATTAAATAAATATGTACATGTTTTCTTATATTTATCAATAATAAATCACTAATTTAAATACATATATCAACATATTTATGTAAAAATATAAATTCTAATATATTTAATAAATACATCTTATAAAAATTTATTAAAAAATATATTTAACCATTTTTTACATTATAGATACTTGTAAAAATATGTGTATTAATAAATAGATATATATTTATACTATATTCTTATATACTTAAATGAATATATTATATAATATATTAAAATAAGTATAAGTATATATGTCATACACAGATATTGTATAGATGAATTTAAAAATAATTATATAAATATATATATGTCATTAAACATATAGAAAAACAACATGGTGTAGTGGTTATTGAGTTCTGTCATTGAAGGAGTGGTGTAGGGTTCTAATCCAGGCAGGTGCACAAAAGGATATAAATTCTCAAAGCACTGATATAGGTGGTGGGGGTGAAATGTGCTAATAAATGGGTGGTGGAGCACTATTGAAGGGGTCTTGGAAGAACATATAAAGAGGTTAGGCACTCATGGATGTTCAAAATTTCTTTTACCCCCTTTAACATCACTGCTTTTATCAACATTAAAAAATTCCTATTAAAGAACCTTTTTAAGAGCGCTAGAAGAAGGACTGTTAAAATATCCATTTAAAAGCACTAAAAAAGTGTTGTTAATGGTTCCTTTTAAAAAATCTTTTTTTGGTGCTCTTTTAGGGGGCCTTTAATATATATTTTTTAATAATGATAAATGTTTCAGGCTTTTAACCACAAATAGATTTTCAGCGCTTTTTTTACCTAATAAAGGATTATTCTATCACTTCTAAAGGCCTTATTTGTTACAATGGGTTCTAGTAAAGAAGACCATATGGGAGATAATGTATCTCACATATGTATTTGTGTTTATATTTCCATGTTTTTAAAGGCACTAGACTAGTACGATCTTTTGGTGTCTTTTAGTATTAGGTTTTATGTATTCCAAAAAAGTGATGTAATGTTAATGTATGAAAAGTGATGGTCACTAAGGTTTTTATTATAGCAAAGGTTTAGTTATTGTTTTGATATTATAATGAGAAAACATTAGTGTGAAACCTAAGGACTTGTCTACAGATAAGTCTAAGGATAAGGGAAAGCATAAGAAAATTTACTGGAGTTTTGGTAAAGGATTGAGTGAGTGGTTTCCTAGAAATAAATCATTGGGTGGATACAATAAGTGGATGTGGATCCGGAATATATGTATCTATGGGTAAAAACTCTGATAATATTTTCAAGGCTTGACTTGGGGTAATTTGGTATATGACAATGGGCCATGCCACACTACTAGTTTAACACTCAAGGGGGATATGATTTGGAAATTCACAAAATCATTACGAACCATTATGATAGATTTAAATATAGTTTGTATATGAATAACCAAGGATAAACCTATGGGGTCATATATTAAAGAATGTTTCATAATTTAGAAATCATAAAAGTCAATTTTCAGGATTATGTGGTAAATTAATATGATATCTATTTCTTACTTTGTGCTTTTGGTTTTAGTAAATGGTTTGAACATGAAGGAGCTGTGTTAAGGTTGATTGCAATGGAAAATGAAACAATTTTCCTCATGAGAAAACTAATGTTGTTGGAGTTGGAATGCAAATCCTTGTTATAATTCTCCCACAACATTCTGATTCTATAGATCATGATGGACTTCAAAATTTATAATAGATGGAACAACATTTTGTTGATTCTTTTTTGAGGTAACATACACCATCTTTCAGAGGGACTTCATATAAATTTATTTTTAAAAAATTGATTAATACAACTGAAAATATATTCTTCATTACTTAGTGTTCAGATCATGAAAAATTAATTCTGGTTGTTTATTTTTTATTAGGACAGGTAGATCAGTGTAGGACATTAATAAAGAATATAAGGAAACAAGATGAGATTGAATCCACATGTTTGGATGAGTTCATGAACTTATTTTTAAATACGTAATTTCCTTAGATTATTCAAAAAATGATCAAGAAATATTTTCTTGAATTGAATCAAGGGATGATTAATCTGTTGGTACCTAAGATTTTAATTAAATGATACTTTCAAGTTATGTTTCATAAATTACCATCTAACTGAAAAGTTAAGATTATAGGTTCTTTAACAGATTAAATCTGAGTCTCAAAAGGGATTTGACCAGAAGAGAATATAGTGGCTATGAAGATATTGTGCATTTTCAAATCAAGGTTGAGATATAGGTAAGATTCATGAATCAACCTCTTAGTTTTACTAGAAAAAGAAGATCGAGTTCAAAGAAAACACTAAAAACCACGGATAAAATAACATGTGTTTTCATTTATGCTGTAAATGTTGGAAGAATCATGGGGGAATTTGTCTTGAGGGGTTTAGTAAATGTTGTATATGTGTAAATTAATGTCATCAGAAAATTTATTTCTGATATTACCGGATAAATTTAGCTCAAAATTTAAGTGGAGATAAAGATTCACAGAATGCACCTACCACGATTCAGTGCTACAAGTTTAATGGGAATGGGAATTATTCTATCAGTTTTCCAAACCTAGTGGCTGGTGATGATGATCTACGTTAGAAACCTCTTAAGCTGAAGGATAAGGGGAAATCTCATAAAATTTATATATCCAATGAGGGGTGAAAAAATAACAAGATAAATGGTAGACTTACCATCCACTCTATAACAGAAAATGTCATATTTTATTCGAGATATACCCACTCGTTCATATATGAATAATTTTATAAGTGTGCAATGATTCCACCAAAAATATTATATGTGGAATTAGTACTGCAATTCCCAAATTGTATGATGATTTCATCCCATGTATATCATTCCTCACTAGTTAATTATTATGGGAATATGCTTTCTTCAAAACTTTTCATTCTTTATTTTGTTTAATTTTATGTCCTTTTAGTCAGGGATTGGATTTATCTTTACATATATATCAAATCAATTATCAAGGAATAGAATTTATGTCTGATATTTCAAACCCTTCTTTGATCATCCATCCATCTGATGATAAGAATGACCTTCCTATGGAGATTACATCCAGTCAATGAGTTATAATTCCCATTAAGAAGGATTGTTTATCTCAAATGTTTGGGGCTAAAATCCACAACGATTATATTCCCATTATTCAAGAAATTATAGATTTATTTTCGAAAGAGTCTACTAACCTTACAAAAAAACATGATGTTTATTTCTAAATAGTCCTTATATTTGGTTCCACACAAATTTTAGAGACTCTTTACTGAATGGCCATGATTGAGTTATAACAATTGAAGAAAAAATTCCACCAAAACCATGATAAGGGATTAAATTGGCCAATTGTGTCACCCTTGAGTGAACTATTTTTTTTTTGTATAAAAGAAATAGGGATGACAACAAATTTCTATTAATTACCAGGTGTTGAACAAGACCATGATCAAAAATATGTATCATAACCCCCATATTGAGGAATTTCATGATCAGCTACTCGGAGTTCAATACTTTTCCATGATTGACATTCATTTTGGATATCATAAATTGAGGGTCAAGAAAGAGGATATACCCAAGGAGAAATTTCATACAAGGTATAGAAATAATGAATATATAGTTATTCATTTTGGTCAGACTAATTCCCTTTCCATCCTTGTAGATTTAGTGAATATAGTCTTTAGATATTACCTCGATCAATTTGTAGTAGTCTGAATAGATCATATTCGAATCGATTCGAAGGGAAATTAAGAGTATAAAGACGAAATGAGAATTTTAATAAAAACCCTAATGAAGGAGAAACAATATGGAAAATTTAATGTAGTGAATTTTGGATGTAAACGGTTTAATTTTTGGGTCACATAATCTGAATATACTGTATAGTAGTATATCCATCAAGGATGGTGGATATTTAATGTAGGAATAGTCAAACCATGGTTACATAGATCCATAACTTTCATGGTTTATCTAGATTTTATCAACAGTTTCTGGATAATTTCTCATGACTAATTAATCATTTGACTATGTTAACTCGAAAGGGTTTAAAGTTCTTGTGGATAGATAAATGTGAGTAAAATTTCAAGGAACTGAAGAGATGGTTAGTCATTGTACGTATGGTTACATTAACATGTAGTAGAAAAGGGTTTATAATATATAGTGATGCATCAAAAAATGGACTGGTATGTGTTCTAATGTAGAATAACATGATTATAAATTATGACTTGTGGCATTTGATAATTCATTAGAAAGATTACCCATCTCAAGATTTATAGTATGCATCTATACTTTTTTCATTAATGATATGGAGGCATTATCTTTATAGATACAAGTGTCATATATATACTGATAATAAAATTATGAAATATATATTCACAAAAAAATAGGTGAGCATGATCCATAAAAGACTGTTAGATTTGATAATGGATTATGACTGCTTAGTAAATTATCACCCTAGGAAAGAAAATAGGGTGGCCAATGCTTTGAGTCATAAGGATCATGCTAGCTATCCATGATGAGGATCACAAAAGATCCAATATTTTAGGATTTGTAAAGGATATATCTAGAAATCCTAAAGGAAGGGAAAAATCATATATTTCTTAATAGAATGTTAAACCCCATGCCCAAGTAATGATTAATGATGTCCATAAGAAAGATATAGAGATGAAAAAGAAATTTATAAATGTTCCTGAGTTTAACATTGATCTGAATGGAATGATGGGGATCATGAACCATGTATTTGTTTCTTCTATACCATTTTTTAATATGGAACTGTTAGAGAATGATCATAGTTCTTTATTTTCTATTCATCCTTGATGTAATAATATGTATAGGGACATGAAATAGTACTTATGGTGGTATGAAATGAAGAGAGAAATTAGAGAGTTTGTATCTTAGTGCTTGGTATTCTAATAAGTTAAGGAATAAATAAAAAATTAAAAGGGGATGTTGCATCCATTAACCACACCAGAATGGAAATCCAAGAAAATCATTATGGATTTTGTTGTTGGACTACCCAAAACCAATAAAGGAATTAGTTATTTGTTATCTAATCATCTCTATCAAAGAAGACCTCTCCCTAGATCATCTATTCATGATATTACTTAAGGAATTACTAAGGTTTCATGGAGTACTATATTCCATTTTATTAGATCAAGATTAGAGGTTCACCTTAATGTTTTAGTGAATTATTCAGTAAGTACATGAAAAATAAATGTGTTTCATAATATCTTATCATCCTCAAACATATGGTTAGTCTGAAAGAACAATTCAAACCCTAGAGGAAATGTTGAGATGTTTTCACTATATTTCATTGGTTTTTGGGATTAACACCTTATTCTATTTTAGTTTTCTTACAACAATAGCTTTCACTCAAGAATTTATTTGTCACATTACAAATCAATCTATTGGAAGAAATGTAGATCTATAATAAGATGGTATGAAGTTGGAGAGTGAAAGCTATTGGTACCTGAGCTCACAGATGAAATGGCCGAGATGGTTATAACCATTCAGTAGCATATCATGGAAGCTCAATGGTGGTAGAAAATATACATTGTCAACCGTTGATGAAATCCAAAATATGATGTTTTATAAAAGGTGTTTCAATGAATCTCACCCAAGAATAATGTTATGATATTAAAGAAGAATAAAATGATAAGACATTGTTATATTAGTCCATTTCATATTCTTGATCTTATAGGGATGGTATCCTATTTCATAGCACTTCCTCCAAATATCTCACACTTCCATGATTTGTTACATGTACATCTCTTGAGAAAGTACATTCCTAACCCTTCAAATATAATGGGTTATACAACTAGATCATGAGATATCATACCAAGAACAACAAATTGACATTTTGGACCGATCAAATATTGTTCTATGAGGCAAGACCACACACCTAGTCAAGGTTTTGTAGAGAAATAGCTTTTTAGACGAATATATGTGAGAACCAGAGGATATGATGAAACAGAATTATCCTCATTTTTTTAATCAAGTGACAAATTTTGAGGGGGAAATTCAATTTATGCGGGGTTGAATGTTGCACCTCGAGATTTTATGAACCATTTGTTTTGATAAAATTAAATTTTTGTTTCTTGTCTTCAAATAAACTGAGTAAAATAATTATTATATATGAAACATATTTGGTGTATTTTTTATGGAACATATAATTAACATATGTTACACGAAATAGTGACTTGTCATGCATTACACACAAGACGTATGTTTCTACGACACATCATTTTATTATTATAATTATATAAATGAAATTATTATAACATGTCCATTTAACATAGTAATATAAATAATAAAAAATAAATTCTAAAATAAATTTTATAATGGTCTTATATAAGTTAAACGTATTGATAATAAAAGATATAATTGTCTGTAATGTTCTTTTAATTTTAAAAATGTTGTTTTCTCATACTACTTATCTTTTCTTTATGTGAAAAAAAATTACGTTGAGAAAAATTTAGAAATTTAATTTGATAAAATAAACATAATTTTTTAATTTAGAGTTTCAAAATTTTCTTAGGGTGAAATTTTCGGATTTTTAAGAGTTACTTCATTTTTATTTGAACATAGAAAAATACCGGATTTTAATTCAAAAACAATTTTTCATCTAATTTTTATAAGGATAAATTATATTTTAAATTTTCCTCAACATTTAACTAGATAATAATTTTATAAGTTTATAAAATATAGGTTATTTAGATCACTTTCACATTAAAAATTGATATAAAAACATAGTAATCTTTTGATTGTTTTTACATTAAAAACTAGAATTCTTCACATGAATATGGGACTAAGTTTTAATTAATTTATACCACTTATGTGATTAGATTTTGGAAAAATATATTAAATATTTTTAATAATCATAATTTATAATTTATAATAATATAAACATAGTTTTTTGACCCAAAATCATAGTGAATGTAATTAAAATTAATTACACCAATGAAGGTAAAATTAAGCTTCACCAAGGACTAAACCATAAATTTAATACCCAAAAGGACATACAAAATTTTACAAAAACCATTGGATGGAAATTATTCATAATTTAACTTTAAATTAATTATTTTGGTTTTTTGGTATGAATTTTGTTATGTAAAGATGTTGGCACACCTAACTTGTTTAAAAAAATTCTAAGTTTATCATTTCATTTCCCTATAAAGGCCACCATATATCCCTCATCTTCATGCATATAAAGCCACATAATTTCATCCAAGATCATACCAATAAAATTCCCAAAATCCTTCCCTTACACCAAAAATAATCCCCTTTTACAGAATGCAACCCAAGGAAGGCTTTTGGTACAAACCAAAGGAGTATCCCTATTAAGAGGTAACATCTTATCTCAAACTCCATTATTTTGTTTTCCTTCTCCACCCGCCACTATATTTATTACACTATTTTATAAAAAAAATTATCCTAAATATTCTAGGATGTTTTTATTTTATGTTTTATACCTACATATAGACAAACCTTCATCTAATGGGTAACGAACATACTGTTTACTTGTAAGACAAACATCCACCTTACTAAACAATGATTGTTAATTTTTACTTTACCACCTCTAATAATTGAAATTATAATGGAAAAAATATTTATATATATAATGGATTATATTTATTATGTCTTTAATATTATGTATTCCTTTTACAAAAAATATATTTTTTACTCTCTATTTGGTGTAAATATGATAATTTCATTTCAGAAGGTCTAGACTATTGCCCCATCAATATAATGTGATTCGTTCATACACTACATGGAATATATTAAGGATTGGTTTAGTGAATATATTTGATATATATGATTAAATAAAGATACTTTAATAATTATATACATACATACATACATATATATATATAAATTTCATTTACTTTCTTTCTTTCAACATGAAAATTAAATGGAAGTAGCGGTCTTGCGTACGTACGACCTACCGTCTCCAAGAATGATGTATTCAATCTCATTCATATATTTTCTATGGATTATTATAAAACACATAACATGAATATAAATTTTATTTAAATATTTTTTTATAATCCTTAAATCATGAAATAAGTATAAAGTCTAAAGATATAACAAATTAAGATAAATTCTAAAAACAAAGTAGATATTACCAAAATTGAAACCATAGCATAGAATTGTTAACAAGATGGTAATATAAGGTAATAATATGACCATATATGATAATAGAAATAAAAATATAGTTATTTCTAATAGTTATAATAAATTTATATTTATTATACAGGTGGTTTGAATGTGTACGAAAAGAATCCAGACACATGGTAAGGAAATTTCATCTCACTTTTATTTTGGTGAGATAAATTAATTAATCATCACTCAATTATTTAGTGTGGTGTATGAAATTACGATGAATTTATTCTAGGTATCACACAATTAAATTAATTTTATTTAAAATATTAATTTTATGATCTTTCTTTCAGGTGTTTTCTATTTCAAAGGATACCAAATCAGTAAAATACTTTTGTCTCAATTTTCCTTCTTTCAGACTCATTTTTTATTTTGAACCTAAATTTTTTTGAGGAGTATATAATTTAATTTTAAATGTTATATCATGAATATATTTATATTTTGGAACTTTTTAGGTAAATTTAATTCCCTTATCTTACATGGTGATTATTATCCCACATTACCAAGTGATTAGAGTTTATTGAAACAATATCATCACTCTTCGATATAGTTTATAATTATGCTTCTTTGATGAAATATTATCATCAATAACTCAAGAAAAATAATGAGTTTCCTTATAATATATTTATTTAAGTTATATACATTTATTAGATCTAATTCTACACTCTTTGGTACTTATGATAACTAAGAAAATGTATTTAATAAAATATTAACATATTTATCTCTACAGTCATAAATCTGTTTTATTTTAAAACCCATGCTTTCAAAATTGTTTTAAAAATTGTTTTTAAATGATCCTTGAATATAATTTTCATGCAGAAAGTATTTTAAAAATATTTTATTGTTTTCAAAACTTCCTTTATAAGTTTTAAATTCTATTTTCAAAGAAAAAGTTTTCTTAAAAGGTTTGATGTTTTAAAAATATTTTTTCAAAGAAGAAAGGATATTTTCATCACAAAATATTTTAAAAGATATTTTAATATTATTTCCCTTATAGGTAAAAATTTATTGGTTCTAATCATGCCTTATATATAAATAATTTAATGTTTACATATAGATTCTTTCTTTGAATGGTTTATGTTTTGATGACATCACATTTATGAAACCAATTTCTATTTCATGGGTTATATACTTCTGAAACACAATTATTTTCATGGGTTATGTTATCATTTAATGATTATGAAACCAATATCTTTCCATAGGTTATGATATGATTACATGTTTCTAGTAACGATTTCATTTTTTATTTTATGTTATAAATATTGTATATGATTTTTTGACACATATATGTATAATATCATTATTAGATAGGTGGGACCTATATAAAACTCCAATGAATTAGGTAAAGACTTATACCTAATGATATTGACATGGATAAAATTAGAAATAAACCAGGTTTCGTATTATAAATATGGAACGATAAATGAAATCAATTTAGTATTATAGGGCTGGAATTTGGAGTGAACTCGGTTTAGTAATACTAGGCTGAAACGAGGTGTCATACCAGTTCAGTAAAAGACATTGTCCACTAGGATAGTCTTAGTGGTAATGACTGGACTACTATGGAAATAAAATTACATGCTTATGTGTCTTCTACTAATCCATGTTTTAGTCCTATTCTACTCTTTCATAGGGTATGTTCTTTATTTCCTTATTATTTATGTCTGATTAGCTACTAATATTTATTCCATGTTTCATGCATATGATTTTTGATATGTAGGGTATGATATTGTAATTTCATGTTCATGTTATCATACACTAAGTCTCATGATTATGCCTATATATCTCCGTATTTATGGCTTATAGAGCATCTGATCTGAACCCATTTTATATTTCCTTTCCTAGGTTATGATGATATTTTTTATTTTTTATTTTTCTAATAAGGGTTCTAGTCAAGAAGAACCTAGAGGGAGATAATTTAGCTCAGTTAAGTATCAATGTTTATTTTTCCATGTTTCCAACGACACTAGACTAGTACAGGCTTTGGGTGTCTATATGTATTCTATTTTATCTATTTTAGAAAAAGTGATGTAATGTTAATTTAAAAAAAGTGAGGGAATATATAGTAGAATAATTCAATATTATATAGATGAAATTTTGAATTAGTAGTGATTACTATGAATATCTTGAAACATCATTTGGATAGAATAATGCTATTGAAATATTTATGGAACTGATTAACCAAATACTCCATCAGTATTTCAATTACATTATCATCATATTATTTTATGATATTCTACTCTACTACAAGACTAATGGGAAGCATGAATTAAATTGTAATACCATATCAAGAATTCTTTCGAATCATTTTCTCAATGAAAACTATCTAATTATAAATTATTTATCTGATAAGTTATGTTTATGTGATATGTGGGGTTCTTACATGGAATTTAATTTGAGACTAAAAGGGTAAAATCCATTATATCTTAGGATTATTCGAAGAATGTATGTTAGGAAAATAGATTCAATTTATTAATTGGATAGTGATATAAATTCATCAGGTATTTCAGAAATTTGGCCTCACAGTTTTCCACACTCACTTTTAAATGTGTAAAATTTTAGTGGACATCAAAATATCAAGAATTATTCCTTGAGTTAATGCATCGATTGACCTCATCTCCCATATTTAACCTATCAAAGTTTGACCATGGTTATGTGGATTTTTATGCTTCATGTATGATTTTTGGATGTGTCCTCATGCAGTGTGATCATATAGTGTCTTACAACTCTCAAAATCTCAAACCACATGAGGAGAACTATCCCACCCATTAAATCAATGTAAAAATGGTCATGGATTTTTTTAAGGGTTATAGACATTATATGTTTGGTGAGATGATTATTTTATACACCAATCATAAGATATTAAGTTACGTATAATTTAATATGAATTTAAAAATTACGTACAGGTAGTGGGATGAATACCATTATAATTTTGATTATGATCTCACCTTCACACAAGGTAAGGTTGATATTGTCTCTGGTTCCCTAAACAAGAAATTTACCAAACATGCATTGAAGGAATCCACTGAATAGTTAAACCATATGAGTCTAGTTTTTGAATTCTATATAAAATAAAAGGATTAAAATGACTATATTTTCAACATTATTGTGAAACTGTTTCATCCACTCCTTGAACTATTTCTTAAAGATAAACTAGAAGATGGGGAATGTAAGTGTATCAATGGAACTATATATATATATTTGAGAGACCTCCCAAGAGTGTTCACTCACTTCATAAATAATTATTATTTTTTAAATGACATATGATACCTTTATTTATGAAAAAGGTGGTGATGGAATACTTCCATCAATATTAGTTCTTTATTTATAATGGTGAATCAAAAATGAATCAGGATATGTGTCATTAGTATTACTAACTAACATGATATGAGACATTTTTGAATTTAAATATTATTTCTATACATGTGAAATAGTTAAGGACGAACTCTAAATGATTTTTTGTTTTCACTAGACCCTTCCAATACCTACCCAGAAATGGGATAAGGTGTCCATGGACTTCATAATTAGACTACCTTATACCCCACAAGGATGGAATTCCATATGGGTCAATATTGATCAGTTGAAAAAATCATCCCAGTTCATACAAATCAAGTGTCATATTAAAGTAGAGAAGATGGGAATGTTATATGATTAGGAGGTTGTGAACTCACATGGTGTTCCTTCTTAATTATATTACACAGAGATCATTATTTCATATGTTAGTTTTGTAAAGACCTCTAGGAGGTGATAATATCTTTGGTAAGGTTTGGAATAATTTACCACTTGAAAAAAAAAGACTAGACAGATTGGTCCAATCATATTCTATTTCATATACTATCTTCTTGCGTTTTAGACTTTAGATTTTCATAGGATAACTATTTTAGACTATTTAAAATTTATTATAATAATATTTACTAGTTTTTTATAAGAATAAATCCATTTTAATATTTATATGATTATTTATGCCCCTCCAATTTGTATTTAATCGAGGTGGGAGAAACCTATTTTGTAGGATCCAACATTTTTCACCAGAAAACAATGATGTTTTAGACTTTTTAGTAAAATTTGGAGATATATCAGTCTCTATATGTCATATGTCGACTTAAATCTCCATCACATATAATTTTAAATGGGAGATTTGGTGTTTTTCAGGGAATCTCACTATTTGGTTCCACAATTATTGTGGAAATTGAGGAAGGTTACTCTTTATTTTGTAGTCCCCATTGAATCATTGGAGTAGATTGAGATTGTTTATTATTAGATGGATTTACCATAACACCCTAATATTTTATGATATAGTTCACTATAAATAAATTTTATTTATTTTATATATTTCCTCAAATATAATCCCATGTTTAAAAAATTCATGATATACTATTTAAATATTATTAATATAACTTCCTTGGACCTACACTCCGAGATCCTGTGCAAAAAATGATGATATATACATTTTTAGAATTGATGAAGATAATTGTGAACATCATTTTTCATCCAAAAAACAACATCAAAAGTAAAATGTTTATCACCTACAAAATCAAGGAGCATTAAGGTTACATTTATATAGAATTGGGGAAACTCCTACATAAACAACACCCATGGTTTTAAATGATATTTTCTCTAATTTCACCAAACTTTTATTATTTCACAATAGGTTATAAAAATTACCCATGTGAAACCCTTTATTAATATAAATATTTCAACATAATTCTTTAAAAAATGGGTACAATGAAACATATGAAAGGTGATCTCAAAGAATCAGTAAGGGAAAACATAAGCCTTATCAATTTAATGTCATCAATGAGCATAAAATGTTTAGGAGAGTATGATGATATAATCACAGTGAATGAGTGAACCATAATATAAATCCTATCCATCAGTACATGGATGATAAAATATGAAAACATGTAAAGGAAAGAGTAATTATAATCAATAATCACAATCCATGGGATATCAATCTCTATCATGAAAATCACTATAAACCCATAGAAAGAATAAAGAAAACATTTACATAACTTGGAATATAATTTTAACATTACTCTTACAATCACTCTTACATAGGGAATAACCATATGGTATAATTACATACCCAATTAATTTGATGACAATCAAGGACCCTCCCATCCTTTTTCATAGAACCTACCATCAATTATTTATAAAATACAAACCTGTTAAATTACAAAGTACCATTAAAATCATAACACATAAAATCTTTAATTTAATCATAAACTCATTGGAAAAAGAATTATCAATTTCATAACATCATTAATATATCAAAATCAAAACTATATTTATAAAAATATATTTTTATCATTATTATCATATAGAAATGAAATAGGGTATATAACAATCTCTTTAAAAAAAGGATAACCAATTGAAAAGAAATGGGTTCCATAACAATATTCTTCAAACAATATTAATAAAATTATAAAATCATTTTTATTACATCATTAAAAAATATCCCCAGAGTTGGATATGTAATAATAAGTGTTTTTTATGTTGATCAATGGAAATACAACAAAAATATCATTAAACCAATCTTGAGGAAAATAGAATTTTTATTTTAAAATTAAATTTTTAATACATTAATCATTTTAAAAATCCTTTTATATGAAAATATTTTTGATTGATTATAAATGAATAATTTAAAAGTAACTTAATTTTTTTAGGAAAATATTCTTTTTAATTTCAAAAAAAAAAATAAAAACGTTTTTGATTTTTTTTAGAAAACATAGTTTTTAAGAAAATGAGTTTTTCAATGAAAATATGATTTTTATAAAAACAATTATAATGATTTCTTGAGTATATAAAGTAAGAAAAATGAAGGTAATATATATATTATCATTACATTGAAATTGTAGTAGAAAATTAAGGACAATTTTTAAGAATTAGAACATATGATATCAATGTTTGAGACTTTATAACAAAAAATACCGATAAATGATGAGATTGTAACAAAAGACTCTTACCAATTTTTTAACATTGAATCATAAACCCCATGAAAAATGACTTTACAAAAAACTTAAAATATCATTAAATTAAATGGATACATAATATAACATTTAAAAGGAGAATTATATAGTCCTTATATAATAAGATACCTATATAACATAATAAGTGTTTCAAAGAATAAAAATTGAACGAAAAATCGCTAGCTTCTTTGGTTGCTATGGAATCATAAACCCCATGAATTAGAGATACACTATTGGATATTTAATTCACCATAAATTTATGTACAAGTATCATAAAATCTTTTAAATATTATTTTATGCACTCCAAAAAATACGTGGTGAATATGGCATGTATCTCATAGAAATAAACATGAGATGAGAAAGACCCTTACCTTGAGTCCAATTCATGATGAATGTAATTTTATCTTCTAGAATAATAAAAATATGTAAATTATTTAATTTCATGATTTTTCCATGTATATTATAACTTTTATTTCATTGATAAACAAGTCATATACAATTACTTAATCAATTAAGTTTATATCGGATGTTTTGACCATATTTGACTTCTCTGTCAAAATAGACCTTGGTATGTTGACTATGGTGAAGGTTATAATTATATAAATATATATATTGAAAATATTAAAATATTTTCAATATATATACATAAATATTACTTTTAAAACCAATCAAAAAATGTGTTTATGAAAAATGAACCGATGTCACTATCAAGGAGACAGTAGGCCATACATATGCATGATCAACACTTCCAATTTTCAATGATCATTATGGAGAGAAGGCCAGTAATATTTTCACATAAAAAATGATAATTTTATCATAAATACCAATTGAGTTAAATATATATAATTATATATATAATTATTTTTTTGAAGAGGGAATCACATTTCTTCAAGGATGTGGTAATCCACCTGCCCATGAACGACCTGATCACTTTTTAAGTGTGTGAAAAGGTTTGAAGAAAATGATATACTATATTTAGAGAAATATATTTTTTTAATAAATATTATAATTATTCCATTTATATCATATATAATCATTATTATTACACTTGTTAGCATCAAAGTAGAACTTTAGTGACAAATGATTCACATCGCTTTACGAGGGTGTAGTCCACCTAACACAAGAGTAATGTTATTTATCCCCTATGGAATTAAATGTAAAAGGTTTTATATGATATAATTACTATATAGGTATTATAATTATATATATATCATAAAAATAATATATAAATAGTATGTCCAACATAATTCACATCCATGAGTGTTGGTAAAATAAAAAAAGAACAATATCGGTTTGCGAGGTAGTAGTATGTTGTACACAAGAATAATGATTTCATAGAACATTATATGGATGTGTATATGGATTAAGTTTATAATTTATACATAAAAATATATTAGTATACTTTAGATAATAATTTTATTTTATAATCATCATATAATATGAATTTAATGGGTGATGAAAGAAGTAAAACAAAAGTGCTTGTTGACAAAAGTTACCTACTCATTATGTAATTACTTTTGGATTGTACTAAAATACATCCTTGGATTTATTTATATCCATAAAATCATATAAGAAGAGGTTTAGAATGTTTTTATTTAATTTGGTATGGTTTTGGATGAAAATATTCTTGGTAGTTGTGAATAATGGGAGAAAGTGAATTCCATAATATAAATGACGAGGAGTGGAATTCTTGTAAATATGAAAAAAATACTAGTAGTCTCCGTTAAATATTATGGCTAAAATAATTAAATATTTTTCATCTCGGAGTTTATATAGTAAAAATATGAGAATAAAATGGGGTTTGGACATGTTTATAGGTAATTTGGCACCATAATATTAATGTTCAACAACTATTTAAACTTTCTTTAAACTTAATCGTTGTAATTAATTTTAAATTCATTCACTAATAAATTTTGTAAAAAAAAGGAATCAATAGAAATGAAAAAATTTTATGATTTCAAATATGGAATAAATATATCCAAATACAATTCACATATGTTTTATAAGAAAATTGAAAAATAATCCGAGAGACAGAACGAAACAACATGTTTTTAATGTGAAAATGTTCAAAAGATTGAAATGTTTTTATATCCAATTTCAATTTGAAATTTTTTCCAATGATCTAAATTTTATTTATAAAAGTATAATATAACTATTTATACATGAAAACCAATTTGTAATATAATTTATCAATATAATTAATTGACAGAAAAATTCAATTTTCAATTAAAATTCAGCAGTTTTACATATTTAATTAAAAATAAAACATCTCCGAATAATAACAAAAATTCATCATAAGATAATTTTTTCATTTCTATTTCAAATAAGATGTTTGTTTTTTAAATAAAATTTATTAAAAATTCATAATTTAGTTTTAAAAACAAATCTTCAATTAAAAGAGGGAAGAAAATCCTTTTAGAAAAATACACATTTTTATACTTAATGTTTGATTCGTTATTATTTCATGCCTCAAATATTATTTCAGGAATTTAAAAACACATTATTGAAAATATAACATAAATATTTAGTTGATATAATCCAATTGTGTGATTAATATAATTTTTTTCCTTAAAGAAAACCTGTGCGCATTTAATGAAATTTCAAAAAAAAAGATTCATTTTTATTGTCGAAAGGGTTTTATTTTCATTAATAATTATTTGGTCATCAAAGAATTCATTATATATACATGTGTAAACCATATCTTCAAAATTCAGTTAATCATAGAAATACAACCATTTTAATAACTAGGTTATAACTATCTTGTTAAATAATAATATTAATAGTATATTATTGTCCAGAAAGACTCATCCTTGCATGTAACAGAAGTTATAGAAGTATCTTGATGATACTTACAACTAAAGATAAATATGGTGTTGTGTGAAATGAAATTTAATGTTTTCATTTCATGTAAATATTTTTATTAAGGAATTTATATTAATTTGAATGAAAATATTTTTCATCAAATCTTGGGATGTTACATCCTCCCCCCCCCAAATAAATTTTACCCTAAAATGCATCATGGTTATAAATGGGTTAAAATTTAATAGAATTATTTTACTGAAACCACCATATTAAAATATAAATAAATAAAACACCCCTTAATAATGGATCATTTTAAACATAAATTTCACATGATGTTACTCATAACTAGTATTTCATATTAGGAGAACATTGGTGGGAAATTAAAAGATGGATTTGGAAGGGAGAACTAATTCCAAATGTCTAACAGAGATTCATATAGAATTTTTTTAAAGAGAAAGTCAATGAAAAAACCAAAATATAAATTTGTGTGGATAATTTCATTGACATCATTAGATAATATGGTAATAGAATATTGTTTTATTTCAATATTAATTTCCAAAATTTGAATGATTCATTTACAATATAGACTGAAATCATAATTAAATATAGATACTTGAAAAGTAATTGTTCTTATACTACACAATTTCATCCATAATATCATCTTTTTCACGAAATGATTAGTATTGAAGAAGGGTTTTCATAAATATAAGGTATAGAAATAACATTTAAAAACCCACATAATAATAAAGGTGATGATAAGTTATTCCTACTATTTTAAGACATTAACCAAAACAAAAACCGTTAGCACATGGTAAGATATTTTTGAAAATAAGTAAATCCTAATATGGTATAATAATATTCAATATTAATACCCAATGATCAATCCAAACCAATACTTAAATAATTATCCTTAAAATTCATCAATAATTTCTAAACTATGTTCAAAACCCAAAGATTATAAGGATTTGGTAATATATTCTTCCATGATAAATAAACCATTATTACTCAAATAAAATACCATATGATTCTCGATGAATCGTAATCTTTACATATAAAAATATTATAATAACATAGAAACTATGTAGGCCAGTGTTAGACATGAAACCTTTATCTTCCATCAGCAATGTGATGATGCACCACCACTTTTCATGATGCGAGGGGTTGTCACCCAGCATACAGGTTGTCCTATTATTTAAATATGGATGAAATTTCTTCTATAAATAACACCTCATGTTGATAGTAATGGTTATAAATCCACCAAATTAATAAAATGTCTCAAAAATTGAAATTAATCACTTTAAGATATAATATCTTAAAACATCAATGGGATGATTGAAACATTAAACATATGATCATCCATAATATTATAGAACTATAATAGTATCCATATATCATAAGATAAACTCACATGAAAAATTCATATTCTCCAAAGATATATAGAACTCCCTTTAATACCAATTACAATATCCCATGAACCACACTCCTAGATCCTTTTCTAAAATCATGAAAATTACATTACCATCTTTGATTTTGATAATTGTGACCCAAAATTTTCATCTAAAAATTAATAGATAAAAAAAGGTAAAATTGAAACAAGAACAACATTGATCTCCTTTTAGGTTTAGGGTTTTAGATAATTATGAAAAAATCTTACATAATAACTCAAATGACATAAAATACGCCTTTATCCCATTTAAGCCATCCTTTCTTATTTTAAAACAGCTCCTCATCACCGTCATTTTGAAATACAATATAGACAAAAATAATTCCACCTCATTAATAAATCCTGGAAAAAAATAGAAATATAAGAAGTGTAAGGAAAAATGCTCAGTAAGGGTAAACATAATAATTATAAATTGAAATTCATCAATGAGCCTAAAAAGTGCATAATTGTATTATGAAAAAATCATAGTGCATTTGTGAACCATAAAAGAACTCATACACATAAATACATGGATCATCATATATGAAAACTAGGAAAATTATGGAGTTATCATTATCAAAAATTGTGAGCCAGGAAATATCAATATTGACCATGAGAGGAATTATAAAATCATATCATGCATAAAAAACATGTACATAACATGGGACATAATTTTCACTCCGCTCAAACAATCCTTATTACATATGGAATAACAGAGTTGACTAATTCCATACCCAATTAATTATATAGATATCATAGAACCAGATATTATTAGTTTTTCATAGAGCCACATGTTATTGGTTTACAACAAAACCACTGATGAAATGCCCAAGCACCCCTAGAATCATAATGTATAATATATCTCATTTCATCAAAAACCACTTGAAATAACCACTATCCCTTTAATAACATGAATAAAGAAATGGAATGATTTTTTTTATAATAATATCTATGAAACATGAATAACCTTTGGAATAGAAATGGGTTTTATAATAATCTATTCGAAACATGGTTATCCCATGAAAAATATAGGTTCCAAAACAATCTATTTTAAGAATTCATAATCCATTTAAAAAATAATGAGGATGGTATCAATAAAAAATATCCCTACTTAAGGAAAATAAAAAAAGGTTTGTGGAAATTGATTATTTAAAATACTCTTAAAGATCGTGAAAAACATTCTTTATGAAAATTTTATTTTTTAAATTGAAAAAACTTTTTGAAACATAATTTTGTTTGATATTTTTTTGAAATTAACCTTGTAAGATTATAAAGTAATATTTTAAAAATAAATGATTTTTTTTAGGAAATATACTTTCATATTTAAAAACACTTTTTTAAAATATTTTTTGATTTTTTAACATGGTTCTAGAAGGAAATATTTTTAGATCAAAAATATGATATTTCATAAAAATAATATTTTCATCTATTGAGTGCATAATGAGAAGAAAAATTCAAATAAAATATGAATTTTCAAGAAAATACCATATTATAATAAAAATCATTAGAATTATTTATATTTAGATCATAATATTTCACTACTACAGACTTAATCACAAACAATCCATATAAACAAAGAGATTGTAACAAAAGACTCTTGGAACTTTTGAAAATTTGAATCGTAATCCCCATGAAATAAAAAAATAAATTAAACATATAATAAAATTAATTTAAGGAGATTTTGTTATATGACATGTCAATGTATTATTATATAAACCTCATAAATGAATATAAGTTTATAACAAAACATATGTTTCAAAGAAGGAAAGTTGATTAAAACAATCCTTTACTGATTTGGTAACATTGAAACCATAAACCCATTAAAAAATAGATCCTATAATTAATATGAAATAACCAAATAACTATAAGTATTATAATAAAAGAATATATTAATGTTCATTATATACACAACATTACAAAATTATTGGTGAATGTGTCATGTATCTCATAGATATAAATGTGAGACAAGAATAACCATTACCTTAAGTCTGATTAGTCATACTTCTATTTTATCTTCCTAAATAATAACCTTTTTTTAATTATAAAATTTTATTTAAGACTTTTTCATGTTTATTATTAATTTTATTTCACTTATAAAAAATTTATATTTATTTACTTAATCCATTAACTTTACATCATATGTTTTGACCATATTTGGCTCATGTTTTAAAAAATTGAAATTGGTTGGATGACTAGCATCAAAGAGATCATTATATAAATATATCTAGAATAATAATAATTAAATAATAATATTTCCACATATATTATACTTTTAAAACCAATCACGATATATTGTTATGAAAAATGAACCAATATTACGATCATGGAGATGTTCGGCCATACGTACGCATGAGTAACGTTTCCATTTTTCAATGATCATTATGGAATGGAGGTATGTAATATTTTATCATCCGTAAATTATAATTATATAATAAATACAATTATATTTAATTAAATATACATTTATATATCATTATTTTGATATAAATGTAATCTCATCGCTTCATAGAGTCAGTTGTCCGCACATACTTGAACAATATTATCACTTTTTCAGTGTGGAATGGTAAAAAAATTATGATTTATTATACATCAAAAACATATTATTATGTAATTATTATAAAATTCCTATCATTTATATAATTTATTATAATTATAGTTACCCTTAATACCTTCCTTGTAACACGTCAGTGAAAAATGTTTCACTTCATTTCACGAGGAAGTAGTCTGCTGTACACACAAGAAATGTTATATTATCCCTTACGATATGATATTTAAAAAAGTTGTATATGATATATTGAATAAATAGGTATTATTATTTCATAAATATTATAAAAATAATATATAATCATCATATAATTCATAATATTTAACCTTGAGTGGTGGTAACTAAAAAAGAAACGACATATTTTTGTGTGGTGGTAGTCCATCATACACATGAATTTTTATTTCATCAATCATTTGATGGAATCATATGTAGGTGTATTCTATAAATAAAAAAAACATCTTATTATATTTTGGAAAATTATTTTAGTATATAAAACCGGTATAAGTAGAATTTATGTTGTGTGGGAAAAAAATAAAATAAATGTGCTTGTTGAGGAACATTACTTCTACTCTGGGTAACTGTTTTTGGGTTGTACCAAAAGCCTTCCTTGGTATAATTTCTATAAAAATGACTATATTATGAGGGTAAGAATTATTTGATTTGATATTGATATGGTTTCTTATGAGACAAAATAAATTAGATATGTCTTGAATGAGGTATAGTGAATGCCCTTTTATAATTAAGGAGGAGGGGTATTCATGTAAATACGGAAAAGGAAACACTATTGGTCTGCCTCCCTTACATCATGTGCCTCAATAATGATTTATATCTGATAAAAGAGGTCATATAGTCTAAATATGTCCATAAAGGGGGTTTTTAACAAATTTATAGGTAATTGATTCCTTTTTTTATTATAGATTAACCAATAAGTAAACTTGTTTTTACCTTAATCGCTATAATTAACTTTAGTCGTATTCAGTATTAAATTTGTTAAAAATTTAATTTTTCCCTGTTTAATGTTTTAAATTATTATTATTCAAAATATATTATCCATTTTTATAAATTTAATTCACAAAACTTGTAGAAAAAAATTTAAAATAAATCTCTCCAACATGATGAAACAATGATTTTTAAAGTGAAAATGGTCAAAATGTTTGAAATTTTTTATATCCAATTTCAATGTCAAATAGATTAAAATTAACTAAATTTTATAAATTTATGCATACTTTAACTATTTCAACTTAAAATAAATGAAAAAATAATTTAACAGTTTTATATATTTAGATGAAAGGTAAGTTTTTAATTACAATTTAGAATATTTCACTATTCATAAAAACATGAACTTTTCTAGAAAACTACCAAAAAATAAAACAAAAATAATTTTTACATTTATCATTAAAATAATAAACTTATTTTTTCATATATAATTTAAAATAGTTGTATTTTTTAGAAATAAGTGTTCATTAAAAGATGAAAATACTACCATTTAGAAAAATACATCTTTTTACCTTAAAATTATATTTTTTTTTATTTTATGATTATATAACTTATTAGATAAAGATAAAATCAAATCATGGAAAATATGACATATAAATTTCATTTAATATATTAATATTAGTGTGGTTGTTTTTATTTTATTGGTATAAAACACAATTGTGTATATTTAAAAAAAATTCCAAATAAGATTTATTTTTAATATCAAAAGTTCTTTCTCAATTTATAAATGATTGGTCACTAAGGAATTAATTATATATACAGGTGTAAAACATATTTTAATAATTTATTTAATGATGTTCATACTGACCATTCTAACGACATTTTTATAAATATCATTTTAAATAATATTATTAATAGTATATTGTTGTCCAGTAAGACTTAACCTTGCGTGAAACCAAAGTTATAAAAGATTCCCCATGTTATGTGAAATGAAATGTAATTTTTAATTGTGTATTAAAAAAGATAAACTACTAATTTAAGGTAACTGAAGATACCAATAAATTATAATTAATTTGAAAGAAATTATATTTCATAAAATCTTGGCATATTATAATTGTTTAATGACAAAATTATCTCATAAATATTGGATTGGTTTGTATGAATATGAAGAAATAAATTATGAAATAATTTTTGTTTTATAAATTTATAAAATAAATTAATTGGTTAGGAGTTAATTACAAGTTAAAATAAATATAATTTTAATGTAAAATAATTGATTTTCTCCCAAATAAATTTTATGTGCTTAATGTGTTTTGTTATTTATAAATTAAATTTATCATTATTCATTATATATTTCAATTAAGTTATTATAAAATAAATTCAATTAAATGTTTTAATATTCATCTAAAATTTTTTATAGGAATTGGGTAAGAATAAATCAACTTTTATAAATTAAAATCTAGTTTTCTAAAAAAGGGTTTCATCACATTTACCGCAATTATTTTATAAATATTTTATACCATCTATTGAAATTGAATCATGAAAAATTGATCCCACATTTGTAATTAGGAAAATAATATTTAGTTATTAGGATCCATTTTTTCATTATGGACAGTAACCTTGTTAAATGTTTTTCACCTTCGTAAGGGTAAAACATGTAAAATTTTGTTAAAACTTTGGCAGAGAGATTTAAAATCTATCAAAATTGATTTACCATTTTGGATAAGTAGAATTCATAATTTTAAATACAATTATTGAATATTTTTCCACTTGATTCTTTTTTTATCTAATTATAAACATTATAATAATTTAAGAAAACCACACGTATAAAATTGAATACTTTTGAATTTAATGACATTTAATTTTTTTTATAAGTATTAAATTATTAAAAGTTCAATTATACATATTTACTTTAATTATCAATTATTGTTTTATGATGTTAATTTATTTTAATTTTTTTGGATTGAATAATTTCCTTATATTCTTAATCAATGATGATATAATATTTGTATAATTAACAGAAAATTTTAAAAAATATTTTAAAAACCCTAATTAATATAACTTGGGAGAATTTTTTTGCCAAAAAAATTTAGAGATTAAAATAATATCTCAGGGATGTGTGGAAGGATTAAAATAAAATTACATATCTTTTTTTAGGTATTAAAATTAAAATTAAATAAATCTTCCTAGAAAATGAAATTAATGATATTTTATTGAAAATAATATTTAATTAAATTTATTAAATATCATAAAAAAATTTGAAGAAAAAAGTCAGATGATACATGGAAAACAAATTCATCCCATAGGCATCTATTATCCAATTGTTTTCTTATAAGTAAAATTAGAATACATTAATATTAAAAATATTATTTACTACGGTTAAGATTAAAATTGGTTAACCAAGTGGTTAAACCAAATAATAAGTTTTAAATGACACCAAATCCTCTCTAAATTTCATTGGATGATTTTATATAAACTTATACTCTTTTTATTTAAAAATTTGTTCATTTTTAACAATTTAGATTTATAATAAAATAATTTTTTCGAAGTATATAGTAATTCAAAGAGCATCATTTCCCTACATTATGAAAAAACTCCCCTTATATCATTTTTTACACCACAATGAGCTATATAAATATAATAAATCCTTAAAATATCCCTAAAAAACATCCATATTCACATTATAGCTGTTATATTCATAAAAAAATACAATCCTTAGTGTCTTTAAGAGGATATGTAAGGGGGTCTTTTGAAGAAGATGCAAACCATTTAACCAATCACATTCTTTTTATATATTATTTTTAATCCTATACATCTATGTTATTTTTCATAAAATAATATTATATATATCCCAAATATACTTAAATGATATTATTATTTTTAGTCCACCGTTATCCACCATTTTCCAGGAAACATAAATTGATAACATTGGTCATGCGTATGTGTGGGATACCACCTCTATAAAGAAATGTGTTTCTTTTTTATTTCCTATTTACATGAATTGTAAATAGGTAGACTTAATAAGTTTATATGTTCAATATGATAGAAAAATTATTTTTTAAAGGTGATTTATTAATCACCTTTATTTTCTCCATCTGTAGAAAAGTGAAAATAGGGTTTATGCGTATGTATGACCCCTGTCTCCATGAATGATGTAATATATTTTTCTAGCTCTATAATATCTGGATGAATATATATATATATATAATTAATTTATATTTTATTTATATCGAAATTAAAATTTGTGGGATTTTTTAACCATGATAAAAGTAAAAGGATTAGAACTAATGAACAAAAACATACACGAAAAACGAAGCAGTTGTCACTCAAAATAGTGATTCTAAGAAATAATTTAAATAAATAGATGATAAAAGGTTCTATGTAAACAATATATGGAATGATATATATTGGTATTATTATTGAATATATTTATATTAAATCTATATTTTTTATGTAGGATGTTTGAGCAGATATGAAGGATGTCTAATCTAAGGTAAGGGTTTCTCATCTCACCTTTATTTCTATGAGACCTATGTCATATTCAACATTTTTTACATTGTCTGGTGTATATAATACTTATTATTTAATTTTAATAATATTTCATTCAAATTATGTGGATTTGAAAATCCATTTACGATTCTTAGTTTCATGAGGTTTTGATATAGAAATTACCAAAGTAAGCAGAAATTTTTGTTACAATCTCTTTGTTTTCGGGGATTTTTTTATTATGTTTAGGGTGATGGAATTTAATGACCTACATCTCTAGAATATGATGAATTTTATTCTTCTATAATTAATAATTGTGATTTAATATATTTCAATTCATTTTGCTTCCAATGATTACTCAAGATACTGATAGAATATTTTTAAGGGAAACTTACTATGGTTTGTTATTCGACAAAGATTATTCTTCTTCCATGTGCATGTTTTCTAAAATTCATCTTAAAATTGTTTTTATAATTCCATAATGAATATTTACATTCATTTAACACCTATGTTATTTTTTTTAAAATTGTTTAAAATGAGTCTTCTTTTCATTTTCTAAATGTGGTACTTTAAAATTTTTACCGAAAATTTGAAATGAATATTTTTTTACATAGATGACATGTACTGAATTTACTACCATCCGGGACACTCTATGATTTGAGAATTCCATTAAAAATTTACAAGTTTATTTGACACGAAATTATTTTATTAATATTTTAATTTTTTTATTTTAAATATGTGATTTCAATGTTAAAAATTGTATTTTCCTCATAAAACGTTACGGGTTATCCTTTAAAGGAATTATTATATATGATAAAATATGTGGATTTTACTTAATATTTAATATTGATATGGTCTAATGATGCCATAAACATTCATTATATTTATTTATTATTCCTTAAATTATTCAGGGATGATTCTATGATACCAATTTCATTCCCATAAGTTAATTATGTTATGAAACTCATTTCTTTTCCGTGGGTTATGCTGTGATAAAATGAAGAAATTTTTATAAAAACCCATTTAATTTTGAATTGATATGATATGATCATATTTTGGAATACCTATATATGATTTTAATTATATGAAATGTGGTCTTGAAATTATATGTCTCTCTAATGCATTGGTTAAAGATAGATATTTGATAGGATAACACAATTTTGAATAAAGTACAAAACTAGTTCACTATGGGAATACATATACTGTTATTTGATTGAGAGGGATCCTTGAATACTATGATGAAATTTAGATTGATCCCAACCCACTATGATAGTCTGGGTATTTATCCTTGACTATTATAGAAATTAATTTCTATAATTTTGTTTATACCACAAACTTATGTCTTATTCAAAATTTATTTTATCATGGATCATATCCTTTTATTCATTTATAATTAATTTCTTATGAACATCCAAGATTTATATAATGAATCAAGAGTAGCATATTTGATATGTAGGGTATGAAATTTTTGAATATTAATATCATTTTCTCATACACGTATTCCCATGTTATGCTAATGTGAATTGTAATGCCCCATACTCGAATACCAATAAAAGGTTCCATAATCCTTGTTGGCCACATGGCCTCGAGTGAATCTCCCAAAATGTCAGATGCTTCCGAGTAGCATTGAGGGTATATTGAGTGTCTATGGAGAAACTATGACCTCTTATCAAAGTGTAGAACATCAATAGAAGTAATGAATTCAACAAAAGAAGTAGTAAATCAATCCGAATGTAGAAAACATCCAAATATATATAGAAAAAAATATTTTAATGAAACTCATATACAATGATGATTATATCATGTATTTACAAAGCATAAAAAATAGGTATACATGGAATATTTTTAATACGAGTATCAAAAGAATAAAAAGAAAAAAACCCTATATCTAGATAACGTAACAAACCTCAACTATTTCTTGTGCTCCCATACACCTAACAATCAATAAAAAACCGATAGTAAGGATATTACCCTTCTCTATACCCACAGTTATATAATATTCTTATGTAACCAAGGTAACCAGAGTAGGGTGTGAGATGATATCCCAGTAGGCCACCACCAATACTATAAAATTCTATCTAGACAGTGAATATATAATAATAATAGTGTGAAGTAAATATTAGAATATTTTGAAGAAATTCTAAAATTTAAAAACCCATGATGGTCTTGGTTCCCATGGACACCCATCCTATAAGGCCCCAGCCTTAAACCTTACTTAATCTTGAGTTATTACAAGATTACACATTGAAGATCTTTTCAGGTTTAGAGTTTTAGAGAATTAGATCGTGAAACTTGCATTACATTCCACATTTTAACAAAGTGGTTACAAAAAGACAGTATTCATTCTTCCCATCAACGGAAACATATTTAAAATAAAACACGGATTCTTTCTTGACACATCCTTGACACTATCGTCACATCATGTACCATTCCCTTGACCTGTGAAAAGCATTTCAAAAACTTGGGATGAGCATAAAAAGCTCAGTAAGGGTTATAGAAATATGGAAAGGAAACATGAGTTCATATATACATAAGAATGAAATCATACTTTACCCATAAAACATAGGCATATCAAATCATGAATAAATCATAGAAGACATAAGACATAAAGGTAACTTGAGGCATTCATAACATTCTTACGTAGGGAGTAACCCTCTTGGTTACGTTTGGAATACCCATCACAGTATATTCCCTAAAATCTCTTCGGAGAAACCTTAACGTTTCACTCCATCGCGTTACCCAATGCATTGGAGAGCTATATCGGGCTCACCCGCCCTTAGTTTATTACAGAACCACCCGTTCTTCATAACAATGCCCAAGAACCATAACATAATCGTATCACATAAACATGAATAAAGGAAACATAACATTTCCACATTTCAATCATAATATAACATTTTTGGATATTGAAATAATCAATCCATTCAAAAAGAAACCATTTCCAAAACCATTTAAAACATTTAATAAAGAGATTTTTTAATCAAAGTGTCCCATACCACCTTGAAGATTTTAACATTTTAAACCATTAATATCCATATAAATAAATCCTTAAAAACCATTTTGAAAACATGGATATTAATAATAACAAATAATTAAAACATTTAAAACGATATTTTGGTTAAAGGGGTTTTACCAAAATTAGAGACACTTGAATACAATAATCGAGGAATAATATTTAGTCAGAACTTTATAATATCATGAGAATAAAAGGATTCATGATATAATACTCCAAAGGACAGTATATACACCATATAATAGTGAATTGGTGCATATCAACAATGAACCCTCAATAGAAATGTCAAATGTGATGAAATCCCTTATAAAGAAGGTATCCTTATATTAAGGACAAATCAATCTCAAAAATATGTGTGACAAATATAAATACACCCAATATAAGTGGATATTATGTGTAAAACAATAAAAGGTCATTCACACATATTCAATGGATGATATATTCAATGACTACATGTTGAACCCAAAGAAATCGAAATTGGGTTAAAAAGTTCCCTTGACAGCCTAACGGCATCACATCAAAATGAGTTGATGAGAGGTAAAAAGTGTATCTCATCACTTGGACATAAAATTAAAATCAATAAGGATATATGAGAACATATCCCAACATAACAATATGTTAATTAAAAGACCCAACAAAAGAAGTCTTTTAAAAAAGAGGAGGGTGAAAGGTTCCCTTACCGACTTGGGTATCTTTCAAAACATACACCCCATGAAAGAAGGACAATAGATCATTGATGTAAATACTCATAAACGAAAGTATATTACACAAAGAGTAGAATAATGGGCAGTACATACAACACTCAATGGAATTTGTGGCAAATGTAGCATAAATCTCACGGGAATAAAAGTGAGATGAAAATCCCTTACGAAAACTCGGCAGCCTAACGGCGCCACATAAAACTTCCGAATATGGATTGATGAGATAAAATGGGGTATCTCATCACATTAGAATAAAATGTACATCAAGGGGAATATAAAGGAACATCCCACAACATTACAAAGAGGAGCTTAAAAGAAGTGACATAAAGGAGAGTACGTGAAAAGAAAAAGAGAGGTTAGATCTCTTACAAAAGTTCGGCAGCCTAACGACGCCACTCAAAACTTCCAAAATGGATTGATGAGAGAGAATAGGGTCTCTCATCACATGAACATAAAAATTACAGTAAGTGTAATATAAAATATCATCCCAATAACAAGAAAGATGAGCTTTAAAAGGAATGACATAAAAGTGTGTACTTAAAAAGAAAGAGAGGAGTAGGATCCCTTACCTTGGGTCCGACTTGACTCAATCGTTCTTTAACATCCTGAATAATAAACTTGAGTTACAATTACATGTTGTTCGTGTGGCCAAATGTTTATTATATCAAGAATTGTATTCATGATGTAGATATCATATATGTCATATATATCCAGTACATGCATGCATTTATAACATTACATAATCATTTAGAGGTAAGAAATGAAATGCACCGTTCATGGAGACGGTAAGCCGTACGTACGCATGAACGCTACCTTCATTTCTATCTCATACTTTAATGGAAAGAAATAATAATTATATAGAGGTATATAATAATTCCAGTATAATATCATATATAATATCATATTTCCATCCTTTATACATCCCACATATGGTATTTAACGAATCAAATCACTTTGAGGGGGCGGTAGTCCGCACTTCCTTAAATGAAGATATCGCGTATACCCATAATGGAAGCCATAAAGGTAAGAAAAAAATGAAAAATAAAGAAGAATAAATAAAACATAAACATATTATATATCATATATAAAAATAGTGACATCATAATGGCCACCTTTGAAGGTGTTAAATGAGTATTGAACAATCATCGTTTCGGGAGGCAGAATTTCACCATCCACAGAAACCGTATGTTCTTTAACCATTTGATGTAGTTGTGTGAGAGTGTAGCTAGAATAAATCTTATAACAACATCCTAGTATATTTAGGATACTGGTGTTGTTACAAAAGAAGTAAATAAAAAGAGTTTTGGGGGTTGGAGAAGCAAAATAAAACAAATGAACATGAGAGAATTAATTACCTTTAAAAGTGTAACTCCTTTTGATTTAAGCCTAAAGGCTTCCTTTGAAAGGATTCTGCCCAACGGGAGTCCTCTAGGATGAGTAGAGGGATGTGGAGAGAGTAAATGGGCAGGGGTTGGCCTAGCCAAAGGCTTTAGGAGTGTGGGAAAAGAGGTAGAGGTGGGGGCCTTTTATAAGAGGAGAGGAGGGGTACTTTTGGAAAGTAAGAAATATTACATTATTTGAAAATGTGTTTCGGTTTCAAAAGGTCCCACATTGATCAAATTCGTGGATAAGGTGATAAGTTTTCGAAATCCACTCATCCAATTGGATTTGTCCATGTTTAGTTCATAGATTTTACATTATCATTCTATTTTATTTAAATCGTCAAATAATGATGTCATCGCTGCATCATTATTATGTAATAAATAATTAACTTTATTTAATGTCTAAAAATTATAATAAAATACTATGATATAGGAAATCTTTTTATCTTTCCAATGACTATTTATAATCAAAATTTGGACTTGTATAACCCCACTTAAAAATTGTTTTTGTAAAACATATTATGTTTGTGTCATTTTCACTTTAACATTAAATAAAAAGTAATTTATGTCATTTCCCAACAAAAGTGGATCCATGGGGTCCCCAAGTTGACCCATGGCATGTCATGGTCGGCCATGACACAACCAATGAGGTTGGGACATGTGTCAAGGTCATTTCATTTCATTAAAGTATTATTTATACCTTAAACTACCCTAATTACCACTAATCGCGATTAAAAACTTAATAAGTTACTATTCACCAAAAAAATATTTTAATCTCATTGAACCACATTTTACTTCTTAATGACAACGATGTATGTCGGATTTTCAAAATTCAATACACGTTAGTGGTAAACTTTCATTTAACTGAAAAATCAGTTTGCTTGATTACCACTTAGTGGATTCACTATTCATTAAAAATTGAAGTTTTTCAGAAAAATCCCAAAAATTTACCCTAAGATATATTTGATATTCCGAATTCAAAAATGAAGTTCGTTTTACAAAATTCAAAACATATAAGTCACATTAATTAATTTAATGATTAATTCCCGCTGTCAGAGCAAATAGCGTGTTTTTATAAAACAATAAGTATCAAAAGATTGACACAAGTTTAAGTCTGATTTCAAAGTGAAATTAATTCCAACGACCACTATTGGATTTAATGGTAAAAATATTTTCTAATTTGACTTTAAAACCAATTCAAAATATAATCTAATCATATAAATAAATTAGATTAAAAAGAGGTTTTGAATTAAAATACAACATTTTACACTATTCATTAAAAAAAATGAACATTATCGGAAAGATACCAAAAATTTACACAAAGTAAATTTTGATGTCCCGATTCTTAAGAAGAGTTTTATTTGTTCCAAAAGAATGTTTAAGAGTGAGCAAAACTATATTTAATGACAATTCTCCATTAAAAGGTGATAAGTGAACCTTTAGTGAAAACTAGGGCATATACGCCAAAAATTGAATTCTTTCCGTATTTTAAGCCTTTATCTTTTATTGTATAAATGTAAAAATATTTAAGAACATATATAATCATATTTTAGTTATTTCTATCCATTCCCGCCAATACAACGGCTACATATTAACTACCATTTAAAATAATATTATTTTATTATTAGAGTGCAACGTAAGATTACCAAGAAACTCGTTGTTGCGTGTTGGGTACGCCATCGAGCATAGCTTCCCCTTTAAAGTCATTTCAATATTTTATTCATAAATATAGAGAAATATGAAATGTCATATTCTTTATTTACCTGGGGTGTTACATCCTTCCCCCCTTTTGGGAATTGCGTCCTCGCAATTTTAAAATTGCGCTCGGAAACATCCTTGAACGTCCCACATCGGAACAAGAGTCGGTAAAACAAACACTTTAAAATAAAGAAAGATAAGTACAAAGGTCACCCGAGTTAACCCATACTAGGATTCCAAGTATGAAAATATGGACATGGAGGAAAAAACAAAGGGTCATGTTCTGATGGAGAGTGATAGAAAACATGTTTAGGAGAAAGTTAACCCTGAGAAAATCACAAACTTGTGATGGGTTAAACGGTCTTCGATTCCCCAGTAGGAAAAGTTAATAGACAACATTTTTGTTTTAAGTTACTTTTTATTGAGGAATTTATTCATAAGGAAACATAATCACTTATCATATTGAATTTCAACCTTTATTAGATTCCTTACACAAACTCATATTTTCTCCAAAAGACGAGTATTTAGGAAGACTTGTTCACATTAAGAGTTCTATAATCAACTTATAGAGAATCACCTAATCCACAAAAGAGAACTATATACTTCCCATATCATTACACCTTAACCATAACCAAAACCAAAAAGGTTAGTACAAGGTCAGATAATCCAGAAAAGGATAACCCTTTATAAAAAGAAAATCTATTCTTAATCTCCAAAATTTTTCCAACAAAACACAAAGTTCAACGAGGACCATTCTATAATCAATTTGTCCATAAAATTCTTCAAAGTAAACCAATATAAGATTGAAACCCAAATATTTGAAGGATTTATTCACATAGTCTTCCAAGATAAATCGTAACATTTATCTCCAAACAATATCAGTTGCTCCTAAAGTCTCGTTTTGAAAATTAATTAACCTAATCACATATCATCCATGATAGGTTAATCATTTTCAAAAATAACCCAAAATCAACTTACTCTTAATTCATAAAATCATATAACTAGAAAGAATCAGTCAAACTAACCAGGGACTTCACGTAGTCCAGTGGTAGGCGATAAATACCAGTCGCACTTTGGTTGTGGGTTCGATTCCCGCAGCTTTGTCCGACGCGACGGGTAGTCACACGGTCTGCGTGTTGTCCTTTTTCCAAAACTATATAATTCTTAAAACATACCCCAAAATGAGATAAAATCTTCAAGAATAATCATAACATATTTTAACCTCAAGTTTATCTCATTCCTTTCATTTTCCATCATATCATAGAGTAACCCATAATTACCTAAAAATTAAGTATCATATAAACCCTAATGGTTACCTTAATAATTATTACCTGAATTTCCACATCTAGTTGTCCATATCGTACATGATGCATTAGAGAACTCACCAAGGTTGAAGTGGTTGATCATGACTCCTTGATATTTGGTTTAGAACAACCACGAGTTTCCACATTGAATCCTCCATTTTATCTAGTATCTTAATCAGAGAACCACCACAGTTTTCTTCAAACCTGTTGTCTCTTTCGTGCCTGCTAGATCCGTCCATTCACTAAAAATAGAAATGTCAGTGAGAGTATATCAACAAGACCCTCATGTACTAATGAGGAAGGTAAACACTAAGATACACTTACTCATTCACGTTATCTAAAACTATGACTCTTTCTGAAATCCTAATCATTATGGTAATGTCACTTATGCTTAAAGAATACCCTAACCTCTAAAGTTATCTAAACCGACCTTTGATACCAACTATAAGGCCCCAGCCTTAAACCTTACTTAATCTTGAGTTATTACAAGATTACACATTGAGGATCTTTTCAGGTTTAGAGTTTTAGAGAATTAGATCATGAAACTTGCATTACATTCCACATTTTAACAAAGTGGTTACAAAAAGACAGTATTCATTCTTCCCATCAACGGAAACATATTTAAAATAAAACACGGATTCTTTCTTGACACATCCTTGACACTATCGTCACATCATGTACCATTCCCTTGACCTGTGAAAAGCATTTCAAAAACTTGGGATGAGCATAAAAAGCTCAGTAAGGGTTATAGAAATATGGAAAGGAAACATGAGTTCATATATACATAAGAATGAAATCATACTTTACCCATAAAACATAGGCTTATCAAATCATGAATAAATCATAGAAGACATAAGACATAAAGGTAACTTGAGGCATTCATAACATTCTTACGTAGGGAGTAACCCTCTTGGTTACGTTTGGAATACCCATCACAGTATATTCCCTAAAATCTCTTCGGAGAAACCTTAACGTTTCACTCCTTCGCGTTACCCAATGCATTGGAGAGCTATATCGGGCTCACCCGCCCTTAGTTTATTACGGAACCACCCGTTCTTCATAACAATGCCCAAGAACCATAACATAATCGTATCACATAAAAATGAATAAAGGAAACATAACATTTCCACATTTCAATCATAATATAACATTTTTGGATATTGAAATAATCAATCCATTCAAAAAGAAACCATTTCCAAAACCATTTAAAACATTTAATAAAGAGATTTTTTAATCAAAGTGTCCCATACCACCTTGAAGATTTTAACATTTTAAACCATTAATATCCATATAAATAAATCCTTAAAAACCATTTTGAAAACATGGATATTAATAATAACAAATAATTAAAACATTTAAAACGATATTTTGGTTAAAGGGGTTTTACCAAAATTAGAGACACTTGAATACAATAATCGAGGAATAATATTTAGTCAGAACTTTATAATATAATGAGAATAAAAGGATTCATGATATAATACTCCAAAGGACAGTATATACACCATATAATAGTGAATTGGTGCATATCAACAATGAACCCTCAATAGAAATGTCAAATGTGATGAAATCCCTTATAAAGAAGGTATCCTTATATTAAGGACAAATCAATCTCAAAAATATGTGTGACAAATATAAATACACCCAATATAAGTGGATATTATGTGTAAAACAATAAAAGGTCATTCACACATATTCAATGGATGATATATTCAATGACTACATGTTGAACCCAAAGAAATCGAAATTGGGTTAAAAAGTTCCCTTGACAGCCTAACGGCATCACATCAAAATGAGTTGATGAGAGGTAAAAAGTGTATCTCATCACTTGGACATAAAATTTAAATCAATAAGGATATATGAGAACATATCCCAACATAACAATATGTTAATTAAAAGACCCAACAAAAGAAGTCTTTTAAAAAAGAGGAGGGTGAAAGGTTCCCTTACCGACTTGGGTATCTTTCAAAACATACACCCCATGAAAGAAGGACAATAGTTCATTGATGTAAATACTCATAAATGAAAGTATATTACACAAAGATTAGAATAATGGGCAGTACATACAACACTCAATGGAATTTGTGGCAAATGTAGCATAAATCTCACGGGAATAAAAGTGAGATGAAAATCCCTTACGAAAACTCGGCAGCCTAACGGCGCCACATAAAACTTCCGAATATGGATTGATGAGATAAAATGGGGTATCTCATCACATTAGAATAAAATGTAAATCAAGGGGAATATAAAGGAACATCCCCCAACATTACAAAGAGGAGCTTAAAATAAGTGACATAAAGGAGAGTACGTGAAAAGAAAAAGAGAGGTTAGATCTCTTACAAAAGTTCGGCAGCCTAACGACGCCACTCAAAACTTCCAAAATGGATTGATGAGAGAGAATAGGGTCTCTCATCACATGAACATAAAAATTAAAGTAAGTGTAATATAAAATATCATCCCAATAACAAGAAAGATGAGCTTTAAAAGGAATGACATAAAAGTGTGTACTTAAAAAGAAAGAGAGGAGTAGGATCCCTTACCTTGGGTCCGACTTGACTCGATCGTTCTTTAACGTCCTGAATAATAAACTTGAGTTAATTTACACTTATTAATAACCCTTTTTATAGTTCATTATTCCTTTTAGATCACTTATTTCAATGTTATAGACATTATTTAATCATTTAAGTTAGTAATGTTTGTTTTGTCGATATTTGGTTCTTAAGTCGAAAGTGGACTTCTTACAATTACATGTTGTTCGTGTGGCCAAATGTTTATTATATCAAGAATTGTATTCATGATGTAGATATCATATATGTCATATATATCCAGTACATGCATGCATTTGTAACATTACATAATCATTTAGAGGTAAGAAATGAAATGCACCGTTCATGGAGACGGTAAGCCGTACGTACGCATGAACGCTACTTTCATTTCTATCTCATACTTTAATGGAAAGAAATAATAATTATATAGAGGTATAAAATAATTCCAGTATAATATCATATATAATATCATATTTCCATCCTTTATACATCCCACATATGGTATTTAACGAATCAAATCACTTTGAGGGGGCGGTAGTCCGCACTTCCTTAAATGAAGATATCGCGTATACCCATAATGGAAGCCATAAAGGTAAGACAAAAATGAAAAATAAAGAAGAATAAATAAAACATAAACATATTATATATCATATATAAAAATAGTGACATCATAATGGCCACCTTTGAAGGTGTTAAATGTGTATTGAACAATCATCGTTTCGGGAGGCAGAATTTCACCATCCACAGAAACCGTATGTTCTTTAACCATTTGATGTAGTTGTGTGAGAGTGTAGCTAGAATAAATCTTATAACAACATCCTAGTATATTTAGGATACTGGTGTTGTTACAAAAGAAGTAAATAAAAAGAGTTTTGGGGGTTGGAGAAGCAAAATAAAACAAATGAACATGAGAGAATGAATTACCTTTAAAAGTGTAACTCCTTTTGATTTAAGCCTAAAGGCTTCCTTTGAAAGGATTCTGCCCAAAGGGAGTACTCTAGGATGAGTAGAGGGATGTGGAGAGAGTAAATGGGCAGGGTTTGGCCGAGCCAAATGCTTGAGGAGTGTGGGAAAAGAGGTAGAGGTGGGGGCCTTTTATAAGAGGAGAGGAGGGGTACTTTTGGAAAGTAAGAAATATTACATTATTTGAAAATGTGTTTCGGTTTCAAAAGGTCCCAAATTGATCAAATTCGTGGCTAAGGTGATAAGTTTTCGAAATCCACTCATCCAATTGGATTTTTCCATGTGTAGTTCATAGATTTTACATTATCTTTCTATTTTATTTAAATCGTCAAATAATGATGTCATCGCTGCATCAATATTATGTAATAAATAATTAACTTTATTTAATGTCTAAAAATTATAAAAAAATACTATGATATAGGAAATCTTTTTAGCTTTCCAATGACTATTTATAATCAAAATTTGGACTTGTATAACCCCACTTAAAAATTGTTTTTGTAAAACATATTATGTTTGTGTCATTTTCACTTTAACATTAAATAAAAAGTAATTTATGTCATTTCCCAACAAAAGTGGATCCATGGGGTCCCCAAGTTGACCCATGGCATGTCATGGTCGTCCATGACACAACCAATGAGGTTGGGACATGTGTCAAGGTCATTTCATTTCATTAATGTATTATTTATACCTTAAACTACCCTAATTACCACTAATCGCGATTAAAAACTTAATAAGTTACTATTCACCAAAAAAATATTTTAATCTCATTGAACCACATTTTACTTCTTAATGACAACCATGTATGTCGGATTTTCAAAATTCAATACATGTTAGTGGTAAACTTTCATTTAACTGAAAAATCAGTTTGCTTGATTACCACTTAGTGGATTCACTATTCATTAAAAATTGAAGTTTTTCAGAAAAATCCCAAAAATTTACCCTAAGCTATATTTGATATTCCGAATTCAAAAATGAAGTTTGTTTTACAAAATTCAAAACATATAAGTCACATTAATTAATTTAATGATTAATTCCCGCTGTCAGAGCAAATAGCGTGTTTTTATAAAACAATAAGTATCAAAAGATTGACACAAGTTTAAGTCTGATTTCAAAGTGAAATTAATTCCAACGACCACTATTGGATTTAATGGTAAAAATATTTTCTAATTTGACTTTAAAACCAATTCAAAATATAATCTAATCATATAAATAAATTAGATTAAAAAGAGGTTTTGAATTAAAATACAACATTTTACACTATTCATTAAAAAAAATGAACATTATCGGAAAGATACCAAAAATTTACACAAAGTAAATTTTGATGTCCCGATTCTTAAGAAGAGTTTTATTTGTTCCAAAAGAATTTTTAAGAGTGAGCAAAACTATATTTAATGACAATTCTCCATTAAAAGGTGATAAGTGAACCTTTAGTGAAAACTAGGGCATATACGCCAAAAATTGAATTCTTTCCGTATTTTAAGCCTTTATCTTTTATTGTATAAATGTAAAAATATTTAAGAACATATATAATCATATTTTAGTTATTTCTATCCATTCCCGCCAATACAACGGCTACATATTAACTACCATTTAAAATAATATTATTTTATTATTAGAGTGCAACGTAAGATTACCAAGAAACTCGTTGTTGCGTGTTGGGTACGCCATCGAGCATAGCTTCCCCTTTAAAGTCATTTCAATATTTTATTCATAAATATAGAGAAATATGAAATGTCATATTCTTTATTTACCTGGGGTGTTACACATCCTTTGATACATGTTTTGACCATAGTCAGAATGTTTATGAATAAACAATCATTCATTTCTCGTTTATTAGTTATTTTCATTTAATTAATCAATATTTTATAATGAATAAGTCTCAATACCTAGCACGTTTACTACTGTCCCCTGTAAAGATATGTAATCAGGAGATGCAAAACCTGACTATCAAAAAGGTGTATGACATTGACCGAATCCAAGTTTATCCTTTTTCTTAGAATACATGTTGTTTAAAACATTTCATCAATAATTTTATTATGAATTATATCCAAACTTTGGTATTCCTTATTTGTAATTCCTGCATCTTTCTAGGCATAACAAGATCCAAGAACCTTACAAGCCCTTCACAGGCATTCCTCTTTGGAATCGTGATTTCTCTCTACGTGTGGTATACCATTACCTATCATTGTGTATTAAAATGGTTGTATTCTAAGGAATACCAAGAATATACCATGTCACATATGATCAACTACCCTCTAAGTTTGTCATTGGAAGTCCATATAGGGAGTCAAAGTTTCAATCAAGAATATAGCTATAAAGCCTATGACTCCATCAATGGTAGTGTTCTAGAGGGTCCAAGTGTCACTCTGGTGTAAGTAGAGAGACATCCTAAATGATTCCATCCATGTAATTTGTATAAAAACCAATGTTTCTCCAATTATTTATATAATTAATAATCATTCAATATCATTTAATCATTTCAATTAAACTTCACCACAGAAGGTAGATTAAAAAAAGGGATAATTTTATAAAGGTTAAAATCATATTTATCTCATGTGGGAATTTCATTATAATGAGTGAATCTATAATTAGAGAGAAATAACATGCCCATAACATAAGGACATGGTAATCCATTATCTTTCATTAATCAATTTGTATTGCAATTCAATTTCAATTATAATTAATCAATTATAATTCCATGAAAATGGTTAAACCACACACCTAAAAGGTACTCATAATCATATTCCAGCCATGGTGGTCCAATTAAAAATAAAATGCACACAAGGGGTGATTTTAATTCTAATTTCATAACCATTAATCACTTATCAACAGATCCTGTTAATTACATAGGTCAAACCAATAAATTTTAATCAATAAATAAATTCCATTACAATGGAATCACTCATAAAATTGGGAATATGGTACAATAATATATATATATATATATAATCCTCACCTGTATGGAAAAAGAACATTAGTTTCTACCATAGGTCTATAGTAGAGTGGTCATCCATTATCGGCTCTTGATTTAATGTATATAAGGAGAAAAATGAGGAATGGATAAAAAACCTACAAATAGGTCATATTATATTACACATAAACAAATTAATCAATTTGATGTTAAATGATGAAATACACAAAAGGAATAGAGTACACACTCACTTGGATCTAATGAGACCAACGTTTCTTGATTCATAGACCAGACAGAGGATAGGGATAAAGGTCAACAAATTGGCACTTAATTGATCTCTCCCATAGTTACTAGCCCCTAGAAATGAAAATGGGAAAAGGGTTTAGGTTTAACCATAAAGTACAAGTAATTTGGTAATTTTCCCATAATTTCTAGGGTTTCATAGTTTTTCCACATGGTTGGCCAAACAATGAACCAACCATTAACCCACTACTATAAGAAGGGAAACCTCGCGCTGTCACTACACAAATTTTGAATAACAGTGTAAAAACAATGTGATTCTGATATACTAAATACTATAAATTACTTTCACAGGTGTTATCCTCCATCAAAATGATTTCCTCAAACCCTATGGGATCCTCCATCCCACTATATATCCCTATATAGTTTCTACTAACTATGTGACCCATTATTTTCTCTCAGATTTTGTTTTCGGGCATTGAAAAATCACCATACACACCCGATTCCTCCATAAACTCAATGAAAAATTACATTAGGCTGTAATTAAGAATTTAAAATGAATATTTATGAAAATTAAATAATTTTTCACCTCAATAATGAATCAAATTCTTATAAACTCTTCCTTAAAGAAATTTGTTTCTAAATTTCCCTTCCTAGGGCGGTGAAATAGAATATGAGAATAACTCAAGACAATATGATCATACATCACCCTCCCACTCCTTGGTATCATACTATTGATATTTGTACTACCCTAGAACCCATAATAGAAGAACTAACTATCCTTAGAGATCCTTTGGGATACGATCCGAAATATGAATATAAAGCTTCTCAAATGATGAATCTACATGAAACTGAACCTCATGTAGATGAAAAGCATGGGAAGGGTCTGAATGATAATGATATAGTTGAGATACCTCGATGATATCATACATGGGACAATACCTACTATGTAACTAGAATTGATAGGTTACTATCCCTACTCTCTACCAAATCTCAAATAGATCAATATCTTGTGGTGAAATAGACTCAATCTCTGGATTCCCCTATGTAAAATCGTTAGTGAGACGCATAAAAACTCTTGGTCCCCAACATCAAACTCTAAAGGTAGTTGACGATGATTGGTGTATGATTTATATTGATACTTTATAGTATCCATCATCTTCCAAAACAACTAAACCATATTTTTACTCTCTTGAATGAAATGAGGTCCAAGAATCGGCACATCTCTATCCTATAACCAACACAGGGGTGATCGGGATGACTTACTATACAAAGCCTCATAATTCCCCATCTGAATATTAACATGAATGCTATTATTTCAGGTGAATTCAACTAGGGGTATGTGCCTCCCCCATGAAACCTTAAAATCCAAGATGCATGCCTGTAACTTGTCTTCAAGCACATGTATCATGATCTATGATTGGCCCTCAGCTTGATGGTTTCATGTTGTTCTTAAATGCACTTGTGTAACCAAAAACCTATACAACGCTTTCCATAACTATGAAGTGAATAGTCTATCCCAATCTAAAGTACTGTAATGATGGTCTTTGGGAATCCATATTGTATCATGGATATAAAACCTCCCATGCTCATCCACATAAAAGGTCTCCAAGATAGGTTGGAAATGATAAACCATTTTTAGTAGATCAATAATATCCAAAATGGGATCATTTACTCATAGTGACCACAATATACTAGTCATCAAATCCATCATGAAATCACCCTAATTCCCCTAATGAATAGGTAATTATGTAAAATTATAGCTGGTCACTAATGTTCTCCCTTGACCCACTGATAGGTAGAACACCTAATGAAAAAATGAGATACATACCTTATGATACCTGACCACCAGTATTGGTGATGTAAATCCCAATACATCTTGGTGATTCTAGGGTGCACTACTGAAGATAGAGAATGAATGTATAATATAAAATCCTCATGCATGTTTGAATAAACCCATAGGAAAACATGATTATGTAGAATTTCATCCTCACATATGTTCCAACTAAGAGACGGGTGATCACCTTCCACACTCTCCCAAAGGATTATTCTCTCCCAATCCAATGAATGCCTCATCTCTACTCTATTTTAAAAGGTAAATGACATATATAAGGATTAAAGGAACGACATTCCATATTTTACTTACACATCTAAGTGCATATTAGAGAAAAAATCTTTAAGCTTCCACTCACTACTATCCTTGTAATCTACCTATATCTGAGTCCTTATTATCAATAGATCAACTACTGTATTACCTTTAGTAGGATTATAGAATATCTTGAAGTAAAGAGAATATAGTTAATCTACACACTTTCACTGCCTCATATTCAAATCAAACATTGTAAAAATTTAATTCATTATTTTTTCCATGAACCACCAAAAATAATCTTCAATTATGTAATGCATTAAAAATGTAATGCAGGTAGAAGGAAAACTAATTGAAGGATATGTGTTGGGTAATTCATCTTGTGGGGCCAAATGGAAAAGTCATATATGAGATGACTCTCTCCTCCAGTATCAGAAGTTATCAAACCCCAATACGTAATGCATCACAATAAGTAGTGTAACTACTTCTGAGTTCTGGGAAAATCAGTATTGGTATTGTAGTCAATCTCACTTTCATCCACTAAAAGATTGAATCACATTAATATGACCACACAAACATTATAACCATATTAGTTAATCCCATAAGTAGTGTTTCAAGGAATGATAAGTCTTGTACAAAATTTGAATAATATACAACTGGCCCCATAAAATTATATACCTAAAAGGAATTCATAGGATGATCCCAGAAAACTATAGTTTTCACCTTATGATGGTAAAATGTTACTCATTCGTCTAAGTTAATATGACCCTTGATATGAATATGATCCATCTAGAATTATCACTTTGTGAGCATAGAAAATAAATGATCCTATCTAGGTGGATCCAATATGATCTCAATATGTTTGTTATGGTCATTTCAAATGGGGGAATACACCAACATATCATCCATGATTACCATGAAGAATGAATCTAGATAAGGATGGAAATCTTGGTTTATCCGCACCATGAAAACTATTAGGATGTTTGTAAGACCGAATAACCGAACTAAATACTTGTTTAAATGATAACCTCTATCGATGAGGTATGTATCATGGTCTAACAGACAGCTATTGATATCCCGATTTGAAATAATTCATCAGTAACACCCGAGATCTTCAAAGATAGTCGAAGAGATCATCTATCTGTGACAGAGGACAATGGTTATTAATTGTTAGTTGGTTCAATTTTTTATAATCCACACATATAATGAATGTATCATCATTCATTTTCATAAAAAGCATCAGATAACCCCACAAATAAGTATTGGGTTGAATAGACCCGTTTTTCTCTAAATCCTCTAGGTTCCTCTTCAGCTTGTAAACATCAGTAGAAGCCATCATGTTTTGAGGAATGGATACCGGTAACTCCTGTCACTAGATTGATATAGAACTCTATCACTCTCAATATAGGTATTCATGAAATTTCTTTCAGAATAACATCTCTCAAATGATCATCCACTAGAGGGAAAATTTCCTGATGTATTTTTGGATCTTGCATATATTAACTTGAAATCTATACAATCAACCCACACAAACCACTATGCTCAGATCCATATTGTCTCTCTTGTACATCCGATAAACCCTTGTAATTAAAACATTTTCCCTCTCCTAACGTGGAATCCACCCTTCGGTGAAAGAGATCAATGAAATAATAAAAGGGGGAAAACCATTCCATCTTAATAGTGATATTAAAATCAATCATCTGGATGAAAAATAGGTTTGATATGAAATAAAACCCACTTATATCAATGAGGAACTCCTTGAACTGATGTACATCATCCGTTTCAATCCTAAAAAGAGTATCAAATGACATCAAGCCATCAAAACATTGAACGCTGAGCCTAAGGCTGTCCATAATGGGCATAGATATAAAACTATGAGAAGTGACTGTATTAAAAGGAGAAGATACTGATGTAGAGGATACAAGAATAATACCCCTCATAATATAATTTATGGTATTATTCTTCTCAGGTATTGGTTGTACTATGTATATTTGGGATGATTCACGAACATGTGATACATCATGGCTACCCTCCGAAGATTTGCTATGATGTCGCTACTATTCTATGGTATGACTACCACGACCATGCCCACCACCTCAGTCTGATCACCTGAATATACTACATATCCATTCCTGGAGAGAAGCTACTAACACCACTCATCCGCATGGATTAAGTGAATTCCCTCTCTCACTAGCAGTTAGAGGAAAAGTTCTGCAAAAATTATTTAGATGGACCATCGTGCCACAAGATCGGCACTCGACTGTGTCTCTTATGGACTTAGGTCTCATATGTCCTAGTCTACTGCACATGTGACACATCACATGGATACCTGAGTATGTTCTCAATCTCCTAATATAACTATGTGGAAGCTCTAGATAACACTTCCTATTACTGGCCAGTGTCGTACTAGATCTAGGTGTCAAACAACCCTATCTCGCACCCCCAACGACTCTCAAGTTACAATCTATAATAGGTTCCTAATTCACTATTCAAAAAATGGTAGTCATCTAAAATATATTCACCTATGATCTAATTTCATACATGAGACCATCATCGAATCATCTAGATTTATATGGTTCATCACCCATCATAGTATGTGTAATGTATTAGAGAACTATAAAACAAGATGAATAATCAATAACTGAAAACACACCTTGCATCAAGTGCATGAACTCTTGGGATTTATCAGCCCTAAACATATTGAGATAGATGTAATAATATAAGTCCATATGAGAATACCTCCAATCCTACTCCCAATGATAATCCATATGAGTAATAAAATCCCTCCATCTCTTGTTGGAATCATGAAGCATATACATAAACAGATTTACCCTCTTTTATGGAGGTGTCTCAAGATGTTTGAAGATATTCTTGATGGACTCTGGCCATGATGCTGCATCATGTGGCCCACCATATGCCAAAAACATGGGTGGATTCTGCTTTTAGAACTCATGTTTTAACTCATCCATAGATGAGGAATGATGTGATGCTCCCTGAAACATCTTAATGAAGTAGAAAATAACTCACAGAACTATGCATCATCACTTATGGGTAGAAACATTAATGGTTCTATATATTTAAATATAATAGGATCCAATGGTTGGCCATATACCAATGACATTATAGTGTGGTGATCACAACCCCCCTGGAATACAACTATAGGCCATTGTGGTGTCATGTCTCTACAATTCCAAAAAAATGCTTCATGATAAAACTTTATCAAAGTTCACATATAAATGAATAGATAATAAAATAGGATATGGAAAATGAATACTATATATCAATCACACCCTCTTCATTCTCCTTGAGTCAGTTTTGGATGATGTATTGAACATAAGAAAGAAATAAATACTGCCTACTACCCTCTATGAAGGTCGAGTCAGGTTCAAGATCTCTATTATATAATTTAAATTTTTATTTCATCTTCACATTCACTTCCATTATATCAAAATTAATTTTTAATGGTTTAACCAAATGGTTAAACAAATTGGAATCCATAAGAGTCTATAATAATCTTGATCCGTAATATATTTTCAACATAATCCCCACCATAACGTGTTCTAGTCCATGTGAATCTTGTTCCATGACTCAATGTGCAAGAATTGGCTGATTAGGCTATCTGAGGTAGCCTAATCAGTAAAAACCCTCTCAGGTTACAACAAGCAGTCTAAGTACCATTCTTGTTTCTCAATTCCCTATGCAAGATATCTACCATAACAACATTTATATCTATAATAAAACCAATAACAACATCATGAAATCCTGAAATGCATCCTGTATGGGATGGCATAATTCATGGTACTTGAATCCTATTAGTGATTAAAATTATTCTTCAGATGGAACACCATTATATCATCAGGTTTCATAAAAACATAACCCATAATCATATCAATGATAACATCACATTTCTAGTGAATCACCCAAAAGTGGAATGAAATCAATTATAATAGTCAAAATCAAGAAAATAGCAATTGCATTCATGGAAATTTTGATTTTTTTAATACATGGGTTAGCTACACCATAGAACATATCAATACCAAACTCTTATTATTTCATATCCATTCCTATTTTTTAAAAATAGTAAATAAAACCAGAAAAGAATTTCTTAGATAGCATTTTGGAATTCCAAAACCTAGATGTCATTGAATGGTACCCTGATCCTGGTTGGCCAAATAGATTCAAGCACATATCCCAAAATTCAAGAGGCTACTGACTAGAAGTGAGGGCCAAGGGTGGTTTTGTGGGATGAATATGACCTCATATTACAGTATATCATAATGTTAGTAGTCATACAATAAATAAATAAAGTTTAAAATCAATCATATGGAAGATAAAATTTAATGATAAATATATAAAACAACAATAAAAGGAAGATCATATGAAATGATGATCATTTTATGTCTCAAAAAAAGTATCCAAAAAACATATAAATGAAAGTGTATAGTATATGAATCAAAAACAAAAAAAATGTTAGAAACACTAACTCTAGATTTGATGACAAGAATCATCATGATTTTCTGCTCCCATGCACCTAACGAGCAATAAAAATCCTACAATTGGTAGACGTCCCATGCCAGTACCTACAGTCATATAATCTTCTTAGGCACCAAAGGTACCCTGAGTATGGTGTGAGAAAAGATCCTAGTTGGCCCCCACCAATGGTTTCTATTTTCATCTAGTAAATGAATATATATTATTCATAGAGTACTGGAAGTATTAGAACATGAAAAAAAATTATTGAAATTAAGCAACCCAAAAGGCCCATTTTTTCATAGACACCCATCCTATGTTGCCCAACACATCCATAGACATAAATTATCTAAATAAAAAGATGTCCCATATCATTTAATATGTAAGTTAATTTAATTTATCTATATATTTTAAGGATTAAGTCTTGAGACCTAGAACATAGGCCAGATTCCCACATAAAGATATCCAATCGGGGTGTGCCTAAACTAAAAATCAACAAGTTGTAAGTCCGAAGCTGAATCCATGAATGTGATTTGCATTGAAAGACACATAATATAAAACATTTCACCAATTAATCAATAAATAAAATTGATCCCATCCTTGGAAGTCATTATTTTGAATCCAGGTATCACTTTAAGCATAAAATGAACCAATCACCATATAATCCCATCATAGGCATTCCTCACAAGAATCCTCGTATTTCTCAGGGTGTGGTATAACATCACCACTCACTGAGTCTATATTTGGTGGGCCTATAATGGATAACATGGGTCACCCATGTAATATATGATCAACATATCACTGAGTCCATCTTTGGACATCAATATTAAGAGTCCAAGTGTCACTTGGGTTTATAACTGTAAAACAGTTGAGTTCATACTTGGTAGTCCTCTACGGTGTTCAAGTTTCATCAAGCATAAGTAAATCAACAAACCAAATTATTTCATCCATGTAATTCATATAATAACCATCATGTCACCCAAGATGTATAAAATAAACATCCATTCAATATAATTCAATCAATTCAATTATTCCACACCTCATAAGGCGGATCAAGGAATGGGATAAGCTTATAATGTTTAAACACTTAATTATATCATATAGGAATTTACATATAATAAATAACTCAAGCATAAGATATGAGGAACATGTCCATGGCCTATGAAAATGGTAATCCATTCTCTATCATTAATCAATTAAAGTTACAATTCAATTACAATCATAATTAATCATTTAATGTCACATGGTGAGGGGTAAACTACACACTTAAAAGGTACTCAGAATCATATCGAAACCATTATGTTCCAACAAATTAAACATTTTACCCAAGAGGTGGTTTTAATTCATCGTTCATAACGTTTAATTACTTATCAACGTGTCTCGTTAATTACATAGGTCATATCTATCCATTTTAATGAATGTTCAAATTCCATTTCATGGGATTTACATAGCAATTCGAGAACATAGAACCATGATGTATATTTAAACACATCAATAGTAAGGTAAAAGAACAAGACCACCTATGGTAGGTCCATAGTAGAGTGATCATATAGTATCGTCTCCTGATTCGACTCAGATCTGGAGAAAAAATAATAATAGATGAATAACCTAAAATTTTGAATATTAGCTTGAAATTAAATAAATTCATTGATTATATGTTAAATAGTGAATAGAAAATAATGAATTAAATGCTCACCTATGAAAATCCGAAAATACTGAAAATTCTCAATTCTGAGATCTGACAGAGTATAGGGATCAAATTCTGCATATTGGAAAATAATGGAACTCGCCTGTATGTGCTTTCTATTGAAAGTGAAAATTGGAAGAGTGATTAGGTTAAATCCTTAAGAAAAGTTAATTGGGTAATTTTGATAAAATTTATTAATTTTAATGGTTGGGACCATGTTTAACCTAACCATGTGCCATCTATGCACCCAATAATTTAATGAGGTTCACTACACATGGTCACTATGCACATTTTGAATAAAAGTGTTATTAGACTGTTCTAAAAACTATAGGTGTCTCACATAGATCTACACCACAATATAAATGGATTCATTAAACCATTTGGGATCCTCTAGCCCACTTTCCCTCCCAACATGATTTCAGAAAATCATGTGGATTGAGGGTAGAGTTTCTATTAACTATGTGGCCCAGATTTTTTTCTCCCGAAGATGGGTTCCATGCATTGAACAAGCTCTGGACACACATGATACCTTCATGAAATCAAAGTGAACTCACATTAGGCCATAATTAACCATTTAAAATAAAAAATTATGCAAATTAAAATATTTCACACATCATGAAAGAACTAGGTTCTTACATGATTATTGTTGTCTCCCTTGTTTTACCATTACTATGAACTTGACCTCAAATATGTATATGTTTCCTTTCCCGGGATATAAAGACTAATTTTATGTGTAATATGTATAATAATTGTACTAATTTTGAATAATTATGTGGGCTATGATATAGAACTCAAATGAACAATTCGTTTACATATTCATGTTTCCAATAAAACTAGACCTGCACTATTATTGAAAGGATCATTATGTTATATAGTGAATATTCTTATAAGAATATATGTTGTCTATGCATGAATACTATGGGTTTTTATAGTTTCTATTAGAGAAATTTTTAAATACCTTATGAATCATTGATGAGAAAAAATTATTGAGAACTCTTTGTAAAATGATAAGTATACGAGACTTCCTATGTTATGGTAATGAAAAGAGTGTTTTTTTCATAAAAAAACAACCCTTGTTGTATTATAAAACTGGACATGGATTTGACACACATTAATGTATGGGTAATAACCATGAAAGGAGTTGGATGAGTACATCTCAACCATCATTTTGGTGCATAATGAAGTTTCTTCGAAAACACACCTAGATTGACACCATCGAGGGATATTATTAGGTCAGTACACATTTTCATTACAAATAATTGTAAATGGTTTGAATAGATGATGACCATGGATGACCTAGGTTAATCCGTAATGAGTTATAGATTGAAAATAAGGTTATTTTACTAAGTAATACAATATATCATTTTTCATGATTATGTGGTTTCATTTAATGATTAGGGTTTCTCACATTATGATTTTTGGTTTTAGTTAATGGATGAAACCCAAATGACATATGTTAATAATGAATGTGAAGAAAATGGAATTTTTTTCCTCTTGCGAACCCAAATTTTATTGTACCTATAATTCAAGATATTATTTCAAATCATAGGAAACCTTATATTGATTTGAATCATGATGATATTTACAATAATAAAAATAGGTAATAACATTCTATTATGTACTTCATGAGCAAACATTCACCTTATTTTAGTGGGTCCACTGATGCACTAGTTTTTGGGTGAGGTTTCAGTACCCCTAAAAATATATTTTCCATTCATTTGTTTTTAGAACAAGAAAATGTTGTTGTTTTTTATAATTTTGAAGGTGAAATATATCAATGGTGAAAACTTATCAAGATCATAAGGCAACAAGTTGAAATTAAGTCAATGTGGAAGGATGAGTTTAGTATCTTATTTTTTAAAAATTATTTTACATATATTCTTATTTCAAAAATTGGTAATGAATTTCACAGGCTAAATAAAAATGATAAATATTCTATTAGTACATATAAGTAAAATATTACAGGACTTGTGAGGTATGCTTATATTATTATCATCCAACAAAAAATTAAAACTAATCATTTATTCAGTGTATTAAAACCATGTCTCCAAAGTGTGTTAGGCATAAGAGACATAATCAACTATGATAAAATCATTTGATGTGATATTAAGGTTGAAATATATATTTGATTTACTCATCAATATCATGGTTTTTATAAGAAAAGAATGATAGTATTCCAAGTAAATTATAAAAAATGTGGAAATAATAACATGGGAGTCCCTATCTGATAGATTTTGGACTGATAAATTGATGAAATTTTCTCAAGGGAACCCATAAATGTTTTATGAATCGAAATTAACATCATCACAAAATACAATTCTAAAGTTATAAGAAGATGTTAGCTATTCATACAGGTAAAACACTATAGATTGAACCACCCAAAATTTATTGTTTCAAATGAAGAAAGTATGAGAATTATGCTTACTAGTGTTCAAATAAAAATGTTATTGATGATGATAAACATGAATAACCTATTAATCCAATAGATATGTTTACATCAAAATATATCACTACTCTGGATGTGGGGTATGATTATGAATTGAAAAAATTTACACCTATCCTCTTGTTTATATCTGATCACTTTTCTAAGGGTTTCTTAACACAACCTCAATGATTAGATGTTGAATTATTAGTAAGAACCCATAAAGGTATCATGATCACAGATCATGTCTATAATTCATCTAAGTATTTAGTTTCTCAAAATGTGCCTCATACAAATCTTATCATTCTCTATTTAGTTTAATTCGATGTTATCTTACGAATGGATTGGATCTCATTACATAAATCCTACATCAATTATTAAGTAAGGGAATTTTGGTTTGATATTCCAAACCTACTTATAATTATATATTATTGTGACAATATATATTAAATTCCAAAGGAAATTACATCTATTATATGGTTCATGACCCCTTTTAAAAAGAGGTGTTTTTCTATGTTGGTTTGGGAGAAAAATAACATTGAAAATATGTATATTTTATGAGAGTTTGTTGATGTATTTAAGAAATAGTTTCATAGTATTCTTCTAAATAATAATTTTTAATTTAATACAACTCATACAAAGTGTTAAACCAATTTCAATGACTTAATATTGAATATACTATATTGAGTTATATGAATTAAAGTAGATACACCAGGAGAATATTAACAATGGTTTCATTTGAAAAAGTGTGTCACTATGGGGTTTAAATATCATTTTTATTAACAATAAATATGGATTAGTAAGTATTTTCACTGATTAATAGGAAATAAAAAGGACCATAATAAAAAAAATCAGTATCCTCTTTCCCATATTGACAATTTTTTTGATCAATCAAATAAAGCTCAATTATTTTTCGTTATATATCTTCATTCTAGATATCATTAATTGGGAGTTGAGTTAGAGGATATTCCAAAGAAATAATTTAATATGAGGTATGGAAACTAAGAATTTATAGTGATTCCATTTGGTCTTACTAATGATCTCACTGCCATCATGGATTTAATGAATAGTGTCTTTAGAGATTAACCAGATCAGTTTGTAGTTGTATTTATATATGAAATTATTATAAATTCAAAGATAATTATAGAGAATCAAGATCACATAATGATTATACTAATGACCCTATGAAATTTGATTCTATATTGAATGTATACCATATATGAATTTAGGGTTAAAAGGGTTTCATTCTTAGGTCATATATACTCATGCGAGGGTATATCTGTGGATCTGTCAAAGATGAAGGTCAAGGATTGAAGACCCAGATAAACCTCTATGACCGAGATCTATAGTTTTATTATGATGGCTAGATATTATTGGAATTTTTTGATGAATTTATCATGAATATCGAATATAATGAAAAAGTTAACTCAGAATGTAGATAATTTCTTTTGGATTGATTAATGTGAGTTAAATTTAAAGGAACCAAAGGGAAGATTAGTTAGCACACCTATACTTACACTACCCTACAGTAGAGAAGGGTTTTTAATCAATATTGATATATTTGTGAATGTTATGGGATGTTTCCACATAATTAATGATATGTTTATATATTATTCCTTATAAAAATTGTATGTTCATGAGAAAAATTTCCCAACTCATGATTTTGTTTTAACTATCGTAAATTTTTTCATTAGATATATGGACTAATTATAATTATAAAGAAAATTGTGATAAATATATATATACATATCATAAAATTTTAATGTCTATATACATTCATAAAGAGTTGAATATTCTCTAGAGAAGATGGTTTTATTTTATTATGTGTTATGACTACTCAATACATTACAACCCTAAGAAAGAGAACAATATGCAAGATGATTTGAGATGAAAGGATAATTCTAGATTATCTATTACTAGGATCACAAAATGTAAAATAATTATGAATTTATAGAGTCTGAGTATGGAAATATTAATTTATAAGAAAAATATTATCTTTCTAAAGTGAGTTTTCACCTATCTATCAATGGGAGGATTAAAAAGGCAATGAATGAAGATGTGGAACTATAGATGAAGGTAAAAATGTTCCTGAGTTCAACCAAGATTATGGTGGAATGATAAGGATTAGGTTCTATGTATTTGTTCCATCTATATCAGATCAATAAAAGATTTTATGGATGAGGCTCATATGTTATCAGTCCATATTCATCATGAATTAATGATGATGAACATGGATTAGAAAGAGTACTTATTGTAAGAAAACATTTATGGAGAAATTAAGGTGTATTTATCTAAATTATTTGTATATCAATAAATAAGTATATGATATAGAAGTCCAATAGGAAATTACAACCATTACACATATCAGAATAGAAATGGGAAAATACCACCCAATATTTTATAATTAGACTCTAAAAAAACATCCAATGGTCATAAAGATTTTTTTGTTCTAGTTGGTCACATTAAAAGGGATGCACACTTAATTACCATTATTGAAGATTTATCTCTTGAGAATATTTTAAAACTATAATTTTTTTCCTAACTATTATAAATACAATGAGAGGGGTGGGGGTGAATCTGGGTATGAAAACATAAAACAAATTCCCTATCAGATATTGTTTCATTGTTAAACAAAACATTATTCTCCCCATTTCTCAATTAAATTTATGAATAGAAATTAAATCATTCCTAAGACACATGAATTTTACTTCGATCACCCTCACTATTTTATGTATAGGGATCATGAAAAGACAATGTGACAATGCAACAATTCCACTAAAATTACACAACTATTTATAGAGTTTAGAGCAGACTTACTATCCCTCCAATATTACAACCAATCACAATTTTAAATATCTCTTATATTCCAACTAAAGTATGCTCTCTACCCCATTATAAGAATCCATTTTAATCTCATTAATCATTATTTTTTACACCGCATTTAGAGTATCATTAAGTTCCACTTGAATCCACTTGATGAATACCGGTTTAAAACATAATAACTTGGAAACAATAATATTTCATGAAACCATTGGATGTATTACATGAAACATTAACATTTTTCATGAAACATTTGTGTGTAGGTGACAAAATCCCATCATCCATGCACTATTGTGGAATAACCTATTATGTTCAATTTTTATTCCTTGTACACAACACTCTTTATGCACAACTATGGCTTCATGAAACTCTTATAAAATTCAGAACCTTGGATTTATCTAAGGGTCATGTTGCTAAATGGGAGGGGGTAGCCACTTATTTATAGATATTTTTGATTGTGCACCCATGTTTCATTCCCATAAACCACCTTGTGCACAATATTTCTCCCATCACGGAAACCCATTTTTGACGTCGCATTATGGGTTTTTGCCTATTTTGTGCGGATAACTTCAGCTATATTTCATGGTCATGTGATAATCTTAATTTTTAATACAAAATAATCTTTCACGTATATGAAAATATTTCAACAACTTATTTTCATATCCACATTTTGATAAGTTGAACCTAAAACATATCTTGAATGAAACATTATTATTCACCTTCAATCATTTTCAAAACGTCCATTCCCCAAATAACATTTATCCATTTTCCAATTTTGGACACCAATTTTTTTTCAAACACTATGAAATGGTGCCACCTTGTAAACACCATTTTATAAAACCTCCATAGAATTGTTTTTTTCTGAGAACTTTTTCAACATACCTTGTAAAAAATATCTCTATATTTCCACAATTGATCATGGAATACTACTTTGTATATGAGCACAATAATCTAAAAAACACAGCAATGTTACCATGAGGTATTTTTTTAACAACATTAAATATTTTTGAAGATATCATGGGGAACCCCATTATATTTTATTTGATTAGGACACAATGTTTAACTCAATGTTTTGGAAAATGCTTCTGTAGGCTCTGAATAAAGAGTTGAGTTTTAGTAATTCGTATCTTTATGAGATACATGGTATATCTAATAGGATTATTCAAACCCTATATTATATGTTGAGATATTTTTATATGGATGTAAATGTTTTTTGGGATCAACACCTTCATCCCATATAGTTTTCTTACAATAAAATCTATCACTGAATAATTCAAAAAGATCCTTATGAACCCCTCTATGAAAAATGGTGTAAAAATATAACATAATGGGATAAATTTAGAGAAATAAATATATTAGGTTCTAATATTAATGGGGAAATGATAAATAAATTCATAGCCAGTCAGTAGGATTTCATGGAATTGTAGAATCAATATAAAAGATACAATGACAATTGTAAATGAAATTTGGATTTCAGAGTTGCTGATAGAAGTATTTCTAGTAATTTATATATTAAATAAGGTTATGAGACCAGGAATGAAAGAAAAAATGAGCCATAGTTACATTGGACCATTTCAAATTATTGATCAAGGAGAAAAACTTTCTTATTTCTTGGAGCATCCAATGAACTTCTCTCAAGTTCATGATCTATAACATATATATCTTCTATGGAATTTCATATATGACCAATCACATATAGTGAACTGAAAATTCATATTTCTCGGTCATGATATTTTCTATGAAGAAGAATCGATATAAATCATACATAAAATAGAAAAAATTATATTGGACAATGAAACTCATCTTGAGAAATTTCTTTGGAGGGATCAAATATAAAAAGAAGTAACTCGGGAACCTGTGGATGTGATAAATTACTTATATTCCCATTTTTTATATTAGAGTGAAATAGTTTTTATAATGAAATAGTTATTAATGGGCATATTATTTAACACTATACTATTTTCTTATATATTTATCTGTAAATAAATTTTATTTCTTTTATATCCTTACCAACACTAAATACTCTGTTTAAACAAAAAATGACATACTATTGAAATATTATTATTCAATGTGGAAATTAATACATAGGAGTTGGATTGGTGGTTATAAATAGGACTAAAAAATTTATGTAAAATATATGGTTCATAAGTGTATAAAATTAATTCTTTGGTTATAAATTAATTATAATTTAGAATAAAAATTAATTAAATGTAAGGGATATGTTTTAATGAAAAACTACTATCATGAGGGTAATGTGTTTTTATCATAATAAATTAAAATAATAACTATTGATGAATTATTTAAATGAAATAAATACCAATTATATATTCTGTCATTTTTTTAATAATTAGTGAATGTTTTTCTAGGAATTATATAAGAAAAAATTCAGTTTTATGCTTATAATATTTTTTTTAGAAAATGGTTTTCATCAGATTTTACATAAATATATTAAAATGAATTTCTACCACTAATAGAGATCAAATACTGAAAAATTTATCCCATATATAAAATTAGAAGATTAAGATTTTTTGGATAGTTTTCATTTATGTTTTGTCATTATAAATAGTAACATTGGAAAAAAATTCTCCTTAGTAGGGGTAAACCAGGTAAAATTGTTTTAAAACACTAGGATAAGTCATTAAAATTATGTTAACAATTTTTTTAATCCTATTGGATCAGTTGAGTTAAGATATTTTTATCCAGTTATAAAATATATAGCCACTTGTCACCATTTTTCTTTGATAATGACCGTTATATTAATTTAATAAAATAAAAAAATACAAAATGTCACTTTCTTGACTTTAATAACTATACTTTTTTATAAGTATAAAAATGGAATAATTTTAACTCTAAATATGTATTTGAAATAAAAACTATTATTTTTATAGAGAAAATATTTTATTTATATTTTTAGTAATTTAATTATTACCTTAAATTATTACACAATGAAAACACTATATTTATTAAATTAATTGAATATTTATATAAATATTTTAAAAACTATTAAAGGTAACAATGTTTTGGTGAATTATTATGTTCCAACAATTTTACATATTAATATAACATATTAAAGATTTTTAAAATATTTATATTGGAATTCTATACTTTTCTTATTGTCTTTAAATTCATATTAAATGAATAGTCTAAAAAATGATATTAATAATATTTTAAGAAAAATAACATTTTAGTAAGTTAATGAAAAACATAAAAATATTGTAAGAGGAAGATTATTATAAAAATGGTATGAATATTTCACCGCCAATCCATTTGGTATCCATTTTTAAGCTTATAATAACAATTATAACCCTTTAATATTTAAAAATTATTTACCATAGTTATGATGAAAATTGGTTAACTAAGGGATTAAACCAAAAGATAAAATTTAAAATTACACCAAAACCTATTGAGAAATCATTGTAATATGATATTTAGAACATAATTTTCTTAATATATAAGACTATTCTGAATAATTTGTTTTGAGATATACATAATTATAGGTTAATGTTTTCAATAATTCCAAATGTAAAATTTTCCTCCCATATAAAAGGGAACATATTCTCTCTTTTATTTACACCAGTTTAAACCATATATCTCGACAAAAAAATTCAAAAATACATCCCCAAAATCCTTATACATGATTTAGAGGTTTCATTGTTCATAATATTCCAACCCTATGGTCATTAAAAATACATCTAATGGGTTTATTTTAAAGAAGAGGTAATCACCCTAATAGATAACATTATTTTTTATTCTTATTATACCTTTTAAAAATATATGATATTTATCATAAAATAATAATTTCATTATTTAAAATATAATATTATTTTATTATTATTATTAACCCACAATTATACAACCTCTTTCCCATGAAATAAAAATGATAATGTCACTCGTGCGTAAGTGTGGACAACCAAATCCACAATGAAATGTAGTTAATTTTTTATTTACATTATACAAGGATAATAATAATGAAATATTTAATAAATATATGTGATATACATGATATATATTACGTAATAATGACTCTTTAATGGTTTATTATTATCTACATTCCTTTGGTTCCATTCGTCGAAAATTGAAATCGTCGTCCATACATTCATCCATACATATGTATGAACTACCATCTCCATGAATGGTGTAAATAATTTTTGTATCTCTATATTTTATAAATGAATCTATATATATAATGAATATATATAATATTTGTATCATTATTAATTTTCTATAGGTAATGTAAACAATATATATGTATAAGGAATGGAACTACTAAACCAAAGAATATATGAAAAACTAAGCAGTTATTGTCAAAAATAGTTTTTTAAATAAATAATTTTCTATAAATGTTATATAAAAGTATATAAATAAATCATCTATTGTATGATATATATGATATTTTTTAAAAATATGTATAATAAAAAAATATTTAATTTAAAGGATTTTTTAACACATACTTTTGATGTCAAACTAGTGGTAAGGGTTTCTTGTCTAACTTCAATTTTTGGGAAACTCTTTTTTCATATTCACCACTTATTTTCCATTGGTGAATATAATAAAAATGACTTTTTTCATGATTATTTCCTAAAATTAATGGGTATTTAAAAATTAATCTATGTTTCTCTCTTTATTGAGGCTTTGATGTGAGCATTACTACAGTAATAAGAGCTTAATGTTATAATATAATTGTTTATTGTGATTATTTTGGATTAATATTCCAATGATCAAGTTTTATATTCTAAAAAAAAATTGTTTTAGTAATTATAAAATAATTTTTTATCAAAATTACTTATAATTTAGTTCTCTATCTTGTATAGCGCCCTTGATCCCTATAGTTGTAGCATTGGACCATGGGTGGTGCTCCCCTTTCCTCCACCACATTTTTCGACTTCCTCATGTATTTTCGACATTCATGATCTTGGTGACATTCTCTCTAAAACATAGAGAAAATTACATTCCCATTTATGAAGTTCCCATGATTCTTCTTCCCACATTTTGACATGTGGGTAGTTGAGATTTCTTTCCACCATTCTCATTAGATCACCTATCTTAAAACTCAAAATTTTATTTCTTATCACCATAGCCATGGAATAATTCTAAAAACTCCATCTCCACTTTGAGATCACATCAAAAAACATCTTTATAAATCCAAAATTATAGAATTTTATGACCCTTTAATATGTGTAGTTTTAAACCACTAATGAATCTATAAATATTTCTATCATTATTAATACCAAAATCAGAAGCATACATTACAAGCCTTGTGAAATTATCTTCATAGGCCGTGACAAATTATCTATCCTTTTTCCTTAGATTTATGAATTCTCATTCAATATTATTATGAATAGTCATAGGTAAATAGTTAGTAAGAAGCATTATCTTAACATCTTCCCACTCAATATCATAAATTTCATCGCATAACAGTTTGTTCTTAATCCAATCACACCATATATTGACCTCTCTATCTAGACGATAAACATCGAGATTCACCTTCTCCATGACAGAACAGTGAAGAACAGAAAATATCTTCTCGATTGAGTTATCCCAAAATTCCCCAACTAGTGGATCATAAGATCCACTAAACATTTGTGGTATTTACTACAAAAAAACATGATATCCATCTTCTCCATATTAGATGAAGGTAGACGTTCCAAATTATTTAGGTTATTTTTTACATCTTATATATATAGGTAAGAATTAAAATGAAATTATGAACTAAACCTCCCAATAATTTGATATTTCATTTATATAATTACTACATTTCCCATCACATGGGTTATCGGCCTGGTTTCTCTTGGTTCCAACAATTTTTAAAATAGAAAGGTTTGAAAAAAAGACAACAATTCATGGATAAAAAATATATTCCATTGTGAATTAATTTCAAAAGGCATATATTGTTTCCTACCTATTAGGTTCTTAATTATAATTATTATTATACTATGTATTTTTCACTATGGTTTTATAATCATAATTTCCAAATTAACTAAACCTTTCTCTGATACCAACTATAGAGACCCAACTTTTTCTTACATATCTTATTACATTATTTTAATTAAAATTGAAATAAAGTCATTACAAAATGAGGATAAAAAATTATAGTGTCTTGGGAAATTTCGGTCCATACATAAAAATTACAAAATAAAACAAAAAGAAATATTTAATTTCTTCTTCTCTAGTTTCTTATTTTTCCCTTAAATTCTCCATAGTACATGTAATCACCTGAGGATATACATCAAAAAGGGGTGAGTTAATAACCCATAAAGGGGATATATAATTACATGAAACAATATAAAATGGGGTGAGAATAATACTTATCATCATTAAATAGGCATAGAATCATAATAATTAGATTAATCCTTTACAATAGGCTTGTAAGTGGCAATGTATAAAATTGAAACATCATGTCTTAGTAGTCAAATACCGCACATAGTTATGAACAAAGAGAGAATCATGTTCACACATATTTCACTTTTCTAATGAGATACATCATGTTAACCAATTCATTGGACCACTATATAATTCTGGCCGAATCCTTCCCATCATAACTTTTTCATTGCACTATATAATTCTGAGTACATCAGCCACATCACAACATTTACATTATCATGCATGTCACATATAAAATAAATCAATAATAATAATATAATAACCTATGCAAGGGAATGAGTTTCATTTAATAAGCATATATTCATAACATTTGGTTTCCCAAATGAAATAGTGAGAAACACACATGATATAATAATCATCAACCATGAGTAAAGTAGAAAAATCTAGAGAAGTAAAAGGTGTGTTTTTTGAAAGAATATTTCTTTTGGAAAACATAGTTTTTGCATAAACTCAAGTATAGAACATTTATATCCCATAAAATTTTAGATAATTATAAAGAAATTATATTTGTCGAATATCCATAGTAAAAATGGGGTAAATGAGGGAAAACCCAATGAAGGAGAGTTGGGTTCGAGAATTCCCCTTACATTGAGTCAGTATATTTTTTCACTTTAATATCATGTATAATAAAATTAGATTCCTTAATTAACAAAAAAAGAAACTTTTGTACATTAATTTTATACATTATGGTTTTATTATGTACATTTATGGCCTTTCATATGAGTTATATAGTTTAATTTCACCATTCGGTAGCATTCATTTTTAGGTCTTTCATGATTTCTTTGCTTGTATACAAGATTAGAAGTTTATGTAAAATTATGATAATTATCCAGAAATTTTATTATACGTTATTATTGATATTAATAAAGATTAAATTCTCTTATAATGAATTATATATATATAATAAGGATGAATCATTAGATATAAGTTAATGATGATCGTTTTAGGTTAATTTTGGTGGTCTTTCAATCACAAAAAACTCATTTTGCTTATCATTTAGTATTATTTTTATATGTTATTTGTAGAATATAAATAGGTATGTGACATAAAATTTATACTATGTTTCAAAAATTATAATTTTTTAGTAACATCTTTGAAGGCATTAAATGAAAATGAAAGTGCATCGGCCACAATGTCGGTAACTTGACACATAACAGACGATGATTTCTTTTTTTGAATAAAATTGATAGTGGGAAGAGTTTAATGATGATGATTAAATTAAAATTATATAATTACATTATATAAAACATACTATAGTTATCATGAAATTTTGATAATATGTGGTTAGGATAATATAAAAAAGGAAATGAATATGAAAGGAAATTAAAAGAAAAAGAGAGAGGATTTACCTCTTGATTTTTTCTCTTGATATACTTTGGAAGGAAATTGTCCTGCAATTTTGATATGCCAAGAGCTCCTAGACGTGGGTAATGGTCTAGGGAAGAGTATTGGAAAATTTTAGTCGATGGTCAAATCTTGAAAGGTGTGAGGAGAATATGAGGTGGGAGGTGGTATTTATAGTGGAGGAGAGGAGAGTTTTCTCAATATTATATTCATTAGTTTATTATTTTAGCTCAATATTATGAATAGATTGAGAATTATCACTAATTATATTAAAATAATTAATTATACTTCTATATTTTTTTATTACATTATCCTTACATCATCTATGACTCAAAAATTATTGTATTTAGCTTTTATTATAAATTATCATATTTTACTATTCATAAAGAATTCAAAAATTTTAGAAAAATCCCCGAAATTCACCCCAAGAATTTTCCAATTTTTTGAATAAAAAATTGAACTAAATTTTATGAAAATAATTTTTTAAATATTATTAATTAAATTTTTAATTAAAATCATCTTTTACTTGGAAAATATATATTTTAAAATTATAAATGATTTTATAACATTTTGAAAAACTAAATTAAGGTCTCAAAAAATTATCTTAAATTCATAATAGACTAAAATATTAATTTATGTATACATTTTTTGTAGACAAATTTTATTTTAAATTATTTAATTAATCATAAAATTGTAATTAAATATATATGACTTATTAAAATACAAACACATAATTAATAATTTTTAAAATGTTTACTTATACTATAATATAATTATATCATTTTTGAACTTATAAAATGAAAAAAAAAATTATTTATACTTTCACAGTTGAATTTACTATTCATTTGACCGGTTTACTATTCATAAGGGTCCTATTACTATTCATAAGGTTAAGTTATTATTTCATTGGTTTTGGATCCTTAAATTTTAGAAATACTTATTATTTCAATAATTCTTCATTTATAATGTTTTTATTAGTGTCCATTAGTGATTATATGTAATTTATACTGTATGACATTACTATACGAATGGAGAAATTTCATTGATAAAAGTATAGGTCTTTACATTATTTCCCCCTTTTTAGAACGTTCACTTGAAATTTTGTTTTACATAAATATGTTAGGGTACTTATCCTTCATCTCCTCCCCAAGATCCCAAGTTACTTCTTCATACATATCATTAATCCACAACAATTTGAAAAGGTGTGTTGTCTAATTTCATATAAACTTATCTCTCGAGTCCATAATCATTACTCGTTACTCCTCATAAGAGAGATCATCATAAACTTGTACCACATCTATGTTCAGTACGTGCGAGGGATCTGATATCTACTTCCTCCATAGTGATTCATGAAATGCATCGTGAACTCGAGCCATATTCGATGGAAGTAAAAGATGAGAGGCCATGACTCCTATGTGTTCACGAATCTCAAAGGATCCAATGTACCTTGAACATAGCTTCCCATTCATTACAAACTACATTAATCTCATCCAAAGTGATATTGTAGGGAAGACTTTATCTCCAACGTCAAACTCCAAGTCCCTTCGACAGTTGCCAGCATAGCTGTTTTGCCAACTCTAAGAAGTGTTGATTTGTTTCTAGATGACTTGTACCTTCTCTATCATATGTTTTACAACATCAGGTCCAATTATCTTTCTTTCTCCAACTCTATCCCAATAGGTTGATGTTCTAGGTTAATTTTCAAACAAAAATTCATATGGATCCATCTGAATACTCAAGTGTAAGCTATTATTGTATTAGAACTCAACCAATTGTATATGATGATCCCATTCATCTTTTAATTCTAAAAAGAATTATTTTAGAGTATACTTGATATTATAAATAGTTATTTCATATTTGACAGTAGTTTGGGGGAGATAGTCCATGATAAAAAGTAATTTAGTGCTCATTTCATGTTTAACAGTCCTCCGGAATTTAGATATGAACCTAGGATCATGATCAGAGAAAGATGATAGTGGAACCCCTTGCAGTCTTGCTGATTACATCAAATATATCTTAGAATGTTGTTCAAGTGAGTGATATTCCTAAATATAGATAAAGTGGGTATCTTTGGTGAGTCATCCCACCATAACACATATCACATTATTTCCCTTATATGTCTTCACGATACTTTGGAAAAAATCCATAGTAAGATTCTCCAAATTCTATGTGGGTAGAAGAAATTGGTTAATTCATCACTTCAAACTTATATCACTTAGATTTTACATGATGACATATCAAATAACTTGAGATAAATTCTTCAATATTCTTCTTCATGTTATCCCACCAGAAGTTTTCTAGGAGAATGTGGTACATCTTGGTGTTATAATGATGGATATACCATGTTGATAAATGTGAATTATCCAATAGATCCGTCTTTATCCTAGGTGATGATGGCACAGAAAAACATTTTCCAAATATAATTACACCATCGTCATCAATAAAGACCACTTTCATATTACTTTCCATTACTACATTCACCATCTTTCATAACATCAAATCATCCCTTTGTGCCTCCTTAATCATTTCCTAGATTGGTGGTTGGGAATAATTTGGTAAATTTAGGATTTATTCTCTGATGTTATGATTTAAAAATCCATTATTTTCATATCCATGAAGATATTGTCTTTCTCAACATGTAACATGGATAGAGTTACATGATATTTCCTGATAAGAGCATCAATGACCTTGTTACCCTTTTCAAGACAATAGTGAATAGAGAAATAATAGCCTTTGATTAGATATAATCATATCCATTGATTCATGTTGATGTTATTTTGTGTTAATACATACTGTAGACTCTTGAGATATGTATATATATGAAACTTCTAACCATATAGGTTGTTCGACCATATTTTCAAGGAAAAAGTGATAGTTGCAAGCTCTTGATCATGCATTACGTAGTTCTACTCATGGATATTTAACTAACTTGAGGCATATGCTATCACATTATCATTTTTCATGAGTACACAACCCAAGAATTTCTTTAAAGAATCAATGTATATCACAAAACATTCTACACTTCTTGGTATTGTGGGTATAGGTGTAGTGATCAGCATTCTCTTTAGCTCCTCGAATCATTCCTCGCAATCTTATATCAATACACACTTCACCCCTTTCTTTGTTAATATAGTTAGATGACATAAAAATCTTCATAAATTTATCACAATACATCGTCAGTACCATGCTAATCCATGAAAACTATGGATTTCATTAACACTAAAGGATCTGAGATTTTCATTAATTGCCTTTGTTTATTAAGGGTCAACAAAAATTCACTCACATATGATCACATGTCCCAATAATGAAACGTTTTGAATCCAAAAGTCACACTTGTTGAAAATAGCATAATGCATCTGATTGCATAATGTATCCAACAAAATACTTAGATATTCACACTGTTTCTCCTTTGTCATAGTGTATATGAGAATATGATAGATGAAGACTACAAAAAAATTTGTTGACGTAATGTCTAAAGACTCTATTCATCAGATCCCTGAAGATTACATGGGTATTAGTATGGTCGAAGGAAATCACCATAAACACATAGTGCTTATACACAATATAGAATGCATTATTTTGAATATCTTATTTCTTCACCTTTATATGATGATATCCATAATGAAGATCCACCTTTGTGATGTAACAAGATCCTCATAATTGATTGAATAGTTCATCAGTCCTAAGAATAGGATACTTGTTCATTATGGTGAACTTGTTGAGTTCCCAATAATCGAAACACAATCAAATTGATCCATTCTACTTCTTAATAAAGATCACTAGCAAACACCAATGTGAGGCACTAGGGAGTACGAACCCTTTTCTCAAATTCTCTTGTGGCTACTTCGTTAAATCCTCTAGTTCAATTAGATCCATCCTATAGAGAAACTTTGAGATAGGTGTAGCTCATGGTATGAGTTGTATTGAGAGATCTACCTCTTGATCTAGGGGAGGTCCGAGTAAATTATTCGGAAATACATCCCTATACTACCTCATAATGGGATTTCCCCTTAGCTTTATAACTTCCTTTAACTCGACCATTTTAGAATGGTATTCCTCTTCATATGGAATCTGCAACCACACTATTGATGGATTTTCCTAATAAGATTCATGATCCTTCTTACATTTGTTGAGGATCATGGGTGATTTGGTATATGAAAAGATATATCCTTTTTCCTGATAGTCGATATGTGAAATACATAATGAGAGATAATCCATCCCCAATATGGCATTAAATCCAACCATGGGAAGTATTACACGATTCTCTAGAAGAAGTTTTTCATATATGCCAATATGAAAAGAGTCCAACACTTGGGTTGAAATAATTTTTCAGTTTATTAATTTTAAAGATATATATTCATGATAGTTTTAGGGATTTGATTCAGTAGTTATAGAAAACATGAAAGATATAAAGGAATGTGTAGAACTAGAATCAAATAAGACATTTTCCATTTCTAAGTGAATATGAAGGTGTACCTTGTATAGATTCATTTTCTTTCTCCACATCTATAGTAGTAATGGAATACACTATCCCTTGGTCTTTTTGATTTGGTATCTAATGACACTAATTACCTTTGAGAAATAAAGGTTTAGTGTCGTCCCTTTTATAGTGCCCTTGCTCCCTACAGTTGTAGCATTGGAACATGCATGGTTCTCTCCTTTCCTCTACAATATTTTCCTAATTCCTTATGTCCATTAAACATTCAGGATTTTGGTGGCCTTCTCTCCAACATTTAAATCATTTTTCATTCCATTTTAGTCTGTTCCTATGGTACTTATTCCTAGATTTTTGACATGTGGGTGGTTTATTTTTCTTTCCACCATTCTCATTAGATCCTCTGGCTTGAAATAGCATCGTTAATTTCATATCACAATATCCATGAGACCATTCTACAAACTCCATCTCTACATTGAGATCACATTGAAAAACTTCTTCATAACTCCAAATGTCTTGAATTGTAAGACCCTTTTGGAATTTTTGTTTTAAAACACTAAAGAATCTATCAATTTTCTTTAATTGTTTTGGAAAATACCCTAGGCGTACATTACAAACCTTGTGAAATTTTCATCGTAGGCTGTGAAAAATTCTCCTTCATTTTTCTATGACTATATAAATTCCCTCTCCATATTTTTATGAAGACTATGATGGGAATAATTTTTAGGAAAAATTAACTTAATGTCTTCCCACCCCATATCTTCAATTTCATCCCCCATCTTGGTGTTCTTAATAAAATACCATCATTGATTGGCCTCTTCATCTTGATGATAAAGAGTGAGATTCACCTTATCCGTATTAGAATATTGAACAAAATAATTTTTTTCTCCATCAAGTTTACCCACTGCTCCTCAACTAGTGGAATGAATATCCAAAAAATGTCGGTGGTTTTTGCCTAATAAAACACTTGATAGCTAGTTTCTCCCTCTTCAGTGAAGTAGGAAGTTACAAATTATTCATGTTATTGTTCATAACCTGATAAATATGGGTAGGCATTTCCATAAAATTTTAAAATCCACCTCCCAATGAATTGGGGATATCATTTAAAAAATCACTACAATGCCCCCCACACGGATTTTTGGTCTGGATTCTTTTTGTTCCCACCATTTTCTATAATAGATTAGGTTAGAACAAAACATAAACATAAAATTCAATAAAAAATAATGTATTCCATTTTGCTTTTAATTCTAAATGCATATCTTGTGGGATCTCTATGTTTATTATTTTCTAAAACAATTATTATTTGGTACTTACATACACATTGTCTTATACTATGGGGTTTTCACTAAGGTTTCCAAATCATAATTTATTAATAAACTAAACCTTCCTCCCATACCAAATATAGCAACCCATATTTTTCTTACATATTATATAACATCACTTTAAAGACAAATGACATAAAATTATTACAAAATTAGAATCCAAAGTATTAGGGTATTTGGAAAATTATTACCATACATAACATTGACAAAATAAAACAGAAATATTTATTTAATTAATTCTTCTCTAGCTTATCATTGTCCCTTGAGTTCTCCTCCATACATTTAATCACATCTGGATATACATAAAAAAGGGGTGAGCTAAAAATATAGTAAGAAGATATATTAGAATATGAAACAATATAAAATTGGGTGAGCATAAAATCAATTATAATTAAAAATTCATATGATCATAATCATGAGATTAAGAATTTAGAAAAATCTTGGGATGTGTCAATGAAGAAATGAAACTTCATGTCTTAGTGTTAAACTACCACATATAGTTGTGAAAAAATATAGAATCACATTCATTTATATTTCATGTTTATAATGACATACATTACATTACACAATGAATTTAATATAAATATAATTTTAGGTGCACCCATCACATCATAACTTTTTCATTATGCTGTAAAATTTAATCCACACCCATCACATCACAACATTCACATTATCATGCATGCCACATAGAACATATATAAAACATGAAAATATTATAACACTTATAAAAATGGGCTTAATTTTAAAATAATATATCCAAAACCTTTGGTTTCACAAATTAAGGAGTGAGTAACATACTTCATTTATGAATAATAAACATTGAGTGAAAAAGAATGAATCTTGATAAGTAAAAGTTGTGTTTTTTAAATAAGTGATCTTTTAGAAAATGTATTTTGTGTAATAAACACAAGTGGAGAACATTATATCCTTTAAAACGTAATTTAATAAATAATATATGATATTTAAGTAATATATATACTTAAAAATGGGATGGAAGAGGGAAAACCCAAAGAAATAGAGTTGAGTTCCAGAAGTCCACTTACCTTGAGTCCGAATGATTTCTTCACATTAATATCTAAAATAATCAGATTTGATTCATTAATTAAAAAATAAAGAAAGATTTATACATTAATTTATTCATTAAGGTATTATTATTCTCATTTATGAACTTTTATGTGAGTTATATAGTCTAATTTCATCATTGAGGTTCATTCATTTTCATGGTTTTCATGATTGGTTTTCTTGTTTACTTGAATAAGTGTTTTTGTAAAATGAGGATAAATATAGAAAATTGTTATTATATTTTATTACTGATATTATAGATGTTTAAATGAATTTATAACTAATTTTTTTATATAGCATGATTATGAATCTTTAGATAAAAGTTAATGATGATCATTTTATGTTAATTTTCATGGTTTTTTGATCAAAACATACTCATTTTATTTTACCATTTACTATTATGTGTATAATTTATTTATAGAATATAAAAAGGGTTGTAACATAAAATTTATAATTTTTTGAACCATTATAATTTTTTTATTAACATCTCTGATGGAATTAAATGAAAATGAATGTGCATCACCCACACTGTCGGTAAATTGACACATCACAGGCAATGATTTCATTTTTAGAATAAATTAGAGAGAGGGTGAAGTTTAATGATGGATCTTACATTAAAATGGTATCATTATAATATATCAAACATAATAGAGTTATCATGGAATTTTGATAAGATAATATGAGGATAATAGAAAAACATAAATTAAACTGAAAGGAAATTTAAAGAAAAAGAGCTAGGATTTACCTCTTGAATTCTCATCTTAAGATCCTCCCTAAGGCACCTAGGCAAGGTCTTTTGATGTGACAAAGATATCCTGGATGTGGAAAATTTTCTAGGGAAGTGTATTGGGAGAAATTTATGCATTTATAAAATCTTGTGAACTATGATGAGAAGGGGGGTGAGGGGTGGTATTTATAATTTATGAGAGAGGTGTTTTCTCAATATTATATTCATTAATTTATTATTTTAGCTGAAGACTGTGAATAGATTTAGAATTATCACTAAATATATTAAAATAATGATGGAGAGTTTGATATTTTGGGCTTACATTATCCTAACATCATCTATGACTCCATAATTCATGTATTTAGCTTTTATTGTAAATTATCATATTTTACTATTCATATACAATTCACGTATTGTAGAAAACTACCAAAACATAACCCTAACCATTTTTTATGTTTATAATCCAAAAATTAACTCCATTTTTTGAAAATTTGTTTCTAAATATGAGTAATTTAATTTTTAATTTAAATCATAATTTATATGGAATGTACATATTTTAAAATTGTAAATTAATTTATAAAATTTTGAAAAATTACTTAATGTCTCATTAAATTATATTAATATCATAATATATAAAAATATTAATTTAAGTATAGATGTTTGAAAATAAATTTTCTTACAAATTATTAAATTATTTATAAAATTTTAATTGAGTATTTTTTTACATATAAAAATCAAATATAACACCCCAAGCTTCCACGGTACATTTCCCGTTGAATAATACAATAGCTTGTGTTGTATGCAACTTCGAGTTCAATCACACCACAACCAATCAAACAAGCTGTTATGAATAGTAATACCCACTTTTTGGAATTTTATAAATTTTACCTTTCTTAATGGACTTTATTTTTTGATTCGGAATATTGAAATTAGCTTAGGGTGAATTTTTGGTATTTTTCTGAAAACATTCAATTTTTGATGAATAGTGAAAAAACATTGCATTATTGTTTAAAACCGACCTTTTCTTTAAATGAATAGTTATTTTATTTTAATTTATTTTAGGTCAAAATAGATACACAATACCTATATATGTTCAACACAATTCATTGGATTCATTTTATAATAAGTTTAAATATATAAAATTTTATCGAAATTTTTACAGTCTTTAACCCACCTCCAAGGGGCATTTAAAAATTTGTATAAAACATAATTTTATTCTGTGAGTTGAATTTCAAAAATCTGAGAGACATGGGTGACATAAGTAAGTAAAATGTTGTTCAATAGGATAAAAATAATTTTTGGTGAATAATAACTTTTTACTTTTATTTACACGGTAAAAAGTAAATATGAGAATATAGGGTAAAAAATATATCATAATTACCCTAACACATGTCCAAATTCTATTGGATAAATATAATTAAACTAGAAACAACATTAGGAATAAAATATGATACCTTTTGGTACACTTGTTTTAGATTTGGACATTTATTATTATTTTATTTAAAGAAGAGTTAAAAGAGTTAAATTCAAAGTTTAATAATTAAACCATTTTTAATATAGGGTTATACATAAGATAAATTCTACTATAAAAATTAATTAGAAAGATAATAAAATTTCCTAAATAATCATATTTATTTATACTTTTTATATATTAAATAATATAATTTATTTATGACACAATGATGATGCAGTAATTACATTTTTAATGAATGATTAAAATAATTGATATTATAAATATCAAAATAAATGTAATTTGAGACCTTTGATGAATCACACTAATTTTATAGGTTAATATGACATGTTAGTGTTGGTTAAATAAATTTTATTCAAAGTTATAAAGTTTTTATGGCTTTCAAAAATATCAAATACTAAATAGTGTCAAAATAGAATTAATTGAGTTTTTAAAAGAAAAAATATATTATTAATTGGAATAATTTTCCTAAAAAACTAATGTTTCGAAAAAGAACTTATATAAGGTCATATATATTAATAATCAACCACATTGGGTTACCTTGGCTTGTTATAGTAAGTTTATTAACCATATAATATAAATATACAAAGAGACATGATAAATGTCAAACAATGTTTCTAAGAGTTAAATCTAAATTATATGGTTAATAAAGTAAACCAAAGATATCGAAAACCTATTTGTTGAGTGGTTATCAACCCATCCCCAACTTATCCTCGAAATAAATGATTTTGGAGCCATTAAAAACCGAAAATGACTTTATTATAAAATAATAATTGAAGCATGTCCTAAAGTGACCCTCACCTCTATTATAAAAGGGGACTTCCCCTTCTCTCAAATTCACACCTTCAAAGTCATTTGGATCGGCTAAACCCAACCCAAATATCCTATCAACTATCCTCCATTCATCCTAAATGCCTAAATGTAGTTATAAATCCAAATTAAGGAGCTCTTTTGACCAAATCAAAAGGAAGAACCCGAAGAAGAGGAAATATTTCATCACCTCTTTCAAGTTCTTTTCTTCTTCCACTTCATCTTTCTTTTTTGTTTCCATTATAAAATAGTAAATCCTGTATCTTTTATATAATGTGGAATTATTATAAAAATGGTACAACCATATTCATTATTCTATCCATCCTATAAATTACAAAGTCTCTATACATGCGTATGTACGGGTTACCGTCTCCACGTCGTGGTGTAGTTTGTTATTAAAAAACATTATCATTTGGATGGGTATAATAATGAGTATAAATGATGTAAATAATAAATATATCTGGATAATAATTTTTTATATATGATATACCAGCCAATTATATATGATTTTAATATCAAAAGAATGATATTGTCGCTCGTGCGAACGTACGGATTACCGTCTCCACGAACGAGATTAGATTCTTTCCCCATGATATCCATTAAAGATTAATTTTCATTTTATGATTAAAAATATTTTTTAAATACTTAATATCATTCTGAATATGGATAAGATACCTCATATCCATAAAAAACATTATTTACGAAACAAATCATATAAAGGAAAACGAATTAATTAACTCCCAAAATGATGATACTACTGAAATATCATTAACAAAGAAATATTAAAAAATCATATATGATATCCTATTAATGTATATAGTTCTTTTATAATTTAATAACAATTATCTCACCATTATATAAAAGGATAACCAACCCTCGACCAATGAAATGTATAATTTAAGGGTTAATTCTACAATCTCTTTATTATCTGAGGTTGTTTTTACGTAAGTATCAACTGGGACCTCTTTATCATCCACATCCATGTTTTCTTGAAAATGTATTTCAAATTTTTTTTATTATTTACTAGTCTATGGGTTAAATAAATTTATACCCATATTTGACCTTATATGTTATGAAATTAATCTTTCCATCATTTTCCAAACTAAGTACTTTATGACCATTATAAAAAAATTAATGTAAGAATATTTTTTCTAACTTATACAGTGAGTGTGGCTATTTCCCCCGTTATAACGTCATTAAAGCTTCCCTTACAAGTTTATAAGAAAATTTTCAAATTAAATATTTTCTTTTATAATTATGTGACTCTTTAATGGTTTCAAAATAGAAAGAAGTATTTCATTCAAACAGTTTTCATTTCATCTATGTCAACATCCTTTGTTGGATATTAAACTTGTTTTATGTTGATACAAATCTTCCAAATTGTATTGAAGGTTATATGATATGGTATATTTTGGATGTGTTATTTTTATACCATTCATGGTTTATGGTTAAAATAATGACATTTCTTATGCTGGTTTTAATACGGATTTTTATGTTATGTTTCAAACTTTTAATATGAGGAATGTATTGGACTTAGTATGTGACGGGTGGAGCCTTCTATAGCTCCTCGATGCATCAGTTGGTCTCATGAGACAATTAGATGTGGAATTGGCCAAGGCCTTTCCCATTTTGATATATGGTTTTGGACGAGGCCTAAATCATTTTTAGACGTCTTGGTCGAGGCCTTGACAAAATGTTTTATAATGTTTGACATTATACATTCCCTCATTATGAAAATATTATTGATGGTTCATTGGTTATTCGTCTAGTAGAATACTCATGACTATGATTTATTGTGGAATTATTTTACTCACCTCATATTCCTTCCGTAAAGTGTTCATGTTTATTATTTGTAAAGGCATGTGTTTTCAATTATTGACCATTCCTAATGTTCGTGTTATCTTCTTCTGTATTACTTACCCTTACTGAGCATTTAAACACACCCCTTTTTATAGTACATTTTCCTAGAATATGAAGATGTTAGTTATGGTTGAATTTCAGGAATAATCTATGAGGCTTGGATGTTTATAATGGAATAAATTAGAGTTGTATTTCTTTTCAGTTTTTAATGTTGATCTTATGTATGTATCTTGTTCCCAATAATACTAAACTGATTGTTCTATCAGGATTTGATCCCTTGTGATCATGCCATTGATATGTAATAATGCAATGACTCTGGATAACTAGGGTTGGGGTGTTATAGTTGGTATCAGAAGAAGTGTAGTACAAACCATTGAAACTAGATTTATAAGAACTCTGCTTAGTAAATGTTACCCTAAGATAGAATTTGAGGATTAGTATAGAAGAACATACTAGAGTATTGGTACTGATGAGATTTTGTGAGTTTTCAAAGAAATACATCCCTTTCTGGATGCAAGCAGGTAGAGGTGGCTCTGGCATAGATGTAACTAAAGGTAAAACCAGAAAATACCACTTTGAGCTATACTCAAACGGGAACTGGGGCATGACAATGGGTCTTGCTGCACTCTTGGTTACGAGACTCCATGGGGATATTATTAAGATAATTCTCATTTTAATTACAACCCATTATGAAGGGTTTATGGGTATATACTTCTTCAAAGAAAACATTTTTATTATTATGGATTATATTAAGAAATTGGTCAATTTATGTTAAGTGTTTTAAAAGTTTTGAATTATGTATTTCAATTCATAAACTCTTCTACATTATGCCAATGTTTATAAATGGAACCTAGTGGAAGGAATGGAAACCGTATCAATGCATGTAATCCATGTAATGATTTAACTCCTAATAATTATAATTATAGTGGAGCTGGTGAAGCAACAAGTGCTAGTCATCTTATCACCATACTGGGACAACTCACTCATGTTATAAATAATAACCATACCCATATGGAGCACCCTGATCCACAACATCGAGGATCAATGGTAGGCCGATTCATGAGGAAACAACCACCAATATTCAATTGGTCTACAAACCCATTTGTATCTATGAAATGGATAAGTTCCTTAGGAAAAATATTTCATGCTTTGGGGAGTTGCGAAAGGGAAAAAGTTTTCATAGCAGTTTATCGCCTCATAGGAGAGCATATCAATGGTGGTCATTAATTCAAAGCACAAAGGAGGTCGAAGAAGTATCAAGTATGAAATGGAGGGAGGTTAAAGATGTTTTCATAGAAAAATAATTTCCTTGTGACCATCGAGTGGATATAGATAGGAAATTCTTGAGTTTGAGTCAAAAATAGGATGAGAATGTCACAAAGTCTAGAGCTAACTTTACAAGGTTAACATAGCATGCTTCAGATTATATACATAACCGAATAGGTAAGATTGATCATTTCTTTGATCGGTTAAAACCATTTCTCCATCGAGCATTAGTCTCGTAATCCTTCCCATCATATGAAGCTATTTTCTCATGTGATATCAAGAAAAAAAAGGAATTCTCTATGTCTAATGTCAGTAAATAACAGAAATAGAAGAAGAGATCTGCTGAAAAATTTGGAAAAGGAAATAAAGAAATAGGGAAGAATTGAAGATTTCAATTTACACCCTATGATAATTGTAGAAGGAAGCACCCTGGTTGTTATCTAAAAGGAAATGGATTATGCTACAACTGTGGACAGAAAGGCCATCTTGCTGGGGATTGAAAGGAGAAGAATGAAGCTACCCATGTTCAATGATAAAATTTCAGGGAGATGGGACATTATGTAAATCAATGTCTTAAGCATTAGGGAAACATACCATAGAAAAGGACAAGTGATCAAGGGCAAGCCTATGCGATCACTACTGCTGAGGTTGAAGCTCTGAAAGATGTGGTGGTAGGTAATTTAATAGTTTCCTCAAGTTTAGCCAATTATTTATTTGATTCTGGATCATCGCATTTTATCATATCTTCCCGGTTTGTTAATAAAATTATATATTTCCAATTGCATTTAACTATGAATTTTTCAATCAAAACTTGTATAGGAAGTATCATTGCAAAAACGTTCTGTGAATCAGTTCCCATTAAGGCATATAAACATTATTTATCTACTGATCTCATCATCATACCCATGATTGAATTGGATATAATCCTCGGTATGGATTGGCTTTCGGACCATGATGAAAAAAATTTATTGTAAGAAGAAGGAGGTTACAATTTTGGATGATGATAAGGAGTACCTTATCCTTAGAGAATAAACTTCACCATTTAATTCTTACCTAGATCCACCCCTAGTAGCTCAAATAAATTCAATTATTAGGGAGTAAGAGAATGAAATAACTATGGGCGAGGAAAGGAATGTTCATATAGAGGATGTACCCATTGTTCAATAATATGTTAATGTGTTTCCAGAGGATTTACCTGGACATCCACCAGAATGAGAAATTGTGTTTTCCATTGATTTAATTTATGGTTCAAGGCCCATATCAAAGACCCCTTATAGAATGCCCACTGTGGAATTAGAGGAACTAAAGAAAAAACTAGAGTAATTGAGTAAAAATGGATTTATTTTCCTTAGTGTTTCTCCATTGGGAGCCCATGTCTTTTCTGTTAAAAAGAAATACATATCTATGAGGTTGTGCATTGATTATAGAGAGGTCAATTCTATAACAATAAAGAACAAGTATCCCCTACCTCACATTGATGATTTATTCAAACAACTTCATAGAGCTCAATATTTTTCAATGATTGACCTGCGATCTGGATATCATCAATTGTGTGTGAAGAAGGAAGAAATTCCGAAAAAAGCATTTCGAACCAGGTACGAGCATTACGAGTTTACAGTAATGCCTTTTGGATTGACTAATGCACCCCCTGTTTTATTGGATCTATTGAACAGATTTTTCAAAGAATATATTGATGACTTTGTAGTGGTATTTATTTATGATCCACTAATATACTCCAAAAGAAATGGAGATCATGAAAATTGACATTCACACCATTCTGAAAACCCTTAAAATAAATGAATTATATGGGATGTTTAGAAAGTGTGAAATTTGGCTTCAATAAATTTTTCTTATTAGCCATATTGTCTATAAGGATGGAATCTCAGTTTATCCTTCTAATACAAGAGCAATCCAATAATGGCAATCACCGATGAGTATAACTGAGTTACTCAGTTTTATTGGTTTAGCAGGTTATTATTGGAGTTTTGTCCAGAAAGTTTCCCATTTGGCTAACCCATTAACCAAGCTCACACGTAATGGGGTTAAATTTTATTGGAAAAAATAGTGTGAATAATTTTTTGTAGAACTGAAGAGAATATTAGTCCATGATCCTATATTTACTCTTCTATCAAGGAATGATGGGTTTGTTTTTTATAGTGATGCTTCAAAGAAAGGACGTGGTTTTGTCCTTATGCAGAATGATAGAGTTAATGCCTATGCGTCACGATAGCTAAAAATTCATTAACAAAACTATCCAACTCATGATATTGAGTTATCAGGTGTGATATTTTCTTTGATTATATGTAGAAAATATATCTATGGTGAAAAATGTGAGATATATACAGATCACAAGAGTTTGAAGTATATTTTCTCACAGAAGGAACTCAGCATGAGGCATATGAGATGGATTGAACTACTCAATGATTAATATTTCACTATACACTACCTCCCGGGGAAGGAAAATAAGGCAGTAGATGCTTTGAGCAGAAAGGATCATGGGGTTTTGAAGAAGATAAGAGTTAAAAGGGATCTTATGTACATAGATCTAGTTAAAATGGATATGGGAATAATCATGGAAGTTGAAACCTAAATACTTTTTCAAATTTTTTCCAAACCATATTTAGTATAAAAGATAAAAAGTTCTTAGGCTGTTGATGAGGAGTTTCAAAATAAAATTAAAGATGTGAATGATGGGAGATTGTTTGAATTCATATATTAAGATGGAATTTTTAAATTTGGGAAGATAATTTGTTTTCCTGACATACATTATCTAAAAATTGAAATGTTAGATGATGATCATACTCAAATTTCTCTATACACCCTAGTAGCACTAAGATGTATAGATATTTAGAAAAAAAAATTTGGTGGGACAACACGAAGAGGGAGATTTCTGATTTTGTGTCAAGATGTATGGTTTTTCAACAAGTGAAAGCTGGAATGAAACAACTTATATGAGTCATGTAACCTCTTCCCATACCTTAGTCAAAATGGGATAATATTACGATGGACTTTTTCATGAAACTATCAAAGAAACCTAGAAGGAATGATGGAATATGGGTCATTGTTGATCATCATACCAAGTTAGCACATTTTCATTCTATAAGAGAAGATTTACCACTTGAACGTCTAGAAAGGAAATATATTAATGATGTTGTAAGACTTCAAGTAGTACCCTTATCAATTGTTTATGACTATGATCCCCATTTAATATCAATATTTTAGAAAAGTATTCAGAAATCACTAGATACTGAACTTCATTTGAGCACTGCAAACCACCCTCAAACTGATGGACAATCAGAACGGACTATTCAAACCATAGAAGACATGTTGAGATCAGTCTCACTAGAATTTCAAGGTATGTGGGATCAACATTTTCCTCTGGTAGAATTTTCTTATAACAATAGCTTTTATTCATGTATTCATATTGCACCATATAAAGCGTTATATGGAAAGAGATTTCATAGACCAACCTGTTGGGATGATGTTGGGCAAAGAAACCTCTTAGGCCTAGAACTTGCTGAAGAAATGATTCGAAAAAGGTAAAGGTAATCCAAACCCAAATCAAATAAGATCAATATAGGCAGAATATCTATGCTGATAATCGATGGAAGGATTTGGAATTTTAGGTAGGAGATCTTGTTTTCATGAAGGTATATCCATGTAAGGGAATTATATGATTTGGTGAGAAGGGTAAATTGAGTCCCAGGTACCTCAGACCTTTTGAAATTATAGAACAAATTGGGGTTGTAGCTTACCATTTGGAAATTCCACCAAGTCTCTCCAAAGTTCATGATGTGTGCCACGTATCACTGTTGAAAAAATACATGCATGACCCAATGCATGTACTCACCTATAAATAATTAGAACTGAAACCTGATATGTCTTATTTTTAAGCGCTTATAATAATTCTTAATATTAGAGAACAAGTGCTTAGAAACTGAATGACTCGTCTGGTAAAGGTTCTATAGAGAAAATATAAGATGGAAGAGGCAACGTGGGAACCCAAGGAACTTATGATGAAGAAACACCCCAATATTTTATGTATTAATATTCTTGAAATTTTGAGGATGAAATATTTTTAATGATGGGATAATGTAACACCCCAAGATTCCACGGTATGTTTCCCTTTGAATAATACAATAGCTTGTGTTGTATACAACTTTGAGTTCAAACACACCACAACCAATCAAAATAGCCATTATGAATATTAATACCCACGTTTTGAAATTATATAAATTTTACCTTTCAAAATGAACTTTTTTTTTGATTTGGAATATTGAAATTAGCTTAGGGGAATTTTTGGTATTTTTTTGAAAACATTCAATTTTTGATTAATAGTGAAAAACATTGCGTTATTGGTTAAAACCGGCTTTTTATTTAAATAATTATTTATTTAATTTTAATTTGTTTTGTGTCAAAATAAATACATGATACCTATATATGTTCAACATAATTCATTGGAGTTATTTTATAATAAGTTTATATATATATAATTTTATAGCACTTTTTACCAACATTTACCCACGTCCTAGGAGCATTTGAAAATTTTTATAAAACATAATTTTACCGCTTCTGTGAGTTGAATTTCAAAAATCCCAAAGGCATGGTTGACATCAGTAAGTAAAATTTGGTTCAATATGATAAAAATAATTTTGGGTGAATAGTAACGTTTTACTTTTATTTACCGCGGTTTAACATAAATATGGTAATTATGGGTAAAAATGATATCTTAATTACCCTAACACATGTTCCAATTATATTGGATTAATCTAATTCGATCAAAAACAACCTTAGCAATAAAATATGATCCCTTTTGGTCCACTTGGATTAGATTAGGACATTTATTGTTATTTTATTTAAAGAAGAGTTAAAAGAGTTAAATTAAAAGTTTAATAACTAAACCATTAATTATATATGGTTATAAATAATATTAATTTGACTATAAATATTAATTAGAAAGAAAAAAAATTTCCTACATAATGGTATTTTATTTATAATATATATACATTAAATAATTTAATTTATTTATGACACAATGATGATGGATTAATTACCTTATTAATGAATTATTAAAATATTTGATATTATAATTATCTAAATATATGTAATTTGAGACATTTGATGAATTAAACTAATTTTATAGGTTACCAAGACATGTTAGGGTAGTTTAAATAATTTTTTTTCAAAGTGATAAATTTTTTATGAATTTCGAAAAAAATAAAATACAAAATAGTGTCAAAATTTTCTTAATTCAGTTTTTAAAACAAATATTATATTATTAATTGATATAATATTCATAAAAATATAAGGTCCGGAGAAATGACTTAGATAAGGTTATATATATTAATAATTCACCACATGGGGTTTTCTTGGCTTGTTATAGTAAGTTTATAAACCATATAATATAAAAATACAAAGTGACATGGTAAATGCGAAACTATTTAACTAAGAGTTAAATCTAAAATTTAAGGTTAATAAAGTGACCCAAACCTGTCTAAAACATATTTTTTGATTTTTTTTGACCCATACCCACCTTATCCTATAAATAAATTATTTTTGGAGCCATTAGAAACCAAAAATGATTTTATTATAAAATAATATTTAATGATTTTCTTAAAGTGACCCTCACCTATCTTATAAAACAGAACTTCCACTTCTCTCAAATGAACATCATCAAAGACATTTGGCTTGGCCAAACCCTTCCCAAATATACTCTTAACTGTACTCCCTTCATCTTAGTGGTATTACTTTAGTCATAAAGCTAACCTAAGGAGCTATTTTGATCAAATCAAAAAGAAGAACCCAAAGAAGAGGTAAATATTTCATCACCTCTTTCAAGTTATTTTCTTCTTCCACTTCCTCTTTCATTGTTTTTTCCATTCTAAAATGATAAATCCAAAATATTCTATATACTCTGATGTTATCATAAAAATGTTACAACCCTATTCATTATTCTATCCATCTTATAAATGACAATGTCTCCATACATGCTTATGTACGGATCACCATCTCCACACCGTGGTGTAGTTTCTTATTCAGACACTTCATCATTTGGATGGGTATAATAATGAGTATAAAAGATGTAAATAATAAAAATAACATGATAATTATTCTCTATATATGATATAACATTTAATTATATATGATTTTGATATCAAAAGAATTATATTGTCGCTCATGCGTACTTACGGATTACCGTCTCCACGAACGCGATGATATTCATTCCCCATCATATCTATTCAATACTAATTTTCATTTGTTGATTAAAAATAATGTTTAAAGACTTAATATCATTATTAATATGAATAATATACATCCTATTCATAACAAATATTACTTATGTAACAACGAATATAAAGTAAAACGAATCATTTTACACCATAAACGATGATACTACTGAAATATCATTAACAAAGCAATATTAGAAGATCATGTATTATATCATATTAATGTATACAGTTATTGTATAATTTAATAACAATTATCTCACCATTATACAAGTGGTTTATCTACCCTTGACCAAGGAAAATTACAAGTTAAGCGTTAATTCTACAATCTCTTTATTATCGGAGGTTGTTTTAACATAAGTATCTACTGGGAACACATTATCATCCAAATCTATGTTTTCTCAAAAATGTATTTCAAAAAAATTTACTATTTACTAGAATATGGGTTAAAGTCATTTATACCCTTATATTACCATATATTTTTTGAAATTAATCTTTCCATCGTTTTCCAAACAAGGTACTATGACCTTTTCGACAAAATTAAGGTAAGATTGTTTTTTTAACTTATATGGAAGGTGCAACTATTTTCCACCATTATAACGTCATCGAAGCTTCCCTTAAAAGCTCTTAAGAATATTTTCAAAATAAATTTTTTATTTTATAATTACGTGGATCTTAAATTGTTTCACAATAGAAAGAGGTATTTCATTCAAATAGTTTTCATTTCATCTATGTCAACATCCTTTATTGGATTTTAAACTTGTTTTTAGTTGATACGAATCTTACATATTGTATTTAAGGTTTTGTGATATGTTTGACATTGTATGTGTTATTTTTATACCATTCATGGTTTATGGTTAATGTATTGACATTTCATATTCTAGTTTCAAAATGATTGTTTAAGTTATGTTTCAACCTTTTCATATGAGGAATGTATTGGACATAGTATGTGATGGGTGGAGCCTGCTATATATCCTCAATTCATCAGTATGTATCATGAGACAATTAGACGTGGAATTGGCTGAGGCCTTACCCATTTCGATATATGGTATTGGACAATGACTAAATCATTTTTATATTCTTTTGACGAGGCATTGACAAGATTTTTCAGAATGTATGCCATTATACATTCCCTCATTATGCAAATATTATTGATGGTTCATGTGGTTATTCAACTAGTAAAATACCCATGACTATGTTTTATTATGAAATTATTTTACTCACCTCATATTCCTTCTATAAGGTGTTCATGCTTATTATTTGTAAAGACATGTGTTTTCAATTTTGCACCATACCTAATGTTTATGTTATCATCAGTTGTATTGCTTACCCTTACCGAGTGTTTGATCTCACAACTTTCTTATGTTTCATTTTCCCAGGATATGAAGAAGTATGTTATGAGTGACTTTCAGTCATAATCTAGGAGGCTTGGATGTTTCTAATGGAATAAATTATTGTTGTATTTCTTTTCAACTTGTCATGTTGAACTTATGTATGTATATTGTTTCAAATATTACTAAACTGATCGGTCATTTGGGATTTGATCCCTTGTGATTTTTCAAATGCTATGTAATAATGCACCGACTCTGGGTTACTGGGGTTGGGGTGTTACATCAAAACCCATAATTAATAAATTGTAATATATTTACATACATAACTATGTTATAATTATAACATATTTTCACTTATAATATTCCAAAAATTATATTTATGATTTCATGTGTAGGGTTATTATTCATTTGGACGGTTAACTATTTAAAAGTGTCATATTACTATTCATAAGGTCAAATTATTGTTTAATCAATATTGGATCCTTAACTTCTAGATATACTTTTTATTTTGCTAATTAATAGTTTATAATGTATTTATTATGGTCCATAAGTGATTATATTTGATGTATAATATATGAAATTACTATTTTAAGAGAGAAATACAATTGATAAATTTTTTGATCATTACATCTTTCGCCATGGATATGGATTTAAAAAAGGTATTATCATCATAGCCTAGTGGGTCACATGAGATATCTTTTCCTTAATTTGGTATAAAAAAATTCTACCTTGACCATTCATCCAATGCGATAACAAAAATAAAACATCAAACACAAGATACCTCACAATGACTTCAATGTCTTGGTTTTTTACTTGAATCAAAGTAAAAGATCAAATTTCACACACTCATAATGATATAAATTCCCATTACCAATACAAATGTTCATATTGAGGAACAACCAATGAAACAGAAAACATGTTTTATTGATATTGGTGGGCCATTCATCATGATCTCGTCAACTTGATATCACTATGTACAAACTTCAAGAGAAGAAGTTTCAATTCTTATATGCCACCCAAACCTAATAGTCAAACGTCATCTATATCCTATAAATATGATGTATCCAGACCACATGAGACATTTTTAAGATTATAGTCATACTATCTCAGGGTTCTCATTATAAATGGGAACTACTTTAACTGTTTGATATTACATGTAATCCAAGGACAACTCCATATAAACAGATTATGTAGAAATATAAAAACAATTAGGGCTAGAATAAACATTTATATAAAAATCATTATACAAGTAATTTTAATCAAAATTTTCTATTTATGTTGGGTCTTTGGAAACTACAATTACGACATCCCAAATGCACTTGAGAAAACATTCTAACAATCCTTATTAGTTCTGACAAGATACGATCCTGTTTTTGTGGATTTATGGATTTTTTAATGAGCCTTCCATGATTCCAATGCATGAATATTCTACTATATATGAATATAAGTAATTGAGTAAGACTTAAAAAGATATGAAATCCCTATGTGATTCTATTTTATCAACTATACAGTCTTGACATCTTGTCTAGTACTTGTAAGAAAAAATTGTAATTACCAAGTGTGAGCCTATGAACTATGAAAAATCATTTCATATTTTGCATTTCATCTTTATTATCCTCAAAATATGCAATAAAATCAATGTGTGTTGATATGGTTACCATTATCTTGATGATATTTTCTTCCTTATCACTTTAGCCTAAATTTGATATTTGATATTACTATCCTTACATGAAGACTAGTCTATGCTCCCATGTATGTAGTGCTCCTTCCTATCTACATACAAGTACCTATATGTTTTTCTCACTCATGTACAATCAGATAGTTCTAACAGCTTCCCTTTGATTAATATTAGACATAACTAATTTTATCCAACCATTAAGTAAATTTTAGAAATATCACATCTTGTACATATCATGTAATATATTATAGACCCATTGGTGTCATTAATAGAATTATACTCCCCACATTGATCTCCTACTCTTCCTATACTTGTCTTATAGGATAGATTTATTCCATGTGACACTAGAAACAATTCAATCTCAAATTGTTTCAAATTTTATTTTATCCATACCTTTTCAATGTATATACAATTGAAAATTTATAAGAAACCATTAGATATAAATCAGTAGATCCCATTCCCTGTAAATTTGGTTACTAATTTATGTAAATATCTAGACAGCTACTATCATCAAGTTCTTAACTAAATTTAAAAAGAATATCTATTTCCATATGTTTTCAGGGATATTTAATTTGGAAAAAAATATCACTCCTACTAACCACTAGTAGACAAATGGGATAGATTCATTTTAATTGAATATTTTATGATCTAATTTCATACATTATTCCTGAACTTTTTTCAATAAATTTCACACTTATTGGCATTCTATGATATCACTATCCATTTCTAGTTGCATTGTATAAACATATTTTTGGATTTTCAGTCTTGAAATCTAATTATAAAATTAATGATAATATAATGTTGGTATGACAAGTAATATTCTAATATATTTGTGCATAACAATTTCATATTACCAATCATGCTTTATTGGTTCCATTATTATACCATCCATTTATAGTCATGCTTGAATAACCCCCACTATAATCAAAATAATTCACCAAAATTAATTTGATAAATGTAATACAAACATGAATTTTAATTGATCATTTCAAAAAAAATCCATATATAGGTTAATTGTAAGAGTTATTATTCTCAATGAATTATTTATCATTGACCATGGTGAATTTAATGCAATTACTATGGTTATATCCTTCCTAAACATTATGTGTCTCTAAAAAATCTCATTTCTATAAGGTCATGTGGATCTTGTTCCTATGTCAAGTATTTTTTTATCTATAGAATTGGATATATCCAATTGAATCATGATCTTACTATCTAAAATTGATATGGTCACCCTTTTGTAAAAATATATTCTATAACTTTAATATATATTTTCTATCATAGAGTTTTTTGTAATATTTTTAGAATACATTAGGATTATTACTATATATTCACATTGTTTTTTTTCATGATGAAACATTGTTTATATCCTAACAAAATATTTACATATATTCACATTATCTTATGAAAATGGATTTATGTCATAATGATACTCAAATGATATCTATTTTTCATTATACTTATCATTTTATTATGGGGTACTATCTTTCTGTTCAATTAATGTCTTGAAAAATTGAAGTATCAACAAACCATGAGTTTTAACATTGATTCTCCTTAAACTTACATCATTAATCTTATGTATATAATGAAATGTGTATTCAAAATTTTATCCATGATACATATTAACATGTATTAATCTTCATTAGTCTTCCTTATTATAATTATAGATTTGATGTGGATAAGGTAATGTGAGTTTACAAATTTTTCTATAATACATTATATTGATCGATGAATTCTTGGAAAAGATATTATTTAGTACACTACCATAAATAATATCATATCTTATAAACATTAATATATCATACTTCACATTAAAATTACCTAAATACATCATGAAGCCTAATAATTTATACTTACAACTATATTACCATTTTAATAGTTCACTCTCTCTAGCAGAAATAATTCTGAATGCTTTGTGGCATTCCATTATTTCAAAAGGTGTCATTGTAAAACTATAAGTATACAAGTGTTTAAATAGTACATATGGTATTTACCTACAAAGTTTAAAAAACATACTAGTTATACATGTGAAATCTGCCTATTTTCTATTGAGAAATAATTACCTTACACAATTGGGTATATATGTCTAACATTTTATATTCATCAAATATTTCAAATATTTCAGCATTTCATAACAATTTATTAGAGTATTAGACCCCACAAAAACCTTAATTATAGAAATAGAATAATGTATTTACATGTCCAAAGGTCATGTGAGATAAATGTTTTAGATATACATAACATTAGTTTACCTAGAACCATTTACATGGAAATTAGAAGTTGTCTGCTTCTCATCACTAACCACGCTTTCTCAGCAGCTTTGAGAGAATACCTTAATTTTAGTAATGATTCTTTAATAACATTGTCACTATATTAGGATACACATATGTGATAGGAATATTGTATTTAATACCCATGAATAATGTCATAAAAATCATGAACAATAATAAAAATACCTGAAGCAGTAGGGACTTATTGCTTCTTAAATTCAGTTCATTTCATTTATCTTCCAGGGAATTATCCCATGACATGTGAATAAAATAAAATCCTACATAATACCCCATTTATTCTATGTATTTTTCTATGGTTCATTTCAGATGAACTACCCACTGCAATTATTTCCCTATCTTTCTATTTTTTTCCAAAAAAACATAATGATTAAACGTTCTTTATGTTTTTATTTATTTGATGAACCTTACCCAGAAGACAATATATCATTTTATCAATTTACTTATTTTTAGTAATATTGAATAAATTGGATTATATTTGTGAAAATGAATTAATAATGGGATGTATTTAAATATTTTGATCCATCATTCATTTTAAACGTATCCATTATAATCATCATCCCTTCATATATCAATTCACTTTCTCCTCCTAAGATTCTCAAAGGTGAGAAAAAATATAAAATCACCCATTTCCCAATGTTGTATCCACAAATCACATTGAATGATGATGATAGAATAATTAAATAACTATCACATGCATCATATATGAGTATCTTGTAAGCATTTTTACACTCTCGCATCATGAGGTTTCTTAACTGTTATTGGGGGCACCAGCACTAGGAATTTCTATTGTCTTATTATTTTGTATATGATACTATACTACTACTGAATAAATAATTCTTATTTTCATTAATTCTTTGTCTAATACTATCATATTTTAATTTAATTGGTGGTTATTTCCCTTTTATCTTCAATTAATAAACATTTCAGATTAGTACTTAATCTGGATTTCCATTTGATTTTCCAAATTATAAATTTTAAATGTCTCCCACTATTTTATCAAATCATGGGAACCTTCAACTACTAGATTCATAATACCTAGTAACATGAGTATTCAAGTGTCAAGGATCTATGGAATCCCTCCTCATAGTATAAAACATTTTTATTTTCCACAACTTAGAGAGTCTAAGGTAAACAATAATATATCTAGCTACATTAACTTGTGGCTCCTTGTTTTGTTGAGTGGAGTCTCATCTCTTGAAAATAATTACCATGCATGCTCAAATATTTTCCTATAAAGTTTCAATAAGGTAAATTTGATACAAAATTTCTCCGAACTTTATTTAAGTCAACCCATAATTCTCATAAGAACTCCCCAATAATAGTATTCACCCTCAACTTTGGATGTTGAGCACCTCTAATAGCTATTTTTTGTTCTAATTTGAGCGATGGAATGAATTTAATGACATAATATTTTAAAGGGATTTAGTAATTTATTCTTAGTGAAAGAAGTCATTTTCTATTTAATATTCATGTTCTATATGATCATTCTCACGACTTTACCATACATTAAAATTCAAAAATTCATCTAACATGTTCATTTTATCTTTCCATGCTTGTAGATTATTATACTATGTTATAACATGTAATAAATATATATTTAAAAAATAATAAAACATTAATATGATAAAATAAATAAATAATGTCAGGATATTGATCTGTTAACTTTTGGATAATTCATTGAGTGAATAATATATTAACTAATAACCTATGAAATTTCCTTCAGTCAATGCCTGACTTGAATTTTTGTGCCTGCAACACCAGTGCATCTCATTTGTATAGTAAACATAGACTCTCTAATTGAACATATTTTACATGAACTCATTAAATATTTATAATGTATAATCACATGTATGTGAGGGTATCTCAGGGTGTGAAATTATATTTTATCACAAAAATGTGGACACAAATTCCCTTATACAAATTAAAGATGGAGGGAAAATGCACATATTGTAAAAATAAAATAATTATTCCATTTTAAAAATCATAAATGAAATAATTTATTTAAATAAATAATAATAAAATATTCATATGTCAATATATACTCATTATTATTCAATAATCAATTAAAATGTATGAAAAAATAGATTCTCTAAAATTCAACTTTAGGGTGCATTTAATTTGTTAATTTTCATTAAAAAAAATTAAATTAATTATCAATAGGTACCATAAAACCGAATAGAATTTTGTTAAATCCAAGAAAATTAAATATAATTTCTAATGTAAGTTCATTAATTTTTTGGTCCATTTGGACCTAAAGCAGATCCTCAAAAAATAATTCATTTCTTACAGCTGGTTAAAAGGGTCGGGCTGATCAGACCTAAACCAAATTTGTGTGGCCTATGATGGAAAATAATTTTAATGGGAATAATATATATATAATATTATTAAATGAAAATAAACTTCCAAATTAATCTTTTCCATTTTTTTATATTATAAATATACTTTTATTGGATGCTTTAAAAAATATTACATGGGAAGCTCATCCTTAAATGTAATCAATAATCTAAGGGAATAATTGAACAATAATCCGATGGAACATTTTTTATTTTAGTTAATTGAGCATCCAAGGGAAGATTTGAAAAATATTCTGAAGGAATATTTGAATAATATTCAAAATAAAGTTTTTTCCTTTTAATTAAACAATATTTAATGGAAATATTTTATTTCCAATGAACTACCAAAAATATATTATTTTATATTAGGATATCATGCAACATACCCAAATAATTCTATAAAAAAATTAATCACACAAGTAGCCGTTAATATAATGAAAATATAAAAAACTAATTTTCATTACCATTTTTATGAAAAACCCATAAATCTTCAGTCAGCCATATTATGGAGATACGATGTTAGATCAGTGCACCATCTGTTTGATTGGAACCATATCAAAGACAAATTTTTTAATGATAGAATAAATAAATGAAATTTCACTATTTTTAACATAAATAATTACATATTCTATGTGATTCCAATTGAAGGAACTGTTGGCACAGTGGAAGCCTGATATATGGATAATTAAAAATGTAGTTATGGATTCATGTTATTAAATAGTATCCAAAAAAACCAATTATGGGATTTCAAAATGGCTCTTATGTAATTCAATTTAGGCATGACAAATGAAATTAAATGAATTATTTAACATTACCTTGTTTTTTTGAAGTCCTAGGTTCGACTCGCTCACAATAAACCTATCATGGCATAGAGGATCCATAATAGGAATCCTATAGATCAACCACACAAGAACAAAAATTCATTATCCCTCTATCTATATTTCATAGTTGTAAGCATGTGTAATAAAAGATCTTTATAATGTCCCTAAGAAATCCTATAGAATGTGGACTCGATATTACTTTTTCCAACCCATAGACTAAGAATGGATTCTAGAAACCCGTTAAGGACCCTATTAATATAATGAATTTCATATATATGATGACCTCCTGTAACCACATTCTATGTCAAATAATCTATTTTTATTGCGATATCACATAAAGTAGGATGCACACTTATTTCATCATCCTTTTGTTTCTTTTTATATTTAATGACCTTACTGGATATACTTACCTACTTGTATATTGGAAATGGATTTAATTAAGGTACTTCTATCATGGTTAACCTCGGCCTACGATATATATCTTCCTCAACATGGAGGTGACAAAATATATCTTGATAATTCCACCAATGATGCAGCCAACATAAGCTACCTTAGCATGACATTGATGTCATTGTTTTTTCCTTACATCATGTCATTCAATCAAATAATACTCATTGATAATGATCTCAATTATGGGGACCAATAAAAATGTTAGTATAAAGGAACAACATATAACACTAGAAACTTGTGGCGCTCCTACTCGAAGGTCTATCCTCATGATCTCATCTACTCGAGATCACTAAGTGAGAACATAATGACAGGAAGTATCAATGCTTATAAGCCCCCGACACATAATATTTAGAGACCATTTGTGTCCTTTCAGTATGATGTATCTAGATAATATGACATATGTTTAATATTACAGTCATAATATCTCAAGCTTATCAATATAACTAGGAAATTATATAACATTTTGATATAACTCATAATATAAGGACATTACATTGTAAAAGTGGAGTCAAAAATATCAGCACTATTATGGTAAGAATAAAAACTTTTATATATCAATATTTATGCATGCAATGTTACTCAAAGTACACTTCATGTTCTGTATAGGGAACACACTATTACAAAAACATCATCTATGACAAAATAATTTGATATTACTTATAAATTATTAGGGATGTGACCTAATGATACTATCCAATTTCATTCATTGGATGACTTATAATAATGATAATTTTATGATTATTCTATGAAACACATTTCATTACTACGAGTTATTTATTTTATAATAACAATTTCTTTTTCATAGTTTATGCTTTGAAAAAATGGTGAACCTTTTATTAAACATGTTTCATTTTAATGATTAATGATATGATGGTATTATAAAACACATATATATGATTTTCATAATGTTATATTTGAGATCATAAATATATAGCCCTCAATTTTACAAGGTAAATATAGATATCTCTTGAGATAACAAGGAATGGAATCTGGAGTAAGCCCAGATTATGAAGGGACCCTTTTTTCTATGATATTATTGGGAGTAAAGCTTGAGTAAAATCATGTAATGAGGATTAAACCTAGTTAACTATGATATAATTTTTTGTGAACCATACCTATTACAGAAATCAATTTCTATGCTCATGTGTATGCTACAAACTTATGTATAAAGAAAATTTTCTGATCTCATGGATCATATTATTTGATTTCATTATGATTCGTGTTTTTTTAACTGCATATCCTTATTCCATGACTCAACGTTTTGATAATTGATACGTAGGGTATGATTTCAATTTGTTAAGATCATGTTCTGATACCCTTATTCCCAGGATAAATTTAAGTGATATTTGTTATCTCTCTTGTTTACCCTTACTGATAATCTTATCCCACCCATTCTTATGATTCCTTTCCATAGGTTATGAAGAATGTTTTTATGTTTAATATGTAAAAAAATGGTGATTGTTGTGAATAATTATGTGCTAGATGATGTTGAACACAAATGAAGAAGTTTTTTATGTACCCAACCCTCCAAAAACACCAAACCTATATAATACATGCATCGATCTTTATGTAATGTAATTAATATTCGTTTAATAAGATGTAATATCTATTTATGAATTGTATGTGTCACTATAGTTAGTATTGGATAAATTTGCAGTCACCATTTGAAACTAGGATAAGAAAAACATCGTGAGAACCGTTAAGAGTATCCTATGTATAGAAGTGAATAATAAGTTATGTTAAATAATAGTGTGGTTCCCCTTGAACAAAATAAATATATAGATACGATAGGATGATGTGGTTTAGGAAAAGATGAATCAAAGGGAAATAATATCCAAATGAGTTGTTCGATTATATATCAACCATTATTCTAGTTCGTGGTGATTGTTATCCTACTACTCACCTAGTTTGACACTCCCAGGGGATATTCTTAGGTAAATTAACATTTCATTTGTATACCATTATGAAGGATTTAAATAGATGATGACCATAAATGATCTATGTTAAACCTAAGGTGTCCTAGATTGAAAATAATGTGTTTTGATTTAGACATAATACAAAATAAATTTCATGATTATTAGGTTACCCACTGTTATTAATGTTTCTCACATTATTATTTTTCGTTTTAGAAAATATCACTAATTAAAATGAATGATTTCAATACTGAATTTGATGGACAATAGAATAATTATTATTCAGTGCTACAAAATATTATGGGATCTTGAATGAAAAATTCTAGTTTTATTCCTACAATAGATTTTCAATCATTGTATCATGATGAGCTTCAAAATGAGAAAAGGAGGGAACAACATTCTATTAAGTCCATAATGAGGAAACATAAAATTTATTTAAGTGAGTTTTATTGCCCAATAGCTTATGAGTAAATGATCAGTATTGATGAAAATATATTTTGTATTCTTCTATGTTCAAAACAAGGAAATATTGATTTAGCAATTTATCATTTGGAAGGTTAAGTATATCAATGGTGTAATCTTGACAATAACTAGAAGAAATAAGAATAAATTGATTCCATGGAGTGGGATGAGTTTATCATATTACTATTTAAAAAGTATTTTCCTTGTATTATTGATATGAAAATGGAAAAGATGTTATTTAAGCTAAAATATATGGATGATGAATAAGTTAGTACATATGAGATAATTTTTAAATGACTTGTAGGGTACACTTCTTGAATTTTCATTCATCATTATGGTAAGTGTGATCAATACATATGTGGCTTAATACCAAGTCCAATAAGGGTGTTAGGGATAATATAATTTATTTTATATGAATAAATAATTTTATGTGATATCATGGTGAAAATATATATTGGAATTACAAATAAATATATTTGTTTTCATAAAAAAAATAATGATGGAATTGAAAGGAAACTCTATAAATCATAGTGTGAAGAATATGTACATTCTATTATGATCATAAAGTGAAAGGAAACATGGGTGGATTTTTCTTAATGGAATTCATAAATGATTTGATTTTAGAAATGAATATTAATGGGAAATAAAATTCTGAATTTATGGGAATAAAAATTTATGTGATGATAAGGATAAATATTCATATACTTCACCACAAAAACAAAGTGTTTTGATGTAAGATACATGGGAGTTATTCAAACTAGTTCTCAAATATGAATGATAATGCCAATGATAGACTTCCGAAACCTATTAATCCCATTGAACAAGGGGAATCATTTGAGATCACTAATTTATATTTGAGTTATGATAAATAAGTGATGAAAGATAAACATACCACCCCCATTTGAACATATAATATCTTACTTGATTCTTGAAACACACAGTCTTTTATATATGAGGAATTTTGTGAGGGTCTCCCAAAATTTAACTAATTTATATGATGTTGAATTAAAAATAAAATCCATTAGTGATATAATCATTGAATATCAAGTATGTGATTCTTCTATGATTGAAGTTTGTAGGAATGTGATTGCTACACATATCATTATTCTATATCTAGTTGTATTTTACTTCATCCTAGGAATACATTAGATTCATGTACGAAAAAAACAAAATCAGTTGCTACTGAAGGGAATTAGTGATTGATATTTCAATCAAACCAAACATCACCTTTTAGTGAAACAATAAATATGAACATCCAATTGAAATTAAATCCCTTATATGGGTATTTATTCCATTAAAAAATTTATGTTTATCTCATATCGTTTTGTGAGAAAATAAACAATAAGGATATTCCAATTGAATGGAGGATTTTTCATATCTTTATAGAAGTGTTTCATAGTCTTCCATTGAATTATGAAATTTATTTTTCAATAATACTAATACATGGTGGTAGACCTATTTCCAATAATCCCTATATTATGTCTCTGATGGAGATATAATAATTGAATAATAAACAATAGGATAATTTTGATAATTGATTAATTTGACAATTTGTTAACCATGGGGCATAATTGTTCTTTCTGTTAAAAATAAAATTGATATTGAATATACACATTTATTATTATGAAATAAACAAGATACCAATAAAGAAAACATTTCCTCATCCCCATATTGATGACTTATTTTATCACCAATGAAGATATCAATAGTTTTTCAAGATTAACCTTTGTTTTTGATTTCTTCAATTAATGGTCAAGTAGAATGATATTGCCATGAAAAAATTTTATACAAGGTATATGCACTATAAATTTTGTGTGATACCATTTGTCCTTACTAATTTCCCAACTGTCATTATATATTTAATGAATATAGTCTTCAGAGAATACCTTTATCTATTTGTGGTAGTATTTGTAGATCATATTGTTATATATTCAATGATTAATGAAGAGAATGAAGATCACTTGATAAGTATACTAAATTCCCTATAAAAAGAGAACATGTGTGAGAAATTTACAAATTGTCAATTTAGGATATAAAAAGAATACTTTTGAGGACATATAATATCAATAAATTGTATGTTTATGGATAAATAAGGATGAAGGATATTGAATAAATACCTAGACTGACCAATATAACTAAGATCCATAATCTAATTATTTTAGTGATGTATTATCAATTTTTTTTGGATAATTTATCAATACTATCTAATCCACTGTGTAAGTTAACATGGAAGGGAGCCAAGTTCGTTTTAATATCTGAATTGTGGAAAAAATTTAAGGATTTTGAGTGAAGGTTAGTTATCACACTCATTATTAAACTACCATAAATTTTAGAAATACATTTAATATATAGTAATTCATTGAAAAGGTAATATTATTTATCCTCAGAGAAAATGATATGGTTAGACCCTATTACTTATAAGTATTAAAGGTTACAGAAAAAAATTAACCAACTCGTTATTTGGTGTTACCTATGTCAATTTTTTCAATAAATATAACGATTCATTATCTTTATAGAGAACAGTGTTATATATATACTGATTATAAATGGTAAAATTATATATTCACTCAGAAATAGATTAATATGTGCAAAAGGAGACAGTTGGAGTTGAATAAATATTATGAATACTCAATAAATTAATTCATTGGGAAAGAGAACAAGGTGGTATCTGATCTTAGTAAATAGTATCTTGATAGTTTATCTATGATGATGATAAAAAAGATCAAGTATTTTGGGATTTTCAGTGGATGGATAGAAAAATAATTATGGTATTGGAGAAATATTATATTAATCAAATTAGTGACCAGTCATTAATCAATTTTAAACTTAAAGAGGCATATAAGGATGATTTGAAAATATGGAAGAAGGTAAGATATTTTCTAGAGGTCATCTTTGATTTTTATGGATTGTTATGATTTAGGAACTATATATGTGTTCCCTCTATAACAGATGTAAAGAAGGTGATGTTGGATGAGGATCATAGTTCACCAATCCCAATTCATCCTATAAATATGATGATAAATTCAGATATGAAAGTGGATTTTTGGTGGGACAACATGAAGTGAGATATTTTAGAGTACATATATCTGTGTTTTGTATATATCAAGTTAATGATGAGAGACATAAGTCTATATAAATTTTATAACCATAACCCATACTTGAATTGAAATGGGAAAACATCACCAATTATTTTGTCATTTGACTCTAAAAAACATATAAAGGCCATAATGATATTTGGGGTATAGTTGACAACCTTTTTATTTAAACACAATTCATTCCACCAGAGATGAGTTCACCATTGATCATATTTTAAAAATATAAATTTATAAAGTGGGATGTTTTAATGGGTTACCTCATTATATTTTATCTGATCAGGATCCTTGGACAACCTAAATGTTATGTAGAAGTATTCATCTGACTCTGGGTACAAAGATGTGATTTAGTAATAATTATAATTATAGGAAAAATGGCCAGTCTAAGAGAACCATTATAACCATAAAGGATATGCTGATATCTGGTTCTTTTTATTTTAAAGGTCATTGGGAGCAACACATTAATATAGTTGAGTTTTCTTACAAAAAAATTATGTTTACTCAAGAATTTATATGGATGTTTATGAATTCCTCTGTGGAAATATGTTTAGAACTCCGACATGATGTGATGAAGTTTGAGAAATAAAATTATTAGGACTTAAGATAGATAAATAAATAGTAGGGAGATATAGGTCTATATACCAGGATACCATTTTTTCTTGTAGTTAATATAAAATTTATGATGATAATCATCGGTGAAATAAAGAATTCAAATTTCTTGGAAAAAGGTTAAATGATATAGATAGAGTGGATAGTGATTCCCAAGGTAGAATGGACCCTTTAAAATTCTTGACCAAGTCGGGATGATAGATTATCAATTGGATCCTCCACCAAACCACTCTCAAATCTATTCCACATATTTATAATGAATAAATACAAACCTAAAATATCACATGAACTAAACTCGGAGGTTGTTACATTGGAGCATGATCATTCCAATGAAGAACGACCAATATAAATCATGGATTATAGAGATAATATGATATATAACAAGTGTACTTACTCAATTAATGTTCTATAGAGTAATGATAAATTCAATAGATCTACTTAGGAACTGAAGGATGTGATGGAAAATTGATATCCTCATTTGTTTTCATAAGAGTGAAAAAATTTACGAGGAGAAATTCACTTTAAAGGGGGTATAATGTAACACCCTAATAATTTATGATATAGTTCTTTAGTAATAAAATTTATTTATTTGATATATTTATTTACATGAAAACCCATATTTAAACAAACCATGATATATGATTGAAATTTTAATATTTAATGCGATAATAATTTCAAAGCTGTTGGATTGGTAGGTATGAATAAGCCGAAATAAATTTTGAAAAATTTATAAATTATAAAAGTATAAAATGAATTAATTGGTTATGATTTTAAAAAACTTTGTTTTATGTAATTTTTTTTCCAAATAAATTTCATTTCTTCAACAACTAGCATTATAAACATCATCACATTTTAACAAACCTCAATTTACTATTAATATTATTTAAAACAAGACCACTATAACCAAGAAATAAAAAATTGAGTTATGAATTTGAATAAATAAATTTTTAAAATCAAGAATAATGGTTTTAGATAAAAAATATACTGGTAAACAATTACTCAATTTTTCGTAATGTCTCTATATACCCTAAAAACAATTTTTCTTTTTAAAAATGATATTCATTACATTTTGTGGAAAAATACAATAAAATATTGTTCGTTCTTGAAAATTTGTTTTAAAAAACAAAATTGTTTTTGAAATATATATTTTTAAATTATATTTCAGTGATTTTTAGAGATTTTTTGTAAAAAAAATTATTTCTCATTGAATAATAAAAATCACTTTTTCTAAACAACCTTTTTTAAGGAATTCACAAGATAGATATTATTTTAATATAGATTCAAAAGTTATATTAATTCAATTATATATTTTCAATCTCAATTTAAATCATTGGAATTAGTTTCATATTAAAATTTTATATTAAATCATTATATACATATGAATGTTTTTTAATAGGAAAATTGCTTTTTCGTTACATTCACAGGTTATATTTATATTAAATTTCTTTACTTATATGATTTTAATTTGATAAAATAAATTATATAGTTTTAATTATGATAATTTATAATATAAAGTGGATTTAAATTAATATTTACATAAATAATAGTTAAAATAATAAAAAATAATTACTATTGTTAATGTTAAAATAGTGGTTATCATGTTACATGCATGTGTATTAAAATTAATTTTCAATAAAAATAGGATATTTAGTTAATAAATTTTATTTAATATTTAGAATACATGTTTAAAAGATTTCTAATAATGATCATTTTATTTTTATTATTAAATAATAAATATCCTATGTAAATGAAAATAGACTAGTTACAATGGTGATAACTAAAGTTAAATTTGAGTATACTTAAATGATTAAGGAATAAAATGTTTAAAATATGTATATTTTTTGTGTTTTATATATGGTTCAACAATATCCTTTTTAAAATACATTATTTATCAATTTTTAGGATCATGGATTGATTGTGACTCACCATTATTGAATATTTTTTGGAATTTACAAAAATGGAACTCCTCCTCAATTATTAAAGGCCATATACTCCCCTCACTTCTTCATTCTGCCAAAGAATTTTTGTTAGTCAATAAAAAACCATATATATTTATTATTTCCCTACCTATTTCATAAATTCATTATTATTACTATTATTATTATTAAACTATCAAATGAAATATTTTGGTGCAAACCAAAGGAGGTTGTCGGAAGAAGTGGTATTGTTCTTAACTGAGCATTTGTGTTTTATTTCATCATCCATCTCCATAAAAAATTATTTAACTATAATAATAAAATAAAATTACTATATATCATAAACTGATATTTTGTTTTGTTAATGTGATATCCTATATCCTTCTCGTATTTTATCAAATGCGAAAAAAAATTCGATCATGTGTACAGCTGACTACCGCCTCGCAAACTGATGTAATTTGTTTTCAATCATCACCTATCCCTAAAAAATAAAATTATGTATATGATATATGAAAATTATATTTATGAAATTAGTACTTTTAATTAATTATAATATCACAGACACCTTCTCACATACCAATCCATTTGAAAATGAAAACCTCACTTATGCGTACTTATGCACTGCCACCTCCATGTAGTGATGTGAACAATTTTCATTTAATTTTGATATGGTAGGTAATTAAGGTAAATTTAATGAATATATGTGATTTTTATTAAATATAAATTATTCTATGAATTATAATTAATAATTACCATTATTTCATTCTATTCATTGAGAAAATGAAAAATATGATTATACTATCTCCATGAATGATGTAATTCAAATTATAAATAAATATAAAATGATTATATGGGATAATTATTTCATTTTTAACATTATATATATTATGAAACCATGACAAATATAAATATTCAAAAACTACCAAACAAAAACTTATATGAAAAACGAAACAGTTATTACCTAAAACATGACTTGAACAAGGAATTGTTAATAAACAGATAATAAAAGGTCATAAGTAAGTAATATAGTGTATAATATATAATAGTTTGTTCTTTTATATATGTATAATAATTCTACAATTATATTTGAAGGAGTTTTTAATGTGTATGATGATATTCAATACTTGAGGGAAGGGATTTTCATCTCACTTTTATTTCCGTGGGACACATTCTATATTCAAAACATGTTCCTTGTGTCTGTTGTATATACTACCAAATAATTTATATTATAATTATTATCATTAAAATGGTGGTATATATATATATTTATTTATTTCATTCATGGAGATTATGATTAAAACATTTCAATATTGGTACAGGTTTTATGTTACCATATCATTTTTTATTGTGATTGTTTATGATTATGCTTCTAATAATTAATCATATAAACTATATCTCAATAAAATCATGTATATTATTATAATATTTTTAGTTCTATAGAATAATAATTTTCATTTTATTTAACACTATTTTATTATAAAATAGATGAAAAGTGTTTTTTATAGAATAATAATCTTTACTTCCTTCTTCTGTCGAAAATACTTTTATTCAATGAAAATATTTTCAAAAATGATTTAATGAATATTTATTCAAAAATTATTGTATAAATAAATTTTTTTCCCATTATTAAAATTTATATTTTTTAAAAAAAGAATAAAATTTTAATTTTTTTTAACAACACTGTTTTTTACTTTTCACCAAAAATTTGAAAGGAATATTCATTTTAACATTTATGGAATAAACAATATTTACCATTATCATAACCACTAAAAATATTTTACCTTCCATTAAATTTTTATAAGGATATTTTATCATAAAATATTTTCTTTAATATTTTGGAAATTTTGAGATTTTAAATATGTGTTTTCAAAGTGGAACGATTATTTTTCTCAAGAAAGGATCCGAGTATTCATTAAAAATCATTTTCTATATAATATTTCATTCATTGATGTTACTTTTGAATTAATGGGGATATGATCCTAATTATAATACTTTTATTATTTCTCTATATTATTTATGTTTTTTATAACATGATTTTTTTGAAACCCATTTCTTTTCCAAAGCTTCTTTTATGATGAATTTTTTATGAAATCCTTTTACTTTTTATGGGTTATGATATGATGAATGTTTTTTGATCTTATGGAAAAACAATTTATGGATTATATGATAGGTGGGATCTATTTCACCATCCAATGAAGGAAATAATGATCTTGTATTATGATCTCAAAGGGTGTGTGAGAGCATATCCCAATCCCTAATAACGGTACACTAGAGGCTATCACAAGACCAAAATATGGAACATAAGATATTATCTCAAGCCGAAAAGTGGATATATTAGTGGTTATCCTATGACATAAGAAGATTAATTTTTTGGTCATCCCCATTATGAATGTGGGTACATGTGAAGTTATCTCAATACTTAAGTAGGTAATATGGTGATAACCCAATACTAACTTTTTATGAATTTCATGGTCGGTATCCTTGAAAAAGGATTTTCTTTCATTATGTGTATACCAAAAATATATTTATTGTGACAATGTTATTATATCATTGATAATGTTATTTGATTCCATTATTATTCATGTCTAATGAACTTAAATTTTTTATTACATGTCTCATGTTTATGACCTGTGATTTTCAGGGTAGGTTTTTCGAATGTTATTCATGTGTTCTCATACCCTTATTATCATGTTATTTTGATATCCCCCTTGTTTACCATTATGAGCATATGAACTCATAAATTCCCATTTTTCCTTTCCCTATGATTTGAAGAAATTTATTATGTACGATATTTATATGAAGGGTTCTAGATATGAAAAACATAGTGGAAGATTACGTATTTCACCTATGAACAAGCTGTTAATTTATTCATGTTTCCTAATACACTAGACCTAAATTATTTTAGCATGGATCCTTATGTTTTATAATGATTACTCAACTATTTAGATGTGATATATATGTTTGGGAAGAATGGGTCATTGTAGTTGGTATCTAAGTAATGTGTATCCAAATATTGTAAATTAAAACATGAAAACATTAATGAGATCACTAGGGATATGTCTAAGGATAAAACAAAAGAATAATAAAATTATTAGAAAATGCCCCGGAATTTTTTTGAGGGATAGAGTGGGTGGTTTCTAAGAAGTTTCATCGCTTTCTAGATACTACTTGTGGATGTGTCTGTAGAAAAATTTTACACAGGGTAAAAACTATAAAAAGGGTTCATTGAGATAGACTCGATCATCACCTAGTGCATGACAACATTCCATACAACACACCTTGTTTGATACTCATAGGGGACATGTTTTGGAAATATACAAACTCAATACTAACCATTTTATGGAGTTAAGTAAGTGTTGAAAACTAATGATGTAGGTTATATATAAAGTGTCATTGATTGAAAATAAATTATCATGAATTAGAAATCCTATAAATTTTTTCTTCTCAATTCTGTAGTTCCCCACTACAATCATTAGTACTCACACTTTGATTTTTGGTTATATTAAGTGGATGGAACCCAAATTAATCGTGTTATTACTAAATATTATGGACAATGCAATTATTTCATACCAAAAAAACCTAATGGTATATTATATTTATTTAAAAATAAGATTTTCATTTTCCCATAGGTTTTTCAAGATATTATTAATGTTGAACTTCCAAACCAACAAAAGAGGGAATAACATTCTATTTACTCCATCATAAGGAAGTACCCATCATTTATTAGTAGTTCCAGTGTAACACTAGTTGGTGAAAAATGTACTTCTAGTATTAAAAATATATCTTCCATTCTGTGGTGTTCGGAGCAAGAAAAAGTCATTTTGGATGTCTTTCATTTGGATGGTGAACTAGATCAGTAGTGGAATCTTGTCAAGAATACAAGTGAAAATGTTGTAATTAACTCAATTGAATTTTATGAGTGTAATAACATATATTTAAATAATTATATTCATCATATTCCTTTTATGTAATTGGATATTGAAGTACTTGGGTGAGATTTGAAGGATGATGAATCTGTTGGTACCTAGGAGTTTAATTTTAAAAGACTTATGAGGCACACTTGTAGTATTATCATCCAACTAGAATGTGTGGTTGATCTAATTTAGATGAATTAAAACCATGTAATTAAAGGGTTTTTGTGAAAATGTACTTTAGTATCTATGAATAATTCATTCTGTGTTCTATCAAGGTGGAAATAGAGATTGGATTTACCCTTCAAACTATTGTTTTTTATATGTAAAGTAAGGAAAATTTTCAAATTATACTCTAAAAAACATGCAGATAAGAAGATGTGATTTTCTTAATTCTCAAAGTGTGAAAGGAAATATGGAAGAAATTTCCATAATATGACTAGTAAATGTTCTAGGTGTCGAAGGAAGGTCATTTAAAAATCAATTTCTGAAGTGATGGGAATAAGTTATATTGTGATGAAAATAGAGATAATGATCCATAGAATATACCACCCACACTCCAGTGTTTCATATACAAGGAATATGGGGAATATGCCATCTAGTGAAAAAATTATAAGGATATAAATAATGACTGACATTAGTGGCCTCTTAAGTCGATCTAAAAATAAATTTCTCAGGCTATTAGTATTTCTAATTATGGCTGTTATATATTTGTGGTGAAAGGTACACTTCCCATCCACCCTAGAACTACTAATGTATTATATGTGTCTAGATTTAACCACCCATTTTATCTAAATAATTTTATATGGGTAATATAGTTCCACATCAGTGATTAGATATTTATTTAGTTGTGAATCCCCCTTTTGATATGATGATTTCATCACAATCTTTCAATTCTTCTCTATTTAAAACTTATTGGAATAATCCTCTTGTAAATTTTCTTATTCTTCCTCTGGTTGGATTTGATGTTATCTGGGATATATAATGCATTTCACTACATAAATACCACATCAATTTCCAAGGATGTTATGTGAAGTATGATATTCTATACTAGCCATTGATTATCTATAAGTGTGATGATAAAAATTAACATCCAATAAAAATTTAACTTATTTTATTGGTCCTCATTCCCATTGAAAAGGGGTGTTATCTCATATGGTTTAGGATAAACTCAATATTAATGATTTGCCTATTTTGTGGTAGTTTAATGATGTATTTCTAGAATAGTTCCCATATCTTTCAAAAAATCATGATGTTTAAATTTTAATAGGACTCATAAATAAAGGCGCACCTATTTGGAATAAACCGTATATAATAAACCTAATTGATTTATAGTAATTGAATAAGAAACTCATTGATAACATTTAAAAGGGATTCATTCATAAAAGTGTATCACCATGAGATCCACCCCTTCTTTTTTAAGAAGAAATGTTCACCAATGTGACTCTACATTGATTACCAAGAAATGAAAAAGATCAAAATCAATATCATGTGTCATATAACCAATATATATGTCTTGTTTGATCATCTACGTTGAGATTAGTACTTTTCCATGACTGAACTTTGTTATGTATATCATCAATTAAGGGATAAAGAGAATAAACACAATATTACATTCCATAATATGTATAGAATCTATGAATATATAGTGATCCCATTTGGTCTTACTAAAACACATGTTATCTGCATTGATTTAATGAATAGTATATTTAGATACTACCTTGATCAATTTTTTATAGTCATTATAGATTATATTCTTATAGATTAAGAGAGAAAGGAAGACCATTAAAATTAGTTTAGAATTATGTTGAAGTACATAAGGAAGGATAAACGAAATGGAAATTTTACCAAGTGAAAATTTTAGCTAAAAAGTTTCATTTTTAGGTTATATAATTTCAATATATTGTATATCTGTGGATAAATCTAAGTTGGAAGTTATTTAATGTTATCCCCAACCAACCACCATGACATATATATGATGTTTTCTTTTTTTCTTATGATATTATTGATATTTTTTGGAGTGTGTTTGATTATTATCTAAAAAAATAACAATACTTACTGGAAATGTATTCATATTCCTATAGACATATGAATTTAAGAAGAATTTCAATGAAATTATTAGAAATATAGTTAATTAACCTACAATTACAATTCACTGTAGTTGAAAAGGGTTTGTAATCTATAGTGATGTATCAAATAAGGTACTGGTATACATTATCATGTACAATGATATGGTGATAGATTATTCCCCATGAAAATTTATTGTTCAAGAACAAAATTAACCAACTCATGACTTGGAGTCAGCTACTATTTGTTTTTCTATAAGGATATAGAGGAACTATATTAATATAAAAAGGTGTGATAGAAATATGGATAATAATATTATAAATTATATATTTACATAGAAAGAGATGAATAATTGTAAAAGAATAATGTTGTAGTTGAATAAAGATTATGCTTTTCTCAATATATTACCTCCTTGGGAAAGTAAACAATGCAGACGATTATTTCAGTAAAAACGATTATACTATATTATATATGATGTGGATCCCAAAATATCCAATATATATGTATTTATAGAGGATAAATTTGAAAATAGTGAATTAAGGGGATTAATATTATATTTCAGAAATTATTTTTCAACCATCTAGACAATTTATAATTAAAGAGGCACAAAAGGTAGATGTAGAGTAGAAGAAGTTGGTGAGAAATGATCATGAGTTTAACATTGTTTTTATTGGAATGATTAGGATTTTCAACTATATATTTGTTCCATTAATACCATATATGAAGAGGTATATGTTATAGGAGGATCTTATTTCTTCATTCGTTATTCATAGTAAAAGTAAAATGATATATAGATATTTGAATTAGTATTTATAGTGGCATGTAATAAAGAGAGATATTGAAGATTTTGTATCTTTCATCATGGTATTTCAAAGAGATATATCATAGAGATAAATTAATTATGGTATATTACAACCATTACCAATAACACAATGGAAATGGGAAAAATAACCATGGATTTTTTCATCAGACTCCTCAAAATATCTAAATGGAATAATTCTATGTGTATAGTAGTTGATCACATTATGAAGTCATCACAATTCATCAATATTATAGAATATTTCTCTCTAGATGTAACGCCCCGACCCCAGTTACCTAGAGTCGGTGCATTATTACATAACATTGGCATGATCACAAGAAAGATCAAATCTTGAAAGACCGATTGGTTTAGTAGCCTTGGAAACACTAGATATATTCAAAAAGTTTTACATTACATCATAAAGTGAAAAACTACTACAACAACATAGTCTCCATATTCCACACTCATATCCCCATATACTATCCCTGTAGGTCATTCATAACTTACTTCTTCACATCTTGGGAAAAATAAAACATAGAAAAGGGGTGAGCTAAAATGCCCAGTAAGGATAACAATATAGCAGAAACTTTCAAAAAAAGCATAAACTTTTAAGGAAATGTATAACTAAAACAAAATCCTTTTAAACTTGAACATAAACATTGTATGGAAAAAAAATGAAATAATTCCATTTACTTATTCACATGGATATTCTACTAATCGAATAATCACATGCAATATCAATAACAACTTTCATAATGATGGAATGCATAATGCCAGACTATCATAACCACATAGCCAAGGCTTCGTGCCAAGACTACAAATAAGATTTTGTCAAGGCCTTGTGCCAAGACACTAGTTTGTCTCATGAGACCTACCGATGCATCGAGGCGCTATAGCGGGCTCCACCCGTCACATATTAAGTCCAATGCATTCCCATATGAAAAGGTTTAAACATAATATAAACATTCGTATTAAAAATAGCATACGAAATGTCAATACTTTTACTATAAACCATGAATGGTATAAAAATAGCACATCCACAGTCAAACATACCACAAAACCTTAAATACAACATAGAAGTTTTGTATCATAATAAATCAATTTCACATAAGCGTAAAATCCATCAAAGGATGTTGACATAGATGAAATCAAAATTCTTTTTAGAGAAATATATCTTTTTATTTTAAAATCATTTAAGAGTCATATTTTTATAAAATAAAACATTTTCTTTGAAAATATTCTTATAAGCTTGTAAGGGAAGATTCGACGATTTTATAACGGCGGAAAATAGCCGCACCCACCGTATAAGTTAAAAAAACATTCTTACCTTAATTTTGTCGAAAAGGTTAAAAAGCACCTTGTTTGGAAAACGATGGAAAGATTCCTTTATAAACCTCTTATAAAAAGTAAAACAATGGTATAAATGACTTTAACCCATATTCTTATAAATAGTAAAAATGTTTTCAAATACATTTTTAAGAAACATAGATTTGGATGATAAAGAGATCCCAGTAGATTATTACATATAAACAACCTCGGATAATGAAGAGATTGTGAAATAACCCTTACCTTGTACTTTTCCTTGGTTGGGGTAGGTTAACCTCCTGTATAATGGTGAAATAATTGTTATTAAATTATAAAATAATCATATATATTAATATTATATCATATATGATGTTTTAACATTGATTTGTTAATAATATCTTTGAATTATCGTCGTTTCGGGTGTTAACTTACTCATTTTATTTTATATGATTTGTTACATAAGTCGTGTTTTTTATGGATAGGTTGTATATTATTCATATCCATAATGATATCAAGTCCTTAAACATCATTTTCAAATCATCAAATGATAATTATACTTTAATGGATACGATGGAGAATAAATCTCATCGCGTTCGTGGAGACGGTAGTCCGTGCGTACGCACGAGGGATAATATCATTCTTTTGACATTAAAATAATATATAATTGGATGGTATATCATATATAAAGAATAATTATCATGTTATATTAATTATTTTCATGAGATACACATCATTATTATACCCATCCAAATAATAATTTATTGAATAACAATTACACCATGACGTGGAGACAGTAAGCCGTACGTACGCACGTATGGTGACAAAGGATGGATAGAATAGTGAATATGGTTGTACCATATTTATAATAACATCACAGTATATATATGATACTGGAGTTATTATTTTAGAATAGTAACAACAAAGGAAGAAGAAGTGGAAGAAGAAAGGAACTTGGAAAAGGGTGGTGAAATCATTACCTCTTCTTCAGGTTCTTCTTTTTTATTTGATCAAAAGGGCTCCTTATGTTGGATTTCTGGTCAAACTAAGGCCTCTAGGCTGTATAGAGGGAAGTTGGGAGAGTATTGGGGCAGAGTTTGGCCGAACCAAAAGGCTTTGAAGGTGTGAAGAAATGAGAAGGAGGAGTGCCCTTTTATAAGAGGGGTGAGGGGCACGTTTGGAAAATCTTGAAATATTAATTTATAATAAATTCATATTTGTTTTCTAATGGCTCCAGAGTTGATTATTCAAAGTTTAAGGTGCATATAGGTCGAAAACCACTCAACCAATAGAATTTCGACAGGTTTGGGTACTTATATTAACCTTATCTTTAAGTATTAACTCTCAGTTAATTAGTTTCACTTTTACAATGTCTCCTTGTGTTTTTATATTATATGGTTAATAAACTTACTATATAAATCCAAGAGACCCCCAAGTGGTCCATTAATAATACAACTATTATGAGATAAGTCTCTTGTCCGACCCTTAGATTTTTAAGAATTTAATATCAATTAATTATATAATATTTGTTTTAAAAACTCTTTTATGTCAATTTTGACACTATTCAATAGTCGATTTTTGTAAAACTCCTAACAGAATTATTATTTCGAAAAATGTTAATTAAATAAATCCTAATATGTCATATTATCCTAGGAAATTATTGTAATTCATTAAAAGTCTAAAATTATATTTATTTGGGTATTTATAATATCAATTATTTTAAATTTTCACTATTATGGTAATTACTGCATCATCATTGTGTCATAAATAAGTTAAATTATTTAATCTGTAAAAATTATAAATAAAATATCATTATCTAGAAAATATTTTTTTCTTTCTAATGAATATTTATAGTCGAACATCCACCATATATAACTCTATGTAAAAATTGTTTTGCTAAAAGATATATGCTTGTGTCATTTTTGTATTCATTTTAACTTAATTAAAATTAAGTGTCCCTATCAACTACAAGTGGATCCATGGGGTCCCAAAATCGACCCGAAGATGCCTATGGTCGAAAATGTATCAACCAATAAGGCTAGGACACGTTTTAGGGTAATTCGGTATTATTATAATATTATTTTTTAACCCTTATTTACCGGATTTACCCTTAACCATGGTAAATAAAATATTTACCGAAGTAATTATTCAAAATGTCTAACAATAAAAGTTACCTATTTAAACAATTTGAACATCCTCATTCCAAATATGGAATCCATTTTTCCAAATTCAAAACACAGAAGTGGCAGAAATTAATTTAAAATTAATTTTCATTGTTAAAACAAAAGGCGTGTTTTTAAGAGATAATAACTATCAAAAGATTGCCACTTGTTTATGTCCGGTTTAATTGTAAAATTATGTCTAATGACCAACATTGTATTAAATGGTAAAAATATATTCTAAATATACTTTAAAACCGCTCAAATTCATAATTTATCACTATTAATTATTTTGATTAAAAAAGTTGTTTTTAATTAAAATTTAGTAATTTTCACTATTCATCAAAATATTAAAGTTATCCGAAAAGTGCCAAAATTTTACCCTAGGATAAATTTGATATTCCGAATCCAAAAATGAAGTCCATTTTGATATATAAAATATATATAATTTCACAAAGTAGGTATTACTATTCATAACGACTAGTTTGATTTGTTGTGGTGTGTGTTTGGACTCGAAGTTGCGTACAACACACGCTACTGTATTATTCAAAGGAAAGCGTATTGTAGAAGCTTGGGGTGTTACATTCTCCCCTCCTTCAAATAATTTCGTCCTCGAAATTTCTAGAATAGTTATCACAAGAAAAGACTCGGGTGGTTTTCATCATAAGTTCCTCGGGTTCCCAAGTTGCCTCATCCATCTTATGGTTTCTCCACAAAACTTTTACCAGACGCGTCGTTCGGTTTCTTAGTACATGTTCTCTCGTATCAAGAATCATGACAGGCCCTTCACAATAGGACATATTGGGTTCCAGTTCTAATTCCTCATAGTTGAGTACATGCGTTGGGTCAGGCATGTATTTCCTCAATAGAGATACGTGGAACACATCATGAACTTTGGAGAGACTTGGCGGCATTGCCAATCGGTAATCCACAGCCCCAATTCGTTCTAGAATTTTGAAGGGTTCGATGTACCTAGGACTCAATTTACCTTTCTTACCAAAACGTATGACTCCCTTCCATGGAGATACCTTTAGGAAAACATGATCACCGACTTGAAATTACAAATCCTTCCTTCGATTATCGGCATAGCTCTTCTGCCTACTTTGAGTTGCTTTGATGTGATTTTGGATTACCTTCACCTTTTCCACCGTTTCCTCCACCAGTTCTGGGCCTACAAGTTTTCTTTTACCAACGTCATCCCAACAGGTTGGTGTACGACATATCTTTCAGTATAACGCTTCATATGGTGCCATCTGAATACTCGAATGGAAGCTATTGTTATAGGAAAATTCTACCAGAGGTAAATATTTATCCCACATACGCTGAAAGTCATGTGAGAAAGATCTCAACATGTCTTCTAAGGTTTGAATAGTCTATTCTGATTGTCCGTCTGTCTGAGGGTGGTAAGCAGTGCTCAAATGAAGTTTAGTATCCAGGGATTTCTGAAGACTTTTCCATAATCTTGAAGTAAAATGGGGATCACGATCAGAAACAATCGATAGGGGTACTCCATGAAGTCTCACAACTTCATTAATATATAGTTTTGCTAGACGTTCCAGGGGTAGATCTTCTCTTGTAGCATGAAAATGTGCTGACTTGGTGAGACAATAAATAATAACCCATATTGCATCATTCCTTCTAGGAGTCATTGGTAGCCCCATGACAAAGTCTATCGTAATATTGTCCCATTTCCACTACGGTATGGGAAGAGGTTTCATGACTCCTCCAGGTTGTTGCCTTCCAGCTTTCACTTGTTGACAAACCATACATCATGACACAAAATCAGCAATCTCCCTCTTCATGTTGTCCCACAAAAAATGTTCCTTCAAATATCTATACATTTTTTTGCTCCCAGGGTGTATAGAGAAATTGGAACTATGAGAATCATCCAGTAATTCCCTTTATAGATCACGTTTATCAGGAATACAAAGTCTCTTCCCAAATTTCAAAATTCCATCTTCATACACAAATTCTCTCAGTCTCCCATCATTCACAGCTTTAATCTTCTGTTGAAATTATCCATCATCAGTTTGAGAACTCTTAATCCTTTCTAGTAAAGATGGATTGGCAACCATTTGAAAAACAATTGATGTTTCTCCTTCCCTGGTTATTCCCATGTCCGTCTTCACTAGATCCTTGAAAATTGGATCCCTTTCAATTCTCATATTGTTCAAAACTCCATGATCTTTTCATCTCAATGAAGCCTCCACCTTGTTTGCCTTCCCCGGGTGGTAGTGTATCGTACAATCATAATCCTTGAGTAATTAAATCCATCTCCTTTGCCTCATGTTGAGTTCTTTTTGTGAGAAAATATACTTCAAACTCTTGTGATCAGTATAAATCTCACATTTTTCACCATAGAGTTAGTGCCTCCATATATTCAAAGGAAAGATCACAGCTGCTAACTCCAGATCATGAGTAGGATAGTTTTGTTCATGAATTTTCAACTGTCGTGATGCATAGGCAATAACTCTATCATTCTGCATAAGGACACAACCAAGTCCTTTATTCGATGCATCACTATAAATAACGAACCCATCATTCCCTGATGGTAGAGTCAATATAGGAGCATTGACTAATCTTCTCTTCAGTTCTTTGAAACATTCTTCACACTCTTTTGTCCAAACAAATTTAACCCCTTTACGTGTGAGCTTCGTTAATGGGTTAGCTAATCGGGAAAAATTCTGGATGAAAAGTCGATAATACCCTACCAAACCAATAAAACTACATACCTCAGTTATAATCGTTGGTGCTGGCCATTCTTGGATCGCCTTGGTCTTAGAAGGATCAAAATAGATTCCATATTTAGAGACAATATGGCCAAGAAAAGAAATCTCATGAAGCTAGAATTCACACTTGCTAAACTTCCCATATAATTCATGTCTTCTCAGAGTCTTCAAGATAATGCGCAAGTGATTTTTATGATCTTCGTAGCTTTTAGAGTATACTAAGATATCATTAATAAATACCACCACAAATTCATCAAGATACTCCTTGAAAACTCTATTCATCAGATCCATGAATACAGAGGGTGCATTAGTCAATCCAAAAGGAATTACAGTAAACTCATAATGCCTGTACCTGGTTCGAAATGCTGTCTTCAGAATGTCTTCCTTCTTCACACACAACCGATGGTATCCAGATTGAAGGTCAATCATTGAAAAGTATTGAGCTCCATGCAGTTGGCCAAATAAATCATCAATGCGTGGTGGGGGATACTTGTTCTTTATTGTTATAGCATTGATCTCCCTGTAGTCGATACATATCCTCATAGATCCGTCTTTCTTTTTAACAAAAACAACAGGGGCTCCCCATGGAGAAACACTAGGGAGAATAAATCCCTTATTACTCAATTCCTCTAGTTGTTTCTTTATTTCAACTAATTCTACATCGGCCATTCTATAAGGGGTCTTTGATATAGGCCTTGATCCAGGAATTAAATCAATGGAAAACTCAACTTCTCATTCTGGAGGATGTCCAGGTAAATCTTCCGGAAATACATCTAAAAATTATTTCAGAACAGGTACATCCTCTATTTGAACATTCCTTTCCTCACCCACAGTAATTTCATTCTCTTCCTCCCCAATAATTGAATTTAGTTTAGATACTGGGGGTGGATCTAAATAAGAATTAGGTGGTGACGATTCTGCTCTAAAGATAAGGTGTTACTTATCATTATCATCAAGAATCATAACCTCTTTCTTCTTACAATAAATCTTCGCATCATAGTCCGAAAGCCAGTCCATACCGAGGATTATATCAAACACAATCATAGGTATGACGATGAGATCAGCAGACAAAGAACATTTATGTGCTCTAATGGGGACTGATTTACAAAACATTGTTGCAATGATACTTCCCTTAGGAGTTTTAACTGACAACTCCCTTGTTAAATCAAATTGGAAATATCTAATTTTCATAGCAAACTGGGAAGATATGAAACAATTCTATGATCCAGAATCAAATAATGAATTTCCTAACCTTGAGGAAACCATTAAATTACCTACCACCACGTCTTTCGGAGCTTCTACCTCAGCAGTAGTGATAGAATAAGCCTGGCCTTGATCCCTTGGCCTTTTCTGAGGTATGTTCTCCTAACGCTTAGGAAATTCATTTGCATAATGCCCCATCTCCCTGTAATTGTAGCACTGAACATTGGTAGCTTCCTTCTTCCCTTTGCAATCACGATCTTGGTGGCCTCTTTCACCACATTTGTAACAGATGCCCATTCCCTTCAAGAAAGTACCGGGGTGTTTCTTCCCACATTTACCACAGGATGGATATTCAACCTTTCCTTTCTTCCCCTTATTTCCATTCCCAGATTGATCAGCATGCCTCTTCTTCTCTTGCTTTTCTTTAAAGTCATAAGACTTATAGAATTCCTTTTCAGTCTTGATAGCACATGAGACAATGTCTTCGTACGATGAGAAGGATTGTGAGACTAATTCTCAACGGAGAAATGGTTTTAACCCATAAAAGAAATGATAAATCTTACTTCATGGGTTATGTATATAATCACCAGCATACCTTTCTAACCTTGTAAAGTTAGCCTCATAATTTGTGACATTCTCATCCTCCTTCTGTCTCACACTTAGAAATTTCCTTTCCATATCTGCTCGATGGTCGCGAGGAAAGTATTTTTCTAAAAACAGATCTTTGAACTCCCTCCATTACATATTTGATATTTCATCATCTTCCTTCGTATTTTGAATCAATGACCACCATTGGTCAGCATCTCCAGTGAGGCGGTAAACTGCCATGATAACTTTTTCCCTTTCACTACTCCCCAAAGCCTGAAATATTTTCTCTAGGGAAAATATCCATTGCTCAGCTACTAAAGGATTTGTACTCCCATTGAACGTTGGTGGTTGTTTCCTCATGAATCGATCTAACATTGATCCTCCACGCTGCGGATCAGGGTTCTCCATACGGGTAAGGTTATTATTCATAACCTGAGTGAGTTGTCCTAGTATGGTGATTAGCTGATCGGCACCAGTTGCATCACCAGCTCCACTATAATTATCTTGAGTAGGATGGAAATCCCTACATGGAGTCCGTGCATTGATACAGTTTCCATTTCTTCCACTAGGCGGCATTTCTAAACAATGTCGTAAACTAGATCAGTTTATGAATCAAAATACATAATCCCATACTTATAAAACACATAACATAAATTGAACTTTTTATGGATATAATCCATTAAAATATTTTCTTTGAGTAAGTATATACTCATAAACCCTTCATAACGATTTGTAAAGAAAATGAGAGTTATCCTAAGCATATCCCTTGGGAGTGTCGTAACTAAGAGTGCAGCAAGGCCCGTTGTCGTGCACCAGTTCCCGTTCGAGTCTAGCTCAAAGCGGTGTTTTCGGGTTTTACCCCTAGGTACATCTGTGCCAGAGCCGCCTCTACCTGCTCGTATCCAGAAAGGTATGTATTGCTCGGAAAACTCACAAAATCTCTACAATACCAAAATTCTAGGAAGTTTTTCTATACTAATCCTCAATGTTCATCTTAGGTTTACGTGCTCTAATCAGAGTTTATCTAAATCTAGCTTCCAATGTTTGTACTAAACTTCCTTTGATACCAACTGTAACGCCCCGACCCTAGTTACCTAGAGTCGGTGCTTTATTACATAACATTGGCATGATCACAAGAAAGATCAAATCTCGAAAGACCGATTGGTTTAGTAGCCTTGGAAACAATAGATATATTCATAATGTTTTACATTACATCATAAAGTGAAAAACTACTACAACAACATAGTCTCCATAGTCCACACTCATATCCCCACATACTATCCCTGCAGGTCATTCATAACTTACTTCTTCACATCCTGTGAAAAATAAAACATAGAAAAGGGGTGAGCTCAAATTCCCAGAAAGGATAACAATATAACAGAAACTTTCAAAAATAAGCATAAAATTTAAGGCAATGTATAACTAAAACAAAAGCCTTTTAAACTTGAACTTAAACATAGTATGGAAAAATAAAAATGAAATAATGTCATTTACTTATTCACATGGATATTATACTAATCGAATAATCACATGCAATATCAATAACCACTTTCATAATGATGTAATGCATAATGCCAGACTATCATAACAACATAGCCAAGGCCTCGTGCCAAGACTACAAATAATATTTTGTCAAGGCCTTGTGCCAAGACACTAGTTTGTCTCATGAGACCTACCGATACATCGAGGAGCTATAGCGGGCTCCACCCGTCACATATTAAGTCCAATGCATTCCCATATGAAAAGGTTTAAATATAATATAAACATTCATATTAAAACTAGCATACGAAATGTCAATACTTTCACCATAAACCGTGAATGGTATAAAAATAGCACATCCACAGTCAAACATACCAAAAAACCTTAAATACAACATAGAAGTTTTGTATTATAATAAATCAATTTCACATAAGCATAAAATCCATCAAAGGATGTTGACATAGATTAAATCAAAACTCTTTTTAGAGAAATGTATCTTTTTTATTTTGAAATCATTTAAGAGTCATATGATTATAAAATAAAAAATTTTCTTTGAAAATATTCTTATAAGCTTTTCAGGGAAGCTTCGACGATTTTATAATGGTGGAAAATAGCTGCACCCGCCGTATAAGTTAAAAAAACATTCTTACCTTAATTTTGTCGAAAAGGTTAAAAAGAACCATGTTTGGGAAACGATAGAAAGATTCCTTTATAAACCTCTTATAAAAAGTCAAAAAAGGGTATAAATGACTTTAACCCATATTCTTGTAAATAGTAAAAATGTTTTCAAATACATTTTGAAGAAACATGGATGTGGATGATAAAGAGATCCCAGTAGATTATTACATATAAACAACCTCGGATAATGAAGAGATTGTGAAATAACCCTTACCTTGTAATTTTCCTTGGATGGGGTAGGTTAACCTCCTGTATAATGGTGAAATAATTTTTATTAAATTATACAAGAATCATATATATTAATATTATATCATATATGATGTTTTAACATTGATTTCTTAATAATATCTTTGAATTATCGTCGTTTCGGGTGTTAACTTACTCGTTTTCTTTTATATGATTTGTTACATAAGCCGTGTTTGTTATGGATAGATTGTATATTATTCATATCCAGAATGATATCAAGTCCTTAAAAATCATTTTCAAATCATCAAATGATAATTATACTTTAATGGATACGATGGAGAATGAATCTCATCGCGTTCGTGGAGACGGTAGTCCGTGCGTACGCACGAGCGATTATATCATTATTTGGACATTAAAATAATATATAATTGGATGTTATATCATATATAACGAATCATTATCATGTTATATTTGTTTTTTTAATGAGTTACACATCATTATTATACCCATCCAAATAATAATTTATTGAATAACAATGACACCACGACGTGGAGACGGTAAGCCGTACGTACGCACATATGGTGACATGTTACTCAAAGGATGGATAGAATAGTGAATATGGTGGTACCATATTTATAATAACATCACAGTATATATATGATACTGGAGTTATTATTTTAGAATGGTAAAAACAAAGGAAGAAGAAGTGGAAGAAGAAAGGAACTTGGAAAAGGGTGGTGAAATCATTACATCTTCTTCGGGTTCTTCTTTTTGATTTGATCAAAAGGACTCCTTAGGTCGGATTTCTGATCAAACTAATCCCTCTAGGTTGTAGTGAGGGAATTTGGGAGTGTATTTGGGAAGAGTATTGCCGAACCAAAAGGATTTGAAGGTGTTAATAAATGAGAAGGAGGAGTGCCCTTTTATAAGAGGGGTGAGGGGCACCTTTGGTAAATCTAGAAATATTAATTTATAATAAATTCGTATTTGTTTTCTAATGGCTCCAAAGTTGATTATTCAAAGTTTAAGGTGGGAATAGGTCGAAAACCACTCAACCAATAGAATTTCGACAGGTTTGGGTACTTATATTAACCTTATCTTTAAGTATTAACTCTAAGTTAATTAGTTTCACTTTTACAATGTCTCTTTGTATTTTTATATTATATGGTTAATAAACATACTATATACATCCAAGAGGTTGGATTACCTTCACCTTTTCCACCGTTTCCTCCACCAGTTCTGGGCCTACAAGTTTTCTTTCACCAACGTCATCCCAACATGTTGGTGTACGATATATCTTTCAGTATAACGCTTCATATGGTGCCATCTGAATACTCGAATGGAAGCTATTATTATAGGAAAATTCTACCAGAGGTAAATATTGATCCCACATACCCTGAAAGTCAAGTGAGAAAGATCTCAACATGTCTTCTAAGGTTTGAATAGTCCGTTCTGATTGTCCTTCTGTCTGAGGGTGGTAAGCAGTGCTCAAATGAAGTTCAGTATCCAGGGATTTCTGAAGACTTTTCCAGAATCTTGAAGTAAAATGGGGATCACGATCAGAAACAATCGATAGGGGTACTCCATGAAGTCTCACAACTTCATTAATATATAGTTTTTCTAGACGTTCCAGGGGTAGATCTTCTCTTATAGCATAAAAATGTGCTGACTTGGTGAGACAATCAATAATAACCCATATTGCATCATTCCTTCTAGGAGTCTTTGGTAGCCCCATGACAAAGTCTATCGTAATATTGTCCCATTTCCACTCCGGTATGGGAAGAGGTTGCATGACTCCTCCAGGCTGTTGCCTTCCAGCTTTCACTTGTTGACAAACCATACATCATGACACAAAATCAGCAATCTCCCTCTTCATGTTATCCCAACAAAAATGTTCCTTCAAATCTCTATACATTTTTGTGCTCCCAGGGTGTATAGAGAAATTGGAACTATGAGCATCATCCAGTAATTCCCTTTATAGATCAGGTTTATCAGGAATACAAAGTCTCTTCCAAAATATCAAAATTCCATCTTCATACACAAAGTCTCTCAGTCTCCCATCATTCGCAGCTTTAATCTTCTTTTGAAATTATCCATCATCAGTTTGAGAACTCTTAATCATTTCTAGTAAAGATGGTTTGGCAACCATTTGAAAAAGAATTGATGTTTCTCCTTCCCTGGTTATTCCCATGTCCATATTCACTAGATCCATGAAAATTGGATCCCTTTCAATTCTCATATTGTTCAAAACTCCACGATATTTTCATCTCAAAGCAGCTGCCACCTTGTTTGCCTTCCCCGGGTGGTAGTGTATCGTACAATCATAATCCTTGAGCAATTCAAGCCATCTCCTTTGCCTCATGTTGAGTTCTTTTTGTGAGAAAATATACTTCAAACTCTTGTGATCAGTATAAATCTCACATTTTTCACCATAGAGTTAGTGCCTCCATATCTTCAAAGCAAAGATCACAGCTGCTAACTCGAGATCATGAGTAGGATAGTTTTGTTCATGAATTTTCAACTATCGTGATGCATAGGAAATAACTCTATCATTCTGTATAAGGACACAACCAAGTCCTTTATTCGATGCATCACTATAAATAACGAACCCATCATTCCCTGATGGTAGAGTCAATATAGGAGCATTGACTAATCTTCTCTTCAGTTCTTTGAAACATTCTTCACACTCTTTTTTCCAAACAAATTTAACCCCTTTACGTGTGAGCTTCGTTAATGGGTTAGCTAATCGGGAAAAATTCTGGATGAAAAGTCGATAATACCCTGCCAAACCAATAAAACTACATACCTCAGTTATAATCGTAGGTGCTGGCCATTCTTGGATCGCCTTGGTCTTAGAAGGATCAAAAGAGATTCCATCTTTAGAGACAATATGGCCAAGAAAAAAAATCTCATGAAGCTAGAATTCACACTTGCTAAACTTCCCATGTAATTCATGTCTTCTCAGAGTCTTCAAGATAATGCGCAAGTGATTTTTATGATCTTCGTAGCTTTTAGAGTATACTAAGATATCATCAATAAATACCACCACAAAATCATCAAAATACTCCTTGAAAACTCTATTCATCAGATCCATGAATACAGAGGGTGCATTAGTCAATCCAAAAGGCATTACAGTAAACTTGTAATGCACGTACCTGGTTAGAAATGTTGTCTTTGGAATGTCATCCTTCTTCACACACAACTGATGGTATCCAGATTGGAGGTCAATCATTGAAAAGTATTGAGCTCCATGTAGTTGGCCAAATAAATCATCAATGCGTGGTGGGGGATACTTGTTCTTTATTGTTATAGCATTGATCTCCCTGTAGTCGATACATAACCTCATAGATCCGTCTTTCTTTTTAACAAAAAGAACAGGGGATCCCCATGGAGAAACACTAGGGAGAATAAATCCCTTATTACTCAATTCCTCTACTTGTTTCTTTATTTCAACTAATTCTACAGCAGCCATTCTATAAGGGGTATTTGATATAGGCCTTGATCCAGGAATTAAATCAATGGAAAGCTCAACTTCTCATTCTGGAGGATGTTCAGGTAAATCTTCCGGAAATACATCTAAAAATTATTTTAGAACAGGTACATCCTCTATTTGAACATTCATTTCCTCACCCACAGTAATTTCATTCTCTTCCTCCCCAATAATTGAATTTAGTTTAGATACTGGGGGTGGATATAAATAAGAATTAGGTGGTGATGATTCTGCTCTAAAGATAAGGTGTTACTTATCATTATCATCAAGAATCATAACCTCTTTCTTCTTATAATAAATCTTCGCATCATAGTCCAAAAGACAGTCCATACCAAGGATTATATCAAACACAATCATAGGTATGGCGATGAGATCAGCAGACAAAGAACATTTATGTGCTCTAATGGGGACTGATTTACAAAACATTGTTGCAATGATACTTCCCTTAGGAGTTTTAACTGACAACTCCCTTGTTAAATCAAATTGTAAATATCTAATTTTCTTAGAAAACTGGGAAGATATGAAACAATGCTATGACCCAGAATCAAATAATGAATTTCCTAACCTTGAGGAAACCATTAAATTACCTACCACCACGTCTTTCGGAGCTTCTACCTCAGCAGTAGTGATAGAATAAGTCTGGCCTTGATCCCTTGGCCTTTTCTGAGGTAAGTTCTCCTGACGCTTAGGACATTCATTTTCATAATGCCCCATCTCCCTGTAATTGTAGCACTGAACATTGGTAGCTTCCTTCTTCCCTTTGCAATCACGAGCTTGGTGGCCTCTTTCACCACATTTGTAATAGATGCCCATTCCCTCCAAGAAAGTACCGGGGTGTTTCTTCCCACATTTACCACAGGATGGATATTCAACCTTTCCTTTAATCCCCTTATTTCCATTCCCAGATTGATCAGCATGCCTCTTCTTCTCTTGATTTTCTTTAAAGTCATAAGACTTATAGAATTCCTTTTCAGTCTTGATAGCACATGAGACAATGTCTTCGTACGACGAGAAGGATTGTGAGACTAATGCTCAACGGAGAAATGGTTTTAACCCATAAAAGAAATGATCAATATTACTTCTTGGGTTATGTATATAATCACCAGCATACCTTTCTAACCTTGTAAAGTTAGCCTCATACTTTGTGACATTCTCATCCTCCTTCTGTCTCAGACTTAGAAATTTCCCTTCCATATCTGCTCGATGGTCGCGAGGAATGTATTTTTCTAAAAACAGATCTTTGAACTCCCTCCATTACATATTTGATACTTCATCATCTTCCTTCTTATTTTGAATCAATGACCACCATTGGTCAGCATCTCCAGTGAGGCGGTAAACTGCCATGATAACTTTTTCCCTTTCACTACTCCCCAAAGCCTGAAATATTTTCTCTAGGGAAAATATCCATAGCTCAGTTACTAAGGGATTTGTACTCCCATTGAACGTTGGTGGTTTTTTCCCCATGAATAGATCTAACATTGATCCTCCAAGCTGCGGATCAGGGTTCTCCATACGAGTAAGGTTATTATTCATAACCTGAGTGAGTTGTCCCAGTATGGCGATTAACTGATCGGCACCAGTTGCATCACCAGCTCCACTATAATTATCTTGAGCAGGAGGGCAATCCCTACATGGAGTCTGTGCATTGATACAGTTTCCATTTCTTCCACTAGGCGCCATTTCTAAACAATGTCGTAAACTAGATCAGTTTATGAATCAAAATACATAATCCCATACTTATAAAACACTTAACATAAATTGAACTTTTTATGGATATAATCCATTAAAATATTTTCTTTGAGGAAGTATATACTCATAAACCCTTCATAACGATTTGTAAAGAAAATGAGAGTTATCCTAATCATATCCCCCGGGAGTTTCGTAACTAAAAGTGCAGCAAGGCCCGTTGTCGTGCACCAGTTCCCGTTCGAGTCTAGCTCAAAGCGGTGTTTTCGGGTTTTACCCCTAGGTACATCTGTGCCAGAGCCGCCACTACCTGCTCGTATCCAGACAGGGATGTGTTGCTCGGAAAACTCACAAAATCTCTACAATACCAAAATTCTAGGAAGTTTTTCTATACTAATCCTCAATGTTCATCTTAGGTTTACGTGCTCTAATCAGATTTTATCTAAATCTAGCTTCCAATGTTTGTACTAAACTTCCTCTGATACCAACTGTAACGCCCCGACCCTAGTTACCTAGAGTCGGTGCTTTATTACATAACATTGGCATGATCACAAGAAAGATCAAATCTCGAAAGGCCGATTGGTTTAGTAGCCGTGGAAACAATAGATATATTCACAAAGTTTTACATTACATTATAAAGTGAAAAACTACTACAACAACATAGTATCCATATTCCACCCTCATATCCCCACATACTATCCCTACAGGTCATTCATAACTTACTTCTTCACATCCTGGGAAAAATAAAACATAGAAAAGGGGTGAGCTCAAATTCCCAGTAAGGATAACAATATAACGGAAACTTTAAAAAATAAGCATAAACTTTTAAGGCAATGTATAACTAAAACAAAAGCCTTTTAAACTTGAACTTAAACATAGTATGGAAAAATAAAAAGGAAATAATTCCATTTACTTATTCACATGGATATTATACTAATCGAATAATCACATGCAATATCAATAACCACTTTCATAATGATGTAATGCATAATGCCAGACTATCATAACAACATAGCCAAGGCCTCGTGCCAAGACTACAAATAAGATTTTGTCAAGGCCTTGTGCCAAGACACTAGTTTGTCTCATGAGACCTACCGATGCATTGAGGAGCTATAGAGGGCTCCACCCGTCACATATTAAGTCCAATGCATTCCCATATGAAAAAGGTTTAAATATAATATAAACATTCATATTAAAACTAGCATACGAAATGTCAATACTTTCACCATAAACCATGAATCGTATAAAAATAGCACATCCACAGTCAAACATACCAAAAAACCTTAAATACAACATAGAAGTTTTGTATTATAATAAATCAATTTCACATAAGCGTAAAATCCATCAAAGGATGTTGACATAGATTAAATCAAAACTCTTTTTAGAGAAATGTCTCTTTTTTATTTTGAAATCATTTAAGAGTCATATGTTTATAAAATAAAACATTTTCTTTGAAAATATTCTTATAATCTTGTCAGGGAAGCTTCGACGATTTTATAATGGTGGAAAATAGTTGCACCCGCCGTATAAGTTAAAAATACATTCTTACCTTAATTTTGTCGAAAAGGTTAAAAAGAACCATGTTTGGGAAACGATAGAAAGATTCCTTTATAAACCTCTTATAAAAAATCAATAAAGGGTATAAATGACTTTAACCCATATTCTTGTAAATAGTAAAAAAAATTTCAAATACATTTTGAAGAAACATGGATGTGGATGATAAAGAGATCCCAGTAGATTATTACATATAAACAACCTCGGATAATGAAGAGATTGTGAAATAACCCTTACCTTGTAATTTTCCTTGGATGGGGTAGGTTAACCTCCTGTATAATGGTGAAATAATTGTTATTAAATTATACAAGAATCATATATATTAATATGATATCATATATGATGTTTTAACATTGATTTCTTAATAATATCTTTGAATTATCGTCGTTTCGGGTGTTAACTTACTCGTTTTCTTTTATATGATTTGTTACAAAAGCCGTGTTTGTTATGGATAGATTGTATATTATTCATATCCAGAATGATATCAAGTCCTTAAAAATCATTTTCAAATCATCAAATGATAATTATACTTTAATGGATACGATGGAGAATGAATCTCATCGCGTTCGTGGAGACGGTAGTCCGTGCGTACGCACGAGCGATTATATCATTATTTTGACATTAAAATAATATATAATTGGATGGTATATCATATATAAATAATCATTATCATGTTATATTTGTTATTTTAATGAGTTACACATCATTATTATACCCATCCAAATAATAATTTATTGAATAACAATGACACCACGACGTGGAGACGGTAAGTCGTACGTACGCACGTATGGTGACATGTTACTCAAAGGATGGATAGAATAGTGAATATGGTTGTACCATATTTATAATAACATCACAGTATATATATGATACTGGAGTTATTATTTTAGAATGGTAACAACAAAGGAAGAAGAAGTGGAAGAAGAAAGGAACTTGGAAAAGGGTGGTGAAATCATTACCTCTTCTTCGGGTTCTTCTTTTTGATTTGATCAAAAGGACTCCTTAGGTTGGCTTTTTGATCAAACTAATACCTCTAGGTTGTAGTGAGGGAATTTGGGAGTGTATTTGGGAATAGTATGGCCGAACCAAAAGGCTTTGAAGGTGTTAATAAATGAGAAGGAGGAGTTCCCTTTTATAAGAGGGGTGAGGGGCACCTTTCGAAAATCTAGAAATATTAATTTATAATAAATTCGTATTTGTTTTCTAATGGCTCCAAAGTTGATTATTCAAAGTTTAAGGTGGGGATAGGTCGAAAACCACTCAACCAATAGAATTTCGACAGGTTTGAATACTTATATTAACCTTATCTTTAAGTATTAACTCTAAGTTAATTAGTTTCACTTTTACAATGTCTCTTTGTATTTTTATATTATATGGTTAATAAACATACTATATAATTTTACAAAGTAGATATTACTATTCATAAAGGCTAGTTTGATTGGTTGTGGTGTGTGTTAGGACTCGAAGTTGCATACAACACACAATACTGTATTATTCAAAGGAAAGCGTACCGTAGAAGCTTGGGGTGTTACATTCTCCACTCCTTCAAATAATTTCATCCTCAAAATTTCTAGAATAGTTATCACATGAAAAGACTCGGGTGGTTTTCATCATAAGTTCCTTGGGTTCCCACGTTGCCTCTTCCATATTATGGTTTCTCCACAAAACTTTTACCAGACGCGTCGTCCGGTTTCTTAGTACATGTTCTCTCGTATCAAGAATCCTGACGGGCTCTTCACAATAGGAAAGATCGGGTTCCAGTTCTAATTCCTCATAGGTGAGTACATGCGTTGGGTCAGGCATGTATTTCCTCAACAGAGATACGTGGAACACATCATGAACTTTGGAGAGACTTGGCGGCATTTCCCATCGATAAGCCACGGCCCCAATTCGTTCTAGAATTTCGAAGGGTCCGATGTACCTAGGACTCAATTTACCTTTCTTACAAAAACGTATGACTCCCTTCCATGGAGATACCTTTAGGAAAACATGATCACCGACTTGAAATTCCAAATCCTTCCTTCGATTATCGGCATAATTCTTCTGCCTACTTTGAGCTTCTTTGATGTGATTTTGGATTACCTTCACCTTTTCCACTGTTTCCTCCACCAGTTCTGGGCCTACAAGTTTTCTTTCACCAACGTCATCCCAACAGGTTGGTGTACGACATATGTTTCCGTATAACGCATCATATGGTGCCATCTGAATACTCGAATGGAAGCTATTGTTATAGGAAAATTCTACCAGTGGTAAATATTGATCCCACATACCCTGAATGTCAAGTGAGTAAGAGCTCAACATGTCTTCGAAGGTTTGAATAGTCCATTATGATTGTCCGTCTGTCTGAGGGTGGTAAGTAGTGCTCAAATGAAGTTCAGTATCCAGGGATTTCTGAAGACTTTCCCAGAATCTTGAAGTAAAATGGGGATCACGATCAGAAACAATCGATAGGGGTACTCCATGAAGTCTCACAACATCATTAATATATAGTCTTGCTAGACGTTCCAGGGGTAGATCTTCTCTTATAGCAAGAAAATGTGCTGACTTGGTAAGACGATCAACAATAACCCATATTGCATCATTCCTTCTAGGAGTCTTTGGTAGCCCCATGACAAATTCCATCGTAATATTGTCCCATTTACACTCCAGTATGGGAAGAGGTTGCATGACTCCTCCAGTCTGTTGCCTTCCAGCTTTCACTTGTTGACAAACCATACATCTTGACACAAAATCACCAATCTCCCTCTTCATGTTGTCCCACCAAAAATGTTCCTTCAAATCTCTATACATTTTGGTGCTCCCAGGGTGTATAGAGAAATTGGAACTATGAGCATCATCCAGCAATTCCCTTTTTAGATCAGGTTTATCGGGAACACAAAGTCTCTTCCCAAATTTCAAAATTACATCTTCATACACAATGTCTCTCAGTCTCCCATCATTCGTAGCTTTAATATTCTTTTTAAATTCTTCATCATCGGTTTGAGAACTCTTAATCCTTTCTAGTAAATATGTTTTGGCAACCATTTGAAAAATAATTGATGTTTCTCCTTCCATGGTTATTCCCATGTCCATATTCACTAGATCCATGAAAATTGGATCCCTTTTAATTGTCATATTGTTCAAAACTCCATGATCTTTTCTTCTCAAAGCATCTTCCACCTTGTTTTCCTTCCCCGGGTGGTAGTGTATCGTACAATCATAATCCTTGAGAAATTCAAGCCATCTCCTTTGCCTCATGTTGAGTTCTTTTTGTGAGAAAATATACTTCAAAATCTTGTGATCAGTATAAATCTCACATTTTTCACCATAGAGTTAGTGCCTCCATATCTTCAATGCAAAGATCACAGCTGCTAACTCGAGATCATGAGTAGGATAGTTTTGTTCATGAATTTTCAACTGTCGTGATGCATAGGCAATAACTCTATCATTCTTCATAAGGACAGAACCAAGTCCTTTCTTCGATGCATCACTATAAATAACGAACCCAAAATTCCCTGATGGTAGAGTCAATATAGGAGCATTGACTAATCTTCTCCTCAGTTATTCGAAAAATTATTCACACTCTTTTGTCCAAAAAAATTTCACCCCATTACGTGTGAGCTTCGTTAATGGGTTAGCCAATCGGGAAAAATTCTAGACGAAAAGACGATATTAACCTGCCAAACCAATAGAACTATGTACCTCAGTTATAATCGTAGGTGCTGGCCATTCATGGATCGCCTTGGTCTTAGAAGGATCAAAAGAGATTCCATCTTTAGAGACAATATGGCCAAGAAAAGAAATCTCATGAAGCCAGAATTCACATTTGCTAAACTTCCCATATAATTCATGTCTTCTCAAAGTCTTCAAGATAATGCGCAAGTGATTTTCATGATCTTCGTAGCTTTTAGAGTATACTAAGATATCATCAATAAATACCACCACAAATTCATCAAGATATTCCTTGAAAACTCTATTCATCAGATCCATGAATACAGAGGGTGCATTAGTCAATCCAAAAGGCATTACAGTAAACTCGTAATGCCTGTACCTGGTTCGAAATGCTGTCTTCGGAATGTCATCCTTCTTCACACACAACTGATGGTATCCAGATCGAAGGTCAAACTTTGAGAAGTATTGAGCTCCATGCAGTTGGTCAAATAAATCATCAATGCGTGGTCAGGGATACTTGTTATTTATGGTTATAGCATTGATCTCCCTGTAGTCGATACATAACCTCATAGATCCGTCTTTCTTTTTAACAAAAAGAACAGGGGCTCCCCATGGAGAAACACTAGGGCGAATAAATCCCTTATTACTCAAGTCCTCTAGTTGTTTCTTTAGTTCAACTAATTCTACAGTGGCCATTCTACGAGGGGTCTTTGATATAGGCCTTTATCCATGAATTAAATCAATGGAAAACTCAACTTCTCGTTCTGGAGGATGTCCAGGTAAATCTTCCGGAAATACATCTAAAAATTATTTCACAACAGGTACATCCTCTATTTGAACATTCCTTTCCTCACCCACAGTAATTTCATTCTATTCCTCCCCAATAATTGAATTTAGTTGAGATACTGGGGGTGGATCTAAATAAGAATTAGGTGGTGACGATTCGGCTCTAAAGATAAGGTGTTACTTATCATTATCATCAAGAATCATAACCTCTTTCTTCTTACAATAAATCTTCACATCAGAGTCTGAAAGCCAGTCCATACCGAGGATTATATCAAACTCAATCATAGGTATGATGATGAGATCAGTAGATAAAGAGCATTTATGTGCTCTAATGGGGCTGATTCACAAAACATTGTTGCAATGATACTTCCCTTATGAGTTTTAACTGAAAACACCCTTGTTAAATCAAATTGGAAATATCTAATTTTCTTAGAAAACTGGGAAGATATGAAACAATGCAATGATCCAGAATCAAATAATGCATTTGCTAAACTCTAGGAAACCATTAAATTACCTGCCACCACATCTTTCGGAGATTCTACCTCAGCAGTAGTGATAGAATAAGCCTGGCCTTAATCCCTTGACATTTTCTGAGGTAATTTCTCCTGACGCTTAGGACATTCATTTGCATAATTCCCCATCTCCCTGCAATTTTAGCAGTGAACATTGGTAGCTTCCTTCTTCCCTTTGCAATCACGAGCATGGTGGGCTCTTTCACCACATTTTTAACAGACGCCCATTCCCTTCAAGCAAGTACCGGGGTGTTTATTCCCACATTTACCACAGGATGGATATTCAACCTTTCCTTTCTTCCCCTTATTTCCAATCCCAGATTGATCAGCAGGCCTCTTCTTCTCTTGTTTTTCTTTAAAGTCATAAGACTTAGAGAATTCCTTTTTGGTCTTGATAGCACATGAGACAATGTCTTCGTACGACGAGAAGGATTGTGAGACTAATGATCGATGAAGAAATGGTTTTAACCCATCAAAGAAAGGACCAATCTTACTTCTTGGGTTATGTATATAATCACCAACATACCTTGCTAACCTTGTAAAGTTAGCCTCATACGTTGTGACATTCTCATCCTCCTTCTGTCTCAGACATAGAAATTGCCTTTCCATATCTGCTCGATGGTCGCGAGGAAAGTATTTTTCTAAAAATAGATCTTTGAACTCCCTCCATTCCATATTTTATACTTCATCATCTTCCTTCGTATTTTGAATCAATGAACACCATTGGTCAGTATCTCTAGTGAGGCGGTAAACTGCCATGATAACTTTTTCCCTTTCACTACTCCCCAAAGCCTGAAATAGTTTCTCTAGGGAAAATATCCATTGCTCAGCTACTAAGGGATTTGTACTCCCATTTAACTTTGGTGGTTGTTGCCTCATGAATCGATCTAACATTGATCCTCCATGCTGCGGATCAGGGTGCTCCATAAGGGTAAGGTTATTATTCATAACCTGAGTGAGTTGTCCCAGTATGGTGATTAGCTGATCGGCACCAGTTGCATCACCAGCTCCACTATAATTATCTTGAGCAGGAGGGCAATCCCTACATGGAGTGCGTGCATTGATACAGTTTCCATTTCTTCCACTAGGTGCCATTTCTAAACAATGGCATAAACTAGATCAGTTTATGAATCAAAATACATAATCCCATACTTATAAAATACTTAACATAAATTGAAGTATTTATGGATATAATCCATAAAAATATTTTCTTTGAGGATGTATATACTCATAAACCCTTCATAATTATTTGTAAAGAAAATGAGAGTTAGCCTAAGCATATCCCCCAGGAGTGTCGTAACCAAGAGTGCAGCAAGGCCCGTTGTCGTGCACCAGTTCCCGTTCGAGTCTATCTCAAAGCGGTGTTTTCGGGTTTTACCCCTAGGTACATCTGTGCCAGGGCCACCTCTACCTACCCGTATCCAGACAGGGATGCATTGCTCGGAAAACTCACAAAATCTCTACAATACCAAAATTCTTGGAAGTTCTTCTATACTAATCCTCAAAGTTCATCTTAGGTCTACGTGCTCTAATCAGAGTTTATCTAAATCTAGCTTCCAAGGTTTTTACTAAACTTCCTCTGATACCAACTGTAATGCCCCGACCCCAGTTACCTAGAGTCGGTGCATTATTATATAACATTGGCATGATCACAAGAAAGATCAAATCTCAAAAGACCGATTGGTTTAGTAGCCTTGGAAACACTAGATATATTCTTAAAGTTTTACATTACATCATAAAGTGAAAAACTACTACAACAACATAGTCTCCATATTCCACACTCATATCCCCACATACTATCCATGCAGGTCATTCATAACATAGTTCTTCACATCCTGGGAAAAATAAAACATAGAAAAGGGGTGAGCTCAAATTCCAAGTAAGGATAACAATATAGCAGAAACATTCAAAAATAAGCATAAACTTTTAAGGCAATGTATAACTAAAACAAAATCCTTTTAAACTTGAACTTAAACATAGTATGGAAAAATAAAAATGAAATAATGCCATTTACTTATTCACATGGATATTCTACTAATTGAATAATCACATGAAATATCAATAACCACTTTCATAATGATGGAATGCATAATGCCAGACTATGATAACCACATAACCAAGACCTCGTGCCAAGACTACAAATAAGATTTTGTCAAGGCCTTGTGCCAAGACACTAGTTTTTCTCATGAGACCTACCAATGCATCGAGGATCTATTGTAGGCTCTACTCGTCACATATTAAGTCCAATTCATTCCCATATGAAAAGGTTTAAACATAATATAAACACTCGTATTAAAGCTAGCATACGAAATGTCAATACTTTCACCATAAACCATGAATGGTATAAAAATAGAACATCCATAGTCAAACATACCACAAAACCTTAAATACAACATATAAGTTTTGTATCATAATAAATCAATTTCACATAAGCGTAAAATCCATCAAAGGATGTTGACATAGATGAAATCAAAACTCTTTTTAGAGAAATATCTCTTTTTATTTTGAAATCATTTAAGAGTCATATGTTCATAAAATAAAACATTTTCCTTGAAAATATTTTTATAAGCTTGTAAGGGAAGCTTTGACAATTTTATAATGGCGCAAAATAGCCGCACCCGCCGTATAAGTTAAAAAAACATTCTTACCTTAATTTTGTCGAAAAGGTTAAAAAGAACCTTGTTTGGAAAACGATGGAAAAATTCCTTTATAAACCTCTTATAAAAAGTCAAACAAGGGTATAAATGACTTTAACCCATATTCTTGTAAATATTAAAAATGTTTTGAAATACATTTTTAAAAAACATGGATGTGGATAATAAAGAGATCCTAGTAGATTATTACATATAAACAACCTCGGATAATGAAGAGATTGTGAAATAACACTTACCTTGTACTTTTCCTTGGTTGGGGTAGGTTAACCACCTATATAATGGTGAAATAATTGTTATTAAATTATACAAGAATCATATATATTAATATGATATCATATATGATGTTTTAACATTTATTTGTTAATAATATCTTTGAATTATCGTCGTTTCGGGTGTTAACTTACTCATTTTCTTTTATATGATTTGTTACATAAACCGTGTTTCTTATGTATAGGTTGTATATTATTCATATCCAGAATGATATCAAGTCCTTAAACATCATTTTCAAATAATCAAATGATAATTATACTTTAATGGATACGATGGAGAATGAATCTCATCGCGTTCGTGGAGACGGTAGTCCGTGCGTACGCACGAGCGATAATATCCTTCTTTTGACATTAAAATAATATATAATTGGATGGTATATCATATATAAAGAATAATTATCATGTTATATTTATTATTTTGATGAGTTACACATCATTATTATACCCATCTAAATAATAATTTATTGAATAACAATTACACCACGACGTGGAGACGGTAAGCCGTACGTACGCACGTATGGTGACATGTTACTCAAAGGATTGATAGAATAGTGAATATGGTTGTACCATATTTATAATAACATCACAGTATATATATGATACTGGAGTTATTATTTTAGAATGGTAACAACAAAGGAAGAAGATGTGGAAGAAGAAGAAAGGAACTTGGAAAAGGGTGGTGAAATCATTACCTCTTATTCGGGTTCTTCTTTTTGATTTGATCAAAAGGGCTCTTTAGGTTGGCTTTCTGATCAATATAATCCCACTAGGTTTTATTGAGGGAAGTTGGGAGTGTATTTGGGCAGAGTTTTTCCGAACCAAAAGGCTTTGAAGGTGTGAAGAAATGAGAAGGAGGAGTTCCCTTTTATAAGAGGGGTGAGCGGCACCTTTAGAAAATCTAGAAATATTAATTTATAATAAATTAATATTCGGTTTCTAATGGCTCAAAAGTTGACTATTCAAAGGTTAAGGTGGGGATAGGTCTAAAACCACTCAACCAATAGAATTTCGACAGGTTTGGGTACTTATATTAACCTTATCTTTAAGTATTAACTCTAAGTTAATTAGTTTCACTTTTACAATGTCTCTTTGTATTTTTATATTATATGGTTAATAAACATACTATATACATCCAAGAGACCCCCAAGTGGTCCATTAATTATACACCTATTATGAGATAAGTGTCTTGGCCGAACCTTATTTTTTAAGGAATTTAATATCAATTAATAATATTATATTTGTTTTAAAAACACTTTTATGTCAATTTTGACACTATTCAATAGTTGATTTTTGTGAAACTCCTAACAGAATTATTACTTCGAACAAAGTTCATTAAATCAATCCTAATATGTCATATTATCCTAGAAAATGATTGTAATTCATTAAAAGTCTAAAATTATATTTATTTAGGTATTTATAATATAAATTATTTTAAATTTTCACTATTATGGTAATTACTGCATCATCATTGTGTCATAAATAAGTTAAATTATTTAATCTCTAAAAATTATAAATAAAATATCATTATCTAGGAAATCTTTTTTTGCTTTCTAATTAATATTTATAGTTGAACATCCAACATATATAACCCTATGTAAAAATTGTTTTCCTAAAAGATATATGCTTGTGTCATTTTTGTATTCATTTTAACTTATTTAAAATTAAGTGTCCCTATCAACTACAAGTGGCTCCATGGGGTCCCAAAATCGACCCAAAGATGCCTATGGTCGAACATGTGTCAACCAATAAGTCTAGGACACGTTTTAGGGTAATTTAGTATTATTATAATATTATTTTTAACCCTTATTTACCGGATTTACCCTTATCCATGGTAAATAAAATATTTACCGAAGTAATTATTCAAAATGTCTAAAAATAAAAGTTACCTATTTAAACAATTTGAACATCCTGATTCCAAATATGGAATCCATTTTTCCAAATTCAAAACACATAAGTGGCAGAAATTAATTTAAAATTAATTCCCATTGTTAAAACAAAATGTGTGTTTTTAAGAGATAATAACTATCAAAAGATTGACACTTGTTTATGTCCGATTTAATTGTAAAATTATGTCAAATGACCAACATTGTATTAAATGGTAAAAATATATTCTAAATATACTTTAAAACCACTCAAATTCATAATTTATCACTATTAATTACTTTGATTAAAAAAGTTGTTTTTAATTAAAATTTAGTAATTTTCACTCTTCATCAAAATATTAATGTTATCCGAAAAGTGCCAAAATTTCACCCTAGGATAAATTTGATCTTCCGAATCCAAAAATGAAGTCCATTTTGAAATATAAAATATATATAATTTCACAACGTATGTATTACTATTCATAACGGCTAGTTTGATTGGTTGTGGTGTGTGTTAGGACTCGAAGTTGCGTACACCACACAATACTGTATTATTCAAAGGAAAGTGTACCATAGAAGCTTGGGGTGTTACATTCTCCCCTACTTCAAACAATTTCGCCCTTGAAATTTCTAGAATAGTTATCACATGAAAAGACTCGGGTGGTTTTCATCATAAGTTCCTCGGGTTCCCATGTTGCCTCTTCCATCTTATGGTTTCTCAACAAAACTTTTACCAGACACGTCGTCCGGTTTCTTAGTACATGTTCTCTCGTATCAAGAATCCTGACGGGCTCTTCACAATAGGACAGATCAGGTTCCAGTTCTACTTCCTCATAGGTGAGTACATGCGTTGGGTCAGACATGTATTTCCTCAATAGAGATACGTGGAACACATCATGAACTTTGGAGAGACTTGGCGGCATTGTCAATCGGTAAGCCACAACCCCAATTCATTCTAGAATTTCGAAGGGTCCGATGTACCTAGGACTCAATTTACCTTTCTTACCAAAACGTATGACTCCCTTTCATGTAGATACCTTTAGGAAAACATGATCACTGACTTGAAATTACAAATCCTTCCTTCGATTATCGGCATAGCTCTTCTGCCTACTTTGAGCTGCTTTGATGTGATTTTGGATTACCTTCACCTTTTCCACCGTTTCCTCCACCAGTTCTGGGCCTACAAGTTTTCTTTCACCAACGTCATCCCAACAGGTTGGTGTACGGCATCTCTTTCCGTATAACGCTTCATGTGGTGCCATCTGAATACTCGAATGGAAGCTATTGTTATAGGAAAATTCTACCAGAGGTAAATATTGATCCCACATACCCTGAAAGTCAAGTGAGCAAGATCTCAACATGTCTTCTAAGGTTTGAATACTCCGTTCTGATTGTCCGTCTGTCTGAGGGTGGTAAGCAGTGCTCAAATGAAGTTCAGTATCCGGGGATTTCTGAAGACTTTTCCAGAATCTTGAAGTAAAACGGGGATCACGATCAGAAACAATCGATAGGGGTACTCCATGAAGTCTCACAAATTCATTAATATATAGTCTTTCTAGACGTTCCAGGGGTATATCTTCTTTTACAGCAAGAAAATGTGCTGACATGGTAAGACGATCAACAATAACCCATATTGCATCAGGTTTATCGGGAACACAAAGTCTCTTCCCAAATTTCAAAATTCCATCTTCATACACAAAGTCTCTCAGTCTCCCATCATTCGTAGCTTTAATCTTTTTTTTTTAAATTCTTTATCATCGGTTTGAGAACTCTTAATCCTTTCTAGTAAATATGGTTTGGCAACCATTTGAAAAAGAATTGATGTTTCTCCTTCCCTGGTTATTCCCATTCCATCTTCACTAGATCCATGAAAATTGGATCGCTTTCAATTCTCATATTGTTCAAAACTCCATGATCTTTTCTGCTCAAAGTATTTTCCACCTTGTTTGCCTTCCCCAGGTGGTAGTGTATCGTACAATCATAATCCTTGATCAATTCAATCCATCTCCTTTGCATCATGTTGAGTTCTTTTTGTGAGAAAATATACTTCAAACTCTTGTGATCAGTATAAATCTCACATTTTTCACCATAGAGTTAGTGCCTCCATATCTTCAAAGAAAAGATCACATCTGCTAACTCGAGATCATGAGTAGGATAGTTTTGTTCATGAATTTCCAACTGTCGTGATGCATTGGCAATAACTCTATCATTCTGCATAAGGACACAACCAAGTCATTTCTTCGATCCATCACTATAAATAACGAACCCATCATTCCCTGATGGTAGAGTCAATATAGGAGCATTGACTAATATTCTATTCAGTTCTTCGAAACATTCGTCACACACTTTTGTCCAAACAAATTTAACCCCTTTACGTGTGAGCTTTGTTAATTGGTTAGCCAATCGGGAAAAATTCTGGACGAAAAGTCGATAATAACCTGCCAAACCAATAAAACTACATACCTCAGTTATAATCGTAGGTGCTGGCCATTCATGGATCACCATGGTCTTAGAAGGATCAACAGAGATTCCATCTTTAGAGACAATATGGCCAAGAAAAGAAATCTCATGAATCCAGAATTCACACATGCTAAACTTTACATATAATTCATGTCTTCTTAGAGTCTTCAAGATAATGCGCAAGTGATTTTCATGATCTTCATAGCTTTTAGAGTATACTAAGATATCATCAATAAATACCACCACAAATTCATCAAGATACTCCTTGAAAACTCTATTCATCAGATCCATAAATACAGAGGGTGCATTAGTCAATCCAAAAGGCACTACAGTAAACTCGTAATGCCCGTACCTGGTTCGAAATGCTGTCTTCGGAATGTCATCCTTCTTCACACACAACTGATGGTATCCAGATCGAAGGTCAATCTTTGAAAAGTATTGAGCTCCATGCAGTTTGTCAAATAAATCATCAATGTGTGGTAGGGGATACTTGTTCTTTATTGTTATAGCATTGATCTCCCTGTAGTCGATACATAACCTCATAGATCCATCTTTCTTTTTAACAAAAAGAACGGTGGCTCCCCATGGAGAAACACTAGGGAGAATAAATCCCTTATTACTCAATTCCTCTAGTTGTTTCTTTAGTTCAACTAATTCTACAGTGGCCATTCTATAAGGGGTCTTTGATATATGCCTTGATCCATGAATTAAATCAATGGAAAACTCAACTTCTCGTTCTGGAGGATGTCCAGGTAAATCTTCCGGAAATACATCTAAAAATTCTTTCACAACAGGTACATCCTCTATTTGAACATTCCTTTCCTCACCCACAGTAATTTCATTCTCTTCCTCCCCAATAATTGAATTTAGTTGAGATACTAGGGGTGGATCTAAATAAGAATTAGGTGGTGACGATTCTGCTCTAAAGATAAGGTGTTACTTATCATTATCATCAAGAATCATAACCTCTTTCTTCTTATAATAAATCTTCACATCATAGTCCGAAGCCAGTCCATACCGAGGATTATATCAAACTCAATCATAGGTATGACGATGAGATCAGCAGATAAAGAACATTTATGTGCTCTAATGGGGACTGATTCACAAAACATTATTGCAATGATACTTCCCTTAGGAGTTTTAACTGACAACTCCCTTGTTAAATCAAATTGGAAATATCTAATTTTCTTAGAAAACTGGGAAGATATGAAACAATAAAATGATCCAGAATCAAATAATGCATTTTCTAAACTTGAGGAAACCATTAAATTACATGCCACCACGTCCTTCGGAGCTTCTACCTCAGCAGTAGTGATAGCATAAGACTGGCCTTGATCCCTTGGCCTTTTCTAAGGTAATTTCTCCTGACGCTTAGGACATTCATTTGCATAATTACCCATATCCCTGCAATTGTAGCACTGAACATTGGTAGCTTCCTTCTTCCCTTTGCAATCACGATCTTGGTGGCCTTTTTCACCACATTTGTAACAGACGCCCATTCCCTTCAAGCAAGTACCGGGGTGTTTCTTCCCACATTTACCACAGGATGGATATTCAACCTTTTCTTTCTTCCCCTTATTTCCATTCCCAGATTGATCAACAGGCCTCTTCTTCTCTTTCTTTGCTTTAAAGTCATAAGACTTAGAGAATTCCTTTTTGGTCTTGATAGCACATGAGACAATGTCTTCGTACGACGAGAAGGATTGAGAGACTAATGATCGATGGAGAAATGGTTTTAAACCATCAAAGAAATGATCAATCTTACTTCTTGGGTTATGTATATAATTACCAGCATACCATGCTAACCTTGCAAAGTTAGCCTCATACTTTGTGACATTCTCATCCTCCTTATGTCTCAGACTTAGAAATTGCCTTTCCATATCTACTCGATGGTCGCGAGAAAAGTATTTTTCTAAAAACAGATCTTTGAACTCCCTCCATTCCATATTTGGTACTTCATCATCTTCCTTCATATTTTGAATCAATGACCACCATTGGTCAGCATCTCCAGTGAGGCGGTAAACTGCCATGACAACTTTTTCCTTTTCACTACTCCCCAAAGCCTGAAATATTTCCTCTAGGGAAAATATCCATTGCTCAGCTACTAAGGGATTTGTACTCCTATTGAACATTGGTGGTTGTTGCCTCATGAATCGATCTAACATTGATCCTCCATGCTACGGATCAGGGTGCTCCATACGGGTAAGATTATTATTCATAACCTGAGTGAGTTGTCCCAGTATGGTGATTAGCTAATCAGCACCAGTTGCATCACCAGCTCCACTATAATTATCTTGAGCAGGAGGGAAATCCCTACATGGAGTGTGTGCATTGATATAGTTTCCATTTCTTCCACTAGGCACCATTTCTAAACAATGGCATAAACTAGATCAGTTTATGAATCAAAATACATAATCTCATACTTATAAAACACTTAACATAAATTAAACTATTTATGGATATAATCCATAAAAATATTTTCATTGAGAAAGTATATACTCATAAACCCTTCATAATGATTTGTAAAGAAAATGAGAGTTATCCTAATCATATCCCCCGGGAGTGTCGTAACCAAGAGTGCAGTAAGGCCCATTGTCGTGCACCAGTTCCCGTTCGAGTCTATCTCAAAGCAGTGTTTTCGGGTTTTACCCCTAGTTACATCTGTGCTAGAGCCGCCTCTACCTGCTTGTTTCCAGACAGAGATGTATTTCTCGGAAAACTCACAAAATCTCTACAATACCAAAATTCTAGGAAGTTCTTCTATACTAATCCTCAAAGTTCATCTTAGGTCTACGTGCTCTAATCAGAGTTTATCTTAATCTAGCTTCCATGGTTTGTACTAAACTTCCTCTGATACCAACTGTAATGCCCCGACCCCAGTTACCTAGAGTCGGTGCATTATTACACAACATTGGCATGATCACAAGAATGATCAAATCTCGAAATACCGATTGGTTTAGTAGCCTTGGAAACACTAGATATATTCATAAAGATTTACATTACATCATAAAGTGAAAAACAACTAAAACAACATAGTATCCATATTCCACACTCATATCCCCACATACTATCCCTGCAGGTCATTCATAACTACTTCTTCACATCCTGGGAAAAATAAAACATAGAAAAGGGGTGAGCTCAAATTCCCAGTAAGGATAACAATATAGCGGAAACATTCAAAAATAAGCATAAACTTTTAAGGCAATGTATAACTAAAACAAAAGCCTTTTAAACTTGAACTTAAACATAGTATGGAAAAATAAAAATGAAATAATGTCATTTACTTATTCACATGGATATTCTACTAATCGAATAATAACATGCAATATCAATAACCACTTTCAAAATGATGGAATTTATAATGCCAGACTATCATAACCACATAGCCAAGGCCTCGTGCCAAGACTACAAATAAGATTTTTTCAAGGCCTTGTGCCAAGACACTAGTTTGTCTCATGAGACCTACCGATGCATTGAGGAGCTAGAGCGGGCTCCACCCATCACATATTAATTCCAATGCATTCCCATATGAAAAGGTTTAGACATACTATAAAAATTCGTATTAAAACCATAATAAGAAACGTCAATACTTTCACCATAAACCATGAATGGTATAAAAATAGCACATCCACAGTCAAACATACCACAAAACCTTAAATACAACATAGAAGTTTTGTATCATAATAAATCAATTTCACATAAGCGTAAAATCCATCAAAGGATGTTGACATAGATGAAATCAAATCTCTTTTTAGAGAAATATCTCTTTTTATTTTGAAATCATTTAAGAGTTATATGTTTATAAAATAAAACATTTTCCTTGAAAATATTCTTATAAGCTTGTAACGGAAGCTTTGACGATTTTATAACGGCGGAAAATAGTCGCACCCTCCGTATAAGTTAAAAATACATTCTTACCTTAATTTTGTCGAGAAGGATAAATAGCACCTTGTTTGGAAAACGATGGAAATATTCCGTTATGAACCTCTTATAAAAAGTAAAACAAGGGTATAAATGACTTTAACCCATATTCTTGTAAATATTAAAAAAAATTGAAATACATTTTTATGAAACATGGATGTGGATGATAAAGAGATCCCAGTAGATTATTACATATAAATAACCTCGGATAATGAAGAAATTGTGAAATAACCCTTACCTTGTACTTTTCCTTGGTTGGGGTAGGTTAACCTCCTGTATAATGGTGAAATAATTGTTATTAAATTATAAAAGAATCATATATATTAATATGATATCATATATGATGTTTTAACATTGTTTTGTTAATAATATCATTGAATTATCGTCGTTTCGGGTGTTAAGTTACTCGTTTTCTTTTATATGTTTTGTTACATAAGCCGTGTTTGTTATGGATAGGTTGTGTCTTATTCATATCCATAATTATATCAAGTCCTTAAACATAATTTTCAAATCATCAAATGATAATTATACCTTAAAGGATACGATGGAGAATGAATTTCATCGCGTTCGTGGAGACGGTAGTCTGTGCGTACGCACGAGCGATAATATCATTCTTTTGACATTAAAATAATATATAATTGGATGTTATATCATATATAAAGAATCATTATCATTTTATATTTATTATTTTCATGAGATATACATCATTATTATACCCATCCAAATAATAATTTATTGAATAACAATTACACCACGACGTGGAGACGGTAAGCCGTACGTACGCACGTATGGTGACATGTTACTCAAAGGATGGATAGAATAGTGAATATGGTTGTACCATATTTATAATAACATCACAGTATATATATGATACTGGAGTTATTATTTTATAATGGTAACAACAAAGGAACAAGAAGTGGAAGAAGAAAGGAACTTGGAAAAGGGTAGTGAAATCTTTACCTCTTATTCGGGTTCATTTATTTATTTGATCAAAAGGGCTCCTTATGTTGGCTTTATGATCAAACTAAGGCCTATAGGTTTTAGTGAGGAAATTTGGGAGAGTATTTGGGCAGATTTTGGTCGAACCAAAAGGCTTTGAAGGTGTGAATAAATGAGAAGGAGGAGTTCCCTTTTATAAGAGGGGTGAGGTGCATCTTTGGAAAATCTAGAAATATTAATTTATAATAAATTCATATACGGTTTATAATGGATCCAAAGTTTATTATTCAAAGTTTAATGTGGGGATAGGTCTAAAACCACTCAACTAATAGAATTTAGACAGGTTTGGGTACTTATATTAACCATATCTTTAAGTATTAACTCTAAGTTATTTAGTTTCACTTTTACAATGTCTCTTTGTATTTTTATATTATATGGTTAATAAACTTACTATATACATCCAATAGACCACCAAGTGGTCCATTAATAATACACATATTATGAGATAAGTCTCTTGGCTGAACCTTAGATTTTTAGAAATTTAATATCAATTAATAATATAATATTTGTTTTAAAAACTCTTTTATGTCAATTTTGACACTATTCAATAGTTGATTTTGTGAAACTCCTAACAGAATTATTTCTTCGAAAAAAGTTAATTAAATAAATTCTAATATGTCATATTATCCTAGAAAATTATTTTAATTCATTATAAGTCTAAAATTATATTTATTTGGGTATTTATAATATCAATTATTTTAAATTTCACTATTTTGGTAATTACTGCATCATCATTGTGTCATAAATAAGTTAACTTATTTAATCTATAAAAATTATAAATAAAATATCATTATCTAGGAAATACTTTTAGCTTTATAATGAATTTTTATAGTCGAACAGAAAACATATATAACCCTATGTAAAAATTGTTTTTCTAAAAGATATATGCTTGTGTCATTTTTGTATTCATTTTAACTTAATTAAAATTAAGTGTCCCTATCAACTACAAGTGGCTCCATGGGGTCCCAAAATCGACCCAAAGATTCTTATGGTCGAACTTGTATCAACCAATAAGTATAGTACACGTTTTAGGGTTATTTAGTATTATTATAATATTATTTTTTAACCCTTACTTACCGTATTTACCCTTAACCATGGTAAATAAAATATTTACCGAAGTAATTATTCAAAATGTCTAAAAATAAAAGTTAACTATTTACACAATTCGAACATCCTGATTCTAAATATGGAATCCATATTTCCAAATTCAAAACACAGAAGTGGCATAAATTAATTTAAAATTAATTTCCATTGTTAAAACAAAAAAGCGTGTTTTTATGAGATAATAACTATCAAAAGATTGACACTTGTTTATGTCTGGTTTAATTTTAAAATTATATCCAATGTCTGACATTGTATTAAATGGTAAAAATATTTTCTAAATATACTTTTAAACTAATCAAATTCATATTTTATCACTATTAATTATTTTGATTAAAAAAATTGTTTTTAATTAAAATTTAGTAATTTTCACTATTCATCAAAATATTAAAGTTATCCGAAAAGTACCAAAATTTCACCCTAGGCTAAATTTGATATTCCGAATCCAAAAATGAAGTCCATTTTGAAATATAAAATATATATAGTTTCAAAAAGTATGTATTACTATTCATAATGGCTAGTTTGATTGGTTGTGGTGTGTGTTAGGACTCGAAGTTGCGTACAACACACGCTACTGTATTATTCAATGGAAAGCGTACCGTAGAAGCTTGGGGTGTTACACTAGAACAAAATTATATGATATAAATTAAATAAGTTGTATGGTATGATATATTAACATATTCTATTGTTTATTATTTGGATAAGAGGTTTACCAAGATGTTCGAGAGAAGTCTCGAAAAAGATCTGAATATAGAGCAATGTTTTAGCACTGTGTATCATCGTTAGATTAATGGTATTGTATGATAACAATTCAAAAGATATAGGATAATTTGAGGTATTTTTCTATGTATTCCAATTGTTTTTTGGATTAAAACCTTCCTCTAGTTGAGTATACACACAACAATAACCTTCACTAAAGCATTTAGATGGATTCTTATGAAGCCCTCAATGGAATGACGTGTAAAACTACATCATGGTAGGATATTTTTTGATACAAAATTATATTGATACTTGAGATAACATTTAAAATGGAATTTAAAGTCATATAAAATCAAAATCACATCAAGGAAGCTCAACTGAGATAGAAAATTTACACTAAAATCATTAGTGTGTTCTAGAGTATGAAGTTCATGAGATGTTATTTCCAAAAATTCAGCCATGGAATAAAGTAATGAGATTATGGATGAATGAAATAACATTCCCTAGGTATATTTTTCTGTTAAATATTCTTGTTCAAATAGAGATGGTTGATTACCCCATGAATCTTCCACAAAACCTCTCCCAAGTCCATGATGTGTTCCATGTATCCCTAAAAAATAAGTAAAAATATGATCCTTCACATGAAAAGAACATAGAAGTCATATGAATAGATCATTATCATTCCTATGAAGAAAAACCTATTGGTTTTATTGAATGTAGTTTTGAGACCTGGTTTTTTCATTGCAAGACTTTGTAATATTTCTACAACAACTTGAAAACCTATGCACTGAGAAAACCTGCATTTTCGAGGCTAGGTGTTCCTGAAATAAAGTAATCAAAAATATTTATTATATTATATACTATGAACACAACGAATATTGGATTTCTCTCAAAATGAAGCCCGTATCACAAATATAAGGCCATAATTGAGTCTGGAGCGTGGTGTTTTCCCTAGATGGGACATAAAATTTTTCAGTACAGGACTTCTATAGAAAGATCCATGGAGGATGTTACCTTATTTAAAATAATAAAATTATTTTACTTTATGTTGAATGTTAATTTGAATAACACTTGAATTGGGACTGAGATTGGAAATTTGTTATCATTGTTGAGTTTGTAAAGGGGTGTTTTCTCTGTGGGTGACCTCAAGTGAGAGGGTGCAGGGCTATCAGATTCTGTGACCATTGGGAGTCTATGATAAATAGGAGTTTAGAGAAATGAGAAAAATTTAGCTCGTTTACCTCGCAGATGGTGGAGGCTTGGCCATCTATTATTGAGGGTGATTTGATGTCCGAACTCCAATGGATCACTATGGAAATGTAGGCACTAGTAGATCATAGCACAACGAACACAACGATAGATCCAAAATTATGGTAGGATTTTTCTTTTGGACTCCACATCCCCCCAATTAAAGATTTTTATGTCTTTTTTGACATATGATCATTTTCGTTGCTTTGATATTTCTTGTTGATAATAAAACTAACAATATTCATTGATTGTTTAATTTTGAGATCACCCATTCATTGTGTTCTTCATTTGATCTTCATCATGAACTTTTAAAATCATAGAAACATAGATGAAATGTGGGATGAAGCATAAATCTATGAAGCCCTCAATCTGAGGAGTCCTGATCAATGATCGGTTTTGAGTTTTTGGAAGAGGAGGATGTGCAGTAGTGAGAAGAAGCAGTGACTACTTCTTTATACGTCGTAACGTTGATGGATATTCGAGTGAAGGATGTGTTAGTGAATATCTCATCACAAGGAGTCCAGATCTGGTCTTGGACTGAATTTTTGGAAACTAGGGTGTTCCTGATGTTCCAACAAAGGACCACTGACATAGTCATGCCAGGGGCTGCTAGCATCAATCTGCAAGGTGGCTACGGGGCATCACGGTTGTAGTAGGTTGTGATGTCTTAGGTAGCGTGTGGAAAAACCCATGGTGGTCGTAGTATTAAGTGGTGGTGTGGGGGGCAGAGAAGAATTGTAATGGAACACCATTGTGGTGGGACAATAGAGACATGGTGGACTATAAAGGAGCAAGTTGAGTCACGAAAGATGGGCTGGGGAGAACTATCGGACCGAGCCAGAGTGGGCTGAGGTAGTTTCAAACACATATTACTTCTAAACGAAGCATTTTTTTTCATGTCGTATGTGGAAAAACATTCCAATTATGAATATATAAATTTTTATAACATTTTGGGACTTTTATGTTTTAGTTTCATGGCTCAGTTCCATGAAATCCTTGAGTTTAATAATAATAATATAATTATTATTATTCAGAAATATTATATCTGACCTAGCATGAAAACTCGAAGTTCGATTTGTATGAATCCTATAGAAACTTGACTGTTTCTCTGAGACATAGCTTTTGAAGATGTTTTGGGATATTTTTTATAATTAATTCTCAATGATTGATGTCCTGAAATGTCTGATTATTATTAGAATAATATATTTATTATTATTCAGTAAACATGTATCAGACCGTATGTCTATATACGACATCATTTAGAAGTGTCGTCAGAGGCATTGAAATCCTGAATTTGAGGTGTAATTTTCAAGAATAATTTTGGGAGCATAAACCGAAATGGAGGTGTGGGCCCCATGAGCCCCAATTTGGGTTTTTGAGGCGAAATATAGCTTTTTCAGCAGGTTCCCATTTGGGATGAATTAATAGCCAATCCCATGTGCATTTCCAATAGGATCCCAATTGTACAATCCATTTTATGTATTTTGGGATCATGTCATGGGTCCCACGAAGTTCCATAAGTGCGTAATGCTGCGAAATACAATTTCTTCACCGGGAGTCCGATTCGTGTGAATGAAAAGTCGATCCTCTGAATTTTTTCACATGGATCATGACAATGTAATTCATTTGATTATCTGGGGAAATTTGAAGAGGCTTGTCGTTATAATTTTGTTTTCTCCCTTCGGATCACAAAACGAGCATCATGCGCTCATCAGCCATTTGGGCCAGAGGTGCCATGTACTCTGGGAGTACAATAGCAAGCATAGGGGTACTTGATTACTATTTAGTACCTGAGTATGGATCATAACATGTCTAGGAGTTGAGGTAGAGCCACACATCGTGTAGACCCTGCATGCTCTATGTACTACACTACGAATCCTCTACCTCTTGTATCTCTTTATTTTGGACTTTTATTTTGGCATGCAAGTAGACTATCCTGAGTTTTTTTCCACGTAGAACACAATGGTTCCCTCTATAGTCAATTTTGAGATATGTTGAAATATTTTAAGGATTCTATACATATTCAGGTAACGTTCGATGATGGTAGTGATAAGGTGTTGACATATCAGTGCTTTCTAAGAGGTATCATCCAGTAGGGAGGCCGATTGTAGTCCCTCGATATATTCCGAGTGGAATCCCCCTACCAGTTAGGGAATGGGTCCTCGATGTCCTAGAGTTTAATCCCCCATCGGCAGGGGTGTGGGTCCTCTATGAAAACTATGAGAGTGGAATACCTATGATGCACTGGGGCATTGGTCCTCTATGTCAATAATATTGAAATACCCCATTGGCATGGGAGTAGGTCCTCTATGACTAATATGAGAGTGGAATACCCTTCACACACCATGACGTGGGTCCTATATGAAAATAATAGTGTATCCAAAGATTATCATGGGAATGGGTCCTCTATCAGCTACTTATAAGTGGAATCTTCTTAACACAGTAAGGCAAGGGTCCTCAATGAACAGCAGTGGAATCCCCCTGACACATCAGGGCATAGGTCCTCTAAAATGATAATTAATGTGGAAACCCATAGATGAATTAGGGTGTGGGTATTCTACTTTGGGTTTACTCGTTCAAGTTGTGCATCAGTGGAGAGAAACACTTTGACATTACATTGGACTCACATGTAAGATGGGCACTTTCCCCATGAAGATTCATTTTTGGGATGTTACCTAAATTCATGTGGCTTGGAGAGAATATCTTAAAGTTGATAGTATCATGGTGTAGGGATAGAGTACCTTTGGATTATGTGTTTAAGGAAGATGTGAGGGATGTGAGGAATTCACTGTGGTTTCTTCTTGAACAATTGGAAACTCTTTTCTTGGGCTGAGCTGTGATATGGATGCCCCATACTCTCATTCGTTTGGGATTATTTGAAAGATAATATATATATATATATATTTATATATGTATATATGTATATATATCCTATTTTAGTACCCACTCAATGGTTATTGGAAACTCTCTCTCCAAGAGTGGTAAAGAGATATAGGGTATGCCACATGCTTGTGTTTCTAGATTCTCCTAGTTGGATGAGTCTACTCTCCTACTATAGGTAGATAGGACTCAATGAGAAGATAATCTTATGACCGTTTCTAGATCCTTGTGTTTGGGATGAGTTTACATCAATCACTTATTAGGTTGAGCTTCACTCATTTTACTGAACCTTGTTCTATCTACTTCTTCCCTATTTAGTACATTTTTTGGATTCTCCTTTAAGACTTTGGGGAATACTACTGAGTATTTTTAAAATTTCTCCTTATTGGGATTTTCTCACACTTGGTGTACCCTTGCAGATGAAAAATATTTTGATCATGAATTTAGACGATCTTAGGGATACGTGTTTCTTAGACAATGTGTGGTGGTCCTAGCTTGGGATCTAGGAGTGGGGCTCTCTCAACTATTTTAATTTTCCACTTATTTCTAGGTTGTGGTACTCTTCTTGCTGGGTGTTAATTTTTCCCATTTTTTCATTCAGTTTACTTTTCTGTACTACTAATATTAGTGGTCTATGCAAATTTGGGGTTTATATATAGAATATTTGTTTCTTTTCCATTTTCCCCTAAACAATTTCATTGAGTTGATTGTGTTTGTGTGAGTAAATGTTCTTGAGATGATTACTCCTTGAGATCAATCTATTTTTGGCACTAGTCACTACCCCCTAGACTATAGAGGTGGCTTGGGGTAGTTGCAGGTTGATCACCAGTGTGGGTTTGGGGGGTGAAAAAGTGGTATCCAATGTGGTTCAACCATTGGGACATTTTTTAGACATTTCCCTAAAAAGGGTAGAGGTGCATTTAGGGTAACAATGTCAACATGTCTCAAGAGTGGCTCTTGGGCCAGGGAGTCTAGTGGTGGTGTGGTGGGCGATGTAGCCATTTACTAAGCCCCTGATTACCCACTTGTAAACATTGAATTCAAAGACATTTTTTTCAGGGATCTTTGGTACATGCATCATATTTGATTGAGTTATTTACTGTCATTCATGAGTCATCTCCCATTTCTCGTTGATATATAAATATATATATGCCCATTTGGCTACAATACTATTTGATAAGTTTTAATATACCTATGTGATGAAAACCAATAGGGATACTAGCTATAGTTCGTGATGGGGACCCTATGAGATAGAAGTCCTCAGTTCATGATCCATTATACGGTCCACCTTCCTCCACCTTGACAGATAGAAGCACCTCTAACTATTGAGCATTAGTCATTCCAAGTAGTGTAGGATGATGACATGCATAGATTGACCATGCTTCATGATTTCCAGTGTTAGATACTGCTAAGATTCCATGATGATACAAACCATCAGGCACTGTTGGATTGGCTAGTGTTGGTGGTTCACCTCTGTAGGATTGTTTGGAAACTGATAGATTAAATAGTGGCATTGGCTACCAGTATTTTCCAAAGAGTAGGTAGACGTTTGTGGAGTCCAGTTAATCAGATAAAAAATGAATCGATACTCTCATGGGATGCCTTCATGTAGCAGTTTCATGAAGAGTACTACCCCTTTTACTCAAGCTCTGTCTGGATTAAAGAGCTATTTTAGTTTCAGAATGGAGGGATGGAGGTGGCTGAATACACGACTAGGTTCATAGACCATTCATTGTACTATCTGGACATGATCCATGACAATTACTTCTAATAATGAATGATCAAGCAGGGACTCCATAGAGAGATCATTTCTATCATAATACCCTTGTGAATCCCCACATATATTGGGGTGCTGGTGAATATACTAGTGATAGAGGGATTCTTGTCAGAGGGGTTCCATACAGTGGGTTGTGGCAATGGTTGCAACATATATGAGACATCTACTACAGCAAGAAGGTATCAGACAAGAAGATCTTGACATTTGATTTCTCCCTGTAATCATTCTCAAGAATATAGTTGTATGGCCCCGAGGCATCGTAGAGTGAGAGGACAACCTGGGGGGGACTAATGTTATGCTTGTGATGGGTGAGGTCACATGGAACAAGACTTCCTGATCATATTTGATAATATTTATATGTAAATATTATGCAAAACACCATGACAGAGTTGATTCCAAGATTAGGGATTTCCCATGATGGGACTGGGTGGTCCCTAGGGAGGAGAAGTAGGTAGGGGTGTAGGAGGAGTTATGGTTGGAGGACGATTATATGAGATCCTTTCACCACCACTAGTCTGCCCACGTTTGTCTCAGGGAGCTGGTGGTCGGGGCCATGGGCAACTGCATGTTATTAATTTATATAATTCTATATTTCATGAGATGATAAGATTTTCACCTTTTATCTTTTCCATCATTTTGTAGTAGAATGTATTAGACACTATGTGAGGTACTCTTTTATCCCTGTTTCTTACTTAAGTTTTTACCATGGTGATATGGGCTATCAGTAAAGCCATGCATTAGTGTTGTTTGATGTAGCTTTTAATACATGAAGAAGAGGAGTCTTTCCCCCACCAAGACACATTTTTGTGATGTGAGAAAAACTATGAGGGGGAGTCAGTGCCACTCAAGTCGGATAGTATCGAGGTGTGGTGGATGAGTCCATATGACTTGTGCATTCATAAAAGGGTTGTGTAGTGGATTATAGGGGCATATCCTAGCATTGTTAATAGAGTTTTTCTGCTTGAAATATTTTTTAGTAAGATTCCACTATTGAGTGTAGAAGAGTATCTGGTTTGGGGATTACAATCCTTCCAATGGCAGCGAAGACAGGTGGGTTATGCCACCAGATTTCCATATCTAGGTTCTTGTGGTTGGATGAGTTTACTCACCTTCACTACTCGTTGGCTCCTTGAATGATCAAAATCAACCTTGATATAGTCGTTATCAAGAATATTTTGAGGTGATGGGTACCCCATGAACTAAACATTGTGACTCACTATCTATTTCTAGTAGTAGTATTCTTTACCTAGAGAATGTAGAGATTATATATTCTGGGAGAGGACTTTCTGGTTTGCTCAGACCACCATATTTTCAAGTGAGTCTTCTCCTAGAGACACATGAACCTGAGATAGTGAGTGTGGATGAAAATTACTATAGGAACATGACTTTGAGATAGTATATACTTTGTAAAGAACTAATTTTTTAGAATATTTCTTCGTCAAGAAGTCCCAAGCTCACCAAATGCTGGAAATTTCAGAGTATTAAGCTTCCCTGCAGCTATCCCTGGTAGAGGAGGAGGGTGCAATTTTCTATAGTCTATTATGTTTATTCCTTTACTTATCGAGTGTGTAAGAGAGTATCGGTTGTGAGACATCAACTAATAAATCATTCATGAACAGATATCCTTGGGTGTTTCACAAGATAGAGATTCTGAAGGGGGAATCAAGAGACCTTATTCCAGGGGAAAACAACAGTTCTAGTTTAGATGTAGGTGGATGTGATGCAGAAGTTTCACACTTATCCATTATATGTACTTCCAGGTGGGGAATATATACATGGATTTTGAATGGATGTTTTTTTGTTCTTCATGAGATGAACCATAGACGAGTTCTTATCTTGCTGCCTCACCTATCAGCAGGTGATGGATGAGCACTAAGTTTTAGTGGGTTGTCGTTTCCTCTTGAAATACCATAGTGAAATAGGACAACATATCCATGAACTTCTTCACAGGGATTCCCTACACATTGTAGGTCCATGAAGACAAATGATTGATAATAGATCAACTCATAATGTCAATACACATCATTTTTTAAAGCATCATAGATCGATGGAGTGTTTGGGGGAGTTGTATGTCTAATAGATTGCCTGACTTAATAGGGTAACCTTGATGTTTGTCTCTAATCATGTTGAATGGTTTCCATCATGATTTTTGAGAGAGATGAAGGAGGCATTGGGGACCCAACTACAAATGAGTACATTCTTTCACCCCTAGACCGATGGGCAGACCAATCGCACTATCCAGGTGTAGGTGGATATGTTGAAGGATTTCATGTTTGATTTCATCTGGGGAGACAATATATACTTGATTTTCTTCTAGCCCTTATGAAATAATGCGAAGGGTTGGTGAGGTTTCCAACTGTCTTTCCATACCCCCATAGTTGGGGCGGGTCCACGATGTTTTCCACATATCGTAGTGGAGGGGATACATGCATGATCCAATGAACAACACTAACAGGAGAAGCCCTTATAAGGATAAAACATTTTTTTGGTTCACAATATGTGTCAACATGGAAACATGAATGTTTTCATAGGATTAGGGGGTCCATGTGTGAGGTCAGTAATCGAAGCTATTTTCCTTAGTTTTGATTTTTGATGAAGAAAATATTAAAGGAGAGAATGATGTACAGACCTAGTTTTTGCGTTGATGAGTTGGGAATATTTCAAAATATATTTTCAGAGTTAGGTGATGAGGTGGAATCTAATTTGGATGCTTTATGGAACCATAATAAATTATAAAAAAAATATTTAGTATATTTTATAATATTAATGTGATGGAAATGGGATATCTCTCAAAAAGTAGCTCATACCCAATATCCAAGGCCACGGTTGAGTCTGAAGCATGAAATTCACCCTATGCATGACCTAACTTTTGTCGGTGAAATCCGTCTATAGAAAATTCCATGGAGGATGCAACCTTATTTAAAATAATTAAATTATTTTATTTTATCTCAGACATTAATTGAAATTACACTTGATCGAGGACTTGGATTAGTAAACTAAAAACATTGCTTAGTTTTTAATGGGGTTTTGCCTCATGGACGACCTCATGAGAGAGGGTGCTGGAGGTTTGGATTCCAAAACCGCTAGGACTCTCCTATAAATAGATGTTTAGAGAAATTACATAGAGTTAGATAATTTCCTTTACAGATGGTGAAGCTCGGGCTATATGTTTCCAATTAAGATTCGATGTCTGAAATCCATCAGATCATGATGAAAATGCAGGCACTAGTAGATCAGAGTGTAGAGAACACAACTATGGATCCAAAATCAAGGTAGGATTTCTCTTCCAGATTCTACACTTCCTCAATTGAGGAATTTTTTGTCATTTTGAATTCTGATCACTTTTTCTACATTGATATTCCTTATTGATGGGAAAACTATCAATGTCCATCAACTGTTTAAAATCTGGATTTCTCATTCATCATGTTCTTTATCCATTCATCATCGTAAGATTTTCACTTCTTCAAAATGTCAACAAAATAGGGGTGAAACATAGATCTATGAAGCCCATGACTGAAGGAGTTTATATCTATGTTTAGTTTTGATTTTCGGGCAATGGAGTAGGAACACCAGAGAGCAGAAGCAGAAGATAATTTTTGATACAATGAAAATTGTCATATATTGAAATAAGTCTGTTTTAGTGAATATTTCATCACAAGGAATCCATATCTAGTCTTAGACTGAAATTTGGGCAACCGGGGTGTTCCCAGTGGTCGGCGGAAAGACCACCCATGAAGCGGTGCTAGTGGCTATCAGTGGTGGTTTTTGAGGTGGCGACATAGCTGCATGGTGGTGGTGGGCCAAGATACTAAAAACAACATGGATAACTGGATCGGAGGGGTGGAAGAGATGTAGTGGATAGGCCTTATCTGCGATGTCTTGGTTGGGACAAAACAGTCGGACCAGGCCATGGCATTTTCAACCACCGATAACTCACAAACAGAGTGTCTTATATGTGTGCGGTCTTCGGCCACACATTCCTCTTATTGAGACATGCCATTTTAGTTCTGTTTATGACTTTTATGTTTTGGTTTTATGGCTCGGTTCGACGAAACACTTGAGTTTAATAATAATAACATTATTATTATTATTATTATTATATCTTGTATCGGACGTAGCTTGCAAACCAGACAACTGATTCAGGTGATGTCTATGGAAATGTGACCCTTGATTCAAGTAAAACCATTTAAGGTTGTTTTGGGATTTTTATAATTCATTCTCGAGGATTGGTGGTATGAAAAATAATATTTTAAAAATAATAATATTATTATTATTATTTGGGAAACTTGTATCAGTACGTACATATACATACAACATCCAATTGACATGTTTTAAAATGCATTACTAACATAGATTTGAGGTGGAATTTTCAATACTAATTTTAGGTTCTTAAACAAAAATGGAGGTGTGGACCCATGAGGCATGATTTGGGAATTTGCTATGAAATGCCTCTTTTTCACCAGGTTTCCGTTTGGGGCAAATAAATATCCAATCCCATGTTCTTTTCTGAGAGGATTATGATGGTTCCATCCATTTGATGTGTTTCAAGATTATGGTGTGAATCCCATGAAGCATCATTCATGCACAATGCTACGAAATTTAGTTTCTTCATAGGGAGTCTGATTCGAGAAAATCATTAGTCGATCCTATGTTTTTTTCTGAATCAATCATGGAAGTGCAATCTGTTTTTTTATACTGGGCCGTTTGAAGATACATGTTGGTAGAATAATTATTTCTCACTTTATATTAAACAAAAAGCATCATGAACTCTTTAGTATTTTGGGCTAGAGGTTCCATGTACTCTAGGAGCACGTTGTTACACACAGGTGGTACTTTATCTTAGTTTAGAACCCGATTAAGAATAGTTACAAGGCTAGGTGATGAGGTGAGGAAAACATTGCCTGGGCCCCACACACTGTATTTAACACACTATGAATCTTATAACTCTAATACCTGCTTCTTTTGGACTCATATTCTGGCATGTGATTAGCGTATCCTGATATTTTTTCCACATAGAATGCAATGGTTCCCTTCATAGTGGCTTTAGAATATGATCTGAGATGTTCTGGATGTGACACCTATTCAGTAATTTTCCAATGATGGTAGTGATCAGGCGCTGAAATATCAGTACTTTCTAAGAGTTACCATCAAGCAGGGATGGCCAGTGAAGTTCGTTGATACCTTTTGAGTGGAATCTTGTTACCAAGTAGGGCGTGGGTCTTTGATAACCTAGAGTGGAACCCCCCATCGTCATGGGTGTGGTACCACTATGACTAATATTAGAGTGGAACTCCCCTAACACATTTTGGCATGGGCCTCTATGAAAATAAGTGTGGAAACCTCCATCAGCATCAGTGTGGATCCTATATGACTACTATGAGAGTGTAATCCCCATGACGCAGTAGGGCATGAGTCCTATATGACAATAAGAGTGGAATCCCCCATCGGCATGGGTGTGAGTCCTTTATCAGTTACTTATGAGTGGAATCTCCCTCACAAACTAAGGTGTGGGTCCTCGATGAACAAGATTGGAATCCCCCTGATTCATCAGGGTGTGGGTCCTATAAGATGAAAATTATAGTGGAATCCCCCATATACACTAGGGTGCGAGTCCTCTACATTGGGTTTTCACTTTTTGGCTACGAATCAATGTGAGTCATGATTTGATGTTACTTTGGACACAGATGTATGAATGGAACTTTTCCCATTGAGATGCATCCATGTGATGTGACCTAAAACCATGCAGACTAGACAGAACTTCCAAAAGCGGATAGAATTATGGTGTGGTGATTGAGTCATGTTGACTTTTATGCTAAGGGAAGACATGAGGGATTCTGGGCATTGTTTGTGGTTACATATTGAACTATAGGAGACTCTTTTCCTTGTCTAAGCATTGAGATGCAGATCCCCTTAATCTATTTCATTTGGGCTTCTTTGACTAAGAATATATATATATATATATGTATCCTATTTCAATACCCACTCCATGTATTTTGGTTACTCTCCTTCTAGGAGAGGAGAAGATGCACGGGGTATTCCACATGTATTCTGTGTCTAGCTTCTTGTGGTTATTTGATTCTACACTCCTACTATAGGTAGCGAACACTAGATAAGAATTTCATCTTCTACCGTTTCTAAAACCCTGTGTTTTGGATGATTTTTTTCACTCTCTTATTGTGCTGAGAATCACACCTTTTATTATACCTTGTTCTATTTAATTTTCCCCTCTTCAATATATCTTTTTCTGCTCCCACGATCCATCAGGGGAACATACTATGTATTTTTATACTCACTCCTACTTGCGATTTTCCCGCACATGGTGCCCCCATACAGATGATGGATAGGGTGATCGTGACTTCATATGAGCTTAGGGATATGGAATTCTTGGACTGAATGAAGTGGTCATAGTTTGGGATCTTGGAGCAGGGCTCTCTTAGCTATATTACTTTTCCACTTGTTGCCAGGTTAAGGCACATATCTAGTTGTGCGTGTATATTTTCCCCTTTTCCAATTGAAATTACTTTTTTT